>CM038673.1:294389031-295842503 GCA_021605145.1 Aegilops bicornis | reverse complement strand
AGGAAACAACAATGAAATTATGGCCCATCCCATATGCATATTTGAAGATGGCTCAAAGGGAAGGAATTCACCTTTAGGAGATTCTCGCAAATGTTGGTGTTGCACATCATGTATGCCTTCGCATAACCAAAATTTCTTTTTATTGTACCGCCTTGTGAATCCTTCAAAATGAAAGAACATGACAAACACTCAGAAAAACAAATGAGGTTAACCGAAGTGCAAAACCTATCATTCGTGTGGTAAGATACCCAACAAGTGTATGCATCATGCTCATCATAAGAAAGGACAAGGGAGCATTTCATAGTATGGAGGCATATGATGCAAGAACAACCAAATACAAGAGGCTCAAGTAAACAAGCATGCATCACAAGTAAAGTGTCAAAGTCTCCAAGATCAATAAGCATAGATGCAACAATTGGAGGCAATCGACAATGAACAAGATATATCATGTGAGAGGCATGAACATATATGTCATCAACCCAAGAAAGCGAGTAAGAGTGGAACATGGGTGATGTAACCAAGCAAGCAATCATAGCAATCAAGTCAAACAAGCTAGTAGTGTGAAGATGCAACATACTAGAGGGAATCATGGCAAGCATGTCATGTGTGCAAATAGTGGGCATGAATAATGGACATGACATATCACAAGCATGAAAGCAAGATATGAGTAGACTGGCATGAATGTATTGGTGAGAGGCCATATATAAATAGCAATGGGGCATCATGACTCTCCCAACACAACAAACATCAATAGTATGGAGCACATGGTAAACATGGCGATAGCAACAAGTATCTCCACCAAGCATGCAAATACACATAGAATTATCATAATGGTGAATCATGGGTAGATCCAAGCAAGGGTCACAATTGCATGGAAAAGGCATAGGAGTAAAAATATCATGCAAAGTGAACACAGGAAAATGAGCATAAGGTGACAAGTGATATATAGCCCATAGCCGTGTGAGAACCAAGTAGAAGGGATGCGCGTAGTCCTTGCGCAAAGGGAATGGTGGTAATGATAGTCCACTGGATCCCAAGTCATCATTGCTCTCAAGAGCTTGTTTCGTCAACTCTTGGGATTGAGAGGCTGACGAGTATACATGAGTACCTACAGAAAACAAAGACAAAGGGAAAATTGTTTGTGCGTGGTAGATGTACACATCATCCATCATGATGTGCATGTGCTTGTGTTGGTTAGCACCAAATATCCAATGTTCAAATAAATGAGATGCGTGATATAGAAACATGTCATCCATCATGATAGGTTTGTTGTTATGTATAGCATAATGGAGACTCAAATTGTGTAATGCATCGTGAGAAATATGTAGAGCATTGTAATGCGTGGAATGCATATGGTGCAAGCAATTATGAAAATCATGAAAAGTATGAAATGTATCAAAGTCTCCTAATATGTATGAGGAAACTATGGGGGTCTCCTCATGAGCATTAATGGAAACGTCACATGGAGAATATTGACAACATCCAAAACAATGCATATTTGGAACAATGTGATCACGGCATGGTATAGTAGATGAATTGCGCAAATCATGTAAAGGAAGCATGGCAATATCATCACATGAAAAACAAAAGCCAATGACCATCATCTCGTCATCTATGCCATAAGTGCAAATGGGATGTATTTTAATGGGGCATGCATAGTTACTATGTTGAGATTGAAATGATGCAATATGGGAGATCTCACTCATAGCATATGACAAGTTCAATGGATTGTCAAACATGACGTGACCAATAGAATTTTCACATGATATCCTATGGAGCATAGCATCACAACTAGGCAACTCAACATGCTCATCATCATATTCATCATAAATAGGTAAGTCAAGGCATGAAGAAGTCTCACTAGCATGAAGCATGGGAATAGGTGGGTCAACATCATGGGAGCTATCAATGTCAAGAGCGTCCACTAGTGGGACAAGAGAAGCATCGTCACCTATGTTACCTTTGGAGCGTCGCTCATGTGTTGCAGGTGAGGTGTAGAAGATCCACTCGTTGTCATCGTCTTCTTGATGGAACCATGTTGGGGGTGTATCATCGTCCACCATGGCCATCGTCCTCTCCATTGGAGGGATGAACTCGTCGAGGGTAGGCATGTCGTCATGTAGGAGACCTAGCACCAAAGAAGAAAACACACTAGGAGTAGAGGGTAAGTCGTTAGAAATCATAGTGGCCTCACATGCCGTCTCAACTACCTCACTCACTACGTGTTGTGGCTCACTCACTCCCAATATGATGCTCTCACTCGTATGGTTGGTGGAGTCACTCAAATGGCGCTCAACCTCACATAGGATGTGTGGCATGCTCTCATGTGTGGGGCTAGTGGTGGTCACACTCATCCTCTCATAGAAAATGCTCTCAATGTCACGTATGGTGGAGTCACTCATCTCTCTCATGGGGTGGTGGCTCTCCTCACATGACAAATGGGGCAGCTCAACATATGTGGGTGTTGGAGAGGTGTAGGTGCAAATGTCTCCATGCACGGTCGCGTAGCTTGACTCGGAGTATGAGTCCAATATGGGCACCATATTCATGTTGTAGAAGAGATTCGCGCTTGTCGCCGTGGTCGAAGGGGATGGCCCTTGCTCGACTATTTTGTCACCGTCTTGGTGTTGGAGGCCCATTTGATGTGGCACCTCGTAGCTCGTCTCCATGACCGAAGGGAGTTTCCCATGCTCGGCCATCTTCCTTGGGGGGCTTCCGAAGATGGAAGTGTCACCCTCACTCGTAGGTAGTCGTCTTGGACTTGATGAGGTCAATGTAGGCGTACACGTGGGAAGTAGGCGAAGATGCCGTATGTCCAAAGGAGAAGATGCCTTGATAGCACTTGGCGAAGATGCCTAAGTGGTTGTTGTAGACGTAGCACCGTCTTGGTGGTGGTCGTCTCGCGGTCTTCTTTTATGCTCATGAAGCTTGGACTTGGCGTGAAGTATGGCTAGTTCGGACTTGTACGTTTGCGCTTGTGGAGCATCTTCATGTTGATGTTGTCGTTGTCGCACTTGAGCTCGTAATAGATGTCGTTCGTCGTCGTCGTGCACATGATGCTTGGAGGTGACTTGCCCTTCATGGCGATGTGGATCACGAAAGTGATGATGGTCGCCATGTAGATGTGGACGAGGACGATTTGCACTTGCATCATTTCCACGCTCCGAAGACTTGTGTCTTGAATGTCACCGCCTTGAAGATGACGAAGGGGAAGAAGACTTGATCAAGGCCCGAATCTCCTCCATCCTTGCATCTTGCTCCTCCTTTTGTGCGGAAAGCTTGTTGTCGATGTAGGCCCTTTTCCTTGCTTCGGAGTGATGAATGTCAATGGAGAGGTTCTCGATGCGCTTTTGCAATCTTGATTGTGCGCCTTGCATTTGTCGTTGTAGGTCGAAGATGGATGCTTTGGTGATGTAGTTGTTCACGCCGTCGTTGTTGTGGAAGACCGGAGATGAAATGCCTTGCCTATCCATCACAAGACTCTAGCAAATATGAGTGGGAGAAAGAGAAGAACTTATACCAACTGTACCTTGACCGATGTTGAAGATGGATCAATGATCACTCAATGTGTAACAAGGAAATAGCACAATTGGTACCAATTCTTGTCGGTTTCTCACACCTACACAAGTAAGGCTTATGGTGGAGCTTGGTGAGGATAGTGGCACAAAAATTTGATGCAAAATGTTAGCAAGAGTCAATAATGTTCAAAGGATTCACAAATTACAAGCGAAACAAGTAGACCAATAGCAATGAATGGTACACGGAAACACACACACGGATAGATAAATGGGGTCGTGCAACCAAGGAATGAGCTCAATGTGGAATCCACCAAAACGCTCGTGTTGCACAACTCAAGAGAGATGCTAGCACGATTGCTCAATAGGCGGACACGACACTTGTGCGCAACCTATAAGATGCAAAATGGATAAACTTTATATCCCAAGTATGCTATGTATGTATGGTTCCCGGTGTTTCATCCAAGATGATCGGATATGACAATCTTAGATGCAATGTGGTATGATGCTATGGCACTTGCTTACAAGCTTATTTGCTCTTTCTCTTTTTCTTTGCTTAAAAGCTTATTCTCTTTTTTTTGTATGGCCACTTTTACACAATGCACAAACCAAGATAGCAATTGTGTATATGCGGGAATAAACTTGTGACACAAGATATGGTAGCAATATCTGCACCACGATGATATGGTATATATGCTATGGGAAGTATGATCACTAATGTGCACAAGTAACGTTGCCGGCAATACTCAAATGGCTAGTCTCGATAGGCAAGTAACGCAAAATGGGCTAGGGGTTAACAATGCAATGGCAAGAGGAATATACAAAGGAGGATACCATGATACCAAGTTGATATGGAGGTTACCGTCCGGCGATGATGAGTGGCAGTGTTCTTGATGTAGAAACCAAGATGATGGAGTCTCGTCCCTAAGTAGCCGAAACACCTTAGGAAACGGAAAAACCACAACTCAAAATCTCAAGGACAAAAGTCAAATGGTGGTAGCGGGAATGCGGTGGTGGTTGCAGAAGTATTGGTGGAAACCCGAGTAGCCGAAGTTGACCGGGTTATGGTGGTGGAAACGTATGATGGGCTATACATGGTGTCGGAGTTGAAATTACCGTCCCTAAGTAGCCGAAACACCTTCGGAGACACAACTCTCAACACAACAAAATTGGGTTAAGTTGGGGTAGCGGAAGTGTATGGTGTGCAAGCCTATGAGGAAGTTATGGTGGTGGTTGATGAATAAGCAACCATCCCTAAGTAGCCTAAACACCTTAGGAGACTCAAGTCACTGCTCAAACAACCTCAAATGCTACGGGGAACAAAATTGGTTAGGTTGCGGAAGGCTATGGTGGTATTGCAGATGATGTGGTGGAAGCCCTAGGCAAAGATCCCAAAGTACCAAAAATGTGATGGTGCCAAAAGGTGGTGAAACCAAGGTGAGGACCTCGGGCACGTCGATAGCTTCAAAACGAGCCAAAGAACACTCAAATTGGAGTTCAGAGTGAAAAGTTATGATCAAAACGGTGAAGAAGGTTGATGCTGAAATTTTGTGCAATGTTTCGGGTTAGGCCGGAAGTTCCGGGGTTAGGGCCGGAAATTCCGGGGGGTGGCCGGAAGTTCCGGGGTCATGGAAAAAGTCTGCGAAGTCGAGGGGATTTTTGGGGTAAACTTTCTGCTTAGCCCGGAAGTTTCGGGGCAAGGACGGTAGTTCCGGGGGACGGAAGTTCCGGAGGAGGCCGGAAGTTCCGGGGGTCGTGGAATTTCTTTCGGGACGAACCCTAAATTCCAGATCTGAGAACGGGGGCGGAAAAACTCGATTTCCAAGGTCAAAATTTAGGGGATTTTGTGAATAGAAAGGGGGGAAATGATGGGGGAAAGCTAGATCCACTTGAAACACAACGAATCCATGGATCAAAATCAACAAAACATCATCCAAACCAACAAATCACAAAAAAATTGGGGGCTATTTTTGGTGGGGATTTTTGGATTTAGGACAAAATCAACAAAATCAAGCTAGAAAACAAAGGGTAGGGGCTCCAAAAACATGATCAACGTGGCTCTGATACCATATGATGTAGGGTGGAACCCTATGTGGAGATCTTTCACGTTTGGAGTGGATCCTACGGGGAAACACGAAGAACGAGCGGAAGAGGACGAGGAAAATCACGGGGGAAAACACAAGAGAATCACTCAAACTAACAAGATTCGATTACACATGCGCTAGATCGATGAACACAAGGAGAGATACATGATCCACGATCAACAAAGGACGATACAAGAGGTAACCGGGTTCTTCTCCGTGAGGAGGTCTTGATTGTCTTCCCTTGAAGGGGTCTTGAATCCGCTTGGGGATCTTCTCCAAGAGGTCATGAGCTCCGAGGAGAAGTAACCAAGTGGATGATCAAGGCTCTCACACAAAATATGAGCTAATCCATTGCTAACCCTAACTAGGAGGAGGGGGTGGTCTATTTATAGTCTAAGCCACGAAGGGGTAAGTGGGAAAGGTTTACATGGGCTTCGGCCCGAGTCTTTACTGTGAGCAGGCCGGAAGTTCCGGCAGGGCCGGAAGTTCCGGCTCGGAAGTTCAGGAAGGTTCGGTCGGGCTCGGGCTATCCGGAGAGTTGGCGCTCGGGGCTGGCACGGACTCCGGGGCCGGAGGTTCCGGGCAGGCCGGAAGGTCCGGGGGCCGGAAGTTCCAGGCAGAGGCCGGAAGTTCCGGGCTTTCCAGAAGCTTGTTCCTGCTTCTTCTTCCTTCTCCTCTTCCATACTTGGCCTTGGTCCTTGGATCCTCCATGTCGTCTCGGTTGTACCTGAGTATATGCAAGGCCCATGCATGAGGTAGTAGCCATGTCTCACATGAGAGAAAGTGACGGTTCGAAGAGGAGTGAGTTCACCTTGTGTCCAAAGGTGTATGGTCGAGGTCTCGTCGTATGTCCTCTTGGGGCTTGGAGAGTAGTCGGAGTGTACATGGGGATGAACGTGGGATGCTCCGCATCACTTACTTAACCTGATGACTAACTTCCTTATATGTGTTGCAGGGAAACAATGGGAAGCACTGAGGTTTACAATCGAGGTTAGCACGTGCATGGTCCGTTGTCTAATAGCACATTATTGTGCAATTGCAGGAACCATTCTAATATTCAGGTTTTTAACAATTTGGTCTTGCACATGTTGGTCCTGCTGTTAGTGGTTTTGACCCATTGTTTGACCCTTTTTGCATATGGGCAAATGAGTTGTCCATGAATATCAGTCAAGTCAAGAAACTCTGAAAGATTGTTAGGATAAAGAAATTAGCGACAAAAAACAACAAGATCTTTGTCTGCACAATGAAGAAGACATCAGTTCTCTACAGGATGGTACTAACTATTATACCTTGCCGTTTTTATTCCTTTGCCCCATTTACAATATAGAGAAGATATTTATGCACATCCTTGTTTTCAGGCCTTTTCAAAGCAGCTCACTGATGATTACCTCTAAAACCACCTGTATGGTCAGGAGATGAGGAATGTATTCATACAACACCCACGGTTCAATATTGAAGTGTTCCTGAAGAGGACGAAGCATGGACGGTCAATCATCCACAGGCACGGGCTTAAAGTTACAAAGACCTTCAACATCAATGAAGGCTCAATATTCTCCTTCCGCTTGATGGTTTTCCGGATGAGATACATATGTCTATGTACCGTCTATGATGCTAATTTCGAGCGATTCTGAGATGTTGCATGTGAAACTTGGTGCTGGTGTAGTTGTGTAATGGGGTAGCTGAGTGCTGAAGCTATATGATGTTGTACTCTGATGTATTTCAATTATGAAAATGAAATATATTGTGTGCTTAATACGAAATGTCAATTAGATTAATAAAAGGATTATTAATAATTGGATAATTAGCCTGTTAATTGGGTTTTCTATTGCAAATGGTTATTGAGAAAACACCATGTGTGATGCATTCAATAACGCACACAGTTTCTAGGAATAAACCGTGTTAGATTAATGAACAATCGCACATGACATCCTCTTGAAAAATGTTTGCGTTAGGCCACCTGGCGCAAACGTTTACCACATAAAATTGTGTGTGATGGACAGCCCTTGACACACAGTTTCTTCTAGGAACCGTGTGTGATGCATTCAATAACGCAAACGATAAATTTATTAATACCATGTGCAATGAAATGCAATCACAAACGATTTAACCGGGAAAATTGTGTGTGATGTACTTGCGAACAGAAACGTTTTCCTTGGAGCGACTGTGTGGGATGTACATAAAAACGGAAACGTTTGGCGGTGACTGAATGTGTGGGATGTACTTACGACCGGAAATGATTTCTCCTGTATAATTGTATTTTTTAGCACTACTGTACGTATTTATGTATTTGAGTGCTCGCCGGTCGCACACGACCTCAATTTGTCAAGCGTGTGTGCCAGGAGGGCATGTCCCAGATGGTTTCCGGGTCGTGTGGGAAGGACCCCCCTATCGCCCACACTCACTTGGCGACGGTTCCAAATGCCGTCGCGGAAAGGGGTTAAAAACCGTTTGTATAGCACCTCGTTGTACTAGTGAAAATAGATAAGGAAAAATTGCAGCGAGGTATTTTTGTGTTTTTGGTTTAATAGTTCTGAAAATAAATGCAAGGAAAAAGTAGATCGCAAAGGAAAATATATGAGAAAGAGACCCGGGAGCCGTAGGTTTCACTAGTGGCTTCTCTCGAGAGAAATAGCAAATGGTGGGTGAACAAATTACTGTTCGGCAATTGACAGAACTTCAAATAACCATGATGATATCCAGGCAATGATCATTATATAGGCATCACGTCCAAGATTAGTAGACCGACTCACCTTTTGCATCTACTCATTACTCCACACATCGACCGCTATCCATCATGCATCTAGTGTATTAAGTTCATGGAAAAATGGAGTAATGCAATAAGAACGAAGGCATTATATAAACAAGATCTATCTATGTAGAGATAGACCTCATCATTTTATCCTTAGTTGCAACGATACATACGTGTCGGTTCCCTTTCTGTCACTGGGATCAAGCACCGTAAGATCGAACCCACTACAAAGCACCTCTTCCCATTGCAAGATAAATAGATCAAGTTGGCCAAACAAAACCCAAATATCGAGAAAAAATACGAGGCTATAAGAGATCATGCATAAAAGAGATCGAGAGAAACTCAAATACTTTCATGGATATAAAAAGATAGATCTGGTCATAAACTCAAAGTTCATCAATCCCAACAAACACACCGCAAAAGAGTTACATCATATGGATCTCCAAGAGACCATTGTATTGAGAATTCAACGAGAGAGAGGAAGCCATCTAGCTACTAACTACAAACCCGAAGGTCTACAAAGAACTACTGTCGCATCATCGGAGAGGCACCAATGGAGGTGGTGAACCCCATCCGAGATGGTGTCTAGATTGGATCTGGTGGTTCTGGACTTTGCGGCGGCTGGATGGATATTTCGTCCCTTTAGGGTTCTGGAAATATTGGGGTATTTATAGAGCAAAGAGGGGATCCGGGGGACACCCGAGGTGGGCACAACCCACCAGGGCGCGCCCTGGTGGGTTATGCCTCCCTTGGGGCACCCCCAGGTGCAACCAAGGCTCGTTGTATTCCTTTTGGCCCATAAAAATTCTCCGTAAAGTTTCGGGGCATTTGGACTCTGTCTGATATTGATTTTCTATGATGTAAAAAACATGGAGAAAACAACAACTCGCACTTGGCACTATGTCAATAGGTTAGTACCAAAAATGATATAAAATGACTATAAAATGATTATAAAACATCCAAGACGGGTGCGGTGGAGAGCATGCGCTTGAGATCCCGGAAGGCTTCATCCATCTGGTCGTTCCACTCGAACGGCATCGTCTTCTTCATCAGCTGATACAAGGGCAAGGCCCTCTCGCACAGCCGGCTGAGGAACCTGTTGACCGAGGCCAAGCAGCTAGTGAATTTTTGGACATCGCACAGCCGGGCCGCCTTGCGCATGCGCTCGATGGCCTTTATCTTCTCTGGGTTTGCATCAATGCCGCGATTCGAGACGAGGAAGCCGAGTAGCTTTCCGGCCGGCATGCCGAAAATGCACTTCTCTGGGTTGAGCTTGATCTTGTACTCGTGTAGGTTGGCAAAGGTTTCCTTCAGGTCATCGAGGAGCATGAGGTGCTGCTTGGTCTTCACCATGATGTCGCCCATGTAGACGTGGATGTTGCGGCCGAGTTGCGGCATTAGGCATTTCTGCATGCCGCATTAGAAGGTGGCACCAACATTATTCAAGCTGAACGACATGGTGATGTAGCAATACGCCCCAAAGGGCATGATGCAGGATGTCTTCAGGGCGTCCGCCTGGTCCATCTTTATCTGGTGATATCCGGAGTAAGCATCCAGGAAGGACAGGAGCTCACACCCAGCGGTGGAGTCGATGACTTGATCGATCCGTGGGAGGGCAAATGGATCCTTTGGGCAAGCCTTGTCTAGGTTGGTGTAGTCTATGCACATGTGCCAGGTCTTGTTCTTCTTCAGGACGAGGACTGGGTTGGGCAGCCACTCGGGGTGGAACAATTCCATGATGAAGCCGGCCGCCAAGATCTTGGCGACTTCTTCACTGATGGTTCTTCTCTTCTCTTCGGAAAAGCGACGTAGGGGTTGACGGGCAGGCTTGGCGTCCTTGCAGACGTGGAGTTTGTGCTCGGCGTACTTCCTCGGAATACCCGGCTGTGACACTCCAAAAATTTTATTTAGTTTTCAACAAAAACTTTGTTTGATTTGAAGAAGGTCTTTTAAATCCTTCCAAAAACCTCTCTCTCTCAGAAAATTTTCCCCATGGCAAGGATTTTTTTTTGTATCTTCTGCAACCCTGGTGTTTGGTTATTAAAAACCTTTCTTCTGAGTTTCCCATCTCAAAAATATTTTTGGAATTTATTTTCTTTTAAAAAGAAATCCTATGGGTTTTGGAGCCACTCTTTTGTTTTGAACCATCCTTTGTTTTACCATGCCTCATGTGGTAAATTCTCCCAAAACCCCTCCCTCCACTTTGGGGCAACCCAAACATTCTGTTCCAACAGGTCCAAACCATTTTTGGATTTTTATTTCATTTATTATTTTCCCCAAAAACAATTTTGTCAATTATTTTAAGCCTAGATGATTTACAAAGGAAGTACCTGATTTCCTTTGAGTTTTGATCTCAAACCAACTTCCCTGGATAGTCCTTAGCACCCCCAACCTAGGTCCATCAAGATCCACTCTTCCTCTTTTCAAAATTTTCAAGTTTTAACCTCTGCAAATTTGGACCAGATTCATCATTTTTGGTGAAATTCATATTTTCCTTTCTCCAAAAATTCCACCAAAATTCAGGCAGCCCCAGTGCTTTGAGAGACCACCACACCAAAGATCAGCCCCAGATAAATTTTTCTCATGCTTGAATCATTTCATCAAACACTTGGCCGGCCTTTGTTCTGTACACTTTCGAAAATTCGAGTTTCAAAGTGTTGTGATTGTCGTTTTAAATCGATGCCTTGTTATCGATCACCAGTGCACCCTGGCGCGTTGCGCACGGCCTCTCCTTCTTAACCTGAGCAAAGCACGCCCTCTTGGACGGACGCAGGTGTCGGTGCCAGCGAGCATCGCCGACGCCCGCAGCTTCTGCGGTGGCAGAGCCACCCGTGGCGGCCATCGGAGCTAGCGCCAGCTCTCTACGCCGTTCTGCGCCGCCCAACGCTCCCTAGCCCTCCGCGTGGCCTCATGCATGCCAGCATGCACCATAGCACCGTCGCCGTGGCCAGGCAAGCACAAGGTGCGCCCTGTGCCGCCGACGGGCCCGCGCCGCCCCATTCTGTCGAAACCACCCAGCACGCCTAATCCAGCCAAGGTTAGCTGCTAAACGGAGCCCGTGGACCTCCACGTTGATGCCCAACCCCCTAAACTCCCTGACCAAGCACTGCGCCGCCGTAACCATCGCCGGAGATCCCCGTTCGCGGCCACCGCCTCGAATCACCTATAAAAAGAGGTCCCGAGCTCGTTCTCGAGCACGCACCACCACTGCACCCCACCAGTACCCCGCCACGCCACTAGGAAGACCTCGAGGAGGTCTCCTCCCCCAACTCCGGCCGCCCCGATCCACTCCGGTGAGGCCATCCCCGCCACCCAAACCTCGTCAGTAGTCTCCTCGAGCACCCAGTGATCTAACCCCGGCTTCAATTTGACCTCCGCAGCCCTACCCGACGAGATCCAACTCCACCCGAGCCGCCGTCCGCCGGAGCAAGGACCGCCGTCGACGTGGTGCTTGCCGACGACCACCACCACCACCCACCGACGCAGAAGGTCACACTGAGCACGTAGGTACCTTCCGATCCTCCTAACTCGCCGTGGATCGCCGCCACGGCTCATGCACTCTCGGGTCTTGACGAGCTCTGTTCCCCCCTATTTGAAATTTCAAACCTGACGGGTGGGACCCCTCGTCAGTATTTTCTTTTTTTTCGAACCGTTTTCTGAAAATGCCTTCAGGCAGAATACGTTTCCTTTTGCAGTTGACGGCTTTTTAGCCGAAGCATTTTCTGTTTTTATAAGTTGGCCCCTGGAAACTTTCTGTTTCATTACAGATGAGTCCACAGATTAAAACCTTTATAACTTTTAAACAGAAACTGATTTTTGATTGATTCTTTTTCTGTCATCTTTATTTTTCTGTCTAGTGTTTTTTCATATTTATTTGAAAAATATTTGGAACACTTTTTTGTGCACTCTCGGTATTTACGTTAGTACGTATTTTTCTTATAGCGTAGATACCGGAGGAGGTGACGGAACCGCGAACTTTGCCAAGCTAGACTCCGACTACTCCGAACTAGGCAAGCATGTTTGAACTTTTGATATGATGAGTGTCTTTGGCATGTTTGCATTAAGTAGTTTCATGGCATGTTAGCAGCATTTCGATAAATGTTATATTACATGCAAAGTGGAGGCAAGTGAGTTTCAAAAATCCATAAGTTGTTGGATATGAGTTTGCATGGCCATGTGATGGCATGAGAATGGGTAAGATGGCAGTGTTGTAGCATGCCAGTCTTATGCCAGACTATTTGACTCCAGTGTCAACGTGAATAGTCACGTTTCCATCCGTTTCTCTTCCTGTACTACCACATGTTTTCCGCAAGGGATATGGCTTAGTAAGTTGAAAACCGCTTTCCTGGTACACACCAAATAGAGAGGCCGTGATGAGGGTTCCATGGCCCTGTATTAAAGCCAGTCATCCGGTCGGGGGCATGGGTGTTTTCGGTTGGGACCGAGAGGGGCACCCTTAGAGCGCCACAGATATAAATTTGATCCCATGCTATTCGAGGTTGTGATCTCCCGTCTCAAAGTTTTTCTTGAACATTGTCTAGGGTGATTCCTGGCATCGTGAGGTGGGATGGGTGTGTACTGGTTAGATGTGTTTCTACCGAAATACCGTAAACGGAACTAGTCCCCGTGACTACGGAAATCCATTGGCTGTGGATAATTAGTACAAACTCTGCAGAGTCAAAATCCTTTGAATCATCATAACCATGTCCGGGTACTATGTTCAACTTATCTTGTCAGTACTAGTCTCAGTGACAAAACTCCGGTGAACTACATGAGTGTTAAGTCCGGCCAAATGTTTATTCCTGTGGATGGACTAACCCGTTTATTATTATGTGTTGAATATTTCCTATGAGTATTATATCTTCGTGAATTTATCAGATATGAATAATGAGATTTAAGCCCTTTCTGCGATGTCGCTCAGACGTCCGACTGTGGTGCACTTGTTATTTACTTTTGGTATACGCCCTTTCTGCGATGGCCCTCAGACGTCCGACTGTGGCACACATGTTATTTACTTTCAATATAAGCCCTTTCTGCGACGTCGCTCAGACGTCCGACTGTGGCACGCATGTTATTTACTTTCAATATAAGCCCTTTATGCAATGTCGCTCCGACGTCCGACTTTGGCACGCATGTTATTTACTTTCAATATAAGCCCTTTCTGCGATGTTGCTCCGACGTCCGACTGTGGCACGTATGTCATTTACTTTTCAATATAAGCCCTTTATGTGGTGTCGCTTAGACGCCTGACTGTGGCATGATTATTTATTTGTTTTCCCTTCGAGGTGTCGCTCCAGATACCCGATTGGTTTTCTGTTATTTTGTTGGGACTTCGGGAGGACTACCGCCCGACTTCCTTTTTACACATCATGTTGTGCAATATTTATTATTTGAATGTGCATTGTTATTTGCTCATGATGCATTCATGCATGCATTTGTTATATCTTATGTCCGAACTGTCTTGCGAGTACTTTCAAAGTACTCACCTGGCTTGTTGATTTGGCCAGATGTTGATGAAGGCGATCTCATGGATGAAGAGTTTGATAGCGAGTCCGACGCCTAGAGGAGTCCCAGTCAGTCTCGTGCGATCCTGGATTTGGTCACTGTATTATAACCGCTTCCGCTACCCAAATAAATTCATCGATGAGCTGCCAGTTTAGGAGTTACGTTACCCACTCCACTGTGATATTTTCACCACCACTTTTATCTCGAGTCAGTAGTATGTCACCACACCCCTGTATCGTAACCGCCCTTATGTACAATATTGGCGAGTTTGTAATAATTGTTGAGCCGCCTCAGCTCAACCCTGTAATATATTTAATGCTCTGCCTTACAGATCAAGTATTTGTCTACCAAGAAGGATAATTCTTCCTATCTTTGGAATCAAGAGATCGATTTCTCAATAAGTATTTTATTGAAAAACCGGTCGTGACAAACTTGGTACCGAGCCAGCCGATCAGAGGGAGCCACTAGGTGCGATCGCTAATCGGTTATTAGCATAATAGAGTTAATTTATTATTTTTTCAAATGTAGTCATTTTCTAACAGTCAACATAAATTTATGATCTGACCATTCAGAATTTTTGCCTACTTTTGTAGATGGCTGGCAACGACTGTGAGTCACAGTGTTCGCCAACGTGCTGAGGGGTTCGCTCAAGCTCCTCTCCTTCATCGTCCAGTCGCGATGGGGCCATCGATGCGCCCACTCTTCACACTCTACCGCACAAGATCAACGACACCGACCATGCACCAAAGGCGGTGCAATTCAAGGGAGGGTGTGTTGAGTTACGCCGCTTCGGTTCTTGGGGAGAGCCATGCCTACGGAGAGGCATGCTATGCAGATGGCTGCCCGTGAGGCGATAGCTCGTCTCCGGGATGTTCTTCCTTCAATGAAGACTCGTCGCTACCGCTACCTTCCATACCACGTGCCATACACCTGTCACTACTCATTCGCTTGCCCCAGAGGAGAGCGAGACGAGGCTATTGAGATGCTTGTCGAGTACCTCCGGGCTCTGGAGGCAGCCTTCAACAACCTGGTGGACGACCTTGTGGTTGCCCGCATGGAATCAGTCCATGGTTGTGCCGCCAACAGGAGGGAGCTCCTGCACACCGCACCACCACTGACTTTTGTCTCGTCCTCGGCATCTTATTCTCCTACCATTCTCGCCACTGCTCGTCGCCTGCCTACCACTGAGGAGTTCAACCAAGTCATTGCACCCACTTCAGTTCGTTCTACACCACCTATTGTGCCCACTCCTGTTCGTGTTGCTCCACCTATGGCACCCGCTCCACCGACTCAGCGCAGCACTTCACGTCTGGAGCCTATTAGCGAGGAGGAGTTTGAGTCCCCAGCCTCACTGCGCCTCACCCTCGGCAGGCCAAGGGAGATCCTTACCATCTCCGACTGAGTACGCTTAGCCTCCATGCGATGTACCGACTTGTACGATATGTTTATATGTACATAGGTTGTGAGAAGTAGCTTGTTTGCGCATCATGTAGGAACTGGGAGAAGTGCACTAGCCTAAATAACATGTCAGGAATATGTACGCATATCCTGAGTGATGTATTGTATAATTACTGCTTGCGTGTAAGATTTGTAATGAGCAGTCCTTCTCCGTGCGCAATCGATTATTATATTGAAAAATCTTGGAGCATTTAAAATTTCCCGTCTTTATGAATTTATTGATTTTTGTGACTCATTTCCCTTTCTTATGAGTTTTACAAAATATATCCCCATAGTGAAAAATGTCTCGTCCTTGGACGTGCTCCATGCCAAATCCGCCAGAGGAAAATTATGGCACACCACCAAGCAACAATTTTACACAGGGGCAGTCAAGTCAACAGGGCAGTGAAACAGCATTTCCCCAAGTATGCTGCCTTTATGAACAGAGTCAGCAACAACATCAGGAAATGATGAACCAAGTCATCAATATGGGAAATCACCGTGGGCGATGTCGGCAGCAATCCAAGTTGTCTGAGCTACGTAAGACGCGTCCCCAACATTTTCTCATCTTGACAAACCTCTTGAGGCCGATGGTAGCTTGAGACATGGAAAGAAAATTAATTATTGCACAGTGTTCAGACCGTGAGAAAGTACTATATGCACCGCACTATCTCACGGGAGCAGCTGCATCATGGTGGGAAAATTTCCTACACATGCACCCCAACGAGAATGATATAACACAGGAGGAGTTCAAAGAAGGTTTTCATGGGGCACATTCCTAAAAGTGTTATGAAGATCAAGAAGAGAGAGTTTGATGACCTCAAACAAAGGACCATGACGGTGTCAGAATACAACAGTCAGTTTACTCTGTTGTCTCGCTACGCCAACGAAGAGCGTATGACTGAAAGCAAGAAGATGGAAAAATTCACGGGCGATGCGGCACCCGGCTTAAATGCCGGTGATGGTCGTGCACACTTTCCCAGATTTCAAAACACCGGTGGATAAGGCTATTACCTTGGAAAATGAGCGACGCAGCTTGGAGGATTTCCATAAGCATAAAAGGGACGAGACTACTCTTGCTCGCAAACACCGAGCAAGACGGATTTTCGTAAAGGTGGGACACACAAACCCACGAATGTTTCACACCCAATCAAGAATTTCCATGCAAGGGACAAGGAGTTCACATATCGCCCAGTCGTTACATGCTACGCTTGTGGAGAAGAAGGGCACTATGCCAAGCAGTGCCCCAAGCCAAGGAACTCAACCCCAAAGCTGAACAACGGTGGCAATAATTCAGCGCCCAAGCGAAACAATTTCAACCCCAATAACAACCACAGGAAGGGTCATCTGAACCACATGACCAGAGAAGAAGCACAAAATGCCCCGGATATCGTGACTCGATGCGTTCCTGTCAACACAATACCTGCCACGGTTTTGTTTGATTCTCGAGCTTCTCACTCGTTCATTTCAAGAGATTTGCTTTGCAAAATAATTTTTCGATGCTTCCCTTGGAAAAATCCATGATCATCAAGTCCCCTGGGATTAAGCAAGTGACTCAGAGTTACTGCCAAGGTGTGATTATTGAGTTTGAAGGATTGAAGTTTCACGCCAACCTTATTGTATTGGAAAATAAAGGACTGGATGTCATCCTAGGGATGGATTGGTTAGACACCAACAAAGGTTTTATTGACTGCTTCAACCGGACCGTAATTCTCACCCACCATCACGGGAAGACAATAAAAGTTTCAGCCAAAGAGAGACAAATATCTCGGCAACCGAGGTTGAACAAGGTGGACGTTTACGAGTTAAGCAAAGTTCGATGGTATGTGAATTTCCAGACGTAGTCCCCGATGAACTACCTGGCATGCCACCAGATCGAGAGAGAGAATTCAGCATTGGGCTAGCACCCGGAACCGCCCCCATATACAAGAAACCATACAGAATGGCACCATCCGAGTTGGTAGAATTGAAGAAGCAAATAAAAGAATTATTGGACAAAGGATATATACGAGCCAGCTCCTCACCTTTGTGTTCACCAATTTTATTTGCCAAGAAAAAGGATGGGACACTGAGATTGTGTATAGACTATCGAGCACTTAACATGGTCACAATCAAGAACAAATACCCGATGCCACGGATAAATGATTTATTTGATCAGCTCGCTCGGGCCAAGGTCTTCTCAAAATTGACTTAAGGTCGGGTACCATCAATTAAAAGTACGAATGTAAGATATCCCCAAGACAGCCTTCACCTCCAGATACGGACTGTATGAGTTCACAGTAATGCCGTTTGGACTAACAAACGCCCCCGCGTATTTTGTTCACCTCATGAACAAAGTATTTATGAAGTTTATGGACAAGTTCGTTGTTGTATTCATCGATGATATTCTGATATACTCCAAGACACCAGAAGAGCACGCTGAACATCTCCGAATTGTACTAGGAGAACTCAGGAAACATCAATTGTACGCCAAGTTCAGCAAATGTGAATTTTGGCTAAGACAGGTGGGTTTTACGGGCCACGCATCTTGACAAGAAGGTATTGCCGTAGACCCGGAAAAGGTCAAAGCCGTACTTGGCTGGAAACCACCAGCCAGCGTAATGGACGTGTGAAGTTTCTTGGGAATGGCAGGATACTACCGAAGATTTATTGAAGGATTCTCCACCATAGCAAAGCCAATGACGCAGTTACTCAAGAAGGACAGGAAGTTTGAATGGACTGAAGCTTGCGAGAAAAGTTTCCAAGAGCTAAAAAGGAAATTGACGACAGCACCAGTATTAATTGTGCCAGACATACACAAGAATTTTGAGGTGTATTGTGACGCATCCCGTAAGGGCCTCGGATGCGTATTGATGCAAGAAGGCAAGGTAGTCACATATGTCTCCAAACAACTTCACAAGCATGAAGAAAATTATCCTACTCATGACTTGGAGTTGGCAGCAGTCATCCATGCACTCAAAGAATGGAGACACTTCTTACTTGGAAATCGTTGTGAAATATACACAGACCATAAGAGCCTCAAGTATATTTTCACACAACCGGAACTAAATTTACGGCAACGATGCTGGTTGGAATTACTAAAGGATTATGATGTTGGAATCCACTACCATCCAGGAAAAGCAAATGTAGTGGCGGATGCTCTAAGTCGGAACCCTAGCTCGGACAACGACAACCTACCAAACCTGAGACCTGAATTTGGCGGGAGTTTGCTAAACTCAATTTGATGGTGGTCACCAAGGCGGTGTGTCAAATTTGGAAATACAGCCTACCCCGATAGAAAAGATTAAGGAGGCTCAAAGCATGGACACCCCAAAGATTGAAGGCATAAAAAGGAAAGTGAGTTTGGGCAAGGCCTCAGAATTCGTCATCGACGGGCAGGGAATATTGTGGTAGGAGAGAGGCTTTGCGTACCAAATATCGAGGACCTTAAACAGCAAATTTTAGCTGAAGGCCACACCGCTCCGTATTCAATCCATCCTGGAGGAACAAAAATGTACAAGGATCTTCAGGAAAAATTTTGGTGGCACGGTATAAAAAGGGACATAGCCACGTTCATTGCATGTTGTGACTCTTGTCAACTCATCAAGGCCGAGCACCAGAAACCGGCCGGACTTTTACAACCAAATAAGATACCCGAGTGGAAATGGGACGAAATTGGAATGAATTTTATTGTTGGACTACCTCGGTCACGACACGGGAATGATGCCATATGGGTCATCACAGATAGACTAACTAAGGTGGCACACTTCATCCCCGTGAAGACAACCCACACCACTCAGAAGCTTGCCAGGCTTTATCTTTCCCGTATCGTCTGCTTACATGGAGTTCCAAAGACTATAATATCGCATGAGAGGCACTCAATTCGTCTCCCGATTTTGGGATCAATTACAACAAGCTCTAGGAACTCAACTGGCGTTTAGTACCGCATACCACCCCCAGACTGATGGACAAACTGAACGCGTAAACAAAATTCTAGAAGACATGCTGAGGGCATGTGTCCTCACCTATGGAACCAGTTGGGAAGAAAGCTTGCCATATGCAGAGTTCGCATACAACAACAGTTACCAAGCCAGCCTGCAAATGGCACCATTTGAAGCTCTGTACGGGCGAAGATGTCATACCCCGCTAAATTGGTCAGAAACTGGAGACAGCCATATCTTCGGCCCAGACATGCTCAAGGAGGGTGAGGAGAAAGTTAAGATAATTAGGGATCGACTCAAGACAGCCCAAAGTCGACAGAAGAGTTATTACGATCAAAAACATCGGGGAGTCAGTTTTGAACCCGGTGAGTTTGTGTACCTACGAGTATCTCCTATGAGGGGCCTGCAACGATTCAAGGTTAAGGGAAAGCTAGCACCAAGAATCATCGGACCCATACAGATAGTGGCACGAAGAGGCAAGGTAGCCTACCAGCTAGACTTACCCGATGAATTATCCGGTGTCCACGACGTGTTCCACGTCTCGCAGTTGAGGAAGTGCGTGAGCAACCTAGAGAAGCAAGTATCCCATGAAAACATTGACGTGCAACCAGACCTCACTTATCGGGAACTTCCAATAAAAATATTAGAGGAGTCTGAAAGGAGGACCCGACAGAAAACCATCAAGTTTTTCAGAGTTCAGTGGAGCAATCACACCGAGAATGAAGCAACTTGGGAAAGAGAGGATTTTCTTCGGACAGAGCACACACACTTATTTGAGGATCAGCTGAAATCTCGGGGACGAGATTTTTCCTAAGGGGGTAGGTGTTGTGACACTCCAAAATTTTTATTTAGTTTTCAACAAAAACTTTGTTTGATTTGAAGAAGGTCTTTTAAATCCCTCCAAAAACCTCTCTCTCTCTCAAAAAAATTTCCCTATGGCAAGGATTTTGTTTTTGTATCTTCTGCAACCCTGGTGTTTGGTTATTAAAAACCTTTCGTCCGAGTTTCCCATCTCAAAAATATTTTTTGAATTTATTTTCTTTTAAAAAGAAATCCTATGGGTTTGGGAGCCACTCTTTTGTTTTGAACCATCCTTTGTTTTACCATGCCTCATGTGGTAAATTCTACCAAAACCCCTCCCTCCACTTTGGGGCAACCCAAACATTCTATTCCAACAGGCCCAAACCATTTTTGGATTTTTATTTCATTTATTATTTTCCCCAAAAACAATTCTGTCAATTATTTTAAGCCTAGATGATTTACAAAGGAAGTACCTGATTTCCTTTGAGTTTTGATCTCAAACCAACTTCCCTGGATAGTCCTTAGCACCCCCAACCTAGGTCCATCAAGATCCACTCTTCCTCTTTTCAAAATTTTCAAGTTTTAACCTCTGCAAATTTGGACCAGATTCATCATTTTTGGTGAAATTCATATTTTCCTTTCTCCAAAAATTCCACCAAAATTCAGGCAGCCCCCAGGTGCTTTGAGAGACCACCACACCAAAGATCAGCCCCAGATAAATTTTTCTCATGCTTGAATCATTTCATCAAACACTTGGCCGACACTGTTCCTGTACACTTTCAGTAAAATTCAGAGTTTTAGAGTGTTGACAGTGTCGTTTTTCGTCAGTGCCTTGTCATTGATCACCAGTGCACCCTGGCACGTTGCACACGGCCTCTCCTTCTTAACCTGAGCACCGCACGCCCTCTTGGACGGACGCAGGTGTCGGTGGCTGCGAGCATCATCGACGCCGGCAGCATCTGCGGTGGCAGAGCCACCCGTGGCGGCCAACGGAGCTAGCGCCAGCTCTCTACGCAGTTCTGCGCCGCCCAACGCTCCCTAGCCCTCCGCGTGGCCTCATGCATGCCAGCACGCACCACAGCACCGTCACCGTGGCCCGGCAAGCACAGGGCACGCCCTCTGCCACCAACGGGCCCGCGCCGCCCTGTTCTGTCGAAACCACCCAGCACGCCTAATCCAGCCAAGGTTAGGTGCTAAACGGAGCCCGTGGACCTCCACGTTGATGCCCAACCCCCTAAACTCCCCGACCAAGCACTGCGCCGCCGTAACCATCATCGGAGATCTCCGTTCGCGGCCACCGCCTCGGATCGCCTATAAAAGAGGTCCCGAGCTCGTTCTCGAGCACGCACCACCACTGCACCCCACCAGTACCCCGCCATGCCACTAGGAGGACCTCGAGGAGGTCTCCTCCCCCAACTCTGGTCGCCCCGATCCGCCTCGGCCACCAGCTCGATCCACTCCGGTGAGGCCATCCCCGCCACCCAAATCTCGTCAGTAGTCTCCTCGAGCACCCAGTGATCTAACCCCGGCTTCAATTTGACCTCCGCAGCCCTCCCCGACGAGATCCAACTCCACCCGAGCCGCCGTCCGCCGGAGCAAGGACCGCCGTCGACGTGGTGTTCGCCGACGACCACCACCACCACCCACCGACGCGGAAGGTCACGCTGAGCACGTAGGTACCTTCCGATCCTCCTAACTCGCCGTGGATCGCCGCCGGCGACCACCGCAGCTCTCGGGCGCCGACGAGCTCTGTTTCCACCCCCCGCCCCCATTTGAAATTTCAAACCTGACGGGTGGGACCCCTCGTTAGTATTTTCTTTTTTTTCGAACCGTTTTCTGAAAACGCCTTCGAGCAGAATACGTTTCCTTTTGCAGTTGACGGCTTTTTAGCCGAAGCGTTTTCTGTTTTTATAAGTTGGCCCCTGGAAACTTTCTGTTTCATTACAGATGAGTCCCTGGATTAAAACCTTTATAACTTTTAAACAGAAACTGATTTTTGATTGATTCTTTTTCTGTCATCTTTATTTTTCTGTCTAGTGTTTTTTCATATTTATTAGAAAAATATTTGGAACACTTTTTTGTGCACTCTCGGTATTTACGTTAGTACGTATTTTTCTTATAACGTAGATACCGGAGGAGGTGACGGAACCGCGAACTTCGCCAAGCTAGACTCCGACTACTCCGAACCAGGCAAGCATGTTTGAACTTTTGATATGATGAGTGTATTTGGCATGTTTGCATTAAGTAGTTTCATGGCATGATAGCAGCATTTCAATAAATGTTATATTACATGCAAAGTGGAGGCAAGTGAGTTTCAAAAATCCATAAGTTGTTGGATATGAGTTTGCATGGCCATGTGATGGCATGAGAATGGGTAAGACGGCAGTGTTGTAGCATGCCAGTCTTATGCCAGACTATTTGACTTCAGTGTCAACGTGAATCAAGTCACGTTTCCAACCATTTCCTTTCATGTACTACCACATGTTTTCCGCAAGGGATATGGATTAGTAAGTTGATAACCGCTTTCCTGGTACACACCAAATAGAGAGGCCGTGATGAGGGTTCCATGGCCCTGGATTAAAGCCAGTCATCCGGTCAGGGGGCATGGGTGTTTCCGGTTGGGACCGAGAGGGGTGCACCCCTTAGAGCGTGCGTATATAAATTTGATCCCATGCTATTCGAGGTTGTGATCTCCCCGTCTCAAGGTTTTTCTTGAACGTTGTCTAGGGTGATTCCTGGCATCGTGAGGTGGGATGGGTGTGTACTGCTTAGATGTGTTTCTCCCGAAATACCGTAAACGGAACTAGTCCTCGTGACTACGGAAATCCGTTGGCTGTGGATAATTAGTACAAACTCTGCAGAGTCAAAATCCTTTGAATCATCAGAACCATGTCCGGGTACTATGTTCAACTTATCTTGTCAGTATCAATCTCAGTGACAAAACTCCGGTGAACTACATGAGTGTTAAATCCGGCCAAATGTTTATTCATGTGGATGGACTAACCCGTTTATTATTATGTGTTGAATATTTCCTATGAGTATTATATCTTCGTGAATTTATCAGATATGAATAATGAGATTTAAGCCCTTTCTGCGATGTCGCTCAGACGTTCGACTGTGGTGCACTTGTTATTTACTTTTGGTATATGCCCTTTCTGCGATGTCGCTCAGACGTCCGACTGTGGCACGCATGTTATTTACTTTCAATATAAGCCCTTTCTGCGATGTCGCTCAGACGTCCGACTGTGGCACGCATGTTATTTACTTTCAATATAAGCCCTTTCTGCGATGTCGCTCCGACGTCCGACTGTGGCACGCATGTTATTTACTTTCAATATAAGCCCTTTCTGCGATGTCGCTCCGACGTCCGACTGTGGCACGTATGTCATTTACTTTTCAATATAAGCCCTTTATGTGGTGTCGCTTAGACGCCCGACTGTGGCATGATTATTTATTTGTTTGCCCTTCGAGGTGTCGCCTGCACACCCGATTGGTTTTCTGTTATTTTGTTGGGACTTGGAGGACTACCACCCGACTTCCTTTTAGATGATCATGTTGTGCAATATTTATTATTTGAATGTGCATTGTTATTTGCTCATGACGCATTCATGCATGCATTTGTTATATCTTATGTCCGAACTGTCTTGCGAGTACTTTCAAAGTACTCTCCTGGCTTGTTGATTTGGCCAGATGTTGATGAAGGCGATCTCATGGATGAAGAGTTCGATAGCGAGTCCGACGCCTAGAGGAGTCCCGATCGGTCTCGTGCGATCCTGGATTTGGTCACTGTATTATAACCGCTTCCGCTACCCAAATAAATTCATCGAGCCTCACCTCGACGCTCAATGAGCTGCCAGTTTAGGAGTTACGTGATAGAGGCAAAGGTGTCCCGTCTTTCGATGAGATGATGGATATCGCTTTGGTGGAAATCGACTTTGGCGATCCAACTACGAACGTGCGAGGACGTCGCGCCTTAGCAATTGCTAAACCAACTCCGAGAGGTTATTGACCACGCCGGAGCATGATCAACCTGACCACGAGGGTCTGTTTCCTACGAGCAAACGAAGAACAAGCAAGAAACTAAGATTGCAATCTGGATATTGCGAATATAAGATGAAATCTTTATTAATCAAGGTGGGGTTCTGTGACGCCTTTGTCTGGTCGTTGAACACAAATGAAGTACGCGAAGTTGCAGCTATGGCGAACTTTTAATCTAAACAAAACCCAAAGTCTAAACGGTGCCCTAAGGGCTGTATGTATGGAGGAAGAGGGGGGGGGGGGATTTCATGGCCCTTGGGGAAGGGGTCCGAAACCAACCCTATCTCTTGTTTCCGCACACATACGGACTCCAAAAACAGCCTATACTTATGTATTTCGAAATTACATGGGCCTGGCCCAATAATAAGGTGACGCAGCACCTAGAATAGCCTCTGGACGAAATTTATGAAGTGGCATCTTGTATATTTCGTCCAAGGCTTCATTCACTCCTTATGGTGGCTTCAAAGTCTTGGAATCATCACTTGTAACTCCGTTCATGTTCCCGTTGCGCATGCCATCAACTCCATGCTTGTTCTTGCTCCAATGTTCATCCTTCTCCAAGCTAGGCCCTTCATTTGTAAGCAAAACAAGTGTATCCAATTTAGGCAGCATCATATTCTCATGAACATTAGAATCATTACCAAGAAACGAAAGTACACAGTAATTTAATTGGCGTCTTGTGAGCTCTAGTAATTGGTCCATTATATGTAACAGTAGGGGCTGTGGGTGTAACAATGGTATTGATGTCCTCATCATCCTCCCTTTCTTGAAATGAAGTCGTCCTCGACGGAAGCTCATCTTCCTCACCCAAATAAGGATTCAAATCTGCAATGTTAAAAGTGGGACTAACCCCAAAATCTGCAGGCAGCTCGAGTTTATATGCATTATCATTTATTTTCTCTAACACCTTAAATGGACCATCAGCACGTGGCATTAGCTTTGATTTGCACAAATTAGGAAACCTATCCTTATTCAAATGTAACCAAACAAGATCTCCAGGTGCAAAGACAACATGTTTTCTACCCTTATCTCCAGCAAGTTTATATTTAGCATTCATACGCTCAATGTTGTCATTAGTTAACCCATGCATTTTTAAGATCAATTCAGCACGTTGTTTAGCATCAAAATTAACCTTCTCCGAAGATGGAAGAGGCAACAAATCAATGGTTGCACGAGGTAGGAAACCATACACAATTTCAAAAGGGCACATCTTAGTAGTAGAATGCAATGAACGATTATAAGCAAATTCAATATGAGGCAAGCATTCTTCCCACATTTTCTTATTATTCTTCAAAACAGCCCTAAGCATAGTAGACAATGTTCTATTGACTACCTCAGTTTGCCCATCCGTTTGGGGGTGACAAGTAGTACTAAAAAGCAATTTAGTCCCCAACTTAGCCCATAAACATCTCCAAAAGTGGCTAAGAAATTTAGTATCACGATCTGAAACAATAGTATTTGGCACACCATGCAAGCGAATAATTTCACGAAAGAACAAATCAGCAACATGAACAGCATCATCGCTTTTATGACATGGTATAAAGTGTGCCATTTTCGAGAATCTATCCACGACAACAAATATGCTATCCTTCCCCTTCTTTGTTCGAGGTAAACCTAAAACAAAGTCCATAGATATATCTTCCCAAGGAATACTAGGTACAGGCAAAGGCATATATAAACCATGAGGATTGAGTCGTGACTTAGCTTTTTGACATGTAGTGCAGCGAGCAACAAAAGGCTCAACATCCCGTCTCATCTTTGGCCAAAAGAAATGTGTAGCAAGTACGTCCTCTGTCTTCTTCACGCCAAAGTGTCCCATTAATCCTCCTCCATGCGCCTCCTGCAACAACAAAAGACGAACAGAGCTAGCAGGAATGCATAGCTTGTTAGCACGGAACACAAAACCATCATGAATAACGAACTTGTTCCATGTTCTTCCTTCTTTACAATTCTGCATTACATCTTTAAAATCGGCATCATGCACATATTGATCTTTGATGGTCTCCAAACCAAATATTTTGAAGTCAAGTTGTGAAAGCATAGTATAGCGACGAGACAAAGCATCAAGCAATAACATTTTCTTTACCCTTCTTGTGTTTAATGACATAAGGAAAGTCTCAATGAATTCAACCCATTTAGCATGTCTACAATTCAGTTTAGCTTGACTTTTAATATGCTTCAAAGATTCATGATCAGAATGTATAACAAATTCTTTGGGCCATAAATAATGTTTGCCATGTCTCTAAAGTCCGAACAAGAGCATATAATTCTTTATCATAAGTAGAATAATTCAGACTAGGCCCACTCAATTTTTCGTAAAAGTATGCAACAGGTTTGCCATCTTGTAATAACACACCTCCTAATCCAATTCCACTAGCATCACATTCAAGCTCAAAAGTCTTATTAAAATCAGGAAGTTGGAGTAAAGGAGCATGTGTCAATTTATCTTTCAATACCGTGAAGGCTTCTTCCTGTGCGGTACCCCAAACAAAAGGCACATCCTTCTTTGTAAGCTCATTGAGAGGTGCAGCAATGGTGCTGAAATCTCTCACAAAACGCCTATAGAATCCAGCAAGGCCAAGAAAACTCCTCACTTGTGTGACCATTTTGGGCTGCGGCCAACTCTCAATAGCTTCAATCTTGGCTTTATCAACTTCAATTCCCCGTGGAGTAACAACATAGCCAAGAAAAGATACTCGATCGGTGCAAAAGGTGCACTTCCCAAGGTTACCAAACAAACGTGCATCACGTAGAGCATTAAAAATAGCACGTAAATGTTCCAAAAGTTCTTCCAAAGATTTGCTATAAATCAGTATATCATCAAAATAGACAACCACAAATCGTCCAATGAAAGCACGTAAAACTTCGTTCATTAGTCTCATGAAGGTACTAGGTGCATTAGTTAACCCAAAAGGCATGACTAACCACTCATATAAACCAAACTTAGTTTTAAATGCTGTTTTCCATTCATCTCCCAATTTAAATTTAATTTGATGGTATCCACTACGCAAATCAACTTTGGAGAATATTGTAGAGCCACTCAATTCATCAAGCATATCATCTAGCCTAGGAATAGGATGACGATAACGAATAGTAATATTATTAATGCCTCTACAATCAACACACATACGTGACGTACCATCCTTTTTAGGCCCTAGTATAATAGGAACAACACAAGGACTAAGAGATTCGCGTATATAACCTTTGTCGAGCAGCTCCTGTACTTGACGCATAATCTCCTTCGTCTCCTCTAGATTGGTACGGTATGGTGCACGGTTGGGTAGCGATGCACCGGGAATTAAGTCAATTTGATGCTCAATCCCTCGAATAGGTGGTAATCCCGGTGGCACGTCTTGTGGGAAGACGTCAGCGAACTCCTGCAAAATGTTAGTGACGGCTGGGGGCAAAGAGGAAGGCACGTCCTCGAATGAAAATAATGCCTCTTTGCACACAAAAGCATAGCATACAGATTTCCTAGAATCTAGCTCATCAATATCAGATTTGGTGGCAAGTAAACATGCACTTTTCAATTTAATTTCAGAAGCAACACTAGATGGTTTATTATTAGGCTTCATTTGTTGCTCAAATTCTTTTGCCACAATCTGATTTTCACTCCTATTTTTCTCCTGTTTTGCTTTATTAGCTCTATTAATATCATCTTTCAAAATGGAATCAGGAGTCATAGGAAGCAAAGTAATATTTTTATCCTTATGAACAAGAGAATACTGATTGTTTCTACCATGGTGTACATATTTTTTATCAAATTGCCATGGTCTACCAAGTAATAAGGAACATGCTTGCATAGGTACCACATCACAATCAACGTAATCAGCATATGTAGAGATACTAAAATGCACACGAACAGTACGTGTTACCTTAACCTTGCCCCTATTGTTGAACCATTGGATGTAATAAGGATGTGGATGTGGTCTTGTGGTGAGAGATAGCTTCTCCACCATCTCCATGCTAGCCAAGTTGTTGCAGCTCCCTCCATCTATGATGACGCTTGAATAGAAACGTTCCTTCACAACTCCCTTTGTATGGAACAAATTATGCCTCTGATTTTGCTCAGCTTGTGTAACCTGCACACTCAAAACATGTTGATCAACTAAACATTCATACCTGCCAAAGATCTTCAAGAGCCATGTATTGCGTCTCATGATCAGAATCATCTCCATCGTGTTCTTCATGTGTAATAAGAGCCAAAGTCTCCTCATCATAGTCACCAGCGGACTCATACCCACCATCCTCAGTAACAATCATCACACGCTTAGATGGGCATTCTCTCGCATAATGACCTCCACCCTTGCAACGTCGACAAATAATATCATGTGTTTGCCCTGTTGATGCCATGGATGAAGAAGAGCTCTTTGCGTGCCCGTAAGGTGTGCTCTTGGCGAGATAGTGGTGATTGTGCCTCGCTTTATTGTATCACGGTTGGAGGTGGCAGCCGGCGGAGGTGCCGGTGTAGCGAGCGTGTGGAAGTAGATGATGCACGTGGTGTCCATGATGAAGGTCGACCTGCAGAAAAGTTAGTCCCTGCCAATGCCTGTCGATCCTGCACTTCACGTTCCGCTTTACAAGCAAGATGGAATAATCAAGTGATATTATTATAATCCTTGTAGTCTAGAATGGTCTGAATCTCTCTATTTAATCCACCCAGAAAACGTGCAAGCATAGCTTCATTCTCCTCAACAATACCACATCTAATCAAGCCAGTTTGTAATTCCTGATAATATTCTTCTACCAAATTTTTTCCTTGTCTTAAGCGCTGCAATTTTGAAGTAATTCACGTTGATAATATGGTGGAACCCAACGAGTACGCATAGCAGTTTTCAAAGCAGCCCAAGTAGCTGGAATAGGATATAATCTACAATGTTCAGACCACCATACACATGCAAAATAGTGAAAGCACAAACAGCGGCAGCAACCCGTCTCTCCTCTGGATATTGTAAACATGTAAAACGTTGTTCAGTTTCTAACTCCCAAGTAAGATATATATCAGGAACATATCTACCCTCAAATGGTGGAATATTAAATTTTAGTTTAGGAACATGGTCATGATCACGTACCTGAGGTGGTGGTGCAGGCCTACCATTGCGATTATATACCTGAGGTCGACCTGCTGGTGGTGGTGCTGGTGGCTAGTTCTGATTTTGATCAACCTCATCCTCATAATTGCCCGCATACTCATCATCATCCTGGGTACCAGCAGCAGCAGCAGGAGCCAAAGAAGCATCAACAGCAGGTACAGCAGCACCAGAAGTTTGGCCATCCTCAAGAGGAACACGCTGCGCTCGACCATACTGATTCGGAAGGGGGCGTTGTTGTTGTCGTTGCAGAGGTGCAATAGGTGCAGCCGGCAGTGGTTGTGGAAAACGTGCGAGCAATTCATTAAACTTGTTATCAAGCTTTGTTTCGAACGTCTTCTCAATGCCATCTATCTTCTCCATGGCCTCTTCAAATCTGTTTAGCACATCTTGCACCTGTCCACTCATCATTTGCTGAAATTTATCATGTAGCTGTTTGTTTGTCGTGTTCTCCCAATCAGTCTCATCGGCTTGTGATCCTACCATGGTTAGCAGCAAATAGAAACAAACAAGAATATGATCCTATAGACTACTAGGAATAGGTGGTGGTGTATCACAAACCCGTCAAGCAAATCTCAAATTCTTACCAGTTCTTACCCAGCAGCAGGAGGTGATCGGCAACCGTTGTAGTCAAAACTCTCAAAGCTTGGATAGAGCGATTACCAGGGAGAGTCAAACGCACGATGTAGATGTATGTGGAGCTGGGAAGGCTTTTAATATGGTAGCAAAAAGGGTCAGCAATAATCAATTCAGAGATGCAAAGTTGAATAAACGCTCAACGCAGCATCTTGTCGGGTCCTAGGCTAGACCGTGCTAGAGACGCGAGCCTAGAACACTAATAAAATCACGACACTGCACGTAAACAAGGGAGGAGCACACTCAGAATTTTTCTCTTTTTTTCCTTTTTTTTGCTCCGCAACAATTTTTTTTTCGAAAAAGTCTACAAATGGTCTAAAAACTGCCTAGCCAGAATTTTCCGGACTTAGTTTTTTTTGAGTTTGGAACTATTTTTCTTCTGCGGATGACTCGGATGTTGGGGAGTCCTACTCTGTCACGACTAGGAGTATCGCGTGATCTGGAAATCGAGAACAAAGCAACAATTACTGGACTCGGACTAGGACTCGTGGCGGAGATGAATCTGGTGGAAACTCGGACTGGTGGCGGATATTTGCAGGGCGATGGAACACGGACTAGTGGCGAATCTATGATGGAGGTGGACTCGGATTAGCGTGGTGGCGGTGGATATGTGGTATATGGTAGCGGCTGGTGGTATATGGCAGCGGTGATGACGATGGTGGTATATGGCAGCGGTGATGATGATGATGCGGTGTTGATATATGGCAGCGGCGACGTGACAACCTGTGAACAGAACTCGAAACTCTAAAGGACTAGACGCTAAGACCAGCAACTTGACACGATGATGCAACCACAAATTCAACAAAGCAAATACAGAAAAGATTATGCAAAGGCTCAGATTGGTTCGGATAGGATGAACTAACCCTAAATTTTTTTTTGGCTTTTTCGTGGACTATAGGTATGAAGAACAGACTCAATCTAAACTACGAAAAACTGTAAAATCTCATCGAGCAACCTGGAAAATCTGATACCACTTGATAGAGGCAAAGGTATCCCGTCTTTCGATGAGATGATGGATATCGCTTTGGTGGAAATCGACTTTGACGATCCGACTACGAACGTGCGAGGACGTCGCGCCTTAACAATCGCTAAACCAACTCCGAGAGGTTATTGACCACGCCGGAGCACGATCAACCTGACCACGAGGGTCTGTTTCCTACGAGCAAACGAAGAACAAGCAAGAAACTGAGATTGCAATCTGGATATTGCGAATATAAGATGAAAGCTTTATTGATCAAGGTGGGGTTCTGTGACGCCTTTGTCTCGTCGTTGAACACAAACGGCACGCCAAGTTGCAGCTATGGCGAACTTTTAATCTAAACAAAACCCAAAGTCTAAACGGTGCCCTAAGGGCTGTATATATGGAGGAAGAAGGGAATTTCGTGGCCCTTGGGAAGGGGTCCAAACCAACCCTATCTCTTGTTTCCCCACACATACGGACTCTAAAAACAGCCTATACTTATGTATTTCAAAATTTCATGGGCCTGGTCCCAATAATAAGGTGACGCAGCACCTAGAATAGCCTCTGGACGAAATTTATGAAGTGGCATCTTGTATATTTCATCCAAGGCTTCATTCACTCCTTATGGTGGCTTCAAAGTCCTGAAATCATCACTTGTAACTCTGTTCTTGTTCCCATTGCGCATGCCATCAACTCCATGCTTGTTCTTGCTCCAATGTTCAACCTTCTCCAAGCTAGGCCCTTCATTTGTAAGCAAAACAAATGTAACCAATTTAGGCAGCATCATATTCTCATGAACATTAGAATCATTACCAAGAAACGAAAGTACCTGGTAATTTAATTGGCGTGCGCGAGCTCTAGTAATTGGTCCATTATATGTAACAGTAGGGGTTGTGGGTGTAACAATGGTATTGATGTCCTCATCATTACGTTACCCACTCCACTGTGATATTTTCACCACCACTTTTATCTCGAGTCAGTAGTATGTCACCACACCCCTGTATCGTAACCGCCCTTATGTACAATATTGGCGAGTTTGTAATAATTGTTCAGCCGCCTCAGCTCTACCCCCTGTAATATATTTAATGCTCCTTCTCAGATTCAAGTATTTGTCTACCAGTAAGGATAATTCTTCCTATACTGGAATCAAGAGATCGATTTCTCAATAAGTATTTTATTGAAAAACCGGCCGTGACACCGGCATGTCCTTCGAGGTCCATGCGAAGATATCCCCATTCTCATAGACGAAGTCGACGAGCTCTCCTTCCTATTTGCTGTTGAGGCGGGTGCCCACGACAACGTACTTGCTACAGCTGGGGTCTTCTGGGTTTGGCTTGACTTTCTTGGTCTCCTTAGAGGGCTGGAACGAGGCCTCGTCGGCCGACTCCTTAGCCGAAGCCAGCACGGCCTCTGTCTCATTGGCCAGCGCAATGATCCGGTCAAGCTGGCGCCGCTCCTCGGCTATGACCGGCAACTCGGACGGTTTGGCGCCGGCTTGGGCGCACTCCAGGGACTTGTGGTAGTCGCCGGTGATGGTGATGAGGCCCTTTGGACATGGCAACTTCATCTGCAGGTAAGTGTAATGGGGGACAACCATGAACTTGGCAAGTGTAGGCCGGTCCAACAACGCATGATACGCGCTGGACAGGTCCACCACCTCGAACCAGAGCGGCTCGCGTCGGAAGTGGTCGCTGGTGCCGAACAGGAGGCCGAGCCGGATCCGGCCGATGGGGGAGCAGGAGAGGCCAGGCATGATGTCGTGGAAGATCGTTTGGGATGGATCCAAGTTTTTGGCCTCGAGGCCAAGCTTGGTCATGGTGTCACGGTAGAGGATGTTGATGTTGCTGACGCCGTTGACGAGGACTCGAGAGAACTTGCATGTGCACCGGGGCACGACAATGGTGGGGTCGAGGACGAGGGCGTAGCCACCCGGGTTCGGCATGACGGCCGGGTGATCTTCCCGGGTCCAGGTGACCGGGCGCTCCGACCAATGCATGTACTCCGGCCTGGCTGGGATGACGGTGTTCACTTCCTGCCGGAGCATGCGCTCGCTACGCTTGTCATCACCAAGGCTGGTGAAGACGATGTAGGTCGCTTTTTGGCTGTGGTTCTTGCAGGGAGCATCAAGCATATCCTCGAAGCTCATGGCAGGTTGCCATGACGTCTTGCCGGTTTGCCGCCGGCTCGGCCGTGGGCGCCTGCTCGGTGGTCGCGATAAGGCGGTTATCATAGCGTTGAGCCGGCTGTTCGGCTTTGCGCTTGTTGTGCTGCTGGTTGTTCTACTAGCGGTTGTTCTCGCTGGCCGGCTTGGGAGGGGGAACCGGCTTCACCTTGCCGGCATCGTCCAGCGCCACCTGGATCTTCATGGAGGAGTCGGCGTTGGCGTACTAGTCCGCCGTCACCATGAGTGCGTCCATGGTGGCCGGCTCAGAGCGCAGGAGCTTGTGCTTGAGGAGGGTGCCATCCCGGCACTCGCTAACGAAATACTGGATCACCTGAATCTCGTGGACGCCCTCGCAGCTATTCCGAAGCTCGGTCCAGCGTGCGAGGTACTCGCGGCCGATCTCTGTCGGCCCTGCACGCACATGGCGAGCTGGCTGGGGTGACCAAGTCGTTTGTAGGTACCGGTGAAGTTGTGCACGAAAGCCTGCTCGAAGTCGACCCACGGGTTGATGCTGCCGGTCGGCAGGCTGGTCAACCACGTGCGGGCCGAGCCTTGGAGCATGAGCGGGGCATAGCGCACGGCGAAGAGGTGGTTGCCGCCCACGATGCCGATGGCGGTGGTGTAGTCGATGAACCAGTCCTCCGGCTTGACGGTGCCGTTGTACTTGGGGGTGTCGCGGGGGAGCGTGAACCCTTTGTGGAAGGGCTCATCCTGGATGCGCGGGCTGAAGCAAGCCGACCCGACCGCGTTGTTCTCCTCCAGCTCCAAGGAGAGGGCGAGCTGGTCGAGGCACTGGCGAGCGTCGGTGTCGTCGATGACGCGCGGGCCTAGCCGGCTAGCGACCGCGCCACGAGGGGTCGGGTCGGCTGAAGCCGGACGGCGGCCGGGTTGTGGGGAAGGATCGTGTCGGCGCCGTTCTTCCGGGGCCGGCTCGTCGGCCAAGCCACCGGTAGTCACCAGAGCGCGATTGCACCGAGTCTGGGTGCAGCCGAAGTGAGCTTCGCCGGGTGGCGAAGACGCCATGTTCTGCTGCTCTCCGGGGTCATTGGTGTGGTGCGAGACGGACCCCGCGGGCTTGTTGAGGCGGTTGAGGCAGTCCTGCTATGTGTTGGCCGTGTCGAGGAGGACGTTCATCCGCTGAAGTCGGTCCTTCAGCTCCTCGCCGACGAGCTGGTCCAGGTGGACTGCGGCCGCTTGGGCGGCACAAATGTTCTTCACGGGGGTCTCGTAGACAGGGGGCCGCGCCAAGAGCGCGACCGATGGCGCCACCCCAGGCCTGCACATCGGTGACCCGGGTTGGCTCAACGGCGGTAGGCGTTGTCGGCGTTCTGGGAACGGGGGTCCCCAGACTTGCCTGCCTATGGCCCACAACATGGCCAAGCCAGCAGGTCGTACGGCCCATCTTCATCAACAAGGCATCCAAGACCCTCGCGAGGGTCCAAGCCTCGCGAGGCGGACGACGCAAGACCTCCTCTGGAGTAGCCTAACCAGGCAGGCTCACAAGGAGCGGAGATATCAAGGCGGAACAAAACCTCATGAGGCTCTCGTGACGTGAGCCATGATGAACGGCACTAGGCGGGCGCCAGCGCACGCAACGTCCTTATTTCCTCTTTGGTGCTAAGGAGGCCAGCGCAGGTGAAGAGTACCGAGGCATCAAGCAAAGGTTGCTATATTGGTGCAACGAGACCAAGACCAGGAGGACGGCAAGACAGATTCATCGTGGAGCCCAAGACGGCGTCACCACCAGAGCTTTTCGCAGGCGAAGACCGCTTTTGTCAGGATAGCTTGTACTAGCTGTCCCCCTTCAAATTTGTCCGCCGTTGTTGGCTCCCTTCCCGCTCGATATTTGGGAAGAGGAGCAGGGCCTATATGAGTAGAGCTAGCCACCATAGTAGAGGCATCTCAGCTTAGCTTGATCCAACCCGATGGAGAGCCAAGCCACAAGAACACCTCAACCTCAGGAGGCTGCTCTTCCCTTGTACTGTTCATCATCAGCCCAAGAGGCAATCCACCACCACCACACTGGAGTAGGGTATTACACCACAACGGTGGCCCGAACCAGTATAAACCTCATGTCTCTCTATGTTGCGAGTTCGTCGAGTTCGTCCGCGAGATTTTTGCGAGCTAGGGCGTAGATCGGTAGGAGGGAAAGACTTCACGCGCACCCCAGTGTTCGAACCTCAAGGGTTTTCCAGAACCCCACATCTGACATTTAGTGCGCCAGGTAGGGGTGCGCCGGAGCTCCTCTCCACCAACCTGCGCCTCGTACCATCGCACTATGCTCCCATGGAAGGTGCCCCGCCGCCCGCCTCTGCGGCCGACACCAGCAGCAGGGAGTCTGGGTACCAAGCCCTGGCCCCCGCTCTGCGGCGAGTGCAGTGGCCAACCAAGTTCAAGCCGAAGATGCCGCCCAGCATACGGCGGCGGCAGACCGCACCGCTTTCTCTCAAGCGTCACGAGGAGGCCGTCCTTGAAGCCGGAGGCGACGACAAGATCATGGCTAACTAGTTCCCCATGGCCCTCGCCGGTGAGCCGCGCGCCTGGCTGCTCAACCTCCCGGGATCCAGGGTGGCATCCTGGGGGGGAACTCCGCAACCTCTTCACCGCGCGCTACGCGGTGCCGGCGCACCACACAGTCACGGCACTGCTGGGTGGCTCCCAAGCACCGCCGTCAGATCGCCATGTCAAACCGTTCCTCCGTCAGATCGGGGCCGTCTCCAAGCGCTCGGGGGCTCCGCCAGGTTGGGCTGCCCCAGAGGCCGACCTCACCTTCGGCTCAGAAGACCACCCCGGCTCCACCACCGGCTCCGGCATGCTCCCGATGCTCTGCACGCCCACCATCTGCAACGTGGCCGTCACCAAAACCCTCATTGACGGCGGTGCCAGCCTCAACTTGCTCTCCGTAGAAGCCTTCAGCCTTCTCCACGTGCCGGCCGAGTGGCTCAACCTCAGCAAGCCCTTTTCGTGAGTGGGTGGTGGAGCTGCTCTCTCTCTGGGGCAGATCCACCTCCCTGTCACCTTCGGCACACGCGACAACTACTGCACTAAGCTGGTGGACTTCGACATCGCCCGCATCGGTCTCCCATACAATGCCATCCTCGGGTAGCCGACTCTCGCTCAGTTCATGGCGGCGACTCACCCGGCCTTCAACCTCATGAAGATGCCAGGGAGCAAGGGCGTCCTCACCATCAAGGGGGACACTAAGGATGCCGTGACGGCGCTCAGGCTCGCCTTCAAGACCGCGGCACCAGCACAGCCAGCCGGCGCCGGTACACCCGAGGCCAAGGAGACAGCGCCCACCAAGAAGCAGCGGCTATTCACTCAAGACAAGGCGGAGACCAAGCAGGTGCTGGTCAACGAGGACGGGTCTTCAAGAGCCACCTTCACCACGGGAACCGGCCTTGACCCGGGACAAGAAGAAGCTTTGGTGAGGTTTTTGCGTGCGAACCAGGAGATATTCGTGTGGGAGCCCAATCAGCTGGTAGGGGTCCCGAGAGAGGTGATCCAGCATCATCTAAGGGTGTGCCCCAACGTACGCCCCATGAAGCAGCGAGCAATACGGTAGTCCACTAAGAAGCAGGCCTTCATCGTCCAAGAGACACGCAAGCTGGAGGCGGCAGGTACCATCTGAGAAGTTCGATACCCCGAATGGCTGGCGAACCCCGTCGTGGTACCGAAGAAAGGCGGGAAGGAACGGATGTGCGTCGACTTCACCAACCTTAACAAAGCTTGCCCCTAAGATCCATTCCTACTTCCACGCATCGATCAAATCATCGACTCCACCATCGAGTGCGACTTGCTATGTTTCCTGGATGCATTCTCAGGATACCACCAAATCAAGATGGCGGTGGAGGATGTGGAGAAGACAGCCTTCCTGACACCATGCGGGGTGTATTGCTACACGTGCATGCCCTTCGGGCTGCGCAACGTGGGCACAACCTTTCAACGGTTGATGCACATCGCCTTGGGGCGGTAGCTCAGCAGAAACACAGAGGCCTATGTTGATGACGTAGTGGTCAAATCTCGTGAGGCGAGGACATTGATTCAAGACTTGGAGGAGACCTTTGAGAGCTTGCGCCAAGTGAACTTGAGGCTAAACCCGGAGAAGTGCGTGTTTGGCGTCCCCTCCGGCAAGCTACTGGGGTTCCTCATATCCCACAGAGGGATCGAGGCGAACCCAGAGAAGATCAAGGCCATCGAAGACATGAGCCCACCACAGACCCTCAAGGAGATCCAGAAGTTAGCGGGGCGGGTGACCGCGTTAGGGCATTTCATCTCCAAGCTAGGCGAGCGCGCCTTGCCCTTCTTTAAGCTCATGAAGAAGAAGGGCCCATTAGAGTTGACCCCGGAGGCCGACCGAGCCTTCCAAGACCTCAAGAAATACCTCATCAGCCCACCGGTGATGGTGGCACAACAACCTCTCGAGCCTCTGGTGCTCTACCTTGCCGCCACACCGTACTCCGCCAGCGCGGCGCTGGTGGCGGTTCGGGAGGAGCACCAAGACAAGGGTGTGTCGCGCCAAGCCAGAGCTGATGCATCGCGGGGTCAGGAAGGCGCAGCAAGGCCATCAGTGGCGGAAGACCAAGCTCAGCAGGGCAACATCGCAGAAGCTCCTGAGGACGGTCAGGTCTCAGGAAACCCACCACCTCAGGATATGCCACAATCTCCGTAGGACCCAAGCCTCGACAGTGTGCCAGCCCTCGTCGAGCACCCGGTGTACTTTGTCAGCACCATACTGCGGGACGCGAGGGCGCGCTACCCCGTGCCGCAAAAGCTCCTGCTCGCACTCTTGGTGGCCTCGCAAAAGCTGCGGCACTACTTCCAGGGCCACCCCATCAAGGTTGTCTCAGCCTACCCATTGGAGAGGGTACTCAGGAGCCCTAACTCAGCCGGAAGGGTTGCTGAGTGGAACATCGAGTTGCAAGCATTCCAGCTAGAGTTCAGCACTACCAGGGTCATCAAGGGAGCCGCACTCGCCGATTTTGTGGCAGAATGGACAGATACCCCGGCTCTTGAGGAAGGAGAAGACCGGTCCACCTCCCCAGGAAGCGAGGCACCAGACGGCTGGGTCATGTATTTCGATGGCGCCTTTCACACTGTATGCTGAGGATGGAGCAGTGTTCATCTCGCCCACTCAGTACAAGCTCTAATATGTCGTGCAACTCTGTTTTCAGCATGGCGAGAAGGTCTCCAACAATATTGCAGAATACGAAGGCCTCATAGCTGGCCTGAAGGCTGCGACGGCTCTAATGGTGAAGCGCTTAACCATCAAAGGCGACTCGCAACTCCTCGTCAACTTCTCCAACAAGGTGTACGAGCCGAAGGACGGGCATATGGAGGCCTACCTCGCGAAGGTGCGCAAGATGGAAAAACAGTTCTTGGGCCTTGAGCTACAGCACGTGCCCCGGGGCACCAACAAGGAAGCCGACGACATCGCCAAGAGAGCGTCCAAGCGGCAACCGCAAGAGCCCGGTGTCTTCGAGGAGCAGCTCTTCAAGCCATCAGCTACGCACCTCTTTCAAGCACGACTCAGCCTCGGGAGGAGCTCCCACAGCCTCCGGCCATAGGAGCCCCGGCCTGTGGCCCGACCTCAGGAGCTCGGCTGCTCTTGGCACTCGAGCCCCAGGAAGAATGATGGACCAAGGAGTTCAAGGAGTTCCTGACGCATGGGACGCTGCCGGAGAAGGAAGAGGACGAGGAGCGCGTGGCACGGAAAGCCACGACATACTGTATCCAAGATGGCGAGTTATACAGGAAGCGGCCAAACAATGTTATGTTGCGCTGCATATCCAGTGATCAAGGAAGGGAGTTGCTGATTGACATACACGGCGGGGAATGTGGACACCACTCATCGTCACGGACCCTCATCGGCAAGGTGTTCCGCGGCGGATTCTACTGGCCTACAACACTCAACGATGCAGCCGAGCTGGTGAAGTCCTGCGAAGCTTGCCAATTCCACGCCAAGCAAATCCATCAGCCTGCTCAGGGCCTCCAAACCATTCTGCTCACATGGCCGTTCGCAGTTTGGGGGCTGGACATCTTAGGCCCGTTCCCCGGCGCCGAGGGCTACCGCTATCTCTACGCCGCCATCGACAAGTTCACCAAGTGGCGAAGTGGAAGCCGTCCGTACCATTCCGGCCGGCTCTGGCGACAAGTTCATCAAGGGCCTCGTGAGCCGCTTCGGTCCCCAACCGCATCATCACAGATAACGGCTCGCAGTTTACTAGTAACCTCTTCAAAACCTATTGTGCTAACCTTGAACGCAGATCTGCTACGCCGGTGGCCCACCCGTGAGCAATGGTCGGGCTAAACGTGCCACGCCGAGGTCTGAGGGCCTCAAGACCGTAACCTTCAAGAAGAAGTCGGAGGCTGCGGCGGGGTTTGCACGACGAGCTCCGATTCAGGCCTGTGGTCCATCCGCACCACAGCTACCAAGCCAACGGGCGAGACTCCGTTCTTCCTCGTCTACGGAGCCGAAGCATTCCTCCCTCACGAAGTCAAGCATCGCTCCGCGCGGGTTCTGGTGTTCGACGAAACGCAGCAGGACGCCATGCGGGGGACGGATCTCGTGCTGGGGGAGGAACATCGTTGTGAAGCTGCATTAAGGGCGGCAAGGTACCAGCAAGCGTTGCAGCGTTACCACTGCTGCAACATTCGCTCCAGGACGCTCGAGACGGGTGACCTGGTCCTGAGGCGGGTCCTCTCGAGGGAAGGGCTGCACAAGCTTTTGCCCATGTGGGAGGGCCCGTTCAGGGTCGTCCACATCTCCAGGCCTGGCGCCATGCGCCTGGAGACGCAAGAAGGGACACCTATCCAAAACGCCTGGAACATCCAGCACCTCAGGAAGTTCTAGCCATGAAGCAAGGTTTATGAACATCTTTGTAAACCCGCATCCAGTTCTTGATGCGATGGAGTTTTGTGCCGTGAAAGATCGGGCCAACAATGGATCGACCCTCGTCTCGAGGTTCATTCCTCATCATTTTCTTTCTCTCAAAATAATTTAAGTGAAGCAAGAGAGAATTTCTTGAAAATTTTACTAACTCTCAAATAAATCTAAGTGAAGCAAGAGAGCATTTCTTCAAAAATACTAAAGCACACCGTGCTCAAAAAGATATAAGTGAAGCACTAGAGCAAATCCATAGCTCATAAAAACTTAAGTGAAGCATAGAGAGCTATTCTAACAAGTCATGGAATAATTTTGGCTTTCTCAAATAGGTGTGTCCAGCAAGGATTCAAGACTTAAAAAGCAAATCAAAATAAGCAAAGACTCATATCATACAAGACGCTCCAAGCAAAACTCATAGTATGTGACGAATAAAAATATAGCTCCGAGTAAAGTACCGATGATCGTTAGAAGAAAGAGGGGATGCCAACCTCGGGGGCATCCCCAAGCTTAGCTGCTTGCTTCTCTTTGGATAATAACTTGGGGTGCCATGGGCATCCCCAAGCTTAGGCTCTTTGAGGGAGTCCTGGATTAAGGGGTCCTCGGGCGTCCGGACTATGTAACGTGGGCCCGACTAATGGGCTATGAATATACAAGACATAAGACTTATTCCTGTGTCCAGATGGGACTCTCCTTTGCATGGATGGCAAGCTTGGCGTTCGTATATGAAGATTCATTTCTCTGTAACCGATTTTGTACAACCCTAGTCCCCTCCGGTGTCTATATAAACCGGAGGGCTTAGTCCGTAGAGGCAATCACAATCATACAGGCTAGACTTCTAGGGTTTAACCATTACGATCTCATGGTAGATCAACTCTTGTAATCCTCATATTCATCAAGATCAGTCAAGCAGGAAGTAGGGCATTACCTCCATCAAGAGGGCCCGAACCTGGGTAAACATCATGTCCCCTGTCTCCTGTTACCATCGACCTTAGACACACAGTTAGGGACCCCCTACCCGAGATCCGCTGGTTTTGACACCGACATTGGTGCTTTCATTGAGAGTTCCACTATGGCGTCATCAGAAGGTTCGATGGCTCCATCAATCATCTACAATAATGCTGCCCTAGAGGAAGTTTTCCTCCCCAGTCAGATCCCTGTGTTCGGCGGCTTCGCACTGCGGGCCAACTCGCTTGTCCATCTAGAGCAGATCGACAGCTACGCCCCAGGCCACCAGATTAGTTTTGGGAATCTAGACTATGTCACTGATATCCGAGGAGACTTGATCTTCCAAGGGTTCGCGACCCCAACCTCCGCTCTGGCCTTAGATCCGAAGCGTATCGCCAGGTCCGAAGATGGGCTTCCTGAGCCCGCCGGACTATCTGCGGCTACTAAGCCCATTACGGGAGAACCAGAGGAGGTACTGTCACTGGAAACCATCATGAGGCCGGACCCTTCTCCGAACACTGGCTCCGAAACCTCGGAGTCAGCACTATGTGAGCTCGGCCAAGGAGTTTCCTTCCTGCCGTACTCCACAGGTTTTCTTCTCCTTGGCTAAACCTTGACTTTAAGAGAGGCTCTGGACTTGTTGCGACCCCTCGTCATTACAGAGGAGGAATGTCTGAACTACGCCCAGCCCGGACTAGGGGCTGAGAGCGGGGAATTTTACGTCCCACCCACCACCCACTTCATAGCCACTGCCGACGACTTAACTGACATGCTCGATTATGGCCCCGAAGACATCAACGGTATGGACGACGATGCCAGAGAAGAGCAAGCCCAAAACACGCCGCTCACCGAACGTTGGACGGCCACATCCTCGTATGATGTGTACATGGTGGATACACCCAAAGAAAATAATGGCGATGGCAAAGAAGAACCAGTCGAGGATAAACCTCCTGAGATACAGCCAAAGCGCCGACGACAGCCGCGCCGCTCTAAGCCACGCCATGGAAAAGACAGCAATACCGGCACAGGAGAAAACAATACTCTAGACGACGCCGAAGACGATGAAGACCCCGTTGAGCCAACTTCCGAACAGGACGAACGGGAAGATGGGCGAGTCAGCCCTGATGAACAGGCCGTAAATGAAGACTCGGAGGATGAGGTGAGCCTCGGCAACGAGGATTTTATCGTGCCTGAGGAACCTCTCAAGCAGGAGCACTTTCAGCGCCGGCTAATAGCCACTCCAAGGAGCCTGAAATAGAAGCAGCAACAGTTTCAAGTTGATCAAGATCTGCTCAACGATAGGTGGACTAGTGTCCTAGAAGGCGAGGAATACGGCCTTGAGCGCCCAACCAAAAGTAACCCGAAGCATAAACTACTACCCCAATTTGACGACGAGGCCCTCGAGCCCGTACCATCAGCATGTAATGCGGCTGACCGACCACCACGGGGCCGGGCTTCACTGATGAAGTAATGGAGAACGAATTCCCAGAAGGGTTTAAACCCGTGAACATCGAATCATATGATGGGATAACAGACCTCGTGGTATGGATTGAAGATTTTCTTCTCCATATTCATATGGCCCGCGGTGATGATCTTCATGCCATCAAATACCTCCCACTGAAACTCAAGGGACCAGCTCGGCACTGGTTGAACAGCCTGCCTAAAAACTCCATTGGCAACTGGGAAGACCTGGAAGACGCCTTCCGCGACAACTTCCAAGGTACATACGTCCATCCTCCGGATGCCCATGACTTAAGTCACATAGTCCAACAGCCCGGAGAGTCAGCCAGGAAATTCTGGACTAGGTTCCTTACTAAAAAGAACCAGATCGTCGACTGTCCGGATGCTGAAGCCCTAGCGGCGTTCAAGCATAGCATCTGCAACGAATGGCTCGCCCGACACCTTGGCCAGGAAAAGCCGAAGTCCATGGCAGCCCTCACGGCACTCATGACCTGCTTTTGCATGGGCGAAGATAGCTGGCTAGCCCGTAGCAATGACAATGCAAGCGAACCTGGCACCTCTTAAGCCAGAAATAGCAACGGCAAGCCCCGACGCAACAGACAAAGCATCGAAGCAACGGTGACAATACCTACAACACGGCAGTCAACGCCTGATTCAGTGGCTCCAAGTCCGGCCAGCGGAAGAAGCCATTTAAAAGGAACAATCCGGGCTCATCTAGCTTGGACCGCATACTCGATCGTCCCTATCAGATACACGGCACCCCCGATAAACCAGCCAATCATACCAACAGAAGTTGTTGGGTCTTTAAACAAGCCGGCAAGTTAAATGCCGAGAACAAGGAGAAAGGTTCGCAAAGTGAGGACGACGACGAGGAGCCCCGTCCATCGAACACAGGGGGACAGAAGAAGTTTCCCCCTCAGGTTAAAACGGTGAACATGATATACGCTACCCATATCCCCAAGAGGGAGCGCAAATGCGCGCTCAGGGACGTCTATGCGATAGAGCCAGTCGCCCCAAAGTTCAACCCATGGTCGTCCTGCCCGATCACCTTCGATCGCAAGGACCATCCGACCAGTATCCGTCATGGCAGTTCAGCCGCACTGGTCCTCGACCCAATCATTGATGGATTCCACCTCACACGAGTCCTCATGGACGATGGAAGCAGCCTTAACCTGCTCTATCAGGATACAGTGCAAAAAATGGGCATCGATCCATCAAGGATCAAGCCCACAAAAACTACCTTTAAAGGGGTTATACCAGATGTAGAGGCCAGCTGCACGGGCTCAATCACATTGGAGGTCGACTTCGGATCCCCGGACAACTTCCAAAGCGAAGACTTGATCTTCGATATCGTTCCTTTACGCAGTGGATATCACGCACTTCTCGGACGAACTGCATTCGCTCGATTCAATGCGGTGCCACACTATGCTTATCTCAAGCTCAAGATGCCTGGACCATGTGGTGTCATAACAGTTAATGGAAACACGGAGCGCTCCCTCCGTACTGAGGAGCACACCGCGGCCCTAGCAGAAGAAGTACAGAGCGGCCTTCTCAAGCAGAACTTTAATTCGGCGGTCAAGCCCCCGGACACTGTCAAACGAGTCTGGACTACTCTGCAGCGGGACAGTCCAGCTCGTCAGGAGTCAGACTAGAAATTTGGCCTCCACTCAGTCCCGACCAAATGGCGGCATACGTACCACGTGTACATAACTACGCACTCAAAATACCATGGGTAGAGACAGATGCATAACTAGATTGTGGTCCATAATAAGGCTCAACCTTCCCTAGGCACACATACCTTCCTTTTTCTTTTTATCCTTTTCAGGTTCCTTTCTACAGGTCCTCCCAATGGCCTGATCATCGGTCCTTTCGAAGGATAGATATACCAAAGGCGGCAAGCAGTACAAACGTGTGGGGGAATCTCTAAATGTTCTTCTTGACGGTCACTCTACCTGTTTTCAGGACTCGCATGCAGCTCCCCCTTGGTCTTGGCATGTTAAATAGCCAGGTTGCTTATCGCACTATTTCTACAAATACGCTTTGACGTATTAATCAAATTATAATGGAAACAGTTTGCGGCCCAGCTTATGTGGCACTAGCTTACTACTTCATTTCATTTTTCCATTCTTGTCGATTGCACCCGTACACTTTGGTACGCTTTGGATTCGCCAAGGGCTTCATTATGCTCCATACTACGGCAACAAAGTCCGAACACTTTTTACAGTACAATTCGGCACCCCAAATTTTCGCATTATATACATCGGCTCCGAATCATGTCTTTGGTCAATAGTTGGGTTGCCCGGCTCCCGTGCTTGCTACCGTACGTTCCGTCCTATCGGCTAGGGTTGTAAAGGGAGAACTACTGCGATTGTGTTTCTGGTTTACCCGAGAAAACACCTCAGTAGAGAAAGCCGAAAACTGACTGTCATGATGCGGCGAGACTTGGTCAGCTATTCGGAGGTTAAAAATCTTTTGTGATTTTTCCACATTATGCGATGAACCAGCCTTCATCCCATCAGGTGTTTACAGCACCCTAGTCTGGATTAAATGCTAACTAGGGGATGTGCCTATATTTTTATTGTCAAACTCCTATGGGTAAGTGAGGGTGATAAAGCCACATAGTCCGATTGCCTGGTTTGTTACGCTAAACACCTCCTTCAAGGACCAAATTCTTGGATCAAGAGTGTTTAGATTCCATCCTGAACACCCCTGTACTACCTACGTGGGGGCTGAAGTCGACAACTGGCCAACTCTTAGATTTAATAAAAACAGCCGCACAGGAAGCAAAATTTTAAATAATAAACAAGCATTATATTACATAACGGCTTTGTTTCATCATACAAGACAAGACAACAAGAATGTATTCATTCGACGATAATGTATTTTGAACACTGGCCCTCCACAATGCGGGATCCCTTGAGGACATCATCAAAATACAGCTCGGGCGTGCGGTGCTCCTTACCCGCAGGCAGTCCCTCGGTTGCGAGCTTGATGGCGTCCATCTTCGCCCACTGTATCTTGACACGGGCAAAGGCTATCCGTGCACCTTCGATGCAGACCGACCGCTTGATGGCATCAAGCCGAGGGCAGGCATTGACCAGCCAATTCACGATCCCGAAGTAGCTGCTGGGTATGCCTTCGGCAGGCCACAAACGGATTATCAAATCCTTCATGGCCAGTTCGGCCACCTGATGCAGTTCGGTCAGCTGTTTTAGCTGATCGCTAAAGGGCACCGGATGCTCTGGCGCAAGGTATTGCGACCAGAACAGCTTCTCCGTTGAGCTCCCCTCTTCGGCTCAGAAGAATTCCACAGCGTTGGCAACACTGCGAGCAGATCCGCAAACGCCCCTGGAGAACTCTAAATCTGGGTCAGTAAGAGGAACCTTTTCTTCACATACTTGCTCTGCATAATAAAGCCCTTACCCGCCGCGATTTTTCTGGCCTTCTGGATTTCCTGGAGGGCACCCTGGGCTTCAACCCGGGCATCGTGGGTGCTTTGGTGGGCCTTGGCAAGTTCGGACTCTTGATCCGCAATATTGCGCTCCAAGGACTCGCATTTCTTCACGGCGTCCTGGAGCTCCTGCTGGACCTCACCAACCCTGGCCTCGTGTTTCTCGCGAGCGGCGTGTTCCTTTGCCGCTCTCTCTTGGGCTTCGGCCAGCACCTTCTTGAGGGTCTCTACCTCGGACGTCGCTCCTACATAATACTACGACACTGTGTTCAACATAAATCATTCATCCTTTCTGGATCTAAAAAAGGCCATTACATACCTTGCTGGTCTTCCAGCTGCTTTTTCACACGACCGAGATCTTCCTCAGTCCGCTCCAGACTCCGCTTCAGTCCGGAGACTTCGGCAGAATGAGAGGTCGCAGCCAGCAATGACCCCTACTTATTCACATAAGACATATTTGGTTAGTCTCCTGCGAAAATTACTTGATACTATGTCCGGCTTTTCTTTCCAAACACCGGACAGAGTCTCAGGGGCTACTATCTATACTATGACATTCTTTTTATACAATTACGTCGCTTACCTCAAATCCTGTTAGAAGGATGGTGCAGGCTTCGTTCAGTCCTCTCTTAACGGACTGAACCCTCTCAATCACCGTACCCATAAGATACAGTGTTCCTCAACAATGGAAGCACTTTGCAGCGCTTCCAGTAGAGTATCTGGTGCCTCTGGGAGGACAGAGATCACTGGTGGAATTGGTGCACCTCCTTCTTTCGAAGGAGGCTGCTTGCCAGATTTCGGAGCCGTATAGGTCTCCGGGATCGTATTCGGCTAGGGGCCGAATTGGATATGGCCCCCTATCGCGAGTCTCCATGGGGATTTGCTCCCCCATGTGTCCGGTGGCCGAGGTTTCACCCTCTGGCGCCACCCTGATGGCCTCCCGTGTCTCTCCTTGGCCTGGGGAGGTCCTTCTGGACAGCACCTCAGCGTCGTCCATGACCTTGGGAGAAGAGGCCGCTGGAAGGGACCCGTTGTCCATCACCTTCGGATCCAGCGAGTTCCCTGTAGATGAGGATCGCTGGAGGTCGGAATGACCCGGGCTGCAGCGCATGATTTAACATGTTAAACCCATGAAGTAAAGGAGCCGAATATATGAGTGCATCTTTGAGTACTTACGATTCGGCCAGGGGCTTATCCCTGGGGCGCCACTCGAAGCTGCTGTCGATGTCCCACGCGGAGTTGTCCGTGAGTGAAACCTTCCCCTTCTTGGACGCCTCTGCCTCCAGATTCGTGGAGGCCGCCCTTTTCTTCCTTCCCCCCTCGGGGGGGGGGGGGGAGTTGCTTTCTTCTTCCTCCTCCTCCTCCTCGTCGTCGGTGGCGGGAGGGGAGTGGGTTTTGGCATCTTCGGACGTCACGTATGAAGTGCCCTTATGGCCGAGGCCACCTCTGGTCCCCTTGGCCTTCTTCTCTGGTGCCTGGTAGGGCGCCGGAACCAGCATCTTCGTCAGAAGCGGGATTTCTGGGTCTTCGGGCAGTGGAGCCGGACACTTGATCTGCTCCACTTTCTTTGTCCAGCCTTGAAAAAGTAAAATAGGGAAGTTGAGACATTCTCCTTGAGTGTATAAGTAAAGGATACACCTTGAAAACACGAAAAAACTTACCGGACTGGCGGGATGGGTCAGGTTGTACCCATGGTCTTTGGTCTCCTTCGGCCACGTCTCGATGGCCTTGAAGAGCACCTTCCAAATGCCTTCGTGCATAACACCGAAGAACTGTTGCAGGGTCTGGTGCTTGGCCGGATCGAACTCCCATGAGTTGCAGGTCCGGCTTTGGCAAGGAAGGATCCGGCGAAAAAACATCACCTGGATCACATTGACAAGTTTGATGTTCTTGTCGACCATGCTCTTGATGCGCATCTGTAGCACTGTCAGCTTGTCCGACGAGGCCCAGTCCAGGCCCTTCCCTAGCAAGGAGGTGAGCCGCATTGGGGCCCCGGACCTGAATTCGGGAGCCGCGGCCCAGGTGGCGTCACGTGGCTCTGTGACGTAGAACCACTGTTGTTGCCACCCTTTGACGGTTTCCACAAAGGTACCCTTGGGCCATGTGACGTTGCACATCTTGCTCACCATGGCGCATCCGCACTCTGCGTGTTGGCCATCCACCACCTTCGGCTTCACATTGAAGATCTTTAACCACAATCCGAAGTGGGGTGAGGTGCGGAGGAAGGCCTCGCACACGGCAATGAATGCCGAGATGTTGAGGAAGGAGTTGGGGGACATATCGTGGAAATCCAGCCCGTAGTAGAACATGAGTCTGCGGACGAATGGGTGGAGAGGAAATACCAACCCGCTCATGAGGCTCTGAGGTGGGGACGATTTGCCCCTTGGCCGGAAGCCGGTGGGTGATTTCCTTGGCCAAGTACCCGGCCTCCCGGAGCTTCGTGATGTCCTTCTCCTTAACGAAGGAAACCATCCACTTGCCCTGCGCTCCAAATCCGGACATGGTCAGAGTGCTTTTTTTTAGGCGGAAAGGATGGAAGCTCGGGCGCTGGAGCTCGAGAACGGATGGGCAAAGAGGAAGAAGGCGTGGGTGAAAGGGGGTGAATCCTTATCTCCTTATAAAGGTAGTGAATATCAAGCGCCTCCCCACTCGCCTTAAAACTCGCCTATTCCCCAAGGGTCGTGCATACGGCGCGGTTGGATTACCCACGCCCGTATTGATGAGTATCCTGCAATAAGGGGACACGATCTCTGCTTCGGCAAGATGTGCCAATAAAACCACATCTTGAAACATGGAGCGGGAGGTTAAAAAACGGTTCGAAATAATGATTGGGCAGCGACATGATGTCACGCTACAAAAGTTGTCAGTAGATTGGACTCGTGAAATATTATACTCTCTGCGTGTGTGTGTGTGGGGTACCTGTTTTGCAGAGCCAGACACGCTTTATGTGTTCGAAGGCTGTTTTGGAGTATTCGGAGGAGGAACCCACCTTGCAATGCCGAAGACAATCTACGTGCCGGACACATCATCATTGAAGCCTGGTTCAGGGGCTACTGAGGGAGTCCTGGATTAAGGGGTCCTTGGGCACCCGGACTATGTAACATGGGCCGGACTAATGGGCTATGAATATACAAGACAGAAGACTTCTTCCCGTGTCCGGATGGGACTCTCCTTTGCGTGGATGGCAAGCTTGGCGTTCGGATATGAAGATTCCTTTCTCTGTAACCGACTTTGTACAACCCTAGTCCCCTGCGGTGTCTATATAAACCGGAGGGCTTAGTCCGTTGAGATAATCACAATCATAGCCATTACGATCTCGTGGTAGATCAACTCTTGTAATCCTTATATTCATCAAGATCAATCAAGCAGGAAGTAGGGTATTACCTCCATCAAGAGGGCCCGAACCTGGGTAAACATCGTGTCCCCTGTCTCCTGTTACCATCGACCTTAGATGCACAGTTCGGGACCCCCTACCCGAGATCCGCCGGTTTTGACACCGACACTCTTCTTACTTCTTATTCCTTCATCCATCGTAAGATAACCCAAAACTTGAAAACTTCAATCACACAAAACTCAACAAAACCTTCGTGAGACCCGTTAGTATAAGAAAGCAAATCACTACTATAAGTATTGTATCAAACCAATTCATATTTTATTCTTTCATTATATCTACTGTATTGAAACTTTTCTATGGCAAAAACTCATCAAATAAAACCATAGAATCATCAAAGCAAGCACACAACGCAAAGAAAACAGAATCTGTCAAAAACAGAACAGTCTGTAGCAATCTGGATATTTAGAATACTTCTGTAACTCCAAAAATTCTGAAAACTTAGGAGGGCCTGAGCAATTTGTATATTAATCTTCTGTAAAAAGAATGGGTATTTTATCACGCTCCTGTGATTTTTAACAATTGTTTTTCTGGGCGAGAAAGTTTCTGTTTTTCAGCAAGATCAAACAACTATCACCCAAGAAGATCCTAAAGGCATTGCTTGGCACAAACACTAACTAAAACACAAAAAACACAATCATAACAGTAGTATAATTGTGCAAACACTCATGAATAGAAAGAAAAAAGGAAAAATAAAATTTTATTCATTGGGTTGCCTCCCAACAAGCGCTTTTACGCCCTTAGCTAGGCATAAAGTAAGGATCTAAGTTTTGTCATCTTTGGTTCGAGATCCATAAGATGCCCTCATGATTGAATCATAAGGTGGCATAATTCTTGTTCTAGCGAAGTATTCCATACCCTCCTTAGTGGAAATTGAAATTTAATATTGCCTTCTTTCATATCAATCACGACACCGATAGTGCGTAAAAACGGTCTACCAAGAATAATTGGACAAGACGGATTGCAATCAATATCCAGAACAATAAAATCTATGGGCACATAATTCCTATTTGCAAAAATAAGAGCATCATTAATTCTTCCCATAGGCTTTTTAATAGTAGAATCCGCCAAGTGCAACTTTAAAAGAACATTCTTCAATGTCGGTAAGACCAAGCACATCACATAAAGATTTCTGAATTGTAGAAACACTAGCACCCAAGTCACACAAAGAAAAACACTCATAATTTTTAATCTTGAATTTGATAGTACGTTCCCATTCATCATGTAATTTTCTAGGAACCGAAACTTCTAATTCCAACTTTTCTTCAAAAGTTTCATCATAGCATCAACAATATGTTTAGTAAAAACTTCATTTTGTTCATAAGCATGGGGTGAATTTATCATGGATTGCAACAAAGAAATACAATCAATCAAATACCAACTATCGTAATTAAAGTCTTTGCAATCCAAAAGAGTGGGCACATCACTAGTTAAAGTCTTGACCTCTTCAAACCCACTTTTATCAATTTTCTCAACAAGATTTTCACCCTCCAAATTATAGGGACGCCTTCTAACTAAAGTTGACTCTTCTCTAGTCCCCTTTTCATCAATCTTAACTTTACTAAACAAGGAATCAATAGAATAAACACCAATCACTTTAAGATTTTCATCATTTTTATCTTTTGGCGAGATTGGTTTAGCGACCATTTGATTTACTAAGGTAGCTTGTGCATCGGATATTTTTCCTCGCAAACGTTCAGCAAAAGCATACTTAGATTGGAGATTGCAAACTTCTCTACTAATATCATCAAGTTGTTTTGTAATAGCATCTAGCACAACGGAGTGCTCCTTAAGTTCTTCGGTAAAATACTTATTATGCTCAAACTGTGTAGTCATATATTCCTTAGTACTTTTCTCAATTTGAAGCAAAATATTGGGGTACGGAACATCATAGTATTTTCTTTGAGGCATCATGATTACGCAAACAAGAATGCACACAAAAAATAGAGCTGGCAAGAAAATGGCGAACGAAAAAGAGGGCGAATAAAATGGCAATTTTTTGTGCAGTGGGGGAGAGGAAAACGAGAGGCAAATGGAAAATAATGTAAATTGCGAGGAGATGAGATTTGTGATTAGGAACCTTGTATATGTTGAAGATCCTCCCCGGCAACGGCGCCAGAAATTCCTTTTGATGGCGGCTTGAAGCTACGTCGATATTTCCCCAAAGAGGAAGGGATGGCGCAACACAGCAGCGGTAGGTATTTCCCTCAGTGATGAAGCCAAGGTTATCGAACCAGTAGGAGATCCAAGCAACACAACGTAAATAGCACATGCACACAAATAACAAATACTCGCAACCCGACGTGTAAAAGGGGTTGTCAATCCCTTTCGGGCTATGGCGCCAGAAATTGGCAATCGGACGTGAGAGTGTAGTAAATATTGATAGATCGAACGCCAAATAAAATAAATTGCAGCAAGGTATTTTTGTATATTTAGTTTAATAGAACTAAACATAAAAGCAAAAGAAAAATAGATCGCAAAGGCAAATAATATGAGAAAGAGAACCGGGGGCCGTAGGTTTCCCTAGTGGCTTCTCTTGAGAAAAATAGCAAACGGTGGGTGAACAAATTACTCTTGGGCAATTGATAGAACTTCAAATAATCATGACGATATCCAGGCAATGATCATTATATAGGCATCACGTCCAAGATTAGTAGACCGACTCCTGCCTGCGTCTACTACTATTACTCCACACATCGGGAGCTATCCAGCATGCATCTAGTGTATTAAGTTCATGGAGAAATGGAGTAATGCAATAAGAACGATGACATGATGTAGACAAGATCTATTTATGTAGAAATAGACCCCCATTGTTTTATCCTTAGTAGCAACGATACATATGTGTCGGTTCCCCTTCTGTCACTGGGATCAAGCACCATAAGATCGAACCCACTTCAAAGCACCTCCTCCCATTGCAAGATAAATAGATCAAGTTGGCCAAACAAAACCCAAATGTCGGAGAAGAAATACGAGGCTATAAGCAATCATGCATATAAGAAATCAAAGAAGACTCAAATAACTTTCATGGATAAAAAGATAGATCTGATCATAAACTCAAAGTTCATCTGATCCCAACAAACACACTGCAAAAGAGTTACATCATATGGATCTCCAATAGACCATTGTATTGAGAATCAAACGAGAGAGATGAAGCCATCTAGCTACTAACTATGGACCCGAAGGTCTACAAAGAACTACTCACGCATCATCGGAGAAGCACCAATGGAAGTGGTGAACCCCTCCGTGATGGTGTCTAGATTGGATCTGGTCGTTCTGGACTCTGCGGCGGCTGGAATTCATTTTCGTCGACACCCCTAGGGTTTCTGGAATATTGGGGTATTTATAGAGCAAAGAGTCGGTTCAGGGGGCACCGGGGGTGGGCAAAACCCACCAGGGCACGCATGGGCCTCCTGGTGCGCCTGGTGGGTTGTGCTCCCCTCGGAGCACCCCCCAGGCGCTTCTTCGTCCCATTGGATGTCTTCTGGTCCAAAAAAATCTCCGAAAAGTTTCGTTGCGTTTGGACTCCATTTGGTATTGATTTCCTCCGATGTAAAAAACATGTAGAAAACAGCAACTGGTACTTGGCACTATGTCAATAGGATAGTACCAAAAAATGATATAAAATGACTATAAAATGATTATAAAACTGTAGCGACCTTACCTCAGACGGTCAAGTCTATGTGCTTAAGTGTCATCCCTGGATCGGTACGCTGACACACACAGTACTCGAGGATTTATAACAAAGGTAAATCACATGTATAAAGTAACATAAATAGTATTACCTCAATCCAAATAGCGAAAGTAACAACAAGGTTGTGGATTCCCATCAACACCAACGGCAAAGTTGAGTGTAGAAATTGTAACCCTAACGTATCACTTACTCGTCGTAAGAAGTCCTGCAACATGAGACGTTGCAACCACGAAGGGTCAGTACATTGAATGTACTGGCAAATTCACACCATAGGATAATGATGAATAATAACTATCACTACATGCATATATGGCTGGTGGAGGCTCTATGGTTATTTTTTTTGCGTAAAGCCAATTTTTCCCTACTGCAAAGGAATATATTTTATTTAACAACAAAGTTTGTTGAAAACATTGAGAATGGTAAACCCCATCTCAATCCTAATTAAACCGTAATTAACAACCCAACAAATTAATTTAGACTGATGAGGTCAACATGATAATCCAAGAACCAGATACTCAAGATGTCCATAACCGGGGACACGGCTAACCATGATTAGTTTGTACACTCTGTAGAGGTTTCGCACTTTTCCCCACAAGACTCGATCTCCTCCGCTAAATTTCTCGCACTGCATGATGTTTGAGAAACGGATGACCGAGACACAGTCTTTCAGAAGCATTAACTCTTTACTCTGGGTAGACAGTACCAACCTACATCCCCTACATCTGCTAGTCTACCACTGAAAGAGGTCATGCAACATACTCAACTATGCTAGAGCCCATAATAGCTTGTGGCTGCACACAGAAGTTTCTAGCATGAATAATCTTATGATCCCATTGAGCCTGGGTGGCGAACCAAAGGACACTGGTATATCCCCAGGTGCCCACAACCAATCCACCCAGATGCATATTTAAGTAGCCACCTTAAGTTAACCATTAATTAACAATCTCACATCTGTCATGGATCACTCAAACCCAAACCACGTCTACGAGCATAGATAGCAGTATAAGCATAATGTAGAAGTAACTCCCAGGGTTTGAATTAAAGACAATAGGCTCTACCTCATCAACTACTTCCCAAAACCCACAAGTATTCAAGTCATAACCTTGTAGTGTTTGAGGATTGAAAACTAATGCACAAAAACTGGGTAATAAAGGGATATGATCAAAGTGTGAACTTGCCTTGTACTGTTGATGAAAATGGTTCGCACTCATAACTCCTGATAGTTCTACTCGTCACACTCCGGTCAATCTATCGTAAGCAAGCAAAAGTAACCATACATAAGCAATCATGCAAAAGAATCGGAGAAAAGAACTCGAAAAACTTTCAAAACAAGCAATTAACTCTTGGAACAGTAAACAAGTTATAAACTCAAACGGAGTTATAAAGTTTGAGGATTGAAAACTAATGCACAAAAGAACTCGAAAAACTTTCAAAACAAGCAATTTGGTATTATCAGAAAGTTAAGGTCAAGAGCTTCAATTTGCAAAAAGAATCAACTCAAACGGAGTTATAAACTCGAGTTATGTACAAAAGAAGTTTGAATTCAAATCTATTTGAAATCAAATTTTAAACTTTCAAAAGATATGTTTAAGTTGTTTATCTGGATAGAGGGAATCATAACGAAGAAGTGGGCGTTGGTTTCGTTGAATTTGGACAAACGGTGCAAAAGTTGTGACCGTTTTAAGATCAGGGGCTAAATTGTAAGAAAACTAATTACATCTAAGTCCCTGACTGAAAATAAAAAGAAAAAGAAAAATCTATCGAGCGAACGCTCGCTAAGGGAACCTAACGAACGAATTCGTTCGTTAAAATAAACTAACGGGTGAATGTTCTTCAAATAACGAACTAAAATAAAAACCGATCTAAACCTAACTAACCGAAAAAAACGAACTAACAATAAACCGGACCGGGCAGCACTGTTTCTACGACGGCGGCAAGTAGAAGTGCGGCGCTGGGCGGCGACTCGGTGGTGGTGGTATGACGAAGCGGCAGGCAGCGAAGGTGCAGCAAGAAAGTAGATGCGGCGCAAGGGCGGCGACGCGAGGAGAGAGAGGGCGGGGGGGTCCGGGCTTATATAGGCAGCGAGGGGCGGCTACGAGGCGTGGGGGAGGGGCAAGGCAAGGCAGCGGCAGGAGTTGGAGGCGGTCACGGTGGCGGCGGGAGGCGTGCTGCTCGGGAGACCGTCCCGAGCTCGGGGACGAGCGACGCGGGCTGCTTAGGGCATGCTACTGAGCCGGCCCAAGATATGAGAGGACTTTTTTTAACTCTTTTTTATAGACAAGAAAAAAAATATAAACCAAATAAAGTAAAAATATATATAATATAGGCATATAATAAATTAAAATTTTCAGAAAAAGATTTTTTTATAATGTGAACATTTTTCTAGCATCAAATAAAATCCAGAAAAAATTAAATAAAGCAAAGAGTGCTATTGTTGCAAATAAACCTAATAAAAATCATTTTTAAAAATACCAAGATGATTTCAAATTTATTTTCTCCAAATTTTCTGATGTAGGGAATCATTTTACCCTATTTTCCATATATTTTATTTTTGGAGAAAAATAATTTGAATAAAAGCCAAATAACTCCAAAATGAAAAAGATTTTAAAGGGACTTTAAATTTAAATTCTTTGAAACTTCCAACTCATATTTCATATGTTTTGAAGAAGTCATTTTATCTTCTCTCATGAGAAATCATTGAGTTGCATAAAGTTTCTGAATTGGAAAATATTTCCAAATGAAATTCAAACCTTTTCAAAAACCCTTTTCAGTTTAAATGGAAGAAGTCATGTCATCTTCTCTCTGGGGTTTTGTGATGAAAAGAATTTGAATTCATGGATCATAAATGTAAAGGTGAAAATTTGGGAAAGTCATTTCATTCCATCTCATTTAACTTTTAAAAAGTTTCAAATTTCACTCAGTTTCACACAAGCAATCATACAAACAATCAAAACTATCTATTTAATATAACATTCCAAAATTTAGAATTTTGGGATGTTACAAAAACATTCAAGAATGATAATATAACAGCATGGAACAATAAAAAATAATAGATACGTTGGTGACGTATCACTAAGCTCCCCGCAACAGCGCCAGAAAAAGGTCTTGATAACCCACAAGTATAGGGGATCGCCACAGTTTTCGAGGGTAGAGTATTCAACCAAATTCATAGATTAAACACAAGGGGATCCAAAGATTATTTGTAAGTATTGGCAGTTGAGTTGTTAATTCAACAACACCTGGAGATTAAATATCTGCAGAAAAGTGATTAGTAGCACTGTAGTATGATAGTTTGATAGTAGTAGTAACAGTAGCGGCAGTAACAGTTTTGTAGCAGTTGTAATAGTAGCAATAACAATAGTAACTTAGCAAGAACAATATGTGACAAGCTCGTAGGCATTGGATCGGTGATTTTGTTGGATAATATTCATCTTATAACAGTCATAACCTAGGGAGACACAAAACTAGCTCCAGTTCATAAATATAATGTAGGCATGTATTCCGTAAATAGTCATACGTGCTTATGGAAAAGAACTTGCATGACATCTTTTGCCTACCCTCCCATGGAAGCAGGGTCCATAAGGAAACTAAGGGATATTAAGGCATCCTTTTAATAGAGAACCGGAACAAACCATTAACACATAGTGAATACATGAACTCCTCAAACTATGGTCATCACCGGAAAGTATCCCAACTATTGTCACCTTGGGGTTTATGGATCAAAACACGTGGCAAGATCGGATCAAGAACATAGATATAATGGTGAAAACATAAATGGTTCAGATATGAAATCACGACACTCGGGCCCTAGTGACAAGCATTAAGCATATCAAAGTCATAGCAACATCAATCTCAGAACATAGAGGATACTAGGGATCAAGCCCTAACAAAACTAACTCGGTTACATGATGAATCTCATCCAACTCCTCACCGACCAATGAGCCTACGAACGAATTACTCACTCCCGGCGGTGAGCATCATGAAATTGGTGGTGGAGGATGGTTGGTGATGACGAAGACCGAAGATTCCCCTCTCTAGAGCGCCGAACGGGCTCCAGATCTGGCCTCCGAATGAAGAACATGAGGTGGCGGTGGCTCAGTTCATAGCGTTGGAATTAGGGTCAGCGGAGCATCATGGGCCCCACTACCCACCAGGGCGCGCCCTGGTGCCTTGTGCGCAGTTGCCCCCCCCCCCCTCCTGTGGGGCTTGGTTCCAGTAATTTTTATTTATTCCAAAAAGTTTCGTCCAATTACGAAAACTTTTATTTCTGCACAAAGACAACACTATGGTAGTTTTGCCGAAAACAACGTCAGTCCGGGTTACTTTCATTCAAATCTTGCAAATTAGAGTCCAAAACAAGAGAAAAAGCGTTCGGAAAAGTAGTTACGATGGAGACGTATCATCTTCCTTGTCCAACATCAACTACTTGATCAAGTTTGAAAATAGTTAATGGGGGCTCACAATAAAAGATGTCCAAGATAGAATATTTATATGTGAAACCTCTCTTCCTTCAATATTCTTTAATGAATTGTTCAAGTGACCAATGTTGTGTTTGTTAACTTTCACTAAATTTTACCTCGTATACTTCGTATGTGTGAAGTAATTACTCCCCATGAGATAAGCATATGAAACATATATAATTTCATATTTATGATATTCAATTCATTCAGAAATTTATTCTTAGGATATAAGTGAAGCACAAGAGTCAATGACAAACTACTCCAAATGATATAAGTGAAGCACAAAGAGTAGTTGAATAATTATGTACCTATGTGAGGACTCTCTCTCATTTAAATTTTTTAGATCTTAGTATTTTATTCAAACAGAAAACAAAATAAAATAAAATAAAATTCCAAGAATAGCACACATCATGTGAAGCAGCAAAAACTTAGGCTCAACCGAGGCTAACCAATAATTGTTGATGAAGCAAGGTGGGATGCCTACCGGGGCATCCCCAAGCTTAGATGCTTGAGACTTCTTGGAATTGCTATCTTCGGATGCCTTGGGCATCCCCAAGCTTGAGCTTTTGTGTCTTCTTAATTCCTCTCATATCACGGTTTCCCTAAATCTCAAAAACTTTATCAACACAAAACTCAACAAGAACTCATGAGATAAGTTAGTATGAATCAATGCATAACCTTATCATTATCTACTGTAGAAAATCACTAAAATTATCATTTAACATTGCATACTAAATGCCTCTGCATATTTAATACTTTCATCCTCAAATAGAATCATTAAACAAGCAAACATATGAAACGATGCAAACATAATAGCAATCTGTCTAAACAGAACAACCTGTAAAGGAGGGATAAATATCCATACTTACCTAACGCCAAAAATTCTGAAAAATTACCTAACTGTATAAAATTTATCATAGCTCACAGTGTAAAAAGTTCAAGATTCTATTCAGAAATATTCAAGACATAACAACAAACTTTCTGTTTTCAAAACAGCGAACTATAGACTTGCAAATTAAGCATAGTAAAGGATATAATTGACATTTTTATTGAAATAAAATATACAAAACATAATTCTAAATATCAGCAAGCAAATATCAACAAAATAAAATGACGCTCCTAGCAAAATGTGACGAATAAAGATATAGCTCCACGTGAGGTTACCGATAATGTTGCAGATGAAAGAGGGGATGCCTTTCGGGGCATCCCCAAGCTTCTACACTTGGGTCTTCCTTGAATATTACCTTGGGGTGCCTTGGGAATCCCCAAGCTTAGTCTCATGCCACTCCTTATTCTCCTCACATCGATATCTCGCCCAAAACTTGAAAACTTCAATCACACAAAACTTAACGGAACTTCGTGAGATGGGTTAGTATGATAAAACAAATCGTTCACTTTGGTGTTGTCAAGACAGATTCATAAAAGTTCTCACACAATGCCTATTGTACCCTATATTTTCTACAATTTATATTGACCAATATAAGCCATAGAAACTATAAAACAAGCAAACTATGCATTGAAAACAGAATCTGTCAAAAAATAAAACAGACTATAATAGTTTGAATAATGACCATATTTATGTAACTCCAAAAATTCTAGAACATTGGAAAAAGTAGGAAAATTGTATATTAGTAATGTTTACAAAATTCAAAAATATTCGGCACTCCATTGATTTTTAACAATTCTATTACTGGGCGCAAAAGTTTCTGTTTTTGCGCAGAATGAAGTCACCTATCATCCACACTATCCTAAAGGCTTTACTTGGTACTTTATTGAAACAAAAGCTATAAAACACGATTACTATAGTAGCATAATCATGTGAACACACAAAAACAATAGGTATAAGTTGTCTCCCAACAAACGTTTTAATTAATGCCTTTTTAGCTAGGCATAATGATTTCAATGATGCTCACATAAAAGATAAGAATTGAAACATAACGGGAGCATCATGAAGCATATGACTAGCACATTTAAGCCTAGCCCACTTACTATGCATAGGGATTTTGTGAGCAAATAATATTTTGGAGCAAGAATCAACTAGCATAGGAAGGCAAAACAAGTGGAACTTCAAAACTTTCAACATAAAGAGATTAAACTTGCTATTATTGAGATACATAGAAGCATATATTCCTCTCTCATAATAATTTTTAGTAGCATAATGAATGAATTCAACAATATAACCATCACATAAAGCATTCTTTTCATGATCCACAAGCATAAAATATCTACTACTCTCCACATAAGAAATTGTCTTCTCATTCTAAATAGTGGGAGCAAACTCAACAAAATAGCTATCATGGGATATTACACAATCAATTTGAGCATTAAAATTATGATGACAAATTTCATGGTTGTCATTATTCTTAATAGCATGCATGTCATCACAATAATCATCATAGATAGCAACTTTGTTATCATAATCAATTGAAACCTCTTCCAAGATAGTGGATTCATCATTAAATAAAGTCATGAACTCTCAAAGTCCACTTTCATCATTGTATTCGTCATAAATAGGAGGCATGCAATCATCATAATAAATTTGCTCGTCAAAACTTGGGGGACTAAAAATATCATCTTCATCAAATATAGCATCCCCAAGCTTATGGCTTTGCCTATCATTAGTATCATGGATATTCATTGCAAGCATACTAACAACATTGAAATCATGCTCATCATTCAAAGATTTTATGCCAAACATTTCATTGAATTCTTCTTCTATCAACTGAGCAAAATTTTCTGCTCCATCATTTTCAAGGAAGACATGATAAAGATGAATAATATGAGACAACCTCAATTCCATTTTTTGTAGTTTTATTTTATAAACCAAACTAGTGATATAACAAGAAACTAAAAGATTCAATTGTAAGATCTAAAGATATAACTGTAACATCCCAAATTTTCAATTTTGAATGTTACACATAGGTCATCATTTGCATATCATATTTTATTGCATTTTAGCTCGATCCTATAAATTTCACGCAACTCAAGGACCCACGGAGAGAGTTGGAGATTTCGTTATTTTCATATTTGAGTTTTCTCAAATTCTGAAAATAGGATCATTTGATTTTATTTATTTTATCTTCAATTATTTCTATTATGAAAATATGAGAGAGGGAATAAAATGACTTTCCCAAAATAAAGAAATATTGAAGATTTAATAAAAAATCAAATAAGAGTTTTTATTTGAAGTTTATCGCTATTTTATTTGAATTTAGGAAAAATGCGCGTTTTTCAAAATTGCATTTAGGCCCCAAATAAATGTTCATCTTGTCCGGCTTGATTTTAGAAGCCGGGGACATTTTATTTCAGGATTTTTGGAGTCCTTTTAGTATTTCTTTCGTTTGTTTTTCTACGCGTAATGATTTTTTTTAAAGAAGAGTCTGAACCGACCTTGGGCCGTACCCGAGTGGGACACCGCCCTTTATAAGCCGGGGCTCCCCCTGCCTCGAAGCCACCGCCCTTTGCCCCACCGCCTCGGCCTGCGCCCGCGCCCAAACCCTAGCCGACGGAGCCGCCGCCGACCGCCGCCGCCGCCGAGGTTGACCCCACCGCCGCCTTTTTTTTAGAAAAACCGTTCGGTTTTCCGTCGGTTTTCGTCGGGTTTTTTTAGATCCGGTTTTTTAGTTAGATCGGTTTTTTCGGTTTAGGTTATTTAGCGAGTGTTCGCTTGTTCGTTCGTTTGAACGAACGCGTTCATCGTTTAGATCCAGATAACGAACGTTCGTTCCTTAATCTGTTCATCATTTTTCTTTTTCTCGGATTTATTCCGCGATTTTTCTGATTGCGATTTCTGATCCGATTTTCAATCTAGTATAACTTTTCGCTCGTTTATCGGAATCAGGCGATTCAAGCGCCTAGAGTTTCGTCTCGAAACCCTTTTTCCGAATAATCAACTAAAACAATTTTTTGCTACTGTAAAATTTGACTTAGGTCTAGATTAGTAAACGAAGCATGTTTCTTTCGCCGTTTGACTTTCGTTGCTTCGTTCGATTTGATTCTTTTTGCAAACCGGAGTTCTTAAGTTGAACTTTCTGGTTAGATCATTTATTTGAGTTTTATGTGTGCATTAGATGATTACTTATTGTGTGCTTGTTTGTTTGCGATAGAGTACCCGGAGTGCGCCGCTTGCTACTTTGAATCTCTAGGTTTCGCGGATCATCAGCAAGGCAAGTAACACTTTGATCATATCCCTTTCATACCCAGTTTTTATGCAATAGATCAATCCTCAAACATTGCATGATTAGGATCTAATTAAACTGAGGTAGTACCTATTACATGTTTTATTATCAAACCCTTGGGAGTTACTTCTACGTTTGCTTATATTGCCATGCTATGCTAGTAGACGTGGATTGGGTGAGTGTATCCATGACAGATGTGAGATTTTAATTACGGTTTATTTAAGGTGGCAACTTAAACACACATTTGGGTGGATTGAGGTACCTGGGTATTGCAGGATTGCCTGTTTCTTTTTGGACCGCCACCCAGGCTCAAAGGGATCATGAGATTATTCATGCTAGAAACTTCCGTGTGCAGCCACAAGCTATTATGGGCTCTAGCATAGTTGATTAAGTCGTGCAAACTCTTACAGTGGTAGACTAGCAGATGTAGAGGGATGTAGGTGTAACTGTCTACCCGTTCGTAAGGTGCTAGCGCTTCTGAAAGACTATGTCTCGGTCATCCGTTTCTCAAACACCATGCAGTGCGAGAATCCCAACGGAGGAGATCGAGTCTTGTGGGGAAAAGTCATAAACCTCTGCAGAGTGTATAAAACTAATCATGGTTAGCCGTGTCCCGGTTATGGACATCTTGAGTATCTAGTACTTGGATTATCATGTGAATCTCATCATGTTACTTTAAATAATTTTGTTGGGTTAATGATGATATTTTTAATTGGGATTGAGAATGTTGTCAACCATTCTCAATGTTTAACAACCACCATGATAGTTAAATAAAATTTATTTCTTTGCAGTAGGGAAAAAATGGCTTTACGCAAAACTGTAACCATAGAGCTTTCCACCAGCCATATATGCATGTAGTATAGCATTACTCTTTCATGTTGCTCTCTATGTGTTACCTTGCCAGCATATTCCATGTGCTGACCCATTTCCGGGTTGCAACGTTCATGTTGCAGACTTTTCAGACGGCGAGTAAGGTGCCTTAGGTCGTGGTTCTATACTCAGTGACGCCGTTGGAGTTGATGGACTCACTTATCTTCCAAGCCTTCCGTTGTTATCGTTATTAGATGGCCTTAAGCCATATTTATTGTAATAAGTTCTCTTTTGAGACATTCGATGTAATAAGTGTGTGATTGCTACTTTGTTATAAATTCTTCAAGTACTGTGCGTGTCAGCATTACTGATCCAGGGATACTGATGCACAGAGGTCAGACTGTTTGAGGTTTGGTCGCTACAATACCTTCAAGCACTCACCTACCCAGCAACGGCGCTAGAAAAGAGCTTGATGTCTACTACGCAGCCTTTCTTCTTGTAGACTCGTGTTGGGCCTCCAAGCGTAGAGTTTTGTAGGACATTAGCAAATTTCCCTCAAGTGGGTGACCTAAGGTTTATCAATTTGTGGGAGGCATAGGATAAAGATGGTCTCTCTCAAAGAACCTTGCAACCAAATACAAGAAATATCTTGTGTCCCAACACACCCAATACAATGGTAAATTGTATAGGTGCACTAGTTCGGTGAAGAGATGGTGATACAAGTCTAGTATGGATAGTAGATATAGGTTTTTGTAATCAGAAAATACAAAAACAACAAGGTAACTAGTAACAAAAGTGAGCAAAAACGGTATTGCAATGCTTGAAAACAAGGCCTAGGGTTCATACTTTCACTAGTGCAAAATCTCTCAACACTGATAACAAAATTAGATCATATAAGAACCCCTCAATGTGCAACAAAGAATCACTCCAAAGTTCCTATCACAGAGAACATAAGATGAAATTGTGTGTAGGGTACAAAACCACCTCAAAGTTATTCTTTCCTATCAATCCATTGAGCTATTCCTATAAGTGTCACAAACAGCCCTAGAGTTTGTACTAAACTAACACCATATGATACACATCAACCAACTCTAGTGTCACCTAGATACTCCAATGTCACCAGAAGTATCCGTGAGTTGATTACACAATGTGCATCAAACAACTTCAGATTCATAATATTCAATCCAACAGAAAGAACTTCAAAGAGTACCCCAAGATTTCTATCGGATAAAGGAATATGAAAAAGCATACCTCAAGTGAATCAATAGAACATCCCATTGTCACCACGAATATCCCATTGCAAGACATACATCAAGTGCTCTCACATCCAAAAGATTCAATCCTACATACACTACAAAAAAATACACTTCCGTGATGATACGTGTTTGTCACAATAGGTCGTGTTTTTTGTCATGCATGTACATCCATGACAAATTTATGACAGAATCAAGATAGTCATACCTGTGCTGTTGTAGAAGTGTTCCATGACAATACCAAAATTATCATCACGGAAGTGTCCACTTCCATGACGATAAATCGCGCGTCCGCGAAGTGCTTTTCGTCAAGGGTGACCGACACGTGGCATCCACCGTAACGGAACGCCGTTAAGCTATCGGGTCGGGTTTTGGATCCGATAACCCGTTAACAGACCCGACCAATTGGGATTTTCCACGTGTAAAATCATCATTGGCTGGAGGAAACACATGTCGGCTCACCATTGGGACAGATGGCATCCACTCATTGGACAGAAGGCGCCTATGATACATCGACACGTGGCACGGCCCAACAAAGGCCCATTCCTGTGAAAAGGGCGGCCCATTTGACTTGGTCAAAAGGTGGCGGGCCTGCCCATGTAAAGCCTCTTAACAGCCTGTTCGCATATAGCCCATTTACAGCCCGCTAACCCAAGGCCCGTTACGCCCTATCCGAATTAGGCCCAGTAGCGTCATCTGGGCCACCCAATATGATTCTAGCCCGTTTTCACTTCTGGCCCATGTATGGCCCATGACGTCTTTCGGCCCATATGAGGCCCTATGTAACTCTTGGCCTATTAACGGCCCGTGGTGAAACTGGCCCGTAATGAACAATGTATTACTTTACACCCATTAACGGCCCGTGGTGAAACTGGCCCGTAATGAACAGTGTATCACTTCATACCCATTAAGGGCCCGTTATTCCGTTGGGCCGTTTCCAGCCCATGTTATCTTTCGGCCTTCTCAGAGCCCATTTATTCTTGGGCTCATTTCTAGCATTCGTTTACTTACGGCCCGTTACTGTCATTTTCTGCTTATGGGCCAAATTCAGCCCATGGTTACAGTCGGCCCGTTTGTGGTCCGTTAACACGTTGGGCCATTTTCATAGCGTCATGAAATACGGCCTATTAACGATGGCCCGTTATGGTCGGCCCATGAATAGACGATTCCAACTCTAGCCCTTTTACGGCCATAATGCGGCCTATTATTGGCCCATGTTTGGCCAATCGATCATACTGCCCATATAAGGCCCATTGATGATACGGCCCGTAGAAGGCCCATTGTTTCATGACCCTTGAAGGCCCATTGTTTCTGACCCGTAGAAGGCCCATCGCTTATACGGCCCATAGAAGGCCCATCGTTTATCTGGCCCATAGAAGGCCCATTGTTTCTGACCCGTGGGTCCAAAGTGTCACTCTGATAAATATTAGACAATGGTTATTGTGGCCTAGTTTTAAAAAATAGGTTATTGCAGCCACTAGCAAACCGCAGAAAAAGAACTGCACTGACTACAAGCAAATAAATAAACAAGACAACAAGGAAATAAATAAGCAAGCAACTTACACTAGGCTATCATGGCTATAACACATATTACATCCACTGGGCATCAAAGTTCGCCACCAGTGCAAATATAGGGAACACAACAGCATATAAACGCCACAACAAAACAAGTCCAGAACTGAAACCACTTTAGAAGAGCTCAAGAAATAATATCCTGGGTACCCATAATGCTGGCAAGATGCTTAGCAAGCTTATTAACTTTCTCTTGTTTGGCGCTTAAGTCCTCCAAATACCGGCCTTGTTGCACCAGAAAGTATGCATCTGAATTCTGCAGGGACTTCCTTAGTCCTTCGCCTTCCTGTCGCATAACATCTGATCGATGTCTTTCAACTTGAAGTTGAGACTCAAGAAGCCGAACTGATTCAGGCAACGAGTTCGAAGAGCTGGTGCCAGCAGTGGTAGCCGATAACTTTCGAACACTACATCAAGACAGGACTTTGGGGTTGTCTCGGTGTCCTCAATATAGTTTTTTCAGCTTTCTTGGAGACCAACAGGATGTCTCACTATCTTGAACCTTATCTGCATTACTTCCTTTACAATTGCATAACAGGTACTCTTCTCCAATATTTTATCCGCGTTCTAAAAGAGAAACAAACAAACACATCTCAGGTTTACAATGTAGTATATGAAACTCATTTTGGTAAACCAGTTCAGTAGTAAGGTGGACAGGATAACAACATGGAACAAACATATACCTATGTAGTATGGTCACTGTATGGTCTATATCATTCTAGTTTATGTTGCCAAATCAAGATACATACATTTCGAATCATATCTATTTAAGACAAAGCAGCATAGACAGAATATAAGTGTGGGAAACTACACAGCAATAACAACACTTGTAATGTGCATGGCATGAGAACATAACTGTTTATTCAATTGAAACTGAAATCAACATAGAGCAAGTTACAACAGCAAACAGCCAAACACGTTGAAGAAACAGGTTTAAAACATACCATTATGCCATTGGAGTTTCAATTGCATCCTTAAAATTTGAAATTGGTTGGATTCAGTAAATACAGTGATGCAAGAGCAAAGTAGTATGAACCATAGCTACGGAACCTGACCTGAGAACAATTCTTCTTCTGCTTTAAGCATAGACTTTGGGTTCGGGGTGGTGGTCCTCGTGATTTGGGCACTGCAGTTCCCTTACTAGCTGCTCGTTATTGGGTGCTCTGTGGTGGAGATGGTGCTGTGTCAACGGGAAATGGGTGTCTATCTGCTGGGGTTGGGGTTAGAAGGGGTGTAGCTGGTTCTCTGTCCAACTAGGTAGGGGTACAATCTGCATGAGTGTGGGTTATGTGTGGTGGGGCTGATTCTTGGGCAAGTACAACCGTGGTTCTATCTGCATCGACAGGTAGCACGATCTTTTCTGAAGACCGTGTTTTTACTCCCACAGATACTACCATCACTCCCTCCAATTGAAATGGTTGATAAACAAGAAAAGTAATTGAATGTACAGATATTGTAAGATAGACAGGTGCAATGGATAGTAGGGAAGAAAACAGGGCATGAAATAATTCACATTTATGTTGTCTAAGCAAACATAATAGCAGGACATAATTTCACATATATGATGGCTAATTAAAGCAGGATAGCATGACACAATTTCACATGTATGATGGCTAACTAAACAGGATAGAATGACATACTTCAAAATATGATGACTATGTAAACAAGATGACATGATATAACTATATGATGTGTCTATTAAAGTGGTTGGCATGCCATAAATCACAAACATGCCGTCGATGGAAACATGATGGCATGATATAATTCACGGATAGAATGACATAATTTAAAATATGATGACTATGTAAACTGGATGAGATGATATAACTATATTATGTCTTTAGAAAATGGGTTGGCATGCCATAATTCAGATACATGCTGTCTATGTAAACATCATGGCATGACACAATTCAAACATATGACTTATATACTAAGGAAGTGAGCAGAGGGAAATTGCATATATGATGTGTCAACTAAGGAGATGGCATTCAATATTGTGTATATGATGTAAAAACTAAGCATTGCAATACAACATATGCATTATATGAGTAATATAACCCTGCCAAGTTTGATCATACACCTCAGGGGGATAATAGGACTGGTCATCTGCCTCTGAATCCTCCTCTGAAGAGCTATCTGTAATCAAAGAAGATATCTGCTTGGTAGGTAGCATTGTCTGCTCTGAAGACCTTGTTTTCACTCCAGATTTCTCCATCACCAATTCAAATGGCTGATGCACAGGAAGAGCGATTGAATATCTGAGACATTGTCGACAAAAGCAATGAGAAATACAAAAAAGGATGGCATGATATAATTCACATATATGACGCTTGCCTAAACAACATGGCATTGCATAATTCACATACATAATGCCTTGCAACAAGATAACATTGCATAATTCACATATATAATGTCTTGCAACAAGATGGCATTGCATAATTCACATATATGGTAATTAGACATTAAACAGGTGGCATTCACACAAAGCATGTCTAAACTAAGCAAATGACATAGCAATACAAGATACCATACGCACGATATGAGTAACATAACCCTGCCAAGTTAGGGCATGCACCTCAGGGGGGAAATATGACTGGTCATCTGTCTCTGAATCCTCCTCTGAGGAGCTATCGGTAACCAAAAAGACATGCGCTTCGTCAGATAGCATTGTCTGCTCTGAAGACCTTGTTTCCACTCCATATTTTTCCATGACCGTGTCGAATGGCTGATGCATAGGAAGAGTAATTGAATGTACTAAAAAATTTAACAAATTTAACACATAATAAAAAAATGATGGCATGATATAATTCACATATAAGATGACTGGCTAACCAGGGTGGCATTGCAAAATTCACATATATGATGCCAGTCTAGACAAGATGGCATTGCATGATTCACATATACGATAAAGAAACTAAACAGATGGCATTGACACAAAGCATGTCTAAACTAAGCAGATGACATCTTTAATGTATACGATAAGCAATGCAAGGCACCATATGCATGATATTACCAACATTAGCATGCCAAGTTAGAGCGAAGACCTCATGGGGTAAATATGAGTGGTCTTCTCCTTCTGAATCCCCCTCAGAACAGTTATCTTCCTCTTGATTACGATCCGAAATGGCTTGGGGGGCTGCCTTTGTGACCACCATGGAACGACGTCTGCATGAAATTTTATTGCCATGCAAGGCTCGTCTCTTTTTCTCTACATGATCAGTTCCATTATGTATAATAACTGGCATGCATAGGAATAAAACATAGTGAGATTATGTAAGGAGTGCATGCACAAATCCAGAGTAATGGTAGCAAACTGTGGATAGACCCAAAACCAATTATAGCAGACAGATAATAGCTTTAGTTAAAAAATACAGATAATGGCTCCTATAATGTTTGTTTGCACCCAACATGAAACTCATAGTAGACACCGGAGATTAACCAGATAGTAGACAGATAGTACTAATTGCTGCCCCAATATGTACCCCACAACCATTTAAAAACTCAAGTTTCAGCATTAGTTTGGACTGACTCGAGTCTAATAGGTGAACACGACGATAATGTAGCATGTCATCATATTAAGCGGCGCGCATAACGTGGCGGACACGGAAGAGTGCGACCTCTCTTGCGGACCCGTAGTCCTCAAGGTCATCTCGCTCGATTGATAATGGCAATGCAGTTGTCGTGGCTGCCGGCGGCGGGGAAGAAGATCTGAGGCGGCGAAAGACAGTCTGGAGAGCGGATCCCTGCTGTGGTGAACCCTTCCACCGTTGGAGCAGCAGAGCTAGGGTGGAACATAGCGCCGCAGGAGTAGGACAAACCACACAAGGTTTTCTTTGACACATATCTGTAACAGAAGTAATTGAGTAAGTGTAGCGACCCGACCCGAATGGATCAAGTCTCTGTGCTCAGGTGTCATCCTGGATCGATAATCTTGACACCACACAAGATGCCGAAGGATTTATAACAGAGTAGCAATCACACACTTATTACATCGTTGTCCAAAAGAAGACTTATTACAATAAATATGGCTTAAGGCCATCTAATAATGATAACAGCGGAAGACTTGGAAGATAAGTGAGTCCATCAACTCCATCGGCATCACTGAGTATAGAACCACGACCTAAACACCTTACTCGTCGTCTGAAAAGTCTGCAACATGAATATTGCAGCCCGAAAACGGGTCAGCACATGGAATATGCTGGCAATGTAACACATAGAGAGTAATGAAGGATTAAGCCTATACTACATGCATATATGGCTAGTGGTAAAGCTCTCTGATTCTGATTTTGCATAAAGCTGGTTTTTCCCTACTGCAAAGGAATAAATTTGTTTAACTATCATGGTGGTTGTTAAACATTGAGAATGGTTGACAGCATCCTCAATCCCAATTAAAAATACTCATTAAAAACCCAATAACATTATTTAGAGTAACATGTTGAGATTCACATGATATTCAAGTACTAGATACTCAATATGTCCATAACCGGGGACACGGATAATCATGATTAGTTTATACACTCTGCAGAGGTTTGCGCACTTTTCCCCACAAGACTCGATCGCCTCCGTTTGGTTCTCGCACTACATGGTGTTTGAGAGACGGATGACCGAGACACAGTCTTCGTAAGCGCTTAGCACCTTACGATGGGTGGACCGCACACCTACATCCCCTACATCTGCTAGTCCACCACTATAAGAGTTTGCACGACTTACTCAACTATGCCAGAGCCCATAATGGCTTTTGGCTGCACACGGAAGTTTCTAGTTTGAATAATCTTATGATCCCTTTGAGCCTGGGTGGCGGTCCGAAGAAAAACAGGCAAGTCCTGATAGAAACCAGTGCCTCAATCCACCCGGATGTGTGTTTAAGTTGCCACCTTAGATAAACCATTAAATTAACAATCTCACATCTTTCATGGATATCACTCACCCAATCCACGTCTACGAGCATAGCATGGCATAATAAGCAAACATAGAAGTAACTCCCAAGGTCTCATAAGTAAAACAGGTAATAGGTACTACCTCAATCTACTTCCCATCCCACAGTTTAATTAGATCCTAATCATGCAAGTGTTTGAGGATTGATCTAATGCATAAAACTGGGTAGTAGGAAAGGTATGATCAAGTGTTACTTGCCTTCTTGACGATCCATGAAACCTAGAGACTTCGAAGTAACAAGCGGCGCACTCCGGGTGATCTATCGCAGACAAACAACAAGCATACAATAAGAACTCATCTAATGCACAGGTAAAACTCGAATAAAAGATCTAACCAGAAAGTTCAACTTAAGAACCCTGGTTGCAAAAAGAATCGAATCAAATAAAGCAACGAAAGTCAAATGTCGAAAGAAAATGACTCGGTTCTAGCAATTTGAAACTAGGTCAAATTTTACAGTAGCAAAACTTTGTTTAAGTTGATTAGTCGGAACGGTGGTTTCGAAACGAAACTCCAGGCGCTTGAATCACCTGATTCCGATAAACGAGCGAGAAATTAAACTAGATTGAAGATTGGATCTGAAATCGAGATCGGAAAATAACGGATTAAATCCGGTTAAAAAGAAAAACGACGAACGGTTAAACGAACGGGCGTTTGTTAACAGAAACTAACCGGTGAATCACGTTCATTAAAACGAACGGATCGGTGAACGTTCACTAAATAACTAAACCGAAAGAAAAAAAATAAACCGATCTAGGGTTTTAAAAAAAACCGAACAACAAAAAGAAAAAGAAAACCAGAACGGTTTTTTTTAAAACAAAACCGGACCGGGGGAGGCGCGGTGGCTACCTCCGGAAAGGTCGCCGGGCACCGGGTCGGGGTCAAGTGGGCTCGGCGGGCGGGGGGTGGCGAGGGGTGGCACAAGACGGGCGGCGACCATGGCGCGGCTCGGGCGGCGGCCATGCGGCAAGGCTCGGCGGCTGGGCGGCGTGGGCGAGGGTGGGTCGAGGGCGGCGGCTTTTAAGGAGGGAGGAGGGTGCCTTGGGGAGGCGGCGAGGCGTGGCCGAGCCGGCGGCGGCGGCGGGACTCCCGAGGCGGCGGGGTGGGCCGTCGGCTGGGCCTTGGCCCAGTCGGCGCGGCGCGGTTTTTTTTTATAAACAGAAAAACGAATTAAAAAAAATCTAAACGAACCCCAAATTTAATAAAATAAATTTTCCCCGACTCCTAAAAATGAGTCGAACAAAATGAACTTTAATACGGGGTAAAAATGTAAATTTTTAAAATACGCATTTTTTTCCTAAAGCAAATAAACTCCGCAAAATCCAAAATTGATTTATTATTAAATCTTCATTTTTCCTAAATTTTGGGAAAGTCATATTATTCCCTCTCTTAATTTTTTTATTGGAAAAATATTTGAAGATAAAATATATAAATCCAATGATCCTCTTTTCATAGTTTTGAGAGAAATCAAATATAAAAATTTCGAAACCTCCAACTCTCTCCGAGGGTCCTTGAGTTGCGTGAAATTTCTAGGATCGGCAAAATGCAAGAAAATATGATATGCATGATGACTTAATATATAACATTCCAAATTGAAAATTTGGGATGTTACAGTAAGGGGTTGTTTGAATTTGAGGATTCTAACAATGCAGGGATAGGAAATAGACAGGAATAGGATAGGAATGCACGTGCAAAACTGAGAATTTAAAAACACAGGATTTCTGCCAATCTGGGTGTTTGATTCACAATAATTGGAAGATCACAGGATGCAAAAAAGCATGGTGAGATTAAGTCAAACCACAAGAAAATGTACGGTTATAATGCTATTATGCTACCATCTCTTAGTCTTGTGCTTGATGAATAGGAATATGAAAAGGAGAAGTGGAAATTAGAATTCCTACGGTTTTTCTTTCAAGGAGACACTAAAGGAACAAATCCTACAGTTTTCCTTTGCTCCATTCCTTTGCACCAAATTCATGAAAAGTAGTACCATAGGAAACTTTCCAATTCCTATGTTTTTCATTCACTTTTCCTTTCAAGCAACCGGGCGATTCTAGTAGGCGTGCTTGAGCAAGGAAAATCCTACACTAAAAAAATGTTTTTGTGCTACTTCTATTACTTTGGACCCAGCCCTTTGCCATACTAGCTCAACTCCCGGGCCCATCGACAAATGCACAGCTCAAACGCTACAGAGATAAATAATGATGGCGTTCAAGAGAGTCCATCACGGATAGCTAAGTTTCACGGTACCTCACCGCTTGTCATATAGTAGGATAAAATAATCGTATTTCCCGTTACTACGAAAGTGCTCGATTGGACAATATATATAACATGTAGAGTAAAAAGAGATGCAACAAGTGTACAACCTCTTTGGCGAAGCCATGTCAATCTCGGCGTGATTGGGTTTGCGGTGAGGATGCTCCGGTGACTTCTTTGTCGGAGGAGGGAAGAAGATCTTAGGCGTCTGGAGATGGAGCCGAGGTATTGCTCCGCTGTGATGGAGGGTTTAAATCGTTGGAGCAGCACCGATGAGTTGTCTGACGACGAGGTGAAGCAGACAAGAGAGACAACGAACAACGTTAACTCCGAGTGGAATTCTAATAGCATCTCCAATACATGACGTAAAATACAAAACCACAAAGTGCTAGATGTAAAATACATCAGCTGCTCATCTCTGAACTTAATTGTCGAAACAGAACCTAACTATCGAAACTGAACTTAACTGTCGAAACTGAACCTAACTGTCGAAACTGAATTTTGCTGTCGAAACTGAACGCACTAGCAAGGTGAGGCTACACGTCGGTCGATTGACTTTTTCATCTCTGGTCAGTTTATTTTGCAGCCGTTCATCTTCAACCTCCACCCCCCTGAGCCGCCAGCCACCACCGGCCAAACAAGAGCCCCGCCCGCTCAACGGCGGTAAGCGCCGCCCCGCCTCACGAAACACTCCCCACCGCCGGTCCGCTGCCGCCCCGGCCATCCCTCTAGCCCCCCCCTCCCCACCGTGCCGAGCTTTTTCTACGGTGATCCCCATGCCACCGCCCCGCCAACGCCCCGCCACCATCAGCGACCACCGCCCTATCCCGAGCCCTAAGATAGATAGTGGGGTACCTCTCCGTGAGCCCCCTCCCATTGCGGCTAGTTCTTCCTTCACCACGGCGAGCCCACCCCTTGAAAATCGACTGACCCAAAAGTCGATTCAATCGACTGAAGTGTAAGCAAATCAGAGCAGCATCGCAAGCAAGAGCAAGAGCGAGAGCAAGAGCAATAGCAAGAGCAGACCAGGCAGGGGACCGAGAGCAAGACCAGAGCAGCAGCGCGAGCGAGAGCTAAAGCTGCAGCAGCTCCTACTGATGTGGACGTCACCACCGAGGGAGCGACGCCGTGGAGGAAGTGGCCGGCGACGCCACCGTGGATGGAGCCGCGCCGTGTCAGCTCGGGATCGAGCGCCGGCAGCACCGTGAGATCGAATCAAGAAGAAAATGCGGCGATTAGTGTACAACCTCTTTGGTGGCGCCGATTAGGCCGCAGCTTCATCCGAGGAAACAGTGATGATGATGCTCTTCCGGTGGTGCGGTGAAGACGGCGGTGTGGGAATGGAGGTGGCACGAAGACGAGGGGAACGTCGGGGCAGCTCCTTGGAGGTGGAGGACGGGTGGCTGAACCGGTGGGACGATGAGATCGACGATGGATCCTCATCCGATGCGGTGGATGAGGGACGTCGAGGTGTTCTTGTGGACGACGTCGTCGGGGAAGAGGCTCCGGTGGGTGGCGACGGAGCAGGTGTGGGGTTTCGTCGCGGGTTTTTGCGGCCTCGGTGTCTGAATGGGTGGGCGGATGGGATGGCGGTGGGGAACCATGGCTTAGAGACGCCGCTTGTCCGAAATGTGGGGTAAGTTATGAAAGTAACCCCCACCAATTTGAGGCGGTTCTTTCGGTTCGTGGGTACCACGGGCATTTCAGCGTGGTCGGGATTTCACAGAGGTGGGAGTTTTCGCGTTGTAATTTCGGAATAGCAAGGCGCGGGTTGAGATGGAGGGAGTTGTCGAGCACTGTGAGACAAAGATATATCTTAAATATTTCGGGCTAACAAGGCGCGGGTTGAAGAGGCGGGAGTTTCGCAGCACGATAGACAGAGACGCTAGCTTCAATTTTCGGAATAACAAGGCGCGGCTTGAAATTTCGGAAGAACAAGCTTAACGTGTACCAAAAAAAAGGCAATTTGCACCTCAACACGCACAACACACACACAAACACCATTTAGACTAGAGTAAGGTACACGTGCATTGCACGCATGAGATTTGGCAACCAAATTATGAATAAATACCACATTATAGCATGCAAGCTTTGAGTCATATATGCATGATGTAGATGTTCGTTTAATTCTTATAGTTCATTTCATTCAAAATCATCTAGTTTCTATAAGAAAGCTAATCTATTTTAAGATTCATGGAATTGTGCGTTGTAAGACATAAAGTAAAAACAAATATTGGCAAATCATGTAGAAAAACATTTGGGCAATTCTGATACGGAAGATTCTAGAACAAATAAGAAGTGCTTGTGTTTTGATGTTTGTGCATTATGCTTAAGTTCAACCATGGAGTCTTCTAGATTATACATGTGGCGAAATCTGGTGGAATCTAGATGATATCCAACGGCCAATATTGCTCAAATTTGCCATCTTTGGACCATCGGATTCGCCTCATCCAACGAGCATCTTTCAAAGTTAAAGTTACCCGCACACAATATAAAAATAATAATATATATAGGGGTATAAATATAGATATGTGATGCGAAAGACGCCCATCATCTCCAATTAGAATAGTGTGTCCATGCACGGATGCGACGTGGGCAAATGATGTCTGCCATCGGTATCTCAAATTCAAATCAGTCTGACCTTGTTCAATGTTTATAAATTACAACATGCTCAAGTTTCCAAACCACCCGTGCGGATCTCCGTTATATTCATGCATGCATGGGTTTCAAACATCGTGATCTCTTATTCAAATATTTGAATTCAACTTTACATTGATTATGACCTCACCTATTCTTTTACACCCACACAGTAGTCTTCTCTTTATAATTGTACCACTAACTTTCTCTCGTGCATGCATGCACACACACTACCAATCGGCATTATAAATCGCACGCATGCAATCTTTTTCTTCAGGTCGGTCTCCCATGAAGGCACACACCCACACACATCCCCCTCTCCATCATACCGGGCATTCTTTATCTCTCATGCGTGCATGCGCAACGATCGATGTTACTCTATGTATGTGTGTATATAGCTAGGTCTTTCATAGTTTTCCACACAAACCGATCAATCGATATATCCAGTGAGGTATCACCCTCTTTCCCACGTCCACATCGATCAATCTATACCTCTCCCACGTCCACATCGATCAATCTATACCTCTCTATATAGGATTAACATAAATAGCTAATACACCCACATTAATTATATATCCAACGTCCCCTCTCATCATCCATGCCTTCCGCTTCATCTCTCGGGCCGTGCACAATGGCGAAGACATGGGGCAGTAAAGGCCCTGCCCCCCTAACATCACTATATATCGAGGCTAATATGAATGTGATCATTAGACAATTGCTGCTAAAAAGGTTTAATTTCATGAATTGACCCTCCTCGTAAAGCGATTAGCAATGCTTGGCCCCCTAGCTCATTTATTTTTCATGGCTCACGCCATCGTTACAACAATATGCGTGTTCGCCCTCTCTCTAATATTGATCTCGCACTTGTGCATTCCTTCATAGTCTCCCTCCACTCGGCCCCTCGCACCATCTTCTAGCCCCCCACCGGATTTTGCCACATGTACAATCTAGCAGACTCCATGGTTGAACTTAAGCACAATGCACAAACCTCAAAACAACAGTGGTTCTCTTTTGTTCTAGAATCTTCCGTGTCATAACTGCCCAAAAAAATTTCTAGTTGAATTGCCATTATTTGTTTTTACTTTATGCTTTACAACGCACAATTCCATGAATCATAAAAGAGATTAAGGGCTTCTTTGATTCAAAGGATTCTCAAAGGAATTTTGGAGGATTCTAATCATTAGGAATTTTTCCTATCTTGGTTGTTTGATTCAGAGGATTGTAAACGATAGGAATTTTTCCATATGATTCATTTGCACTAGATTTCATAGGAAACATCTCATCCACTCAAACCTCTTTGAAAGAATTCTGCGTTTTTCTATGCACAATCAAACACTGCATACAATCCTGTAGGATTCAAGACGACATTCCACTATAATCCCATGTTTTTCCTATTCACGCGTTCTTAGCTTTTTATAAAAACTAATTTGATTTTGAATGAGATGAACTATAAGAATTAAACGAAGGGCTACATCATGCATATATGACTCGTAGCTTACATGCTATAGTGTGGTATTTATTCATAATTTGGTTGCAAAATCTGATGCATGCAATGCACGTGTACATTACTAGTACTTCGAGTATGTGCAAAACACGTAAATTAGAATACCAATGGCACGCTACACAGTGTCTCTCTTACAGTTCATGAAGCCACGTGGCACATGTGGATGCGTTGTCACGACCTCCTTGCGTGGATTGATCACGATGACGTCTTGCTGGTTCCGGAAGAATGTACTGCCCTCCACGAGCCATCTTGGCGGTACATGCACGGCGAAGATGTGCATGCACACCACGCACGCACTCATTCCCTCGCGACGCGACATCGCTGGTACACGGGCGGACGCAATTTTGTACCAAGATCCACCCCATGTGATAATTTGACACGTGTAAAGTCGTTCACTTCATTGATGGTCAATTAATACAGCGCATGCAAATTGAGTGGACGTGAGGGCGGAAGAAAGACATTATTACTCCACTGCGGCATGCGAGTAGTTAAATCATGGGTTGCTAGTAGTACTACCATTGGTCTCCTTCGTATTTTGTGCCAATTTTTGACAGTGTAGTACTTGAAATTTATGTTCCGCTAAACTCATCGGGAGCCATTTCGGCCTCAAACCAAAACCATCAATTAATCTTTACCTTGTTCCCATCACATTCGAAAGCCTGTTCACACCTACTAGTACGTACCAAACCTGAACGTGTTCCCACTATGCAGGTATTAGTACTACTAGTGCTAGTACTTAGGTTATAAAAAGGGGAACTACCTAACCGAAATTACTCTACCTTTCCTCCTCATAAGTGCTTCTTCTTCGTCCGTCGTTGCCATGGCCGGTGAGCAGAGCTCTAGGTCGAGAACTACTCGTAACAAGGGAGCGGCAACCAAGGCTGTGGAAAAAAAGAGAGGGCTCGCCGCCACGCAGAGACCTCGAAAGATCTCTCACGGGCAGGCGATGGCTCCCAGGAGCGCCCTAGCCGCGGAGGCGAACATGCCGAGCCGGCGGAGCTGGAGTCATTATCCCTCTACGGCATTCCCGATCAGCTCAATAAGCACCTCAATAAGCAGAAGGAGTTCATCCAAGGCTTGACGGAGTTGCTGAAGGAGAGCCTCGACGACATGCCCGCTGAGCTCAATCAGCAGGGGGAGTTGACCGCCGGCTTGGTGATGTTGTTGAAGAAGAGCATTGCCTCAGAGAAGAAGGCGACCGGCAAAATCTTGCGACTTCAGGAGGACAAGGAGAAGCTCTGCCACGAGATCGACCTGTTGAAGGAGAAGAACGCCGGCTGGAAGAAGCTGCATGAGAATAGTAGTTCCTCGATGAAGATGATGCAGGCCCTCGTCATGGAACAGAAGGAGGAGTTGGCGAAGCTCCGCATCGAGCACCCGGCTGCTATCAAGGTACGTAATGCGGCCGTGGAACAGATGATGAAGGCTCGCATCAAGAAATCCCGCGTCATGGACATAATGAAGAAGATGGCGGAGGAGACGCGCAAGGAGATGGAGGTCGTGGAGGCGATGAAGAAGCAGTTACGACTCTGCGGCGAATTAGATCATTTGGGGTGATAATCTTCCTTCTTATTTTGCTGCTGTGTTTCATCTTTTGCTTCGGGTGTTTCGCCGCACGTGTCACTTTCTCTGCGAGGCATGAATAGAACAATGGTTTTTGTTTTTTGAGGGAATGAATAGAAAAATGCTAGTAACAATGAGATGACTAGCAAATTAGATCATTTTTATCGCCATATGGCACTGGGCTGTCGTGTTTCGTGCTCCTCCGTCGTAGTACTACTCCAGTGGAAAACTTGAGTATACCGCACGGTTCATTGCTCCTCCTCGATCGTGTCGTCGGCGCATTTATCTGACGAGCAGTCAAATCACAAGGCCCCGCCTTCTAGCGATAATAATGAGTCAAATCACAAAGGCCCTCGCCTCTCATGAAACCGACCAAGCTAGACTACCCGCCCTCTAGCCTTTTAAAAATGTATACTTTTGTACAAAGATGAGTATCGATGGATTGCGCCATGGAGCAAAACTTGAAATTAAAAAAAGGTGGTACATATAGAGAGCGTCGCCAAATTATGCATATAGTACTATTAAAAAGGGTAGTCACAATAATGGTGTCCAGACAACCCTCCCTCAAATAAAACTAAGCACCACAGAATTCTTTGACAAAACTAAGCACCACGAAATTCTTTGACAACTAAAGCTGGCTATATGATGTTGGCCATATATTGTAATGCGTATATAATGTGAATAAACGAGTGGTAGTACTATACCAACTAAAAGATGAAATGTAAGAAATACTAGTATGTACTTCATCAAGAGTTAAAGTAACAAGAAGAAACATAACATAGTTCTCATTGGGGCTCAAGACAATACACCCCTCAAATTAAATTAAGCACACCTGAAATTAAACTTTGCAACTATTTCGGTAGACACTGCATTAGAACCACCATGAGCAACGACACTGCCACCTTACTTGGAGTCCTCGTCCACGTCCTCGACTTCGTCCTTGTCCCTCTTCCTCTTGGCCGATACTTCTTTGCTTGAAACGCCAACTTGGATGTTGCTCTTCATCCAACCCTTGTAGATATTGAAACAAAGGTAGCCATCCATTGAAGTGTAGTGGATGTGGTCTATATCTAGTACATTCCGCTGCCATGCATGAAGATGAAACGTGTAATGAGGTTTCTCCAGTTTACCGTACGAAGGATGAACCATGGCTCCTGCCAGGTCGGCATTGAAAGGCTGACGAGAGGACACCAGCCGATTCTTTTGGAGGTCGAAGGTGTTGCCTACAACGAGGCCTATCTTACGCAGGACTTCTTTATCGTTACCAAAGTCTACAGTAACGAATTTGACTAGGTTGCTCTCGAGGAAGTCCTTAAAATCCTGGCACTCAACGTCGACATGGCATATGTGGTAGACCGAGCATAATTCATGCACGCAAACCTGGATCACGGTGGGCTTCTTCCTCTCTTCGTCCTTTAGATCCTTCTCTCGTCCCACGACTGTGGTGTACTCAACATCTAGCCCGACGACCCACTCATCATCTGAGTCTTCGAACATGCGTCTGAAGCGAGAAAGGCATCCTTTCACCGTCGCGGAAGAACGGGTGTAGATGACGTCGAACTCATCGCCGGTGATGGTTCTAACCTTGTACTCACCACCGATCGGGGAGATTTGGGACGCCATGGATTTGGGAGGAGGGTTAGGATTAGTGGAACTGCCGTAATGTGAATGGACGGGACGACTAGGAGCGAACCGTCGTAGTATTAAAGGACGTGCGGGGATGAGTAGGAGCGAACTGCCCGGCGTCGCGAGCAGGGTAGTGGCTTTCCATTCTCCCACGATACGGGCTTCCGAGAGCCCTTGGATCGGAGATCAAACGGTTGCATGGCGTGATTCTAGACCAATGGGTGAATATCCTATCCTCGAGGGTTATTCTGCAAATTTTCAGCAACTTAGCATGCGACCGTTTGATCTCAGATCCAAGGGCTGCCAGCAGCCCGTATCATGGTCGCGCCTACCACCGTCAGCGTCGCTGCAGCCGGTCAGCGCCCTGAGATTTAACACGGTGTGTTAGGCTATCTGATGTTGTCATGTCATACATAGTCATCTCTTAGTCACTCATACTACAACAAGGTTGGCTGTAAGGTTGGCTATAAGTGTATTTCTTTTTAATCCTCTCTATCTCTTTCTTCGTACTCCCTCCGTCCCATAATATAAGAACATTTTTGACACTAGTGTAGTGCCAAAAACATTCTTATATTATGGGACACAGGGAGTACTAGTATTTATTGCATTTGCCAAGGAGTGACCTCTTCCAATGAAATGGTGTTGCTAAGTTTGCTTCATTTAATTAGCTATAGACTCAAAATTGTCTTTTCATGTAGGTACACGCGCTTAGCACCGTTTCTTCCTTGGGTCACCAAACTAGTCTCTATCTTCTTGATTAACTTGCCACATCAGACTTTATGCCTATGTGGCAAGCTTAAGCACCTGTAGGAGCAAGTAAGGTGCCCGTCCGTTGCACGGAAGAGTGAAATGCATTGATTGGGGTGTTGTTTATTTTGACAAAGGATGTGGGGGTCATCTCATGTGTAATAGGTATCGATAGGTTTCTTCGGATATTATTTCATCTCTAGAGCTCAGAAACATCCGGGTGAAATAGATAAAAAAGTATCTTTTGCAAACAAAAGCGTTCAATTGTTCAACCTGCATCCAAAACTTGTGGAGAAATAACTCTTATTATGCTTTGCGGGAAATGGTTCACCACAAGTCTTTCACCGGTACTGTAGTAAAAATCCATATATGGAAGATTCTAGACTAAACCATAAATGGATACACTTTTATTCATGCGCGATACTCCAATAGAGCAAGATCATGCATGGAAGTCTCCACATGCTTAGACAACGGATTACATTGAGCGAAGACTAATGATCAACATTTAACTTAGTAATGCATATGTCCAGGTGAACCTCCTTGGAGTCCCCATGCACATTGTTTGGGGTCAAATAATACCATGCGTCTTCCATGTCCACATCGGCGGGAAGCTCCCAGCTCGGCAGAGTCCAAGTCAGCTTGACGTAGCCAGTGTCGCCGCCCACGGACCTCCGAGGGGTAGTAAAAGTGAGCACGTACCCGTACATCGGCCTCGTGTCGATGTCGGCGTTAAGCGGCGTCGCCCACAGCGCACACTACAGATATGTGGCGGCGGCTCGCGGGCCTCGCCGGTGGCCACGATCAAGAGGAAGACGCTGCCGTCCTCCTCCGAGACTAGCAGCGGCACCGATCCTCCAAATGACTCCGGCACGGTGAACGGGTAGCACGTCTCGTACTTGATGTTCTTCGCCAAGGGCCAGTAGTGACCGCCACACGCCTGCGTCAAGTGATGCACGATGTCTGCCGGCGAGCCCCAAAACGGCACCGGGCACTCATAACAGTAGACGAAGGGCTCCTTGGAGCCATCGACCAGGCCGTCCATGAAACGGGAGTGGCTCTAGGGGACGTTCCGCCAGTTGAATATATGAGCAAGTTACTACGAGATTTACTACAAAATAAATCATGATGGCTATAACAGAGATTAAACTAATCATGCGGACTAGCATTGTAGATGAACAGATCGAGTCTAGGATACAGACTAGAAACATGAATTCTACCATGATTTCGAACAGGAAGGACAGAAACACATACGGTGCAACGGGAGCAGCACCATTGGCGTTGAGGTTGTCGCCCATGTCGTTGAGGAAGAGGTTGCCAAGGTCGGGGAAGAAGTCGTCGTTGGTGAAGTCGTGGCTGCTAGCAGTCGCGAGAGTACGCTCCCCAAATGTCAACAACCCCCGCCAAATGGAGCGCAGGAGGGAGTGGCCGTAGGGAATGTTGCGGCCGCCGAATGGAGCGCAGGAGTAGCCCACAAAGCAGTAGACGGTGCTCCTCCCTAGTCTCTATTCTTATCTCTATCTCTACTACTCTTCTTTGTTTTTTATAATATACTAGTTGTAGTTGTCAAATCGAATAGTAATCTTGTGCCGTCCATCGCACGCCCGGCTGAACACGCCTCCTCGCCTCCATTAAACCCGCATGCACACCAAGAAACCTACTCCGGCCCGCGCGAGGAAATTTGTCGGTTGCTGCGGGAGGGTTATTCTGCAAATTTGTAGCACCTTAGCATGCGACCGTTTGATCTCAGATCCAAGGGCTGCCAAGACCCGTATCGTGGTCGCACCTACCACGACCATCGCGTCGCACGCGCGGTCGCGCCCTTGGAGATTAAACATGGTGCGTTAGGCTATCTGATGTTGGCATGTCATACATAGTCATCACTTAGTCACTCGTACGACAACAAGGTTAGCTATAAGGTTAGTCATCACTTAGGAGAAAATTTTACTCTCTTCAACAAGGAGATAATGGCAAGTCAAATCACGGGGCCCCGCCTGTCCAGCAGTAACTCGCTGTCAAATCACACATCCCTATGTTTGTAGCAGCCTACTCCCTCGTCTTCTCGCGTCTCTGTCGAACCGACTAGGCGGAACTGTCCCGCCGCCTACCGAGCAGGAAAAGCCCCGCCCTTGACTTTTAAATAGTATATAGTATACTAATTTTGTATCCATGGATTGCGCCCGCCCATGGAGTAAAGCGTCTAGAAAACGGCGGCACACATGTACGGAGTATACAGCACGCCCGTCGCGTTCGCGTCGCACCCCATACGGTCGGTCGGTCTAGCACGTTGCTCTCTGAATGGAACGTCCATCATATTGCGTTCGCACACACATGTGGGACGGCAATTGAGAACTGACCATAGGCACACTCCCCGGCCCCGCAAGTCGGGTGACTTAATAGAAGAGGGAGACGAGCGATAGTACTAGAGAAGTGTTGTACTACGTTGGTGCCTGGACGATCCCTGCAAGACACGGAAGATCGGTTCGTCCATGCATGTGACCAGACTCCAGCAGAACCACGCTGGATTGGCTATCGCTCTACATATCGTGCATGTGTGTTGTACATGGTTGTAGTTGTGGTGAGAAATCTAAAACAAGGTTTCTTGTCATCTCGCAAAATTATGTGTCATGTGCTTGAATCATCATGCGAGGGTTAAACAGCGACAACTGAGTTGGGCTAGTCATTGGGGGCACATGCACGAACAGTGACTACTCGGCTGCCATCTACGTCAAGTCGGCTATGTTAATTAGGACATCTATCGACGGACCCCTTTTCTACGAGTTTATCTTTAATTTGAGCTTCGTTCCTCGTCTAGTTTGTCCGTCGGGATTCATGTTGTCTCCTTTGGGCAGTGAGATAATGATTTCTTGTCATGTGGCATTTTTTCGTGTTATATGTCATAATCCGGCGCTTCAGATCAAAATGACGACAACTACGCCTCCGGGCCACGTGCATGAAGACTTCTCGACAGTCATTGACGAGGTCAAGCCGGCTCCGGTAGGCAAAAGAAAACTAAGTACTACTCCACTATATAGGCAGGAGCCTCCGCGCTTGCTTGCTAGTGTTGCTCTCTTCACACTGTCTCAGCCTCTCCAGATCTAAACATGATAGCAGTGGCCACTCTCTCTCTCTCTCTCTCTCTCTCTCTCTCGCTCTCGCTCTCTCTCTCTCTCTCTCTCTCTCTCTCTCGCTCTCTCTCTCTCTCTCTCTCTCTCTCTCTCTCTGCTCACCGCTGGTCATAGATCCAGCCGGATCCTCTCCGCCGGGGAAGGTGAGAAGGTGCAATGTTCACGCTGATGCGTCCTCGGCGACGGCTCTTACCACTTCTTTGGGAGCGTCTCGATCAGCCTTGCCGTTCTCTCCCAAGCACCGCTGGCGAGGGAGGGCCTCCGACCCCTTCTTCCTTGCTGCCGTAGTGTGGGCAGATCCGGCCTCCCGCCGCCCACCTAGCGACATCCCGGCGACCATCAGGTATAACTTCCTTCGAAACCAGCCTTTCTCTACTTCCCGAGCTCCTGACATCGCTGCATTTGTAACTTTTACTATTTCTCACGCCCCCTCGTAGATAGGATCGATCGGCTGTTCGAAAACCACCTAATTTTTTTACGTTTAAGAGGTAAAACTAGTTCATGCACTCGAATCTAGTACTACTTGGTTCAAACAAGGAAGAAAGGGGGTGGGTGGGGGAGGATTTGTTACCTGAATCTAGGACTTGGTCGAAAGAGGAAATAATGGGGGCGAAAAGTAGCAGAGACTAGCTATCCAACCGGTCTCTAGGTCTAATAGGGAAATAAAGGGAAACATCGTACAAACTCAATATAAACCCATTCTATTGGTTCAAAAAGGAAAGAAAGTGGGGACTAGGGGACAAGTCAACAGAGTAAGTCCAGCACTAGATTTGCTAGCCTCACACAGTATAAGGTGGCTATACCGAACAAAAATGGGCATGTTCTGATGTTTGTTGCCCCGAGCCACTCTTATGTAATGCCACTGGTAAAATGTAGCAGTCGCACTGTTAAAAGTAAGGACATGTTAAACCAATGTTGTTTTCAATGTAATGCCTCCGGAATATGAATCAATGGCACTTCTTTACATGTCCCGCTAAAATTTCCCATTAAGATAAGTTGGTTCTTTTGTTAGAAATGCAATTGTCCTGGTCCGCCTACTCTCCCGTGCCCAAAGTAATGTCGTATTTAACGGTTGTCATAGTTAATCCTAATGCCCACACTAATATCTAGCAATGCCAACGCTTTAGAAATTGCTACCGTCCTTGTAGGATTGCCATTCGTATAAGGAACATGCTTCTTTTCATTTGATGCATGTTTCATCACTTGTTAGTCACCCTCCTTTCCACCCTTTTTGTGCAAACAGAGATATACATTTCACGCTCGATCTTAGTTGAACTGCACAAATGATATCCAAATTATAGTTGATCATTCCAAGAGCTTCACAACCAACCTTGATGTTGCTCAATTTTATCGCAACTAATGAATAAGAAGCTCTGTGGGTTTCGTTTTCTGATGGAAATGGAACCGGGGCTGGAGCCCTTTTCTTAAAAAAATTTGAAGAAGAAGCTGCTAGCTCACGGGACATTGCTTCATTTTAGGTGAACTACACCAAAAGGTCCCATGAATTGAATCATCCATGTTGGTGACTGAAAGAGCCAGCTTCAACATCCCAGTCTAAGCACCCCCGGCCACCATCCTTGCGACGCACGGTACACCTTGTTTGCCACCTGCTTGACCCTAGTGTCACTGATAAATGAAGTAATAATACAGTTAAAATAGAGCGAGTGTCATCTTATCATTTCATTTCCAATGTAGATAAAGAAAGTGCTTCTCTTGGTTAAAGTATGTTTCATCAACTAGTCCCATTTTTAATGTTTAAGCGTTTACATAACCTGGGTGCTTAATTTTAGTTGATATGTACAAAATGGAGATTTGAATGTCTCAAAGGCGCCTCCTTGTACTACTGCTGTACACCGATGTTCATCCTTTGGCGGAAGGTGTATCTGGGAGACTTGGGACGATGTCCGATATGAGGCGTGCCGTATGAGGCGTCAGTAGGCCCATCTCACCCTCGCAGCATGGCATACTATGATACTATCACAATATTTTCTTCTATTTATTTTGTGTATTTCATCAAACTAGTGCCACTATAATGTAATCACAATTTTTCATTATCTGTGCAAACAGGGTTATTCAGCTGCATTTTGGTGGAACTGCACAAATGTACGTATGGAACCGGCATATATGCAGAGTGAGAGGTGTGCCAAGTAAAAATTACCGACACCAACCATGCTGCATGGATGCATTGGCATCCACCACAACCAAGTGGGATGTGTGGCGCTCTGTGGGACGGATCTTTCTCGGCAAAGCAAATCCTCTAACCAAATACTAGTAGCTTATATTGGCAGTTTTCTAGGGAGTACTCTTTTCCTAAAGAAGCACCAATCTATTTTTCTTTATTTGTACACTTTGTGTCACAACTTTGACCCAAAGTTCCAGAGCTATTTTAGGGTGATTGGCGTAGTACTGGAGACCGATTGTAAGCATGATTTTCATTAGTCATTTGTCACCGATTGTAAGCATGAGCTGGTGGAAGATTAGGTTAGTGCGAAGCTTACCTTAAACCCTACCGCCGCCGTTGAAATGTGGCGAGCGTCGAGGGAACCGTGGAGAACGTTGGGGAAGCGACGTCGCGCCATCCGGCCTCCTCTTGCGGTGGGAGAACGAATACTCCCGTGGCTCCGGCTGGCTCTGCACCCTCACGAACGGCACACCATACTCGATCGATTCGTTATCCTCTGGGTGCTCGACCTTTGACCTGTACGCCCACCTCCTCCGCCTGACTGTCGCCTTGGGTGAATCTGTATGCTCCATCGCCCATAGGAGATACTCGATGAACTCGGAGGACTGCGGCATGACTGCCGCCGAGGAGTACATGTACATCGCTGCCCTCATCGCCGCCGTCTCGCTCTTTCGCATACATTGCCACATGGCCCGCACCGTCCTCGAAATCTCCCACTCATTGTCAAACCAACTAAGGATCTCCTTCAACCTGGCTAACTTTGCCTGGTCGCCGCCGGTGATCTACCTGATTCTCTGCTGCATCCTCTCCATAGATGTCGTTCTGAGTGGTCCGGTGCTAGCTTTGAAAGATGGGAGGAGAGACGGTGGTCTTGCAATAGAGAAGAGGGAGAGGAGAGGAGGTGGTTTTGGAATGGAGATGATGGAGAGGAGAGGAGGTGGTTTTGCAAAGGAGAGAAGATCAGAAGAGGGAGAGGCGAGACGGTGGTTTTGGAATGGAGATGATGGAGATGAGAGGAGGTGGTTTTGGAATGGAGATGATGGAGAGGAGAGGAGGTGGTTTTGCAATGGAGAAGATCAAGAGGGAGAGGCGAGACGGTGGTTTTGGAATGGAGATGATGGAGAGGAGAGGAGGTGGTTTTGTAATGGAGAAGAGGGAGAGGAGGCGTCTTGCAGCGATTTAGGATTGGGCGAGAGGGCCGATGCTACAGGATCGGATCAAAATCAAAATCAATTTACCCTTCAATTAAGAAAGCGACCCACATTAACTAGTCTCCCTTTTATTCTGGGTCATAATTGACCATAATTTTTGCACATAAAATATATGTTATACGTTGCAAAAATAATATAATTTGAAAGTACATTCAGATACGAACCAAACGATACAATTTTTGGTGACATGCATTCACATTTTGCTTGGCACATACAACACGTGGTCAAACTTTGACCCAAAATATGCAAAACAACAAAAAAATACTTCCAAGACCAGCGCCGCTCTTCCGCTCTTCTCCTCTTAAACCACCGCCGCTCCTCTCCTGTCCCAATCTAAATCCAGCGCCGCTCCTCTACTCTTCCATTTCAAAACCATCGCCCCTCCTCTCCTGTTCCAATCCAAAACCAGCGTCACTCCTCTCCCGTTCTAATCCAAAACCAACACTGCTCCTCTCCTCTTCCATTCAAAAACCACCGCCGGCGAGTGAAGGTGTTGTGGAGAAGTAGATAGATGGAGGAGTACAAGCGGTACGTGAGGATCGCAGACGGCGACCCTGTGAAGCTAGCTAGGATGTTGGAAATACAGTCTTGGTTTGACAACAAGGACCAACTAGCGGCGACGGCGACATCCATGGCCAAATATCTGCAACAGAGCGAAAAGGCGGCGATACTCCCAGAGGGAGTCGCGTCGGAGTACATAGAGCTGCTCCTCTGGGCCATGGAGCAAACATATTCACCGAATCCGATCGTGAGGGAGCGATGGTGGGAGTATCGATCCCAGATGGAGCATCCACCAGAGATTGAAGGATCGAGCATCTACATGGTGCCGTTTGTGAGGGTGTCCTGCCAGAGCGAGCTGGTGGAGTCTTCATCGACCGAACCCAACTGCAAGAGGAGAAAAGCAGTTGGCCCGGACGACGCTTCCCGCCATCGCCTCCCTCGCCGTTCACATCGTCTCACGGGCGGCTGCTGCCGCCGAGGAATAGGAGGGGCTGCCCCCCCCCCCAGCCCAATAGTCGGGCAGGTTGTGAATTGTCAGGAGGAGCTTAGGGTTGTCAGTATTTGCAGGTTGTGAATTGTGTTTTGTGTTGTGTATTTTGAGAGTACTTTCAGATATGAAGGTCTTTTGAATTTCAGATTTGCAGTATTGAGCATATGAAGAATTTTATGAATTGTAGAGATATATTTTTAGCACTTAAAAAAATGTAGTTTCATAGGAGTATAAAAGTGCAGACAAGAAGAAACTGCAAGTTTCAGTTTCAGATAAGAAACTGCAAGTTCAGATTCGAATAAGAAACTTCAACTTTCAGAGGCAGAGCATTTATATTAACACGGCCTTTTCAAACAGGGTTAAGATCATGTTGGAAGTTTTATTCATGGTCGAAAATGGAACTACCAAATGTTAACATCATGCTGATCAATATTCATGCATAGCACATCTTCATATGATGCAGTAAAATGCCCACACAATGTCGAAAGTGTAAAACACGTAGAAAACGAGGGACGAAGTTTTGGCAAGTGTTAGACGTGGTTTTGGGCTGCCCCGTCTAGGCTTTCATTTTTAACATGCGCAACCCACGACCTCGGATGGGAGGGCCTGTTTGTATTTTCTTAGGGCCGTCGTGTATCGACCGGCCTATGGACCTCCCATCCGAGGTTTTATTTTTGGCAGCCCAATTTATGTATTTTTTGAAGAAAACACAGAGGTCTATTCTATTTTTCTATATAAGAATAGGAACGCCAGGTACAACTTATGTTTCCCTTCTAACTATATTATATATAGTTTAATTATTGTATATGTTATTACATATTGTTTTTATTGTCATCATATATTTAACAGATACTTACATATGTAAGAAAACAATATCCCACATCTTATTAACTTATAAAAATGATTTCTTAACAAATAAAATCCTGGATTGTTTTGGCACGAAAATCCTAGTGATTGTGTACAAAAGCTTGGTAAGATTTAAGGACGAATGAAATAATATCACTTATTATTTAAATATATTTATAACAAAATGCTCAGCTCTTTTTTATTTTTTGATAACATTGCTGGCCCAACCCAACATTATAATTAGAATCAGCCCAGCAAAATCGTGTATCTAGATAAAGTGCAGATGGCCTGTAATTTTTTACGAAATAAAATAAATGGGCCGCATGGACGCTACATTAATTGTTCACCCAGCCCAGCTAATGGCTGTAATTCAAAAAAAAGATCAAATTGACTGTAAATTCTACCACGCAAAAAAAGACTGTAAATTCTGAAAAAATGGGTTGAATACGTGCCACATTTTTTGAGGCTGAAATGTGGGCCAATAGGTCGAAGCCAACGCAAGTCGTTGTCAATTTAGTCAACAAATGATTCTGACATGTTAGCCGTTGGATTTACATCCAACGGCCGGCATCATCTTCAATCTCTCGTCTTCTTCCTCCAGCGCCGCCGGGACCACCTCCCGCCTCCCGCTGCTAGCAGCTCTGCTTAGCACGCTTCGCTATGAAGCGCTACTCCACCGTTGGCCAGGCCATCCCTCCACCTCCACACCTCCCCGTTTCTTCTCCACCGACTACCGAACCACACCGCACTAGAACAAGTTAACCTCGTACACCTCTCCATCTGTGACTCTACTCCGCGTCTTCTCATCTCCGCTCGTTGCCGTCCGAGGCCTCGCCGTAAATTCCACCACCTTGGGCCAGCTCAAGCGCGTGGTCAACATGGTCAACGAACGACACCATCAAAAGTAGATCAGGCGTGGAGAGGCTGACAGCTGGGTCCATGGCTGCACACAAGGAAATGCCTCCTTATTACGCGCAAAATAATGATTCCTCCACCTGACATCTGGGACCCACCGGAAGGGCCTCTGTATTTCGTGAAAAAAACGTGCCCCCGCTGACAGGTCGGACCCACCAGCTATCTTCGCACGCAAGGAAGTGCCTCGTTATTACGCAGAAAAAAACTGAATACTCCCCTGCCACCGGAACCCAAAGATCTTGGGAGGCTGACTTGTGGGCCTACCAAGTTGACGGGGATGGAGGGCTTTGTCAACTTAGTCAATATGAACGATTCTAGCTCCTGTTACCGTACGATATTCATCCAACGGTTATATCGCTTCTTCAACCTCTGGTCTTCTTGCTCCAGCAGCCCAAACCAGCGCCGGTCGTGCCGCGTGCTCCTGCCTCCCGTGGTCGGCTGTGATGCCGCGGAGGCCGCACCGCCCCCTACTACTCCCACCGCTGGCTAGGCCATCCCTCTACTCATCCACACCCCGTGTTATTCTGCGGCGACAGCAGCCTCACACCGCAGCCGAACCAGTGAACCCTCGTACTCCTCTTCACGTGGGCATCCACTGCTGCGTCTTCCCCGGCTCCGAGTCGTCCCCTTCCTAGGCCTCGCCGTCGTCCACCGCCGTGGTGCTCTCGGTGTGGCGTGGTCAACGTGGTCAAGGAACGACTTCCATCGGACGTGCACTGTACGTGGAGAGGCTGACAGCTGGGTCCACGGCAGCAGCAAGGAAGTGCCTCCTTATTATGCGGAAAATAATGATTCTTCCACCTGACAGCGGGGACCCACTGGACGGGCCACCGTATTTCGCAAAAAAAAGTTTCCCCCTGACTGCTGGGACCCACCAGCTACATCTTCGCACGCAAGGAAGTGCGTCCGGGCAAAAAATGATTCGCTTCGATCACCGGAACCCACCGGCTACATCTTCGCACGCAAGGAAGTGCGTCCGAGCAAAAAAATGATTCGCCCCACATCGCTGGGACCCACCAGCTACATCTTCGCACGCAAAGGAAGTGCGTCTGGGCAAAAAAATGATTCGCCCCTCTGACTGCTGGGACCCACCAGCTACATTTTCACACGCAAGGAGCTGCCTGACAGTCGGGACCCACCTGGTCGAAGCGTACGTAGCGTTGTCATTCTGGTTGCGAACGTGTATGTACATATATACTGGTGGATGTAGAGGTGCGCATGTGTCGTAGTAGAGGCACGCACGTAGCATGTACACGCACGTATAGCGGCGACGGTGCAAGAAAGAAAATACGGCCACGTACGTACATACGGGCAGGGTCTCGAACGCCTACTCGCGCATACGTACATGGCTGGGTCGGAACGGAGAAACATCGCCGCTGCCGTGTTCATGGGGAGGCAACGGAATGCCCCGTGTTCATGGGGAGGCAACGAAATGCGTCGTGTTCATCGGGAGGCAACGGAACGCGTGGGAGCCAACCGGCTGGGTCGGAACGGAATGCGTGGTCATGTTCATCGGGAGGGCTTGGACGGAACAGGCGATGGAAGCGAGGCCTGGCGTACCGCACAACGAAGGAAAGCGGACCTCCCTACGTTGGAACGGGTCCTGTTGATCGGGAGGGGTGTGGCGTACCGCAAAACGGAGGAAACGGACCTCCTACGGTCGAAACGGGGGTCCTGTTGATCGGGAGGGTGTGGCGTACCGCAAAACGGACGAAACGGACTTGTGTTGGAGCGCTTCACAAAAACAGGGTCCTGTTCATCGGGAGGTGTGGCATACCGCAAAACGGACTCCACGGGATATTGTTCATCTCCACCGTCGACCTCCTCCGGCCTCCACGGGCTACCGTCGAACTCCTCCAGCCTCCACGGGCTCCTGTTCATCCAGCCTCCGCCCGCTTCTCCATCGGCTCTTGTTCAACCACCCTCCACGGGCACCCCTCCACCATCTACTGCTCATCCAGCCCTCCACACCACGGGTCCTGTTCAACCACCCTCCACGGTCACCCCTCCACCGCTTCATCGCTCATCCAGCCCTCCACACCACGGGGTCCTGTTCATCCAGAGGTAACGCCATCGCTCATCGCTCATCCAAACCCCCATAGCGCTCACTGTTCATCCAATCGATCGGCTTGATTAGCAGCGGCAGCCGAAGGAATCGCTCCATCGGATTCGATTAACAGCCATCGATCGATTGCTCGGGTTCGATAGCAGCGTAACTGCGGTGCAATCGCCGGGTTCGATTAGAGCCCAACGCCTCGCTCGGGTTCGATTAGAGCCAACGCCTACGCAGCAGCGTGCGTGTCTGAGAAAGCAGCGCATCGCTTCATTTGACCTCCCACCGTAACCGGCAACTCCCCGAAATTTTCCTCCCCCTCGCTTCTACCACAGTTTTTTTCCGTCATGGATGGCCCAAAGAGTGTCATGCAGCTGCGTCTCCGGCCCGCCCAGGACGAAAAGCCCATTTTCTGTCATGATTTTTTGTCATAGAAGTAGGATCCCACCACATCTATGATGATACCGGGTTTTGTCACAATTATCGTCATAGAAGTGTCATATGTATGACAAAAAAATTTCGTTCGGCCCAAAATGTCACGGGTGTGTCTTTTTTTGTAGTGATAACAAAACCTCAAAGGAAAAGATTCAATTCATCACAAGAAGGTATAGAGGGAAGAACACCATAAGAGCCAACTATATTAACAAAGCTCGCGGTACATCAAGATCATGCCAAATCAAGAGCATGAGAGAGAGAGAGACCAAACACATAGCTATTGTTACATACCCTCAGCCCCGAGGGTGAACTACTCCCTCCTCTTCATGGTGGCTGCCGGGATGATGAAGATGGCCTCCGCTGATGATTTCCCCCTCCGGCAGGGTGCCAGAACAGGGTCCTGATTGAATTTTCATGGATACAGAGGCTTGCGGCGGTGAAACTTTTCATCTAGGGTTCTTTTGGGGTTTGGGTATTTATAGGAATTTTGGCATCAGTCTCACGTCAAGGGGGTCCATGAGGCAGCGACAAGCTCGGTCTCCCCTCCCTGGGCGGTAGGGCGCGCCTAGCGAGCTTGTCGTGTCCTTGTGGTTCTTCTGGTACTCCCACGAAGCTTCGGGGTCTCTTTTGGTCCACAAAAAATCACCATAAATTTTCAGCCCATTCCGAGAACTTTTATTTCTGCACAAAAAACAACACACGGTAGTTCTGCTGACAACAGCGTTAGTCCAGGTTAGTTCAATTCAAATCATAACAAAACCATATAAATTTGTTATAAACATGGCATGAATACTTCATAAATTATAGATACGTTGGAGACGTATCAACAGTTCATCTAGCACATTTGGAAGGTGCTCTCTTTACAAGTTGTTAATTTCATCAAACCGCACATCTACAGTTTCAACAACTTTAGTGTGAAAGATGTTGAAGACTCTGTAGGTGTGTGAGTCCTTTCCATAGCCAAGCGTAAAACACTCATGTGCTTTCGGTGCAAATTTGGAAGTGTGGTGTCAATCCCTTATCCCACACCTTGCACCGAAGACTTTGAAATAACTTACATTTGGCTTCTTATCGTGATTAGCTCATATGATGTTCTCTTGAAGAACTTTTGAAGGTATACTCTGTTGATGATATGGCATGCGGTGTCAATAGCTTTAGGCCACCACTTGTGTGGTGTCTTGTGTTCATCAACCATAGTGTGTGCCATCTCAATGACAGTCATGTTATTGTGCTCCACGACGCCATTCTGTTGCGGGGTGTATGCAACTGACAACTCATGAGTGATGCCAGGAACATCAAGATAAGTGTCAAGCCCAGTGTTCTTGAACTCGGTGCCATCTTCACTCCTAATGTGCTTGATCTTGACACCATAGTTGGTCATGGCACGGCTCGCGAATCGCCTGAACACATCCTGCACTTCATTCTTGTACATGATTATGTGCACCGAGGTATATTAAGAATAATCATCAACAATCACGAAGCCATATAGATGTGCAGTAGTGCTAAGATTGGAAAAATGAGTAGGGCCGAAGAAGTCCATATTTAGCAGCTCAAAGGGACGTGTAGTCATCATGATTGTCTTCGAGGGATGCTTTGCCCTAATCATCTTCCCGGCTTCGCAGGTACCACATCGATGATCCTTCTTGAACTTGATGCCCTCGATCCCAATGATGTGCTTCTTCTTCACAAGGGTGTGCAAGTTCCTCATGACATCATGTCCTAGCCATCGATGCCAAAGCCAGCATTGTGAAACTTTTGCTAGAAGACATGTGACAAGTTGTGGTCCTGCAGAGAAATCTACCATGTACAAGTCACCTCTTTGAAAACCTTCAAAGACCTTAGTTTTATCATAGGCCATTAGTACAATACAACGGTATTTACCAAAGATGACAATCATATCAAGATCACAAAGCATTGAGACTGACATTAGGTTGAATCCAAGGGATTCAACAAGCATCACTTTATCCATGTGTTGATCCTTTGAGATTGCAACCCTACCTAGACCCAACACCTTGCTTTTCTCAGTGTCAGCAAATGTGATGTGATTTTGTGTAGATGTACATAGGGTTGAGTCCATAACTAGGCTTCGATTACTAGTAATATGGTTAGTGCAGCCACTATCCACGATCCATTCCATAGCTTTCATAAGAGTACCCTACAATGCAGTTGGCGAGATCACTACAAAATTTTCTCTATTTTGTGACAAAAACCCTGGCCATGAAATAGGAAACGTCGCCCAAAATCATTTTCTGTGACGGTCCATCGTCACGACGTGTTTCCCTCTTGGGGCAGCAACCTCGGCAAATTTGGTGACATTTTTGCCTAAAATTCGTCGACGCATTTGAGCGTCACTAGGCATGTCCATTTTCCGGTACGATTTGTACTGTCACAGAAAATGTTTCATGTCAGAAAAATGTTCGGCGTGCTACAAAAAATGATGAAAAAATGGTGTGTTGGTGTTCAGAATGTAGTACCTTATAAATTCTTCTATGACAGAGTTTATAACAAATTACATTCTAATTTGATGGTTTAGGGTTCGAATGCTCTTCTTGAACCCATTGATTATTTCTCCGAGTGTGCTCTAATTGTAGTGAACCACGAGAGCATGAACGGGGAAATATGATCACACAGAAATATATTCCATTATGCATGAGTTATTCTAAAATTTCTTCAGCACACTTGCTTTCTGAACAACCTCGCGAATTTAATCTCTTGTGTGGTACCTCGGTACTCGTTCAAAGTAATTTCTGTCAGATGGAGATCAAGGCATTCGATGGGATTGTTATATTGTGCCACATTTTCCACTTTCATGCTTGCTTGTATATGCAAATGAAGACAACACATTAGTACCTCAATGTAGTGTTGAACGCTAGGGGCCTCTTTGATTTGCTGGATTTCTAGAATACACGAATAGAGTGACATGACATCTTGAGTTCTTCATGATTAACATCTCAAAAAATTATATGTATTGAAATGCTCCAAAATTCCTTTAGAAATCATAGTACATTTGTCATTGTAATCATGGGTAAAAGTACCAAAAAATCGAACTTTGTTGTAATTATCAATTAATAGGAAAGGAGCATCACCTCGATGAATAGCTTCTCCATGAACGGAAAGCATCTGAGGAATCTAAAAACTTGATCCAGATCGGGGCCGATAGATTGTAGTGCCAAGATCTTCACTGTGCGTAGAGACAAGGTCATGCTTGTGGGAATCATTGTCCGGATGGCACCCGAACATAGATCAACAAAATTAGATACAATGTGGTGTATAATAAGTAGAAGAAGAAGATTGTTGTACCTAAACAGATAACGATCCAGTAACAAGTTCAGAGAATTCAGCACAAGAATAGCCAAACACTGTCAATTTTGGTGTGTCAATGACCATGATTCTTGTTGGACCTTCTTTATCAAGCACAAACAATCTCTCAAGGAAAGGCGCATTCTCAATGACCATATTGTGAAACACCTCAACTGATCACATGTTGTGATACCTGTACGAACATTCCTCGAGGCGATGTGGAGGCTACTGAACCTATCCATCACATGTAGACGAAGGAACTCGAGCGTTGTACAGCCAAGGAGTAGGTGCTCCATATCCTCCTTCGAGATGTTGATGCCCAGGAGCTTGAGGTGCTTCAGTTTAGGCGAGATGAAGAGTGGGTTCAACATGAATCTGGGGGAAAGCACTACATGAACCTAGCGCGGCGCAGCATGGGCATGAGGCGGAGCGACGGCGGCAGCGAGCGCACATGCCCAGCTTGAAAGCTCAGCTCCTCGAGATGGTAACACATGCCAAATTTGAACACCACGGTTCAAATCACAAAACTATACTTCCAATTATAGTAAAACTAGAAGGACAGCGCAACCAAATCCAACAGTAGAGCCTTTGAAGTCGCCGATCAGCCTAAGTGTCATTGTCTGATAGCACGATGACTACATTGTTGATGGAGGCAGACCTGGAGCCCTCCACGTCTTGGATTGCAGGAGGCAAGGTTGCTAACGGCCGTAGGATCCCAAGGGCCGAGTGCTCCAACGAATGCTCCACCGTCGCCTCCTCGTACACCGCGTCTTGGGATGCATGATGCGGCTATGGAGTCGGAACCGGAGGAGGCGGCTTCTCCGGGTCATCATCGGAAGGAATGGAAGCGAAGAAATCAGTGACCTCCTGCTACGTCTCTTGCAGTCGACACTGCTTCTCCGCATATGCCACACTCGCCTCCTCGTCTGGATGGAGGAACTCGAAGGAGTAGTCCATGGCAAGCTGCATGTTAGCAAAATTCGGATTCGCGCGGTATAGGGCTAGGAGGTCAGAGATGGCGAGTCACGGATCAATCTGTGTCTCTGCCGCGAGATGCTTCTACATCGCCACCTTGCCTACCATGTAGATTTGCCACGGCGGCAATGGAGGCAGCGTCCGCATCGAGGATGGCGATGAAGAACCTCCAGAATCTGAGGTACGGGACGAATCCGGCGAGGCGGCCATTTGGAGGATGACGAGGGTGTCGGCTAGTGGGAGAGGGTGGTGGGAGAAGAAATGGAGGGCGGTGACGTGTTTGTTCAAGGGAAGTCGATAAGCACAATTCAGTATTGCATGGAGGGGATATAGTATCGCTAGCCTCGATTCTTTTCTTTTTACCAATTCGTTACGATATATGTAAACGTCATTTGTACAAATTGAAACATGACAACCATCAACACGATGTGACATACGTAATTAGACAGTTCACAAGAATCGTGTAAGAGTACGTAGGATGCCAACATATGATGTGAGAACCACAACACTACTTTGCATTTGAAATAAAGCACCCCGGCAACACCATCACACTTAACATGATCATGTTCACTGATGAAGCTACATGCGCAACTACAAATATATTATTGTGCATCACAAACCTCTAAGAGTCGCCTTATTTTTTGTTTTTTAGAGTCATTCGCCTTCGACATCTGAGATTCATGCTTGAACATCACACACGTAATAAAATATGGTACATTGCATTAGTCCAAATAATGGCATAGACCGATAGGTATTTTGAGCATTTTGAATCGAACAATGATTACAAATGCATATAAATGACTCAAAAGTGTCATAGGGGATGTACTAACGACATTTAGGAATCCAATGCACAATGTGCCATGCATCTGGACTAAAAAGGACGAAGTACGCTTGGATTTATGTTGTCGCAAGATGTTCACAACGCGTTCATAGACGAAGGCTATCGCGTAAGAGTATGCAGGATACCAAGATAAGACGTGAGAACCGACAACACTACTTCGCATTTGAAATAAAACACCCCCATGACACACCATCACACTTGACATGGTCATGTTCATTGATGAAGTTACATGCACAATTACAAATATATTATTGTGCATCACGATTCTATAAGATACGCATTCCACATCTGAGATTCATGCTTATACATCGCACAGATCACATGGCACATTATATATATTGTGCATAGACTGAAGGAAATATGCCCTAGAGGCAATAATAAAGTTGTTGTTTATTTCCTTATATCATGATAAATGTTTATTATTCATGCTAGAATTGTATTAACCGGAAACATAATACTTGTGTGAATACATAGACAAACAGAGTGTCACTAGTATGCCTCTACTTGACTAGCTCGTTGATCAAAGATGGTTATGTTTCCTAGCCATTGACATGAGTTGTCATTTGATTAACGGGATCACATCATTAGGAGAATGATGTGATTGACTTGACCCATTCCATTAGCTTAGCACTCGATCGTTTAGTATGTTTCTATTGCTTTCTTCATGACTTATACATGTTCCTATGACTATGAGATTATGCAACTCCCATTTACCGGAGGAACACTTTGTGTGCTACCAAACGTCACAACGTGAATCGGGTGATTATAAAGGTGCTCTACTGTGTGTCTCCGAAGGTACTTGTTGGGTTGGCGTATTTCGAGATTAGGATTTGTCACTCCGATTGTCGGAGAGGTATCTCTGGGCCCTCTCGGTAATGCACATCACTTAAGCCTTGCAAGCATTGCAACCAATGAGTTAGTTGCGGGATGATGTATTATAGAACGAGTAAAGAGACTTGCCGGTAACGAGATTGAACTAGGTATTGAGATACCGACGATCGAATCTCGGGCAAGTAACATACCAATGACAATGGGAACAACGTATATTGTTATGCGGTCTGACCATAAATATCATCGTAGAATATGTGGGAGCCAATATGAGCATCCAGGTTCCGCTATTGGTTATTGACCGGAGACGTGTCTCGGTCATGTCTACATAGTTCTCGAACCCGTAGGGCCCGCACGCTTAAAGTTTCGATGACGGTTATATTATGAGTTTATAAGTTTTTATGTACCGAAGGTTGTTCGGAGTCCCGGATGTGATCACGAACATGACGAGGAGTCTTGAAATGGTCGAGACATGAAGATTGATATATTGGAAGCCTATATTTGGATATCAGAAGTGTTCCGGGTGAAATCGGGATTTTACCGGAGTACCGAGGCATTACCGGAACCCCCCGGGGGCTTAATGGGCCATAGTGGGCCTTTGTGGAGAAGAGGAGAGGCAGCCAGGGCAGGGCCACGTGCCCCTCCCCCTAGTCCTTCCCTCTCTCCCTCCTCTTTCCCCTCCACTCCTAATCCAACAAGGAAAGGGAGGGAGTCCAACTCCCGGTGGGAGTAGGACTCCTCCTGGCGCGCCCCCTCCTGGCCGGCCGCACCTCCCCCCTTGATCCTTTATATACGGGGGCAGGGGGCACCCTAGAGACAGAACAATTGATCATTTGATCTTTTAGCCGTGTGTGGTGCCCACCTCCACCATAATCCACCTCGATAATATTGTAGCGGTGCTTAGGCAAAGCCCTGCGTCGGTAGAACATCATCATCGTCACCACGCCGTCATGCTGACGAAACTCTCCCTCAATACTCGGCTGGATCGGAGTCGAGGGACGTCATCGGGCTGAACGTATGCTGAACTCGGAGGTCTCGTGCGTTCGGTACTTGATTAGTCGGATCGTGAAGACGTACGACTACATCAACGCGTTGTGCTAACGCTTCCGCTTTCGGTCTACGAGGGTACGTGGACAACACTCTCCCCCCTCGTTGCTATGCACCACCATGATCTTGCATGTGCGTAGGAAATTTTTTGAAATTACTACGTTCCCCAACAGTGGCATTCGAGCCTGGTTTTATGTGTAGATGTCATATGCACGAGTAGAACACAAGTGAGTTGTGGGCGATATAAGACATACTGCTTACCAGCATGTCATACTTTGGTTCGGCGGTATTGTTGGATGAAGCGGCCCAGACCGACATTACGCGTATGCTTGCGCGAGACTGGTTCTACCGACATGCTTTGCAACAGGTGGCTGGCGGGTGTCAGTTTCTCCAACTTTAGTTGAACTGAGTGTGGCTACGCCCGGTCCTTGCGAAGGTTAAAACAACACCAACTTGACAAACTATCGTTGTGGTTTTGATGCGTAGGTAAGAACGGTTCTTGCTAAGCCCAAAGAGCAGCCACGTAAAACTTGCAACAACAAAGTAGAGGACGTCTAACTTGGTTTTGCAGGGCATGTTGTGATGTGATATGGTCAAGACATGATGCTAAATTTTTTTGTATGAGATGATCATGTTTTGTAACCGAGTTATCGGCAACTGGCAGGAGCCATATGGTTGTTGCTTTATTGTATGCAATGCAATCGCCCTGTAATGCTTTACTTTATCACTAAACGGTAGCGATAGTCATAGAAGCATAAGATTGGCGAGACGACAACAATGCTACAATGGAGATCAAGGTGTTGTGCCGCTGACGATGGTGATCATGACGGTGCTTCGAAGATGGAGATCACAAGCACAAGATGATGATGACCATATCATATCACTTATATTGATTGCATGTGATGTTTATCTTTTATGCATCTTATCTTGCTTTGATTGACGGTAGCATTATAAGATGATCTCTCACTAAATTTCAAGATAAAAAGTGTTATCCCTGAGTATGCACTGTTGCCAAAGTTCGTCGTGCCCAGACACCACATGATGATCGGGTGTGATAAGCTCTACGTCCATCTACAACGGGTGCAAGCAAATTTTGCACACGTAGAATTCTCAGGTTAAACTTGACGAGCCTAGCATATGCAGATATGGCCTCGGAACACTGAGACCGAAAGGTCGAGCATGAATCATATAGTAGATATGATCAACATAGTGATGTTCACCAAGGAATGCTACTCAATTTCACGTGATGATCGGTTATAGTTTAGTTGATTTGGATCACGTGATAACTTAGAGGATTAGAGGGATGTCTATCTAAGTGGGGGTTCTTAAGTAATATGATTAATTGAACTTAAATTTATCATGAACTTAGTACCTGATAGTATCTTGCTTGTTTATGTTGATTGTAGATAAATGGCCCGTGTTGTTGTTCCGTTGAATTTTAATGCGTTCCTTGAGAAAGCAAAGTTGAAAGATGATGGTAGCAATTACACGGATCGGGTCCGAATTTGAGGATTATCCTCATTGCTGCACAGAAGAGTTACATCCTGGAAGCACCGCTAGGTGTACCACCTGCGCTAGCAACTACAGACATTGTGAATGCCTGGCAGTCACTTGTTGATGACTACTCGATAGTTCAGTGTGCCATGCTTTACGTCTTAGAACCGGGACTTCAACAACGTTTTGAACGTCATGGAGCATATGAGATGTTCCAGGAGTTGAAGTTAATATTTCAAGCAAATGCCCGGATTGAGAGATATGAAGTCTCCAATAAGTTCTACAAATGCAAGATGGAGGTGAATAGTTCACGGTGAGCATATACTCGTAATGTCCGTATAACAATCACTTGATTCAACTGGGAGTTAATCTTCCGGATGATAGCGTCACTGACAGAATTCTTCAATCGCTGCCACCAAGCTAATAGAGCTTTGTGATGAACTATAACATGCAAGGGATGGATAAGACGATTCTCGAGCTCTTCGCAATGCTAAAGGCTGCGGAGGTAGAAAACCAGAAGGAGCATCAAGTGTTGATGGTCAATAAGACCACCAGTTTCAAGAAAAAGGGCAAAGGGAAGAAGAAGGGGAACTTCAAGAAGAACAGCAAGCAAGTTGCTGCTCAAGAGAAGAAACCCAAGTCTGGACCTAAGCCTGAGACTGAGTGCTTCTACTGCAAATGCAACAGACTGGTCACTGGAAGCGGAACTGCCCCAAGTATTTGGCGGATAAGAAGGATGGCAAGGTGAACAAAGGTATATGTGATATACATGTTATTGATGTGTACCTTACTAGAGCTCGCAGTAGCACCTGGGTATTTGATACTGGTTCTGTTGCTAATATTTGCAAATCGAAACAGGGACTACGGATTAAGCGAACACTGGCCAAGGACGAGGTGACGATGCGCGTGGGAAACGGTTCCAAAGTCAATGTGATCGTCGTCGACACGCTACCTCTACATCTAACTTCGGGATTAGTATTAGACCTAAATAATTGTTATTTGGTGCCAGCATTGAGCATGAGCATTATATCTGGATCTTGTTTGATGCGAGACGGTTATTCATTTAAATCAGAGAATAATGGTTGTTCTATTTATATGAGTAATATCTTTTATGGTCATGCACCCTTGAAGAGTGGTCTATTTTTGATGAATCTCGATAGTAGTGATACACATATTCATAATGTTGAAGCCAAAAGATGCAGAGTTGATAATGATAGTGCAACTTATTTGTGGCACTACCGTTTGGGTCATATTGGTGTAAAGCGCATGACGAAACTCCATACTGATGGACTTTTGGAATCACTTGATTATGAATCACTTGGTACTTGCGAACCATGCCTCATGGGCAAGATGACTAAAACGCCGTTCTTCGGTACTATGGAGAGAGCAATAGATTTGTTGGAAATCATACATACAGATGTATGTGGTCCGATGAATATTGAGGCTCGTGGCGTATATCGTTATTTTCTCACCTTTACAGATGATTTGAGCAGATATGGGTATATCTACTTAATGAAACATACGTCTGAAACATTTGAAAAGTTCAAAGAATTTCAGAGTGAAGTTGAAAATCATCGTAACAAGAAAATAAAGTTTATACGATCAGATCGTGGAGGAGAATATTTGAGTTACGAGTTTGGTCTACATTTGAAACAATGCGAATAGTTTCAAGAACTCACGCCACCCGGAACACCACAGCGTAATGGTGTGTCCGAACGTCGTAATCGTACTTTACTAGATATGGTGCAGTCTATGATGTCTCTTACTGATTTACCGCTATCATTTTGGGGTTATGCTTTAGAGACAGCTGCATTCATGTTAAATAGGGCACCATCAAAATCCATTGAGACGACGCCTTATGAACTGTGGTTTCGCAAGAAACCAAAGTTGTCGTTTCTTAAAGTTTGGGGCTGCGATGCTTATGTGAAAAAGCTTCAACCTGATAAGCTCGAACCCAAATCGGAGAAATGTGTCTTCATAGGATACCCAAAGGAGACTGTTGGGTACACCTTCTATCACAGGTCCGAAGGCAAGACATTTATTGCTAAAAATGGATCCTTTCTAGAGAAGGAGTTTCTCTCGAAAGAAGTGAGTGGGAGGAAAGTAGAACTTGATGAGGTAACTGTACCTTCTCCCTTATTGGAAAGTAGTTCATCACAGAAAAACCGGTTCATGTGACACCTACACCACTTAGTGAGGAAGTTAATGATGATCATCATGGAACTTCAGATCAAGTTGTTACTGAACCTCGTAGGTCAACCAGAGTAAGATCCGCACCAGAGTGGTACGGTAATCATGTTCTGGAGGTTATGTTACTAGACCATGACGAACCTACGAACTATGAAGAAGCGATGGGGAGCCCAGATTCCGCAAAATGGCTTGAGGCCATGAAATCTTAGATGGGATCCATGTATGAGAACAAAGTGTGGACTTTGGTTGACTTGCCCAATGATGGGCAAGCCATTGAGAATAAATGGATCTTCAAGAAGAAGACTGACGCTGACGGTAATATTACTGCCTATAAAGCTCGACTTGTTGCAAAATGTTTTTGACAAGTTCAAGGGATTGACTACGATGAGATTTTCTCACACGTAGCGATGCTTAAGTCTGTCTGAATCATGTTAACAATTGTCGCATTTTATGATTATGAAATTTGGCAAATGGATGTCAAAACTGCATTCCTGAATGGATTTCTGGAAGAAGAGTTGTATATGATGCAACCAGAAGGTTTTTTTCGATCCAAAGGGAGCTAACAAAGTGTGCAAGCTCTAGCGATCCATTTATGGACTGGTGCAAGCCTCTCGGAGTTGGAATAAACATTTTGATAGTGTGATCAAAGCACTTGGTTTTATACAGCCTTTTGGAGAAGCCTGTTGAGGGAGTCCTGGATTAGGGGGTGTCCGGATAGCCGAACTATCACCGTTGGCCGGACTCCTGGACTATGAAGATACAAGATTGAAGACTTCGCCCCGTGTCCGGATGGGACTTTCCTTGGCGTGGAAGGCAAGCTTGGCGATACGGATATGTAGATCTCCTACCATTGTAACCGACTCAGGTAACCCTAACCCTATCCGGTGTCTATATAAACCGGAGGGTTTTAGTCCATAGGATGAACAACAATCATACCATAGGCTAGCTTCTAGGGTTTAGCCTCTCTGATCTCGTGGTAGATCCACTCTTGTACTACCCATATCATCAATATTAATCAAGCAGGAGTAGGGTTTTACCTCCATCGAGAGGGCCCGAACCAGGTAAAAACATCGTGTCCCTTGTCTCCTGTTACCATCCGCCTAGACGCACAGTTCGGGACCCCCTACCCGAGATCCGCCGGTTTTGACACCGACATTGGTGCTTTCATTGAGAGTTCCTCTGTGTCGTCATCCTTAGGCCCGATGGCTCCTTCGATCATCAACAACGACGCGGTCCAAGGTGAGACTTTTCTCCCGGACAGATCTTCGTATTCGGCGGCTTTGCACTGCGGGCCAATTCACTTGGCCATCTAGAGCAGATCGAAAGCTAAGCCCCTGGCCATCAGGTCAGATTTGGGAGTTTGAACTACACGACCGACATCTGCGGAGACGTGATCTTCGACGGATTTGAACCACAGCCAAGCGCGCCGCACTGTCTCGATGGGCACGATCTAGCTCTGCCGCGAAAGGCCTCGGAGGCCGCACCAGTGTCCGCTCCGACCCTTAGCTCGGAGCCGACTCCGCCGATCGAGGACGAGTGGTTGGACACCGCCTCGGGGGCTACGATCTCTACGGCGATTGAGCCGAACTCCATCCCTATCCTTTGCGAAGACCGTGACTCCAAGGTGCCGGACTCCGAACCCTCTGCGCCCCTACCAATCGAATCCAATTGGGCGCCGGTTATGGAGTTCACTGCCGCGAACATCTTTCAGCACTCGCCCTTTGGCGACATCCTGAATTCACTGAAGTCTCTTTCTTTATCTGGAGAGCCCTGGCCGGACTACGGTCAGGAAGGTTGGGATGCGGACGACGAAGAAATTCGACGACCACCCACCACCCACTTTGTAGCCACAGTCAATGATTTAACCGACATGCTCGACTTCGACTCCGAAGACATCGACGGTATGGACGACGATGCTGGAGACGACCAAGAACCAGCGCCTCTAGGCCTTTGGAAGGCCACCTCGTCATCGACATATACATGGTGGACATCCCAAAAGATGGGAACGACGATGGAACAGCGGAGGATGACCCCTCAAGAAACATCCCAAGCGCCCGGCATCAGTGGCGCCGCTCTAAATCCCGCCACAAAGAAAATGGTGATTCCGGCACGGGAGATAATAACACCCCGTACAGTGCCGAAGACAACCCCCTCCAGCAGGATTCAGCACAGGAGGAGGGAGAAGCCAGCCCTCATGATAGAGCGGCAGACAGGGAGGTGGAGGACGATAATTATATGCCTCCCTCCGAAGATGAGGCAAGCCTCGACGACGACGAATTTGTCGTGCCTAAGGATCCCGCCGAACAGGAGCGTTTCAAACGCAGGCTTATGGCCACGGCAAGCAGCCTCAAGAAAAAGCAGCAGCAGCTTAGAGCTGACCAGGACCTTCTAGCTGACAGATGGACTGAAGTCCTTGCAGCCGAAGAGTACGAACTCGAACGTCCCTCCAAGAGATACCCAAAACACAGGCTCCTACCCCAATTAGAGGAAGCAACACCCAAACCTACATCACCAGCGCATGATGCGGCCGACCGGCCACCCCGTGGTCGCGACAGAGAGGCCTCTAGACCCTCTATTCAAGCCGCGCTCCGGCGTCGCTCGAAAAGTACCAAGGCACGGGAAGCAGCGCCGGACCTACGAGACATATTGGAGGACAAGGCAAGGCAAACAAGATCGATCTACGGATCGTGTGGGCGCCCACACGCGTGATGATAATCTGCCACGCCGATACAGCAATTCCGCCGGGCCGAACACAGTAGACAAAGCTCATTTGAGTTGTGTCGTGATATAGCTCAATATAGAGGCCCCGCACACCCACTATGCTTCACAGACGAAGTGATGGATCATCAAATCCCCGAGGGTTTCAAACCCGTAAACATCGAATCATACGATGGCACAACAGATCCTACGGTTTGGATCAAGGACTACCTCCTCCATATCCGCATGGCCCGCGGCGATGATCTACACGCCATCAAATACCTCCCACTCAAGCTTAAAGGACCAGTTCGGCATTGGCTTAACAGCTTGCCAGCAGAATCAATTGGTTGTTGGGAGGACCTGGAAGCCGCATTCCTTGATAACTTCCAGGCACATACGCAAGCGACCACCATACACCGATGACCTCAGCCACATAATTCAGCAGCCGTAAGAATCGGCCGCACAATTCTCGACACGGTTCCTAACCAAGAAAAATCAAATCGTTGATCGTCCGGATGCACGTGCCCTTGCAGCCTTCAAACATAACATCCATGACGAGTGGCTTGCACGGCACCTAGGACAGGAAAAGCCGAAATCCATGGCAGCCCTCACAACGCTCATGACCCGCTTTTTGCGCGGGAGAGGACAGCTGGCTAGCTCGTAGTAACAACTTGACCAAAAACCCTGGTAGTTCGGATACCAAGGACAGCAATGGCAGGTCGCGTCGCAACAAGCACAAGCGCCGCATTAACGGCGATAATGTTGAAGATACGGCAGCCAATGCCGAATTCAGAGGCTCTAAACCCGGTCAGCGGAAAAAGCCTCTCAAAAGAAATACCCAGGGCCCGTCAAATCTGGACCGAATACTCGATCGCTCGTGCCAAATACATGGCACCCCCGAAAAACCAGCCAACCACACCACCAGGGATTGTTGGGTCTTCAAACAGGCAGACAAGTTAAATGCCGAACTCAATGACAAGGGGCTGCATAGCGATGACGAGGAGGAGCCCCGCCACGAACAATAGAGGATGTAAGGGCTTCCCCCCACAAGTGCGGACGGTGAACATGATATACGCAACCCACATACCCAAAGGGAGCGGAAGCATGCACTAAGGGACGTATATGCGATGGAGCCAGTCGCCCCGAAGTTCAACCCATGGTCCTCCTGCCCGATCACCTTTGATCGAAGGGACCACCCCACTAGCATCCGCCACGGCGGATTCGCCGCATTGGTTCTTGACCCAATCATCGATGGATTTCACCTTGCTAGAGTCCTGATGGACGGCGGTAGCATCCTGAACCTGCTCTATCAGGATACAGTGCGCAAAATGGGCATAGACCACTCAAGGATTAAACCCACAAAGACGACCTTTAAAGGCGTCATACCAGGTGTAGAGGCCAATTGTACAGGCTGCTCGCCATAATCGAAGTGGTCTTCGGATCCCCGGATAACTTCCGAAGCGAAGAGTTAATCTTCGACATAGTCTCGTTCTGCAGCGGCTATCACGCACTGCTTGGACGAACCGCATTTGCAAAGATCAATGCGGCGCTGCACTATGCGTACCTCAAGCTCAAGATGCCAGGCCCTCGAGGAGTAATCACGGTCAATGGAAACACCGAACGCTCTCTCTGAATGGAGGAGCACACGGCAGCCCTCGCGGCGGAGGTGCAAAGCAGCCTCTCACAGCAATTCTCGAGTCCGGCTATTAAACATCCGGCCACCGCTGCCGCGCTCGAGTAACCTACAACAAGACCGCCTGGCACGATCCGAGCACGCCAGCGTAGCAATCCGGCCCCTACCCCAGCCCTCGCAAAATTGCGGAAGCCATTACGCGTACATAACTACGCCCGGAGATACCATGGGCATAAGGGAGGGCACGACCACGGCATCGCCTGCACGCGGCTCAACCGCACTGTGGGCTCCGATTGTGTCATTCTTTTCTTTCTTCTTTTCTCTTACTTTCGGGACTCCGTTTCCGAAGCCCCGTCCGGCACTAGAATTGCCGAACTCACGATGCAACAGCCGTGGAAGCAGAAAGCTACGTCGAGTGTCCAGGTGGTCTCTACTACGAGCGTTATACCTATTTTACATACCATCCCGCAGCTTACCCCTGGAGGGGGACATGTTAAATAGTCCCATCCCTTGCTTATCGCACTATTTTTATCGTTCTGCTTTCATTGTAGTACCTTTTTGAATAAACAATACATAGCTTTTGCTTATTATTGCACTCCTTTTTTATCTATGTTCATTCATGACATGTTGCACCCGTACACTTTGGTATGGCCAATACACCAGGGGCTTAAGTACCCCAAAAGTATGGTGTGATAAGTCTGAATACTTTCACAAGTGCTGCACCCCGAACTTATAGCATTATATGCATTGGCTCCGAATCATGTCTCGGATCAATAGTTGGGTTTGCCCGGCTCCCATGTTTTGGTACCTTACGTTCCGTTATATCGGCTAAGGTAGCGCTGGGAGAACCACTGCGATTGTGCCCCGGTTGAGCTGGGTTGAGCACCTCAGTGGAGAAAGCTAAACTGACCGTCATGATAGGGCGAGAGCCGGGTCACTGTTCGAGAGGTTTTTTCGGGTCCCTAAAGACTTATGCCGCTTAGAGCGAGGAGTCGGCATTGTCCGCCAAGGCGTGGATAGCGCCCGAACTCGGTCTTCCGAATACTAGGGGCTTCACGAAATTTAAAATTATAGAATTCTATGGCTAAGTGAGAGTGTTCAAGCACTATAAGTCTGGTTGCCTTGTTCGTTATGCTGAGCGCCTCCTTCAAGGACCCAAGAATGGGAACAAGAGCGTCAAGTTTATCCTGAACACCCCAAAGACTTTCGTGGCATGGGGGCTGAAGCCAACGACTTGCCATCTCTCAAATTTGATAAACGGCCGCATGTAAGGTAATATTTTAAATTCACAAGCGTTGCTTAGCGCATATGAACAAGTTTTCAGCGTCTGAGGATAACAAATGCGAGTCTATTCAAAATTACATCTTTGGAGCATTCACCCGCTTATAAGGCGGACACCCTTCGTGACGCCCTCATAGTACATTTCGGGCTTGCGATGCTCCTTGCCCTTTGTGGCCCGTCCGTCACAAGCTTCTCAAGATCCAAATTTTGCCCCAGTGCACTTTAGCACGGGCAAGGGCCCGACGGGCACCTTCAATGCAGACGGAGCGCTTGATGACTTCAATCCATGGACAGAGGTCCACCAGCCGCCGCACTAGACCGAAGTAGCTCCCAGGCATGGCTTCCAATGGCCACAGCCGAATTATGAGGCCCTTCATGGCCTGTTCGGCGACCTTGTGGAGCTCGACCAGCTGCTTCACCGGTCGCTCAGGGCACCGGATGTCCCGCCTCAATAATCGAGACCGTAACACCTTTTCCGTCAAGTTCCCCTCCTTGGCGCGGTAGAACGCGCAAAGATCGGACACACCACGGGCAGATCTCGCGAACGCTCCCGAGAGCTCCGGATTCGGGTAAGTAATAGATAATTCACTTTCACATGCTTGCTTTGCATAAAGAATGCCTTACCCGCCGCTATCTTCTTTAATGATTCAATTTCCTCGAGGGCTTTTTGGGCTTCGGCCTTAGCGGCTTTGGCACTCTCAAGGGCCGAGGCGAGCTCGGACTCTCGAGTCTTCGAGTCACGCTCCAAACTCTCGTGTTTTCCACGAGCACAGAGCTCTTGCCGCACCTCCGCCACCCGCCTCCTGCTTATCTCGCTCGGTGTGCTCATGGCCGCTTTGCTTTCGGTCGTGGACACCGCTTCCTTCAGGGTCGCCACCTCGTTCGTGGCCCCTACAATACCCACGTTAGTCCTGTCATTTTTGCAACCAAATCCTTTCTATAAGGTATTACTTCAATAAGGTATTACTTACCTTCCTTGTCCTCGAGCCGCTTCTTGGCAAGGCCAAGCTCGTTCTCGGACCGCTCGAGGCTCTGCTTCAATGCATTGACCTCCGCAGTCAGTGCGGCAGAGGTCAGCAGCGCAACCTGCATTCCCATATTGACATACTTATGTTAGACTCCTGCGTATATCTTTTTAGATCCTCGGTCCGGCTTTTCTTTCCGAACACCGAACTAAGCATCAGGGGCTACTGTCTATGCGATAATATTTTTACATATTCTAAACTTACCTCAAAGCCTGTTAGAAGGCTGGTACAGGCTTCACCAGCCCGCTCTTGGCGGATCGAACTTTCTGGATCACCACACTCATAACAAAGGCGGTGCTCCTCGTCGATGGAGGCGCCGTTAAGCGCCTCCAAAGAAGCTATCCGGTGCCTCCGGATGGACGGAGGTCACCGGTGTCGTGATCTTACCCTTCTTACGAAGGGGCCGCTTGCGGACTTCTAACCACCGAAGGTTCCAAGATGGAGTCCGCACAGGCCGGACTTAGAGCCCTCCGGGTTTTGCCCCCTTGCGCCGGAGTCCGGGAGGTCGCCTTGCGGCGCCTCCAGGACCACCTCCTCCTGGCTGGGCCCCTTTTGGGACTCCACCGTGATGTCGTCTTCGTAAGAGGAGAGGAGGCGGTCGGAAGTGAAGTGCTATTCACATCCGGCCAGAATCCGAGGAGCCACTCGGCAAGCGGCGAGCCTCGTCTTGGGCGGTCTACATGGTTATATTCGGTGTTAGAAGACACTATGCAACAAATAAACAGTCATGAGCTATTCCGGAGTCCGGACACTTACGATCTCGCCAGGGGCTTGGCCCTTGGTGGCCACTCCTCCTCGTCGTTGACGGTGTTGGTGGAGAAGTCCGGAGGAAGGGTCCTTCCCTTCTTGGACCCTCCGGCCTCCCGGTCAGGCGGCCTTCCTTTTCTTCTCTCCTCCCGGGGAGAGGCTTCTTTCCTCGTCCTCTTCCTCATAGGAGGGTTCGCCTCCAGTCGTCGGACGATGAGTCCGACAGCACCTGGCGCCGGGAGCTCCTTCGAGTTCCCGTGGCCTCTTTCTTGGCCTTCTTCTCCGGCACCACGTGAGGTGCCGGAGCCAGCAGCCCCGTCAATCGGGTGTCCGCTGGGTTTTCTGGCAAGGGGGCCGGATATTTAATCTGTCCAGACGTCTTCAGCCAGTCCCGTCAAAGGTTAGGGAGTTTTAGATCCCGCATAGAGTCAAACTATGAAAAAAGAGTCCCATAAAGGCTAAAATAACTTACCTCGCTGGCTTGACACTGCGAGCTGAATCCGCGATCTTCGGTAGCGGATGTGGGATCCTCGGTGCCCTTGAACAACACCTTCCAGGCATCTTCGTATGTAGTGTCGAAGAGCCTTTTCAGAGTTTGGTGTTGTGCCGGATCGAACTCCCACAATTTGAAGGCCCGTTGCTGGCATGGGAGAATCCAGCGGATGAGCATCACCTGGATTACATTGACAAGCTTGAGATTCTTGTCCACCAGGTTTCGGACGCAGGTTTGGAGTCCGGACAGCTCTTCCGAATCACCCCACGTCAGGCCCGTCTCTTTCCATGACTTGAGCCGTGTGGGGGAGCCAGATCGGAATTTGGGGGCTGCCGCCCATTGAGAGTCGCGCGGCTCGGTGATGTAGAACCACCCCGATTGCCACCCCTTTATGGTCTCCACAAAGGAGCCCTCGAGCCATAGGACTTTGGCCATCTTGCCAACCATGGCACCTCCACACTCCACTTGGCGGCCGCCCACTACCTTCGCTTGACATTGAAGGTCTTCATCCATAAGCCGGGCGGGGCTGGATGCGTAGAAAGGCCTCGCACACGTCGATAAATGCCGAGATGTTGAGGATAAAGTTCGGGGCCAGATCGTGGAAATCCAGGCCGTAGTAGAACATGAGCCCCCGGACAAATGGGTGAAGTGGAAAACCTAGTCCGCGGAGGAAGTGGGTGAGGAACACCACCCTCTCATGGGGCCTAGCGGTGGGAATAAGCTGCCCCTCGTCGGGGAGCCGGTGCGCGATGTCGCTGGACAAGTATCCGGCCTTCCACAACTTTTTGACTTGTCCCTCCGTGACGGAGGAGACCATCCACTTGCCTCCCGCTCCGGACATGGCTGGAGAAGGTTGAGGAGGGATGTGCGGACTTGGGCGCTGGAGCTCGAGTGCGTGAAAATGGATTAGCAAAGGAGGAAGAAGGCGTAGGTGAAAAGGTGGATCCTTATCCCCTTATATGGACGGATGAAGCTATGCGTCCCCCGCCAGCCTGGTAAAACTCGCTTATCTCCGAAGCGCCGTAATCAATGGCGCGGTTGGGTTACCCACGCCCGTATTGATGGGAATCCCGGAATAAGGGGGCACGATCTCCGCTTTGATAAGATGTGCCAAGGAAACCGCCTCGCTAAACGCGCTGAGGTGGAACAGTAATAACGATTCGTATAAAGGCTTGGCCGTGGTGTGATGTCACGCCGCGGAATACGTCAGCAGATCTGTGCAAAAGTTATTCTCTCTATGGTGGTATGTGGAACTTGTTTTGCAGAGCCGGACACTATCCTTGTGTTCAAAATCTTCTATGAAGTATTCGAAGGAGGAACCCGCCTTGCAATGCCGAAGACAATATCTTGCGCCACGGACTCGTCGTCATTGAAGCCTGGTTCAGAGCTCTTGAGGAGTCCTGGATTAGGGGGTGTCCGGATAGCCGAACTATCACCGTTGGCCGGACTCCTGGACTATGAAGATACAAGATTGAAGACTTCGTCCCATGTCCGGATGGGGCTTTCCTTGGCGTGGAAGGCAAGCTTGGTGATACGGATATGTAGATTTCCTACCATTGTAACCGACTCTGTGTAACCCTAACCCTATCCGGTGTCTATATAAACCGGAGGGTTTTAGTCCGTAGGACGAACAACAATCGTACCATAGGCTAGCTTCTAGGGTTTAGCCTCTTTGATATCGTGGTAGATCCACTCTTGTACTACCCATATCATCAATATTAATCAAGCAGGAGTAGGGTTTTACCTCCATCGAGAGGGCCCAAACCTGGGTAAAAACATCGTGTCCCTTGTCTCCTGTTACCATCCGCCTAGGCGCATAGTTCGGGACCCCTACTCGAGATCCGCCGGTTTTGACACCGACACCTGTATTTACAAGAAAGTGAGTGGGAGCTATGTAGCATTTCTGATATTATATGTGGATGACATATTGTTGATTGGAAATGATATAGAATTTCTGGATAGCATAAAGGGATACATGAATAAGAGTTTTTCAATGAAAGACCTCAGTGAAGCCGCTTATATATTGGGCATCAAAGATCTATTGAGATAGATCAAGACGCTTAATTGGACTTTCACAAAGCACATACCTTGACAAACTTTTGAAGAAGTTCAAAATGGATCAAGCAAATAAAGGGTTCTTGCCTGTGTTACAAGGTGTGAAGTTGAGTAAGACTCAATGCCCGACCACTGCAGAAGATAGAGAGAAGATGAAAGATGTTTCCTATGCTTCATCCATAGTCTCTATCATGTATGCAATGCTGTGTACCAGACCTGATGTGTGCCTTGCTATAAGTTTAGCAGGGAGGTACCAAAGTAATCTAGGAGTGGATCACTGGACAACGGTCAAGAACATCCTGAAATACCTGAAAAGGACTAAGGATATGTTTCTCGTTTATGGAGGTGACAAAAAGCTAGTCGTAAATGGTTACGTCGATGCAAGCTTTGACACTGATCCGGACGATTCTAAATCGCAAACCGGATACGTGTTTACATTGAACGGTGGAGCTGTCAGTTGGTGCAGTTCTAAACAAAGCATCATGGCGGGATCTACGTGTGAAGCGGAGTACATAGCTGCTTCGGAAGCAGCAAATGAAGGAGTCTGGATGAAGGAGCTCATATCCGATCTAGGTGTCATACCTAGTGCAACGGGTCCAATGAAAATCTTTTGTGACAATACTGGTGCAATTGCCTTGGTGAAGGAATCCAGATTTCACAAGAGAACCAAGCACATCAAGAGACGCTTCAATTCCATCCGGGATCTAGTCCAGGTGGGAGACATAGAAATTTGCAAGATACATACGGATCTGAATGTTGCAGACCCGTTGACTAAGCCTCTTCCACGAGCAAAACATGATCAGCACCAACGCTCCATGGGTGTTAGAATCATTACTGTGTAATCTAGATTATTGACTCTAGTGCAAGTGGGAGACTGAAGGAAATATGCCCTAAAGGCAATAATAAAGTTGTTATTTATTTCCTTATATCATGATAAATGTTGATTATTCATGCTAGAATTGTATTAACCGGAAACATAATACTTGTGTGAATACATAGACAAACAGAGTGTCACTAGTATGCCTCTACTTGACTAGCTCGTTGATCAAAGATGGTTATGTTTTCTAGCCATTGACATGAGTTGTCATTTTATTAACGGGATCACATCATTAGGAGAATGATGTGATTGACTTGACCCATTCTGTTAGCTTAGCACTCGATCGTTTAGTATGTTTCTATTGCTTTCTTCATGACTTATACATGTTCCTATGACTATGAGATTATGCAACTCCCATTTACCGAAGGAATGCTTTGTGTGGTACCAAACGTCACAACGTAACTGGGTGATTATAAAGGTGCTCTACAGGTGTCTCCGAAGGTACTTGTTGGGTTGGCGTATTTCGAGATTAGGATTTGTCACTCCCATTGTCGGAGAGGTATCTCTGGGCCCTCTCGGTAATGCACATCACTTAAGCCTTGAAAGCATTGCAACTAATGAGTTAGTTGCGAGATGATGTATTATAGAACGAGTAAAGAGACTTGCCGGTAACGAGATTGAACTAGGTATAGAGATACCGACGATCGAATCTCGGGCAAGTATCATACCGATGACAAAGGGAACAACGTATGTTGTTATGCAGTCTGACTGATAAAGATATTCGTAGAATATGTGGGAGCCAATATGAGCATCCAGGTTCCGCTATTGGTTATTGACCGAAGACGTGTCTCGATCATGTCTACATAGTTCTCGAACCCGTAGGGTCCGCACGCTTAAAGTTTCGATGACGGTTATATTATGAGTTTATAAGTTTTGATGTACCGAAGGTTGTTCGGAGTCCCGGATGTGATCACGGACATGACGAGGAGTCTCGAAATGGTCGAGACATGAAGATTGATATATTGGAAGCCTATATTTGGATGTCGGAAGTGTTCCGGGTGAAATCGGATTTTACCGAGTACCGAGGATTACGGAACCCCCGGGGCTTAATGGGCCATAGTGGGCCTTTGTGGAGAAGAGGCGGCGGTGCAAGGCCGCGCCTCCCTCCCTAGTCCGAATAGGACAAGGAGAGAGGCGGCGCCCCCTTTCCTTCCTCTCTCCTCCTTTTCCCCTCCACTCCTAATCCAACAAGGAAAGGGAGGGAGTCCTACTCCCGGTGGGAGTAGGACTCCTCTGGCGCCCCCCTCTGGCCGGCCGCATCTCCCCTTGCTCCTTTATATACAGGGGCAGGGGCACCCTAGAGACACAACAATTGATCGTTTGATCTTTTAGCCGTGTCACGGTGCCCCTCCACCATAATCCACCTCGATAATCTCAGAAGCGGTGCTTAGGCGAAGCCTGCGCGCCGGTAGAACATCATCATCGCCACCACGCCGTCGTCTTTGAAGAAACTCTCCCTCAACACTCAGCTGGATCGGAGTTCGAGGGACGTCATCAGGCTGAACGTGTGCTGAACTCGGAGGTGCCGTGCGTTCGGTACTTGATCGGTCGGATCGTGAAGACGTACCACTACATCAACCGGTGCTAACGCTTCCGCTTTCGGTCTACGAGGGTACGTGGACAACACTCTCCCCTCTCGTTGATATGCAGCACCATGATCTTGCGTGTGCGTAGGAATTTTTTTGAAATTACTACGTTCCCCAACATAGACCCCGTGCATTAGTCCAAATAATCGCACACGTCACATGGTACATTATACAGTATATATTGTGCATAGACCCCGTGCATTAGTCCAAATAATCGCATAGACCGGTAGGTGTGTTCTTAAGAATTTTGTAATGAACAATGACTACAAAATGCATAGAAATGACTCAAAAGTGTCGTAGGGGGGCGTACATAAATGACACAGTCCAATGCACAATGTGACATGCATCATCTTGACTAAAAAGGACAGAGTATGCTTGGATCTATGTTGTCCCAAGATGTTCACGACGCATTGAAGACAAGGGCTATTGCGTGAGAGTATGCGCGTAGGATGCCAAAATATGACTTGATAACTCGCGAGACTACTTTGCTTTTGAAATAAAACACCCCTATGACACCATCACACTTGACATGATCATGTTCATTGATGAAGTTACATGCACAATTACAAATATATTATGCATCACGTTCCTCTAAGATTCTCCTTCGACATCTCGGATTCAAGCTTGTACATCACACACCTCATAAACGCGTTGAAAGACGAGGGCTATCATGTAAGAGCATGTAGGATGCCAATATTTGATGTGACAACTGACAAACGACTTTGGATTTGAAATTAAACACCCATGACACCATCACACTTCAAATGATCATGTTCATTGCTAAAGTTACGTGCACAATTACGAATATCATGTGTATCACGATCCTCTAGCATGGTACAACTTATAACACACTTAGGTGCGATCCTTCCCTCCCACTCGACTTGCCCTCAAAATAGCGTTCCCTCCAACTATCCTTTTCTTGGAAATAAATTCTTCCCTCCAAAATATCTTCCCCTCCAACTAGTCTCCCTCAAAAAAATTCCTTGCCTCTAGAATGTTTGAAAGCTCGCTCAATTAACCCTCACCTCCTCGTAAATACAACCTATCATTCATTATAAGTGCGACCACATCTCCTTCCAACAAACAAAGCGCCTCCTCGTCTCTCTCTTCTAACCTAATTCCCCTCTCCTCCCCCTCCCCCCCCCCCATGTCGGTGGATATAGCTCCACCGCAACTAATTGTTCGGTCCAATAACGACGCACGACATGACCGACATCATTATGTTGGACTCCATCCATTCCAAAGGTAAAAGTACTCCAATACCTCACCTTAGATGATGAGGTCACACCCCGACCCCCCATCAAATTTGCACATCCATCTAGATCTGCACATCTAGTTCCTTGTTGAGTCAGAGACACAATCTAAGATTGTGTTACTTGTACTAGTACTAAATTTTAGGGTTCTTATCCAGGTTAAGACTACGGGTCATTCTATCTAGGGTTCTAGTATGTATACGATTTTCTAGTATGGTATGATGTTGTAATGAAATGCAAGGTCATAAGATCTAACTTATCAACTAATTACTCATTTTACTTTATTGACGAGCTTCCTGTTTGTCCAAACTTTTTTCAATGGAAATTGTTTCTCCAAACTTTGGTCCTATCTTGTTCTGGTGCAATGATTATGCCATTTTGTATTGCTTTTCCTCTAGAGTAAATTGTGTTAAGCAACTACGTACATGTTTAATTGTCTTCATTGTTGTACAATAGCTGATAAAAGCTCACCAACGGGATTGGAGATTATTCAAGCAGTCCCCAACCAAGATAATGGGTCTTAAACCGAAGAAGTGATGAACTATGACAACGATGATAACAAACCAATTGTTGAGTAGCTGACCTATGTTGCAAATATGGTTAGATGTCTAGAAGAAAGCGAGAAGGAAAACCCTGCAACTCTGGTTATAGTATGTTGACACTGTTTGACATTCAAAAAGGTACTGCTAAATGTAGATTATAATATTATATGTTGAATTACATGTTAGCATGCATTTTTCTATAACATTAAGGAAGGAGAGATGATTGTTATGCGGAGCTCAGGCGCGTCCAAGAGAAAGTAGGATGAATGGTTAGTCAGCGTACTTTTTACCCTATAAACACTTATTTCAAAAGGATATTTAATATACTATCTTTGTTTCCTTTACCACCGTGGATTATGCAAATGAATTAATATTTTGGAATTGTGCAATACCTAAATATTAAACCAGATCGATAACCTGGATATATGATTTCTGTAGGGACAATTGGATTTCACATATGCTGAGCTGAATGCATGTCCACGAGGCCAGCATGAAGAAATTGGACCTATGAAGATGCAGCATAAACAACTTAAAATAGTCAAGAATGCTTTGGCAGAGGAACATGAGCCTATTGCTATGAAGGAGGCCCGGGTAGATCAACATGAAGAGACTGAAGCTCTCAAGGGGTGAGTAGCATATCAGCATGAAGAGGCTGAACCTACGAAGGAGGCCCTAGCAGAGTTTCATGAGGAGCTAGGAACTGGCATGGAGGTCGTGGCCAAGCAGCATAAAGAGATGGAAGTTTCCAAGGAGGCCCAGCCAGAGCAACAGGAAGACATTCAAGTTGTCAACGATGCCATGGTTGAGCAGCATGATGAGCCCGAAGCTTGCAAGGATCAATCGCCTAAGCAACAGGGAGACTTTGAGGTTGTCAAGAAGGCCCTAGCAAAGCAGCAGGAAGAACTTGAAGCTATCAAGACAACCCTCGCAGAGCAACAGCAAGAGCTTGAATCTGTCAAGAAGGCCCTGCCAGTGCACAAGGATGAACTTGAAGGTTTCGAACTAGCCCTCGTAGCCTACAATGAAGAAGTTTAATGCCCTATTAGACTAAGTAAAGTTGTCATCAAGGCCATTCGAGAGCAGCAGGTTGTAGTTGAAACTAACAAGTGTCATATTTTGTTGTGCGATACTTTGTCCCATGGTGCTCAATTGTAATGTCGCCAATTGTGCGATACTTCGTCCCATAGAGAAAATAATGAAATCTGTTCCATTTGGGCAGCAAATTTAAATATAAAACAAATTATCAGTGTCTACAAACTGTGACGGATATGGATACCATCACTAGCGTATGGACCCACATGTAAGCATCCACGTCGCCCACTTGTCGTCCCACATGTAAGCAGCCACGTTAGCAATTTATGGCCCATTAGTCAATGGTGTTGGCCTGTCAAAACTAACGCCCAACTTATTACTGACGGGCACCATCCATGATAAAACTTTGGTAGGGCCCAGCTGTAAGGTACCACATCAATAGATTATGGGCTCAGATGCGTTAGAAATGTTGACCGTCAAACATGGTTGGTCGGTTGTTAGTTCGGATGTATTGTCACCAAAAACTACGATGAGGGGCAGTTGTTAGTATACAGTCATAATTCTAGTGACATTTTTTGCCCGTCGCAAAAGACAGGTTCGACGACGTTTTTGGGTTCGACACCTGAGATACGATCTTGCGAGACGAAAAAAGTGGTACCGTCAAGAATTTAATTTCCGTGACGACACTTTGGTGATGGTGGGGCTATGGCCGAAAAACATCACAGGGGTATTTTCGGTGACGAAAAAGGGTTATGTGTGACACAAGTGAAACAACATAAAAATAGAGCAAATTTTTTAGTGGATAGGCTTCACCAAGACAACTGTGAAGAGCAAACATTTGATGATAAACACTTTCATGATATTTAAGTTTCTTGGAGGATATGACATGACGATCATCAAGAAATCCATGGACGGAATAAATAGCAAGACCATTTGGACATTTTATCTTGCGTCCAACAAGATTTTTCAGGTCTCCGGCACTGTCTTCGGAATCCAATACATATTGGCTGGATACTTGACCCTGCAAGAGAAATTAGTTCTTCTTAACCACACACATCTGAAGGGGTGGCTTATAAGCAATGAGTCTAAGCGCAGCATCTAATAATTTTGCCTTTGAAGCCCTAACAAATAGCTTCACAGGGGGGGTTAGAATACTCAAATGAATATGCAGAGAAATTCTTCGATTTGTGAACATATTGGTCCAAAGAATGATGCTCATATTCACGAGCTTGGTCATTGTTACCCTCGAAACATAGGTGTTAGCACGACTATATGAGGTCCTCTATTTGTATGAAGACTTTGGGCCATATGAAGCCTTTGCTCTCGAGTTTGTCTTCTTCCCTGGTGGTGTCATGATGACATTCACGGGAAGCTTTTCCAGAAGACTTTTAGGTACCCAGATCTTCTTCATAGGAGACCCATTCCTGCAGTTAGTTCCAATAAACCTGGCAAACACTTCACCATTCTGATTTTTAAATAGTTTATAGTTCGAGTCAAATGACTAATCACTAATGATAGGGTTAACATAGTTATAGCCAGATAATGTGGATGGATCCACTGGTGGTCCCTTTGTAGCAACCCAGGTAGTTTTGGGGTACTGCTCAAGCTTCCTGTAGGAGCCATCAACATTCATGTTTCTCTCGAAACCAGTGCCCTCCTTGCTAGGATTCCTATTCAAGATATGCTTCTTGAGGACATCGCAAAGGGTTTGATGCCCTTTGAGACTTTTGTACATTCCTGTCTCTAGCAATGTCTTCAACCTGGCATTCTCATCAGTAATAGTGGCAGTTTCCTCAGATGAGGGGTTAGTGACCACAAATATAGTTGAAGATATTGCAGCTTCTGAAGCATTTGAACATTCAGCAGAAGAATTAGTGTTATCACGCTTAAGGCATTTCAAGCAAGGTGGCACAAACTCATCCTGGGCGGTACTAATCTATTGAGCAAGTAGTGAATCATGTTCAGTCCGAAGATCATCATGAGACACTCTCAGTTTCTCTAGATCTTGCTTCCTTTGAAGAATCATAGGAAAGCTTCCCATGATCTGCTGAGAGGGTATCATGATGACTTAGAAGTTTGTTGCTTAGTTGCAATTTTAGCAATTCACATTCAGAGTCATATTCACTTGAGGTGGCAAAGTAGGCAGTGCAGGATGTTACCTTTGCGCCTCTTGCCATGAGGCAATAGGCAGGAGCAGACTCGTCGTCATAGCTGGCTTTAGTGTCGGTGACGTAGCCATTGTCTTCATTGGTGAAGCTGGACTTGGCGACGAATGCATAAGCTAGAGCCAAGCTTGCCATGCCTAAATAAGACTCCTCCTCTGACTCCTCCACCACTTCCTCGAAAGAAGACTCCTCCTCGGAATCCATTTCCTTGCCGATGAATGCACGAGCTTTTTTGGAGGAACTCTTCTTGTGCGATGAAGACTTTGAGTATTTCTTCTTCTTCTTCTTGTCAGAGTCATAATCCTTGCTCTTCTTCTTCTTTTTGTCATAGTCATAATCCTTGCTCTTATTCTTCTTCTTTGATTCATTTTCCTAGAGAGGACATTCAACCATGTAGTGGCATGGCTTCTTGCATTTGTGGCAAGTTCTCTTCTTGTAGTCACGAGTAGAAGTCGATGCCTTCTTTGAGTCATACTTTGGAGACCTTCCGGAGCGATTTTTCTTGGACAACTTCTGAAACTTCTTCACCAGCATTGCAATTTCTCTGCCAATGTCTTGAGTCCACCGAAAACATGGTCGATTCTTCAGACAAAGAAATATCCTTTGCCTTCAGAGCATGGGCACGCCCATTGCTAGGACCATAGATATCTCTCTTCTCAGATAGCTTGAACTCATGAGCATTGAGCCTCTCATGAATATTGGTGGGGTCCAATTGCTTGAAATTAGGACGCTCTTGTATCATCAGAGATAAGGTGTCAAACGAATTGTCACGAGACCTCAACAGCCTCTTCACAACTTTATGCTTGGTGATGTCAGTGGAGCCAAGAGCATGAAGCTAATTGGTGATGTCAGTGAGATGATCGGAAGTGAGCTGAACATGTTCATTGTTGAGCCTCTTGAAGCGATTGAAGAGATTGTGAAGAACATCGATTCGGGAGTCCCTTTGAGATGAGACGCCTTCATTGACCATGGAGAGCCAGTCCCAGACCAGCTTCATGGATTCCAGAGTACTCACACGACCATAGTGCCCTTTGGTCAGATGACCATAGATGATGTTCTTGGCAGTTGAATCCAATTGAGCAAACCTCTTCACATCAGCAGTGGTAACTTCTTCACCGACTTTGGGAACACTAGTCCTGACGACATACCAGAGGAGGTTGTCGATGGCTTAAGGATGCATGCACATCTTATTCTTCTAGTAGGGTAATCAGTGCCATCGAAGATGGGGCATGCAGCGGAGACCTTAATTATCCCTGTAGTCAACATAGCTAAAACTCTAGGTGGTTAAACCGAATCACACAATAGGGTAATCAGTGCCATCTTACTCTGATACCAATTGAAAGTGCTAGTTATCGACTAGAGGGGGAGGGGTGAATAGACAATTTTTATGATTGTCTTCAAAACAGGCAATGTCTTTAAAGACGCCGAAGCAAAACAAAGAACTAGACAGGATATGGCAAAATATAAACTACACTAGGCATCTTGGCATATCAACACAGTTGAAGTGAGAAGCAAAGATAGACAACAAACTAGATAGCACGTAACAGTACAAACAGTTAATGTGAAGAGAAAGATGTAATCAGAGAGATTTTCTTCACACAATGTCTTCAAACAGAGTGAGCAAGCAAAGGCTTCACGAAACTAAACAATAAGTAAAGGGTTGGAGTGACAATTATACGTCTGGTTAGGAGGCTGAGATTGAACTCAGAAGACCTAGTCTTCACCTTATTCCCCTTGAGCTAAGATCACTGTAGACCTCGCCCAATCACTTAGTTAAGTCTTCAAGGTAGACTTCCAAACCTTCACAGACTTCGTTCACCGGCAATCCACAATACCTCTTGGATGCTTAGAACACGACGCCTAATAGATCACAGTCTTCACGTGTAACAAGTCTTCGGTTCACGCAAAATAGAAAGGCGTAAGTGACGCTCAATCACTTTTGGTATTTGGTTGTTTGGGTTTTTCCTAGTAGGGATTATCTCTCAAAGGCTTGGAGGTGGGTTACTCTCAAACGACAAAAGTCGTGCAATAGCTTGGAGTAGCCATCAAATTATGGTGGAGGGGGTGGGCTATTTATAGCCAGGAGGCATGATACGTCTCCGTCGTATCTATAATTTTTTATTGTTCCATGCCAATATTCTACAACTTTTATATACTTTTGGCAACTTTTATATACTTTTGGCAACTTTTTATACTATTTTTTGGGACTAACATATTGATCCAGTGCCCAGTGCCAGTTCCTGTTTGTTGCATGTTTTATGTTTCACAGAAACCCAATATCAAACGGAATCCAAACGGGATAAAAATGGACGGAGAATTATTTTGGAATATTTGTGATTTTTGGGAGGAAGAATCAACGCGAAACGATGCCCGAGGTGGCCACGAGATAGGGGCCCACCAACCCTCCAGGGGGCGCGGCCCCCACTCTCGTGGGCCACCCGTAAGGCGGTTGATGCCCTTCTTTGGCCGCAAGAAAGCTAATTTTTGGAAAACGATCTAGGCGAAGGTTTCAGGCCAATCGGAGTTACGGATCTCCATATATACACGAAACGGTGAAACAGGGCCGGAACAGAACACAGAAACAGAGAGATAGATCCAATCTCGGAGGGGCTCTCGCCCCTCCCAAGCCATGGGAGCCAAGGACAAGAGGGGAAACCCTTCTCCCATCTAGGGAGGAGGTCAAGGAAGAAGAAGAAGAATGGGGCCTCTCTCCTTGCTTCCGGTGGCGTGGGAGGCTGCCGGGGCCATCATCATCACCGCGATCTTCACCAACACACCGCCGTCATCTTCACCAACATCTCCATCACCTTCCCCTTCTATATTCAGCGGTCCACTCTCCCGCAACCCGCTGTACCCTCTACTTGAACGTGGTGCTTTAGGCTTCATATTATGATCCCATGATGTGTTGCCATCCTATGATGTCGGAGTTGATTTCCTTGGTCCGATCGGTGATTGATGAATTGCTATGTTTGGTTTGAGTGGCATTTTTTATTATTGGTGCTGTCCTATTGTGCCCTCGGTGTCGGCATAAGCGTGAGGGATTCCGTTGTAGGGTTTGCAATATGTTTATGATTTGCTTATGGTGGGTGGTGTGAGTGATGAAACACAAACCCGAGTAAGTAGGTTGTTTGCATATGGGATAAAAGGGACTTGATGCTTTAATGCTATGGTTGGGTTTTACCTTAATGAATCTTTAGTAGTTGCGGATGCTTGCTAGAGTTCCAATCAGAAGTGCATAGAATTCCAAGTAAGGGATGATATGTTAGCTTATGCCTCTCCCTCAAATAGAATTGCAATAGTGATTACTGGTCTAGTAACATAGTCAGTTGCCTAGGGACAATTTCACAACTGCTACCACCACTTTTCCACACTCGCTATATTTAATTTATTGCATCTTTGTCTAAACAGCCCCTAGTTTATGTTTGCGCTCTCTTTATTTTCTTGCTAGCCTTTCCGAAAACACCTACAAAGTACTTCTAGTTTTATTCTTGTTCTAGGTAAAGTGAAAGTCAAGCGTGCGTAGAGTTGTATCGTGATCGATAGAACTTGAGGGAATATTTATTCTACCTTTAGCTCCTCGTTGGGTTCGACACTCTTACTTATCGAAAACTGCTATGATCCCCTATACTTGTGGGTTATCAATACCTTCTTCCGTGGCCATTGCTTGGGAGCAATAGCGTTGGGTGAATATTCTCGTGTGTGCTTGTTTGCTTTATCACTAAGTAATTTTTATTTGCTGTTCTTAGTTGTTCTTTATCATTAGTTATGGATATGGAACACGAAATACCAAAAAAATTAGGTGTACTTGCTGCTCATGGAGATGGGGAACCTCCTAAAACCCTCAATGCTGGTTATGTGAAAGATATTATGTACTACTTTAATAATCCTGAGAAAACCCCATTTAATTTGGTAATGGGAGTAACGTTGGACCAACGTGAATACTTTAGGGATTATCGCTTGACACAAAAAGGGAAACTATTATGGGATCAAATTCATATATTGAAGTGGTATGCTAGACAACTATGCTTGAGATATGATTATACTTGTTGCTCTAGGATGAAGGCTCCACACCTTCCCTTTTCATGCAAATTTAATGATAATAAAACCTTAGCTTCTTATGCTAATGGTATATATGATTACTATGATGTGGAACAAATAGAAGAATTTGTTGCTTTTATGGGTGCTTATGAAATTGAATCTATGTTTAAAGAGTTTGAAGACTTTGATTATTCGGTTTATAGACCTGAAAATTTAGCTATCCTTATATATTGTTATGATAATTATGAATACAATTATGATATTAATGCACTTCTTGAGAAAGTCTCCGCTGTCCAAGAAGAGACTAATATTTTACAGGAATCTATGGAAGAAGAAGTTCATGAAACTATATGATCATTGGATGAAAAAGACGAGGAGGAGAGCGAAGAACAAAAGGAGGAAGAGCGGATTGATCACCCGTGCCCACCTTCTAATGAGAGTAACTCTTCAACTCATACAATGTTTAATTTCCCTTCATGCTTACCGAAGGATGATTGCTATGATGATTGTTATGATCCCTTTGATTCTTTTGAAATATCCCTTTTTGATGATGCTTGCTATGCTTGTGGCCAAGATGCCAATATGAATTATGCTTATGGAGATGAACTTGCTATAGTTCCTTATGTTAAACATGAATTTGTTGCTATTTCACCCACGCATGATAGTCCTATTATCTTTTTGAATTCTCCGGATTATACTATATCGGAGAAGTTTGCATTTATTAAGGATTATATTGATGGGTTGCCTTTTACCGTTGCACACGATGATTTTGATAGATATAATATGCATGTGCTTGCTGCTCCTACGTGCAATTATTATGAGAGAGGAACAATATCTCCACCTCTCTATATTTCCAACGCGATAAAATTGCAAGAAACTGGTTATACTATGCATTGGTCTTTGCTTTCTGTGCATGAATTGTTCTTTTATGACATGCCAATGCATAGGAAGAGAGTTAGACTTCGTCATTACATGATATATGTTTCTTTGTGCTCACTACTAAATTACAAGTCATTGCTAATTAAAATTGGCTTTGATATACCTTGGGATCCGGGTGGATCCATTACTTGAGCACTATATGTCGAGCTTAATGGCTTTAAAGAAAGCGCTGCCAGGGAGACAACCCAGAAGTTTTAGAGAGTCATTTATTTCTGTTGAGTGCTTTCATATAGTTTAAAAACAACAAAAATAAAGAGGGGAACCCAAAACTTTTTCAAAAAGGAAAGTGAAAGTGAGAAAGAAAAGAATTGTTGAAGTGTGAGAGATCCTTTAACTTTGTTCATGCTCACGTAAAATTTGTGAATATTGATTACGTAAACTTTTCAACAAAATTAATTATCCCTTGTACAATTCCATTGTATTATAAAAATAATGTGCCAAGGTTTGCCTTTAGGATTGAGGGAGTCCTGGATTAGGGGTGTCCGGATGGCGGACTATAACCTTTGGCGGACTCACGGACTATGAAGATACAAGGTTGAAGACTTCGTCCCGTGTCCGGATGGGACTTTCCTTGGTGTGGAAGGCAAGCTTGGCGATACGGATATGTAGATCTTCTCCTATTGTAACCGACTCTGTGTAACCCTAGCCCTCTCCGGTGTCTATATAAACCGGAGGGTTTTAGTCCGTAGGACGAAGAACGATCATACCCTAGGCTAGCTTCTAGGGTTTAGCCTCTCTGATCTCGTGGTAGATCTACTCTTGTACTACCCATATCATGAATATAAATCAAGCAGGAGTAGGGTTTTACCTCCATCGAGAGGGCCCGAACACAGGTAAAAACATCGTGTCCCTTGTCTCCTGTTACCATCCGCCTAGGCCTTGATTCGGGACCCCCTACCCGAGATCTGCCGGTTTTGACACCGACATTGGTGCTTTCATTGAGAGTTTCGCTGTGTCGTCGCCATCGTGAAGGATGCCTCATCCCATCTTTAAAAGGCACTGTTGCTAAAGGAGCTTTGGCTATCGGCCAAACTCTCCGGCTAGGCGGTTTTCTTATGACCGCCTGTTCGGCCGCCGCGCCGACGATGACTTCTCGGGTCATCGAAAGCAATCTTCACGTCAACTCAGAACTCGCCGAGCAATTAGATCCGATGGAGCTCTCTTCCTTAAATGAGGGAGTCGCTACAGACTACGATCAGATTGGGCCTAAACCCGATCCGAGAGAGATTAACTCTCCCCGGGTCACCCATCACGTTGCGGTGGTGGAGGAACAATGCGGCAAGCCTTCATCTATCTTAAGGACTAGTTATGTCCGGATTCCCGATCCCTCCAAGCCGGATACCCGCGGAGGGGAGGACGTCACTCAAGCCCTGAACATAAAGTCGAGGCGTGGGCTAGATTCATTGGACAACATCCAAGAACCCAAGCTTCCGAGTTCGGAAACTCCTTGGCCCCGAGTCTCAGATAGGGCGAAGTTCCGGATTTAATTCCACCCGCCCACCCAAACATAAGCGATCTATCCCAAATTCGGCAAGAGCCCGCAGAAACAGTACACCATTACTGGGCCAGATTCCTCCTGGTCATGAACAGGATAAAGGACTACCGCGAGGAGGATGCAATTTCATTCTTCTGCAATAATTGCACGGACAACAGAATCCTCAACGCCATAAGTCGCCGTGAAATTACACGCTTCGCTGACTTGGCGTCCATAGCACGAAAGTACTGTGCGATGGAAAGCGCCTGGAAAACCGAAATAAAATTTTGGGACAATCCGCCCTGAATAGAACCCCGATCCGAAATAAAAGGGTGCATTATCGCCAGCACCTGGGTTAAACACCAAAAAGCAAAAACCCTCTATAGGGCATGGAACCGTCTTTGGAGGGAAGGCTCAATGGACCCTGTAAAATTAATAGTACAAAGGGCGCCACACCAACTCATAGCCTTAGAGCATGTTGGATACTCCGGCAGGTGGCCAGAAGTGGCGAAGAGCTTCTAACTCCAGAATCCACAGAGCACCAGCCCAAGAATACCATTACGGTATTAATAGTCTTCGAGACTTTCGCATCAAACAATATGCGGAAACGAACAGTCCGCAGCCTTGCCGAAGTCTACCAGGTAGCAATAACAAACCCATGGAGTGACACAGCTATTACCTTTAATGCCAGTGATGAACCTAAATTCCGAACAGCCCGAGCACCAGCCGCATTGGTCCTCAGTCCAGTAGTGGACGGCTTTCGCCTTACCAAGGTACTCATGGACGGTGGCAGCGGATTGAACCTCATTTACAAGGAAACTCTTCGAAAAATGGAAATAGACTGGAGCCGCATTGAGCGAAGCAGCACAACCTTTAGAGGAATAATCCCCAGTCGGGAAGCGCGTTGTACAGGAAAAATCACACTGGATGTGGTGTTTGGCACACCGGATAATTACAGGTCCGAGGAGGTCACGTTCCTAGTAGTCCCGTTCAGCAGCGGATACCACGCTCTATTAGGGCGAGAGGCATTCACAATTTTTCAAGCTATACCCCATTACGGGTACATGAAGCTCAAAATGCCCGGGCCCAACAGAATCATCACTCTTGCTAGTGACCTGGACATAGCACTCAGCCGAAAATAAGACAGCCCGACCGCCCTTGAGGCACTATCCGAAGCTCCTAGCGGCCGAGGAACTGACTACGTTGCACTCCACGGTGAACAGGGACGACGTGATACTTGATAAAAGATCCAAGTCCGCCTCTTTTAAACCAGCGGACGAAATAGTCAAATTCCAAGTCCATCCAACGGACCCTACAAAAACGGCCTCCATTGGGGCGCAATTAAACCCTGATGTAGACGCCGCACTACGATAATTCCTACGCGAAAATTGGGACATTTTTCACGGCACCCTTCAGACATGCCAGAATCCCTGCCGGCTGGCCGAGCACAGCCTAAACATCCTAAAAGGATTCAAGCCAGTCAAGCAGGCCCTTCGGCGTTTCTCTGAACCTAAGAGACAAGCCATGGGACAGGAGCTAGCCAAACTACAGGAGGTCGGATTCATCAGAGATATAAAACATCCGGACTACCTAGCAAAACTGGTGATGGTACCAAAGAAGGACAAATCCTGGCGCCTATGCGTCGATTTCAAGGACCTCAACAAGGCTTGCCCAAAGGATCCCTTCCCGCTCCCCCGCATCGATCAAATTGTCGACGCTACCGCAAGACACGATTAATTGTGTTTCCTCGACGCATACTCCGGCTACCATCAAATTAAGATGGCAGAGCAGACCAAGCCGCATAGCGGCATTCATCACCCCCATACAGCCCATTACGCTTCAACACAATGCCCTTCGGGCTCAAAAACGTCGGCGCAACATATCCGCGCATGATTCAGACCTGTCTGGCACACCAGATCGACAACAGCGGGGAGGCAGCCGTAGATGCCGTGGTCGTCAAAACCAAGCATGTCGAAACTCTAGTAGACGACTTGAGGCTCACATTCGACAACCTCCGAACATATGACATCAAGCTTAACCCGGAAAAATGCGTTTTTGGCGTACCAGTTGGAAAGCTCTTGGGCTTCATTGTATCCGGTAGAGGAACTGAAGCAAACCCAGCCAAGATCCAAGCTCTGTCACAATTGGATACCCCAAAGGACCTCAAACAAATACAAAAATTGACCGGATGTGTGGCGGATCTAAGCCGCTTTATCTCCCGCTTGGGAGAAAAGGCATTACCCCTTTATCGCCTCCTCTGGCGCACCGAACACTTCAAGTGGACGGATGCCGCCACGGTCGAACTCGAAGAAATAAAAAGCCATATTGGCAACAAACCCGGTCCTGGCCGCGCCTAACATCGGCGAACCAATGCTATTATATATCGCGGCAACTCATCAAGTTGAAAGCGTAGTGCTCGTCGTCGAACGAGAAACGGACGAACACAAATTCCCCCTTCAAAATCCAGTTTACTACGTGTCCACTGTCCTCACTCCATGCAAATCACGGTACCCACATTATCAAAAGATAGCGCAAGCGGTATTTATGGCATCTCGGAAGCTGCGACACTACTTTCAAGAGTGTTTGATAACGATAGCCTCTGAACTACCTCTTAACAATATTATAAACAACATGACGCGACGGCGGGCGGATTGCCAAATGGGCCATTGAGCTCCTCCCTTCGACATAACCTATAAGCCACGGCGAGCTATTAAGTCGCAAGTTTTGGCCGACTTCGTCGCCCGAATGGACTGAAGCGAACTCCCTAAAAAAATGCGACACATATTCCAACTGGATCATGCACTTGACGGCTCCAAAATGTTTGCTGGTGCAGAAATTTGGCGTCGTTACAGCGTCCCCAACAGAGATCTGATTCAATACGTACTCCAGATAATGTATACAGGCTCCAACAACGCAGCTGAACATGAGGCCCTCCTACATGGTCTTCGGATGGCAGTCTCCATGGGCATTCAACGCCTAGAGGTGCGCGGGGATTCGAACCTCGTGATATCCCAAATAAATGGAGACTTTGATGCCAAGGATCCGAAAATGGCAGCTTATCGCAACGCCGTTCTAAAAATGTCAGCTCGGTTCGAGGGGCTCGAATTTCACCATATAGCTCGGGAAAACAATCAGGCAGCAGACGTCTTGGCACGCATTGGCGCAAAGCGCGATGCCGTCCCCCCAACATCTTCTTGGAGAGGCTGTTCAAGCCATCCATATTATGGGAAGGGGAATCCGGAAATAACAGCCCGGACCCAACCGCACTGCCCGACAATCGAACATTCTCGACACAACAGAGGCTCGCCAGCGGTAACATCTTCAACCCACGTAATAATGGCAGTCATTGCCCCATGGACAGAACCATTCCTAGCCTACCTAACCAGGCGGGAACTTCCCGAGGACCAAAACGAGGCACGCTGCATAGTGCGGCGATCTAAAGCCTATAAAGTCCACGAGGGAGAGCTTTGTAAGAAAAGCACCACCGAAGTCCTTCAAAGGTGTATCTCCGAAGAGGAAGGGCAGAATCTTCTGGCTGAAATTCATGCCGGACTCGGCGGGCACCACGCCGTAGCCCGGGCCCTTGTAAGCAAGGCCTTCCGTATAGGATTTTATTGGACGACGGCCCGGCAGACGCCAGACTTAGTCCAACGATGCGTCGATTGCCGCCTCTTTGCTAACCAAAGCCATATGCCACCCACCGCCTCCAAACTATACCCATCACCGCCCTTCAGTGCAGGGGCTTGACATGGTTGGACCCCTTAAAGGAGGAACCCACAAGCAAAAATACCTCTGGTCATGGTGGATAAATTCACCAAATGGATAGAGACCAAGCACATTAAGACGGCCGAATCCGGACCGGTGATAGACTTCATATCAGGGGTCGCACACCGTTACGGCGTCCCTCACAGAATCATCACTGATAACGGCACGAACTTTACGGCCGACGAGGTCAAACGCTGGTGCAAAAACATGGGCATCAAGCTCGACTATGCTTCAATCTATCACCCACAAACTAACGGTCAAGTCGAGCGAGCAAATGGTCTAATCATGAGCGGCATCAAACCCAGATTAGTGCGGTCCCGCAAGGAATCTAACAGGCACTGGGTAGAGGATCTCGACTCCGTACTCTGGGGGCTGCGGACCACGCCGAATCGCACCACCGGATACACACCATTCTTTATGGTATACGGCGCAGAGGCGGTTCTGCCCTGCGACATAATTCATGACTCACCTCGCGTGCGCATGCACGAAGAAAGAGAAGCCGAACTCGATCAGCAGGACAGTTTGGTCACCTTGGAGGAGGAGCGTGACGTGGCAAAAGCCCGTTCCGCATTCTATCAACAGCAGGCTCGAAGATACCAAAGCAAAGAAGTACGGGCCAAAACTTACAATGTTGGCGAGTTAGTTCTCGCCCCACGGACAAGAAAAAGGACAAACTCAAGCCCAAATGGGAAGGTCCCTTTATTATTCACCAAGTCCTGACGGGTGGAGCGTACCGTCTGCGAGATGCATCGGATAACCGACTCGAGCCAAACCCATGGAACGCAGCCCGTCTCCGAAGATTCTACGCCTAGCGCCGGACTCTGTGTTCGTCTCCTTCCTCTGTCTATTTTTTACACATTAGTTGTCTTATATTTCTCTCCTTCTCCCTCCCTTTCTATTACAGCCTTTAAGGGCTCGTTCGCGCCTTGTTCAAGACATTAAACTGACGCGCTATCCGCGCTCATTATACCTGGGGGCTTCTTTAACATAAGCTTTTTTATACGGGCTTCATGCCCAACACATGTGTCACACTTCCGCATGTACCTTTTATTCACCATTATATGCATGATATGACTTAAGTTTTGGCCAAGCTGGGTTGCCTGGCTCCTGTTCTTACCCCTACGTTCCCGATTGTTCGGCTAGGCGGTAAAGAGAGCACCTCTGCGATTATTCTTGCCGAGGTCAGCGGATGTGTACCTCGGGTAGGTGAAGCGAAAGCTAAGCGTTCTTAAGGGAATATTCGATTCGATGAACTAAAGATGATTTTTCACTCGTTTATTTATCTGCCCCTAGATGCTTTTCTGCTTTTTCGCGATCCGGACATGCACTTTAGGGCATGCCTCCCGAGGAAAGGAACCCCTAACGGAACTATTCTCCCTGGAAGATGTTTCTTACTAACCATGTAATATAACATAACTAGTTGGGCACATGTCTGTTCAAGCACTAATGACCCCTACGCCTGGTCTCCACGCATGCCCCGGTTCTTACATAAGCGAAAAGGTCCGCCATGACAAACGATCTACAATCCGGCTAGAAGGCATTTTACATGTCATCTTAAATTACATAGTCAATTTGACTGGGTATATTCCTCTTCAATACCATCCAACGGGTTGTCTAGTTTATAGTCCTGCTGGGAATATTTGGCGGCCAACTCTACCTGGTCGGACACTAAGCTCACAGGGATCTCCTTCCCATCGGGCCCCACAGGTCCGACCTCGCCCATGTGGTTTGGGTCAGCCTTCATGTACCACGTCTTCACCATGGCCCAGGCCTCCCTGGCGCCTTGACGGCAGGCCGATATCTTCCATAATCAGAAGCGCCGCCGTGCTCCCTTCAGCTTCTCTGCAAGCTCTCTAAGGCCTTCGGGCATGGAGACGGATGGCCACAAGGCCTGGGCGACGCCTTGCATCACCTGCCGAACTCGTTCGTGCTGTTGTGAGAGCTCGGGAAGAAGGTCACCCGTAGAACCAGGAATTTCGTCTGCAGGCTGACCTGTTAGCATACCTACAGACATAACTCTGTCAATCGACTTCCTCGCCGAACTCTCTTTCGAAGTTCGTTCAAGCACTTACTAAAAATGCCGCATCGAAGCCGCCGATTCTCCTTCACGGAGTCCGACAGCTGGGCACGAACATCCTTTAGTTCCTCGCCCAGCTGGGTGTTGGCATCTTGGAGATTATTATTCTCCTGCCTCACCTTCATAAGCACGCTCTCGCCGGCCTTTAATCGGCGCAAGAGTTGTTGCTTCTCCGGATCTACTCCGATGCCATCTACAAGGTTATTGTCAGATTTGCACATACGCCGCACTTCACAACATACTTATCTTTCGAAGCATATATAACCAAAGGGGGTCTCCTTGGCCTCCTCGCCATGACTAGTGCGGCCTCAAGTTGGGCTTTGCACTCTTCCAGCTCACAGGATAGTTGGGTATTCTTTTCTCAGAAGATCCTGCATAACAAATGATCTTTAAATCAGTTATTCTAACTGTTTCAAGTCTCGGGGGCTACTGACATATATAACCATAAAATTTTCTCACGCGTATGTCTTTCACATACTGCTCCGTGGCTCTGGCTAGACCATTTTGAGTGGCACGGAGGTACGCATCTCCCGAATTGAAGGCATCCAATGCCTCTTGGGAGAAACAAGCATCAGGAAGAACTGTCCAGCGACGCATGTGGTTCATGGCACTCTCCACCTCGGAATTGGTGGCAGACAGCCCGTCCGCATCCTCTATCGGAGGAGCGTCCGGTGGGCGCCTCGTGTTCGCCTCCGCCTCCGGACCCGGCCTTGAAGCCTGGCTGGTGGAGGCGCGATTGGCAACCTCTACGGATATAGTCCGGCGAGCGTTCTTTTTCCTGAAGAGAGCATGAGCGTTAGTATGCCTTGAGGGAATAAAACCTGGGAATAAGATGGCACGCCATACCATTGCGCCGGCGTCTCAATCCGGACCGCACTTCTTTTCAGCCTGCTGGGCCTTGCTGCCCCTTGTTGGCTAGCCACCACAGGCTCGGCCTTCCGCCTCAAGGACTTCCCATGCAAAAACACCATTGGTATACGGTGATAAAAAATAAGCACGGATGGATCATTTTGAAAGTACGGGGACTTCGGTCTCGGTTACTTGTGAGGCTGGAAGTAGTCCGGGATAATCGGCCGTAATGGCCACTATGGCGTTGTCCTTGCTCAATTGATGAAACACCCCATCGATCAGCTCCACAGATAAGTCCGGGTCCTCTTGGGAGACCGGGTCGAGGGACCGTTCCGGGTCCTCGGGTTGTGGAGGAGGGCTGTTTATCTCCTTTACAGCCTGGCGTAGCTCCTGCGTTGAAATTTCTAGACTGAATACTTAACTATGGGAATATGAAACGGATGGGCGAGTAAAATTGTCCGCTTACCCAGCTTGGAGGATTGTACATAGAAAATCCGCCCCGTGGGTTGACGCGGAGAAATTCCTCCTCTTCTCCCTTGTACAATGCGGACAAGATCTTTGTCAGAGCGGCAACCGATTCCGGCCCCTTACGGCCGCAGCGGGTGGCATCATCCTCCCCATTGAAATCCCACATGGGGTGGCCTCTATACTGAAGCGGCTGCACCACTCGCATAATGCATGTGGCCATGACCTCGATCATGGTCAGTCCGGAATGAGCTAACAACCTTATTCGGCTCATCAGGTAAAGGATGTCCTTGTCATTTTCCTTCTGAGAGCTCCGTGGACGCCAGCTTAGGCGCTTCCTCAAAGGAGCATTATCGAACTCAGGAAGGCCGATCCGAATAGGGTCCGGCAGGGGGACATCTTCTATATAAAACCATTCTGAAGGCCAGTCTTCGGACGCCTTCTTTGGGGTTCCGGATAGATATCCGGTCCCGGCGATGCGCCATAGTTCGGCTCCGCCCACTTGATATATCGACCCCTCCTGAGAACGGGGCACGAGGAAGAACAGCCTCTTCCACAGTGCAAAATGAGCCTCGCATCCCAAAAACAGCTCGCAAAGGGCTACGAAGCCCGCGATGTGCAATATGGAGGCTGGCGTAAGGTTGTGCAGCTGGAGGCCATAGAACTCCAGCAGCCCCCGGAGAAACGGATGAATTGGAAATCTGAGCCCTCTTATCAAATAAGGGATAAGGCATACCCGCTCTCCTTTTGAGGGATTGGGGACACTCTCCGCTTGCTCTCCGCCATTATAGGTGGCAAGTCCGGCTCGAACCGGGACCATGTTGGCTGGGGGGAGGAATCCCTTGGCTTGGAGCGCCACTAGCTCGCTGTGCAGGATGGAACATCTCTTCCAATCTCCAAAGTTGAGGACTGGGAGGGCGAGAGGAGGAGCTATGACGACCGGCCATGATGGAATGGATATCTGTCGGGTGTGCTCTGATGAAAGCTCGCGAAGGGAAGGTGGTGTGATTTAGATCTAAATCCTCGTCTCTTTAATAGACAGCTCATTTGTGCAGCTAGGGGGTAAATGTAAAACACCCTGGCTTTTCGCATTCATTTGACACGTGGAAGATGGCCATTATTGGGCGCGGAAGCCAAGGAGCGCAATATTCACAAGGAGCCGGAAACTATTCAACAGGTACACGGAATTTGGAGAAGAACCTGCCTTGCAATGCCGAAGACAATCTGCGCGCCGGACTCGTCGTCATTGAAGCCTGGTTCAGGGGCTCCTGAGGGAGTCCTGGATTAGGGGGTGTCCGGATGGCCGGACTATAACCTTTGGCCGGACTCCTGGACTATGAAGATACAAGATTGAAGACTTCGTCCCATGTCCGGATGGGACTTTCCTTGGCGTGGAAGGCAAGCTTGGCGATACGGATATGTAGATCTCATCCTATTGTAACCGACTCTGTGTAACCCTAGACCTCTCCGGTGTCTATATAAACCGGAGGGTTTCAAATCCGTGGATCTAAGAACAATCATACCATAGGCTAGCTTCTAGGGTTTAGCCTCTCGATCTCGTGATAGATCTACTCTTGTACTACCCATATCATCAATATTAATCAAGCAGAGTAGGGTTTTACCTCCATCGAGAGGGCCCGAACCTGGGTAAAAACATCGTGTCCCTTGTCTCCTGTTACCATCCACCTAGACGCACAGTTCGGGACCCCCTACCCGAGATCCGCCGGTTTTGACACCGACAAGGATGTTTACAATGCTTGTTGGTTTGTGCGGTGCAGGACAGAAACTTTGGCTGTAGTGCGTGAATTTTAATTTTTTTACTGTAATGTCAAATGGTTCTGATTCTTTTTTATCTGTCTTTCTGTACAAATTGTTTATTTTTCCTAATTTTGGAAGAAATTTTCAAGTATGAGAAGTATGGTGAATGTTCATATTTCTACAGACTGTTCTGTTTTAGACAGATTCTGTTTTTGATGCATAGTTTGCTTGTTTTGATGAAACTATCAATTTATATCAGTGGATTAAGCCATGAAAAAGTTATATTACAGTAGACACAATCTAAAAACAAAATATTAATTTGTTTGCAACAATACTTAGAGTAGTGATTTGCTTTATTATACTAACGGATCTTACCGAGTTTTCTGTTGAAGTTTTGTGTGGATGAAGTGTTCGATGATCGAGAAGGTTTCGATGTGAGAAGAAGGAAGAGAGGCAAGAGCTCAAGCTTGGGGACGCCCGAGGCACCCCAAGTAAATATTCAAGGATACTCAAGCCTCTAAGCCTGGGGATGCCCCATAAGGCATCCCCTCTTTCTTCAACAAATATCGGTATGTTTTCGGATTCGTTTCATTCATGTGATATGTGCAAATCTTGGAGCGTCTTTTGCATTTAGTTTTCACTTTTCTTTTATGCACCATGCTGGTATGAGATGGTCCTTGGTTGATTTATAGAATGTTCTGTGCACTTCACTTATATCTTTTGAGTATTGCTTTATAGAATGCTTCATGTGCTTCACTTATATCTTTTGAAGTTTGGATTGCCTGTTTCTCTTTACATAGACAACCGCCATTTGTAGAATGCTCTTTTGCTTCACTTATATTTTTTAGAGCGTCGGAATATATTTTGTAGAAAGAATTAAACTCTCTTGCTTCACTTATATCTATTTAGAGAGATGACAGGAACTGGTCATTCACATGGTTAGTCATAAAATCCTACATAAAACTTGTAGATCACTGAATATGATGTGTTTGATTCCTTGCAATAGTTTTGCGATATAAAGGTGGTGATATTAGAGTCGTGCTAGTTGAGATATTGTGAAATTGAGAAATACTTGTGTTGAGGTTTGCAAGTCCCGTAGCATGCACGTATGGTGAACCGTTATGTAACGAAGTCGGAGCATGGGGTGTTTATTGATTGTCTTCCTTATGAGTGGTGGTCGGGGACGAGCGATGGTCTTTTCCTACCAATCTATCCCCCTAGGAGCATGCGCGTAGTACTTTGTTTCGATAACTAATAGATTTTTGCAATAAGTATGTGAGTTCTTTATGACTATTGTTGAGTCCATGGATTATACACACTCTCACCCTCTCATCATTGCTAGCCTCTTCGGTACCATGCCTTGCCCTTTCTCACCTCGAGAGTTGGTGCAAACTTCGGCGGTGCATCCAAACCCCGTGACACGATACGCTCTATCACACACAAACCTCCTTATATCTTCCTCAAAACAGCCACCATACCTACCTATTATGGCATTTCCATAGCCATTCTGAGTATATTGCCATTCAACTTCCATCATCATCATATACATGCCTTGAGCATTTATTGTCATATTGCTTTGCATGATCGTAAGATAGCTAGCATGCTGTTTTCATGGCCTGTCTATTTTTTGATATCATTGCTACGCTAGATCATTGCACATCCCGGTACACCGCCGGAGGCATTCATATAGAGTCATATCTTTGTTCTAGTATCGAGTTGTAATATTGAGTTGTAAGTAAATAAAAGTGTGATGATCATCATTATTAGAGCATTGCCCTAGTGAGGAAAGGATGATGGAGACTATGATTCCCCCACAAGTCGGGATGAGACTCCGGACGAAAAAAAGAGAAGGCCCAAAAAAAAGAAAAGAAAACAATGAGAGAAAAAGAGAGAAGGGGCAATGTTACTATCCTTTTACCACACTTGTGCTTCAAAGTAGCACCATGTTCTTCATATAGAGAGTCTCTTGAGTTATCACTTTCATATACTAGTGGGAATTTTCATTATAGAACTTGGCTTGTATATTCCAACGATGGGCTTCCTCAAATGCCCTAGGTCTTCATGAGCAAGCAAGTTGGATGCACACCCACTTAGTTCCAGTTTGAGCTTTCATATACTCATAGCTCTAGTGCATCCGTTGCATGGCAATCCCTACTCCTCACATTGACATCAATTGATGGGCATCTCCATAGCCCATTGATTAGCCGCGTCGATGTGAGACTTTCTCCTTTTTGTCTTCTCCACATAACCCCCATCATCATATTCTATTCCACCTATAGTGCTATGTCCATGGCTCACGCTCATGTATTGCGTGAAAGTTGAAAAGGTTTGAGAAACGTCAAAAGTATGAAACAATTGCTTGGCTTGTCATCGGGGTTGTGCATGATGTGAATATTTGGTGTGGTGAAGATGGAGCATAGCCAGACTATATGATTTTGTAGGGATGAGCTTTCTTTGGCTATGTTATTTCAATAAGACATAATTGCTTGGTTGGTGTGTTTGAAGTATTATTGTTTTTATGTCAAAGGATAGACTATTGCTTTGAATCACTCTTGTATTGATATTCATGCCATGATTAGAGATATGATCAAGATTATGCTAGGTAGCATTCCACATCAAAAATTATCTTTTTTATCATTTACCTACTCGAGGACGAGCAGGAATTAAGCTTGGGGATGCTAATACGTCTCCATCGTATCTATAATTTTTGATTGTTCCATGCCAATATTCTACAACTTTTATATACTTTTGGCAACTTTTTATACTATTTTTTGGGACTAACATATTGATCCAGTGCCCAGTGCCAGTTCCTGTTTGTTGCATGTTTTATGTTTCACAGAAACCCAATATCAAACGGAATCCAAACGGGATGAAAACAGGCTGAGAATTATTTTGGAATATTTGTGATTTTTGGGAGGAAGAATCAACGTGAAATGATGCCCGAGGTGGCCAAGAGATAGGGGCCCACCACCCCTCCAGGGGGGCGCGGCCCCCACTCTTGTGGGCCACCCGTAAGGCGGTTGATGCCCATCTTCGGCCGCAAGAAAGCTAATTTTTGGAAAACGATCTGGGCGAAGGTTTCAGGCCAATCCGATTTACGGATCTCCATATATACACGAAACGGTGAAACAGAGCCGGAACAGAACGCAGAAACATAGAGATAGATCCAATCTCGGAGGGGCTCTCGCCCCTCCCAAGCCATGGGAGCCAAGGACCAGAGGGGAAACCCTTCTCCCATCTAGGGAGGAGGTCACGGCAGCAGACGAAGACGCCGGGGGCCCCTCGCCCCCTTGCGTCCGGTGGCACCGGAGTGCTGCCGGGGGCCATCATCATCACCGCGATCTTCACCAACACCGTCATCTTCACCAATATCTCCATCACCTTCCCCTTCTATATTCAGCGGTCCACTCTCCCGCAACCCGTTGTACCCTCTACTTGAGCATGGTGCTTTATGCTTCATATTATTATCCAATGATGTGTTGCCATCCTATGATGTCTGAGTAGATTTCCATTGTCCTATCGGTGATTGATGAATTGCTATGATTGGTTTGAGTTGCATGTTTTATTATTGGTGCTGTCCTATTGTGCCCTCCGTGTCGCCATAAGCGTGAGGGATTCCTGCTGTAGGGTTTGCAATATGTTTATGATTTGCTTATGGTGGGTGGCGTGAGTGTGAAACACAAACCCGAGTAAGTAGGTTGTTTGCATATGGGATAAAAGGGGACTTGATGCTTTAATGCTATGGTTGGGTTTTACCTTAATGAATCTTTAGTAGTTGCGGATGCTTGCTAGAGTTCCAATCATAAGTGCATATAATTCCAAGTAAGGGATGATATGTTAGCTTATGCCTCTCCCTCAAATAGAATTGCAATAGTGATTACTGGTCTAGTAACCTAGTCAGTTGCCTAGGGACAATTTCACAACTCCTACCACCACTTTTCCTCACTCGCTATATTTACTTTATTGCATCTTTATCTAAACAGTACCTAGTTTATGTTTACGCTCTCTTTATTTTCTTGCTAGCCTTTCCGAAAACACCTACAAAGTACTTCTAGTTTTATTCTTGTTCTAGGTAAAGTGAACGTCAAGCGTGCGTAGAGTTGTATCGGCCGTCGATAGAACTTGAGGGAATATTTATTTTACCTTTAGCTCCTCGTTGGGTTCGACACTCTTATTTACCGAAAACTGTTGCGATCCCCTATACTTGTGGGTTATCAAGGCAACCTGACATGATATGACCGAACTGACCCTGTGTAGGATCGAAAGTACGTCTAGAGGGGGGTGATTAGAGTACTTTACCAAATAAAAATCTAGCCTTTTCCCAATTTTAGTTCTTGGCAGATTTTAACAACTTAGCACAAGTCAAGCAGTCAACCTACACATGCAATTCTAAGAGTATAGCAGCGGAATGTAAAACAATTGCATATGAAGGTAAAGGGAGGAGTTTGAGGGAGCAAACGCAATGTTGACACAGAGATTTTTTTATCCGTGGTTTCGATAGGTGGTGCTATCGTACATCAACGTTGATGGAGACTTCAACCCACGAAGGGTAACGGTTGCGCGAGTCCACGGAGGGCTCCACCCACGAAGGGTCCACAAACAAGGAACCTTGTCTATCCCACCATGGCCGTCGCCCACGAAGGACTTGCCTCACTAGGGTAGATCTTCATGAAGTAGGCGATCTCCTTGCCCTTACGAACTCCTTGGTTCAACTCCACGATCTTGTCGGAGGCTCCCAAGTGACACCTAGCCAATCTAGGAGACACCACTCTCCAAGAAGTAACAAATGGTGTGTTGATGATGAACTCCTTTCTCTTATGCTTCAAATGATAGTCTCCCCAACACTCAACTCTCTCTCATAGGATTGGATTTGGTGGAAAGAAGATTTGAGTGGAAAGCAACTTGGGGAAGGCTAGAGATCAAGATTTATGTGGTTGGAATGGAATATCTTGACCTCAACACAAGTGTAGGTGGTTCTCTCTAAGAAAATATGTATTTTAAGTGTAGGCATGTTCTGATGGCTCTCTCCATGAATGAAGAGGGGGTGGAGGGGTATATATAGCATCCACATAAAATCTAACCATTACACACAAATCACCAAACTCGGTGGGACCGATTCAGAGAACTCGGTTAGACCGATTTGGTTCATAATGTGACCGTTAGGAGTTTCGGTGGGACCGACATGTCAACTCAGTGGGACCGATATCATTAGGGTTAGGGCATAACGTAATCTCGGTGATACTGATTGCACAAACTCGGTGGGACCGATTTTGGTAATAGTCAAACAGAGAGTTGGTCAGGCAAACTCGGTGGGACCGATTCGCTCATCTCGGTGGGACCGAAACGTTACGAAAAGAAAACAGAGTGTTTGTAATGCAATCTCGGTGGGACCGATCGCTCATCTCGATTGGACCAAAACGTTACGAAGGGAAACAGAGAGATTACAATCCCATCTCGGTGAGACTGAGATCCCTATCGGTGAGACCGAAAATACTAGGGTTTCTGGCAGTGGCTATGTCAACTGAACTCGGTGGCTCCGGATAGAAAGAATCGGTGGGGCCGAGTTGGACTTTTGGTTTGGGACATATGTGGATATGAGAAAGTAGTGGAGGGTTTTTGGAGCATATCACTAAGCATTTTGAGCAAGCACCTCATTAAGCAACACCTCATCCCTTCTTAATAGTATTGGCTTTTCCTATAGACTCAATGTGATCTTGGACCACTAAAATAGAAAATGTAGAGTCTTGTGCTTTAAGCTTAAGCCAATCTTTTGTCCTTAGCATTTTGAAGGGTCCACTTTCTAATCCATGCCATGCCAATCATTGAGCTTTCCTGAAATATCTATCTTGAAATAGCATTAGCTAAATGAGTTATATGTTGTTAGGAATTACCAAAACCACCCAGTGATAGTTGCACTTTCAATCTCCCCCTTTTTGGTAATTGATGACAACATATAGATCAAAGCTTCGACAAAAGATAAATAGTATTGAAAAACATCGTCGCTTTGAGAAGCATGTGATAAGCAAGAGCTCCCCCTAAATTTGTGCATTATTTAAAATTTGCTTTTGAATGCAAATGCACAATCGATTAGGATCATGGTTTACTCTTCCATGTCACATACATCTTGGTGGAGCGCTCAAAATGATAGAAGTTAAAGCATGCACTCATCACCAAAACAAGTGAATGATCATCTAGCATATAAGAGATAATATCATCCAATCAAGCATTAAGGGTAGCATATGATCAAACACAAGATCAAACAAGTATCTCACAAGTAGCTCACACAAGCACGCAATAAAGTTTCAAACCAAACCAAATAAGTGCAAAGAGAGATAAAAACCAACACTCTCTCTCTCTCTCGAAGCCTATGATCTATACATTTTTCTCCCCCTTTGGCAACAAGTTACCAAAAAGTTTTGAAAATGCATAGTGCTAAACGACTCTCAGGCTTGATCTTCGGGAGGTGGTGTTGAGAGAACTCCAAGGACGAAGGCTTCTGATGAAGTAGCTGGAGCTGGTGGAGTAGGTCTTTGGAGGAGGAACCGAGTCAGCAGCTGGTGGTGCCGATGTTGTGGCTCTATTGTCTGCATCATCGCACTGCAGCAGATCTCTGCCCTCTGGGCACTCTGGCAAAAGCATCTGTGGTAGACTTTCCTTCTTCTTCTCTCTCGCTTCCTCCTAAAGTTGCTCAACTGCAGTTTGGATTTCTGTTACCTTGACATCAAGGTCATAGAATTTTGTCTCAATAATCCTTTCCAAGCTCTCCTGGTTCTTGGTCAGCGTGGCCAAGCCCTTCTCAATCCTCAGGGTGGGTTGGATCAGATATCCAAGATGGTCTTGCTTGCTCTTCAAAAATACCTAAGATGCCTCTTCCACAGTTGGCATCTTTGCAGCCTTCTCAGCCTTAGCCTTCTCTCTCTTTTCATGTGCTTGAGCTGAAGATGGTTCATTCTCATTCATCACAACAGTGTTATCTTCAAATTCAGGATAGATGGGCAGGTGCTCCTTATCCAAGATGTACTTGCCTTTGCCCATCTTTGAGTTGATTAGCTCCTGAATGTGTGGGGCATACCCACTTCTCTTCTGATCAGCTGCAGTCCTCTTGATTATTTCCACAATCAGGCTCATAACTTTGAACTTCTGTGGGACATCAAATATGTGCAGCAAGTTGATAGCATGTCCTCTGATCATCTTGTGATCACCTGACTTGGGTAGCGGTGTGTGCCTTAAGATCCAGTTGATTGTTGGCAAACCAGATAACAGGTAATGGACAGATCCGAACTTATGTGTATCCAAAGCAGCATCTGGGATCTCCTTGTACATGTTAGACATAGTGTTGTGGTCTTTCTTCTTCTCTGCATAAATGTCCAATTCATCCTCATGTTCCTCAGGAGCATTTATGAGCTTGGCCCACTCATCAACTGTAGATTGGTACCTAGTACCCTCAGACATCCATACTATCCTTCCATCTAGATAGAAGTGGGCAGTGGAGTAAAACTGCATGATGAGCTCATCATTCCACTTGGTGAGCTTTTGGGCAACAAAAGTATCCACTCCACATGCCTTAAAGCTATCAAGCACTCCAGGGAAGTGATCCTCATTTTCCTTGATGAATTCCCAGTCAACCCATCTCATATCACACACAATGGGCTTCTTGTCAAGCAAAACAGTCTCATAGAAGTCCTGTTGTTCCTTAGTGTGGAATCAGAAGTCCACAAAGGTCCTTCTCCTGATAGCATAGGGATCAGACTGTCTCCATAGTCTCAATCCTGCATCATTCCTGATCTTCATATTCTCTGCAACTGGGTGCGCATCAGTGTGGTCAAGGATCTTGGGCTTTAGCTTCCTCGGCACAACAGAATCTTCTTCTTCTTCTTCAGCAGCTTGAGGCACTGGGGCCATGTTCTTCTCTTCAGCAGGTATGTTCCTAGTGCTCCTTTTGGGTTTTGGCTTTGGAGCTGGAGCAGCAGCCTTGGGAGCAGTTTTCGGCTTTGATGGAGCAACCCCTGCCTTGATTGCATCTCCCATAAGCTTTTGAGCTTTGGGTGCTGGTGCAGCATCCTCTTCCTCTTCCTCTTCTTCAGAATCTCTCATCATTGATGGCTTCCCAATAACTCTGGCAATGGTCTTCTTGACCCTTTCTTTTCTTTTCTTGCCATCTCCAGTTTCCTTGGGTTCAAGAGTGAACTTCATTGTTTCTTCTGTGGCAACTTTTCTTGGCTTAGACATGGGCTGTCTTCTTGCTGGCATCATTGTTTTCAGACCTGGCTTTGTTGCAGCAGCTGAGCCATACTCTTTCTTCTTTGAAGTGGCTTCATCTTCAACAGCCACATAATCTTCATCTTCAGAGTCAGAATTCCTCTTCTTCCTTGTCCTTGTGGCAGCCTTTGGCAGATTGCTTGGTGTGCTCCTGCTGCCTTCATCACAGCTGCTAGAGGGATCTGAACCCTCACTCAACTACATATGTTGCTCCAGTTTCAAAAAAAAACTGCATATGTTCCTCAGACCTGTTCTGACTATCACTCTGGTCAGATATCTCTGCAAATACTCTAACAGTAAACCCTCTGAACAGGTTATAGATGAGGTAGAGTAGATGAGCATCACAAAGTACAGGAGTTTTGCAAAATGGATGACTTAAAAACTTAGTTTTAGTTCTTCACAGAAAACATTTCGGATCTATCGATTTGTAAACTCGGTGATACCGAAGCAGCTTTTGGAACCTAAACTAGTGAACTCAGTCGGATCGAGTCACAGTTCGGTGGTACTGACACTGCTAGGGTTTCACAAAGAAGAGAACTCGGTCAAACCGATTTGCAATTTTCGGCCGGACCGAAAATGCATGTGCTTTGGCCTATGCCAAAATCGGTGAGACCGAATTCTACAACTCGGTCGGTCCGAGATGAATTCGGCGGAGACCTAACCCTAAATTTTCAAATCAAAACTAATCTACAGGACTTTTTCGCTGGACAGGATGATTTCAATCGTGGCAAGAATCATGGCAAAGCAATGTGTTAAGATCGGAGTTAGGGATTAGCACAATGATCAAGTTCGTACCCTAGTTCAGCGACGAACTTGCTACGGCGGCAACGGCGGTGAAGATTTCTGTTGATGGCGGCGGAGACCAGCGGCGGGAGGTTGCTGACGGCGAGAGGACGATCCGGAGACCCGAGGAGGCAGAGCAGGTTATGCGCGGGCGAGAGGGTTCGGAAAAATTTCCAAAATTTGGCCCATCGGTATATATAACCTGACCCTGTCGGTGTGACCGAGTGGAACGACTCGGTGGCACCGAGATGCAAAACTGCAAGCAGTTATTGCAACTCGGTGTGACCGAAAGATTCTAATCGGTTGCACCGAGATTGAAAATCCTAGATCAACTTAGTGACTCGGTAGGACCGAAAAGGATGAATCGGTCAGACCGAGATGCGCAAAGAGGTTTTGGAGGTTTAAGTCTATGACTTAATCGAACTCCGAGTGCTCCTCACACAGAGTGGTTCGAATCTGACTTGATCAAACTTTGTGATGTAGCATGAATAGAGTTTGAGACGAGAAAAGCATAGATAGCTAGAGGGAGTTCTTAGGCATTCTTGTCCCTCCATTTGGCAAAAGAGAAAGAGCCAAACAATCAAAACAACAAATGGATGTCCTCGAATGAGTAAAACATGCAACCAACATGCTCACACAATAAAATGGCAAATGAAATATGTGACAAAGCATGCACAAACACTCTAGCATCTATCAAGCAATTTGGCGATGACTAGGTCATCTATATATGGGTATATTGACATAGGAGTCAAATGAGAACATTTGATGATAGGTCATACTCATCGTTTAAGCACAAGTGGGGTTACCACTTTTACATAAAGCATTGTTGTGTTCACACCATTAGAGTTGCTTTAGCTTAATTGATTAGAGTAAAGCTCCCCCTAGATGTGATATCCCCCTTAGAGGGATGAACTAACCTTGGGTTTTGTCGATGATGACTTCATGTAGGTGTTGAAGATGTAGATGATCAATGTTGATGTATCATTTGGAGCAATCCTTTGGAGTGAGTTGCACTTTCAATACCTACACGGGTTAGTCCCACAAGGAACAAACAAGGATATCCATAGACATAGAGTGATGCATACACAAGATGATGTCCATGAAAGCATTAGGTTACCTTGTCACTTGTCTTACCAACAAGAGAGTTTGTGACTCCTTGAACTAGTGCAAGATATGGAAGTTGTTTGCACTTGTTCTCGCCAAAATGATAAGAGTGAAGTGTGTTGGCCGAGTCACCCTCAAGAGCTCTCTAGTTCTTCTTCTTATGGATCCACACCATCTTGATGGGAATCCTCGGAGTTGTAGTTGTACTTGATGAAGTAGTACTTGATGTAGTCTTGGGAACCCACTTGACCAAGGCCTTAGGTGCTTCTTCAAATGCATCAATTTCCTCTTGAAGCTTGTCCTTGCCTTTTCGCTTGTGGTCTTGTGGTGGAAGATCATCTTGAGCTTGTGCCCCCTTGAAGGAATTAGGATCATACTTCTCTTGTTGAGGAACAAACTTCGTCTTGGGGTATTGATCTTCTTCCCACTCAACTCCATTTGCATTGAACTTTCATTCAAAACCAACACCTTAATTCTTCCGGTGTCTTCCTTGCTTGCGTAAAATTTCCTCAAATTGCTTACTTCCGGCAAGGCTCTTGTAAACACCTTTATCTATAATTCCCTTCAATAAGCTATTTTCTCGCTCAAGTGTAACTTGGCTAAGAGAATCATTAGTGGAATCAAGAGAACTACTAGAAGAAACAACATTGGATTTAGCATGATTGTTGTTACTACTAGATGAAGCATCTTTCTTGTACTTGTTGCTAGATTTAACTTATGCATGTATGTAGACAAGAGTAAACGCTTGGCAATGTAAGAAGAACTTTTCTTGCGAAGATCATCATTGATTGCCTTTAAAAACTCATGCTCTTGCTCAAGGTTGAGCTTTTCAAAGCGTAGCTTCTCATGAGTCTTTAAAAGCTCTCGATGATCTTCTAAGTTAGTTTCATGAGCTAACTTAAGAGTGTTTAGTTCTTTAGTTAGATGCTCAATCTACTTCTTATCATCGTCATTCGTTTTATCTTGATTAGCATGATTAATAGCAAGTTCATCATGGTTTTCATCACTAGAGTTGTCAACAAGTAAATCATCATCACCTAGCAAATCATCTTCATCACTATTGAAATCAACATACTCGGGTTGTGATACCTTTGGGCCTTTATCCATGAAGCATCTTCCAATTCCTTCATTTGGTGACTCAAATATGTCGTAGGAGTTGGTTGACACAAGTGCTAGACCGGCAACACCTTCATCTTGAGTATATTCAGAGTCTGAGTGATAACTTCTCTCGGAGTGATGGTCGGAGTCAAAGCCGGATACCCATTCACCAACATGAGCTTGATGTCTTTGTTTTATGTAGCTCCTTGATGACTTGTCCTTCCTTTCCGAATCCTTGCTTCTGCGAGAGGTTCTTCGTTCATAACGATCATCTCTACTCCTTATCTCTCTTGGAGGTGATTCTTCTCTTCTACTTCTCCTTTTAGGTGAGTCTTCTCTTCTTTTGTAGGGAGCCGTACACTCATTGGAGTAGTGTCCGGGTCTTCCACAATTGTAGCAATTACGCTCATGACTAGAAGATCTTTTGTCATTGTAGGACCTTGACTTGGAACTTCTTTCTTTGCTTCTACTCTTGTAGAACTTGTTGAAGTTCTTGACCATTAGGCTCAATTCTTCATTGAAGATTTGTTTCTCACTTGATGATGTGGGAGCATCACATGAGGCTTTGTAAGCACCACTAGAATTGTTGTGAAGCTCTTCCTTATCCTTGAGTGACATCTCATGAGCAACAATACTTCAAATGACTTATGTTGGCTTGAGATCTTTGTAATTGGGCATCATTTGGATCAATGTGCACACGGTATCATATTTTCCATCCAAGGCTCTTAGGATCTTCTTGATGATGAATTTGTCGGTCATCTCTTCACTTCCCAAGCCGACAATCTCATTTGTGATGAGAGCAAGCCTAGAGTACATTTCAGCCACACCTTCACCATCCTTCAATTTGAACTTGTGAAGTTGACTTTCAAGCACATCCAATTTGGATTCCTTGACGGAGTCAGTACCTTCGTGCATATCAATCAAAGTATCCCAAATTTCCTTTGCATTCTCAAGACGGCTTATTTTGTTGAATTCTTCAGGGCACAATCCATTGAAGAGAATATCACAAGCTTGAGCATTGTATTGTAACATCTTCAACTCTTCCGCGGTAGCTTCACGGTTTGGTTCTCTACCATCAAAGAATTCACCTTGCAAGCCAATACACACAATAGCCCAAACGGCGAGGTTATGTCCAAGAATATGCATTTTCATCTTATGCTTCCAACTAGCAAAATTTGTACCATCAAAGTAAGGACCTCTACGGTGGTAATTTCCTCGCTAGACGCCATATTCTCCTAGGTTGTGAAACCAAGGCTATGACCACCAAAAAGCTATGGAAATCAAAGCAAATGGAGACCAAAGCTCTGATACCACTTGTAGGATCGAAAGTATGTCTAGAGGGGGGTGATTAGACTACTTGACAAAATAAAAATCTAGCCTTTTCCCAATTTTAGTTCTTGGCAGATTTTAACAACTTAGCACAAGTCAAGCAATCAACCTACACATGCAATTCTAAGAGTATAGCAGCGGAATGTAAAACAATTGCATATGAAGGTAAAGGAAGGATTTTGAGGGAGCAAACGCAATGTTGACACAGAGATTTTTTATTCGTGGTTCCGATAGGTGGTGCTATCGTACATCCACGTTGATGGAGACTTCAACCAACGAAGGGTAACGGTTGCGCGAGTCCACGGAGGGCTCCACCCACGAAGGGTCCACGAAGAAGCAACCTTGTCTATCCCACCATGGCCGTCCCCCACGAAGGACTTGCCTCACTAGGGTAGATCTTCATGAAGTAGGCGATCTCCTTGCCTTAACAAATTCCTTGGTTCAACTCCACAATCTTGTCGGAGGCTCCCAAGTGACACCTGGCCAATCTAGGAGACACCACTCTCCAAGAAGTAACAAATGGTGTGTTGATGATGAACTCCTTGCTCTTGTGCTTCAAATGATAGTCTCCCCAACACTCAACTCTCTCTCATAGGATTGGATTTGGTGGAAATAAGATTTGAGTGGAAAGCAACTTGGGGAAGGCTAGAGATCAAGATTTATGTGGTTGGAATGGAATATCTTGACCTCAACACAAGTGTAGGTGGTTCTCTCTCAGAAAATATGTATTGGAAGTGTAGGCATGTTCTGATGGCTCTCTCCATGAATGAAGAGGGGGTGGAGTGGTATATATAGCCTCCACATGAAACCTAACTGTTACACACAAATCACCAAACTCGGTGGGACCAATTCAGAGAACTCGGTCAGACCGATTTGGTTCATAATGTGACCGTTAGGAGTTTTGGTGGGACCGACATGTCAACTCGGTGGGACCGATATCATTAGGGTTAGGACATAACGTAATCTCGGTGAGACCGATTACACAAACTCGATGGGACCGATTTTGGTAATAGTAAAACAGAGAGTTGGTCAGGCAAACTCGGTGGGACCGATTCGCTCATCTCGGTGGGACCGAAACATTACAAAAAGGAAACAGAGTGTTTGCAATGCAATCTCGGTGGGACCGATCGCTCATCTCGGTTGGACCGAAACGTTATGAAGGGAAACAGAGAGATTACAATCCCATCTCGGTGAGACCAAGATCCCTATCGGTGAGACCGAAAATACTAGGGTTTCTAGCAGTGGCTATGTCAACTGAACTCGGTGGCTCCGGATAGAAAGAATCGGTGGGGCCGAGTTGGACTTTTGGTTTGGGACATATGTGGATATGAGAAAGTAGTGGAGGGTTTTTGGAGCATATCACTAAGCATTTTGAGCAAGCACCTCATTAAGAAACACCTCATCCCTTCTTAATAGTATTGGCTTTTCCTATAGACTCAATGTGATCTTGGACCACTAAAATAGAAAATGTAGAGTCTTGTGCTTTGAGCTTAAGCCAATCTTTTGTCCTTAGCATTTTGAAGGGTCCACTTTCTAATCCATGCCATGCCAATCATTGAGCTTTCCTGAAATATCTATCTTGAAATAGCATTAGCTCAATGAGCTATATGTTGTTAGTAATTACCAAAACCACCCAGGGATAGTTGCACTTTCACCCTGGGTCAGTGGCGAACCGACACGTGTCCAACGGTCAGAGTTTAAACACATGCGACAGCTTGACTTGGGCTACAAGCAAAGCTGACTCGACCAACTCTAGAAGAGGTTTTTTCTCATTGTCTTCACTACAATACATAGGATTTTAGGTTGAGCATCATGTAAGTTTATGACTTTGTTTGCCTCGACCCCACTTAATAGTACGGTGGTTCCTATGACTCAAGAAAGAAGAGACTGAAACTACGAAAAGACTATGTCTTCGCGCTCCATTTTCTTCAAGCGAAAGCCTTACGTACCACCATTATCTTCAATGTATTCACACATTTTTAGGGATCATCTTTGATGGGTAAACCGAATCTCCAGGGACTTCTATCTGTGTTCTTTTGTGAATCTCACAAACACATTAGTCCCATAACCAAGTTTGACGTCAATACTCCAAAGCTAACAAAGGGTGGCACTAGATGCACTTATATGATTTACGAAGACTTCGACAAAATATACAAGATGCCACTAGACAACTTTCGTCCATAGCCATCTACATGTGTTGCCCCATCTTATTTTTTTGGCCAGGGCCATGTATTTTGGAAATATCATGTCACAGGAAGTTTGAGTCCTTATGAGTGGGGGAAACGAACTTACGATAGATCTCGGCCTCACCTCTCAAGGATAAATGTAATCCGCCTTTATCCTCCCGCCCCATAAATACAACCCTTAGGACACCGTTTAGATTTATGTTTGGTTTAGTTATAAGTTAACATAGTTTCGTCAATAATAACCAAAGTTTTAAATAGCGCGCTAAGCCTCTTAGCGGCGGACCTCTTCTAAATGCTATAGCGTTCTATAGGGAGCTATTTAAAATGTTTTCTCAAGTGTTTGAACAAAAGACTCTTAGCACGGGACCTTTTCTAAACGTTATAGCGTGCTATAGCGGAGATATAGCGGGCTATTTAAAACCATGATAATAACTCATCTTTATTACTTCCTCCAATCCAAAATAAGTGTTTCAGCTTTGAACTAAGTTTAGTTCAACCTTAGTTTAAAACCGCGACACTTATTATGGATAGATGGGAGTAGGAAATATTTGCAATTCTTGGCTCTTGCTTGTTCGTAGATTGCTTGTAATATTCGACCTTCCTAATCAGCTTGATCATACTCTAGCATGGGTTTAGAAATTGATAAGGCGCAACATCATCACACGTTATTGTGGGATCATCAAGGGGCTTCATGAAAATCAATAGCTATCCTCTCATAAAAAAATGGGGATACCTTTGCCCCTATTAAGTGCCATCTTGCAGGCCTTGGGCCAAGGATGAGGTGGTCGTCTGGCCCGCAAGGGCAGTAGTGGAGGTAGCAGGGCCGTAATAGAAAAGCCCCCTGTTGCAGGTAATGGGCCAAATAGTCAAGACTCAAGAGAAAGCATAATTTGTTGGGTTGTTAGCTGATCCGCTCCCCGCTGCATCTCGACCTCTTTGCTCACTCACAGACACAGCGCATGGCTTTGCATGATAACAATGTGGTCGATTTGGTGGGCGAGGAGGCGTGTAATACATGATAACGAGTTTCAGAGCCCTCTGTCAACTATGTTGTTCATCAATAGGTATTTGGAGTATTTGGAGATTGCTTCGGTGAGGACCGTACAGCCAACTATGGGGGCAGCCCAGCCTCGTGTCCAGAGGTGGATCGCTCCGGGTGAAAACTCGGCAAAGATAAATGTTGATGGAGGACTTTCACGCAACGGATGCATGAGTGCTGCTGCGGCTGTTTGTCGAGACAAGCATGGCAAGTATCTGGGAGCCTCGGCGACGATCTTTGAAGGACAAGTTGATGTACCAAGTCCGGAAGCTTGTGAATGCAATGAAGCCCTCTCCCTCGCAAAGGATCTCCACATATCACATTTGATAATAGCTTCAGATTGTATGCAGGTTGTCTCGGATATCAACCAGGGTGCGCAATCATCTTATTCCATGATTCTAGATGAGATTAGAGATAGAGTTAAGGATTTTGTTAAAGTTACTTTTTGGTTTATGGTTAGGGAGGCGAATTTTGAAGCTCATTCCTTGTCCAAGTCAGCTTCGTCGCTTCTGGAGGGTCGCCACATGTGGCTAGGGATTCCCCGAAACATTATTTGTACGATAAAGCTAAATTCCTGCCGACTGGTCGTTGGCAACAGGCACGCACGCTTCCATCGTCGTCAGTCGTTGGCTTATTTTTTCAAAAAAGTAGGGCCAACAGGAATCGAACCCTGACCTGCAGTCTCACTTCTGGCTTTGACTATACCTGGTGACCATCTCAGCCAACAGCATGTGTTGTTTGGAAGTGGACTAATACAGTAGGTAGGTGGTTACCGCGAGTAGGCCACTGCTATGGTGCAGCCATCCATTTGTTTTTTTCTGTTAGGAATTGGTACTACTCGGATTTTGTTGTACTTCTATAGAGAATGCATTTCCGGTTTTTCTTTCACTCATGAATCATCTTGTGGTTCATTTCTTGATGGAAGTAGACATCCCCACTGGCACTCCAATAATGCCGAGAACGACATTGGTGGTGGGATCAAAGAGGATTCTACATGATATGCACTTGGACAGGTGGGAGATGTTGGAAAAGGGAAGGTGGCGCGTCGTATCATGGTAGAATCCAATCAAATCTTCATAGTAATTTGGTGAGAGAGGGGTCATTATAGGAGAGAAAACTATATGTAGTTCTAACATAACAATTATGTAGTCACCGGGTTGTAGTTATCAACATGGTTATTTTTATAGTTACCAAGTTGTATATGTTATGGAATAATGATTATTGTAGACCGACTTACCCATTATTTGGTTGCAAAAAATCGTTGAAAACATATCTCGGCAACTATTTTTGTAAATAGCATGATAATATTGAAGGAAATATGCCCTAGAGGCAATAATAAAGTTATTATTTATTTCCTTATTTCATGATAAATGTTTATTATTCATGCTAAAATTGTATTAACCGGAAACATAATACTTGTGTGAATACATAGACAAACAGAGTGCCTTGACTAGCTCGTTGATCAAAGATGGTTATGTTTCCTAGCCATAGACATGAGTTGCCATTTGATTAATGGGATCACATCATTAGGAGAATGATGTGATTGACTTGACCCAATCCGTTAGCATAGCACTTGATCGTTTACTATTCTGCTATTGCTTTCTTCATGACTTATACATGTTCCTGTGACTATGAGATTATGCAACTCCCGTTTACCGGAGGAACACTTTGTGTGCTACCAAACGTCACAACGATCACTCCGAAGGTACTTGTTGGGTTGGCGTATTTCGAGATTAGGATTTGTCACTCCGATTGTCGGAGAGGTATCTCCGGGCCCACTCGGTAATGCACATCACTATAAGTCTTGCAAGCATTGCAACTAATGAGTTAGTTGCGGAATGATGTATTACAGAACGATTAAAGAGGTTTGCCGATAACGAGATTGAACTAGGTATTGAGATACCGACGATCGAATCTCGGGCAAGTAACATACCGATGACAAAGGGAACAACGTATGTTGTTATGCGGTTTGACCAGCAAAGATCTTCGTAGAATATGTGGGATCCAATATGAGCATCCAGGTTTCGCTATTGATTATTGACTGGAGACGTGTCTCGGTCATGTCTACATTGTTCTCGAACCCGTAGGGTTCGCACGCTTAAAGTTCGATGACAGTTATATTATGAGTTTATGTGTTTTGATGTACTGAAGGTAGTTCGGAGTCCCGGATGAGATCAGGGATATGACGAGGAGTCTCGAAATGGTCGAGACGTAAAGATCGATATATTGGACGACTATATTCGGACATCGGAAAGGTTCCGAGTGATTCGGGTATTTTTCGGAGTACCGGAGAGTTACGGGAATTCGCCGGGGAGTATATGGGCCTTATTGGGCTTTAGGGAAAGAGAGAGGAGAGGCTGGGCGCCCCCCAAGGCCTAGTCCGAATTGGACTAGGGGGAGGGGCTGCGCCCCCTCCTTCCTTCTCTTCTCTCTCCCCTTTCCTTGACTCCTACTCCTACTACTTGGAAGGGGGGAATCCTACTCCCGATGGGAGTAGGACTCCTCCTAGGGAGTGCCATAGAGAGGGCCGGCCCTCCCCCTCCTCCACTCCTTTATATACGTGGCCAGGGGCACCCCATAGACACAACAATTGATTTGATCTTTTAGCCGTGTGCGGTGCCCCCCTCCACCATAGTCCACCTCGAGCACATCAGAAGCGGTGCTTAGGCGAAGCCCTGCGTCGATAGAACATCGTCATCGCCACCACGCCGCCGTCGTCTTGTGAAACTCTCCCTCAACACTCAGCTAGATCGGAGTTCGAGAGACGTCATCGGGCTGAACGTGTGCTGAACTCGGAGGTGCCGTGCGTTCGGTACTTGATCGGTCGGATCGTGAAGACGTACGACTACATCAACCGCGTTGTGCTAACGCTTCCGCTTTCGGTCTACGAGGGTACGTGGACAACACTCTCCCCTCTTGTTGCTATGCATCACCATGATCTTGCGTGTGCGTAGGAATTTTTTTGAAATTACTACGTTCCCCGGAAGTGGTATTAGAGCCAGGTTTTATGCGTAGATGTCATATGCACGAGTAGAAGACAAGTGAGTTGTGGGCGATATAAGTCATACTGCTTACCAGCATGTCATACTTTGGTTCGACGGTATTGTTGGATGAAGCGGTCCGGACCGACATTACGCATACGCTTACGCGAGACTGGTTCTACCGACGTGCTTTGCACACAGGTGGCTGGCGGGTGTCAGTTTCTCCAACTTTAGTTGAACTGAAAAGTGGCTACGCCCGGTCCTTGCGAAGGTTAAAACATCACCAACTTGACAAACTATCGTTGTGGTTTTGATGCGTAGGTAAGAGCGGTTCTTGCTAAGCCCGTAGCAGCCACGTAAAATTTGCAACAACAAAGTAGAGGACGTCTAACTTGTTTTTGCAGGGCATGTTGTGATGTGATATGGTCAAGGCATGATGCTAAATTTTATTGTATGAGATGATCATGTTTTGTAACCGAAGTTATCGACAATGGCAGGAGCCATATGGTTGTTGCTTTATTGTATGCAATGCAATCGCTTCATAATGCTTTACTTTATCACTAAGCGGTAGCGATAGTCGTAAAAGCATAAGATTGGCGAGACAACAACGATGCTACGATGGAGATCAAGGTGTCGCTACGGTGACGATGGTGATCATGATTTGCAAGCTTCGGAGATGGAGATCACAAGCACAAGATGATGATGACCATATCATATCACTTATATTGATTGCATGTGATGTTTATCTTTTATGCATCTTATCTTGCTTTGATTGATGGTAGCATTATAAGATGATCTCTCACTAAATTTCAAGATAAAAGTGTTCTCCCTGAGTATGCACCGTTGCCAAAGTTTGTTGTGCCCAGACACCACGTGATGATCGTGTGTGATAAGCTCTACGTCCATCTACAACGGGTGCAAGCCAGTTTTTGCACACGCAGAATACTCAGGTTAAACTTGACGAGCCTAGCATATGCAGATATGGCCTCAGAACACTGAGACCGAAAGGTCGAGCTTGAATCATATAGTAGATATGATCAACATAATGATGTTCACCATTGAAAGCTACTCCATTTCACGTGATGGTCGGTTATGGTTTAGTTGATATGGATCACGTGATCACTTAGAGGATTAGAGGGATGTCTATCTAAGTGGGAGTTCTTAAGTAATATGATTAATTGAACTTCAATTTATCATGATCTTAGTCTTGGTAGTATTAGCATATCTATGTTGTAGATCAATAGCTCGTGTTGTTGCTTCCCTATGTTTTATATATGTTCCTAGAGAAAACTAAGTTGAAAGATGTTAGTAGCAATGATGCGGATTGGATCTGTGATCTGAGGTTTATCCTCATTGTTGCACAGAAGAATTATGTCCTTGATGCGCCGCTAGGTGACGGACCTATTGCAGGAAGCGGTATGCACGTTATGAACGTTTGGCTAGCTCAATAGGATGACTACTTGATAGTTTAGTGCACCATGCTTAACGGCTTAGAATCGGGACTTCAAAGAAGTTTTGAACGTCATCGACCATATGAGATGTTCCAGGAGTTAAAGTTAATATTTCAAGGAAATACCCGAGTTGAGAGATATGAAGTCTCCAACAAGTTCTATAGCTAAAAGATGGAGGAGAATAGCTCAAGCAGTGAGCATATGCTCAGATTGTCTGGGTACTACAATCGCTTGAATCAAGTGGGAGTTAATCTTCCAAATAAAATAGTGACTGACAGAATTCTCTAGTCACCATCACCAAGTTAGTAGAACTTCGTGATGAACTATAATATGCAAAGGATGACGAAAGTAATTTCCAAGCTCTTCGTGATGCTGAAATCGACGAAGGTAGAAATCAAGAAAAACATCAAGTGTTGATGGTTAACAAGACCACTAGTTTCAAGAAAAAGGGCAAAGGGAAGAAGGGGAACTTCAAGAAGAACGACAAGCAAATTGCTGCTCAAGTGAATAAGCCCAAGTCTAGACCTAAGCCTGAGACTGAGTGCTTCTACTGCAAAGGGACTGGTCACTGGAAGCGGAACTGCCCCAAGTATTTGGTGGATAAGAAGGATGGCAAAGTGAACAAAGCTATATTTGATATACATGTTATTGATGTGTACTTTACTAGTGTTTATAGCAACCCCTCGGTATTTGATAATCGTTCGGTTGCTAAGAGTAGTAACTTCGAAACGGGAGTTGCGGAATGAATGTAAACTAGTTAAGGGCGAGGTGACGATGTGTGTTGGAAGTAGTTCCAAGATTGATATGATCATCATCGCACTCTCCCTATACTTTCGGGATTAGTGTTGAACCTAAATAAGTGTTATTTGGTGTTTGCGTTGAGCATGAATATTATTTGATCATGTTTATTGCAATACGGTTATTCATTTAAGTTAGAGAATAATTGTTGTTCTGTTTACATGAATAAAGCCTTCTATGGTCATACACCCAACGAAAATGGTTTGTTGGATCTCGATCGTAGTAATACACATATTCATAATATTGAAGCCAAAAAATGCAAAGTTAATAACGATAGTGCAACTTATTTGTGGCACTGCCGTTTAGGTCATATTGATGTAAAGCGCATGAAGAAACTCCATGCTGATGGAATTTTGGAATCACTTGATGCTTGAGAACCATGCCTTATGGGCAAGATGACTAAAACTCCGCTCATGGAATAATGGAGCAAGCAATCGACTTATTGGAAATAATACATACCGATGTATGCAATCCGATGAGTGTTGAGGCTCATGGCCGAATATCGTTATTTTCTCGACCTTCACAGATGATTTGAGCAGATATGGGTATATCTACTTGATGAAACATAAGTCTGAAACATTTGAAAAGTTCAAAGAATTTCAGAGTGAAGTGGAAAATCATCGTGACAAGAAAATAAAGTTTCTACGATCTGATCGCGGAGACAAATATTTGAGTTACGAATTTGGTCTTCAATTAAAACAATGTGGAATAGTTTCACAAATTCGTGCCACCTGGAACACCACAGCATAATGGTGTGTCCGAACGTCATAACCGTACTTTATTGAATATAGTGCAATCTATGATGCCTCTTACCGATTTGCCACTATTGTTCTGGGGTTATGCATTAGAGACAGCTGCATTCACATTAAATAGGGCACCGTCTAATCCGTTGAGACGACACCGTATGAACTATGGTTTGGCAAGAAACCTAAGTTGTCGTTTCTTAAAGTTTGGGGTTGTGATGCTTATGTGAAAAAGTTTCATCCTAATAAGCTCAAACCCAAATCGGAAAAGTGCGTCTTCATAGGATACCCAAAATTTAGTGTTGGGTACACCTTCTATCACAGATCCGAAGGCAAGATATTCGTTGCTGAGAATGGATCCTTTCTAGAGAAGGAGTTTCTCTCGAAAGAAGTGAGTGGGAGGAAAGTAGAACTTGATGAGGTAACTGTACCTGCTCCCTTATTGTAAAGTAGTTCATCATAGAAATCTGTTCATGTGACTCCTACACCAATTAGTGAGGAAGCTAATGATGATGATCATGTAACTTCAGATCAAGTTACTACCGAACCTCATAGGTCAAACAGAGTGAGATCCGCACCAGAGTGGTACGGTAATCCTATTCTGGAGGTCATGTTACTTGACCATGACGAACCTACGAACTATGAGGAAGCGATGATGAGCCCAGATTCCGCGAAATGGTTTGAGGCCATGAAATCTGAGATGAGATCCATGTATGAGAACAAAGTATGGACTTTGATTGACTTGCCCAAATGATCGGCGAGCCATTGAGATTAAATGGATCTTCAAGAGGAAGACAGACGCTAATAGTAGTGTTACTATCTACAAAGCTAGAATTGTCGCAAAAGGTTTCGACAAGTTCAAGGTGTTGACTACGATGAGAGTTTCTCACTCGTATCTATGCTTAAGTCTGTCAGAATCATGTTAGCAATTGCCACATTTTATGAAATCTGGCGAATGGATAAACAAAACTGCATTCCTTAATGGATTTATTAAAGAAGAGTTGTATATGATGCAACCAGAAGGTTTTGTCAATCCTAAAGTGTTAACAAAATGTGCAAGCTCCAGCGATCCATCTATGGACTGGTGCAAGCATCTCGGAGTTGGAATATACGCTTTGATGAGTTGATCAAAGCATATAGTTTTATATAGACTTGCGGTGAAGCCTGTATTTACAAGAAAGTGAGTGGGAGCACTACAACATTTCTGATAAGTATATGTGAATGACATATTGTTGATCGGAAATAATGTAGAATTATTCTGCAAATCATAAAGGAGTGTTTCAAAGGAGTTTTTCAAAGAAAGACCTCGGTGTACATATTGAGCATCAAGATCTATAGAGATAGATCAAAACGCTTGATAAGTTTTTTCAATGAGTACATACCTTGACAAGATTTTGAAGTAGTTCAAAATGGAATACCAAAGAAAGAGTTCTTACCTGTGTTACAAAAGGTGTGAAATTGAGTAAGACTCGAAGCCCGACCACGGCAGAAGATAGAAAGAGAATGAAAGTCATTCCCTATGCCTCAGCCATAGGTTCTGCAAAGTATGCCATGCTGTGTACCAAATCTATTGTATACCCTACCACTGAGTTTGGCAAGGGAGTACAATAGTGATCTAGGAGTAGATCACTGGACAACGGTCAAAATTATCCTTAGTGGAATAAGGATATGTTTCTCGATTATGGAGGTGACAAAAGGTTAAATGCCGTAAAGGGTTACGTCGATGCAAGTTTTGACACTGATCCGTATGACTCTAAGTCTCAATCTGGATACATATTGAAAGTGGGAGCTATTAGCTAGAGTAGCTCCGTGCAGAGCATTGTAGACATAGAATTTGCAAAATACTTACGGATCTGAATGTGACAGACCCGTTGACTTAAATTATCTCACAAGCAAAACATGATCACACCTTAGTACTCTTTGGGTGTTAATCACATAGCGATGTGAACTAGATTACTGACTCTAGTAAACCCTTTGGGTGTTGGTCACATATCGATGTGAACTATGGATGTTAACCACATAAAGATGTGAACTATTGATGTTAAATCACATGGCGATGTGATCTAGATTATTGACTCTAGTGCAAGTGGGAGACTGAAGGAAATATGCCCTAGAGGCAATAATAAAGTTATTATTTATTTCCTTATTTCATGATAAATGTTTATTATTCATGCTAAAATTGTATTAACCGGAAACATAATACTTGTGTCAATACATAGACAAACAGAGTGTCACTAGTATGCCTCTACTTGACTAGCTCGTTGATCAAAGATGGTTATCTTTCCTAGCCATAGACATGAGTTGTCATTTGATTAATGGGATCACATCATTAGGAGAATGATGTGATTGACTTGACCCATTCCATTAGCATAGCACTTGATCATTTAGTATTCTGCTATTGCTTTCTTCATGACTTATACATATTCCTATGACTATGAGATTATGCAACTCCTGCCATCGGAGGAACACTTTGTGCGCTACCAAACGTCACAACGTAACTGGGTGATTATAAAGGTGCTCTACAGGTGTCTCCGAAGGTACTTGTTGGGTTGGCGTATTTCGAGATTAGGATTTGTCACTCCGATTGTCGGAGAGGTATCTCCGGGCCCACTCGGTAATGCACATCACTATAAGCCTTGCAAGCATTGCAACTAATGAGTTAGTTGCGGAATGATGTATTACAAAATGAGTAAAGAGACTTGCCGGTAACGAGATTGAACTAGGTATTGAGATACCGACGATTGAATCTCGGGCAAGTAACATACCGATGACAAAGGGAACACCGTATGTTGTTATGCGGTTTGACTGATAAAGATCTTCGTAGAATATGTGGGAGCCAATATGAGAATCCAGGTACCGCTATTGGTTATTGACCGGAGACGTGTCTCGGTCATGTCTACATTGTTCTCGAACCCGTAGGGTCTGCAAGCTTAAAGTTCGATGATGATTATATTATGAGTTTATGTGTTTTGATGTACCGAAGGTAGTTTGGAGTCCCGGATGAGATCGGGGATATGACGAGGAGTCTCGAAATGGCCGAGACGTAAAGATTGATATATTGGACTACGAGGGTACTTGATCGGTCGGATCGTGAAGACGTACGACTACATCAACCGCGTTGTGCTAACGCTTCCGCTTTCGGTCTACGAGGGTACGTGGACAACACTCTCCCCTCTCGTTGCTATGCATCACCATGATCTTGCGTGTGCGTAGGAATTTTTTTTGAAATTACTACGTTCCCCAACAAATATAGACTCCCGGACCTGATAATTTAGATGCAAACACCACGATAATTTTGACCCGTGAGAAAAAGTTGTTGAAAACATACCACCGATAAGTTCTAAGTAATAGCATGGTAAGATATGTCCCCTGACTTAATAATTTAGGTACAAACATCACGATAACTTTAACTTGTGGGAAAAGTTGTTGAAATTAAAACATACCGCCGATGACTTCTAAGTAATAGCATGGTAATATATGTCCTCGGACCTGATAACTCGGGTACGAACACCACGACAATTTTGACACGGAGAAAAAGATATTAAAACATACAACTTTTCGTGTAAATAACATGATAATATAGGCTCCCAGACCTGATAACTTAGATACAAACACCACAATAACTTTGACCTGTGGAAAAAAAGTTGTTGGAAACATACCACCGATAACTTCTGTGTAAAAGCATGATAATATACGCTTCCGGACCTGATAACTTAGGTACAAACACCACGATAACTTTTGATATGTGGAATTTTTTTATTGAAAACATACTTTAACATGGTAACATAGGCTCCCGGACCTGATAACTTATGTACAAACACCACGATTACTTTTGACCCGTGGAAAAGTTTTTGAAAACATACTCTGTAAATAACATGGTAACACAGGCTCCTGGACCTGATAACTTATGTACAAACACAACGATAATTTTGACCCATGAAAAAAGTTGTTGAAAATATACGCACAACTAAGTTGATAACTTACTTAGTCCAGGTCTGATAACTTTTGACTGGGAGGGGGAGGAACTTGTTGAAAAACACCCTCCGGTAACTTGTGTGTGAATATCATGGTAATATACACGCAACAGAGTTGATAAACTTTGTTAGTCTAGGCCTGATAATCTTTTGACCGAAAGAAATTGTTGAAACATATCAACATGAGATCTAGTTTCGAAGGCCTTGTCGCAACGATTTTTTATGTGAAAATGGTTTTTGTACCAGAGCGGTTGTTTGAGAAGCTAGGATGACCATCTTGGTAAAGTTGGAAGACCATCTTTTTATGCCCGGTATTTCTCATGAAAATAGTTTGGTAACTGTGTGTTACAGTCGTGATAACTTACATAGCACATGCGTGGTAACTTCTTACCCGAAAAAAAGTCGTCGGAACATACCAACATGGGATCTAGTTTTGAAGGTCTCGTCGCAACGAATCTTTTATGTGAAGACATTTTTTCAATATGGCCGATGTTTGAGCTACAAAACATTTTGAATTTTTAGTCTCGAAAAATAATCTGCTGACATCATTAGTTTCGTTTTTTTTTTCTGCATGCATGAATGGATGCACGCATCATGGATGGATCAAAGTCACGCCAGAAAATGGATCGATGTAGCGCCAGAAAAACGGGATGGATGGCGTCCGAGCGGCTATAGATGAATCGTCCGGATCTATCGCTAATAGTCCGTACGTATGGACATTAGCACAGTCCTTATTTGTACTAGTAGAGTGCACGTGCGTTTCCATGGGCCTTAAAAAAATTAAGAACATTCTTTTGTTGATACTGGGTTATTCTTAAAATTACTATGTCTTCCTATTCATTGTGGATTGGTTTGTTACTGATTGAATATCAAATGTCACACGTATACAAAAGATAGCCAATAACATACAAAAAATAATTGAAATCCTCTTCACTTGTAATCTATTTTGATAAAAATGTAATTCACTAACATATACTATCAGATCTAACGCAGAAAATAAAGAAAGTGGTACAAAAACATAGAACTCGTTATTGTGCATTACAAATGATAGGTGGCACATGGATGCCTTTTTATGCTTAAGACCAATCATCCCATGAAAACATATCTATTTTTATTACCTATTAATTAAAGAGAACACATGCAGGATTTTGTTCCCTTATTCCACGATTCTACAACCAGACACTTGATTGTATTTTGCAATTCCTTGGCAAACCATTACACATGAAATTAGGCACTTGAAACCATACAGGTTGCGACACATACCTAACCATTAAGAACCATGGCAACACAAAATATTTTAACATTTTCCCATCTACTAATAGCTTGGACAGGCCCCATCTATTTTTCTTGGCTCGGAAGGACTAAGGCCCTCCAACTGCGCTCAACTTCTAGTATATCTCTTCTTTGAAGGCCATGAGAATAGTCATTCGTAAGATCATTCGTGATCATAAATGGCAATTATAATAACTTTGCATCTAATTTTTTGCAGTATGCTTTTAACCTAGTGTTTTCCTAAAAAAAGATACTTAAGTGAATAAAGCATTGCTCGAGATAGCATTGTGAGTTGGTTCGTGCTAAGATCATGCAAACTTTCACAAGGATGTCGATAACGACCACCTCATCTAGTAGATTCTCAAGGAAAAATATCCTATTCTACACATATATCAAACCTATATTATTTTTTTAGTGTAAATTAAGGCTTGAGATTCAACTTTGGCTTATACTTCATTCAATCTGTAATTCTGTATACATGGAAGAATATTGCATTTACAAATCAGAACTTGTCTCGTTATTAGCAGCAAATATTTTTGTACAATATTAAACAAGTCGAAGCTCATTTCTCCCTCATAATGCTCGTCCGTGTTCAAATGGGTGCCCAGCAGACTCCCCAAATTCAACCATCTGGGCTACCCCAAATCCAACTCATATGTGGGGAAGAAATGTAATTGTACGGACTATTCACCATGTTATCTCCAACACGTTCCAACACAAGAATTCCACCCTACAACACACCCTTCCCACTCGCTTTCCCTATAGCGTGACATTTTTTGCTGGAACCTGTCCATTAAAATCAGATGACGCATGTAGAAGATTATAGGATGCAACTCAATTGTATTGATGGGAGTCTGTTACAATATATAAAGGGGATGTCCCGCGAGCCAGGGAGGCGTCGGCGCCGTGGCAGACGCGGCGGCCAGGCGGCGGCATGTTATGGTGTGGAACTCGGGCCAGGGGGAAATAGTGCATAAGCTAGAACACCACTCACTATTACCTATACCATATCCTCCATTAAGGAAGAACTCACTAAATGAAGGGGGTGCACCACACCATACCAGAAAGCACGAAACTCTTGTTAGTGTAAAAAGGAAAATAACATATATACACACAGAAGAAATGACTTGAGAAAACTAACCGGATGAGTAGCCTACTGATCTGTAACTAATTATGTGTATTCTGTAGCATAATAGCTGATGTGTATTCCGTAGCATAATAGTACAACTCAGCAGGAAAACTGATAATATGTATGCATTTTCTGTCAAAGTTGATGACCTGTTCATACAAATGCACTTGTCCATTATCTTCCTTGAATTGGATGCAACTATATATACACACATGTTGATGATTTAAGGAGTCAGAAGACAAGGGGGGAAGTAAACGAGGATATGTCGAATCAAGCGTGTGAACGAAAGTACTATTACTTTTTTTTCTTCTCAGATCCCATACTCCATTTACATAATCATAAACTCTGTAATTGAACGGATTAAAGAATAGGTTGCCATACAAACATTACAACAATGTTAGTAATGTAGCTCCTGTGACATACAAAAATGGCATTTTTCTACACTATGAGTACAAGATTTCCTACAGAAGATTTGTGCTGAAGCTTGAAACCCGTAAAACAAAAGACAAGACAAGCAAATAAGGGTTTGAAACCAAAGCTCTAAGAACTAGAATTCAAGATGTGACAATCCTATGATGTTGAGCTGCACATCTTAGCACATTGGAAAGTGTCTCTCACTTGATGAATATAATTTCAAAACACGATTTTAGTCTACAAAACAATCAAAATCAGGTCAATGGAACAATGGCATCTGAGATTTTTTTTCGAGAACGCAGCGGCTCGAGACGATATCTCAGTTCGGCCTAGGAAGCATGCGAGGCAGTGAACGTTGGTGAGGCGCAAATGCGCGAGCATCCGATCTAGGGCGTTCTCCCTCTCTATGTCAATGAGGCCGGCAAAGGCCAACGATTCCACCATTTAGTACACAATATACATAGTGTATTTAAAAAAAATTATCCACCATAACATATACTCCCTCCGTTCTAAATATAAGTCTTTCTATGGATTTCAATACAAACTACATACGAATGTATGTAGACATATTTTAGAGTGTAGATTCACTCATTTTGCTTCGTATATAGTCCGCAGTGGAATATCTAAAAAAGACTTATATTTAGAAACAGAGGGAGTAGTACTAATTATATTACCAGAAATTCAGTGAACAAATTTTAACACATCTACACATATTTATATTGAGCTTTTTAAGAATTTGAAACATCCTAGATGTCTCCTTACTAATCAACTCCCCTTTTTCAGTTTGATTATTCACGCCTCTATACAAATCAATTTGGTTTACTGTCCTTAACAGTATAAAGTTCAAATCACTTTCCTCCCAAATTATTTACTTTTTGCAATATTGGTATCTTCAGACTCAAAAAACAAAATACTATTACTAAGTAAATTAAAGAAAGATAATGCACGTAGAAATACTAAGAAATTAAGTGCACTTTCATGCGTGGACTATTAGTAGGTTTTACAAAATAAAATTACACTACATACATAGATATCAGAATTTAAATCGACATGCATCCTAACAAGAGAAAAAATATCCCTAAACTCACATGGGTAAGCAAATTAATTGTGGATACGTAGATCCTTTTATGTGTGCATAGAAATAGCAATATAAATGAATCAACCAAGCCCCAACATGCTGACCTTATAGATGACTGCAAGGAATTGTTTCTCTTGTTCCATTGTGATAGTGGATAGGATCGTCTCCTTTCTAGTGCCTACAAAGCAAAGACCAATTGACATAAGATTGGAAAAAGGCAATGCCACTGAAAAAGTGAGCTAGACGGGGTTGCTGACGGCAGAGACATGCTATATGTACCAAGTATATAGACTGTAGTGAACAAATGCATTATCTTTAACATCAGGACATGCTATGTATTAAGTTGACATTAATAATTTCCAGGCAGGCAAAATGTAAGAAAAAAGTTGCGTGAATCTGAATTGCACACTAAATGATTCAGAATTGAATCTAAGAAAAAAACTAAGGGTGCTCCTCCATCTAAACAATCCACAAGTACTCGTTAAACTGGAATTTTATTTATCACCTTCACTTAGCCATAGTAATTCTGAAGACTGAATTTCAGAAACAACAATTCTAATAATCATTACAAGGGAAATTACCCATATTCTTGTTTGATGCTATCGGTAGTAAGACCGGCCTCTGTTTTTATTTCTTGGTGAAATTCGACAATCAACTCTCGATGAGGATAATCGAAGTAGTCACCAGCAGACTCGTAGCAACAACAATGTGAAGTTTATGGATATATGATATTTCTCATTGCAATTAATGCCACTAAATTTATTGATCCATCAAAATCATGCATAAGTACAAAATAAAATGAATCTGAGTTGAGGGGAATAAGGATCAAATGAAAGAATGAATGGATCGCGCACATACCATTCATAAGTTCTTCTCTGGTTGGAAATGGAACCCATTACGTGTCGCTGCAGCATCCTTCTCTTCGGTGCCGAGGAACCCCATTTGGCCATTAACTCCGGTGCCACCCTCAACATCTTCCATAACATGTCAGTTTCCACCACTGACATTTTATTCGCCAGCTCAGTCACGAAGCCCTGTCCACCATGTTTCATTTTGTATTACATTACTCTCACATATCATACATATTACTATTCAACCATGCATATCAGTGAAAATATAGGAATGGATCTCTATTACAACAATAACTACACACTTTTTCCAGAGTGACTTATATATATGCTTGCTACAACTATCTTCTACGCACCACCCTTGCTGCAGAATCGGCTGCGGTATCAGGTTCCTTCTCCCACTAACCACCTGTGTCACAATTTTGTTGTGGTTATTCTGAATAGCTATCGTTGTCTCCCTCTGAGACTTGTGTGTGAGAAGAGGCGACCCATTGAACACACATTGTTATACGCCAGGCAAGAAATCACCACACTGCACCACACATCGCCGACCACAATGTCAAGTCCGTGATCAAAATTAAGAAGTGTTCTTGGCTTCCAACCTTGGCCAAAAACTGCCACCAGAACACCATGTGGTCTCTCAAGAGGCGGGAAAGATTCTGGGGAAGCACCAGGACATACCTTCTACATCTCGGTGGTCGTGATGGGTGGCGTTGATCTCGTCGCCCCCTAGCAATGGCTCCATGGAGGGTTAGGGATTCTTCGGAGCGTGCTTTTATATTGGATGAGATGTGTGCCTCCCTCCCGTGAGCTTGCGACAATGCGCCGTGACCGTCGTCCTCCACGCGTCATTGAAACACGAAATTGAATGAAGAAACAGTAAGCATATTGCTTCATGAAAAATCAAATACTATTGCAACTAAATATATAACACAGTAATGAGAGTGTCGAGGTTCTTGTGTGTATAGTCAGCCGGCAATAAGGTACAAATATGTTCTTCTTTCATCAGTTTTATGTTTGTAGCAATGACAATACTTTTAAGCCACTGACTATTATAATCTATGAAAGAATGCTCCTGAGAAAACAAACTCGGGCCATATGAGTCTTTTTTTTTGCAAGAAACCATGTAAAGTCCACTGATATTTGATAGTTGAAAAATTGGAAACTAAACATTAGCATATTCTAGGGGACCAGCACAAGTGAGATATGTGGCCAGCGGTAAGGAATATTGACCACTCACAACATAAACAAAATTGTTCAACCTGATGTACCAGGAAATTATCGGCGTGGACGAGGTCTATTCAAATTTTCCTAAAGCACAAATTCAAAGTCCCAGTTAAGTATATAGTATACTGCTTACTGGAGAAATCATAATATTAGATTATTCTATAATTAAGGCATGTAAAGGTTGGAACATGCTGAATAAATGTCACTTTAAAAAATAGCCTTGAATTTTTCTATAGTTAATTGCCCGTGCGATGCAACAGAGACATACATATTTGAGTGGCTCAACGACAATCGTCCTGTAAATCTCCCCTCCCTCTCTGGTCTTCCTCTCTGTACATATATGCCCATCTCCCTTCCTCCTATCTCCCTCTCTCTACATATATCCCCATCTTCCTTCCTCCGCTCTCCCTTCCTTCCACCCTCTCTCGCTCATTGTAGGCATCATAGGGGACATACATTTTGTAGAGTACTAATAATTTCCAAGGACCATTGTTCGCCTACATCTATAGCACATGCCTCTCTTCCTCCCACCCGCTCTTCCTAAGGTCTTCCTACCTTCCTAAGGTCTTCCCACAACAAATGAAAGGGAACAGAGAAGTAGCGGAGGTTTGCTTCGGATATTCTTCCATTGAGATACCATGCTGAACGGAAGCTTCTTCGTCGATTCCTTCACCTATATAACAATCATTAAGCATATCAAATAGGGCTTGGTGTTCAGTAAGCAGCTGGAAAGGATTAAATGGAGTCTGCCTTTCACGAAGTCCCTACCAATGTATCCCGTCGGATGTCTCTGGCGTCAACTCTATAAAACACTTGTAACAAACTTCTTCCCTGCTCAATATATTGGAGCAACTATGCTGCATTTGTAGAAGAAAATGACTCACAAGGAACAATCATTTTCTCTAAATAAAACATAAGAAACAAGTTGTATGTTGACTTACTCCTTTTAATCAAACATGCTCCATGGCATGGCACAAGTCTTCATGTTCCTATCAAAACCGCAACCGAGTTGCAGAAGCACTTGGTCTTATCTCGTAATCTAGCAAACAATCGTAACTACCACCAAATGTGACTACCACGGTACCACATATGCTATGTCATGGTATCACATATCAATCTGTCACGAGTCATAAGACAAGAATAATACTATAGCCAAGATCTAAATGGGGCTTCACTGCAATCTACAACTGGATTTTCAAAGAAGCATAATTGAAGCATATTGAATAAGTAAAGATATTGTACAAAAAGATTCTAATGGTGTATATCTGTATATGCAGCAAGTGGAAAAGTAAGAGATGTAGACAGCAAGCAATTGTCAGAGCACTTCAAAATATCATGATTAACCGGTGGCAAATAAATCATGAAACATGGGCTGTAACTTTCAACAAATAAACCAAACATCATAATGTCAGCACCCATCGGCATTGCAGGTGACGACCACGTTGCTGCCCTTGCCATTGTGGTTATGGTCATCCAAATCTTCCTCCTCGTCCTTCGATATAAATAATGCCCAAAGCATTGTGAACACCGCGACTTCGGTTTTGACCTGCATCCATGCGAGTGAGATGGACCAGAGACTGATCTTGCATGAAAAGAAGAGGAAAACTATGGGAGAATAGAGGAACCCCAATGAATCTTGTTCACATACATTTGGTGTGTAGATGGATGGTTGTGACAGTGCAACAATAACACATGCCGGCATCACACGGAATATTTCTTACGACGATCGCTATAGACTTCGGTAGAGGCGGAAGGAGCCTTGGTGTAGATGGCTACGGTCTGTGTCAGCTACGTACTTTCCATTAGAGCACATACGTACGCAGTGGTCGCTAAATGTGCACATTCAGCTCAGAATTCAAGAATCAAGAAACAGTACACATTCCAATGGTGAACTAAGGATGCTACTACAACAGAATTGCTATTAAATCGGAATTACAAAAGACTGGAGAAATTACTGTTATAAGCACTCTTCGGAGTTCAGAACCAGATACTTGCTAAACTTTGTAAGTTCTTAAACTGTATAAATTAGGGTCCTAAATCTTTTTTCGTTGGCCAACACAAACAATCTGCAAACTTAATAGAAAAGAATGCAAAGAGAAGAAAAAAAGGCAAACCTTATGTGTGAATCAATGGATTGTGTGCCTGGCGGCCAAGCCACAACCATCCACGCAGATGAGCCTCGTCCAAATTCTTATACCGTACATTATACGTCTGTTCCATCACGATTGGAACACCCAGACATCAAATAAACGCCAGCCTGCGAGATCCCTAGCCGCCGCCAAGCCAACTGTATCATCACTGTGATCCAGCCAAGGAGCCGCCATGCTTGGCAGGGGAAGGACGACGCCGACACCATCGACGCAGATGAGCAGCGCGCGACCTACCCCCACGGGTCCCATCGCAGAAGATGCCAACGAAAACAGGGAACTGGCCGACATCACCTCCATCATCCCGGACACGGTGTGCCCGGATGGCCGCCATGGGGAGTGGCTGCCACAACAACGATTCATGCAGAGACGGAAGACAGGGCGTGACAGCGGAGTTGGGAGAGATAGAAGACCATGGGGCAACCGGGGGAGGGGCGGCAGCGACGATTATGCGCATCCCGAAGTTCATCGGCAGGGTTTGAAACCGCCCTGCCCTGGAGACTTGGCGGCGGCGATTCCCGGAGTTCGGCGGCGGTGGGATTGAAACCGCCCTGCCTTGCAGAGGCGGGGGCGGGATTCAAACCGACATACCTTGCAGCGGCGGCGGCGACGTCTCCCCCATCGGACGGCGGCGGCGGCGGTGTCCCCCCCCCCCCTTCCTTCCCTCTCTCCCTCCTCTTTTCCCCTCCACTCCTAATCCAACAAGGAAAAGGGAGGGAGTCCAACTCCCGGTGGGAGTAGGACTCCTCCTGGCGCGCCCCCTCCTGGTCGGCCGCACCTCCCCATTGCTCCTTTATATACGGGGGCAGGGGGGCACCCTAGAGACAGAACAATCCATCGTTTGATCTTTTTAGCCGTGTGTGGTGCCCCCCTCCACCATAATCCACCTCGATAATACTGTAGCGGTGCTTAGGCGAAGCCCTGCGTCGGTAGAACATCATCATCGTCACCACGCCGTTGTGCTGACGAAACTCTCCCTCAATACTCGGCTGGATCGGAGTTCGAGGGACGTCATCGGGCTGAACGTGTGCTGAACTCGGTGGTGTCGTGTGTTCGGTACTTGATCAGTCGGATCGTGAAGACGTACGACTACATCAACCGTGTTGTGCTAACGCTTCCGCTTTCGGTCTACGAGGGTACGTGGACAACACTCTCCCCCCCTCGTTGCGATGCGCCACCATGATCTTGCATGTGCATAGGAAATTTTTTGAAATTACTACGTTCCCCAACAGTGGCATTCGAGCCTGGTTTTATGTGTAGATGTCATATGCACGAGTAGAACACAAGTGAGTTGTGGGCGATATAAGACATACTGCTTACCAGCATGTCATACTTTGGTTCGGCGGTATTGTTGGATGAAGCGGCCCGGACCGACATTACGCGTACGCTTACGCGAGACTGGTTCTACCGACGTGCTTTGCACACAGGTGGCTGGCGGGTGTCAGTTTCTCCAAGTTTAGTTGAATTGAGTGTGGCTACGCCCGGTCCTTGCGAAGGTTAAAACAACACCAACTTGACAAACTATCGTTGTGGTTTTGATGCGTAGGTAAGAACGGTTCTTGCTAAGCCCAGTAGCAGCCACGTAAAACTTGCAACAACAAAGTAGAGGACGTATAACTTGGTTTTGCAGGGCATGTTGTGATGTGATATGGTCAAGACATGATGCTAAATTTTATTGTATGAGATGATCATGTTTTGTAACAAAGTAGAGGGCGGTTGTCGCTTTATTGTATGCAATGCAATCGCCCTGTAATGCTTTACTTTATCACTAAACAGTAGCGATAGTCGTAGAAGCATAAGATTGGTGAGACGACAACAATGCTACAATGGAGATCAAGGTGTCGCGCCGCTGACGGTGGTGATCATGACGGTGCTTCGGAGATGGAGATCACAAGCACAAGATGATGATGACCATATCATATCACTTATATTGATTGCATGTGATGTTTATCTTTTATGCATCTTATCTTGCTTTGATTGACGGTAGCATTATAAGATGATCTCTCACTAAATTTCAAGATAAAAAGTGTTATCCCTAAGTATGCACCGTTGCCAAAGTTCGTCGTTCCCAGACACCACATGATGATCTGGTGTGATAAGCTCTACGTCCATCTACAACGGGTGCAAGCCAGTTTTGCACACGCAGAATTCTCAGGTTAAACTTGACGAGCCTAGCATATGCAGATATGGCCTCGGAACACTGAGACCGAAAGGTCGAGTGTGAATCATATAGTAGATATGATCAACATAGTGATGTTCACCATTGAAAGCTACTCAATTTCACGTGATGATTGGTTATGGTTTAGTTGATTTGGATCACGTGATCACTTAGAGGATTAGAGGGATGTCTATCTATGTGGGGGTTCTTAAGTAATATGATTAATTGAACTTAAATTTATCATGAACTTAGTACCTGATAGTATCTTGCTTGTTTATGTTGATTGTAGATAGATGGCCCATGTTGTTGTTCCGTTGAATTTTAATGCGTTCCTTGAGAAAGCAAAGTTGAAAGATGATGGTAGCAATTACACGGACTGGGTCCGTAACTTGAGGATAATCCTCATTGCTGCACAGAAGAGTTACATCCTGGAAGCACCGCTAGGTGTACCACCTGCGCTAGCAACTACAGACATTGTGAACGCCTGGCAGTCACTTGTTGATGACTACTCGATAGTTCAGTGTGCCATGCTTTACGGCTTAGAACCGGGACTTCAACAACGTTTTGTACGTCATGGAGCATATGAGATATTCCAGGAGTTGAAGTTAATATTTCAAGCAAATGCCCGGATTGAGAGATATGAAGTCTCCAATAAGTTCTACAGCTGCAAGATGGAGGAGAATAGTTCTGTCTGTGAACATATACTCAGAATGTCTGGGTATAACAATCACTTGATTCAACTGGGAGTTAATCTTCCGGATGATAGCGTCATTGACAAAATTCTTCAATCACTGCCACCAAGCTACAAGAGCTTTGTGATGAACTATAACATGCAAGGGATGGATAAGACGATTACCGAGCTCTTCGCAATGCTAAAGGCTGCGGAGGTATAAAACAAGAAGGAGCATCAAGTGTTGATGGTCAATAAGACCACCAGTTTCAAGAAAAGGGCAAAGGGAAGAAGAAGGGGAACTTCAAGAAGAACAGCAAGCAAGTTGCTGCTCAAGAGAAGAAACCCAAGTCTGGACCTAAGCACGAGACCGAGTGCTTCTCTCGCAAACAGACCGGTCACTTTGGAAGCGGAACTGCCCCAAGTATTTGGCGGATAAGAAGGATGGCAAGGTGAACAAAGGTATATGTGATATACATGTTATTGATGTGTACCTTACTAGAGCTCGCAGATAGCACTGGGTATTTGATATCGGTTACATTGCTAATGTTTGCAACTTCGAAACAGGGACTACGGATTGCTTAACACCGCCAAGGACGAGGTGACGATGCGCGTGGGAAACGGTTCCAAAGTCGATGTGATCGTCGTCGGCACGCTACCTCTACATCTACCTTCGGGATTAGTATTAAACCTAAATAATTGTTATTTGGTGCCAGTGTTGAGCATGAACATTATATCTGGATCTTGTTTGATGCGAGTCGGTTATTCATTTAAATCAGAGAATAATGGTTGTTCTATTTATATGAGTAATATCTTTTATGGTCATGCACTCTTGAAGAGTGGTCTATTTTTGATGAATCTCGATTGTAGTGATACACATATTCATAATGTTGAAGCCAAAAGATGCAGAGTTGATAATGATAGTGCAACTTATTTGTGGCACCGTTTGGGTCATATTGGTGTAAAGCGCATGACGAAACTCCATACTGATGGACTTTTGGAATCACTTGATTATGAATCACTTGGTACTTGCGAACCATGCCTCATGGGCAAGATGACTAAAACGCCGTTCTCCGGTACTATGGAGAGAGCAACAGATTTGTTGGAAATCATACATACAGATGTATGTGGTCCGATGAATATTGAGGCTCGTATGGATATCTTTATTTTCTCACCTTCACAGATGATTTGAGCAGATATGGGTATATCTACTTAATGAAACATAAGTCTGAAACATTTGAAAAGTTCAAAGAATTTCAGAGTGAAGTTGAAAATCATCGTAACAAGAAAATAAAGTTTATACGATCAGATCGTGGAGGAGAATATTTGAGTTACGAGTTTGGTCTACATTTGAAACAATGCGGAATAGTTTTCAAAACTCAAGCCACCCGAACACCACACAACAGTAATGGTGTGTCCGAACGTCGTAATCGTACTTTACTAGATATGGTGCACTCTATGATGTCTCTTACTGATTTACCGCTATCATTTGGGGTTATGCTTTAGAGACAGTTGCATTCACCTTAAATAGGGCACCATCGAAATCCATTGAGACGACGCCTTATGAACTGTGGTTTGGCAAGAAACCAAAGTTGTCGTTTCTTAAAGTTTGGGGCTGCGATGCTTATGTGAAAAAGCTTCAACCTGATAAGCTCGAACCCAAATCGGAGAAATGTGTCTTCATAGGATACCCAAAGGGGACTGTTGGGTACACCTTCTATCACAGATCCGAAGGCAAGACATTCATTGCTAAAAATGGATCCTTTCTAGAGAAGGAGTTTCTCTCAAAAGAAGTGAGTGGAAGGAAAGTAGAACTTGATGAGGTAACTGTACCTTCTCCCTTATTGGAAAGTAGTTCATCACAGAAACCGGTTCCTGTGACACCTACACCAATTAGTGAGGAAGTTAATGATGATGATCATGGAACTTCAGATCAAGTTGTTACTGAACCTCGTAGGTCAACCAGAGTAAGATCCGCACCAGAGTGGTACAGTAATGATGTTCTGGAGGTTATGTTACTAGACCATGATGAACCTACGAACTATGAAGAAGCGATGGTGAGCCCAGATTCCGCAAAATGGCTTGAGGCCATGAAATCTTAGATGGGATCCATGTATGAGAACAAAGTGTGGACTTTGGTTGACTTGCCCAATGATGGGCAAGCCATTGAGAATAAATGGATCTTCAAGAAGAAGACTGACGCTGACGGTAATATTACTGTCTATAAAGCTCGACTTTTTGCAAAAGGTTTTCGACAAGTTCAAGGGATTGACTATGATGAGACTTTCTCACACGTAGCGATGCTTAAGTCTGTCTGAATCAAGTTAGCAATTGTCGCATTTTATGATTATGAAATTTGGCAAATGGATGTCAAAACTGCATTCCTAAATGGATTTCAGGAAGAAGAGTTGTATATGATGCAACCAGAAGGTTTTTTCGATCCAAAGGGAGCTAACAAAGTGTGCAAGCTCTAGCGATCCATTTATGGACTGGTGCAAGCCTCTCGGAGTTGGAATAAACATTTTGATAGTGTGATCAAAGCACTTGTTTTTATACAGACTTTTGGAGAAGCCTGTTGAGGGAGTCCTGGATTAGGGGGTGTCCGATAGTCAACTATCACCGCTGGCGGACTCTGGACTATGAAGATACAAGATTGAAGACTTCGTCCGTGTCCGGATGGGACTTTCCTTGGCGTGGAAGGCAAGCTTGGCGATACGGATATGTAGATCTCCTACCATTGTAACCGACTCTGTGTAACCCTAACCCTATCCGGTGTCTATATAAACCGGAGGGTTTTAGTCCGTAGGATGAACAACAATCATACCATAGGCTAGCTTCTAGGGTTTGGCCTCTCTGATCTCGTGGTAGATCCACTCTTGTACTACCCATATCATCAATATTAATCACGCGGGAGTAGGGTTTTACCTCCATCGAGAGGGCCCAACCTGGGTAAAAACATTGTGTCCCTTGTCTCCTGTTACCATCCGCCTAGACGCACAGTTCGGGACCCCCTACCCGAGATCCGCCAGTTTTGACACCGACATTGGTGCTTTCATTGAGAGTTCCTCTGTGTCGTCATCCTTAGGCCCGATGGCTCCTTCGATCATCAACAACGACGCGGTCCAAGGTGAGACTTTTCTCCCCGGACAAATCTTTCAGATTCGGCTTTGCATCAGCGGGCCAATTCACTTGGCCATCCGAGCAGATCGAAGCTACGCCCCCGCCATCGTGTCAGATTTGGGAGTTTGAACTACACGGCCGACATCCGCGGAGACTTGATCTTGACGGATTCGAGCCATAGCCAAGCGCCGCCAAGACTGTCTCGATGGGCACGATCTAGCTCTGCCGCCAAACAGGCCACAGAGGTCGCACGTCCGCTCCGACCCTTAGCTCGGAGCCGACTCCGCCGATCGAGGACGAGTGGTTGGACACCGCCTCGGGGGCTACAATCTCTACGGCGATTGAGCCGAACTCCATCCCTGTCCTTTGCGAAGACCGTGACTCCAAGGTGCCGGACTCTGAACCCTCCGCGCCCCTGCCAATCGAATCCAATTGGGCACCGGTTATGGAGTTCATTGCCGCGGACATCTTTCAGCACTCGCCCTTTGGGGACATCCTGAATTCACTGAAGTCTCTTTCTTTATCTGGAGAGCCCTGGCCGGACTACGGTTAGGAAGGTTGGGATGCGGACGACGAAAAAATTCGACGCCCACCCACCACCCACTTTGTAGCCACAGTCGATGATTTAACCGACATGCTCGACTTCGACTCCGAAGACATCGACGGTATGGACGACGATGTCGAGACGACCAAGAACCAGCGCCTACGAGCCTTTGGAAGGCCACCTCGTCATACGACATATACATGGTGGACATCCCAAAAGATGGGAACGGCGATGGAACAAATGGAGGATGACCCCTCAAGAAACAGCCCAAGCGCCCGGCGTCGTGGCGCCGCTCTAAATACCGCCACAGCAAAAATGGTGATTCCGGCACGGGAGATAATAACACCCCGGACAGTGCCGAAGACAACTCCCTCCAGCAGGATTCAGCACAGGAGGAGGGAGAAGCCAGCCCTCATGATAGAGCGGCAGACAGGAAGGTGGGACGATAATTATATGCCTCCCTACGAAGATGAGGCAAGCCTCGACGACGACGAATTTGTCGTGCCTGAGGATCCCGCCGAACAGGAGCGTTTCAAATGCAGGCTTATGGCCACGGCAAGCAACCTCAAGAAAAAGCAGCAGCTTAGAGCTGACCAAGACCTGCTAGCTGACAGATGGACTGAAGTCCTTGCAGCCGAAGAGTACGAACTCGAACGCCCCTCCAAGAGATACCCAAAATGCAGGCTGCTACCCCAATTAGAGGAAGCAGCACCCAAACCTACATCACCAGCGCATGATGCGGCCGACCGGCCACCCCGTGGTCGCGACAGAGGCCTCTAGACCCTCCATTCAAGCCGCACTCGGCCGCTCGAAAAGTACCAAGGCACGGGGAAACGCGCCAGACCTGCGAGACATATTGGAGGACAAGGCAAGGCAAACAAGATTGATCTACGGATCGCGTGGGCGCCCCACGACACGTGATGATAACCGTCACGCCGGATACAGCAATTCCGGCCGGGCCGAACACAGTAGACAAAGCTCATTTGAGCTGCGTCGTGATATAGCTCAATATAGAGGCGCCGCACACCCACTATGCTTCACAGACGAAGTGATGGATCATCAAATCCCCGAGGGTTTCAAACCCATAAACATCGAATCATATGATGGCACAACAGATCCTGCGGTTTGGATCGAGGACTACCTCCTCCATATCCACATGGCCCACGGCGATGATCTACACGCCATCAAATACCTCCCACTCAAGCTTAAAGGACCAGTTCGGCATTGGCTTAACAGCTTGCCAGCAGAATCAATTGGTTGTTGGGAGGACCTGGAAGCCGCATTCCTTGATAACTTCCAGGGCACATACATGCGACCACCATACGCTGATGACCTCAGCCACATAATTCAGCAGCCAGAAGAATCGACCAGACAATTCTGGAGACGGTTCCTAACCAAGAAAAATCAAACCGTTGACTGTCCGGATGCAGAGGCCCTTGCAGCCTTCAAACATAACATCCGCGACGAGTGGCTTGCCCGGCACCTAGGACAGGAAAAGCCGAAATCCATGGCAGCCCTCACAACGCTCATGACCCGCTTTTGTGCGGGAGAGGACAGCTGGCTAGCTCGTAGTAACAACTTGACCAAAAACCCTGGTAGTTCGGATACCAAGGACAGCAATGGCAGGACGCGTCGCAACAAGCACAAGCGCCGCATTAACGGCGATAATGTTGAAGATACGGCAGTCAATGCCGGATTCAGAGGCTCTAAACCCGGTCAGCGGAAAAAGCCTTTCAAAAGAAATACCCAGGGCCCGTCAAATCTGGACCGAATACTCGATCGCTCGTGCCAAATACATGGCACCCCCGGAAACCAGCCAACCACACCAACAGGGATTGTTGGGTCTTCAAACAGGCAGGCAAGTTAAATGCCGAACTCAATGACAAGGGGCTGCATATCGATGACGACGAGGAGCCCCGGCCGCCGAACAATAGAGGACAGAAGGGCTTCCCCCCACAAGTGCGGACAGTGAACATGATATACGCAACCCACATACCGAAAAGGGAGCGGAAGCGTGCACTAAGGGACGTATATGCGATGGAGCCAGTCGCCTCGAAGTTCAACCCATGGTCCTCCTGCCCGATCACCTTTGATCGAAGGGACCACCCCACTAGCATCCGCCACGGCGGATTCTGCGCATTGGTTCTTGACCCAATCATCGACGGATTTCACCTCGCTAGAGTCCTGATGGACGGCGGTAGCAGCCTGAACCTGCTCTATCAGGATACAGTGCGCAAAATGGGCATAGAACACTCAAGGATTAAACCCACAAAGACGACCTTTAAAGGCGTCATACCAGGTGTAGAGGCCAATTATGCAGGCTCGCTACACTCGAAGTGGTCTTCGGATCCCCGGATAACTTCCGAAGCGAAGATTTAATCTTCGACATAGTCCCGTTCTGCAGCGGCTATCACGCACTGCTTGGACGAACCGCATTTGCAAAGTTCAATGCGGCGCTGCACTATGCGTACCTCAAGCTCAAGATGCCAGGCCCTCGAGGAGTAATCACGGTCAATGGAAACACCGAACGCTCTCTCCGAACAGAGGAGCACACGGCGGCCCTCGCGGCGAAGGTGCAAAGCAGCCTCTCACAGCAATTCTCGAGTCCGGCTATTAAACGTCCGGCCACCGTCAAGCGCGCCCGGAGTAACCTACAACAAGACCGCCTGGCACGATCCGAGCACGCGTAGCAATCCGGCCCCTAACCCAGCCCTCGCGAAATTGCGAAGCCAGTGCTACGCGTACATAACTACGCTCTGGAGATACCATGGGCATAAGGGGAGGGGCACGACCACGGCACGCCTGCACGCGGCTCAACCGCACTGTGGGCTCCGATTGTGTCATTCTTTTTCTTTCTTCTTTTCTCTTACTTTCGTGACTCCGCTTCAGAAGCCCCGTCCGGCACTAGAATTGCCGAACTCACGATGCAACAGCCAGGGAAGCAGAAAGCTACGTCGAGTGTCCAGGTGGTCTCTACTACGAGCGTTATACCTGTTTTACATACCATCCCGCAGCTTACCCCTGGAGGGGGACATGTTAAATAGTCCCATCCCTTGCTTATCGCACTATTTTTATCGTTCTGCTTTCATTGTAGTACCTTTTTGAATAAACAATACATAGCTTTTGCTTATTATTGCACTCCTTTTTTTATCTATGTTCATTCATGACATGTTGCACCCGTACACTTTGGTATGGCCAATACACCAGGGGCTTAAGTACCCCAAAAGTATGGTGTGATAAGTCTGAATACTTTCACAAGTGCTGCACCCCGAACTTATAGCATTATATGCATTGGCTCCGAATCATGTCTCGGATCAATAGTTGGGTTTGCCCAGCTCCCATGTTTTGGTACCTTACGTTCCGTTATATCGGCTAAGGTAGCGCTGGGAGAACCACTGCGATTGTGCCCCGGTTGAGCTGGGTTGAGCACCTCAGTGGAGAAACCTAAACCGACCGTCATGATAGGGCGAGAGCCGGTCACTGCTCGAGAGGTTTTTTCGGGTCCCTAAAGACTTATGCCGCTTAGAGCGAGGAGTCGGCATTGTCCGCCAAGGCGTGGATAGCGCCCGAACTCGGTCTTCCGAATACTAGGGGCTTCACGAAATTTAAAATTACAGAATTCTATGACTAAGTGAGAGTGTTCGAGCACTATAAGTCCTGGTTGCCTTGTTCGCTATGCTGAGCGCCTCCCTCGAAGGACCCAAGAATGGGAACAAGAGCGTCAAGTTTATCCCGAACACCCCAAAGACTTTGGCATGGGGGTTGAAGCCAACGACTTGCCATCTCTCAAATTTGATAAACGGCCGCATTGTAAGGTAATATTTTAAATTCACAAGCGTTGCTTAGCGCATATGAACAAGTTTTCAGCGTCTGAGGATAACAAATGCGAGTCTGTTCAAAAATTACATCTTTGGAGCATTCACCCGCTATAAGGCGGGCACCCTTCAGGACGCCCTCATAGTACATTTCGGGCTTGCGATGCTCCTTGCCCTTTGATGGCCCGTCCGTCACAAGCTTCTCAGCATCCAGCTTGCCCTAGTGCACTTTAGCACGAGCAAGGGCCCGACGGGCACCTTCAATGCAGACGGAGCGCTTGATGACTTCAATCCATGGACAAAGGCCCACCAAACCCGCACTAGACCAAGTAGCTCCTGTGCATGGCTTCCAATGGCCACAACCGAATTATGAGGCCCTTCATGGCCTGTTCGGCGACCTTGTGGAGCTCGACCAGCCGCTTCACCGGTCGCCAGGGCACTGATGTCCGGCCTCAACATCTGAGACCGTAACACCTTTTCCGTCGAGCTCCCCTCCTTGGCGCGGTAGAACGCGCAGCATCATACACACTACCACGGGCAGATCTGCGAACGCCTCTGGAGAGCTCCAGATTCGGGTAAGTAATAGATAATTCACTTTCACATGCTTGCTTTGCATAAAGAATGCCTTACCCGCCGCTATCTTCTTTAATGATTCAATTTCTGGAGGGCTTTTTGGGCTTCGCCTTAGCGGCTTTGGCACTCTCAAGAGACGACGCCAGCTCGGACTCTCGAGTCTTCGAGTCACGCTCCAAACTCTCGTGTTTTTCCACGAGAGCCTGGAGCTCTTGCCGCACCTCTGCCACCCGCGCCTCCTGCTTCTCTCGCTCGGTGTGCTCCATGACGCTTTGCTTTCGGTCGTGGACACCGCTTCCTTCAGGGTCGCCACCTCATTCGTGGCCCCTACAATACCCACGTTAGTCCTGTCATTTTTGCAACCAAATCCTTTCTATAAGGTATTACTTTAATAAGGTATTACTTACCTTCCCTGTCCTCGAGCCGCTTCTTGGCAAGGCCGAGCTCGTTCTCGGACCGCTCGAGGCTCTGCTTCAATGCATTGACCTCCATGATCGGTCTTGGCAGAGGTCAGCGGCCCTGCATTCCCATATTGACATACTTATGTTAGACTCTCACAGATATCTTTTTAGATCCTCGGTCCGCTTATCACAATCGAACTAAGCATCGTGGGCTACCGTCTATGCGGTAATATTTTTACATATTCTAAACTTACCTCAAAGCCCGTTAGAAGGCTGGTACAGGCTTCCAGCCCGCTCTTGGCGGATCGAACTTTCTGGATCACCACACTCATAACAAAGGCGGTGCTCCTCGTCGATGGAGGCGCCGTTAAGCGCCTCCAGCAAGCTATCCGTGCCTCCGGATGGACGGAGGTCACCGGCGTCAGCGATCTTACCCTTCTTACGAAGGGGCCGCTTGCCGGACTTCGAACCAGAAGGTTCCAGACGGAGTCCGCACAGGTCGAACTTAGAGCCCTCCGGGTTTCGCCTTTGCGCCGGAGTCCGGAGGTCGCCTTGCGGCGCCTCCAGGACCACCTCCTCCTGGCTGGGGCCCTTTTGGGACTCCACCGTGATGTCGTCTGCGTAACGAAGAGAGGAGGCGGTCGGAAGTGAAGTGCTATTCACATCCGACGAATCCAGGGAGCCACTCGACGAAGCGGCGAGCTTGTCCTTGGGCGGGCTACATGGTTATATTCGGCATTAGAAGACACTATGCGACAAATAAACAGTCTTGAGCTATTACGGAGTCTGGACACTTACGATCTCGCCAGGGGCTTGGCCCTTGGTGGCCACTCCTCCTCGTCGTTGTCGGCGTTGGTGGAGAAGTCCGGAGGAAGGGTCCTTCCCTTCTTGGACCCTCCGGCCTCCCCAGTTGGGGCGGCCTTCCTTTTCTTCTCTCCCCCCGCTGGGGGAGAGGCTTCTTTTTCCTCCTCCTCGTCCTCATAGGAGGGTTCCGCCTCAGAGTCGTTGGACGATGAGTCCGACAGCACCTGGCGCCGGGAGCTCCTTCGAGTTCCCGTGGCCTCTTTCTTGGCCTTCTTCTCTGGCACCACGTGAGGTGCCGGAGCCAGCAGCCCCGTCAATCGGGCGTCCGCTTGGTTTTCTGGCAAGGGGGCCGGACAGTTAATCTGTCGCACGTCTTCACCAGTCTGTCAAAGGTTAGGGAGTTTTAGATCCCAGAGAGTCAAACTATGAAAAAGAGTCCCATAAAGGGTAAACTAACTTACCTCGCTGGCTTGACGCTGCGAGCTGAATCCACGATCTTCGGTAGCGGATGTGGGAGCCTCGGCGCCCTTGAACAGCACCTTCCAGGCATCTTCGTATGTAGTGTCGAAGAGCCATTTCAGAGTTTGGTGCTGTTGCTGGCATGGGAGAATCCAGCGGATGAGCATCACCTGGATTACATTGACAAGTTTGAGATTCTTGTCCACCAGGTTTCGGACGCAGGTTTGGAGTCCGGACAGCTCTTCCGAATCACCCCACGTCAGGCCCGTCTCTTTCCATGACTTGAGCCGTGTGGGGGAGCCAGATCGGAATTTGGGGGCCGCCGCCCATTGAGAGTCGCGCGGCTCGGTGATGTAGAACCACACCGAATGCCACCCTTTATGGTCTCCACAAAGGAGCCCTCGAGCCATAGGACTTTGGTCATCTTGCCAACCATGGCACCTCCACACTCCGGCTTGGCGGCCGCCCACTACCTTCGCTTGACATTGAAGGTCTTCACCATAAGCGAAGTGGGGCTGGATGTAGAGAAAGGTTTCGCACCTGACGATAAACGTCGAGATGTTGAGGATAAAGTTCGGGGCCAGATCGTGGAAATCCAGGCCGTAGTAGAACATGAGCCCCCGGACAAATGGGTGAAGTGGAAAACCTAGTCCGCGGAGGAAATGGGTGAGGAACACCACCCTCTCATGGGGCCTAGCGGTGGGAATAAGCTGCCCCTCGTCGGGGAGCCGGTGCGCGATGTCGCTGGACAAGTATCCGGCCTTCCACAGCTTTTTGACTTGTCCCTCCGTGACGGAGGAGACCATCCACTTGCCTCCCGCTCCGAACATGGCTGGAGAAGGTTGAGGAGGGATGTGCGGACTTGGGCGCTGGAGCTCGAGTGCGCAGAAATGGATGAGCACAGGAGGAAGAAGGCGTAGGTGAAAAGGTGGATCCTTATCCCCTTATATGGACGGATGAAGCTATGCGTCCCCCGCCAGCCTGGTAAAACTCGCTTATCTCCGGCGCCAGTAATCAATGGCGCGGTTGGGTTACCCACGCCCGTATTGATGGGAATTCCGGAATAAGGGGGCACGATCTCCGCTTTGATAAGACGTGCCAAGAAACCGCCTCGCTAAACGCTACCGAGGTGGAAATAAAGAAAACGATTCGTATAAAGGCTTGGCCGTGGTGTGATGTCACGCCCGCGGAATACGTCAGCCAGATCTGTGCAAAAGTTATTCTCTCTACGGTGGTATGTGGAACTTGTTTTGCGAGCGGACACTATCCTTGTGTTCAAAATCCTCTATGAAGTATTCGGAGGAGGAACCCGCCTTGCAATGCCGAAGACAATATGCGCGCCCGTACTAAATCGTCATTGAAGCCTGGTTCAGGGCTACCGAGGAGTCCTGGATTGGGGGTGTCCGGATAGCGAACTATCACCGTTGGCGGACTCACGGACTATGAAGATACAAGATTGAAGACTTCGTCCCGTGTCCCGGATGGGACTTTTCCTTGGCCTGGAAGGCAAGCTTGGCGATACGGATATGTAGATCTCCTACCATTGTAACCGACTCTGTGTAACCCTAACCCTATCCGATGTCTATATAAACCGGAGGGTTTTAGTCCGTAGGACGAACAACAATCATACCATAGGCTGGCTTCTAGGGTTTAGCCTCTCTGATATCGTGGTAGATCCACTCTTGTACTACCCATATCATCAAAATTAATCAAGCAGGAGTAGGGTTTTACCTCCATCGAGAGGGCCCGAACCTGGGTAAAAACATCGTGTCCCTTGTCTCGTGTTACCATCCGCCTAGACGCACAGTTCGGGACCCCCTACCCGAGATCCGCCGGTTTTGACACCGACACCTGTATTTACAAGAAAGTGAGTGGGAGCTCTGTAGCATTTCTGATATTATATGTGGATGACATATTGTTGATTGGAAATGATATAGAATTTCTGGATAGCATAAAGGGATACATGAATAAGAGTTTTTCAATGAAAGACCTCAGTGAAGCCGCTTATATATTGGGCATCAAAGATCTATTGAGATAGATAAACACGCTTAATTGGACTTTCACAAAGCACATACCTTGACAAACTTTTGAAGAAGTTCAAAATGGATCAAGCAAATAAAGGGTTCTTGCCTGTGTTACAAGGTGTGAAGTTGAGTAAGACTCAATGCCCACCACCGCAGAAGATAGAGAGAAGATGAAAGATGTTCCCTATGCTTCAGCCATAGTCTCTATCATGTATGCGTCTTGTGTACCAGACCTGATGTGTGCCTTGCTATAAGTTTAGCAGGGAGGTACCAAAGTAATCTAGGAGTGGATCACTGGACAGCGGTCAAGAACATCCTGAAATACCTGAAAAGGACTAAGGATATGTTTCTCGTTTATGGAGGTGACAAAGAGCTAGTCGTAAATGGTTGCGTCGATGCAAGCTTTGACACTGATCCGGACGATTCTAAATCGCAAACCGGATACGTGTTTACATTGAACGGTGGAGCCGCTGGGTTGGTACAGTTCTAAACAAAGCGTCGTGGCGGGATCTACGTGTGAAGCGGAGTACATAGCTACTTCGGAAGCAGCAAATGAATGAGTCTGGATGAAGGAGTTCATATCCAATCTACGTGTCATACCTAGTGCATCAGGTCCAATGAAAATCTTTTGTGACAATACTGGAGCAATTACCTTGGCGAATGAATCCAGATTTCACAAGAGAACCAAGCACATCAAGAGACGCTTCAATTCCATCCGGATCTAGTCCAGTGGGAGACATAGAAATTTGCAAGATACATATGGATCTGAATGTTGCAGACCGTTGACTAAGCCTCTTCCACGAGCAAAACATGATCAGCACCAAGGCTCCATGGGTGTTAGAATCATTACTGTGTAATCTAGATTATTGACTCTAGTGCAAGTGGGAGACTGAAGGAAATATGCCCTAAAGGCAATAATAAAGTTTTTATTTATTTCCTTATATCATTATAAATGTTTATTATTCATGCTAGAATTGTATTAACCGGAAACATAATACTTGTGTGAATACATAGAAAAAACAGTGTGTCACTTGTATGCCTCTACTTGACTAGCTCGTTGATCAAAGATGGTTATGTTTTCTAGCCATTGACATGAGATGTCATTTTATTAATCTAGATCACATCATTAGGAGAATGATGTGATTGACTTGACCCATTCTCGTTAGCTTAGCACTCGATCGCTTAGTATGTTTCTATTGCTTTCTTCATGACTTATACATGTTCCTATGACTATGAGATTATGCAACTCCGTTTACGGAGGAATGCTTTGTGTGCTACCAAACGTCACAACGTGAATCGGGTGATTATAAAGGTGCTCTCTGGTGTCTCCGAAGGTACTTGTTGGGTTGGCGATTTCGAGATTAGGATTTGTCACTCCGATTGCTCGAGAGGTATCTCTGGGCCCTCTCGGTAATGCACATCACTTAAGCCTTGAAAGCATTGCAACTAATGAGTTAGTTATGGATGATGTATTAAAGAACGAGTAAAGAGACTTGCCGGTAACGAGATTGAACTAGGTATAGAGATACCGACGATCGAATCTCGGGCAAGTAACATACCGATGACAAAGGGAACAACGTATGTTGTTATGCGGTCTGACTGATAAAGATATTCGTAGAATATGTGGGAGCCAATATGAGCATCCAGGTTCCGCTATTGGTTATTGACCGAAGACGTGTCTCGATCATGTCTACATAGTTCTCGAACCCATAGGGTCCGCACGCTTAAAGTTTCGATGACGGTTATATTATGAGTTTATAAGTTTTGATGTACCGAAGGTTGTTCGGAGTCCCGGATGTGATCACGGACATGACGAGGAGTCTCGAAATGGTCGAGACATGAAGATTGATATATTGGAAGCCTATATTTGGATATCGGAAGTGTTCCGGGTGAAATCGGGATTTTACCGGAGTACCGAGGGATTACCGGAACCCCCCGGGGGCTTAATGGGCCATAGTGGGCCTTTGTGGAGAAGAGGAGAGGCGGCCAGTGCAGGGCCACGCGCCCCTCCCCCCCTAGTCCGAATAGGACAAGGAGAGGGGGCGGCGCCCCCCCTTTCCTTCCTCTCTCCCTCCTTTTTCCCCCTCCACTCCTAATCCAACAAGGAAAAGGGAGGGAGTCCTACTCCCGGTGGGAGTAGGACTCCTCCTGGCGCGCCCCCTCCTGGCCGACCGCATCTCCCCCTTGCTTTTTTATATACAGGGGCAGGGGGCACCCTAGAGACACAACAATTGATCGTTTGATCTTTTAGCCGTGTGCGGTGCCCCCCTCCACCATAATCCACCTCGAGCACATCAGAAGCGGTGCTTAGGCGAAGCCCTGCGTCGGTAGAACATCATCATCGTCACCACGCCGTCGTGCTGAAGAAACTCTCCCTCAACACTCAGCTGGATCGGAGTTCGAGGGACGTCATCAGGCTGAACGTGTGCTGAACTCGGAGGTGACGTGCGCTCGGTACTTGATCGGTCGGATCGTGAAGACGTACCACTACATCAACCGCGTTGTGCTAACGCTTCCGCTTTCGGTCTACGAGGGTACGTGGACAACACTCTCCCCTCTCGTTGATATGCATCACCATGATCTTGCGTGTGCGTAGGAATTTTTTTGAAATTACTACATTCCCCAACATAGACCCCGTGCATTAGTCCAAATAATCGCACATGTCACATGGTATATTATATATGTTGTGCATAGACCCCGTGCATTAGTCCAAATAATCGCATAGACCGGTAGGTGTGTTCTTAAGCATTTTGTAATGAACAATGACTACAAAATGCATAGAAATGACTCAAAAGTGTCGTAGGGGGGCGTACATAAATGACATAGTCCAATGCACAATGTGACATGCATCATCTTGACTAAAAAGGACAGAGTATGCTTGGATCTATGTTGTCCCAAGATGTTCACGACGCATTGAAGACAAGGGCTATTGTTGAGAGTATGCCAGAGGATGCCAAAATATGACTTGATAACTCGCGAGACTACTTTGCTTTTGAAATAAAACACCCCTATGACACCATCACACTTGACATGATCATGTTCATTGATGAAGTTACATGCACAATTACAAATATATTGTGCATCACGTTCCTCTAAGATTCTCCTTTGACATCTTGGATTCAAGCTTGTACATCACACACCTCATAAACGCGTTGAAAGACGAGGGCTATCATGTAAGAGCACGTAGCATGCCAATATTTGATGTGACAAATGGCAAACGACTTTGGACTTGAAATTAAACACCCATGACACCATCACACTTCAGATGATCATGTTCATTGCTAAAGTTATGTGCACAATTACGAATATCATGTGTATCACGATCCTCTAGCATGGTACAACTTATAACACACTTAGGTGCGATCCTTCCCTCCCACTCGACTTGCCCTCAAAATAGCGTTCCCTCCAACTATCCTTTTCTCTGAAATAAATTATTCCCTCCAAAATAACTTCCCCTCCAACTAGTCTCCCTCAAAAAAATTCCTTCCCTCTAGAATGTTTGAAAGCTCGCTCAATTAACCCTCACCTCCTCGTAAATACAACCTATCATTCATTATAAGTGCGACCACATCTCCTTCCAACAAACAAAGCGCCTCCTCGTCTCTCTCTTCTAACCTAATTCCCCTCTCCTCCCCCTCCCTCCCCCATGTCGGTGGATATATCTCCACCGCAACTAATTGTTCGGTCCAATAATGACGCATGACATGACCGACATCATTATGTTGGACTCCATCCATTCTAAAGGTAAAATTACTCCAATACCTCACCTTAGATGATGAGGTCACACCCCCGACCCCCCATCAAATTTTCACATCCGTCTAGATCTGCACATCTAGTTCCTTGTTGAGTCAGAGACACAATCTAAGATTGTGTTACTTGTACTAGTACTAAATTTTAGGGTTCTTATCCAGGTTAAGACTACGGGTCATTCTATCTAGGGTTCTAGTATGTATACGATTTTCTAGTATGGTATGATGTTGTAATGAAATGCAAGGTCATAAGATCTAACTTATCAACTAATTACTCATTTTACTTTATTGACGAGCTTCCTGTTTGTCCAATCTTTTTTCAATGGAAATTGTTTCTCCAAACTTTGGTCCTATCTTGTTCTGGTGCAATGATTATGCCCTTTTGTATTGCTTTTCCTCTAGAGTAAATTGTGTTAAGCAACTACGTACATGTTTAATTGTCTTCATTGTTGTACAATAGCTGATAAAAGCTCACCAACGGATTGGAGATTATTCAAGCAGTCCCCAACCAAGATAATGGGTCTTAAACCGAAGAAGTGATGAACTATGACAACGATGATAACAAACCAATTGTTGAGTAGCTGACCTATGTTGCAAATATGGTTAGATGTCTAGAAGAAAGCAAGAAGGAAAACCCTGCAACTCTGGTTATAGTATGTTGACACTATTTGACATTCAAAAAGGTACTGCTAAATGTAGATTATAATATTATATGTTGAATTACATGTTAGCATGCATTTTTCTATAACATTAAGGAAGGAGAGATGATTGTTATGCGGAGCTCAGGCGCGTCCAAGAGAAAGTAGGATGAATGGTTAGTCAGCGTACTTTTTACCCTATAAACACTTATTTCAAAAGGATATTTAATATACTATCTTTGTTTCCTTTACCACCGCGGATTGTGCAAATGAATTAATATTTTGGAATTGTGCAATACCTAAATATTAAACCAGATCGATAACCTGGATATATGATTTCTGTAGGGGCAATTGGATTTCACATATGCTGAGCTGAATGCATGTCCACGAGGCCAGCATGAAGAAATTGGACCTATGAAGATGCAGCATAAACAACTTAAAATAGTCAAGAATGCTTTGGCAGAGGAACATGAGCCTATTGCTATGAAGGAGGCCCGGGCAGATCAACATGAAGAGACTGAAGCTCTCAAGGGGTGAGTAGCATATCAGCATGAAGAGGTTGAACCTGCGAAGGAGGCCCTAGCAGAGTTTCATGAGGAGCTAGGAACTGTCATGGAGGTCGTGGCCAAGCAGCATAAAGAGATGGAAGTTTCCAAGGAGGCCCAGCCAGAGCAACAGGAAGACATTCAAGTTGTCAACAATGCCATGGTTGAGCAGCATGATGAGCCCGAAGCTTGCAAGGATCAATCACCTAAGCAACAGGGAGACTTTGAGGTTGTCAAGAAGGCCCTAGCAAAGCAGCAGGAAGAACTTGAAGCTATCAAGACAACCCTCGCAGAGCAGCAGCAAGAGCTTGAATCTGTCAAGAAGGCCCTGCCAGTGCACAAGGATGAACTTGAAGGTTTCGAACTAGCCCTCGTAGCCTACAATGAAGAAGTTTAATGCCCTATTAGACCAGGTAAAGTTGTCATCAAGGCAATTCGAGAGCAGCAGGTTGTAGTTGAAACTAACAAGTGTCATATTTTGTTGTGCGATACTTTGTCCCATGGTGCTCAATTGTAATGTCGCCAATTGTGTGATACTTTGTCCCATAGAGAAAATAATGAAATATGTTCCATTTTGGCTGCAAATTTAAATATAAAACAAATTATCGGTGTCTACAAACTGTGACAGATATGGATACCGTCACTAGCGTATGGACCCACATGTAAGCATCCACGTCGCCCACTTGTCGTCCCACATGTAAGCAGCCACGTTAGAAATTTATGGCCCATTAGTCAATGGTGTTGGCCTGTCAAAACTAACGCCCAACTTATTACTGACGGGCACCATCCGTGATAAAACTTTGGTAGGGCCCAGCTGTAAGGTACCACATCAATAGATTATGGGCTCGTACGTTAGAAATGTTGACTGGTCAAACATGGTTGGTCGGTTGTTAGTTCGGATGTATTGTCACCAAAAACTACGATGAGGGGCAGTTGTTAGTATACAGTGATAGTTCTAGTGACATTTTTTGCCCGTCGCAAAAGACAGGTTCGACGACGTTTTTGGGTTCGACACCTGAGATACGATCTTGCGAGACGAAAAAAGTGGTACCGTCAAGAATTTATTTTCCGTGACGACACTTTGGTGATGGTGGGGCTACGGCCGAAAAACATCACAGGGGTATTTTCAGCGACGAAAAAGGGTTATGTGTGACACAAGTGAAACAACGTAAAAATAGAGCAAATCTTTTAGTGGATAGGCTTCACCAAGACAACTGTGAAGAGCAAACATTTGATGATAAACACTTTCATGAAATTTAAGTTTCTTGGAGGATATGACATGGCGATCATCAAGAAATCCATGGACGGAATAAATGGCAAGACCATTTGGACATTTTATCTTGCGTCCAACAAGATTTTTCGTGTCTCCCAAGACTGTCTTCGGAATCCAATACATATTGGCTGGATACTTGACCCTGCAAGAGAAATTAGTTCTTCTTAACCACCCACATCTGAAGGGGTGGCTTATAAGCAATGATTCTAAGTGCAGCATCTAATAATTTTGCCTTTAAAGCCCTAACAAATAGCTTCACAGGGGGGTTAGAGTACTCAAATGAATATGCAGAGAAATTATTTGATTTGTGAACATATTGGTCCAAAGAATGATGCTCATATTCACGAGCTTGATCATTGTTACCCTCGAAACATAGGTGTTAGCACGACTATATGAGGTCCTCTATTTGTATGAAGAATTTGGGCCATATGAAGCCTTTGCTCTCGAGTTTGTCTTCTTCCCTGGTGGTGTCATGATGACATTCACGGGAAGCTTTTCCATAAGACTTTTAGGTACCCAGATCTTCTTCATAGGAGACCCATTCCTGCAGTTAGTTCCAATAAACCTGGCAAACACTTCACCATTCTGATTTTTAAATAGTTTATAGTTCGGGTCAAATGACTAATCACTGATGATAGGGTTAACATAGTTATAGCCAGATAATGTGGATGGATCCACTGGTGGTCCCTTTGTAGCAACCCAGGTAGTTTTAGGGTACTGCTCAAGCTTCCTGTAGGAGCCATCAACATTCATGTTTCTCTCGAAACCAGTGCCCTCCTTGCTAGGATTCCTATTCAAGATCTGCTTCTTGAGGACATCGCAAAGGGTTTGATGCCCTTTGAGACTTTTGTACATTCCTGTCTCTAGCAATGTCTTCAACCGGCATTCTCATCAGTAATAGTGGCAGTTTCCTCAGATGAGGGGTTAGTGACCACAAATATAGTTGAAGATATTGCAGCTTCGGAAGCATTTGAACATTCAGCAGAAGAATTAGTGTTATCACGCTTAAGGCATTTCAAGCAAGGTGGCACAAACTCATCCTAGGCGGTACTAGTCTGTTGAGCAAGTAGTGAATCATGTTTAGTCCGAAGATCGTCATGAGACACTCTCAGTTTCTCTAGATCTTGCTTCCTTTGAAGAATCATAGGAAAGCTTCTCATGATCTGCTGAGAGGGTATCATGATGACTTAGAAGTTTGTCATACTTAACTTGAAGACTTTTTATGTCTTTAATTAAGGATTGACCTCGATTCATTTCCACGTCCAACAGGTCATCGCTTTTGTCTAGCAGAATTTGAATATTTTTCCATATCAGTTTGTTGCTTAGTTGCAATTTTAGCAATTCACATTCAGAGTCATATTCACTTGAGGTGGAAAAGTAAGCAGTGCAGGATGTTACCTTTGCGCCTATTCCCACGAGGCAATAGGCAGGAGTAGACTCGTCGTCGTAGCTGGCTTTAGTGTCGGTGACGTAGCCATTGTCTTCATTGGTGAAGCTGGACTTGGCGACGAATGCATAAGCTAGAGCCAAGCTTGCCATGCCTATATTAGACTCCTCCTCTGACTCCTCCACCACTTCCTTGAAAGAAGACTCCTCCTCGGAATCCATTTCCTTGCCGATGAATGCACGAGCTTTGTTGGAGGAACTCTTCTTGTGCGACGAAGACTTTGAGTATTTCTTCTTCTTCTTTTTGTCAGAGTCATAATCCTTGCTCTTCTTCTTCTTCTTCTTCTTCTTCTTCTTCTTCTTCTTTTTGTCATAGTCATAATCCTTGCTCTTATTCTTCTTCTTTGATTCATTTTCCTAGAGAGGACATTCAACCATGTAGTGGCATGGCTTCTTGCATTTGTGGCAAGTTCTCTTCTTGTAGTCACGAGTAGAAGTCGATGCCTTCTTTGAGTCATACTTTGGAGACCTTCCGGAGCGATTTTTCTTGGACAAATTATGAAACTTCTTCACCAGCATTGCAATTTCTCTGCCAATGTCTTCAGGTCCACCGAAACCGCGGTCAAATTCTTCAGACAAAGAAATATCCTTTGCCTTCAGAGCATGGGCACGCCCATTGCTAGGACCATAGATATCTCTCTTCTCAGATAGCTTGAATTCATGAGCATTGAGCCTCTCATGAATATTGGTGGGGTCCAATTGCTTGAAATTAGGACGCTCTTGTATCATCAGAGATAAGGTGTCAAACGAATTGTCAAGAGGCCTCAACAGCCTCTTCACAACTTTATGCTTGGTGATGTCAGTGGCGCCAAGAGCATGAAGCTAATTGGTGATGTCAGTGAGATGATCGGAAGTGAGCTGAACATTTTCATTGTTGAGCCTCTTGAAGCGATTGAAGAGATTGTGAAGAACATTGATTCGGGAGTCCCTTTGAGATGAGACGCCTTCATTGACCATGGAGAGCCAGTCCCAGACCAGCTTCATGGATTCCAGAGTACTCACACGACCATAGTGCCCTTTGGTCAGATGACCATAGATGATGTTCTTGGCAGTTGAATCCAATTGAGCAAACCTCTTCACATCAAAGTGGTAACTTCTTCACCGACTTTGGGAACACTAGTCCTGACGACATACCAGAGGAGGTTGTCGATGGCTTAAGGATGCATGCACATCTTATTCTTCTAGTAGGGTAATCAGTGCCATCAAAGATGGGGCATGCAGCGGAGACCTTAATTATCCCTGTAGTCAACATAGCTAAAAACTCTAGGTGGTTAAACCGAATCACACAATAGGGTAATCAGTGCCATCTTACTCTGATACCAATTGAAAGTGCTAGTTATCGACTAGAGGGGGAGGGGTGAATAGACAATTTTTATGATTGTCTTCAAAACAGGCAATGTCTTTAAAGACGCGAAAGCAAAACAGTAACTAGACAGGATATGGCAAAATATAAACTACACTAGGCATCTTGGCATATCAACACAGTTGAAGTGAGAAGCGAAGATAGACAACAAACTAGATAGCACGTAACAGTACAAACAGTTAATGTGAAGACAAAGATGTAATCAGAGAGATTTTCTTCACACAATGTCTTCAAACAGAGTGAGCAAGCAAAGGCTTCACGAAACTAAACAATAAGTAAAGGGTTGGAGTGACAATTGTATGCGTCAGTTAGGAGGCTGAGATTGAACTCAGAAGACCTAGTCTTCACCTTATTCCCCTTGAGCTAAGATCACTGTAGACCTCGCCCAATCACCTAGTTAAGTCTTCAAGGTAGACTTCCAAACCTTCACAGACTTCGTTCACCGGCAATCCACAATACCTCTTGGATGCTTAGAACACGACGCCTAATAGATCACAGTCTTCACGTGTAACAAGTCTTCGGTTCACGTAGAATAGAAAGGCGTAAGTGACGCTCAATCACTTTTGGGCTTTGGGTGTTTGGGTTTTTCCTAGTAGGGATTATCTCTCAAAGGCTTGGAGGTGGGTTACTCTCAAACGACAAAAGTCGTGCAATAGCTTGGAGTAGCCATCAAATTATGGTGGAGGGGTGGGCTATTTATAGCCAGGAGGCATGATACGTCTCCGTCGTATCTATAATTTTTTATTGTTCCATGCCAATATTCTACAACTTTTATATACTTTTGGCAACTTTTTATACTATTTTTTGGGACTAACATATTGATCCAAAGGCTCAGTGCAGTTCTGTTTGTTGCATGTTTTATGTTTCGCAGAAACCCAATATCAAACGGAATCCAAACGGGATAAAAACGGAATTATTTTGGAATATTTGTGATTTTTGGGAGGAAGAATCCAAACGGGATAAAAACGGAATCAACGTGAAATGATGCCCGAGGTGGCCAAGAGATAGGGGCCCACCACCCCTCCAGGGGGGCGCGGCCCCCACTCTTGTGGGCCACCCGTAAGGCGGTTGATGCCCTTCTTTGGCCGCAAGAAAGCTAATTTTTGGAAAATGATCTGGGCGAAGGTTTCAGGTCAATCGGAGTTACGGATCTCCATATATACACGAAACGGTGAAACAGAGCCTAATGTAACGCGAAAAATGTAGAGATAGATCCAATCTCGGAGGGGCTCTCGCCCTCCCAAGCCATGGGAGCCAAGGACAAGAGGGGAAACCCTTCTCCCATCTAGGGAGGAGGTCAAGGAAGAAGAAGAAGAAGGGGCCTCTCTCCCCTTGCTTCCGTGGCGCCGGAAGGCCGGGGGCCATCATCATCACCGCGATCTTCACCAACACCGCCGTCATCTTCACAACATCTCAATCACCTTCCCTCTTCTATATTCAGCGGTCCACTCTCCCGTAACCCGTTGTACCCTCTACTTGAACATGGTGCTTTATGCTTCATATTATTATCCAATGATGTGTTGCCATCCTATGATGTCTGAGTAGATTTCCATTGTCCTATCGGTGATTGATGAATTGTTATGATTGGTTTGAGTTGCATGTTTTATTATTGGTGATGTCCTATTGTGCCCTCTGTGTCGCGCAAGCGTGAGGGATTCCCGTTGTAGGGTTTGCAATATGTTTATGATTTGCTTATGGTGGGTGGTGTGAGTGACAGAAACACAAACCCGAGTAAGTAGGTTGTTTGCATATGGGATAAAAGGGGACTTGATGCTTTAATGCTATGGTTGGGTTTTACCTTAATGAATCTTTAGTAGTTGCGGATGCTTGCTAGAGTTCCAGTTATAAGTGCATAGAATTCCAAGTAAGGGATGATATGTTAGCTTATGCCTCTCCCTCAAATAGAATTGCAATAGTGATTACTGGTCTAGTAACATAGTCAGTTTCCTAGGGACAATTTCACAACTCCTACCACCACTTTTCCACACTCGCTATATTTACTTTATTGCATCTGTGTCTAAACAGCCCCTAGTTTATGTTTACGCTCTCTTTATTTTCTTGCTAGCCTTTCCAAAAACACCTACAAAGTACTTCTAGTTTTATTCTTGTTCTAGGTAAAGTGAACGTCAAGCGTGCGTAGAGTTGTATCGGCGGTCGATAGAACTTGAGGGAATATTTATTCTACCTTTAGCTCCTCGTTGGGTTCGACCCTCTTACTTATCGAAAACTGTTGCGATCCCCTATACTTGTGGGTTATCAAGACCTTCTTCTGGCGCCGCTGCCGGGGAGCAATAGCGTGGGGTGAATATTCTCGTGTGTGCTTGTTTGCTTTATCACTAAGTAATTTTTATTTGATGTTCTTAGTTGTTCTTTATCATTAGTTATGGATATGGAACACGAAATACCAAAAAAATTAGGTGTACTTGCTGCTCATGGAGATGGGGAATCTCCTAAAACCCTCAATGTTGGTTATGTGAAAGATATTATGTACTACTTTAATAATCCTGAGAAAACCCCATTTAATTTGGTAATGGGAGTAACGTTGGATCAACGTGAATACTTTAGGGATTATCGCTTGACACAAAAAGGGAAACTATTATGGGATCAAATTCATATATTGAAGTGGTATGCTAGACAACTATGCTTGAGATATGATTATACTTGTTGCTCTAGGATGAAGGCTCCACACCTTCCCTTTTCATGCAAATTTAATGATAATAAAACCTTAGCTTCTTATGCTAATGGTATATATGATTACTATGATGTGGAACAAATAGAAGAATTGTTGCTTTTATGGGTGCTTATGAAATTGAATCTATGTTTAAAGAGTTTGAAGACTTTGATTATTCGGTTTATAGACCTGAAAATTTAGCTATCCTTATATATTGTTATGAGAATTATGAATACAATTATGATATTAATGCACTTATTGAGAAAGTCTCCGCTGTCCAAGAAGAGACTAATTTTACAGGAATCTATGGAAGAAGAAGTTCATGAAACTATGAGATCATTGGATGAAAAAGACGAGGAGGAGAGCGAAGAACAAAAGGAGGAAGAGCGGATTGATCACCCGTGCCCACCTTCTAATGAGAGTAACTCTTAAACTCATACATTGTTTAATTTCCCTTCGTGCTTACCGAAGGATGATTGCTATGATGATTGTTATGATCCCTTTGATTCTTTTGAAATATCCCTTTTTGATGATGCTTGCTATGCTTGTGGCCAAGATGCCAATATGAATTATGCTTATGGAGATGAACTTGCTATAGTTCCTTATGTTAAACATGAATTTGTTGCTATTTCACCCACGCATGATAGTCCTATTATCTTTTTGAATTCTCCGGATTATACTATATCGGAGAAGTTTGCTTTTATTAAGGATTATATTGATGGGTTGCCTTTTACCGTTGCACACGATGATTTTGATAGATATAATATGCATGTGCTTGCTGCTCCTACTTGCAATTATTATGAGAGAGGAACTATATCTCCACCTCTCTATATTTCCAACGCGATAAAATTGCAAGAAATTGTTTATACTATGCATTGGTCTTTGCTTTCTGTGCATGAATTGTTCTTTTATGACATGCCAATGCGTAGGAAGAGAGTTAGACTTCGTCATTACATGATATATGTTTCTTTGTGCTCACTACTAAATTACAAGTCATTGCTAATTAAAATTGGCTTTGATATACCTTGGGATCCGGGTGGATCCATTACTTGAGCACTATATGCCTAGCTTAATGGCTTTAAAGAAAGCGCTGCCAGGGAGACAACGCAGAAGTTTTAGAGAGTCATTTATTTCTGTTGAGTGCTTTCATATAGTTTAAAAACAACAAAAATAAAGAGGGGAACCCAAAACTTTTTCAAAAAGGAAAGTGAAAGTGAGAAAGACAAGCATTGTTGAAGTGGGAGGGATCCTTGAACTTTGTTCATGCTCACGGAAAATTTGTGAATCTTGATTACAAAAACTTTTCAACAAAATTAATTATCCCCTTGTACAATTCCATTGTATTATAAAAATAATGTGCCAAGGTTTGCCTTTAGGATTGAGGGAGTCCTGGATTAGGGGGTGTCCGGATGGCCGGACTATAACCTTTGGCCGGACTCCTGGACTATGAAGATACAAGGTTGAAGACTTCGTCCTGTGTCCGGATGGGACTTTCCTTAGCGTGGAAGGCAAGCTTGGCGATACGGATATGTAGATCTCCTCCTATTGTAACCGACTCTGTGTAACCCTAGCCCTCTCCGGTGTCTATATAAACCGGAGGGTTTTAGTCCGTAGGACGAAGAACAATCATACCATAGGCTAGCTTCTAGGGTTTAGCCTCTCTGATCTGATGGTAGATCTACTCTTGTATTACCCATATCATCAATATTAATCAAGCAAGAGTAGGGTTTTACCTCCAATGAGAGGGCCCGAACCTGGGTAAAAACATCGTGTCCCTTGTCTCCTGTTACCATCTGCCTAGACGCACAGTTCGGGACCCCCTACCCGAGATCTGCCGGTTTTGACACCGACATTGGTGCTTTCATTGAGAGTTCCGTTGTGCCGTCGCCATCAGGAAGGATGCCTCATCCCGTCTTTAAAGACAGCACTGTTGCTAAAGGAGCTTTGGCTATCGGCCAAACTCTCCGGCTAGGCGGTTTTCTTATGACCGCCTGTTCGGCCGCCGCGCCGACGATGACTTCTCGGGTCATCGAAAGCAATCTTCACGTCAACTCAGAACTTGTCGAGCAGTTAGATCCGACGGAGCTCTCTTCCTTAAACGAGCTCCTGGATCGCATCGCCGCTCGGGAGTCGCCATGAGACTACGATCAGATTGGGCCTAAACCCGATCCGAGAGAGATTAACTCTCCCGTGTCACCCATCACGCTGCAATGGTGGAGGAACAATGCGGCAAGCCTTCATCTATCTTAAGGACTAGTTATGTCCGGATTCGATCCCTCAAGCCGGATACCCGCGGAGGGAGGACGCCACTCAAGCCCTGAACCTAAAGTCGGGCGTGGGCTAGATTCATTGGACAACATCCAAGAACCCAAGCTTCCGAGTTCGGAAACTCCTTGGCCCCTAAGTCTCAGATTGGGCGAGGTTCCGGATTTAATTCCACCCGCCCACCCAAACATAAGCGATCTATCCCAAATTCGGCAAGAGCCCGCAGAAACAGTACACCATTACTGGGACAGATTCGTCCTGGTCATGAACAGGATAAAGGACTATCGCGAGGAGGATGCAATTTCATTCTTCTGCAATAATTGCACGGACAACAGAATCCTCAACGCCATAAGTCGCCGTGAAATTACACGCTTCGCTGACTTGGCGTCCATAGTACGAAAGTACTGTGCGATGGAAAGCGCCTGGAAAACCGAAATAAAATTTTGGGACAATCCGGCCCTGAATAGAACCCCAGTCCGAAATAAAAGGGTGCATTATCGCCAAGCACCTGGGTTAAACACCAAAAAGCAAAACCCCTCTATAGGGCATGGAACCGTACTGGAGGGGTGGCTCAATGGACCCTGTAAAATTCATAGTACAAAGGGCGCCACACCAACTCATAGCCTTAGAGCATGTTGGATACTCCGGCAGGTGGCCAGAAGTGGTGAAGAGCTTCTAACTCCAGAATCCACAGAGCACCAGCCCAAGAATACCATTACGGTATTAACAGTCTTCGAGACTTTCACATCAAATAATATGCGGAAACGAACACTCCATGACCTTGCGAAAGTCTACCAAGTAGCAATAACAAACCCATGGAGGACACGGCTATTACCTTTAATGCCGTTGATGAACCTAAATTCGAACAGCCCGAGCACCGGCCGCATTGGTCCTCGATCCCAAGTGGGACGGCTTTCGCCTTACCAAGGTACTCATGGACGGTGGCAGCAGATTGAACCTCATTTACGAGGAAACTCTTAGAAAAATGGAAATAGACTGGAGCCGCATTGAGCGTAGCAGCACAACCTTTAGAGGAATAATCCCCCGGAAGCGCTACCAGAGTAGGAAAAATCACACTGGATGTGGTGTTCGGCACACCGGATAATTACAGGTCCGAGGAGGTCACGTTCCAACTAGCCCCGTTCAGCAGCGGATACCACGCTCTATTAGGGCGAGAGGCATTCACAATTTTTCAAGCTATACCCCATTACGGGTACATGAAGCTCAAAATGCCCGGGCCCAACAGAATCATCACTCTTGCTAGTGACCTGGACATAGCACTCCGCGCCGAAAATAAGACAGTCGCACTGGCCCTTGAGGCACTATCCGAAGCCCTAGCGGCCGAGGAACTGACTGCGCTGCGCTCCACGGTGAACAGGGACGACGTGATACTCGATAAAAGATCCAAGTCCACCTCTTTTAAACCAGCGGACGAAATAGTCAAATTCCAAGTCCATCCAACGGACCCTACAAAAACGGCCTCCATCGGGGCGCAATTAAACCCTGATGTAGACACCGCACTACGAGAATTCCTACGCGAAAATTGGGACATTTTTGCCTGGCACCCTTCAGACATGCCAGGAATCCCACGCCGGCTGGCCGAGCACAGCCTAAACATCCTAAAAGGATTCAAGCCAGTCAAGCAGGCCCTTCGGCATTTCTTCGAACCTAAGTGACAAGCCATGGGAGAGGAGCTAGCCAAACTACAGGAGGCCGGATTCATCAGAGATATAAAACATCCGGACTAGCTAGCAAAACTGGTGATGGTACCAAAGAAGGACAAATCCTGGCGCCTATGCGTCGATTTCAAGGACCTCAACAAGGCTTGCCCAAAGGATCCCTTCCCTCCCGCATCGATCAAATTGTCGACGCTACCGCAAGACACGATTCATTGTGTTTCCTCGACACATACTCGGCTACCATCAAATTAAGATGGCGAGCTGCACCAAGCCGCAACGGCATTCGTCACCCCATACAGCCCATTCTGCTTCAACACAATGCCCTTCGGGCTCAAAAACGCCGGCGCAACATATCAGCGCATGATTCAGACAAGTCTGGCAAACCAGATCGGCAAAACAGTGGAGGCATACATAGATGACGTGGTCGTCAAAACCAAGCATGTCGAAACTCTAGTAGACGACTTAAGGCTCACATTCGACAACCTCCGAACATATGACATCAAGATTAACCCGGAAAAATGCGTTTTTGGCGTACCAGCTGGAAAGCCCTTAGGTTTCATTGTATCCGGTAGAGGAACTGAAGCAAACCCAGCCAAGATCCGAGCTCTGTCACAATTGGATACCCCAAAGGACCTCAAACAAATACAAAAATTGACCGGATGCGTGGCGGCTCTAAGCCGCTTTATCTCCCGCTTGGGAGAAAAGGCATTACCCTTTATCGCCTCCTCCGGCACCGAACACTTCGAGTGGACGGATGCCGCCACGGCCGCACTCGAAGAAATAAAAGCCATATTGGCAACAAACCCGGTCCTGGCCACGCCTAACATCGGCGAACCAATGCTATTATATATCGCGGCAACTCATCAAGTTGTAAGCGCAGTGCTCGTCGTCGAACGAGAAACGGATGGACACAAATTCCCCCTTCAAAAGCCAGTTTACTACGTGCCCACTATCCTCACTCCATGCAAGTCGCGGTACCCGCATTATCAAAAGATAGCGTATGCGGTATTTATGGCATCTCGGAAGCTGCGACACTACTTTCAAGAGTGTTCGATAACAGTAGCCTCTGAAGTACCTCTTAACAATATTATAAACAACCATGACGCGACGGGCGGATTGCCAAATGGGCCATTGAGCTCCTCCTGCTCGACATAACCTATAAGCCATGGCGAGCTATTAAGTCGCAAGTTTTGGCCGACTTCATCGCCGAATGGACTGAAGCGAACTCCCTAAAGAGTACGACATATTCCAACTGGATCATGCACTTCGACGGCTCCAAAATGTTTGCTGGTTCAGGGGCTGGCGTCGTTAAGGCCCCCAACAGAGATACAATTCAATACGTACTCCGAGATAATGTATACGGACCCCAACAACGCAGCCGAATATGAGGCCCTCCTACATGGTCTCCGGATGGCGTCTCCATGGGCATTCAACGCCTAGAGGTGCGCGATTCAACCTCGCGATATCCCAAATAAATGGAGACTTTGATGCCAAGGATCCGAAAATGGCAGCTTATCGCAACGCCGTCCTAAAAATGTCATTTCGGTTCGAGGGGCTCAATTTCACCATATAGCTCGGAAAACAATCAGGCAGCAGAGGACGTCTCGGCACGCATTGGCGCCAGCGCGATGCCGTCCCCCAACATCTTCTTGGAGAGGCTGTTCAAGCCATCCGTATTATGGGAAGAATCCGGAAATAACAGCCCGGACCCAACCGCACTGCCCGACACGAACATTACGACACAACAGAGGCTCGCCAACGAAGTAACATCTTCAACCCACGTAATAATGGCAGTCATTGCCCCGTGGACAGAACCATTCCTAGCCTACCTAACCAGGCGGGAACTTCCCGAGGACCAAACGAGGCACGCTGCATAGTGCGGCGATCTAAAGCCTATAAAGTCCACGAGGGAGAGCTTTGTAAGAAAAGCACCACCGGAGTCCTTAAAAGGTGTATCTCCGAAGAGGAAGGGCGGAATCTTCTGGCTGAAATTCATGCCGGACTCGGCGGGCACCACGCCGCAGCCCGGACCCTTGTAAGCAAGGCCTTCCGTACAGGATTTTATTGGCCGACGGCCGGCAGACGCCAGACTTAGTCCAACGATGCGTCGATTGCCGACTCTTTGCTAACTAAAGCCATATGCCACCCACCGCCCTCAAACTATACCCATCACCTGGCCCTTGGCATGTCAGGGGCTTGACATGGTTGGACCCCTTAAAGGAGGAACCCACAAGCAAAAATACCTACTAGTCATGGTGGATAAATTCACCAAATGGATAGAGACCAAGCCTGTTAAGACGGCCGAATCCGGACCAGTGATAGACTTCATATCAGGGGTCGTACACCGTTACGGCGTCCCCCACAGCATCATCACTGATAACGACACGAACTTTACGGCCGACGAGGTCAAACTCTGGTGCAAAAACATGGGCATCAAGCTCGACTATGCTTCAATCTATCACCCACAAACTAACGGTCAAGTCAAGCGAGCAAATGGTCTAATCATGAGCGGCATCAAACCCAGATTAGTGCGGTCCTCAAGGAATCTAACACGACCGGTAGAGGAGCTTGACTCAGACTCTGGGGCTGCGGACCACGCCGAATCGCACCACCGGATACACACCATTCTTTATGGTATACGGCGCAGAGGCGGTTCTGCCCGCGACATAATTCATGACTCACCTCGCGTGCGCATGTATGAAGAAAGAGAAGCCGAACTCGATCTGCAGGACAGTTTGGACGCCTTGGAGGAGGAGCGTGACGTGGCAAAAGCCCGTTCCGCATTCTATCAACAGCAGGCTCGAAGATACCAAAGCAAAGAAGTACGGGCCAAAACTTACAATGTTGGCGAGTTAGTTCTACGCCTGCCGGACAAGAAAAAGGACAAACTCAAGCCCAAATGGGAAGGTCCCTTTATTATTCACCAAGTCCTGACTGGTGGAGCGTACCGTCTGCGAGATGCATCAGATAACCGACTCGAGCCAAACCCATGGAACGAAGCCCGTCTCCGAAGATTCTGCGCCTAGCGCCGGACTCTGTGTTCGTCTCCTTCCTCTGTCTATTTTTTACACATTAGTTGTCTTATATTTCTCTCCTTCTCCCTCCCTTTCTCTTACAGCCTTTAAGGGCTCGTTCGCGCCTTGTTCGCACACAACTGACGCGCTATCCGCGCTCATTATACCTGGGGGCTTCTTTAACAGAAGCTTATTTATACGGGCTTCAAGCCCAACACATGTGTCACACTTCCGCATGTACCTTTTATTCACCATTATATGCATCGATATGACTTAAGTTTTGGCCAAGCTGGGTTGCTCGATCCTATGCTTACCCCTCGTTCCCGATTGTTCGGCTAGGCGGTAAAGAGAGCACCTCTGCGATTATTCTTTGCTGGTCACCAGATGTGTACCTCGACCGGGTGAAGCCGAAGCTAAGCGTTCTTAAGGGAATATTCGTTGATGAACTAAAGATGATTTCTCACTCATTTATTTATCTGCCCCGGATGCTTTTCTCGCTTTTTATGAGTCCGACATGCACTTTAGGGCATGCCTCCTGTGGAAAGGAACCCCTAACGGAACTATTCTCCCGGAAGATGTTTCTTACTAACCATGTAATATAACATAACTAGTTGGGCACCGTCTGCTCAAGCACTAATGACCCCTACGCTTTGGTCTCCACGCATGCCCTGGTTCTTACATAACCGAGAGGGTATTCGGACACACTCCCATCGTCGGGTCCCGAGGTTGAAGCGAAAAGGTCCGCCATGACAAACGATCTACAATCCGGCTAGAAGGCATTTTACATGTCATCTTAAATTACATAGTCAATTTGACTGGTATATTCCTCTTCAATACCATCCAACAGGCTGTCTAGTTTATAGTCCTGCTGGGAATATTTGGCGGCCAACTCTACCTGGCCGGACACTAAGCTCACAGGGATCTCCTTCCCATCGAGCCCCACAGGTCCGACCTCGGCCATGTGGTTTGGGTCAGCCTTCGTGTACCGCGTCTTCACCATGGCCCAGGCCTCCCTGGCGCCTTGACGGCAGGCCGATATCTTCCATAATCGGAAGCGCCGCCGTGCTCCCTTCAGCTTCTCTGCAAGCTCTCCAAGGCCTTCGGGCATGGAGACGGATGGCCACAAGGCCTGGGCGACGCCTTGCATCACCTGCCGAACTCGTTCGTGCAGTTGTGAGAGCTCGGGAAGAAGGTCACCCGTAGAACCGGGCATTTCCTCCGCAGGTTGACCTGTTAGCATACCTACAGACATAACTCTGTTAATCGACTTCCTCGCCGAACTCTCTTTCGAAGTTCGTTCAAGCACTTACTAAAAATGCTGCGTCGAAGCCGCCGATTCTCCTTCACAGAGTCAGACAGCTGGGCACGAATATCCTTTAGTTCCTCGCCCAGCTGGGTGTTGGCATCTTGGAGATTATTATTCTCCTGCCTCACCTTCGTAAGCACGCTCTCGCCGGCCTTTAATCGGCTTAAGAGTTGTTGCTTGTCCGGATCTACTCCGGTGCCATCTGCAAGGTTATTGTCAGATTTGCACACACGCCGCACTTCACAACATACTTATCTTTCGAAGCATATATTACCAGAGGGGGTCTCCTTGGCCTCCCCTTGGCTGCTAGTGCGGCCTCAAGTTGGGCTTTGCACTCTTCCAGCTCTGGGGACAGTTGGGTATTCTTTTACAGAAGATCCTGCATAAGAAATGATCTTTAAATCAGTTATTCTAACTGTTTCAAGTCTCGGGGCCACTTGACATATATAACCATCAAATTTTCTCACCAGATGTCTTTCACATACTGCTCCGTGGCTCTGGCTAGACCATTTTGAGCGGCACGGAGGTACGCATCTCCCGAATTGAAGGCATCCAATGCCTCTTGGGAGAAACAAGCGTCAGGAAGAACTGTCCAGCGACGCCTGTGGTTCATGGCACTCTCCACCTCGGAATTGGTGGCAGATAGTGTCGTGGTTCTAAGTCTGACAGTAGAATGGGGGGTAGGTACGGAGAGGCAAGATCCTAGCTATGGAGTAGTTGTATACGCAAGAGATTTACGAGTTCAGGCCCTTCTCGGAGGAAGTAACAGCCCTACGTCTCGGATCCCTGAGGCGGTCGACTGGAATATCTGCGTATGTGTTACAGGGGTGCGAACCCTTCTACCTGTGGAGGGGGTGGCTTATATAGAGTGCGCCAGACCCCAGCCAGCCCACGTAGTAGAGGGTTTAAGGTACATTAAAGCTAGGCGTTCTTGGTAGCACGCCTTACATAAAGTGTCATTAAGGTCATAAAGACTATTTAACTACGTAATCGCTTTGGACACCGAGTGGCTCTTGGACTCTTGGTGGTCGAGTGGGTCTTCATAGTCGAGTGCCTTTGAATCTGTCGAGTGGAAGCCTACCAGTCGAATGGAAGGCTGCTTCTCTTGTGAATGTCCTTGTGGAGGGTACCCTTGGGCAGGTCCATGACCCTACCCAGTACATGACTTCATCATTAGCCTCGAATGGATCGAGGTTTGAGTGAGGAAGGAGTTGAGAATCTTTCCGACCTGTTCTTCGTGTTGTGAGTGTGTCTTACTCTGGATCAACGACCTTTTGGTGATGACGTCAACCTTTCTTTCAGTCGCCTTGATCCATTCTTCAGGTTTGTCGAGTGAACTTTGTGAACCTGAGGGTTTCCGAGTGACGGATCTGAGGAAATCTGTTATCTGACGAGTTGCTCTGCTGTTAGCGCATTTCATGGGACCCGAATTTTGGGAAGCGCGCGAAGCGGAGAAAACCACGGCACTCGGATGGGATAAGACGATGACGCCTCGATCCTCGCGCCGCCTTTTTCGCCACGTATCGATGCGGCGCTGTTCTTGCGGGATCGTGGACGGATTGCTGGGCCTACCGGTCAGCCACTTGGAAGCGACCCCATATTAGGCGTTGGTCTGGGCATTTTGATCAGTGCGCCCTCAGATTTCTCCTCTATCCGCCTCCAAAACTTTCTCGCCACGCTCTCCGTCCGTCCGGCCGAAGCTTCGGTACCTTTCTCGCCGGGCGACCATGGTGAAGGACAAGATCGCCGCCTTGGAACGGGTGAAGAAGACAGCGGCGAAGGCCAAGGGAGAGCGCCCGATCGGGCGGTTCCTCTTCATGTCCAAGCTGCCGCAGGCTGGGTCCAAGGAGGCGGATCCGATGCGACCATCACCGACAAAGATCTCACCGATCCGCTAACGGCGACTGATCCCCATGGGTCGGCGAGGCTTCCGGCACGGAGTGGCAACCGCAACTGAAGAGGGTGAGTCGTCCTCCGCCACCCACGTAGATAGGAGGTTTTCTCTGCCGCCAAATCCTTTTTTTCCGGGGTTTCTGAACTTTTTGGAGCGCAACTCCACCATTTCACTCCAAACTCCATTGTGTATCTTGTTGCTTTCGTTTCGCTCATGCGAAATTTCTTGGGTTGTCGACCGCATTGGGGTCTTTTCAAGCACATATTCACTGTCGCTCTCAGACGGTGAAGAAAACGAGCCCGAATGACGAGAGGACCCAAGTAATCCAAATGTGTGGGGACTCGGAGTCCGGATGAGGGGAAGAGCGCCTTTCCAGCTATGACTTTCCCCGACTCGGTTAGAGGGTGGCGGTCGACCTGGTTTTATTGCCAAGACCAGCCCGGGCAAGCGATCGTGGGCTCCCTCCTTTCTCCATGAGTCGAGTGAACAAGCCATCTTCCACTCAAGGTGTTGCGGAGGAGAAGGCCCAAGTAAAGCTTCCGATGGAGCGTGTAGTCCAGCTTATTCGTGAAGGGGTGACCGGCATGGATCTCCTGGAGGTTTTTCTCCCGACGGGCGTATTCAGCCACTCCAATACCGAGGTCATCCAATGTGGATGTACTCCGCACGGATGATACCACTCGGGTCCATCCGGAGGAGGTTGATGACGCCATCATCGAGAAGTGGACGACTGCCATCACAGAAATAAAGATAACCCTCGCGGAGCTAGGAGGATTCCACCACTCGACCGTAGTTACCAACCGCATAAGGTATCATTACTTATCTCCATCGTGATTCTTTGCATACCTTCTGCTTTTGATGTCAATTTCGTCGACTGACTTTCACCTTGTTTTGTTGTCTTCTAGGTCACCACCGAGATGTACTCGATGCCCAACGGGCGCGGGAAGCAGCCAAGAAGAAGAAGGAAGTGGAGGTGAGAGTCCGAGGAATGGGAGTCCAACGGCGAAGAGGATGAGGAGGATGATGGCTCTGATGATGAGGAGGAGGAGGAAGAAGAGGAGGAAGACGTCGACCCTCCTCGCTCGGCGGGAAGGTCCAAGTCGACGCCTTGCGACCGGCCGGACGCTGTAAAGCTGTTGTGCCCACCGGTCGATCGGCAAGTGACCTAGGACAACTTCTCCCGCCCGACTGAGAAGCCGCCGAAGCAACCTCGAGCGACGTCGTCGAAGCCGGCAAGGGCCCTGCCCAAGATGCGAATGGTCATCCCCACCATCTCCGGGTAACCAACAGAACCTTGTATTTCCTTTTTCAACATGAGTGAACTTTTAGTCGACTTGATGATCGATCAGCCGACTCTTGAAATCTCTGACGCCGCTACCTCCGAGACTTCAGCCAAGCACGATGATCGTGAAATGGAGGATGCAGCTACTTCCAATCTTGGTAAGATCTCGGAGATTTCACTTTTAGCCGACTGGGGCTTTTTAGTCGATTGGGCTTCCATGTTTACTTCTGGATCTCTCTTGTAGTTCCGCCTCACGTCATTGATCTTCCCGATGATGACGAGGAAGCGCCATTGAGGAAAAGGAGGAACAAGAAAGTGCTTGCTGGCAAGGCTGCTCAAGTCACGGCGACTCCTGAGACGTTGATTTCCGAGGAGGCAACCCCACTCGGACTTCTCAGATCTTCATTGCGTGTCACGACAAGTGCCCGACCCACTTTGTCGATTGCTGATCCACCATATCTCTTTGCTACACACCACGTCCGGAAGACCAAGTAAGTGCTGCTAAGGAGGCCATACGCCAGCAGGGATCATGATGGAGCGGTGAAAGCGGCTCGAGAGGCAAGTCGGTGACCTATGATGCTAGTTCAGCTCTCCGAGCAATGTCCAAGTAAGTCGATGCGTCACTTGCTTTGTTAGGATATACTATCTCAAATCGCTTTCTTACGGAAATTTCCATATCCGTACACCCACCGGGTGTGTGTGTCGTTGAACTTTTGTTGGGGCACGCCGAAAGTGCACCCACCGGGTGTAGTCCCCGAGACTATGGTCGATTGCGTGCGATCGGCTATGGTCTTTATCTTTGTGATATTCTTCACTCGACTTGGACGGACCAAGTCGAATGGAACTGAAAAAACGGTGGGGGCACGCTAAGTGCACCCACTGGGTGTAGTCCCCGAGACTATGGTCGACTGCGTGCAGTTGACTATAGTCTAAAGAACTGTTTTTTTTTACTGCGGCTGACCGCTGACAATTAGCCATGTTTTTAGAATCATAGCCTCTTTGCCTCTTTTGGTCGACTGATCGAACCAAATTGGTAAACCAAAGTGGGGGCATCGCCGAGTGCACCAGCTGGGTGTAGTCCCGAGACTCTTGTCGAATGTTTTTATTCGACCGTAGTCTTAGAAATGCTACTATTTTTCCTTAGTCACTCGAAAGTGATCTGTCTTTGATGTCTTTCGTTGGTTGACTCTTTGTAGAAATCTTGCGAGCTTGTGGCTCGCTATACTGAGTTAGAGAAAAAGCAGATTCAGCTCAACCTCGATTTGAAGCTTGCTCAGGAGAATTTGCGTATGCACAGGATGAAGCAAAAGGTATGGCTGGTGAGAATTTTTGACGATCGCCTCTGTTTTCTGCTCATTCTCAACTCTGTTCTCATTGTTGCTTTGCAGATAAACCGAAGAGACTTTGAAGAAGAAGGACCTTGACCTTGCAGAGGCACGTATATGGCTTTGGAGAAAACAAAGCTCAATGAAGAGAAGCTTGCCTCGATCGACAAACTTGAAGATGAAAATGCCAAGCTGAAAGCCTCTCTTGACGCTGCTAACAAGGAAGTCACCGATCAAGGACGACAAGAATGTTCTGTTCGACAAGGTTCGCCACCGGTGGGAAGCGAAACGACCGAGATTTATCTTGGAGGGTTCGCCAAGAAGTCGCTTCTCATGCTTAAAGGTAATCTCTTTTATCCATCCGCCTTGCTCTCACCGGCTCATCATATGATCTTCATTTTGAATCTGAGTTGTGTTTTCAGAATTCTGCCAAAACTTTGAAGAAGAAACCGGTCAGTGGAAACCAGTTTGGACCCCATCAACTCTCCTGTGAAGGACGAAGCTGCTATGAATGTGCTCCGATCAGTAGTCTCGTGTTGCTAGCGCGGTGGATTATCTTGCTCGATTGAAAGTTGCGATGTCGCGGATCGACTCGACTCTCTGGCGTAATGCACTCTCGAATGATCTTGAATCTTTGATGACTCGACCGAATGAGATTCCAAGTCGAGTGCAAGAATGGAAGAAGTCATCTGCCGGTGTGGTCTTGATGGTGCTCTATCTCTGGTTCGTGTCCACTGCAAAGAAGCGCCAGAGGACAAGCTGGTGTCTCTCAAGGTTGCCAATACCAGGAAGCACGACTTCAGATCTTTCATGGAGACTTTCATCGCTGCTGCTACCCGTATTGCCGACGGAATCGACCTCGACCAGTTTGTTGCGCCTTCCAGTCCTCCACCGGAGGAGTAAAAAACTTCTAAGTCCCACTTTAAATTTGCCTCGGAATGCCGAGTGGTTTATTTAACCGATAAACTTTAATGTGCTTAACGCTTCGAGCACCTTTGGATCCGTGAGGGCGTTTATCCGAACTTGATTTTTCCTTTAACATGCTTTGCTTGCCTTGAGAGAACTTTATTCTTCATTTCGGAAGATATTCCGTTGAAATTCCAATCGACTTGAGCTTCATCTATCCTCGTCGTCCTTGCGGATTGGGATGGACCGCATGTTGTACTTGTGGCGAAGCTCGAAGGAGGAGGTAGCGATGACCTGCACCTCGTCAGTCCTTGCGGATTGGGATGGAGTCGACGTTGTACTTGTGGTGAAGCTCCGAAGGAGAAGGTAGCGATCGACCTGCACCTCATCGCCCTTATGGATCTGGATGAATTCCTTACTTAGGCGTAGTCTTGTCTTTGCAGCTGAGCCCCGAGTGGGAGGTTTGCTCTCCACTCGATAGGATTTTATTACTTAGGCGAGCACTGGGCTGCAGCTAAGCCCCCGAGTGAGAGGTTTGCTCTACTCTCGGTAGGATTTCTATTACTTAGGCGAGCACCTGGCTGCAGCTAAGCCTCCGAGTGGGAGGTTTGCTCTCCACTTTCCGGTAGGATTTTATTACTTAGGCGCAGCACCTGGCTGCAGCTAAGCCCCCGAGTGAGAGGTTTGCTCTACTCTCGGTGAGGATTTCTATTACTTAGGCGAGCACTGGCTGCAGCTAAGCCTCCCGAGTGAGAGGTTTGCTCTACTCTCGGTAGGATTTCTATTACTTAGGCGAGCACTGGCTGCGGCTAAGCCTCCGAGTGGGAGGTTTGCTCTCCACTCGGTGGGATTTTTATTACTTAGGCGAGCACTGGTTGCAGCTTAAGCTCCCGAGTGGGAGGTTTGCTCTCCACTCGGTAGGATTTCTATTACTTTGGATGTTTGAGGCGAATCCTTGGGCTGTTATAAGCCCCCGAGCGGGAGGCTGGCTCACCACTCGGTAGGGTTTGAATACTTAGGTGAGTACTTGGACTGCAGCTAAGCCTCCGAGTGAGAGGTTTGCTCTACTCTCGGTAGGATTTCTATTACTTAGGCGAGCACTGGGCTGCAGCTAAGCCTCCGAGTGGGAGGTTTGCTCTCCACTCGGTAGGATTTATATTACTTAGGCGAGCACGGCTGCAGGCTAAGCCTCCGAGTGAGAGGTTTGCTCTACTCTCGGTAGGATTTCTATTACTTAGGCGAGCACTGGCTGCAGCTAAGCCTCCGAGTGGGAGGTTTGCTCTCCACTCGGTAGGATTTTTATTACTTAGGCGAGCACTGGGCTGCAGCTAAGCCCCTGAGTGGGAGGCTGGCTCGCCACTCGGTAGGATTTTGGATACTTAGGCGAGTACTTGGACTGCAGCTAAGCCACCGAGTGGGAGTCTGTCTCGCCACTCGGTAGGATTTTGGATACTTAGGCGAGTACTTGGACTGCAGCTAAGCCTCCGAGTGGGAGGCTGGCTCGCCACTCGGTAGGATTTTGAATACTTAGGCGAAGCGGATTCGCAGCTAAGCCCCCGAGTGAGAGACTGGCTCGCACTCGGAAAGGATTTTTTTTTACAAACTTAGGCGAATCAGATTCGCAGCTAAGCCACCCACTGGGGGAAATTCCAAAGAAAAGCAATATTAATCACTGGGAGAATTATAACATTCTTGTCTTAGATAAACAAACTACAAAAGTACTTTTATTACATCTCAACCGAGTGAGTTTTAAGTGTAAAAGGGGCGGAGCAGCTCCGCTGTTCAAGCTCGAGGCTCGTCGATCCGGGCGATCAACGTTGTAGAGATGATACGCTCCGTTGTGGAGGACCCTCGTGACGATGAAGGGACCTTCCCAAGTGGGAGCAAGCTTGTGTGGTTTCTGTTGATCCACTCGGAGGACCAAATCTCCCTCTTGGAAGGCTCGACTCTTCACATTTCGGCATGGAATCGACGCAAGTCTTGTTGATAGATAGTCGAGCGGATCAAGGCCATCTCTCTCCCCTCTTCCAAGAGGTCGATTGCATCTTGCCGGGCTTGTTCTCGCTTCCTCTTGAGTATAGCTCGACTCGAGGCGCATTGTGAAGCGAGTCACTCGGCGAATCGCTTCAGCTCCATAGACCGGGAAGAATGGAGTTCTCCCGATCGACCGATTAGGAGTGGTCCTCAATCCCCAGAGAACTGATGGAAGTTCGTCGACCCAAGCTCTGCTGCGTGTTTGAGATCACGCATCGGCCGAGGTTTCAGCCCTTTGAGAATGAGGCCGTTTGCACGTTACGCTTGTCCATTCGACCGAGGATGAGCCATCAAGCATAGTCGACCAGCGTGCCTTGAGAGGCGCAGAAGGCTTTGAACTTGTCATTATCGAAGTTTGACCCATTGTCGGTGATGATGCTATGCGGAACTCCATATCTGAATATCAACTCTCGATGAAACCGATAGCGATTGCATGCATCGAGGTTCTTGATGGGCTTGGCTTGATCCACTTGGTGAACTTGTCGATCGCTACTAGCAAATGAGTGAAGCCGCTTCGCCAGTTCTCAAAGGTCCAATCATGTCCAATCCCCAAACAAAGCGAAGGGCCAAACGAGTGGAATGGTCTTCAAGGCTGAGGCTGGCTTGTGCGACATGTTGGAATAGAATGACATCCTTCACACTTGTCGACTATTTCTTTTGCCATTTCATTTGCCTTGGCGTAGTAAAATCCGCTTCGGTATGCTTTAGCCACAATGGTCCGAGAGGACGCATGATGGCCACAGTCCCCAGTGGATATCCTCAAGAATTATCTCGACCTTCTTCTCGGGCGTGATACACTTCTCGCCGACTCGATCGGCGCTTTCTCTATACAATTGTCCCTTGATTATTGTAAAGGCCTTGGATCGACCGACGATCTGTCGAGCCTCTTCTTCATTTTCTCGAGCTCTTTCCTAAGGATATATGCGATGTACGGCAGCCTTTGTCCGATCGGGAGTGATGACCACAACTTCCATAATTAGGTCAACCACGGCTGGGACCTCAACTTCTGATCGGATCATTGGCACTCTTTTGCTGCGGGGCTTCTTCGTGAAAGGATCCTCCTGCACCGATGGAGCATGAATGTGTTCTAAAATACATCACTGGAATGGCTTCCCTCTTGGACCCTATCTTCGCCAAATCATCCAGACTTGATTTTTCAATGAGGTATATGATGAAGATCTAACCCCTCGAATTTCTTCTCCAGCTTTCTCACTGACATTACAATAACTTTGTCATAGCTGGGCTTCTGACATCCCACTCCTTCATCACTTGATTAACAACCAGATCTGAGTCGCCATAAACCATAAGGCGACGGACGCCGAGTGAAATGGCCATGCGCAACCCATACAGGAGTGCTTCATATTCTGCTTCGTTGTTGGAAGAATCAAAGTGAATCTGGAGAACATACTTGAGCCTATCTCCTCGGGGGGAAACCAATACAACCCCTGCACCTTTACCGTTTAGCATCTTGGAACCGTCGAAAAACATAGTCCAAAGGTTCGAGTGAACTTGGGTCGAAGCTGCTGTTCAGTCCACTCGGCGAGGAAATCTGCTATTGCTTGGGACATGATGGCTTTCTTTGCCTCGAATTTGATATCAAGGGAAGGAGTTCAATCGCCCATTTTGCCACTCGACCGCTTGCATCTCTCGTTATGAAGAATTTCCGACAAAGGCGTCACGACGACCGTAATGGAATGATCGGAGAAATAATGAGCAACCTTCTTCGTGGTCATATAGATCCCATAAACAAGCTTCGATAGTGAGGGTATCTTTGCTTTGACGGGTCATACTTGAAGATAATAAACTGGGCGTTGAACTTTGAAGGCTTTTCCTTCTTCTTCCCGTCGACCGTAAGTAATGAGCATCGACGACTTGTCCAGGTGGCTGCAATGTAAAGCAGCAAAGGCTCCTTGTCGATTGGAGCAGCAAGCACCGGTGGGTGGAGAGCGAGCTTTGAGCTCGCAAGCGCTGCATCGACTTCTAGAGTCCACTTGAACTTGTCTCGACCGCTTCATCAATCGATGCAGAGGCAATGCCTTTTCACCGAGGCGAGAGATGAATCGACTTAAAGCGGCCAAGCATCCAAGAAGTTTCGGACATCGTGCACACGCACAGGCGCTTCATTCGAGTATGGTGCCAACCTTTTCGGGTTAGCATCGATTCCTCGCTCGAAACGAAAAACCGAGTAACTTTCCACCGGGGACTCGAATGTACACTTTGATGGGTTAAGCTTGATATCATACCTCCCGAGATTGGCAAATGTTTCAGCAAGGTCGGTCAACAGGTCGGAACCCTTTCGTGATTCTGGCCACTATATCATCCATGTACGCTTCCACATTCCGACCGATTTGAGTGAGCAAACACTTTTGAATCATCCTCATGAATGTGGCTCCGGCATTCTTGAGACCGAATGGCATGGTGATATAATGTAAGCACCGAATGGAGTGATGAACGTTGTTTTAATCTCATCGGGTCCATACAGACGGATCTGATGGTACCGGAATAGGCGTCTAAAAGACAACCTCTCGCATCCCTTGATTGAGTCGACTATTTGGTCGATGCGAGGAAGAGGGAATGATCTTTCGGGCAGGCCCGATTGATATGCTTGAAATCGATGCACATGCGCAACGACTTGTCTTTCTTGGGGACCATGACAACGTTGGCGAGCCACTCGGAGTGGTAGATCTCTCGTATGAACTCTGCTGCTAAGAGCCGAGCCACCTCCTCGCCAATGGCATTTCTCTTCTGGACGGCGGACCGCTGAAGATACTCTTTAACTGGTTTGAATTTTGGGTCGACTCGTAGGCGATGCTCAGCCAGCCCCCTGGGAACACCCGATATTCCGGAGTGTCTCAATAATTCATGGTGGTGTTTCTCATCGTCATTCTCAACATTTGAAGACTGAAGAAGAGTTTCTCTTAAATTTTGCTCCATTCTCTTCAAGATTCATGGTTCTAGCTTGATGACATCCTCTCATAATTATTTTCGATTGTGAGAATTCTTTTAACCCATCCGGAGCAATTCAGGAGTCTTTTCAGTTTGATTCTTCTGAGCCCATCATCTCAGAATTATTCATTCCAGCTTTCAGCTCTTGTTCCCCAAATCTTACCGGTGCATCATTCAAGTATTCACTAATCAGTTCATGATCTCTCCGTTCTCATGTATCTAAATTCTCTCAAGTATCTTCGATCATTTCTAATTCCTTACGGCGATTCGTTGTTTTTCTTCGCTCATTTTCAGTTATTACGGTGGTTTGTTCAAGAGTTCTCTTCCTTCGTTATCATATAGATTCATTCGTCCTTTCCAATCCTCTCGGTGATTTGTTGAAGACTTCTTCAAGTTGGCGCTATATCTCTCTTCAATCCTTGCAAAAGAATAAGTAGTGTGCCAAATCCGTTGCTTGTCATCAATTTAATTGGTGAAGGATGAGCATAATGTAGTTCTTATTCTTGTTTCATTGAGTAAATTCAATTCCTTATTCGGAGGATCATCAAAATTCTTGATTTCATTTGTTAATATTTCTTTCCGGAGTTCCAAGTTTTCTCGGTTATATCATTTCAAAGCTTCATCTAGTCATCGCAAGGTTTCACCTTGTGTTTTCAACTTCTCTTTCTTTTATCATCATTTTCTTAGGAGTTCTTCATGGAGGCTCTACATGGTGCTTCGTCAAGGATTCTTTTCATTCTTCAATTGTTCATCAAGATTTCTCTCGGAGTTAAGATCCGCCAAGCTATACTCTAAAATAAACATGGTGCTCAACACATGTTTTGTTTTGAGGAGCTCAAGTATTCTTCTTCTTGCATTTCGAAGTGCAATTATTTCTACCTTATCTTTTGAGATGGTGTTATGTCATCCTTGGCAATTTCTCCTCGTGCTTCATGATCCACATGTTGTCAAGAATGAGGTATTTTAAATCCATCAATCCCTTTGTTGGAGTCATCTTGGGTTATATTTCACCTAAAGCTTTTCCAAGGAATGTTGCCAATTGTGGTGCTTATCAATGATCCAAGTTTTCTCCTATTCTCTCGTGAATCAAGTTTTCATCTCCGTGTTGCTCTCAAGCAATCAATTGTTTTTCAGAGTGCCATGTATTCACCGTAAGTTTTGAGTTGTTTCCATAAGCCCACTACAAGTTTATTCTTTTCGTTGTTGGTTTTCCAACAACTCCGTTCTATCCTTCTTTTAAGGGTGCTTTCCAAATTCATTTGTGGTAGAAGTTGTCATTTTCTTCTCCGTCCCTTTATCCCAACAATCTAGATTCTATTCTTTCGTTCAAGGCATTGTGATGTTGCTCTCTTGACCCATCATCTTGTTTTGTCAAGATCATGTTCTTCTCCTTGCTTCTCTGTTTAGTCGGTGTCATGTTTTCATTCGAGTTCTCTCATCTTATCAAGTTTTGCTCGCTTCCTCAACCGGAGAGCTGTCTGAAATCTTTCTTACCCCTTGTGCCATTCTTTCAATAGTTCCGGAGGCAGTGTATTGTTGATTTCATCAAGTATCATCCCATCTTCTCAAGTTCATGTTCAATTCCTTCCATTTACAGTCGGACTGCTGCCAAAATTATATCATTCTTATTCATTCTTATCTCGCTTCAACCAGAGTGGTTCCAATTCCTTCTTGTCCATTGTAATCGTCATTCATAGCTTTGCAACCTCCAAGGTTCACATGGTGTTCCTTGTTTCTATTTTCTACATGATGCTCTCAATTGTGTTCAACTCCGTTGTGTTCTTTCTTTCTACTTTTCAACCTCTCAAGGTTCGTGGTTTCACTTTCGTTTGTCAAAGAAGCAACTTAGTTTTACCTCTTATCTTCCTCTTTCTTTTCCCTCCGGTGCCATCCTAGATCTCGGGACGAGATCCTCTCATAGTGATGGAGTGTTGTAACGCCCCGGATACAACTTTCCATATTCGTAACTCCAACTCTTGCCTTTTCCGGAGATGTGATATGTTATTTCCTTCGTGGTTGGGTTTTTGTCTTTTGTTTTGCATTTTGTTCATGTCTTGCATCTCATCTCATGGCATCATGTGCAGTGCATCCATATGTTTCCATAAAGCTTGCACCCGTTCGTAGTTGCCGCGTCCCCCCTTGCTTTCGTTGATCGTTTCGAGACCAACCAGGTTTTTCGAGTCCCTCTTGTCTGACCACCTAACCTCTCTGCACAACCACCGACCCCCTCTTGCGTGCGTCAAAACCTGCCCGAACCTGACCAGCTAAGTCATCTCCGTTGGATTCGGATCATCCCCAAACATCTATTAAACATCTGCGTTTATTTGTTGGACTCCCCTAAGCCATTTATCTTCGACCGTCCGACACGATCGGAGGGTCCAAACCTATCCTAATCTCCCTCTTTCCTTATATAAATACTCCTAGTCTAAATTAGGCCAAACCCTAACTTCTAGGGAGTTTGTCCCATCAAGCACGCCCTTGACCCGGTTCCCCTCGGGATCCTTCCCCACCTACCAGCAGCCCAAATCCCCGATCCAAAAATCCTCTCCGCCTCCAACCCAGAGCCCTCCGCCTCTCGATCTCTCCCCACCAACCAGAGCCTCCCGCCTGAAGTTTCTCCTTCTGCTCCCAGACCGAGGCCGCCATCCGACCTCGCCCGGCCGGTCACTGGAGCAGCCCATCCAGCCCTTGCACCCCTTCTCTGCTGCCGCTTAGGAGCCCGAGCGCCTCGACTCTGCACCTACGCCGATGGCCTCCTCTATCCCGGGGTCTTCTTCCATGACGCCCTCCTCCTCCTCCTCGAGGAGATGCTCCTCGCCTCGAGCACCAGTGCTCCAAGGTCGGCCTCCTGTTGTTCGTCGTTGCTGGGGCTCACCGGCACCTCCAGGTCACGCCGCCGGGCCTCCCTCGCGCCCTCTCTTCCTTTCCCTCTCTCTGTCTCACCTCTCTCTGTCTCTCTTCGTCGAGGACATGAACCAGACGAGCCCGCGCGTCCTCCGCCTTGGATCCTGGGCATTCCCCTCCTGTTCGTGCCGCCGACGAGGTCCCTGACGACCCAGCCACCGCCGGCTTCTTCTCTGCTCGAGGAGCTCCGGCAGCCACGCACGACCGCGTCGACCGCCCCTGCCTCGCCTTGGACGCGCCTCCCTGCTACCGGAGCCCCTACGACCCCCGCGCCAAGTTCCTCGCCATCGCCTCTACTTCATCCGGTTCGAGCGAGCGTCGTCGACCTGCTTCCTCTGCTTCGAGGATGAGGCCCGGGCCAAGTCCCTTACCACGCCGGACCAGATGCAGCTCCGTCCGCCACGCCGTTTTGCCTCGCCGCCGCCCGAGGCCCCGGCGACCTCACCGTCTGGCCTCCTCCGTCAGCGCCGACCTGCAAGTCCCGCTGCCCGTCTCACTGCGCCGCCATGGGCGTGATGCGTTCTGTTCTTGAACGAGCAGCGGCTTCGCCCAAACCCTCGCTTCGCCCATTGACCGATCCGGTGGTCACGACCACCCGAGCCAGTCGCCCCGGCCTCAAAGCCTGCCTCTCCACCGGAGCTTGGCCCAATGTGAGCAACTCCCTCGGCCTCGATTTCAGCCCATAACGTTTTTTCAGTTACGGGCGTTTAATCAATTTTCCGAGTCCGTCTTTTACGAATAGTCCCCTAGATCATGCATTTAATAACTCACAAATGGTGCATCTAATTAAAATGTTTTATATATGGAAAATGCTTAGTTTTTCATCTAGTTTCATAATCTGCTATTTTCATCTATGTTTAAAAGGTTTAAAATGTTGTTTGTTTAAATTTGCTCAAATTCCATGTTAAAATGATTTATTTCATAACTAAATAACCGTAGCTCCAAATTTAATAAATTAAATATGTAAATGGGGTAGAAAAATGCCTAGTTTAACATGGTAGTTTAATATTGTTGAGTACCTAATCGGGAGTGAACTAAATAACTCGTTGTATATTGGGCTCCATTTAACTTGTAGTTTTGTTTGTGCATATTGCCATGCCATGCTATTTAAATCGGACATGCATCATACTTGTTTAGCATCATGCCATGTTTATGTGATGGTTGTTTACTATGTTGTTTGCTTCTTTCCGGGTTGCTTCTCTCGTTAGCTTCGGTTTCGCTCCAGAGTTGTGAGGATTCGTTCGACTTCGTCCGTTTGTCTTCTTCATGGACTCGTTCTTCTTCCTTGCGGGATCTCAGGCAAGATGACCATACCCTCGAAATCACTTCTATCTTTGATTGCTAGTTGCTCGCTCTTTTGCTATGCCTATGCTACGATGCCTATCACTTGCTTATCATGCCTCCCATGTTGCCATGTCAAGCCCCTAACCATCCTTTCCTAGCCAACCGTTGTTTGGCTATGTTACCGCTTTGCTCAGCCCCTCTTATAGAGTTGTTAGTTGCAGGTGAAGATGAAGTTTGTTCCTTGTTGAAACATGGAGATGTTGTTCCTTGTTGGAACATGTTTACTCGTTGGGATATCACAATATATCTTATTTAATTAATGCATCTATATATTTGGTAAAGGGTGGAAGGCTCGACCTTATGCCTGGTGTTTTGTTCCACTCTTGCCGCCCTAGTTTCCGTCATATCGGTATTATGGTCCCGGATTTTGCGTTCCTTACACGGTTGGGTGATTTATGGGACCCCCTTGATAGTTCGCTTTGAATAAGACTCCTCCAGCAAGGCCCAACATTGGTTTTACCATTTGCCACCTAAGCTTTTTTCCCTTGGGTTCTGCAGACTCAAGGGTCATCTTTATTTTAACCCCCGGGCCAGTGCTCCTCCGAGTGTTGGTCCAAATTAGAGCCACTTGCGGTGCCGCCCCGAGGCAACTTGGGGTATCTTCGGTTGCCGTACGTACTGCTCATCCGGTGTGCCCTGAGAACGAGATATGTGCAGCTCCTATCGGGATTTGTCGGCACATTCGGGCGGCTTTGCTAGTCTTGTTTCATTATTGCCGAAATGTCTTGTAGCCGGGATTCCGAGACTGATCGGGTCTTCCCGGGGAGAAGGAATATCCTTCGTTGACCGTGAGAGCTTATAATGGGCTAAGTTGGGACACCCTGCAGGTATTATCTTTCAAAGCCGTGCCCACGGTTATATGAGGCAGATGGGAATTTCTTAATGTCCGGTTGTAGAAAACCCGAAGTTGAGCTTAATTAAAATACATCAACTGCGTGTGTAACCGTGATGGTCTCTTCTCGGAGTCCGGAAGTGAACACGGATGTTGGAGTTATGCTTGGCGTGGGTTGTTCTAGGATCACTTCTTGATCATAGTTGTTCGACCGTGCTTTTGACTTCTCTTCTCGCTCTCATTTGCGTATGTTAGACACCGGATATACTAGTAAACTGTCGCAGCTCCACCTCGCTACCTTCTCCTACCCATAAGCTTAAATAGTCTTGATCTCGCGGGTGTGAGATTGCTGAGTCCCCGTGACTCACAGATACTTCAAAACCAGTTTGCGGTGCCGATGAAACCGTGCAGTGGCCTTTAATTCGAGCTCAAGGAGGAGCTCGATGAAGATCTTGTTCATTGTGTTGTTTCGTTTGAGTTGATCAAGAGTGGAGCCCAGTTGGGACGATCGAGGATCTGTGTAGCATTTGGGGTAGTCTTCTTTTATTTTGGTTCCGTAGTCGGACCTTGATTGTATCTATATGATGTAATGCTTTACTCATGTATTGTGTGAAGTGGCGATTGTAAGCCAACTATGTATCTCTTTCCCTTTTGTATTACATGGGTTGTGTGAAGATTACCTCACTTGCGACATTGCTTTCAATGCGGTTATGCCTCTAAGTCGTGCTTGACACGTGGGAGATATAGCCGCATCGAGGGCGTGACAAGTTGGTAATCGAGCCATCCCGACTTAGGAGCCCCCTGCTTGATTGTTTGCTGGCGTTGTTGGGTCTAGAACAAAAATGTTTTGAGTCTTAGGATTATATATCGGAGAGTAGGATTCTTTTTACTCCTCAGTCCCTTCGTCGCTCTGGTGAGGTCTCCTGACGTAGAAGTTTTGACTCTTCTCTCCTCAAATTTCACTAAAAAATTAGGATCACGCGGGTATCTTGGAATCGTTCCCATGGTTTTGTGGCGAGAACATTGTTCTTGGTGCCTCGACATTTAGGGGTTGTGGCGGTGTCCCGGGAGTTGAGGTCCGAGGTGTTGTCGTCATAATTTTATCGTTGCGATTCTGGAATACTGAGCTTTGCCGACATCGTAAATCTCTTTTATGCGGTTGTTGGTGAGATAACCTCGATAACCCTTGATCTTTGAGGCGAGCTCGAGAGTATTGCCATGACTCGTATAACGGATGCTTTTCGAAGGTTGAGGTAAACGATTTCGAAGGTTTCTTGGTTATGTGTTGAAGGATGGATACAATTTGGATCTAGGTATTGTTAGTTTGGGTGATATATTTTGTGTCCCTGTATCCCCAACACCTGATTGCATAACCAGAAAATTTTCGGAGTTTATAAGTGGGAATTCAAGTATCTCGTAGGATATCTTTCCAATGAGACACATGATACGATATGGGATCTATCATATGTTTGTTTCCGGCTTATTCCATAAGCCAAATCCTTTGTTTTTGTTCCGTTTTGTGGTATTCGAGTTGCTTCAATGTCAAGTGTTGATTCCATACCTTTCCTAAATGGTGTTCTCATATTTCTATGTGAATACTAATCCTTCTTGATCATCGAGTTTGTCATCTCAATTTCTTCTCACGGTGCGCTTCTCTTCAAGATGATCCCATCATTCTCCCCATTCGCGAGATCAATTCTCAGTTCTTTGCAACGGTGCTTGCTTCATCCGTCCCAAGTTGTCTTTGTTTTCCCCACCCTCCCACCCTTTTCTTCAAGGACTCGGATTTCTTAATCAAATATCCATCGTATGGATGTGAAGTCTCTTCATTCTTTTCCTCAATGCTCTTATCCGGTGATTCTCATGAAGATGCTAAAGGAAGCTTCGACTTTATTATTCTTCGTTCTTTTCTTCTCCGGTGGATTCAATTCAAGCTTTGTCGATCATATATTTCCCTCATTTCAATGCTTTCCCATTCCGATGCACCAATTAATCAACCACTTCTCGCTATTCAATTGTTATCTGGAGTGATGAAGATTATCTCTGAAGATTCAAGTTTCCATTCTCAATTCACTCAAGTTCTTTTGAGGATGCTATCTCATTCAATCCCATTTAATTCAACCGGTGCAATCTCTCTTTTCAAACAATCATTCAACAGTGGTTCTTTTGAGTGGGCCCTAACCCACAGATCTTTTCCCAGGATCTTACCTGACTCTTCTAATTTTCCTGGAACTATTCTCAAATTCATTTCAAAGTTTGGCGTAAGAATGGGTTATCATCACCAAATGTCTTTCTCCAAGATCTTTCAAATTCTTTTCCTCGTTGGCTCAATCTTCCTATTCTTCATTATTTCGGAGTGTCTCAATAATTCATGGTGGTGTTTCTCATCGTCATTCTCAACATTTGAAGACTGAAGAAGAGTTTCTCTTAAATTTTGCTCCATTCTCTTCAAGATTCATGGTTCTAGCTTGATGCCATCCTCTCATAATTATTTTCGATTGTGAGAATTCTTTTAACCCATCCGAGCAATTCAGAGTCTTTTCAGTTTGATTCTTACGAGCCCATCATCTCGTAATTATTCATTCCAGCTTTCAGCTCTTGTTCCCCAAATCTTACCGGTGCATCATTCAAGTATTCACTAATCAGTTCATGATCTCTCCGTTCTCATGTATCTAAATTCTCTCAAGTATCTTCGATCATTTCTAATTCCTTACGGCGATTCGTTGTTTTTCTTCGTTCATTTTCAGTTATTACGGTGGTTTGTTCAAGAGTTCTCTTCCTTCGTTATCATATAGATTCATTCGTCCTTTCCAATACTCTCGGTGTTTCGTAGAATACTTCTTCAAGTTGGCGCTATATCTCTCTTCAATCCTTGCAAAAGAATAAGTAGTGTGCCAAATCCGTTTCTTTTCATCTATTTAATTGGTGAAGGATGAGCATAATGTAGTTCTTATTCTTGTTTCACCGAGTAAATTCAATTCCTTATTAGGAGGATCATCAAAATTCTTGATTTCATTTGTTAATATTTCTTTCCGGAGTTCCAAGTTTTCTCGGTTATATCATTTCAAAGCTTCATCTAGTCATCGCAAGGTTTCACCTTGTGTTTTCAACTTCTCTTTCTTTTATCATCCTTTTCTTACCGGAGTTCTTCATGGAGGCTCTACATGGTGCTTCGTCAAGGATTCTTTTCATTCTTCAATTGTTCATCAAGATTTCTCTCGGAGTTAAGATCCGCCAAGCTATACTCTAAAATAAACATGGTGCTCAACACATGTTTTGTTTTGAGGAGCTCAAGTATTCTTCTTCTTGCATTTCGAAGTGCAATTATTTCTACCTTATCTTTTGAGATGGTGTTATGTCATCCTTGGCAATTTCTCCTCGTGCTTCATGATCCACATGTTGTCAAGAATGAGGTATTTTAAATCCATCAATCCCTTTGTTGGAGTCATCTTGGGTTATATTTCACCTAAAGCTTTTCCGAAGGACTGTTGCCAATTGTGGTGCTTATCAATGATCCAAGTTTTCTCCTATTCTCTCGGCGAATCAAGTTTTCATCTCCGTGTTGCTCTCAAGCAATCAATTGTTTTTCGTAGTGCCATGTATTCACTGTAAGTTTTGAGTTGTTTCCATAAGCCCACTACAAGTTTATTCTTTTCGTTGTTGGTTTTCCAACAACTCCGTTCTATCCTTCTTTTAAGGGTGCTTTCCAAATTCATTTGTGGTAGAAGTTGTCATTTTCTTCTCTGTCCCTTTATCCCAACAATCTAGATTCTATTCTTTCGTTCAAGGCATTGTGATGTTGCTCTCTTGACCCATCATCTTGTTTTGTCAAGATCATGTTCTTCTCCTTGCTTCTCTGTTTAGTCGGTGTCATGTTTTCATTCGAGTTCTCTCATCTTATCAAGTTTTGCCTGCTTCCTCAACCGGAGAGCTGTCTGAAATCTTTCTTACCCCTTGTGCCATTCTTTCAATAGTTAGGAGGCGATTGTATTGTTGATTTCATCAAGTATCATCCCATCTTCTCAAGTTCATGTTCAATTCCTTCCATTTACAGTCGGACTGCTGCCAAAATTATATCATTCTTATTCATTCTTATCTCGTTTCAACCAGAGTGGTTCCAATTCCTTCTTGTCCATTGTAATCGTCATTCATAGCTTTGCAACCTCCAAGGTTCACATGGTGTTCCTTGTTTCTATTTTCTACATGATGCTCTCAATTGTGTTCAACTCCGTTGTGTTCTTTCTTTCTACTTTTCAACCTCTCAAGGTTCGTGGTTTCACTCGTTTGTCAAAGAAGCAACTTAGTTTTACCTCTTATCTTCCTCTTTCTTTTCCCTCCGGTGCCATCCTAGATCTCGGGACGAGATCCTCTCATAGTGATGGAGTGTTGTAACGCCCCGGATACAACTTTCCATATTCATAACTCCAACTCTTGCCTTTTAGGAGATGTGATATGTTATTTCCTTCGTGGTTGGGTTTTTGTCTTTTGTTTTGCATTTTGTTCATGTCTTGCATCTCATCTCATGGCATCATGTGCGGTGCATCCATATGTTTCCATAAAGCTTGCACCCGTTAAAGTTGCCGCGTCCCCCCTTGCTTTCGTTGATCTTTTCGAGACCAACCAGGTTTTTCGAGTCCCTCTTGTCTGACCACCTAACCTCTCTGCACAACCACCGACCCCCTCTTGCGTGCGTCCGAAACCTGCCCCGAACCTGACCAGCTAAGTCATCTCCGTTGGATTCGGATCATCCCCAAACATCTATTAAACATCTGCGTTTATTTGTTGGACTCCCCTAAGCCATTTATCTTCGACCGTCCGATTACGATCGGAGGGTCCAAACCTATCCTAATCTCCCTCTTTCCTTATATAAATACTCCCTAGTCTAAATTAGGCCAAACCCTAACTTCTAGGGAGTTTGTCCCATCAAGCCGCCAGCCAGTTCCCCTCGGGATCCTTCCCCACCTACCAGCAGCCAAATCCCCGATCCAAAAATCCTCTTCGCCTCCAACCCGTAGCCCTCCACCTCTCGATCTCTCCCCACCAACCAGAGCCTCCTGCCCGAGTTTCTCCTCTGCTCCCGAGCCGAGGGCCGCCATCGACCTCGCCCGGCCGGGTCACTGGAGCAGCCCATCGAGCCCTTGCACCCCTTCTACTGCTCGCCGCTAGGAGCCCGAGCGCCTCGACTCTGCACCTACGCCGATGGCCTCCTCTATCCCGGGGTCTTCTTCCATGACGCCCTCCTCCTCCTCCTTGAGGAGATGCTCCTCGCCTCGAGCACCAGTGCTCCAAGGTCGGCCTCCTGCTGTTCATCGTTGCCGGGGCTCACCGGCACCTCCAGGTCACGCCGCCGGGCCTCCCTCGCGCCCTCTCTTCCTTTCCCTCTCTCTGTCTCACCTCTCTCTATCTCTCTTCGTCGAGGACAGGAACCAGATGAGCCAGCGCGTCCTCCGCCTTGGATCCTGGGCATTCCCCTCCTGTTCGTGCCGCCGACGAGGTCCCTGACGACCCAGCCACCGCCGGCTTCTTCTCTGCTCGAGGAGCTCCGGCAGCCACGCACGACGCATCGACCGCCCTGCCTCGCCTTGGGCCGCGCCTCCACCTTTCTGCGGAGCCCCTCGACCCCCAGCGCCAAGTTCCTCGCCATCGCCTCTACTTCATCCGGTTCGGCGGCGTCGTCGACCTGCTTCCTCTGCCGAGATGAGGCCAGCCATGTCCCCTACCACGCCGGGCAGATGCAGCTCCGTCCCGCCGCCGTTTTGCCTCGCCGCCGCCCGGGCCCGGCGACCTCACCGTCCGGGCCTCCTCCGTCAGCCGCCGACCTGCAAGTCCCGCTGCCCGTCTCACCGCATCGCCATGGGCGTGATGCGTTCTGTTCTTGAACGAAGCAGCAGCTTCGCCCAAACCCTCGCTCGCCCATTGACCGATCCGGTGGGTCACAGCCACCCAGCCCAGTCGCCCCGGCCTCAAAGCCCGCCTCTCCACCGACTGGCTTGGCCCAATGTGAGCAACTCCCTCAGCCTCCAGATTTCAGCCCATAGCGTTTTTTCAGTTACGGGCGTTTAATCAATTTTCGAGTCATCGATTTCTGAGAATAGTCCCCTAGATCATGCATTTAATAACTCACAAATGGTGCATCGGATTAAAATGTTTTATATATGGAAAATGCTTAGTTTTTCATCTAGTTTCATAATCTGCTATTTTCATCTATGTTTAAAAGGTTTAAAATGTTGTTTGTTTAAATTTGCTCAAATTCCATGTTAAAATGATTTATTTCATAACTAAATAACCGTAGCTCCAAATTTAATAAATTAAATATGTAAATGGGGTAGAAAAATGCCTAGTTTAACATGGTAGTTTAATATTGTTGAGTACCTAATCGGGAGTGAACTAAATAACTCGTTGCATATTGGGCTCCATTTAACTTGTAGTTTTGTTTGTGCATATTGCCATGCCATGCTATTTAAATCGGACATGCATCATACTTGTTTGCGCATCATGCCATGTTTATGTGATGGTTGTTTACTATGTTGTTTGCTTCTTTCCGGGTTGCTTCTCTCGTTAGCTTCGGTTTCGTTCCGGAGTTGTGAGGATTCGTTCGACTTCGTCCGTTTGTCTTCTTCATGGACTCGTTCTTCTTCCTTGCGGGATTTCAGGCAAGATGACCATACCCTCGAAATCACTTCTATCTTTGATTGCTAATTGCTCGCTCTTTTGCTATGCCTATGCTACGATGCCTATCACTTGCTTATCATGCCTCCCATGTTGCCATGTCAAGCCCCTAACCATCCTTTCCTAGCCAACCGTTGTTTGGCTATGTTACCGCTTTGCTCAGCCACTCTTAAAGAGTTTTTAGTTGCAGGTGAAGATGAAGTTTGTTCCTTGTAGGACCATGGAGATGTTGTTCCTTGTTGGAACATGTTTACTTGTTGGGATATCACAATATATCTTATTTAATTAATGCATCTATATATTTGGTAAAGGGTGGAAGGCTCGACCTTATGCCTGGTGTTTTGTTCCACTCTTGCCGCCCTAGTTTCCGTCATATCGGTATTATGGTCCCGGATTTTGCGTTCCTTACACGGTTGGGTGATTTATGGGACCCCCTTGATAGTTCGCTTTGAATAAGACTCCTCCAGCAAGGCCCAACATTGGTTTTACCATTTGCCACCTAAGCTTTTTTCCTTGGGTTCTGCAGACTCAAGGGTCATCTTTATTTTAACCCCGGGCGGTGCTCCTCAGTGTTGGTCCAAATTAGAGCCACTTGCGGTGCCGCCCGAGGCAACTTGGGGTATCTTCGGTTGTCAGACGTCATCGCTCATCCGGTGTGCCACGAGAACGAGATATGTGCAGCTCCTATCGGGATTTGTCGGCACATTCGGCGGCTTTTGGTCTTGTTTCATTATTGCCGAAATGTCTTGTAGCCGGGATTCCGAGACTGATCGGGTCTTCCCGGGGAGAAGGAATATCCTTCGTTGACCGTGAGAGCTTATAATGGGCTAAGTTGGGACACCCCTGCAGGGTATTATCTTTCGAAAGCCGTGCCCGCGGTTATGAGGCAGATGGGAATTTCTTAATGTTCGGTTGTAGAAAACCCGAAGTTGAGCTTAATTAAAATACATCAACCGCGTGTGTAACTGATGGTCTCTTCTCGGCAAAGTCCGAAGTGAACACGATGTTGGAGTTATGCTTGGCGTAGGTTGTTCTAGGATCACTTCTTGATCATAGTTGTTCGTAGTGCTTTTGACTTCTCTTCTCGCTCTCATTTGCGTATGTTAGACACCGATATGCTAGTCGCTTTGCAGCTCCACCTCACTACCTTCTCCTACCCATAAGCTTAAATAGTCTTGATCTCATGGTGTGAGATTGCTGAGTCCCCGTGACTCACAGATACTTCAAAACCAGTTTGCGGTGCCGATGAAACCGTGCGGTGGCGCTTTTACCCGAGCTCAAGTGGGAGCTCGATGAAGATCTTGTTCATTGTGTTGTTTCGCTTTAGTTGATCAGTAGTGGAGCCCAGTTGGGACGATCGAGGATCTGTGTAGCATTTGGGGTAGTCTTCTTTTATTTTGGTTCCGTAGTCGGACCTTGATTGTATCTGTATGATGTAATGCTTTACTCATGTATTGTGTGAAGTGGCGATTGTAAGCCAACTATGTATCTCTTTCCCTTTTGTATTACATGGGTTGTGTGAAGATTACCTCACTTGCGACATTGCTTTCAATGCGGTTATGCCTCTAAGTCGTGCTTCGACACGTGGGAGATATAGCCGCATCGAGGGCGTGACAAGTTGGTAATCAGAGCCATCCCCGACTTAGGAGCCCCCTGCTTGATTGTTTGCTGGCGTTGTTGGGTCTAGAACAAAAATGTTTTGAGTCTTAGGATTATATATCGGAGAGTAGGATTCTTTTACTCCTCAGTCCCTTCGTCTCTCTGGTGAGGTCTCCTGACGTAGAAGTTTTGACTCTACTCTCCTCAAATTTCACTAAAAAAATTAGGATCACGCGGGTATCTTGGAATCGTTCCCATGGTTTTGTGGCGAGAACATTGTTCTTGGTGCCTCGACATTTAGGGGTTGTGGCGGTGTCCCGGGGAGTTGAGGTCCGAGGTGTTGTCGTCATAATTTTATCGTTGCGATTCTGGAATACACGAGCTTTGCCGACATCGTAAATCTCTTTTATGCAGTTGTTGGTGAGATAACCTCGATAACCCGATCTTGAGGCGAGCTCGAGAGTATTGCCATGACTCGTATAACGGATGCTTTTCAAGGTTGAGGTAAACGATTTCGAAGGTTTCTTGGTTATGTGTTGAAGGATGGATACAATTTGGATCTAGGTATTGTTAGTTTGGGTGATATATTTTGTGTCCCTGTCCCCAACACCTGATTGCATAACCAGAAAATTTTTCGGAGTTTATAAGTGGGAATTCAAGTATCTCGTAGGATATCTTTCCAATGTACACATGATACGATATGGGATCTATCATATGTTTGTTTCCAGCTTATTCCATAAGCCAAATCCTTTGTTTTGTTCCGTTTTGTGGTATTCGAGTTGCTTCAATGTCAAGTGTTGATTCCATACCTTTCCTAAATGGTGTTCTCATATTTCTATGTGAATACTAATCCTTCTTGATCATCGAGTTTGTCATCTCAATTTCTTCTCACCGGTGCGCTTCTCTTCAAGATGATCCCATCATTCTCCCCATTCGCGAGATCAATTCTCGATTCTTTTGCAACGGTGCTTGCTTCATCCGTCCCAAGTTGTCTTTGTTTTCCCGCCCTCCACCCTTTTCTTCAAGGACTCGGATTTCTTAATCAAATATCCATCGTATGGATGTGAAGTCTCTTCATTCTTTTCCTCAATGCTCTTATCCGGTGATTCTCATGAAGATGCTAAAGGAAGCTTCGACTTTATTATTCTTCGTTCTTTTCTTCTCCGTGGATTCAATTCAAGCTTTGTCGATCATATATTTCCCTCATTTCAATGCTTTCCCATTCCGATGCACCAATTAATCAACCACTTCTCGCTATTCAATTGTTATCCGGAGTGATGAAGATTATCTCTGAAGATTCAAGTTTCCATTCTCAATTCACTCAAGTTCTTTTGAGGATGCTATCTCATTCAATCCCATTTAATTCAACCGTGCAATCTCTCTTTTCAAACAATCATTCAACGGTGGTTCTTTTGAGTGGGCCCTAACCCACAGATCTTTTCCCGAGGATCTTACGACTCTTCTAATTTTCACGGAACTATTCTCAAATTCATTTCAAAGTTTGGCGTAAGAATGGGTTATCATCACCAAATGTCTTTCTCCAAGATCTTTCAAATTATTTTCCTCTTTGGCTCAATCTTCCTATTCTTCATTATTCGGAGTGTCTCAATAATTCATGGTGGTGTTTCTCATCGTCATTCTCAACATTTGAAGGCGAAGAAGAGTTTCTCTTAAATTTTGCTCCATTCTCTTCAAGATTCATGGTTCTAGCTTGATGACATCCTCTCATAATTATTTTCGATTGTGAGAATTCTTTTAACCCATCCGAGCAATTCAGAGTCTTTTTAGGTTTGATTCTTCCGAGCCCATCATCTCGAAATTATTCATTCCAGCTTTCAGCTCTTGTTCCCCAAATCTTACGGTGCATCATTCAAGTATTCACTAATCAGTTCATGATCTCTCCGTTCTCATGTATCTAAATTCTCTCAAGTATCTTCGATCATTTCTAATTCCTTACGGCGATTCGTTGTTTTTCTTCGTTCATTTTCAGTTATTACGGTGGTTTGTTCAAGAGTTCTCTTCCTTCGTTATCATATAGATTCATTCGTCCTTTCCAATCCTCTCGGTGATTTGTTGAAGACTTCTTCAAGTTGGCGCTATATCTCTCTTCAATCCTTGCAAAGAATAAGTAGTGTGCCAAATCCGTTGCTTGTCATCAATTTAATTGGTGAAGGATGAGCATAATGTAGTTCTTATTCTTGTTTCATTGAGTAAATTCAATTCCTTATTCGGAGGATCATCAAAATTCTTGATTTCATTTGTTAATATTTCTTTCCGGAGTTCCAAGTTTTCTCGGTTATATCATTTCAAAGCTTCATCTAGTCATCGCAAGGTTTCACCTTGTGTTTTCAACTTCTCTTTCTTTTATCATCCTTTTCTTCTAGGAGTTCTTCATGGAGGCTCTACATGGTGCTTCGTCAAGGATTCTTTTCATTCTTCAATTGTTCATCAAGATTTCTCTCGGAGTTAAGATCCGCCAAGCTATACTCTAAAATAAACATGGTGCTCAACACATGTTTTGTTTTGAGGAGCTCAAGTATTCTTCTTCTTGCATTTCGAAGTGCAATTATTTCTACCTTATCTTTTGAGATGGTGTTATGTCATCCTTGGCAATTTCTCCTCGTGCTTCATGATCCACATGTTGTCAAGAATGAGGTATTTTAAATCCATCAATCCCTTTGTTGGAGTCATCTTGGGTTATATTTCACCTAAAGCTTTTCCGAAGGAATGTTGCCAATTGTGGTGCTTATCAATGATCCAAGTTTTCTCCTATTCTCTCGTGAATCAAGTTTTCATCTCCGTGTTGCTCTCAAGCAATCAATTGTTTTTCGTAGTGCCATGTATTCACCTGTAAGTTTTGAGTTGTTTCCATAAGCCCACTACAAGTTTATTCTTTTCGTTGTTGGTTTTCCAACAACTCCGTTCTATCCTTCTTTTTAAGGGTGCTTTCCAAATTCATTTGTGGTAGAAGTTGTCATTTTCTTCTCCGTCCCTTTATCCCAACAATCTAGATTCTATTCTTTCGTTCAAGGCATTGTGATGTTGCTCTCTTGACCCATCATCTTGTTTTGTCAAGATCATGTTCTTCTCCTTGCTTCTCTGTTTAGTCGAGTGTCATGTTTTCATTCGAGTTCTCTCATCTTATTAAGTTTTGCTCGCTTCCTCAACCGGAGAGCTGTCTGAAATCTTTCTTACCCCTTGTGCCATTCTTTCAATAGTTAGGAGGCAGTGTATTGTTGATTTCATCAAGTATCATCCCATCTTCTCAAGTTCATGTTCAATTCCTTCCATTTACAAATCATTTGCTGCCAAAATTATATCTTTCTTATTCATTCTTATCTCGTTTCAACCAGTGGTTCCAATTCCTTCTTGTCCATTGTAATCGTCATTCATAGCTTTGCAACCTCCAAGGTTCACATGGTGTTCCTTGTTTCTATTTTCTACCGCAGTGCTCTCAATTGTGTTCAACTCCGTTGTGTTCTTTCTTTCTACTTTTCAACCTCTCAAGGTTCGTGGTTTCACTTGTTTGTCAAAGAAGCAACTTAGTTTTACCTCTTATCTTCCTCTTTCTTTTCCCTCGGTGCCATCCTAGATCTCGGGACGAGATCCTCTCATAGTGATGGAGTGTTGTAACGCCGGATACAACTTTCCATATTCGTAACTCCAACTCTTGCCTTTTAGGAGATGTGATATGTTATTTCCTTCGTGGTTGGGTTTCTGTCTTTTGTTTTGCATTTTGTTCATGTCTTGCATCTCATCTCATGGCATCATGTGCAGTGCATCCATATGTTTCCAAAAAGCTTGCACCCGTTCGTAGTTGCCGCGTCCCCCTTGCTTTTGTTGATCTTTTTCGAGACCAACCAGGTTTTCGAGTCCCTCTTGTCGACCACCTAACCTCTCTGCACAACCACCGCCCCCTCTTGCGTGCGTCAAAACCTGCCCGAACACGACCAGCTAAGTCATCTCCGTTGGATTCGGATCATCCCCAAACATCTATTAAACATCTGCGTTTATTTGTTGGACTCCCTAAGCCATTTATCTTCGACCGTCCGATTACGATCGGAGGGTCCAAACCTATCCTAATCTCCCTCTTTCCTTATATAAATACTCCCTAGTCTAAATTAGGCCAAACCCTAACTTCTAGGGAGTTTGTCCCATCAAGCCGCCACCCGGTTCCCCTCGGGATCCTTCCCCACCTACCAGCAGCCAAATCCCCGATCCAAAAATCCTCTTCGCCTCCAATCCGTAGCCCTCCACCTCTCGATCTCTCCCCACCAACCAGAGCCTCCTGCCCGAGTTTCTCCTCTGCTCCCAGACCGAGGCCGCCATCCGACCTCGCCGGCCGGTCATTGGAGCAGCCCATCCAGCCCTTGCACCCCTTCTCTTGCTGCCGCTAGGAGCCCGAGCGCCTCGACTCTGCACCTACGCCGATGGCCTCCTCTATCCCGGGGTCTTCTTCCATGACGCCCTCCTCCTCCTCCTCGAGGAGATGCTCCTCGCCTCGAGCACCAGTGCTCCAAGGTCGGCCTCCTGTTGTTCGTCGTTGCTGGGGCTCACCGGCACCTCCAGGTCACGCCGCCGGGCCTCCCTCGCGCCCTCTCTTCCTTTCCCTCTCTCTGTATCACCTCTCTGTCTCTCTTCGTCGAGGACATGAACCAGACGAGCCAGCGTCCTCCGCCTTGGATCCTGGGCATTCCCCTCCTGTTAGGTGCCCGACGAGGTCCCTGACGACCCAGCCCATGGCTTCTTCTCTGCTCGAGGAGCTCCGGCAGCCACGCACGACCGCATCGACCGCCTGCCTGCGCCTTGACGCGCCTCCACTCACCGAGCCCCTCGACCCCGCGCCAAGTTCCTCGCCATCGCCTCTACTTCATCCGGTTCGGCGGCGTCGTCGACCTGCTTCCTCTGCCTTGAGGATGAGGCCAGCGCCATGTCCCCTACCACGCGGGCAGATGCAGCTCCGTCCCGCCGCCGTTTTGCCTCGCCGCCGCCCGAGGCCCGGCGACCTCACCGTCCGGGCCTCCTCCGTCAGCCGACACCGCAAGTCCCAGCACGCCGTCTCCTGCATCGCCATGGGCGTGATGCATTCTGTTCTTGAACGAGCAGAGCTTCGCCCCCTCGCTTCGCCCATTGACCGATCCGGCTGGGTCACAGCCACCCCAGGCCCAGTCGCCCCGGCCTCAAAGCCCTGCCTCTCCACCGATCGGGCTTGGCCCAATGTGAGCAGCTCCCTCGACCTCCAATTTCAGCCCATAGCGTTTTTTTCAGTTACGGGCGTTTAATCAATTTTCGAGTCCATCGGTTTCTGAGAATAGTCCCCCTAGATCATGCATTTAATAACTCACAAATGGTGCATCGGATTAAAATGTTTTATATATGGAAAATGCTTAGTTTTTCATCTAGTTTCATAATCTGCTATTTTCATCTATGTTTAAAAGGTTTAAAATGCTGTTTGTTTAAATTTGCTCAAATGCCATGTTAAAATGATTTATTTCATAACTAAATAACCGTAGCTCCAAATTTAATAAATTATATATGTAAATGGGGTAGAAAAATGCCTAGTTTAACATGGTGCACTTTATTTTCCTGTTTAACAACTCTAAAATTATGTAATAGGCAGAACAGTACCAAATTCGAATATTGCTCATGAGGATTTATCGAATTGTTGTTTCTTATTTCCGGCCTCATTTAAACTTGCCTAAATAGTTAGTTTACTTCTGCTTCACCTCTTGCCATGTTAACCAATATTTAATATTGTTGAGTACCTAATCGGGAGTGAACTAAATAATTGATGTGGTGTTTAAATCAATATGCAACTCGTTGCATATTGGCCTCCATTTAACTTGTAGTTTTGTTTGTGCATATTGCCATGCCATGCTATTTAAACCGGACATGCATCATACTTGTTTGCGCATCATGCCATGTTTATGTGATGGTTGTTTACTATGTTGTTTGCTTCTTGATCATAGTTGTTCGACCGTGCTTTTGCCTTCTCTTCTCGCTCTCATTTGCGTATGTTAGACACCAGATATGCTAGTCGCTTGCTGCAGCTCCACCTCACTACCTTCTCCTACCCATAAGCTTAAATAGTCTTGATCTCATGGTGTGAGATTGCTGAGTCCCGTGACTCACAGATACTTCCAAAACCAGTTTGCAGTGTCTTAGATGAAACCGTGCAGGTGGCCTTTTAAGCTCAAGGAGGAGCTCGATGAAGATCTTGTTCATTGTGTTGTTTCGTTTGAGTTGATCAAGAGTGGAGCCCAGTTGGGACGATCGGGGATCTGTGTAGCATTTGGGGTAGTCTTCTTTTATTTTGGTTCCGTGGTCGGACCTTGATTGTATCTGTATGATGTAATGCTTTACTCATGTATTGTGTGAAGTGGCGATTGTAAGCCAACTATGTATCTCTTTCCCTTTTGTATTACATGGGTTGTGTGAAGATTACCTCACTTGCGACATTGCTTTCAATGTGGTTATGCCTCTAAGTCGTGCTTCGACACGTGGGAGATATAGCCGCATCGAGGGCGTGACAACTCGGATCTGCAGTTTTCTGATACTCTTGTAGCTCTACCACTGCCAACTGAGCATCGGTGATCTTAGAGCCTTTCTGGAAGCACTCTTCAGCCTTCTTCCGATTTCCCGTGACAGTGATCACGCCCTTGGGACGAGGCATCTTGATTTAAGATACACGTAACATGGTCGGGCCACGAAAGCGTGCATAAGCTGGTCTCCCTAGAATAGCGTGATAAGCGCTCTGAAATCCACGACCTCGAAGGTCAACCTTTCTTTCGGAAATGCTTTGAATCACCAAAACTACATCAAGAGAAATTTGGCCGGTGACTCGGCCTTCTTTCCGTGAATGACTCCGTGGAAGCTCATGTTATCGGTAATGCGAGTCCGGACATCGAATGCCCATCCCTTTCAACGTCTCCGCGTATAATATATTCAAACCACTACCACCATCCATCGGGACTTTGGTCATCGTGTGCCTTCGACAAGCTGGGTCGACCACCAATGCTTGCCTCCCGGGGTGGCAATGTGCGTCGGATGATCGGGCCAGTCGAATGTGATGGCGATGCAGGACCATTTCGGATAATTGGGAGTCGTAGGAGCAACCAAGTTTACTTCCGATTGATAACCTTCAATCCACTTTTGCTTTTGACGTCGGCAAAAATCATCGGTGGAATTGACACAGGGATATCCACCATCATCATCATCTCTATCCTCAACTTTGTCTGTCTCCTTATCCTTGTCCTTGGGTTGTTTCCCTTGGGCTAACTTTGAATCAAGAGCCGACAACCTTTGTCGAGTGGTATGTTTCGGGTAAATGAGTTTACCCTCTTCATCTTTCTTTGTATGAATATGACATGGTAAATCCAACACGTCGTTCCCATCCTGATCTTTCACCTTCTTAGGGTTCCAAGGACCCTTGGGTTTCCCCTTGAACTTTCACAGGGTCCTTTGCCAAGGCCTCTCCGGAGCCGCTAGCTCGGCTTTAACGCTCGCTTCCGATTGGAATTTCCTCCGCCCGGTCTCATTGGCGGCGATTTATATTTACCGGTCAAGCCGGTCCTCTTCTTCACCATTTGCATATTTGGTGGCAATCTCCATCATCCGACTCGGGGTCATATCTCGGTTCGACCAAATTTCAAACTCAATTCTACATTCTTGACGCCTTCCTTGAAGGCACAGACCCCAGTGATCGGACACATTCTCCACTTTGTGTGGTGCAAAGTGATCCACCTCTGGATATAATCTCTCAAGGTTTCACTCGACTTTTGCATACGACGCAACTCTGTCAAACCCGTTGGTCGCTTGCAAGTTCCTTCAAATGTCTCGACAAACACTCGGGCAAGATCTTCCCAAGTGTAAATCTGCTTTGGGTGCTAACTGATTCAACCACGCCCGGGCTGAACCCTCCAACATAAGAGGTAAATGCTTCATGGCTACCTCATCGTTGCCACCACCGATCTGAACCGCCACTCGGTAATCTTCAAGCCAGGTGTCAGGCTTGGATTCTCCAGTGAACTTGCTTTGGCTCCGATCGCCAACTTTGAAGTTGGGGGAATCACTTTGCAGCCACGATGGCTCTCTTTGAAACACTCAGTCTGAGACATGGACTCTACTCTTTGGAAGGAACATCTCTATCATGGTGCGTCTCGGTGAGCTCTGTTCTGTCGACCAAACCTTGAACGATAATGGATCTTGCATCAAAGCACGGTTCCACAGGGTCGACCGGAACTCTTCGTCCGGCACTATTTTGGCGTCTATCATCCTGCTGAGGAGGCGTATGATCCACCCCTTGGGGAGGGTGGGCACTCGGCGTCGATCGTTGCGATCGAATCGGTGCTCATCTTGCCCATGACCCTTGTATTGATCATCACGCCCGGCCTCCACGTTCCTCACGCCGCTGGGGCGATCTTGGACTATGGGCCGATCAAATGAATTCGCAGCAACGGATCGGCTGTGAACAACATTCCTTCATGACGGGATACAACTGAGTTTTGATCTCCTGCGCCGGAGCAAATCCTGATTTCTTTGCAAACCTCTACCTACCTCCCTCTTTGGGAAGGCTGAATTGATTACGCTATCTGGTGACATTGCTAAATTCTGAATCGGAGTTCGATATACCCAGGTTGGCGGTTGAAAGAGAATTTGGCGTCGGATCGGATTCTCGAACCCTCGTCGCATCGCTCATCCGATTACTATTTGAAGATTCTCGGTCGAGTGCGCTCAGCCAAAGTTGGCTGTTGCGCGCATCCTCCAAGGCGCGGGCCTCGGGGTTTCTCCAACGATAGGAGTGTGAAGTGCATCCATGTTCCGGCGACGAAGCTCCTCCCTGCGGAGGCGAAGTGAGGGGCTCGAGCAAGTACTCTTCATGGGCTTGCGCCGGATCGCCTCCACCGCCACCTTCGTTGGTGCGGGTGAATCGAGGGGACTGCATGGTCCATCGACCATCGGAACCTCTGCCGCCATCACTTTGCTATTGCATTGGACGCGGTCTCTCTGAGCCGGTCGGCAGGTCAAACAGGCGATGAGAGATTCGTCGGGCTCGATCGTCGTGACTTGGGGATGGCCGATCGGCGGGCCACCGCATGCCTCACCCACCGCTGAAGCCTCGATCGACCGGGAACGCTTGCGCGGTGGGAGGCCCAGGAGTGAAGACGGCGCGAGAGCCGACCCATACTTTGGGTCGACGGTTGCGCAGGAGGACGCCCATGGACACAGCGAAAGTCGTCGCCCAGCGGATGGGGGAAGCGCGTCCACGTCGAGTGGAGCCTCCACGAAGCCAAGCGGAGTCGTCGGCGACGAACGTGAGTGCACCGAGACGGATCTCGTGGCCGTCGACCAGAACTCCACCTGAAACCATGATGCCGGAGATAGAGAGAATCCCAACTTCTCCAACAATTCGCTAGAACACACCTTACAAGGTGGGCGCCAACCGTCGTGGTTCTAAGTCGGCGGTAGAATGGGGGTAGGTATGGAGAGGCAAGATCCTAGCTATGGAGTAGTTGTATCGCATAGCGATTTACGAGTTCAGGCCCTTCTCGAGGAAGTAACAGCACTACGTCTCGAGCCCCGAGGCGGTCGATTGGAATATCTGCGTATGTGTTACAGAGTGCGAACCCTTCTACTGTGGAGGGTGGCTTATATAGAGTGCGCCAGGACCCCAGCCAGCCCGTATAAAGCTAGGCGTTCTTGTAGCATGCTTACATAAAATGTCATTAAGGTCATAAAGACTATTTAACTACAGACCGTTTGGACACCGAGTGGCTCTTGGACTCTTGGTGGTCGAGTGGGTCTTCATAGTCGAGTGCCTTTGAATCTGTCGAGTGGAAGCCTACCAGGTCGACTGGAAGGCTGCTTCTCTTGTGAATGTCCTTGTGGAGGGTACCCTTGGGCAGGTCCATGACCCTACCCCAGGTACATGACTTCATCAGATAGCCCGTCCGCATCCTCTATCGGAGGAGCGTCCGGTGCGCGCCTCGTGTTCGCCTCCGCTTCCGGACCCGGCCTTGGAGCCTAGCTGGTGGAGGCGCGATTGGCAACCTCTCCGGATATAGTCCGTGGCGCTCTTTTCTGAAGAGAAACCTGGCGTTAGTATGCCTTGAGGAATAAAACACAGGAATAAGATGGCACGCCATACCGTTCTTGGCGTCTCAATCCGGACCGCACTTCTTTTCAACTGCTTTGGGCCTTGCTGCCCCTTGTTGGCTAGCCACCGGTACTCGGCCTTCCGCCTCAAGGACTTCCCCTGCAAAAACACCATTGGTATACGGTGATCAAAAATAAGCACGGATGGATCATTTTGAAAGTACGGGGACTTCGGTCTCGGTTACTTGTGAGGCTGGAAGTAGTCCAGGATAATCGGCCGTAATGGCCACTAAGGCGTTGTCCTTGCTCAATTGATGAAACACCCCATCGATCAGCTCCACAGATAAGTCCGGGTCCTCTTGGGAGACCGGGTCGAGGGACCGTTCTGGGTCCTTGGGTTGGGGAGGAGGGTTGTTTATCTCCTTTACAGCCTGGTGTAGCTCCTGCGTTGAAATTGCTAGACTGAATACTTAACTATGGGAATATGAAACGGATGGGCGAGTAAAATTGTCCGCTTACCCAGCTTGGAGGATTGTACATAGAAAATCCGCCCCGTGGGTTGTGTGAGAGAAATTCCTCCTCTTCTCCCTTGTACAATGCGGACAAGATCTTCGTCGGAGCGGCAACCGATTCCGGCCCCTTACGGCGCGATGGGTGGCATCATCCTCCCGTTGAAATCCCACATGGGGTGGCCTCTATCTTTGAAGCGGCTGCACCCCTCGCATAATGCATGTGGCCATGACCTCGATCATGGTCAGTCCGGAATGAGCTAACAACCTTATCCGGCTCATCAGGTAAAGGACGTCCTTGTCATTTTCCTTCTAAGAGCTCCGTGGGCGCCCGGCTTAGGCGCTTCCTCAAAGGAGCATTATCGAACTTCGGAAGGCCGATCCGAATAGGGTCGGCAGAGGACATCTTCTATATAAAAGCATTCTGAAGGCCAGTCTTCGGACGCCTTCTTTGGGGTTCCGGGTAGATATCCGGTCCCGGCGATGCGCCATAGTTCGGCTCCGCCCACTTGATATATCGACCCCTCCTGAGAACAGGGCACGAGGCAGAACAGCCTCTTCCACGGCGCAAAATGAGCCTCGCAGCCCAAAAACAGCTCGCAAAGGGCTACGAAGCCCGCGATGTGCAATATGGAGGCTGGCGTAAGGTTGTGCAGCTGGAGGCCATAGAACTCCAGCAGCCCCCGGAGAAACAGATGAATTGGAAATCTGAGCCCTCTTATCAAATAAGGGATAAGGCATACCCGCTCTCGTTTTGAGGGATTGGGGACACTCTCCGCTTGCTCTCCGCCATTATAGGTGGCAAGTCCGGCTCGAACCGGGACCATGTAGGCTGGGGGGAGGAATCCCTTGGCTTGGAGCGCCACTAGCTCGCTGTGCAGGATGGAACATCTCTTCCAATCTCCAGGTTGAGGACTGGGAGGGCGAGAGGAGGAGCTATGACGACCGGCCACGATGGAATGGATATCTGTCGGGTGTGCTCTGATGAAAGCTCGCGAAGGGAAGGTGGTGTGATTTAGATCTAAATCCTCGTCTCTTTAATAGACAGCTCATTTGTGCAGCTATGGGGGTAAATGTAAAACACCCTGGCTTTTGGCATTCGTTTGACACGTGGAAGATGGCCATTATTGGGCGCGGAAGCCAAGGAGCGCAATATTCACAAGGAGCCGGAAACTATTCAACAGGTACACGGAATTTGGAGAAGAACCCGCCTTGCAATGCCGAAGACAATCTGTAGCGCGGACTACTGTCATTGAAGCCTGGTTCGGGAGCTCTTGAGGGAGTCCTGGATTAGGGGGTGTCTGGATGGCGGACTATAACCTTTGGCGGACTCTGGACTATGAAGATACAAGGTTGAAGACTTCGTCCGTGTCCGGATGGGACTTTCCTTGGCGTGGCGAGCAAGCTTGGCGATACGGATATGTAGATCTCATCCTATTGTAACCGACTACATGTAACCCTAGACCTCTCCGGTGTCTATATAAACCGGAGGGTTTTAGTCCGTGGGGCGAAGAACAATCATACCATAGGCTAGCTTCTAGGGTTTAGCCTCTACGATCTCGTGATAGATCTACTCTTGTACTACCCATATCATCAATATTAATCAAGCGGGAGTAGGGTTTTACCTCCATCGAGAGGGCCCAAACCTGGGTAAAAACATCGTGTCCCTTGTCTCCTGTTACCATCCGCCTAGACGCACAGTTCGGGACCCCCTACCCGAGATCCGCCGGTTTTGACACCGACAAGGATGTTTACAATGCTTGTTGGTTTGTGCGGTGCAGGACAGAAACTTTGGCTGTAGTGCGTGAATTTTAATTTTTTACTGTAACGTCAAATGGTTCTGATTTTTTTTCTCTGTCTTTCTGTACAAATTGTTTATTTTTCCTAATTTTGGAAGAAATTTTCAAGTATCAGAAGTATGGTGAATGTTCATATTTCTCTGATTTACATTTTAGACAGATTCTGTTTTGATGCATAGTTTGCTTGTTTTGATGAAACTATCAATTTATATCGATGGATTAAGCCATGAAAAAGTTATATTACAGTAGACACAATGCAAAAACAAAATATTAATTGGTTTGCAACAGTACTTAGAGTAGTGATTTGCTTTATTATACTAACGGATCTTACCGAGTTTTACATTGAAGTTTTGTGTGGATGAAGTGTTCGATGATCGAGAAGGTTTCGATGTGAGAAGAAGGAAGAGAGGCAAGAGCTCAAGCTTGGGGATGCCCGAGGCACCCCAAGTAAATATTCAAGGATACTCAAGCATCTAAGCTTGGGGATGCCCCGTAAGGCATCCCCTCTTTCTTCATCAAATATCGATATGTTTTCAGATTCGTTTCATTCATGTGATGTGTGCAAATCTTGGAGCGTCTTTTGCATTTAGTTTTCACTTTTCTTTTATGCACCATGCTGGTATGAGATGGTCCTTGGTTGATTTATAGAATGCTCTGTGCACTTCACTTATATCTTTTGAGTATTGCTTTATAGAATGCTTCATGTGCTTCACTTATATCTTTTGAAGTTTGGATTGCCTGTTTCTTTACATAGACAACCGCCATTTGTAGAATGCTCTTTTGCTTCACTTATATTTTTTAGAGCGTCGGAATATATTTTGTAGAAAGAATTAAACTCTCTTGCTTCACTTATATCTATTTAGAGATAGCGAGGAACTGGTCATTCACATGGTTAGTCATAAAATCCTACATAAAACTTGTAGATCACTGAATATGGTGTGTTTGATTCCTTGCAATAGTTTTGCGGTATAAAGGTGTTGATATTAGAGTCGTGCTAGTTGAGTAATTGTGAAATTGAGAAATACTTGTGTTGAGGTTTGCAAGTCCCGTAGCATGCACGTATGGTGAACCGTTATGTAATGAAGTCGGAGCATGAGGTGTTTATTGATTGTCTTCCTTATGAGTGGCGGTCGGGGACGAGCGGTGGTCTTTTCCTACCAATCTATCCCCCTAGGAGCATGCGCGTAGTACTTTGTTTTGATAACTAATATATTTTTGCAATAAGTATGTGAGTTCTTTATGACTATTGTTGAGTCCATGGATTATACGCACTCTCACCCTCTCATCATTGCTAGCCTCTTCGGTACCATGCTTTGCCCTTTCTCACCTCGAGAGTTGGTGCAAACTTCGCCGGTGCATCCAAACCCCATGACACGATACGCTCTATCACACATAAACCTCCTTATATCTTCCTCAAAACAGCCACCATACCTACCTATTATGGCATTTCCATAGCCATTCTGAGTATATTGCCATTCAACTTCCATCATCATCATATACATGACTTGAGAATTTATCGTCATATTGCTTTGCATGATCGTAAGATAGCTAGCATGATGTTTTCATGGCCTGTCCGTTTTTTGATATCATTGCTACGCTAGATCATTGCACATCCTCGCATACATCACGGAAGGCATTCATATAGAGTCATATCTTTGTTCTAGTATCGAGTTGTAATATTGAGTTGTAAGTAAATAAAAGTGTGATGATCATCATTATTAGAGCATTGCCCAGTGAGGAAAGGATGATGGAGACTATGATTCCCCCACAAGTCGGGATGAGACTCGAGACGAAAAAAGAGAAGGCCCAAAAAAAAGGAGAAAAAAAGAAAACAAAAAAATGAGAGAAAAAGAGAGAAGCGGCAATGTTACTATCCTTTTACCACACTTGTGCTTCAAAGTAGCACCATGTTCTTCATATAGAGAGTCTCTTGAGTTATCACTTTCATATACTAGTGGGAATTTTCATTATAGAACTTGGCTTGTATATTCCAACGATGGGCTTCCTCAAATGCCCTAGGTCTTCATGAGCAAGCAAGTTGGATGCACACCCACTTAGTTTCAGTTTGAGCTTTCATATACTCATAGCTCTAGTGCATCCGTTGCATGGTAATCCCTACTCCTCACATTGACATCAATTGATGGGCATCTCCATAGCCCATTGATTAGCACGTCGATGTGAGACTTTCTCCTTTTGTCTTCTCCACATAACCCCCATCATCATATTCTATTCCACCTATAGTGCTATGTCCATGGCTCACGCTCATGTATTGCGTGAAAGTTGAAAAAGGTTTGAGAAACGTCAAAGTATGAAACAATTGCTTGGCTTATCATCGGGGTAGTGCATGATGTGAATATTTTGTGTGGTGAAGATGGAGCATAGCTGAACTATATGATTTTGTAGGGATGAGCTTTCTTTGGCTATGTTATTTCAATAAGACATAATTGCTTGGTTGGTGTGCTTGAAGTATTATTGTTGTTATGTCAAAGGATAGACTATTGCTTTGAATCACTTGTGTCTTGATATTCATGCCATGATTAGAGATATGATCAAGATTATGCTAGGTAGCATTCCACATCAAAAATTATCTTTTTTATCATTTACCTACTCGAGAACGAGCAGGAATTAAGCTTGGGGATGCTGATACGTCTCCATCGTATCTATAATTTTTTATTGTTCCATGCCAATATTCTACAACCTTTATATACTTTTGGCAACTTTTTATACTATTTTTTGGGACTAACATATTGATCCGAAGGTGCAAAGGTTCCTGTTTGTTGCATGTTTTATGTTTCACAGAAAGCCAATATCAAACGGAATCCAAACGGGATGAAAACAGGCAGAGAATTATTTTGGAATATTTGTGATTTTTGGGAGGAAGAATCAACGTGAAACGATGCCCGAGGTGGCCATGAGATAGGGGCCCACCACCCCTCCAGGGGGCACGGCCCCCACTCTCGTGGGCCACCCCTAAGGCGGTTGATGCCCTTCTTTGGCCGCAAGAAAGCTAATTTTTGGAAAACGATCTAGGCGAAGGTTTCAGGCCAATCGGAGTTACGGATCTCCATATATACACGAAACGGTGAAGCAGGCGGAGCAGGCAGCGAAGCAGAGAGATAGATCCAATCTCGGAGGGGCTCTCGCCCCTCCCAAGCCATGGGAGCCAAGGACCAGAGGGGAAACCCTTCTCCCATCTAGGGAGGAGGTCACGGAAGAAGAAGAAGAAGGGGGCCTCTCTCCCCCTTGCTTCCGGTGGCGCCAGAGCGCTGCCGAGGGCCATCATCATCACCGCGATCTTCACCAACACCGCCGTCATCTTCACCAACATCTCCATCACCTTCCCCCTTCTATTCAGCGGTCCACTCTCCCGCAACCCGTTGTACCCTCTACTTGAACATGGTGCTTTATGCTTCATATTATTATCCAATGATGTGTTGCCATCCTATGATGTCTGAGTAGATTTCCATTGTCCTATCGGTGATTGATGAATTGCTATGATTGGTTTGAGTTGCATGTTTTATTATTTGTGCTGTCCTATTGTTCCCTCCGTGTCGCGCAAGCGTGAGGGATTCCTGCTGTAGGGTTTGCAATATGTTTATGATTTGCTTATGGTGGGTGGCGTGAGTGACAGAAACACAAACCCGAGTAAGTAGGTTGTTTGCATATGGGATAAAAGGGGACTTGATGCTTTAATGCTATGTTTGGGTTTTACCTTAATGAATCTTTAGTAGTTGTGGATGCTTGCTAGAGTTCCAATCATAAGTGCATAGAATTCCAAGTAAGGGATGATATGTTAGCTTATGCCTCTCCCTCAAATAGAATTGCAATAGTTATTACTGGTCTAGTAACATAGTCAGTTGCCTAGGGACAATTTCACAACTCCTACCACCACTTTTCCTCACTTGCTATATTTACTTTATTGCATCTTTATCTAAACAGCACCTAGTTTATGTTTACGCTCTCTTTATTTTCTTGCTAGCCTTTCCGAAAACACCTACAAAGTACTTCTAGTTTTATTCTTGTTCTAGGTAAAGTGAACGTCAAGCGTGCGTAGAGTTGTATTGGCCGTCGATAGAACTTGAGGGAATATTTATTCTACCTTTAGCTCCTCGTTGGGTTCGACACTCTTACTTGTCAAAAACTGTTGCGATCCCCTATACTTGTGGGTTATCAAGGCAACCTGACATGATATGACCGAACTGACCCTATGTAGGATCGAAAGTATGTCTAGAGGGGGGGTGATTAGAGTACTTGACCAAATAAAAATCTAGCCTTTTCCCAATTTTAGTTCTTGGCAGATTTTAACAACTTAGCACAAGTCAAGCAATCAACCTACACATGCAATTCTAAGAGTATAGCAGCGGAATGTAAAACAATTGCATATGAAGGTAAAGGGAGGAGTTTGAGGGAGCAAAGCATAATGTTGATCTGGAGATTTTTTTATCCGTGGTTTCGATAGGTGGTGCTATCGTACATCAACGTTGATGGAGACTTCAACCCACGAAGGGTAGCAGTTCTTGTGAGTCCACGGAGGGCTCCACCCACGAAGGGTCCACAAACAAGGAACCTTGTCTATGCCACCATGGCCGTCGCCCACGAAGGACTTGCCTCACTAGGGTAGATCTTCATGAAGTAGGCGATCTCCTTGCCCTTACAAACTCCTTGGTTCACCTCCACGATCTTGTCGGAGGCTCCCAAGTGACACCTAGCCAATCTAGGAGACACCACTCTCCAAGAAGTAACAAATGGTGTGTTGATGATGAACTCCTTTCTCTTATGCTTCAAATGATAGTCTCCCCAACACTCAACTCTCTCTCATAGGATTGGATTTGGTGGAAAGAAGATTTGAGTGGAAAGCAACTTGGGGAAGGCTAGAGATCAAGATTTATGTGGTTGGAATGGAATATCTTGACCTCAACACAAGTGTAGGTGGTTCTCTCTAAGAAAATATGTATTGTAAGTGTAGGCATGTTCTGATGGCTCTCTCCATGAATGAAGAGGGGGTGGAGGGGTATATATAGCCTCCACACAAAATCTAACCGTTACACACAAATCACCAAATTCGGTGGGACCGATTCAGAGAACTCGGTCAGACCGATTTGGTTCATAATGTGACCGTTAGGAGTTTCGGCGGGACCGACATGTCAACTCAGTGGGACCGATATCATTAGGGTTAGGGCATAACGTAATCTCGGTGAGACTGATTGCACAAACTCGGTGGGACCGATTTTGGTAATAGTCAAACAGAGAGTTGGTCAGGCAAACTCGGTGGGACCGATTCGCTCATCTCGGTGGGACCGAAACGTTACGAAAAGAAAACAAAGTGTTTGCAATGCAATCTCGGTGGGACCGATCGCTCATCTCGGTTGGACCGAAACGTTACGAAGGGAAACAGAGAGATTACAATCCCATCTCGGTGAGACCGAGATCCCTATCGGCGAGACCGAAAATACAAGGGTTTCTGGCAGTGGCTATGTCAACTGAACTCGGTGGCTCCGGATAGAAAGAATCGGTGGGGCCGAGTTGGACTTTTGGTTTGGGACATATGTGGATATGAGAAAGTAGTGGAGGGTTTTTGGAGCATATCACTAAGCATTTTGAGCAAGCACCTCATTAAGCAACACCTCATCCCTTCTTAATAGTATTGGCTTTTCCTATAGACTCAATGTGATCTTGGACCACTAAAATAGAAAATGTAGAGTCTTGTGCTTTGAGCTTAAGCCAATCTTTTGTCCTTAGCATTTTGAAGGGTCCACTTTCTAATCCATGCCATGCCAATCATTGAGCTTTCCTCAAATATCTATCTTGAAATAGCATTAGCTAAATGAGCTATATGTTGTTAGGAATTACCAAAACCACCCAGTGATAGTTGCACTTTCACTCTCCCCCTTTTTGGTAATTGATGACAACATATAGATCAAAGCTTCGACAAAAGATAAATAGTATTGAAAAACATCGTCGCTTTGAGAAGTTTGTGATAAGCAAGAGCTCCCCCTAAATTTGTGCATTATTTAAAATTTGCTTTTGAATGCAAATGCACAATCGATTAGGATCATGGGTTACTCTTCCATGTCACATACATCTTGGTGGAGCGCTCAAAATGATAGAAGTTAAAGCATGCACTCATCACCAAAACAAGTGAATGATCATCTAGCATATAAGAGATAATATCATCGAATCAAGCATTAAGGGTAGCATATGATCAAACACAAGATCAAACAAGTATCTCACAAGTAGCTCACACAAGCACGCAATAAAGTTTCAAACCAAACCAAATAAGTGCAAAGAGAGATAAAAACCAACACTCTCTCTCTCTCTCTATCGAAGCCTATGATCTATACATTTTTCTCCCCCTTTGGCAACAAGTTACCAAAAAGTTTTGAAAATGCATAGTGCTAAACGACTCTCAGGCTTGATCTTCGGGAGGTGGTGTTGAGAGAACTCCAAGGACGAAGGCTTCTGATGAAGTAGCTGGAGCTGGTGGAGTAGCTGCTGGAGGTGGAACTGGAGTTGTAGCTGGTGGTGCTGATGTTGTGGCTCTATTGTTTGTCACTGGCACTGCAACAGATCTCTGTCCTCTGGGCACTCTGGCAAAAGCATCTGTGGTAGACTTGCCCTTCTTCTCCTCTGCTTCCTCCTAAAGTTGCTCAACTGCAGTTTGGATTTCTGTTACCTTGACATCAAGGTCATAGAATTTTGTCTCAATAATCCTTTCCAAGCTCTCCTGGTTCTTGGTCGGTGGCCAAGCCCTTCTCAATCCTCGTGGTGGGTTGGATCAGATATCCAAGATGGTCTTGCTTGCTCTTCAAAATACCTAAGATGCCTCTTCCACGGTTGGCATCTTTGCAGCCTTCTCAGTTAGCCTTCTCTCTCTTTTCATGTGCTTGAGTGAAGATGGTTCATACTCATTCATCACAACAGCAGTGTTATCTTCAAATTCGGGATAGATGGGCAGGTGCTCCTTATCCAAGATGTACTTCCCTTTGCCCATCTTTGAGTTGATTAGCTCCTGAATGTGTGGGGCATACCCACAACTTCTCTTCTGATCAGCTGCAGTCCTCTTGATTGTTTCCACAATCAGGCTCGTAACTTTGAACTTCTGTGGGACATCAAATATGTGCAACAAGTTGATAGCATGTCCTCTGATCATCCTGTGATCACCTGACTTGGGTAGCGGTGTGTGCCTTAAGATCCAGTTGATTGTTGGCAAACCAGATAACAGGTAATGGACAGATCCGAACTTATGCGTATCCAAAGCAGCATCTGGGATCTCCTTGTACATGTTAGACATAGTGTTGCGGTCTTTCTTCTTCTCTGCATAAATGTCCAAGTCATCCTCATGTTCCTCAGGAGCATTTATGAGCTTGGCCCACTCATCAACTGTAGATTGGTACCTAGTACCCTCAGACATCCATACTATCATTCCATCTGGATATAAGTGGGCAGTGGAGTAAAACTGCATGATGAGCTCATCATTCCACTTGGTGAGCTTTTGGGCAACAAAAGTATCCACTCCACATGCCTTAAAGCTATCAAGCACTCCAGGGAAGTGATCCTCATTTTCCTTGATGAATTCCCAGTCAACCCATCTCATATCACACACAATGGGATTCTTGTCAAGCAAAACAGTCTCATAGAAGTCCTGTTGTTCCTTAGTGTGGAATCTGTAGTCCACAGCAGTCCTTCTCCTGATAGCATAGGGATTAGACTGTCTCCATAGTCTCAATCCTGCATCATTCCTGATCTTCATATTCTCTGCAACTGGGTGCGCATCAGTGTGGTCAAGGATCTTGGGCTTTAGCTTCCTCGGCTGTGAATCTTCTTCTTCTTCTTGACAGCTTGAGGCCTTTGGGCCTTGTTCTTCTCTTCAGCAGGTATGTTCCTAGTGCTCCTTTTGGGTTTTGGCTTTGGAGCTGGAGCAGCAGCCTTGGGAGCAGTTTTGGGCTTTGATGGAGCAACCCCTGCCTTGATTGCATCTCCCATAAGCTTTTGAGCTTTGGGTCTTTGGTCTGACATCCTCTTCCTCTTCCTCTTCTTCAGAATCTCTCATCATTGATGGCTTCCCAATAACTCTGGCAATGGTCTTCTTGACCCTTTCTTTTCTTTTCTTGCCATCTCCAGTTTCCTTGGGTTCAAGAGTGAAGTTCATTGTTTCTTCTGTGGCAACTTTTCTTGGCTTAGACATGGGATGTCTTCTTGCTGGCATCATTGTTTTCAGACCTGGCTTTGTTGCAGCAGCTGAGCCATACTCTTTCTTCAGCACTTTCTTCTTTGAAGTGGCTTCATCTTCAACAGCCACATAATCTTCATCTTCAGAGTCAGAATTCCTCTTCTTCCTTGTCCTTGTGGCAGCCTTTGGCAGATTGCTTGGTGTGCTCCTGCTGCCTTCATCATAGCTGCTAGAGGGATCTGAACCCTCACTCAACTACATATGTTGCTCCAGTTTCAAAAAAAAACTGCATATGTTCCTCAGACCTGTTCTGACTATCACTCTGGTCAGATATCTCTGCAAATACTCTGACAGTAAACCCTCTGAACAGGTTATAGATGAGGTAGAGTAGATGAGCATCACAAACTACAGGAGTTTTGCAAAATGGATGACTTAAAAACTTAGTTTTAGTTCTTCACAGAAAACATTTCGGATCTATCGATTTGTAAACTCGGTGATACCGAAGCAGCTTTTGGAACCTAAACTAGTGAACTCAGTCGGATCGAGTCACGGTTAAATTAGTCTTGACAGCTAGGGTTTCACAAAGAAGAGAACTTCAGTCGAACCGATTTGCAATTTTCGTAGGACCGAAAATGCATGTGCTTTGGCCTATGCCAAAATCGGTGAGACCGAATTCTACAACTCAGTCGGTCCGAGATGAATTCGGCGGAGACCTAACCCTAAATTTTCAAATCAAAACTAATCTGAGGACTTTTTCATTTGGGCGGGATGATTTCAATCGTGGCAAGAATCATGGCAAAGCAATGTGTTAAGAATCGGAGTTAGGGATTAGCACAATGATCAAGTTCGTACCCTAGTTCGGCGATTTAACTTGCTACGCGGCAACAACGGTGAAGATTTACGCTGACGGGCGGAGACCAATGGGAGGTTCTTGTGAGAGGACGATCCGAGACCCGAGGAGGCAGAGCAGGTTATCTTGTGGCGAGAGGGTTCGGAAAAATTTCCAAAATTTGGCCCATCGGTATATATAACCTGACCCTATCGGTGTGACCGAGTGGAACGATTCGGTGGCACCGAGATGCAAAACTGCAAGCAGTTATTGCAACTCGGTGTGACCGAAAGGTTCTAATCGGTTGCACCGAGATTGAAAATCCTATATCAACTTAGTGACTCGGTAGGACCGAAAAGGATGAATCGGTCAGACCGAGATGCGCAAAGAGGTTTTGGAGGTTTAAGTCTATGACGAATCGGGAACTCCGAGTGCTCCTCACACAGAGTGGTTCGAATCTGACTTGATCAAACTTTGTGATGTAGCATGAATAGAGTTTGAGACGAGAAAAGCATAGATAGCTAGAGGGAGTTCTTAGGCATTCTTGTCCCTCCATTTGGCAAAAGAGAAAGAGCCAAACAATCAAAACAACAAATGGATGTCCTCGAATGAGTAAAACATGCAACCAACATGCTCACACAATAAAATGGCAAATGAAATATGTGACAAAGCATGCACAAACACTCTAGCATCTATCAAGCAATTTGGCGATGACTAGGTCATCTATATATGGGTATATTGACATAGGAGTCAAATGAGAACATTTGATCATAGGTCATACTCATCGTTTAAGCACAAGTGGGGTTACCACTTTTACATAAAGCATTGTTGTGTTCACACCATTAGAGTTGCTTTAGCTCAATTGATTAGAGTAAAGCTCCCCCTAGATGTGATATCCCCCCTTAGAGGGATGAACTAACCTTGGGTTTTGTCGATGATGACTTCATGTAGGTGTTGAAGATGTAGATGCTCAATGTTGATGTATCATTTGGAGCAATCCTTTGGAGTGAGTTGCACTTTCAATACCTACACGGGTTAGTCCCACAAGGAACAAACAAGGATATCCATAGACATAGAGTGATGCATACACAAGATGATGTCCATGAAAGCATTAGGTTACCTTGTCACTTGTCTTACCAACAAGAGATTTTGTGACTCCTTGAACTAGTGCAAGATATGGAAGTTGTTTGCACTTGTTCTCGCCAAAATGATAAGAGTGAAGTGTGTTGGCGGAGTCACCCTCAAGAGCTCTCTAGTTCTTCTTCTTATGGATCCACACCATCTTGATGGGAATCCTCGGGGTTGTAGTTGTACTTGATGAAGTAGTACTTGATGTAGTCTTGGGAACCCACTTGACCAAGGCCTTAGGTGCTTCTTCAAATGCATCAATTTCCTCTTGAAGCTTGTCCTTGCCTTTTCGCTTGTGGTCTTGTGGTGGAAGATCATCTTGAGCTTGTGCCCCCTTGAAGGAATTAGGATCATACTTCTCTTGTTGAGGAACAAACTTCGTCTTGGGGTATTGATCTTCTTCCCACTCAACTCCATTTGCATTGAACTTTCATTCAAAACCAACACCTTGATTCTTCCGGTGTCTTCCTTGCTTGCGTAAAATTTCCTCAAATTGCTTACTTAAGCAAGGCTCTTGTAAACACCTTTATCTATAATTCCCTTCAATAAGCTATTTTCTTGCTCAAGTGTAACTTGGCCAAGAGAATCATTAGTGGAATCAAGAGAACTACTAGAAGCAACAACATTGGATTTAGCATGATTGTTGTTACTACTAGATGAAGCATCTTTCTTGTACTTGTTGCTAGATTTAACTTGCGGCATGTATGTAGACAAGAGTGAACGCTTGGCAATGTAAGAAGAACTTTTCTTGCGAAGATCATCATTGATTGCCTTTAAAAACTCATGCTCTTGCTCAAGGTTGAGCTTTTCAAAGCGTAGCTTCTCATGAGTCTTTAAAAGCTCTCGATGATCTTCTAAGTTAGTTTCATGAGCTAACTTAAGAGTGTTTAGTTCTTTAGTTAGATGCTCAATCTACTTCTTATCATCGTCATTCGTTTTATCTTGATTAGCATGATTAATAGCAAGTTCATCATAGTTTTCATCACTAAAGTTGTCAACAAGTAAATCATCATCACCTAGCAAATCATCTTCATCACCATTGAAATCAACATACTCGGGTTGTGATACCTTTGGGCCTTTAGCCATGAAGCATCTTCCAATTCCTTCATTTGGTGACTCAAATATGTCGTAGGAGTTGGTTGACACAAGTTCTAGACCGGCAACACCTTCATCTTGAGTATATTCAGAGTCTGAGTGATAACTTGTCTCGGAGTGATGATCGGAGTCAAAGCCGGATACCCATTCACCAACGTGAGCTTGATGTCTTTGTTTTATGTAGCTCCTTGATGACTTGTCCTTCCTTTCCGAATCCTTGCTTCTGCGAGAGGTTCTTCGTTCATAACGATCATATCTACTCATTATCTCTCTTGGAGGTGATTCTTCTCTTCTACTTCTCCTTTTAGGTGAGTCTTCTCTTCTTTTGTAGGGAGCCGTACACTCATTGGAGTAGTGTCCGGGTCTTCCACAATTGTAGCAATTACGCTCATGACTAGAAGATCTTTTGTCATTGTAGGACCTTGACTTGGAACTTCTTTCCTTGCTTCTACTCTTGTAGAACTTGTTGAAGTTCTTGACCATTAGGCTCAATTCTTCATTGAAGGTTTGTTTCTCACTTGATGATGTGGGAGCATCACATGAGGCTTTGTAAGCACCACTAGAATTGTTGTGAAGCTCTTCCTTATCCTTGAGTGACATCTCATGAGCAACAATACTTCCAATGACTTATGTTGGCTTGAGATCTTTGTAATTGGGCATCATTTGGATCAATGTGCACACGGTATCATATTTTCCATCCAAGGCTCTTAGGATCTTCTTGATGATGAATTTGTCGGTCATCTCTTCACTTCCCAAGCCGGCAATCTCATTTGTGATGAGAGCAAGCCTAGAGTACATTTCAGCCACACCTTCACCATCCTTCAATTTGAACTTGTCAAGTTGACTTTGAAGCACATACAATTTGGATTCCTTGACGGAGTCGGTACCTTCGTGCATATCAATCAAAGTATCCCAAATTTCCTTTGCATTCTCAAGACGGCTTATTTTGTTGAATTCTTCAGGGCACAATCCATTGAAGAGAATATCACAAGCTTGAGCATTGTATTGTAACATCTTCAACTCTTCCGGTAGCTTCACGGTTTGGTTCTCTACCATCAAAGAATTCACCTTGCAAGCCAATACACACAATAGCCCAAACGGCGAGGTTATGTCCAAGAATATGCATTTTCATCTTATGCTTCCAACTAGCAAAATTTGTACCATCAAAGTAAGGACCTCTACGGTGGTAATTTCCCTCGCTAGACGCCATACTCTCCTAGGTTGTGAAACCAAGGCTATGACCACCAAAAGCTATGGAAATCAAAGAAAATGGAGACCAAAGCTCTGATACCACTTGTAGGATCGGAAGTATGTCTAGAGGGGGGTGATTAGACTACTTGACCAAATAAAAATCTAGCTTTTTCCCAATTTTAGTTCTTGGCAAATTTTAACAACTTAGCACAAATCAAGCAATCAACCTACACATGCAATTCTAAGAGTATAGCAGCGGAATGTAAAACAATTGCATATGAAGGTAAAGGAAGGAGTTTGAGGGAGCAAACACAATGTTGACACAGAGATTTTTTATCCGTGGTTCCGATAGGTGGTGCTATCGTACATCCACGTTGATGGAGACTTCAACCAACGAAGGGTAACGGTTGCGCGAGTCCACGGAGGGCTCCACCCACGAAGGGTCCACGAAGAAGCAACCTTGTCTATCCCACCATGGCCGTCGCCCACGAAGGACTTGCCTCACTAGGGTAGATCTTCACGAAGTAGGCGATCTCCTTGCCCTTACAAATTCCTTGGTTCAACTCCACAATCTTGTCGGAGGCTCCCAAGTGACACCTGGCCAATCTAGGAGACACCACTCTCCAAGAAGTAACAAATGGTGTGTTGATGATGAACTCCTTGCTCTTGTGCTTCAAATGATAGTCTCCCCAACACTCAACTCTCTCTCATAGGATTGGATTTGGTGGAAATAAGATTTGAGTGGAAAGCAACTTGGGGAAGGCTAGAGATCAAGATTTATGTGGTTGGAATGGAATATCTTGACCTCAACACAAGTGTAGGTGGTTCTCTCTCAGAAAATATGTATTGGAAGTGTAGGCATGTTCTGATGGCTCTCTCCATGAATGAAGAGGGGGTGGAGTGGTATATATAGCCTCCACACGAAATCTAACTGTTACACACAAATCACCAAACTCGGTGGGACCGATTCAGAGAACTCGGTCAGACCGATTTGGTTCATAATGTGACCGTTAGGAGTTTCGGTGGGACCGACATGTCAACTCGGTGGGACCGATATCATTAGGGTTAGGACATAACGTAATCTCAGTGAGACCGATTACACAAACTCGGTGGGACCGATTTTGGTAATAGTAAAACAGAGAGTTGGTCAGGCAAACTCGGTGGGACCGATTCGCTCATCTCGGTGGGACCGAAACATTACAAAAAGGAAACAGAGTGTTTGCAATGCAATCTCGGTGGGACCGATCGCTCATCTCGGTTGGACCGAAACGTTACGAAGAGAAACAGAGAGATTACAATCCCATCTCGGTGAGACCAAGATCCCTATCGGTGAGACCAAAAATACTAGGGTTTCTGGCAGTGGCTATGTCAACTGAACTCGGTGGCTTCGGATAGAAAGAATCGGTGGGCCGAGTTGGACTTTTGGTTTGGGACATATGTGGATATGAGAAAGTAGTGGAGGGTTTTTGGAGCATATCACTAAGCATTTTGAGCAAGCACCTCATTAAGCAACACCTCATCCCTTCTTAATAGTATTGGCTTTTCCTATAGACTTAATGTGATCTTGGACCACTAAAATAGAAAATGTAGAGTCTTGTGCTTTGAGCTTAAGCCAATCTTTTGTCCTTAGCATTTTGAAGGGTCCACTTTCTAATCCATGCCATGCCAATCATTGAGCTTTCCTGAAATATCTATCTTGAAATAGCATTAGCTCAATGAGCTATATGTTGTTAGTAATTACCAAAACCACCCAGGGATAGTTGCACTTTCACCCTGGGTCAGTGGCGAACCGACACGTGTCCAACGGTCAGAGTTTAAACACATGCGACAGCTTGACTTGGGCTACAAGCAAAGCTGACTCGGCCAACTCCAGAAGAGGTTTTCTCTCATTGTCTTCACTACAATACATAGGATTTTAGGTTGAGCATCATGTAAGTTTACGACTTTGTTTGCCTCGACCCCACTTGATAGTACGGTGGTTCCTATGACTCAAGAAAGAAGAAACTGAAACTACGAAAAGACTATGTCTTCGCGCTCCATTGTCTTCAAGCGAAAGCCTTACGTACCACCATTATCTTCAATGTCTTCACACATTTTTAGGAATCATCTTTGATGGGTAAACCGAATCTCCAGGGACTTCTATCTGTGTTCTTTTGTGAATCTCACAAACACATTAGTCCCATAACCAAGTTTGACGTCAATACTCTAAAGCTAACAAAGGGTGGCACTAGATGCACTTATATGATTTACGAAGACTTGGACAAAATATACAAGATGCCACTACACAACTTTTGTCCATAGCCATCTACATGTGTTGCCCCATCTTATTTTTTTGGCCAGGGCCATGTATTTTGGAAATATCATGTCACAGGCAGTTTGAGTCCTTATGAGTGGGGGAAACCAACTTACGATAGATCTCGGCCTCACCTCTCAAGGATAAATGTAATCCGCCTTTATCCTCCCGCCCCATAAATACAACCCTTAGGACACCGTTTAGATTTATGTTTGGTTTAGTTAGAAGTTAACATAGTTTCGTCAATAATAACCAAAGTTTTAAATAGCGCGCTAAGCCTCTTAGCGGCGGACCTCTTCTAAATGCTATAGCGTGCTATAGGGAGCTATTTAAAATGTTTTCTCAAGTGTTTGAACAAAAGACTCTTAGCACGGGACCTTTTCTAAACGCTATAGCATGCTATAGCGGAGATATAGCGGGCTATTTAAAACCATGATAATAACTCATCTTTATTACTTCCTCCAATCCAAAATAAGTGTCTCAGCTTTGAACTAAGTTTAGTTCAACCTTAGTTTAAAACCGCGACACTTATAATGGATAGATGTGAGTAGCAAATATTTTCTATTCTTGGCTCTTGCTTGTTCGTAGATTGCTTGCAATATTCGACCTTCCTAATCAGCTTGATCATACTCTAGCATGGGTTTAGCAATTGATAAGGCGCAACATCATCACACGTTATTGTGGGATCATCAAGGGGCTTCATGAAAATCAATAGCTATCCTCTCATAAAAAAATGGGGATACCTTTGCCCCTATTAAGTGCCATCTTGCAGGCCTTGGGCCAAGGATGAGGTGGTCGTCTGGCCCGCAAGGGCAGTAGTGGAGGTAGCAGGGCCGTAATAGAAAAGCCCCCTGCTGCAGGTAATGGGCCAAATAGTCAAGACTCAAGAGAAAGCATAATTTGTTGGGTTGTTAGCTGATCTGCTCCCCGCTGCATCTCGACCTCTTTGCTCACTCACAGACACAGCGCATGGCTTTGCATGATAATAATGTGGTCGATTTGGTGGGCGAGGAGGCGTGCAATACATGATAACGAGTTTCAGAGCCCTCTGTCAACTATGTTCTTCATCAATAGGTATTTGGAGGATTTGGAGATTGCTTCGGTGAGGACCGTACAGCCAACTATGGGGGCAGCCCAGCCTCGTGTCCAGAGGTGGATCACTCCGGGTGAAAACTCGGCAAAGATAAATGTTGATGGAGGACTTTCACGCAATGGATGCATGAGTGCTGCTGCGGCTGTTTGTCGAGACAAGCATGGCAAGTATCACGGGAGCCTCGGACGATCTTTGAAGGACTAGTTGATGTACCAAGTCCGGAAGCTTGTGCATGCAATGAAGCCCTCTCCCTCGCAAAGGATCTCAACATATCACATTTGATAATAGCTTCAGATTGTATGCAGGTTGTCTCGGATATCAACCAGGGTGCGCAATCATCTTATTCCATGATTCTAGATGAGATTAGAGATAGAGTTAAGGATTTTGTTAAAGTTACTTTTTGGTTTGAGGTTAGGGAGGCGAATTTTGAAGCTCATGCCTTGTCCAAGGCAGCTTCGTCGCTTCTGGAGGGTCGCCACATGTGGCTAGTGATTCCCCCAAACATTATTTGTACGATAAAGCTAAATTCCTGTCGACTGGTCGTTGGCAACAGGCACGCACGCTTCCATAAATCGATCGTTGGCTTATTTTTTCAAAAAGTAGGGCCAGGGAATCAAACCCTGACCTGCAGTCTCACTTCTGGCTTTGACTATACCTGGTGACCATCTCAGCCAACAACATGTGTTGTTTGGAAGTGGGCTAATACAGTAGGTAGGTGGTTACCGCGAGTAGGCCACTGCTATGGTGCAGCCATCCATTTATTTTTTTCTGTTAGGAATTGGTACTACTCGGATTTTGTTGTACTTCTATAGAGAATGCATTTCCGGTTTTTCTTTCACTCATGAATCATCTTGTGGTTCATTTCTTGATGGAAGTAGGCATCCCCGCGAGAACTCCGATGATGCCGAGAACGACATTGGTGGTGGGATCAAAGAGGATTCTACATGAGATGCACTTGGATAGGTGGGAGATGTTGGAAAAGGGAAGGTGGCGCGTCGTATCATGGTAGAATCCAATCAAATCTTCATAGTAATTTGGTGAGAGAGGGGTCATTATAGGAGAGAAAACTATATGTAGTTCTAACATAACAATTATGTAGTCACCGGGTTGTAGTTATCAACATGGTTATTTTTATAGTTACCAAGTTGTATATGTTATGGAATAATGATTATTGTAGACCGACTTACCCATTATTTGGTTGCAAAAATCATTGAAAACATATCTCGGCAACTATTTTTGTAAATAGCATGATAATATTGAAGGAAATATGCCCTAGAGGCAATAATAAAGTTATTATTTATTTCCTTATTTCATGATAAATGTTTATTATTCATGCTAAAATTGTATTAACCGGAAACATAATACTTGTGTGAATACATAGACAAAGCAGTGTCACTAGTATGCCTCTACTTGACTAGCTCGTTGATCAAAGATGGTTATGTTTCCTAGCGATAGACATGAGTTGTCATTTGATTAATGGGATCACATCATTAGGAGAATGATGTGATTGACTTGACCCATTCCGTTAGCATAGCACTTGATCGTTTAGTATTCTGCTATTGCTTTCTTCATGACTTATACATGTTCCTGTGACTATGAGATTATGCAACTCCCATTTACCGGAGGAACACTTTGTGTGCTACCAGACGTCACAACGTAACTGGGTGATTATAAATGTGCTCTACAGGTGTCTCCGAAGGTACTTGTTGGGTTGGCGTATTTCGAGATTAGGATTTGTCACTCCGATTGTCGGAGAGGTATCTCCGGGCCCACTCGGTAATGCACATCACTATAAGCCTTGCAAGCATTGCAACTAATGAGTTAGTTGCGGAGTGATGTATTACAGAACGAGTAAACAGGCTTGCCGGTAACGATATTGAACTAGGTATTGAGATACCGACGATCAAATCTCGGGCAAGTAACATACCGATGACAAAGGGAACAACATATGTTGTTATGCGGTTTGACCGGTAAAGATCTTTGTAGAATATGTGGGATTCAATATGAGCATCCAGGTTCCACTATTTGTTATTGACCAGAGACGTGTCTCGGTCATGTCTACATTGTTCTCGAACCCGTAGGGTCCGCACGCTTAAAGTTCGATGACGGTTATATTATGAGTTTATGTGTTTTGATGTACCGAAGGTAGTTCGGAGTCCCGGATGAGATCATGGATATGACGAGGAGTCTCGAAATGGTCGAGACGTAAAGATCGATATATTGGACGACTATATTCGGACATCGGAAAGGTTCCGAGTGATTCGGATATTTTTCGTAGTACGGAGAGTTACGGGAATTCGCCGGGGAGTATATGGGCCTTATTGGGCTTTAGGGGAAAGAGAGAGGAGAGGCTGGGCGCCTCCCCAAGGCCTAGTCCGAATTGGACTAGGGGGAGGGGTTGCGCCCCCTCCTTCCTTCTCTTCTCTCTCCCCTTTCCTTGACTCCTACTCCTACTACTTGGAATTGGGGAATCCTACTCCCGATGGGAGTAGGACTCCTCCTAGGGAGCGCCATAGAGAGGGCCGGCCCTCCCCCTCCTCCACTCCTTTATATACGTGGCCAGGGGCACCCCATAGACACAACAATTGATTTGATATTTTAGCCGTGTGCGGTGCCCCCCTCCACCATAGTCCACCTCGATAATACTGTAGCGGTGCTTAGGAGAAGCCCTGCGTCGGTAGAACATCATCATCGTCACCACGCCGTCGTGCTGACGAAACTCTCCCTCAACACTCAGCTAGATCGGAGTTCGAGAGACGTCATCGGGCTGAACGTGTGCTGAACTCGGAGGTGCCGTGCTTTCGGTACTTGATCGGTCGGATCGTGAAGACGTACGACTACATCAACCGCGTTGTGCTAATGCTTCCGCTTTCGGTCTACGAGGGTACGTGGACAACACTCTCCTCTCTTGTTGCTATGCATCACCATGATCTTGCGTGTGCGTAGGAATTTTTTTGAAATTACTACGTTCCCCAACAGTGGTATTAGAGCCAGGTTTTATGCGTAGATGTCATATGCACGAGTAGAACACAAGTGAGTTGTGGGCGATATAAGTCATCTTGCTTACCAAAGCATGTCATACTTTGGTTCGGCGGTATTGTTGGATGAAGCGGTCCGGACCGACATTACGCGTCGCTTACACGAGACTGGTTCTACCGACGTGCTCTGCATTACGTGGCTGGCGGGTGTCAGTTTCTCCAACTTTAGTTGAACCGAGTGTGGCTACGCCCGGTCCTTGCGAAGGTTAAAACATCACCAACTTGACAGACTATCGTTGTGGTTTTGATGCGTAGGTAAGAGCGGTTCTTGCTAAGCCCGTAGCAGCCACGTAAAATTTGCAACAACAAAGTAGAGGACGTCTAACTTGTTTTTGCAGGGCATGTTGTGATGTGATATGGTCAAGGCATGATGCTAAATTTTATTGTATGAGATGATCATGTTTTGTAACCGAGTTATCGGCAACTGGCAGGAGCCATATGGTTGTCGCTTTATTGTGTGCAATACAATCGCCCTGTAATGCTTTACTTTATCACTAAGCGGTAGCGATAGTCGTAAAAGCATAAGATTGGCGAGACAACAACAATGCTACGATGGAGATCAAGGTGTCGCGCCGGTGACGATGGTGATCATGACGGTGCTTCGGAGATGGAGATCACAAGCACAAGATGATGATGACCATATCATATCACTTATATTGATTGCATGTGATGTTTATCTTTTATGCATCTTATCTTGCTTTGATTGATGGTAGCATTATAAGATGATCTCTCACTAAATTTCAAGATAAAAGTGTTCTCCCTGAGTATGCACCGTTGCCAAAGTTTGTTGTGCCCAGACACCACGTGATGATCGTGTGTGATAAGCTCTACGTCCATCTACAACGGGTGCAAGCCAGTTTTTGCACACGCAGAATACTCGAGTTAAACTTGTCGAGCCTAGCATATGCAGATATGGCCTCGTAACACCGAGACCGAAGGTCGGCGTGAATCATATAGTAGATATGATCAACATAATGATGTTCACCATTGAAAGCTACTCCATTTCACGTGATGATCGGTTATGGTTTAGTTGATATGGATCACGTGATCACTTAGAGGATTAGAGGGATGTCTATCTAAGTGGGAGTTCTTAAGTAATATGATTAATTGAACTTCAATTTATCGTGATCTTAGTCTTGGTAGTATTAGCATATCTATGTTGTAGATCAATAGCTCGCGTTGTTGCTTCCTTATGTTTTATATATGTTCCTAGAGAAAACTAAGTTGAAAGATGTTAGTAGCAATGATGCGGATTGGATCTGTGATCTGAGGTTTATCCTCATTGTTGCACAGAAGAATTATGTCCTTGATGCGCCGCTAGGTGACAGACCTATTGCAGGAGCAGATGCAGACGTTATGGACGTTTGTCTAGCTCAATATGATGACTACTTGATAGTTTAGTGCACCATGCTTAACGGCTTAGAATCGGGACTTCAAAGACATTTTGAACGTCATGGACCATATGAGATGTTCCAGGAGTTGAAGTTAATATTTCAAGGAAATACCCGAGTTGAGAGATATGAAGTCTCCAACAAGTTCTATAGCTAAAAGATGGAGGAGAATAGCTCAAGCAGTGAGCATATGCTCAGATTGTCTGGGTACTACAATCGCTTGAATCAAGTGGGAGTTAATCTTCCAAATAAAATAGTGATTGACAGAATTCTCTAGTCACCATCACCAAGTTAGTAGAACTTCGTGATGAACTATAATATGCAAAGGATGACGAAAGTAATTCCCAAGCTCTTCGTGATGTTGAAATCGACGAAGGTAGAAATCAAGAAAAACATCAAGTGTTGATGGTTAACAAGACCACTAGTTTCAAGAAAAAGGGCAAAGGGAAGAAGGGGAACTTCAAGAAGAACGACAAGCAAATTGCTGCTCAAGTGAAGAAGCCCAAGTCTAGACCTAAGCCTGAGACTGAGTGCTTCTACTGCAAAGGGACTGGTCACTGGAAGCGGAACTGCCCCTAGTATTTGGTGGATAAGAAGCATGGCAAAGTGAACAAAGCTATATTTGATATACATGTTATTGATGTGTACTTTACTAGTGTTTATAGCAACCCCTCGGTATTTGATACTGGTTCAGTTGCCAAGAGTAGTAACTCGAAACGGGAGTTGCAGAATGAACAGAAACTAGTTAAGGGCGAGGTGACGATGTGTGTTGGAAGTAGTTCCAAGATTGATATGATCATCATCGCACTCTCCCTATACTTTCGGGATTAGTGTTGAACCTAAATAAGTGTTATTTGGTGTTTGCGTTGAGCATGAATATGATTTGATCATGTTTATTGCAATACGGTTATTCATTTAAGTTAGAGAAAAATTGTTGTTACATTTACATGAATAAAGCCTTCTATGGTCATACACCCAACGAAAATGGTTTGTTGGATCTCGATCGTAGTAATACACATATTCATAATATTGAAGCCAAAAAATGCAAAGTTAATAATGATAGTGCAACTTATTTGTGGCACTGCCGTTTAGGTCATATTGGTCTAAAGCGCATGAAGAAACTCCATGCTGATGGAATTTTGGAATCACTTGATGCTTGAGAACCATGCCTTTTGGGCAACATGACTAAAACTCCGTTCTCCGGAACAATGGAGCAAGCAACTGACTTATTGGAAATAATACATACCGATGTATGCAATCCGATGAGTGTTGAGGCTCATGGCGGGTATCGTTATTTTCGACCTTCACAGATGATTTGAGCAGATATGGGTATATCTACTTGATGAAACATAAGTCTGAAACATTTGAAAAGTTCAAAGAATTTCAGAGTGAAGTGGAAAATCATTGTGACAAGAAAATAAAGTTTCTACGATCTGATCGCGGAGACAAATATTTGAGTTACAAGTTTGGTCTTCAATTAAAACAATGTGAAATAGTTTCACAAATTCGTGCCACACAGAACACCACAAAGCATAATGGTGTGTCCGAACGTCATAACCGTACTTTATTGGATATAGTGCAATCTATGATGTCTCTTATCGATTTGCCACTATCATTCTGGGGTTATGCATTAGAGACAGCTGCATTCACATTAAATAGGGCACCGTCTAATCCGTTGAGACGACACCGTATGAACTATGGTTTGGTAAGAAACCTAAGCTGTCGTTTCTTAAAGTTTGGGGTTGCGATGCTTATGTGAAAAAGTTTCATCCTAATAAGCTCAAACCCAAATCGGAAAAGTGCGTATTCATAGGATACCCAAAATTTAGTGTTGGGTACACCTTCTATCACAGATCCGAAGGCAAGATATTCGTTGCTGAGAATGGATCCTTTCTATAGAAGGAGTTTCTCTCGAAAGAAGTGAGTGGGAGGAAAGTAGAACTTGATGAGGTAACTGTACCTGCTCCCTTATTGGAAAGTAGTTCATCACGTAAATCTGTTCCTGTGACTCCTACACCAATTAGTGAGGAAGCTAATGATGATGATCATGTAACTTCAGATCAAGTTACTACCGAACCTCATAGGTCAAAGCAGTGAGATCCGCACTGCAGTGGTATGGTAATCCTATTCTGGAGGTCATGTTACTTGACCATGACGAACCTACGAAATATGAGGAAGCGATGATGAGCCCAGATTCCACGAAATGGTTTGAGGCCATGAAATCTGAGATGAGATCCATGTATGAGAACAAAGTATGGACTTTGATTGACTTGCCCAAATGATCGGCGAGCCATTGAGATTAAATGGATCTTCAAGAGGAAGACAGACGCTAATAGTAGTGTTACTATCTACAAAGCTAGAATTGTCGCAAAAGGTTTCGACAAGTTCAAGGTGTTGACTACGATGAGAGTTTCTCACTCGTATCTATGCTTAAGTCCTGTCGAGAATCATGTTAGCAATTGCCACATTTTATGAAATCACGTAATGGATAAACAAAACTGCATTCCTTAATGGATTTATTAAAGAAGAGTTGTATATGATGCAACCGAAGGTTTTGTCAATCCTAAAGTGTTAACAAAATGTGCAAGCTCCAAATGATCCATCTATGGACCGGTGCAAGCATCTCGTAGTTGGAATATACGCTTTGATGAGTTGATCAAAGCATATAGTTTTATATAGACTTGCGGTGAAGCCTGTATTTACAAGAAAGTGAGTGGGAGCACTACAACATTTCTGATAAGTATATGTGAATGACATACTGTTGATCGGAAATAATGTAGAATTATTCTGCAAAGCATAAAGGAGTGTTTCAAAGGAGTTTTTCAAAGAAAGACCTCGGTGTACATATTGAGCATCAAGATCTATAGAGATAGATCAAAACGCTTGATAAGTTTTTTCAATGAGTACATACCTTGACAAGATTTTGAAGTAGTTCAAAATGGAACAGTCAAAGAAAGAGTTCTTACCTGTGTTACAAAAGGTGTGAAATTGAGTAAGACTCAAAGCCCGACCACGGCAGAAGATAGAAAGAGAATGAAAGTCATTCCCTATGCCTCAGCCATAGGTTCTGCAAAGTATGCCATGTTGTGTACCAGATCTATTGTATACCCTACCACCGAAGTTTGGCAAGGAGTACAATAGTGATCTAGGAGTAGATCATCGGACAACGGTCAAAATTATCCTTAGTGGAATAAGGATATGTTTCTCCATTATGGAGGTGACAAAAGGTTAAATACGTAAAGGGTTATGTCGATGCAAGTTTTGACATCGATCCAGATGACTCTAAGTCTCAATCTGGATAAATATTGAAAGTGGGAGCTATTAGCTAGAGTAGCTCCGTGCAGAGCATTGTAGACATAGAATTTGCAAAATACTTACGGATCTGAATGTGACAGACCCGTTGACTTAAATTATCTCACAAGCAAAACATGATCACACCTTAGTACTCTTTGGGTGTTAATCACATAGCGACGTGAACTAGATTACTGACTCTAGTAAACCCTTTGGGTGTTGGTCACATATCGATGTGAACTATGGGTGTTAACCACATAAAGATGTGAACTATTGATGTTAAATCACATGGCGACGTGATCTAGATTATTGACTCTAGTGCAAGTGGGAGATCAAGGAAATATGCCCTAGAGGCAATAATAAAGTTATTATTTATTTCCTTATTTCATGATAAATGTTTATTATTCATGCTAAAATTGTATTAACCGGAAACATAATACTTGTGTGAATACATAGACAAGCAGTGTCACTAGTATGCCTCTACTTGACTAGCTCGTTGATCAAAGATGGTTATCTTTCCTAGCCATAGACATGAGTTGTCATTTGATTAATGGGATCACATCATTAGGAGAATGATGTGATTGACTTGACCCATTCCGTTAGCATAGCACTTGATCATTTAGTATTCTGCTATTGCTTTCTCCATGACTTACACATATTCCTATGACTATGAGATGATGCAACTCCCGTTTACTGGAGGAACACTTTGTGTGCTACCAAACGTCACAACGTAACTGGGTGATTATAAAGGTGCTCTACAGGTGTCTCCGAAGGTACTTGTTGGGTTGGCGTATTTCGAGATTAGGATTTGTCACTCCGATTGTCGGAGAGGTATCTCCGGGCCCACTCGGTAATGCACATCACTATAAGCCTTGCAAGCATTGCAACTAATGAGTTAGTTGCGGAATGATGTATTACAGAATGAGTAAAGAGACTTGCCGGTAACGAGATTGAACTAGGTATTGAGATACCGACGATTGAATCTCGGGCAAGTAACATACCGATGACAAAGGCAACAACGTATGTTGTTATGCGGTTTGACTGATAAAGATCTTCGTAGAATATGTGGGAGCCAATATGAGCATCCAGGTACCGCTATTGGTTATTGACCGGAGACGTGTCTCGGTCATGTCTACATTGTTCTCGAACCCGTAGGGTCCGCACGCTTAAAGTTCGATGACGGTTATATTATGAGTTTATGTGTTTTGATGTACCGAAGGTAGTTTGGAGTCCCGGATGAGATCGGGGATATGACGAGGAGTCTCGAAATGGCCGAGACGTAAAGATTGATATATTGGACGACTATATTCGGACATCAAAAAGGTTTCGAGTGATTCAAGTATTTTTCGGAGTACCGGAGAGTTACGGGAATTCGCCGGGGAGTATATGGGCCTTATTGGGCTTTAGGGGAAAGAGAGAGGAGAGGTTGGGCGCCCCCCCCCCCCAGGCCTAGTCCGAATTGGTCTAGGTGGAGGGGCTGCGCCCCCTTCTCTTCTCTCTCCCCTTTCCTTGACTCCTACTCCTACTACTTGGAAGGGGCGGAATCCTACTCCCGGTGGGAGTAGGACTCCTCCTAGGGCGCGCCATAGAGAGGGCCGGCCCTCCCCCTCCTCCACTCCTTTATATATGTGGCCAGGGGGCACCCCATAGACACAACAATTGATTTGATCTTTTAGCCATGTGCGGTGCTTAGGTGAAGCCCTGCGTCGGTAGAACATCATCATCGTCACCACGCCGTCGTGCTGACAAAACTCTCCCTCAACACTCGGCTGGATCGGAGTTCGAGGGACATCATCGGGTTGAACGTGTGCTGAACTCGGAGGTGTCGTGCGTTCGGTACTTGATCGGTCGGATCGTGAAGACGTACGACTACATCAACCGCGTTGTGCTAACGCTTCCGCTTTCGGTCTACGAGGGTACGTGGACAACACTCTCCCTCTCGTTGCTATGCATCACCATGATCTTGCGTGTGCGTCGGAATTTTTTTTGAAATTACTACGTTCCCCAACAAATATAGACTCCCGGACCTGATAATTTAGATGCAAACACCATGATAATTTTGACCCGTGAGAAAAAGTTGTTGAAAACATATCACCGATAACTTCTAAGTAATAGCATGGTAAGATATGTCCCCTGACTTAATAATTTAGGTACAAACATCACGATAACTTTAACTTCTGGGAAAAGTTGTTGAAATTAAAACATACCGCCGATGACTTCTAAGTAATAGCATGGTAATATACGTCCTCGGACCTGATAACTCGGGTACGAACACCACGATAATTTTGACGCGGAGAAAAAGATATTAAAACATACAACTTTTCGTGTAAATAACATGATAATATAGGCTCCCAGACCTGATAACTTAGATACAAACACCACAATAACTTTGACCCGTGGAAAACAAGTTGTTGGAAACATACCACCGATAACTTCTGTGTAAAAGCGTGATAATATACGCTTCCGGACCTGATAACTTAGGTACAAACACCACGATAACTTTTGACATGTGGAATTTTTTTTATTGAAAACATACTCTATAAATAACATGGTAACATAGGCTCCCGGACCTGATAACTTATGTACAAACACCACGATAACTTTTGACCCGTGGAAAAGTTTTTGAAAACATACTCAGAATAACATGGTAACACAGCTCTGGACCTGATAACTTATGTACAAACACAACGATAATTTTGACCCATGAAAAAAGTTGTTGAAAATATACGCACAACTAAGTTGATAACTTAATTAGTCCAGGTCTGATAACTTTTGACTGGGAGGGGGAGGAACTTGTTGAAAAACACCCTCCGGTAACTTGTGTGTGAATATCATGGTAATATACACATAGCAGAGTTGATAAACTTTGTTAGTCTAGGCCTGATAATCTTTTGACCGAAAGAAATTGTTGAAACATATCAACATGAGATCTAGTTTCGAAGGCCTTGTCGCAATGATTTTTTATGTGAAAATGGTTTTTGTACCAGAGCGGCTGTTTGAGAATCTAGGATGACCATCTTGGTAAAGTTGGAAGACCATCTTTTTATGCCCGGTATTTCTCATGAAAATAGCTTGGTAACTGTGTGTTACAGTCGTGATAACTTACATAGCACATGCGTGGTAACTTTTTACCCGAAAAAAAGTCGTCGGAACATACCAACATGGGATCTAGTTTTGAAGGTCTCGTCGCAACGAATCTTTTATGTGAAGACAGTTTTTCAATACGGCCGATGTTTGAGCTACAAAACATTTTGAATTTTTAGTCTCGAAAAATAATCTGCTGACATCATTAGTTTCGTTTTATTTCTGCATGCATGAATGGATGCATGCATCATGGATGGATCAAAGTCACGCCAGAAAATGGATCAATGTAGCGCCAGAAAAACGGGATGGATGGCGTCCGAGCGGCTATAGATGAATCGTCCGGATCTATCACTAATAGTCCGTACGTATGGACATTAGCACAGTCCTTATTTGTACTAGTAGAGTGCCCGTGCGTTGCCACAGGCCTTAAAAAAATTAAGAACATTCTTTTGTTGATACTGGGTTATTCTTAAAATTACTATGTCTTCCTATTCATTGTGGATTGGTTTGTTACTGATTGAATATCAAATGTCACACGTATACAAAAGATAGCCAATAACATACAAAAAATAATTGAAATCCTCTTCACTTGTAACCTATTTTGGTAAAAATGTAATTCATTAACATATACTATCAGATCTAACGCAGAAAATAAAGAAAGTGGTACAAAAACATAGAACTCGTTGTTGTGCATTACAAATGATAGGTGGCACATGGATGCCTTTTTATGCTTAAGACCAATCATCCCATGAAAACATATCTATTTTTATTATCTATTAATTAAAGAGAACACATGCAGGATTTTGTTCCCTTATTCCACGATTCTACAACCAGACACTTGATTGCATTTTGCAATTCGTTGGCAAACCATTACACATGAAATTAGGCACTTGAAACCATACAGGTTGCGACACATACCTAACCATTAAGAACCATGGCAACACAAAATATTTTAACATTTTCCCATCTACTAATAGCTTGGACAGGCCCCATCTATTTTTCTTGGCTCGGAAGGACTAAGGCCCCTCCAACTGCGCTCAACTTCTAGTATATCTCTTCTTTGAAGGCCATGAGAATAGTCATTCGTTAAGATCATTCGTGATCATAAATGGCAATTATAATAACTTTGCATCTAATTTTTTGCAGTATGCTTTTAACCTAGTGTTTTCCTAAAAAAAGATACTTAAGTGAATAAAGCATTGCTCGAGATAGCATTGTGAGTTGGTTCGTGCTAAGAACATGCGAACTTTCACAAGGATGTCGATAACGACCACCTCATCTAGTAGATTCTCAAGGAAAAATATCCTATTCTACACATATATCAAACCTATATTATTATTTTAGTGTAAATTAAGGCTTGAGATTCAACTTTGGCTTATATTTCATTCAATCTGTAATTCTGTATACATGGAAGAATATTGCATTTACAAATCAGAACTTGTCTCGTTATTAGCAGCAAATATTTTTTGTACAATATTAAACAAGTCGAAGCTCATTTCTCCCTCATACGTTCGGCCGTGTTCAAATGGGTGCCCAGCAGACTCCCCAAATTCAACCGTCTGGGCTCCCCCAAATCCAACTCACATGTGGGGAAGAAATGTAATTGTACGGACTATTCACCATGTTATCTCCAACACGTTCCAACACAAGAATTCCACCCTACAACACACCCTTCCCACTCGCTTTCCCTATAGCGTGACATTTTTTGCTGGAACCTGTCCATTAAAACCGGATGACGCATGTAGAAGATTATAGGATGCAACTCAATTGTATTCATGGGAGTCTGTTACAATATATAAAGGGGATGTCCCACGAGCCAGGGAGGCGTCAGCGCCGTGGCAGACGCGGCGGCCAGGGCGGCGGCATGTTATGGTGTGGAACTGTGACGCCCGGATAATCAAGCTACAGTAATCCCCTACTAATGATGACACATCACCTCTATCACTGTAATTAATCTCGGGTTAATTCGAAACAGTTTAAAATTTAAATCCTAAATCAATCAAAAGACAAAAATTTTCAAAATATTAAACTAAAATGTTCGGGCTGTGCCAAAAATGGCATAGGTAATTATAGTGCAGTAAACACATTTTTATAAAATGCCTAAATACTTTTAAATGAATTAAAACAGAAAACAAATAATAAAAGATAATGGAAAAAAAGAAACAAAAAAAAGAAAAGAAAACAAACCCCCCCCCCACTGGGCCACAACCCAGCTGGCCTCTGGGCCAACCAGGCCGGCCCAGCCGGCGCCTATAGCCCCCCTGGGGCGACCGAACCCTAGCGACCCGATCCCCACTCCCCCACTCCTCTCGCTCGATCCCTCACCTCCCCACTGCGCCCAAGACATCGAGGCCGAGGCGAGGCGCCTCATACCCGACCCCTCGCAGCCTCTCCTTCCTCCGCTCGATCCTGCTTCACCCCGGAGCCGCCCCACCTCCCGCCGTCGGTGCCGCCTTCTCTTCTTAAATCGCTCGTCCTCGCCGGACGCCGCCGTCAGCCAGCCGCCGCCACACCGTCACCACCTCGCCGCCCTCCCGCGGACTCCTCTGCCTCCTCTCGATCTGGATCGAGGATCCGCCAGCTCCACGCACGCCTCCGTCCATGGCCGCCCCGACCTCCCGCCGCCGCGTCGTTGCCGCCGGTCTACTTCGCCTTGATCGCCTCTCCGACCCGCCGGCCTCCCCGAGCGCTTCCCCGACTCCTCCCCGAGCACGCCTCGCTCAACTACAGGGCGCTGTGAGCTCCCCTTCCCTTCTTCCTCCCTAGTGGATCCGCCATCGCGTGCCCACACGCGAAGCGCCGTCTCCCCCACTATCTCATCGCACCCCTTGCCGCTCATGCCCACACGCCCATCTACGCCGATCCGCGCCATCATGGCCATCGCGCACACTCACCTCATTGAAGCCTCCGCCCGGTTGATTGCCTTGCCTTGCCGTGGCCAAGCCGGGCTTCATGGCCTCGGGTTCAAAGCGACCCGGCGCCCGTCAGAATCGCTGCCGTCGCCCGCGCCCGCTATGGCCATTGGCCCTAGGACGAAGGGGGCCCACGCCCCTTAGAACAAAAAAAAGGGCACAAAATAAATAAATGCATAATTAATAATTAAATTAATTAACCAAAATTAATTCACTTAACCAAATTAATCTGTTAATTAAACTAATTAACTTGTTTGTTAGTTAGCGATGAATGACATGTGGACCCAAAGTGGTCTCATTGACTAGTCAAAGTCCATAGTTGACCGATGACGCCATATCGACACCAGGTCGACGTCATAAAATTATTTTTGAATTAAATTAATTCTGTTAATTCTAAAAATGATTTAAAACTTTGAAAATTTATATAAAATAAACCGCGTACCTCGCATTTAAAATACTTTGTACATGAAAGTTGCTCGAGCAACGAGGCGATTCCGGATACGCAACCCGTTCGTCCGCCACACCCCCCTAACCTATCGAACTCGCAACTTTCTCCCTCCGGCTCACCTGTCCGAAAACGCGAAACACCGGGGATACTTTCCCGGATGTTTCCCCCTTTCGCCGGTATCACCTACTACCGCGTTAGGGCACACCTAGCGCCGCTCATTGTCACGTCACGCATCGTCATGTTTATGTTTGTATTGTATTCATTGTTTCTTCCCCCCTCTTCTCTCGCTAGACACCGAGACCGACGCTGCTGCTGCCCAGTACGACTACGGAGTTGACGACCCTCTCTCTTGCCAGAGCAACCAGGCAAGCCCCCCCTTGATCACCAGATATCGCCTATTCTACTCTATACTGCTTGCATTAGAGTAGTGTAGCATGTTACTGCTTTCCGTTATACCTATCCTGATGCAAAGCCTGTCCTTGCTACTACTGTTGTTACCTTTATCTACTATCCTACTGCTTAGTATAGGATGCTAGTGTTCCATCAGTGGCCCTACATTCTTGTCCGTCTGCCATGCTATACTACTGGGCTGTGATCACTTCGGGAGGTGATCACAGGCGTATACTATATACTTTACACTGTTACATTACCTGTGATAATCTTTGTTGGTGATGGGGGCTGAAAGGACAGTGGCTCCATCCTGGCAGAGGTGGGCCCGGGTTCCCGATGGCCCCGATCGTTACTTTATGGCGGAGCGACAGGCAGGTTGAGACCACCTAGGAGAGAGGTGGGCCCGCCCCGTCGGCGTTAAGTGGATACTTAACACGCTTAACGAGATCCGGTATTTGATCCGAGTCGCCATTTGGTCTATAAGCACTAACCATCTACGCTGGAGTAGTTATGGGTATCCCGGCGTCGTGGTATCAGCCGGCACTTCGTGACGTCGGGCCAGCGGCGCGCCGGATTGGATGGAATGCCTGCTAGGCTAGGTCTGCTTCGGCCACGCCATACGCAAGTGTGTGTGCATTGGGCGATGGGCCCGGACCCTGTCGCTTAGGTTTAGACCCGGCGTCAACCTCTATGTTGAGCCTAGGTGGGGCTGTGATGTGTTGATCTTCCGCGGCCGGGCATGACCCAGGAAAGTGTGTCCGGCCAAATGGGATCAAGCGTGTTGGGTTATGTGGTGCACCCCTGCAGGGAAGTTTAATCTATTCGAATAGTCGTGATCTTCGGTAACATTTCGACTTAGAGTTGTACCTTGACCTTATGACTACTAGAACCGGATACTTAATAATACACACCCTTCCAAGTGCCAGATACAACCCGGTGGTCGCTCTCTCTCAGGGCATTGAGGAGGGGATCGCCGGGTAGGATTATGCTATGCGATGCTACTTGGAGGACTTGATCTACTCTCTTCTACATGTTGCAAGACGGAGGCTGCTGAAGCGTAGTCTTGATAGGATTAGCTATCCCCTCTTATTCTAGCATTCTGCGATTCAGTCCTTGATATGGCCCTTTACACATATATCCATGCATATGTAGTGTAGCTCCTTGCTTGCGAGTACTTTGGATGAGTACTCACGGTTGCCTTGTTCCCCCTTTTCCCCCTTTCTTTACTCGATTGCTGCGACCAGATGATGGAGCCCAGGAGCCAGACGCCACCGTCGATAACGACTACTACACTGGAGACGCCTACTACTACGTGCAGCCCGGCGGCGACCGGGAGTAGTTAGGAGGATCCCAGCAGAGGCCTGCGCCTCTTTCGATATGTATCCCAATTTGTGCTAGCCATCTTATGGCAACTTGTTTAACTTATGTCCGTACTCGGATATTGTTGCTTCACGACTCGTCTATGATCGAGCACTTGTATTCGAGCCCTCGAGGCCCCTGGCTTGTATTATGATGCTTGTATGACTTATTTATGTTTTAGAGTTGTGTTGTGATATCTTCCCGTGAGTCCTTGATCTTGATCGTACACATTTGCGTGCATGATTAGTGTACGATTGAATCGGGGGCGTCACAAGTTGGTATCAGAGCCGACTGCCTGTAGGAATCCCCCTTTCCAACTCCTTGGCCGAAGTTGAGTCTAGTCATTGCAAAAAATTTACTAACATGGTTGTGTGGCCCATGGGCTCACGTCGCCATTGGGTGGTACTAGGATCTTTTACTCCTCGACCTTTACTCTGGGATTCTGAACTCTCTTCTATTCGGGATAAACGACTTTTACTAAAATCTAACTTTAGGTTCTCGAAAATACTTTCTCCCGGAGAGGCCGTTCGGTCCAAATGATCACCGACTGCACCAGAAGATTTCGGAGATACTCTTTGATATTCTCTTGAGACTTTGTGCCCATCACTTTTGCTATTCCCGACCACCGATAAATCCTTATGGATAACTACTTACACTTGCCATTCATACGATCATCCCCCATTGATCTTGTTATTACAAGACACCCCGAAGTTTTTTCTATTGTTCCGAGGATACTTTGTGCCTACTGCCTTGCAGTTCTTTGCTACATGAATACCCCTACGGATAATTTCTCACACTTACCGAGTATCCACTCATCCCCAGTTGATTCATGTATGTCACCAATCCTCGAAATATCATTCGATCTTCCGAAAATCTTGACCTTTTGCTCTTGAAATTCTTGCTTGCTTTCATTATGGTTAATCCCATAAGTCTAGTAATCTGATTGGCATCCTTTTTCACTATCATTTTGTGTCCGTTGATTCTATATGTGTGCGAATGAACGCAATCATCAGTTGATCCTTATAAATTATATTTTCGGCTACTTTCGAACATGAGCCGGTTCTCGGCCAATCAGATTGCCATCGACTGTATCCCTAAGTTTATTCAACTTATCAATCCCTAATCAGAGCATTGCTTCTGACCCCTTGTCTTGGAATTCATAATTCCTTTGCATTTAAGCTTTGAGTTACTCGATTGTTTCTATAATCCGTGCACTTGCATTCCTTCTTCCTTTGATAGAGTACCGATACCCACACCAGCTCCATTGTGGACCATCGGTTCCTTTGTTGGATTTTATCCGACAGTGTCTTTCATAATTAATCACCTTGTGAGTTCTTTCCCCTGATACATAATGCCTTTGGTACATTGTATCCTATGCTTGACCAACCATGCTCTGCTTTCGAGCTAGTGGTATTTACTATTGAAGCTTGTGGTATATGTTTCCACGATACCCTGACGGGTTGAACCTATGCCTTCCTTTATATGTGTGAACTCGGAAGTTTTCACGAGTCATACTCTTCGTATTTCACCGTGTAAAACTTTCAACACTAATGCCTTTATCAAAGTGAGAAGTGAATGGAAGGTTATACATTGAAGAAGTGGGAGTCGACCTTGAACTGCATGCGTTCATGCCCATGGACACGATGTATAACTTATCATGGAAGCTGCTCGTAAAAATAATTACCCCTTGTTATAAGTTCATCTTGTATCCGTGGTTCGATCCTTTATGATTGTGGGTTCCGACCATGATTGTTCTCCTTTGATTCTATTTCTCGGACAAGTTAAAGTGCTTGCCTTCTGCAGATCAGTACGCCTTCCCAACCTCTATTTTGTTCTACCTTCGAGTATTACCCCCGGTATCTCGAGGATATCAACCATTGCACTTCATCTTATGAATTCTCGATGAAGTAGTACGTTTCCCCATCACATTCACTCCACGGGTTATGGGTTGTCGCCAACCGAGAACCCGATTTGTGAACCGAATCAACACCGAGATTCGGTACCCCAGATTTTGTGGTTGAGAAGTTTAATACTCCATCCCGTCACTCCTAGCCTGATCGGATACCTCATTATCGTGCTAATTTTAACTGTGCTACCGGGTCCTTAATTCCGGAGCACAACATTCGACGATTGAGCTAAGCTTACTTCGGTTTCCTTGTCTTATCATTCCATCTTGAACAACAAACTTGATCTCGGTGCATGTCCTACTCGTGGTTCCAACAACCTTTCGCTTCATCATTCGTTTGACTTGATGTCATCGTCGATCGATTACATCTTCGTGGAATCTCTCGACAAATGTGTCATGATCATCATCTACATTCTGATGCTCTTCCAGGATATCAATTGAATTAATGATGAGAAATACCATCCTTGCCCTCGATGATTTGTGTTGTCGTCGGCCTCTTTATTGCGTTCCCTCCAACAAAAACTTGTTTGTGTTCTGTGTTATACCTCGAGTTCCTTGCTATCTAGCATTTGTTCTTCTTTACCATGGAGTATTACCATCTTTTATGTCAAGAATGTCGTGAGGATTACTCCACCTCTTAAGAATTCTTGGTATGGTGATACTTCTCACCCTCACCATTCTTTCTTGGTACCCGTGTTGTTTCTAACCGGAATACCGACAATTGAACTATGATGTGTGAATTCAAAACTTCTAGCAACCCTATTGCTTTGAAGTGAATGGTCGAGTTTCATTCTAATTCTTTTGTTCGTCAAGTCACCACTCTAACATTGATCGTGCAACCCAACCCATATTCGGGTGCACCTTTGAACCAATGTTTAATTGAGTATGTTTCCCTCCAGCATACCTCATTATATCATTTGATCTGACAAATGTTATCTCCTTGTTCTCATAAGTGTTGAAATCCATCTTTTGAAAATCTCAATGAATTGTCGCCGAGTCAATCAGCCACCTCCTCACCTCTCCTTGGTTTAATGATGAACTATTGTTTCAGAAACCGCTTCCATAGTTCATTTCCGAGAATCTTGCAATGCCATTTGAACGATTTGTGTTGCACCTTTTCTTCGGACATCCCGAGTCTGAGGTATCACGACACCAATTGGATCTGAATCTCGGTCAGATATGTTGGTTGGGACAACTTTCCAGGAGTTATGTTGTTGGTCCTTTGATGACCCGGTAATATGATGTCATGCCTAGCACCCCCCCTGGCTGGAGGACCTATCATTATAATTCCTTTTACAAGGATAACCATTCCTCCTGGAGGAAATTGTAGGACTTGTTTAATAAGTTCATCCTGATGGATCATTTGTGTATCCAAAGTCTGACCTTTTGCTTGAAGACCATGTCAATGCTATCTCAAAGCATGTCTATGGTACTATGATTTTCAACAAGAACATTTGAATCCCAATGCTAAATGTTTCTCACTCAATTATCCAAACACTGTTGTATGGGTAATATCGTGAAATTCCTCCCCTTACCTTAATGGTCTTCTACTTTCTATCTTGTCATGGATATCATGCCCCGCTTGTCCTTGGGAAGGATATACCCCTGAAATATGTGTTTAAACACATTTTTCCTTTCCATTGTTTTGTTTAAACTGATAATCGAATTTTCCTTCCATTGGTTGGTTTAACGTTTCTTGTGACCTATATGATCTAAGCAGTAATATTCTTCTGCTTATGTAAACATCTCGGTGTACAACTCACAAGAAGACCACTCGTTACCATTGTTGATGACATTTCGGTAACCACCGATGGACGAGAACTTTGCCTATTGGTCCGCCTCGTTCAACGAGCGGGAAAACGGTTCTCTTCGTCCCTCGCCCTTGGTATCGACGTTGTTGCCGACATAATTGACAGGCTACCCTCTGACGTGTCTTTCTTGCATGACCATGTAAGATGTCAACGTCCTTTCTACGTTTAACCCACTTGGTGGGCCCATAACCCACAGTTCCACATGATCGAAACCTCGACTCTCTGCACAACCTATTGTCAAAGTTATTCCCCACGTTTGACTTCATATGTAATTCACGGACCACCTGCCTAGTGATCTATTATGGTATCAGACACAATACTTATTCCCATTGCTTTGAATCCTCTTTCACACTTCGTTTTAGGCAACGAACGATTGCCTAAGCGCTTGAAAACTTCTATTTTTCACCTCCTTACTTTGCTCTCGATAATTGCTTAAGTTACTATTCATCACCCTCCCTGATGTTCTCTACTACCACGTGACCTTGTAGAGGTCTGACCTTTTGAAGCTACCCCTTACCCTTTTCGTAAGTACGATGGAGATCCCGAAGAAAGGACGTCGACTTCATCATGATGACCTGCAGCAGAGAAATGAAGACATCAACATAGTGGATCTACCTCTTCGAGAAGAGTAACCAAGACCAAGAAGGATCGATAGAATTTTGTAACCTAGTCTTTCCCCTTACTCCCCTCTTAAATCTCGGGACGAGATTTCTTGTAGTGGAGGAGAATTGTGACGCCCGGATAATCAAGCTACAGTAATCCCCTACTAATGATGACACATCACCTCATCACTTGTAATTAATCTCAAGTTAATTCAAACCGCTTCAAATTTAAATCCTAAATCAATAAAACGATTTAAAATTTTCAAAATATTAAACTAAAATGTTAGAAATTTGTGACAAAAATGGAATAGGTAATTATAGTGCATTAAAAACATTTTTATAAAATGCCTAAATACTTTTAAATGAATTAAAACAGAAAACAAATAATAAAAGATAATGGAAAAAAAGAAACAAAAAAAGAAAAGAAAACAAACCCCCCCCCCATCACAACCCACCGGCCTCACTGGTTAACCAGCTGCCCAAATGGCGCCTATAGCCCCCTGGGCGGCCGAACCCTAGCGACCCGATTCCCACTCCCCACTCCTCTCGCTCGATCCCTCACCTCCCACTGCCAAGACATCGAGACCAGAGGCGAGGCGCCTCATACCCGACCCCCTCGCAGCCTCTCCTTCCTCCGCTCGATCCTGCTTCACCCCATTGAGCCGCCCCACCTCCGCCGTCGTCGGTGCCGCCTTCTCTTCTTTCGCCGTCCTCGCCGGACGCCAACGCAGCCTTGAGCCGCCCGACACCGTCACCACCTCGCCGCCCTCCCGGACTCCCTCTGCCTCCTCTCGAATCGATCGAGGATCCGCCCAGCTCCACGCACGCTCCGTCCATGGCCGCCCGACCTCCCGCCAGACGTCGTCATCGCCGGTCTACTCGCCTTCGGTCGCCTCTCCGACCCGCCGGCCTCCCCGAGCGCTTCCCCGACTCCTCCCCGAGCACGCCTCGCTCAACTACAGGGCGCTGTGAGCTCCCCTTCCCTTCTTCCTCCCTAGTGGATCCGCCACTGCGTTTCACACGCCAGTGCTCGCCCTCCCAAGATCTCATCGCACTTTACGCCGCCATGCCCACACGCGCCCATCTACGCCGATCCGCTCCCATCATGGCCATCGCGCACACTCACCTCACGAATCGCTCCGCCCGGCTAAGGTTGTTTTGCCGTGCCGGGCCAAGACGCTACGCCTCAGGTTCAGCGACTGCCGCCTGTCTTGCAGAATCGCTGTCACGCCGCTTCGCTATGGCCATTGGCCCTATGACGAAGGGGGCACACGCCCCTTAGAACAAAAAAAAGGGCACAAAATAAATAAATACATAATTAATAATTAAATTAATTAACCAAAATTAATTCACTTAACCAAATTAATCTGTTAATTAAACTAATTAACTTGTTTGTTAGTTAGCAGTGAATGACATGTGGACCCAGTGGTCTGTTGACTAGTCAAAGTCCACAGTTGACCGACGACGCCATCATCGACACCAGTCGACGTCATAAAATGATTTTTGAATTAAATTAATTCTGTTAATTCTAAAAATGATTTAAAACTTTGAAAATTTATATAAAATAAACCGTACCTCAGACGAAAATACTTTGTACATGAAAGTTGCTCAGAACGACGAGGCGATTCCGGATACGCAACCCGTTCGTCCGCCACACCCCCCCTAACCTAACGAACTTGCAACTTTCCCCCTCTGGTTCACCTGTCCGAAAACGCGAAACACCGGGGATACTTTCCCGTATGTTTCCCCCTTTCGCCGGTATCACCTACTACCGTGTTAGGGCACACCTAGCACCGCTCATTGTCATGTCACGCATCGTCATGTTTATGTTTGTATTGTATTCATTGTTTCGTCCCCCCTCTTCTCTCGCTAGACACCGAGACCGACGCTGCTGCTGCCCAGTACGACTACGGAGTTGACGACCTGCTTGCATTAGAGTAGTGTAGCATGTTACTGCTTTCCGTTATACCTATCCTGATGCATAGCCTGTCCTTGCTACTACTGTTGTTACCTTTATCTGCTATCCTACTGCTTAGTATAGGATGCTAGTGTTCCATCAATGGCCCTACATTCTTGTCCGTCTTCGCCATGCTATACTACTTTGGGTTGTGATCACTTGGAGGTGATCACAGCGATACTATATACTTTACATTGTTACATTACTCCGTGATATTGTTCGGAGATGGGGCCGAAAGGACAGTGGCTCCATCCCTAGAGGTGGGCCTGGGTTCCCCGACGGCCCCGATCGTTACTTTATGGCGAAGCGACAGGCAGGTTGAGACCACCTAGGAGAGAGGTGGGCCTGGCCCTGGTCGGCGTTCGCGGATACTTAACACGTTTAACGAGATCCGGTATTGATCCGAGTCCGCCATTTGGTCTATACGCACTAACCATCTACGCGGGAGTAGTTATGGGTATCCCGGCGTCGTGGTATCAGCCGAAGCACTTCGTGACGTCAGCGACTGAGCGGCGCGCGCCGGATTGGACTGGAACGCCTGCTAGGCTAGGTCTGCTTCCGGCCGCCCACGCAACGTGCAGGTGTGCATTGGGCGATGGGCCCAGACCCCTGTGCGCTTAGGTTTAGACCGGCGTGCTGACCTCTATGTTGAGCCTAGGTGGGGCTGTGATGTGTTGATCTTCCGCGGCCGGGCATGACCCAGGAAAGTGTGTCCGGCCAAATGGGATCAAGCGTGTTGGGTTATGTGGTGCACCCTGCAGGAAGTTTAATCTATTCGAATAGCCGTGATCTTGATGTGGATAACTTGGAGTTCTACCTTGACCTTATGACTACTAGAACCGGATACTTAATAAAACACACCCTTCCAAGTGCGAGATACAACCCGGTGGTCGCTCTCTCTCGTGGCATTGAGGAGGGATCACGGTAGGATTATGCTATGCGATGCTACTTGGAGGACTTCACTACTCTCTTCTACATGTTGCAAGACGGAGGCTGCCGAGCGTAGTCTTCGGCGGGATTAGCTATCCCCTCTTATTACGGCATTCTGCAGATTCAGTCCACCGGGATATGGCCCTTTACACATATATCCATGCATATGTAGTGTAGCTCCTTGCTTGCGAGTACTTTGGATGAGTACTCACGGTTGCCTTGTTCCCCTTTTCCCCTTTCTTTACTCGATTGCTGCGACTGCACGATGGAGCCGAGCGACGCCACCGTCGATGGCGACTACTACTACACCGGAGGCGCCTACTACTACGTGCAGCCCACCGACGACGACCGTGAGTAGTTAGGAGGATCCCAGTGCGAGAGGCATGCGCCTCTTTCGATATGTATCCTGATTTGTGCTAGCCATCTTATGGCAACTTGTTTAACTTATGTCTCAGACTCAGATATTGTTGCTTCACGACTCGTCTATGATCGAGCACTTGTATTCGAGCCCTCGAGGACCCTAGCTTGTATTATGATGCTTGTATGACTTATTTATGTTTTAGAGTTGTGTTGTGATATCTTCCCGTGAGTCCTTGATCTTGATCGTACACATTTGCGTGCATGATTAGTGTATGATTGAATCGGGGGCGTCACAGGAACTCGGACCAGGGGGAAATAGTGCATAAGCTAGAACACCACTCACTATTACCTATACCATATCCTCCATTAAGGAAGAACTCACTAAATGAAGGGGGGAGCACCACACCATACCAGAAAGAACGAAACTCTTGTTAGTGTAAAAAGGAAAATAACATATATACACACAGAAGAAATGACTTGAGAAAACTAACCGGATGAGTAGCCTACTGATCTGTAACTAATTATGTGTATTCTGTAGCATAATAGTTGATGTGTATTCTGTAGCATAATAGTACAACTCAGCAGGAAAACTGATAATATGTATGCATTTTCTGTCAAAGTCGATGACCTGTTCATACAAATGCACTTGTCCATTATCTTCCTTGAATTGGATGCAACTATATATACACACATGTTGATGATTTAAGGAGTCAGTCAGAAGACAAGGGGGGAAGTAAACGAGGATATGTCGAATCTGCGTGTGAACGAAAGTACTATTACTTTTTTTTCTTCTCAGATCCCATACTCCATTTACATAATCATAAACTCTGTAATTGAACGGATTAAAGAATAGGCTGCCATACAAACATTACAACAATGTTAGTAATGTAGCTCCTGTGACATTTCACCAAAACGGCATTTTTCTACACTATGAGTACAAGATTTCCTACAGAAGATTTGTGCTGAAGCATGAAACCCGTAAAACAAAAGACAAGACAAGCAAATAAGGGTTAGAAACCAAAGCTCTAAGAACTAGAATTCCAGATGTGACAATCCTATGATGTTGAGCTGCACATCTTAGCACATTGGAAAGTGTCTCTCACTTGATGAATATAATTTCAAAACACGATTTCAGTCTACAAAACAATCAGAATCAGGTCAATGGAACAATGGCATCTGAGATTTTTTTTCGAGAACGCAGCGGCTCGAGACGACATCTCAGTTCGGCCTAGGAAGCATGTGAGGCAGTGAACGTTGGTGAGGCGCAAATGCGCGAGCATCCGATCTAGGGCGTTCTCCCTCTCTATGTCAGTCGAGGCCGGCAGGCGGCCAACGATTCCACCATTTAGTACACAATATACATAGTGTATTTAAAAAAAATTATCCACCATAACATATACTCCCTCCGTTCTAAATATAAGTCTTTCTATGGATTTCAATACAAACTACATATGAATGTATATAGACATATTTTAGAGTGTAGATTCACTCATTTTGCTTCGTATGTAGTCCGCAGTGGAATATCTAAAAAGACTTATATTTAGAAACAGAGGGAGTAGTACTAATTATATTACCAGAAATTCAGTGAACAAATTTTAACACATCTACACATATTTATATTGAGCTTTTCGGCAGAATTTGAAACATCCTAGATGTCTCCTTACTAATCAACTCCCCTTTTTCAGTTTGATTATTCACGCCTCTATACAAATCAATTTGGTTTACTGTCCTTAACAGTATAAAGTTCAAATCACTTTCCTCCCAAATTATTTACTTTTTGCAATATTGGTATCTTCAGACCCAAATAACAAAATACTATTACTAAGTAAATTAAAGAAAGATAATGCACGTAGAAATACTAAGAAATTAAGTGCACTTTCATGCGTGGACTAGTAGTAGGTTTTTACAAAATAAAAATTACACTACATACATAGATATCAGAGAATTTAAATCTGACATGCATCCTAACAAGAGAAAAAATATCCCCAAACTCACATGGGTAAGCAAATTAATTGTGGATACGTAGATCCTTTTATGTGTGCATAGAAATAGCAATATAAATGAATCAACCAAGCCCCAACATGCTGACCTTATAGATGATTGCAAGGAATTGTTTCTCTTGTTTCATTGTGATAGTGGATAGGATCGTCTCCTTTCTAGTGCCTACAAAGCAAAGACCAATTGACATAAGATTGGAAAAAGGCTATGCCGCTGAAAAAGTGAGCTAGACGGGTTCTTGATGGCGGAGACATGCTATATGTACCAAGTATGTAGACCAGAGTGAAGAAATGCATCATCTTTAACATCAGGACATGCTATGTATTAAGTTGACATTAATAATTTCCAGGCAGGCAAAATTTAAGAAAAATGCTGCGTGAATCTGAATTGCACACTAAATGATTCAGAATTGAATCTAAGAAAAAAACTAAGGGTGCTCCTCCATCTAAACAATCCACAAGTACTCGTTAAACTGGAATTATTTATCACCTTCACTTAGCCATAGTAATTCTAAAGACTGAATTTCAGAAACAACAATTCTAATAATCATTACAAGGGAAATTACCCATATTCTTGTTTGATGCTATCGGTAGTAAGACCGGCGGGTTTTCCTCTGTTTTTATTTCTTGGTGAAATTCGACAATCAACTCTCGATGAGGATAACTGGAAGTAGCTGACCAGCAGACTCGTAGCAACAACAATGTGAAGTTTATGGATATATGATATTTCTCATTGCAATTAATGCCACTAAATTTATTGATCCATCAAAATCATGCATAAGTACAAAATAAAATGAATCTGAGTTGAGGGGAATAAGGATCAAATGAAAGAATGAATGGATCACGCACATACCATTCATAAGTTCTTCTCTGGTTGGAAATGGAACCCATTACGTGTCGCTGCAACATCCTTCTCTTCGGTGCCGAGGAACCCCATTTGGCCATTAACTCCGGTGCCACCCTCAACATCTTCTATAACATGTCAGTTTCCACCACTGACATTTTATTCGCCACTACCACGAAGCCACATCCACCATGTTTCATTTTGTATTACATTACTCTCACATATCATACATAGTACTATTCAACCATGCATATCAGTGAAAATATAGGAATGGGTCTCTATTACAACAATAACTACACACTTTTTCCAGAGTGACTTATATATATGCTTGCTACAACTATCTTCTACGCACCACCCTTGCTGCAGAATCGGTCATGTATCAGGTTCCTTCTCCCACTAACCACCTGTGTCACAATTTTGTTGTGGTTATTCTGAATAGCTGTCGTTGTCTCCCTCTGAGACTTGTGCGTGAGAAGAGGCGACCCATTGAACACACATTGCTATATGCCAGGCAAGAAATCACCGCACTGCACCACACACCGCCGACCACAATGTCAAGTCCGTGATCAAAATTAAGAAGTGTTCTTGGCTTCCAACCTTGGCCAAAAACTGCCACCAGAACGCCATGTGGTCTCTCAAGAGGCGGGAAAGATTCTGGGGAAGCACCAGGACATACCTTCAACATCTCGGTGGTCGTGATGGGTGGCGTTGATCTCGTCGCCCCCTAGCAATGGCTCCATGGAGGGTTAGGGATTCTTCGGAGCGTGCTTTTATATTGGATGAGATGTGTGCCTCCCTCCTGTGAGCTTGCGACAATGCGCCGTGACTGCCGTCCTCCACGCGTCATTGAAACACGAAACTGAATGAAGAAACAAGAAGCATATTGCTTCATGAAAAATCAAATACTATTGCAACTAAATATATAACACAAGAATGAGAGTGTCGAGGTTCTTGTGTGTATAGTCACCGCAATAAGGTACAAATATGTTCTTCTTTCATCAGTTTTATGTTTGTAGCAATGACAATACTTTTAAGCCACTGACTATTATAATCTATGAAAGAATGCTCCTGAGCAAACAAACTCGGGCCATATGAGTCTTTTTTCTGCAAGAAACCATGTAAAGTCCACTGATATTTGATAGTTGAAAAATTGGAAACTAAACATTAGCATATTCTAGGGGACCAAAGACAAGTGAGATATGTGGCCAGCGGTAAGGAATATTGACCACTCACAACATAAACAAAATTGTTCAACCTGATGTACCAGGAAATTATCGGTGTGGACGAGGTCTATTCAAATTTTCCTAAAGCACAAATTCAAAGTCCCAGTTAAGTATATAGTATACTGCTTCTTTGGAGAAATCATAATATTAGATTATTCTATAATTAAGGCATGTAAAGGTTGGAACATGCGAATAAATGTCACTTTAAAAATAGCCTTGAATTTTTCTATAGTTAATTGCCCTGCGATGCAACAGAGACATACATATTTGAGTGGCTCAACGACAATCGTCTCCAGAATCTCCTCCCTATCTGATCTTCCTCTCTCTACATATATGCCCATCTCCCTTCCTCCTATCTCCCTCTCTCTACATATATCCCCATCTTCCTTCCTCCGCTCTCCCTTCCTTCCACCCTCTCTCGCTCATTGTAGGCATCATAAGGGACATACATTTTGTAGAGTACTAATAATTTCCAAGGACCATTGTTCGCCTACATCTATAGCACATGCCTCTCTTCCTCCCACCCGCTCTTCCTAAGGTCTTCCTACCTTCCTAAGGTCTTCCCACAACAAATGAAAGGGAACAGAAGTAGCGGAGGTTTGCTTCGGATATTCTTCCATTGAGATAGCATGCTGAGCGGAAGCTTCTTTGTCGATTCCTTCACCTATATAACAATCATTAAGCATATCAAATAGGGCTTGGTGTTCAAGAAGCAATGAAAGGATTAAATGGAGTCTGCCTTTCACGAAGTCCCTACCAATGTATCCCGTCGGATGTCTCCAAGGCCAACTCTATAAAACACTTGTAACAAACTTCTTCCTGCTCAATATATTGGAGCAACTATGTTGCATTTGTAGAAGAAAATGACTCACAAGGAACAATCATTTTCTCTAAATAAAACATAAGAAACAAGTTGTATGTTGACTTACTCCTTTTAATCAAACATGCTCCATGGCATGGCACAAGTCTTCATGTTCCTATCAAAACCGCAACTGAAGTTGCGTAAGCACTTGGTCTTATCTCGTAATCTAGCAAACAATCGTAACTACCACCAAATGTGACTACCACGGTACCACATATGCTATGTCATGGTATCACATATCAATGCATCACGAGTCATAAGACAAGAATAATACTATAGCCAAGATCTAAATGGGGCTTCACTGCAATCTACAACTGGATTTTCAAAGAAGCATAATTGAAGCATGTTGAATAAGTAAATATATTGTACAAACAGATTATAATGGTGTATATATGTATATGCAGCAAGTTGAAAAGTAAGAGATGCAGACAGCAAGCAATTGTCAGAGCACTTCAAAATATCATGATTAACCGATGGCAAATAAATCATGAAACATGGGCTGTAACTTTCAACAAATAAACCAAACATAATAATGTCAGCACCCATCGACATTGCAGGTGACGACCATGTTGCTGCCCTTGCCATTGTGGTTATGGTCATCCAAATCTTCCTCCTCGTCCTTCGATATAAATAATGCCCAGCATTGTGAACACCGCGACTCGGTTTTGACCTGCATCCATGCGAGTGAGATGGACCAGAGACTGATCTTGCATGAAAAGAAGAGGAAAACTATGGGAGAATAGAGGAACCCCAATGAATCTTGTTCACATACATTTGGTGTGTAGATGGATGGTTGCGACAGTGCAACAATAACACATGGCGGCATCACACGGAATATTTTCTTACGACGATCGCTTGCAAGACTCGGTAGGGCAGAGGAGCTTTGGTGTAGATGGCTACGGTCTGTGTCAGCTACGTTCTTTCCATTAGAGCACATACGTACGCAGTGGTCGCTAAATGTGCACATTCAGCTCAGAATTCAAGAATCAAGAAACAATACACATTCCAATGGTGAACTACAAGGATGCTACTACAACAGAATAGCTATTAAATCGGAATTACAAAAGACTGAAGAAATTACTGTTATAAGCACTCTTCGAAAGTTCAGAACCAGATACTTGCTAAACTTTGTAAGTTCTTAAACTGTATAAATTAGGGTCCTAAATCTTTTTTCGTTGGCCAACACAAACAATCTCCAAACTTAATAGAAAAGAATGCAAAGAGAAGAAAAAAGGCAAACCTTATGTGTGAATCAATGGATTGTGTGCCTGGCGGCCAAGCCACAACCATCCACGCAGATGAGCCTCGTCCAAATTCTTATACCGTACATTATACGTCCGTTCCATCACGATTGGAACACCCAGACATCAAATAAATGCCAGCCTGCGAGATCCCTAGCCGCCGCCGAGCCAACTGTATCATCACTGTGATCCAGCCAAGGAGCCGCCATGCTTGGCACGGGAAGGACGACGCCGATGCCATCGACGCAGATGAGCAGCGCGCGACCTGTCCCCACGGGTCCCATCGCAGAAGATGCCAACGGAAACAGGGAACTGGCCGACATCACCTCCATCATCCCGGACACGGTGTGCCCGGATGGCCGCCATGGGAGTGGCTGCCACAACAACGATTCATGCAGAGACGGAAGACGGGGCGCGACAACGGAGTTGGGAGAGATAGAAGACCATGGGGCAACCGTGGAGGGCGGCAGCGGCGATTATGCGCATCCCGGTTCATCGGCGGGGTTTGAAACCGCCTCGCTTCGAGACTTGGCGGCGGCGATTCCCGGGAGTTCGGCGGTGGGATTGAAACCGCCCTGCCTTGCAGAGGCGGGGGCGGGATTCAAACCGCCATACCTTGCAGCGGCGGCGGCGACGTCTCCCCCATCGGACGGCGGCGGCGGCGGTGCCAATGATCGATGGGAGTGGGCAAGCAAGGATGGGGATTGATGGAGTTTTTTCGCGGCGGCAGCGGCGGAAACGATAGATGGGATCGATGGGAGTGGGCAACGCATGATGGGTCGATGGTTTTTTTTGGGCGTGGGTTTTTCTGGATGGCTGAGTGGGAAGGGATGGGGCGGGTAGGGCTGGACCAAAAGCTCGTAGCTCGCGAGCTTAATGAGCGCTCGATAGTTCGGCTTGTTAAGCTCGTAGCTCGCTTCTTAATGAACAGAGCCAATCATTCATTTGAGCTCGTTAAGCTTAACGAGCTTAACGAGCGAGCTAACGAGTTTCACGAGTAGCTCGTTGAGCTTGTTTGTAACAACACAACATATATTTTCATATTACGTGACAAACTTTTGTAGCACCTCAAATTTCATCTATTTAATCTACTCGACATATGAGGTAACATACTACTTCATTTCTTTTTATAGTCACAATATTTTATCTTGAAAACCATACCTACATATTCATCATGTATATCGTAACACATTATAATTTGTTAATGAACGATCACGGGCTTAACGAGCTTCAAACGAGCCGATCCGAGCAGGATTTTCTGCTCGTTAAACTTAACGAGCTTAACGAGCTGAGCCTTAACGAGCACGAGCTTAACGAGCCGAGCTGCTCGTTAGTCCAGCCCTAGGGGCGGGGGAGGTGATGAAAAAAAATCAGCGAAAAAAAACCGTGCAGATTATTCACCAGCTGCTTCGTTTGAAGTAGAGATTCCGGATGTTTTGATCAATGAATAAAATCCCTAGTTTCCCCTAAAAAAAAGACACAGCGCATGGCTTCGCGCGTGGGCCTCCTCCTCGCTCCCTCCTCCTCCCTCGCCCGAAACCCACCTCGTGCTCGCCTCCCTTATCCCCTGCCTTGCCGTCCCACCTACCGCCGATTCGCCTCCTCCGCGCCGCTGCGCTCCCCCCTCTGGTGGGTCCGCCAAGCGCCACCCCTCTTTTCCGCCTGCGCCATGTCAGGGTCCGCCGGTAGCCCCCCGTACGCCGCCGAGCTTGCAGCCGCCAAGAAGGCCGTCGCCCTTGCTGCCCGCCTATGCCAGGTGCCCCTTTTCGTATCTCACATCCGCTCCTTGCTGTGTTGAGGTCGCCGCTCGGCGGAAACCGTGTTGCCGCTACGCGCTACTGCCGCCGGCTGCTCAGCCCTTGCGACGAAAGAGGGGTGGGGAGCGTTGCTGATTCATGGGTAGCATGCACGAGCGACCATTTTATTCCATTTCTTTGCATCGCGAATTACACTTTCAAGACGATATCGTATATCAACTCTTACAATACGAGCAGTGTAATCTCTGTGAGGGTACATCATCTCTTACAGTATAGTACTCGTATAAATCTTCTATTGTACCGATTCGAAGCCTGTTAGCGTAGGTAGTCTTAATTATGATAATCACCTTTCCTTACTATCTGGAGCTAGAGATCTTTGAGTTTGTTGATTGCATTGCTTGCTTCGTTCTTCAGATTCTTGATGCATTCCTGCAGCTGGAATTTATTGCTTTTGCTCCGTGTCTTCCTTCTTCAGACTGTACAACAGGAAATTCTGCAATCAGATATTCAGTCCAAGGCAGATAAAAGTCCTGTGACAGTAGCTGACTATGGTACATGCCCACTTTGTAACTGTTTACCTCTAAGTGCTTGTGTTTGCTGCTTAATGCTTAATAATTAGTGCCCATACTTAACCATAATTCAAGTTACTCCAGAAGTCCTCTATTATTTCTTGCTTTAACTTATATGGAGATGTTAAGATTTCTTAATGATAAGGTTTCTTACACCGAGATGATAAGATTTCTTAAAGACCATTCAGAATTGTATGCTCATCAATCGGTTAAGACTAATACATGAAACTTGTTCTTCCTCTCAACTTCCTCACTTGTTAATTTTCTTTTCGTACATGTAGGATCTCAAGTATTGGTAAGTCTTGCGTTAAATATGGAAGTAACTTCTGGTTCATTTTCTATGGTGGCCGAAGAGGTAATTCACTTGTGTTGCTATTGAATTATTCTGTGTTTAATAGTACATAAGTATTTTACGGTTAAGTGGTTGTACGTACATAGGACTCAGAAGACTTGAGAAAGGATAGCGCTGAAGAAATTCTGGAACATATTACTGATCTTGTAAATGAAACTCTCGCTGAGGATGGTTCATACAACATTACTTTATCTAAGGAAGGTATCCTCTCTGCAATTGATACTGGGAAGTCTGAAGGAGGTCCATCTGGCCGACATTGGGTTCTGGATCCAATTGATGGGACTAAAGGGTGAGCTATGGTAACTGCAACCTGCAGGTGTCACAATCTGCTAATGCGAGAAATGCATTTTTTTCCCACGATATACTCTACCATCTACTCTACTAGTTATTATAAGTGCCTTCTTTCTCACCAAAACCAACGTTGCTGATTTGCTGTCCGTGTTCCTAATCATTAGTTATTCAAGGTAGCAGGCACCACTGCCTTCTTTCAAATGACTTGAATTCTGACCTATGGTTCTTAAGTTCTTCATACAGAATGAATTATTTTACCAATTATCTTATTTAATAATTTATCTGTGTTTCTTAGATCTGATTTATGCCTCGCTCAAGTATATTGGTGCATCTCATATGCCATCGACAAACATGCGATGATGTGCCATTTTTGCATAACTGGTTTAGTGAAGCGTGCTACTGTATGGATATGTTAAGCAAAATATCAATTCTCTCTTGGCATTTATGCTGATATTACATTGATGTACATTTTTCCCTTCCTATATTAAATAGAAAAGGTCAATAAGGTAGTGTTTTATCTATTACATTGTCTTTTCAATTAAGAAACCATAAGCATGATAGGCGTTGCACATAAAGCAGAAGAATTTCATGAAGTTAAACTCATGCAAGCAATATTACAGCAAAGGGAAAACTAAATGTAGATTCAAGGGTGGATTCTTGAGGTTAGGGTTTAGGTACTTGTGCATTTTGAGAAAAATTTCAAATTAATCATGGATGTGCATATTGTAAGAACTTTTTCACCTGCGAAAATTCATGCAAATATATGATAAAAAAATCAAGAAAGAAAAGTGTTGCAATTATACTATTCAAAAAATAAGTTACTTTCTTTTTCTTTTTGCGCGGGGTATGCTTGTTAATAATGTTCCGTGTTTTTGTAGGTCCTCATATTATGACATGATGCACATCTATGATTTGTTTTTGAAAATTTAAGCTGCAGAAGTGGGTAAACCTAAAATCAAAGTCGCTCGACTAGTCGCGACTAGTCGACGACTAGTCTATGAGTCGCAAAAATATGGTCGACTCAGCTTAGTGTCGACTCGCGACTCTGATTCGCGACTAGTCACAACGCAGGCTCGACTTCTTCCGAGTCGCTGCCCCAGAGCGACTCGCATGAGTCGCGACTCGAAAACCATGAATCAAGCACACACCCTTCATGTACAACAAATTGATAATTTGACTCTACAATTGAAGGGTTGCCCTTGATCTTCCATGGCACAAACAATTTGGTAGAAATGACATTACCATCTGACGCAATGAGATGGAAGGATCATCTTACACAATGACAAGCAGTAGAAGTGCCAATATTACTTCAAAAAATTTGTGAACCAGTTCTTAGTAAACTGTATTCTGTTCCCTTTTCTGAGATAGCTCGTGAAGTGCTAAAAACTGATCAGCTAGCTGGCTAGATTGAATGCCCTTTCTTTCATGTCCCATATTTTAGCTAAAACATTCTAACCTTATCAATCATGGACAGTACTTACCATTGTTTGAAAAGAAAGACATTCCGGCCATTTGATGATGGATTTTTCCTGCTGAAAAACAATGATATGCAATGCAGCACCTCTTGTTGTTACTATCTTTGCCTATAATACATTTTGACCATTTTTGTGTTGTTTTAATAACTTGATTCAGTTTCTTGAGAGGAGGCCAATATGCAATCGCACTGGCACTGCTTGATGAGGGCAAAGTTGTTTTGGGCGTGTTGGGATGTCCAAATCTTCCTTTGGCATCAATAAGCAACCTCAATGGTAGCTCATCCGGAGATCAAATGGGGGCCCTCTTTTCAGCTACAGTTGGTTGTGGTGCTGAAGTAGAGTCATTAGACGGCTCTCCACCACAAAAGGTTATTACCATTTTCTAGCTCTTTTATTTTGATTTGAAATAGTTAAGCCTATTTCTACCTATGTGAGATATTTTGTTTTTATTATTGACTCGCTTCTGGTTAACTTTCATTATAGATTAGTGTTTGTACCATCGACAATCCAGTGAATGCCTCGTTCTTTGAATCCTATGAAGGAGCACACACAATGCATGATTTAACTGGCTCTATAGCGGAGGTTTGATCTTGACTAGTCTTTGCTTAGGCTATATCCGTTTTAGTAGAAACTAATACCGTGTTTGAGTGCTACCAGAAACTTGGTGTCCAAGCTCCTCCAGTCAGAATAGATAGCCAAGCAAAATATGGTGCTCTGGCCCGTGGCGATGGTGCCATTTACTTGCATGCTTCCACACAAGGGTTATAAGGAAAAGATATGGGATCATGCAGCTGGCGCAATTGTCGTCACAGGTAATGCATTTCTCTTTATTTTTGTAATACATTTCTCTTTATTTATTTTTAAACAAGGAACTCGGCTCAAGGATACATATTTCCTTATTTTCCCTTTTCGTGTGTTCCCCAGAAGCTGGAGGTGTAGTAACAGATGCCTCAGGAAACGATCTCGATTTCTCGGAAGGGAGATTTCTTGATGTTGACACAGGCATCATTGCCACAAATAAGCAGTTGATGCCATCACTGCTGAAGTCTGTCCAGGAGGCCATCAAGGAGAAAAGCCAGGCCCCTTCCCCATTGTAGAAGCTTTTTTGGTTTGAACCTTCCCTATTGTACTTGGATTGATCCAAAACAATGATCGCAATGCCACACCTTATTCACACTGTTTATGTGTAAATGACCTTTTTGTTGGGACAAATGCAATCCTTGTTGTATCACATTTGTACATCTAAGGAGTGGTGACAGCCATGTCTTAAATAAAAGAGGCATCTGCCTGCAGTTATAAATATCTTAGCATAGCTTTGTTCAACATAAATGTCAGCAACAACTATTCTTTGTGTGAGCAACAGCCAATCTCTTGTATTATTTCTTTCAGAGATTTTTGATGTGCAGTTTATTCCCCCTTGTTAAATTACATACAATTCAAGCTATAATCAATATTAACTCTTATGGTACCAACTAAATCATCATTCATGGGTACTTGCAGACTCAACATTGCAGAGCTAAGGCTAATAGGACTAAACAGGCACATCAGCTGGATACTCTGCAGAATGCTTTTTGATGGTATCCAGCAGCGACCGCTCTTGCTCACGAAGGTTGGAAGGCATTTGATCATAAACATCAGTGAAGAGCTCCGCAAGCCCGTGTTTTGGCATCCTCTCGGCCACCTGAATGGCTTGCAGGAGCTGCACAGAAATGAGCTAACAGTTTCAGTTGGTCATGTATGAAAACTAAATGCATTACAGAGATCCAGATCCACCTTTCTGCAACACCAATATTACATTACCTCTTGCCGCACATTGTTCCTGAGTTCAGACTCTTGAGTGGCGCACCACCATCCATTCCCCTGAACCCATTTTCTGTACCTGGAGACGGGATCCCTCGCTGTTCGCCAATGCTCCATCTCATCAGCCGGCCTGTACTTGGTTGAATCGTCGGATGTCGAGTGATGGCCGACTCGGTAGGTCATCGCCTGAAAGCTTTCTACTCAGTAAAGTACTCTCAGCAAATGGTATATTCTGAAATTTTGTTAAACTATACTATTGTGCACCTCGATTAAAATAGGCCTTCCTTCAGTTATAGCCATTTCCCGGGCGGTGTGGACTGCACTGTACACAGCAAGAGTATCGTTGCCATCTACCCTGATACTGCGTATTCCGTAGGCCTGACCGCGGGTAACAACTCCATCACCTGCAAGAGTAGTTGGGTTTTATACAGTGCCCGTGCCAATATCCCCTTGTATGATTGAGCAGAGGCACAATTCATACTTCTGAACTGTTCGGCGGTTGGGGTGCTGATTGCCCAGCCATTGTTGCGGCAGAAGAAGATCACTGGCGCTTCCGTGACAGCAGCGAAGTTGAGAGCGGCATGGAAGTCTCCCTGACGTTTTTCAGCTGTTAGAGAGATCTGGTAACAAGTTGTAAGTAAGCAACCAATGATTGTTCATCTACCTCGCTCGTGCCACCATCGCCGAAATACGTGATGGCACATGCCTTCTTCTTGTCCATCTTGAGAGAATAGGCAGCGCCAACAGCTTGAGGGAGCTGAGTGCTGATCAATTGCCAACAAGGATAAATCTCTGCTTCACTTGCACAACATTTTTCTTTTTTCTTTTCTTTTTTCAGAAAGGAAGGAGGAAGTATTTCATTTTTTTTCTTTTCTGAAAAGGAAGGAAAAGGAAGTATTTCATACTTACGCGATAGGCGATGAGACTGTGAAATAATTCAGACGGTTTGATCCGTAATGTATTGGCATCTGCCTGCCTTTACCGTAATCCAGCTTGTTCCCAAACAATTGGTTTGCAAATTCTTGCAGTGTGAAGCCACGCCATAGAAGAACACCGGGCTCCCTGTACTTCATTTGGCTCCAAAATTTCCGGCCAAGAAAAGAAAAATAAGTAAAATCAATACTATTCAGCACTAACATTCTTTTTGGAGCAGATGATATGCACCTGAGGTAGTACAATGTCTTGAGCACTAAGCGCAGCAGCAGAGGCTATGTTGATTGCTTCTTCACCATTGGAAGTCAGATAGAAGGAAATTCTTCCCTGCCTCTGAGCTTCATAGAAGATTGTGTCCATAATCTGGAGGGTGACCATGTTACTGTACATTTTCAGAGCCAACTCCTTACTGACCTGACAAGAATGAGAGACATGCTTCAGAACAAAATTATTCACTCGTGGAGCAATGGCAATGGCAATGGCGGTACTACACCTCTTGGAATCTACTGCTGTATATAGTCCCACCATCGTCGTCAAGAACACGGTAACAATTGATCCTTTCCCTTTGCGACTCTGGCAGGAAATTCATTTCACCAACAAAGGAAAGCTTTCCTCCAGGGAAATCTACAAACTGCGTCGGTAGCAATCAAAATTAAGTTAGTTGTGCACGGGGAAGATCATTGGTGGCCCCATAAGAATGAATGTATAAAATCTCCTCGAAATAAATTTGGAAGCACAACCGGGTTAGTCTAACTGACCTTGGAGGCAAGGCAATGGACTATTTTATTCGTTGACAACGATTGACCATAGCAATATCAACATTGTTTTACTTTACCAGCAGAGACTCGTAATAATTTGTGTCATCGGTTGACACGAAGTGACATCACAGGAACTATAAATAAATAAAACACGCAAGAGAAAAGAAGCCGTGTGAGCTTACTAAACCTGAAGTGAAGTCCCACCAGCCTATTGACTCAATGACACGTCCTTCCTTATCTGCTTACTTTACTACTTGTTGTCAATTCTATCCACAATTGTCATGTGTTAAAGTTGTCTTGTTTCTTAGGAATATTAGAAGCATATATAGTAATCACGAGTATACAGGATGCTCTTTCCAAGTGAGAATCACGATGATATCCACACTAAATTTTCTTTAATCAAGGAGAAAGATCACATGATCGTAGGCGCAGCATCCTGGATGTTTGTTTTCTGAGGAAGGGGTTTACCTTCCCTGTTGCATATATATAATGTAAATTTTCTTTTTTTTTGCGGGAAATATAATGTAATTTTCAAAACCAGAGCATCCTAAATATTCGTGGTACTACGTACTACTAATTTATCCTGACAATTCTATAGAGCACACATGTCTAGAAGCGGCCGTCCTACTTTATGTACCACAACATACGAGTGCATAGAAGAGATACCTGCAGATCGCCTGCGGCAAGTCCATTCTCCGGCTCCTCGACGGCAGCGGCGGCGGTGCTATCTCCTGCGAAGCGCCGGACGGAGCAGAACCCCCTGCTTTGGTCCCCTGATGGCACCCCGAGAACCGGCACCGTCGACAAGCTCAAGGGCCACGGCCCTGGTCCATGGCTGCGCAGCTCGCCAGCGAGCCTTCTGGCGGCCCGGCGCGCCAGCCACGCGGCCATGTATATGTACGTGACTATCTAGGTACACGCACTATCTCGTACGATGCAAGTTTCCGGCGCAATCAGCTGCAAGAATTCTGCGCAATCGACTCAATTCAATGGTGGTGGCTGAAATTTATAGGTGGCAGAGTGGGAGTTGGATAGAGACGAGAAAAGGAAACAAGAGAAGAAGCAGCGAGCGAAGCAAAGAGGGAGAAAGTGTGAGTTGGAAAGATAAGTGTGTGTGCAGCGAGGAGCGCGAGGAGTTTGGAGGTAGGAGAAGACGGGCACGGCTCACTAGTGTCCGGAGAGTGACGACTGATTGATTGCAGCTGCAGGGGTTGAAGGATGGCGCGTGGGGCAGGAGGTTGCACGTGGAAGCTGTGGCCCGGTGCCGGGGTGGGTGGGTGCTGAAGGATGGGAGCTGAGGCCGGTGACAGGGCATGCTCAGCTCAGCCCATTGTGCTCCATAGACCGTAGTACCAGGATGCAGACGAACGATGACCGGGAAACTTCGGAAAACGACACCCAAAAGCTATCTGTCATGAGAATGGTGTGACGGTGTTTTTCTTTTTCTTTTTAGGGAATAGACCGTTGTACGTCCGATTATGTTCCTTTTTTTTCACTATTGATTTTTCTCGTAAAAAAAGAGGACACTGGGAATCGAACCTTGTACCTAGAGGCTCAGTCCTACACGGCTGCTTTTACTGATACAGCTAGGCTGATTTTTCTCGCAGAAAAAGAGTACTATGGGACCCAATAACTTACGTATAAATGCCATGGTAACTTCGATCGGGGTGAAACAATTATTGCAACATCCCCCAGTAATTTATGTGTAAACAACACGGTAAGTTTTGCATGGCAACGCTGAGAACTTAGGCACAAACACCACGACAACTTTGACCTGAAGGGAAAAAGTTGTCAAAAATGTACCCTTCTAACTTTTGTATAAACAATATGGTAATAAGGTATCAAATAAATGATAACTTAGGTACAAACACCATGATAACTTGGACCCCGAGGAAAAATTGTTGAAAAGTATAATCTCGATAATGTTTGTGTTCATATCATGGTAAATGAAGCACTGCATACCTGATACTTAGGTGAAGCACACGGGGGCGATTTGTTGAAAAACATATTCTCGGTACTTTGTGTGCAAATAACACGGTATTGTACACCCAATAAATTTGATAACTCATTACAAACCCACAGTAATTTTGACCTCGGGATAAAAGTTTGTTGAAAACATACCTGATCAATTGTGTGTAAATAACATGGTAATATACGTACAACAGAGCTGATAACTTATTTAATTCAGACGTGGTAACTTTTTGATCAGGGAAAATATTGTTAAAATACCTCTCAATAACAAACAACATGATAATGCAAGCATATGAGAGCTGATAACTCATATACAAATATCGCGGTAATTTTTGACCGAGTGAATGAAAATTGTTAAAAAACATACCCGATAACTTTTGTGCAACATGGTAATATACACAACAAAGCTAATAACTCACTGCAAATATCATAATCACTTTTTGACCCTGGGATAAAAGTTTGTTGAAAACATACCTGAGAAACTTTTGTGTAAATGACACAGTAACTTATGTATGACAGACGTGATAACTTACGCCGCCTAGATGTGGTAACTTTTGGTCCAAAAAAATTCATCAGAACATATCAACATGCGATCTAGTTTCAAAGATCTCGTCGAGACAATTTTTTATGTGAAGACGGTTTTTCAATGGGAGCGACGGTTTGAACTACAAAACATTTTGATTTTTTAAAAAAGAAAGAATCTAGGCTGACATCAGCTTTTCGTTCTTGCATATATGCATGTAATTAGAGGGAGGAGTGCACGTGAAAGGAAAATTAGTTATTCTAATGCATGCATGTATATAATTAGAGTGAAATAAGGATCGTTCTTGCCTATTACTAAAATCCGAACGTTTGGTCGTTATAAAAGTCCTTCTTTTTAAATATCACCGCATCGGCTCCAACAATTCTCCTTTAAGTAATCCCTCCTGTTTCATAATGTAGTGCATATAAATATTTTTCTAAATCAAACTTTATAAAATTTGGCCAAGTTTATTGTTAGCATGTAATATACTCCCTCTGTAAACTAATATAAGAGCGTTTAGATCACTACTTTAGTATTCTAAACGCTCTTATATTAGTTTACGGAGGGAGTACCTGTGTATCCTGCTGTATATGTACATGTACTGTTTTCATGTATTTAGGATCGTGACTCACGCCCTGGCCTGCGTGCCACTTCTCTCGGGCACTCAGTTACGACTCCTCGGTGTATAAGTTGTATCGTCTATGATTGAATCAACACAGAGCGCATTTTCATCACTCAACTTGGTATTAGACTCCGGGTTCTCCCATGGCCGTCGACTCTCCTTCCTCCTTGGCAACCGGCACCGCTACCTCCTCAGCCACCAGCGCAGCAACCTCGTCGGGCTCCCTCTCTGACACGGGCCGCCGCCACCACCCCCTCCACTGCTGCTGGATCCTCGCCGTTCGTCTTCGGTGGCACCTCGGCTCCCACCTCCTCCCATTTCGCCCCCCTCTTCTCCTCTACCGCACCTCTCCCGCCTTCTTCGGCCACTTCCTCCCAACATCCCATTTTCAAAGACAACATCCAAAACCATATCAAATTTCTCCTCAACCCTGACGACCACAACTATCATAAGTGCAAGTCCTTCTTCCTCATGGTCTTGATCCAGTACTGCGTCGCCCACTTCATTGAGCACCCACTCCCGCCCAACACTGACGCCGCCACCCGCGAACTTGATGCCCATCTCGTTCTATGGATCTACGCCACACTCGCCGATTCCCTTGTTGACCACGTCGTCGGTGCCACCTCCACGTACGAGCTCTGGGCTCAGATCCGTGACTACTTGCTCGCCAATCGGGCTGCCCGGTACATGATGCTCAACCGGCAGTACCGCAATCTCAAGCAGGGGGGTCTCTCCGTCGCGGAGTACGCTCACCGCATGAAGCTTCTGTTGGAAATCGTTGCATGGAAAACAAAAAAAAATTCTACGCACACGCAATGATCTATTCATAGAGATGCATAACAATGAGGGGGGGGGAGTGTGTTTACGTACCCTCGTAGACCGTAAGCGAAAGCGTTTCTCAACGCGGTTGATGTAGTCGAACTTCTTCGCGCTTCAACTGATCAAGTATCGAATGCACGACACCTCCGCGTTCTGCACACGTTCATCTCGGTGACCTCCCTCGCCTTCTTGATCCAGCAAGACGTCGATGTAGTAGATGAGTTCCATCAGTACGACGGCGTGGTGACGATAATGGTGAAGTGATCCTCACAGGGCTGCGCCCAAGCACTACAAAAATATGACCGGGGGTGTAAACGGTGGAGGGGCGCGCCGCACACGGCTAAAAAATTGTCAGGAGGGGGAGGGGAGATGCCAGGAGGCGCCCCAAGTAGGACCGAATCCTACTTGGGCTCCTCCCTAGCCGCGCCCCCTGCCATATATGTCGGAGGGGGAAGGAAAGAGAGGGGGGAGGGAAGGAAGGGGGAATCTTATTCCTCTCTTTCCTTTCCCTTCCCCTTTTTACTTCTCCTCCTTGGCCGACCCATATGGGGGCGCACCAGCCCCTTGTGGCTGGTGCATTTCCCCTCTTGGCCCATAAGGCCCATATCTTTTGCCGGGGGTGCCCAGAACCCCTTCCGGTGACCCGACAAGTACATGGTACCCCCGAAACACTCCCGGTGTCTGAATACTATCGTCCTATATATCAATCTTTACCACTCGACCATTTCGAGACTCCTCGTCATGTCCGTGATCTTATCCGGGACTCCGAACAACATTGGGTCACCAAATCACATAACTCATATAATACTATATCGTCATCGTACGTTAAGCGTGCGGACCCTACGGGTTCGAGAACTATGTAGACATGACCGAGACACCTCTCCGGTCAATAACCAATAGAGGAACCTGGATGCCCATATTGGCTCCTACATATTCTACGAAGATCTTTATCGGTCGAACTATTATGACAACATATGTAATTCTCTTTTCCATCGGTATGTTACTTGCCCGAGATTCGATCGTCGGTATCTTCATACCTAGTTCAATCTCGTTACCGGCAAGTCTCTGTATTCGTTCCGTAATACATCACCTTGTGACTAACTCCTTAGTCGTTTACTTGCAAGCTTATGATGTGTATTACCGAGTGGGGCCAGAGATACCTCTCCGATACTCGGAGTGACAAATCCTAATCTCGATCTATGCCAACTCAACAAACACCTTCGGAAATACCTGTAGAGCATTTTTATAATCACCCAGTTACATTGTGACATTTGATAGCACACAAGGCATTCCTTCGGTATCAGGGAGTTGCATAATCTCATAGTCGAAGGAATATGTATTTGATATGAACAAAGCAATAGCAATAAAACTGAACGATCATAATGCTAAGCTAATGGATGGGTCTTGTCCATCACATCATTCTCATAATGATGTGATACCATTATAAAATGACAACTCATGTCCATGGTTAGGAAACCTTAACCATTTTTTATCAACGAACTAGTCAAGTAGAGGCTCAATAGGGACATGGTGTTTGTTTATGTATTCACACATGTATTTAGGTTTCCGATCAATACAATTCTAGCATGAATTATAAACTTTTATCATGAATAAGGAAATATGAAATAAGAACTTCATTATTGCCTCTAGGGCATATTTCGTCCAGTCTCCCACTTGCACTAGAGTCAATAATCTAGTTCACATCGCCATGTGAATATCACCATGTAAGTGCATCTAGTGCTACCCCTAGTTGGTTTTGGAGTATTGGCGACATACTTGGTTGATGGACTAATGTGTTTGTGAGAATTGCAGGATAATACAGGTAGTAGTCCCTTATTGATTCAGTTTACCTACCAGAGATGACCCCTAAAAATGTGTGAAGACATTGAAGACAATGAGGGTTCGTGAAGACATTCATATGTAGACTATGGAGTGCGAAGACATAGTTGTTTCGTAGTTTTCTTTTCTTCTTTGTTGAGTCATAGGAACCACCATACTGTTAAGTGGGGTCCCGGTGAACAAAGTCAGAGTGACTGAAGTGATGCTTAACAAAATCTTATGTCCTCGAGCGAAGATAATGAGAGAAAATCTTATCCGGAGCTGGATGAGTCAGCTTTACTTGTAGCCCAAGTCAAGCTGCCGCATGTGTTTGAAATCCGCCCGTTGGACACGTGTTGGTTCCTTAGTGACCCAAGGTCATTTCGGACAAATCAGGTCGGGTTGCCTCCTAGCTATAAATAGCCCACCCCTACACCATAAATTGGTGGCTGCTCAGAGTTAATGCACGGCTTTTGTCGTTTGAGAGCAACCCACCTCCGAAGCATTTGAGAGAGAGAGAGATCCTTGCGAGGACAGAGCCCAAAACACCCAGAGCCAAAGAGTGTTAGGCATCACTGAAGTCTTTTTGTTCGTGTGACCTGAAGACTTGTTACACTTGAGGACTGTGAATCCTCCAGCTGGTTAGGCGTCGCATTTTGAGCATCCAAGAGCCATTGTGGATTGCTAGTGAACAAAGTCTGTGAAGGTTTGGAAGTCTACCTTGAAGACTTACCAGAGTGATTGGGTGAGGACTAGGTGTCCTTAGCTCAAGGGGAATAAGGTGAATATGCGGTCTTCTGAGTTAAATCTCAGCCTCCCTAACCAGACGTACAGTTGTCACAGCAACTGGAACTGGTCTACCAAATCCTTGTCTTCACCAAGCAACTGGTTCTATCCTCCACTTCCTTTATATTACAGTTTGTCTTTGTGAAGTCATTGCCTGTTTGCACGATCTGATTGTCTTCACTGTGTGAAGATTGTTTGTTGTTTGGCTTCATATTGTCTTCCATCCTGATCCATACTACCTAGCCGCTGATAGTCTTCGAGCTTTCACTTCATTGCTTACTTGACTATGGCTTGTCTAGTGTAGTCTACCTTCCGCTGCATCTTAGTAGGTTCATTTCTATCGGTTGTCTTCAAATACCTCGTGATTTGAAGATTTTCATAAAAATCGCCTATTCACCCCCCTTTAGTCGATAACAAGCACTTTCAATTGGTATCAGATTAAGGTGCTCCCTTGTTCTGTGTGATTCGGTTTAACCACCTGGAGTTTTAGCTATGTCGACTGCAGGGATAATCAAGGTCTCCGATGCATGCCCTGTCTTCGATGGCACTGATTACCCCTACTAGAAGAATAAGATGCGTATGCATCTTGAAGCCATTGACGTCGACCTCTGGTATGTCGTCAAGAATGGCGTTCCCAAGGTCAGTGAAGGTGTCACCGCTGCTGATGTCAAGAGGTTCATTCAACTGGATCCAACTGCCAAGAACATCATCTGTGGTCATCTGACCAAAGGACAGTACCATCGTGTGAGTGCACTGTAAACTGCAAAGCTAGTCTGGGACTGGCTCTCCAAGATCAACGAAGGCGTCTCAACTCAAAGAGACTCAAGGATTCATGTTCTTCACAACCACTTCAACCGCTTCAAGAGAAATGACAATGAGAATGTCCAGCTCATGTTTGATCGCCTCACTGATATCACAAATGAGCTTCGAGCACTTGGCGCCACTGAGGTCACCAAGGACGAAATCGTCAAGAAGCTTCTGAGATCACATGACAGCTCACTCGACACCCTGGCCTTGATGATTCAAGAACGTCCTGACTTCAAGACTCTCGATCCGTCTGACATACTGATACGTCTCCAACGTATCTATAATTTTTTATTGTTCCATGCTATATTATATTCTGTTTTGGACATTATTGGGCTTTATTATACACTCTTATATTATTTTTGGGACTAACCTATTAACCAGAGGCCCAGCCCAGAATTGCTGTTTTTTTTGCCTATTTCAGAGTTCCACAGAAAAAGAATATCAAACGGAGTCCAAACGGAATGAAACCTTCGGGAATGTGATTTTCGGAACGAACGTGCCCTCCACCCTCGTGGGCCCCATGTTGCTCCACCGACGTACTTCTTCCTCCTATATATACCTACATACCCCCAAACTACCAGATACGGAGCCAAAAACCTAATTCCACCGCCGCAACCTTCTGTACCGTGAGATCCCATCTTGGGGCCTTTTCCTGAGCTCACGGAGGGGCATCGATCATGGAGGGCTTCTACATCAACACCATAGCCTCTCCGATGATGTGTGAGTAGTTTACCTCAGACCTTCGGGTCCATAGTTATTAGCTAGATGGTTTCTTCTCTCTTTTTGGATCTCAATACAATGTTCTCCCCCTCTCTTGTGGACATCTATTCGATGTAATCTTCTTTTGCGGTGTGTTTGTTGAGATCGATGAATTGTGGGTTTATGATCAAGTTTATCTATGAACAATATTTGAATCTTTTCTAAATTCTTTTATGTATGACTGGTTATCTTTGCAAGTCTCTTCGAATTATCAGTTTGGTTTGGCCTACTAGATCGATCTTTCTTGCAATGGGAGAAGTGCTTAGCTTTGGGTTCAATCTTGCGGTGTCCTTTCCTAGTGATGAGGGGGCAACAAGGCACGTATTGTATTGTTGCCATCGAGGATAACAAGATGGGGTTTATATCATATTGCATGAGTTTATCCCTCTACATCATGTCATCTTGCTTAAAGCGTTACTATGTTCTTATGAACTTAATACTCTAGATGCATGCTGGATAGCGGTCGATGTGTGGAGTAATAGTAGTAGATGCAGGCAGGAGTCGGTCTACTTGTCTCGGACGTGATGCCTATATACATGATCATACCTAGATATTCTCATAACTATGCTCAATTCTGTCAATTGCTCAACAGTAATTTGTTCACCCACCGTAATACTTTTGCTCTCGAGAGAAGGCTCTAGTGAAACCTATGGCCCCCGAGTCTATTTTCTATCATATTAATCTTCCAACACTTAGTTATTTTTATTGCCTTTTATTTTACTTTGCATCTTTATCATAAAAATACCAAAAATATTATCTTATCATATCTATCAGATCTCACTCTCGTAAGTGACCATGAAGGGATTGACAACCCCTTTATTGCGCTGGTTGTGAGGATTTATTTGTTTGTGTAGGTGCGAGGGACTCGTGCGTGGCCTCCTACTGGATTGATACCCTGGTTCTCAAAAACTAAGGGAAGTACTTACGCTACTTTACTGCATCACCCTTTCCTCTTCAAAGGAAAACCAACGCAGTGCTCAAGAGGTAGCAAGAAGGATTTCTGGCGCCGTTGCCGGGGAGGCTTACGCATAGTCAAGTCAATATTTGGACTCCCGACAACTAGCCATTTCTGGCTCCGTTGCCGGGGAGTCTACGCAAAAGTCAACATACCAAGTACCCATCACAAACCCTTATCTCCCGCATTACATTATTTGCCATTTGCCTCTCGTTTTCCTCTCCCCCACTTCACCCTTGCCGTTTTATTCGGCCTCTCTTTTCCGTTTGCCTCTTTTTTGCTTGCTTGGTCGTTATGGCTAGTCCTCTATCTTCTCCGTTGTCTCCCGAGAATGAAGTTCTAAATTTTAAGCAAAGGGAGGGAGAAAATCTGAAAGACGCTTGGTATAGAATTTGCAATGCTCAAAATAGATCTACCAGGAAGCAATCTACTTCTGTACTTCTCCGCAACTTTTATGTAGGCGCTACTCCTTGGTACAGATATATCCTTGATACCATTACCGGAGGGAATTTCTTGGGTAGCCATACTTGTTATTCTTATAATGCTATGATAGATTTGTTTGGCTCACCACATCTTTTGGTTAATGGAACTATGTTAACTTTGGAGCATATAATGCAAAGACTTGAAATTATTGAAAATAAACTTGCTACCGTAGAGTTAATCGAAAATTTGAATAAAAAGATCCACAACCAAATTCCCCAATATGGATCTAAAGTAGGAGTCACTTTGAAAAATATTAAGGAGAAGGAACCCATAGTTAATGAAAGAATAGATCAAAATTCCACTAGAATCGATAAACTTGATGGTATCATTACCAACTTGGGAACCGCTTTTTCTTCCGTAAAGAATACTCCAAGTCCTCCAACTAAAATTGCCAAGCTTATGTATGTTCCTAAAAATAAGGGTGAATCCTCTAGTAAGGAAACTGCGGATGTCAAATCTATAAGTATTCATCCCAATCTTTTTGCTATCATTAAGGAATCTTTGTGCCTAAAAGTTTGATGATCAATAAAAATAAAGAAACTCCTAAGGGTGATAGATGTCTCATTAAAGAATTACCTACCAAAGATGGCAATACCTAGATCTATCCTTGCTTTTATGCCTAGCTAGGGGCGTTAAACGATAGCGCTTGTTGGGAGGCAACCCAATTTTATTTTTAGTTTTTTGCTTTTTGCTTCTGTTTAGGAATAAATATTTGATCTAGCCTCTGGTTAGATGTGTTTTTATGTTTTAATTAGTGTTTGTGCCAATTTAAACCTATAGGATCTTCTTGGATGATAGTTATTTGATCTTGCTGAAAATTGCAGAAACTTTCTGTTCACGAAAATAATTGTTAAAAATCACCAGAACGTGATAAAATATTGATTCCAATTGCTGCTGATCAATAAACAAATTTTCTAGGTCGTCCTATTTTGGCTGAAGTTTTGGAGTTCCAGAAGTTTGCGTTAGTTACAGATTACTACAGACTGTTCTGTTTTTGACAGATTCTGTTTTTCGTGTGTTGTTTGCTTATTTTGATGAATCTATGGCTAATAAAATAGTTTATAAACCATAGAGAAGTTGGAATACAGTAGGTTTAACACCAATATAAATAAATAATGAGTTCATTACAGTATCTTCAAGTGGTGTTTTGTTTTCTTTCGCTAATGGAGCTCACGAGATTTTCTGTTAAGTTTTGTGTTGTGAAGTTTTCAAGTTTTGGGTAAAAGATTTGATGGATTATGGAACAAGGAGTGGCAAGAGCCCTTGGGGATGCCCAAGGCACCCCAAGATAATCTAAGGACAGCAAAAAGCCAAAGCTTGGGGACGCCCCGGAAGGCATCCCCTCTTTCGTCTACTTCCATCGGTAACTTTACTTGGAGCTATATTTTTATTCACCACATGATACGTGTTTTGCTTGGAGCGTCTTGTATTATTTGAGTATTTGCTTTTTATTTTACCACAATCATCTTTGCTGGACACACTTTTTGAGAGAGACACACATGATTCAGAAATTATTAGAATACTCTATGTGCTTCACTTATATCTTTTGAGCTATATAGTTTTTGCTCTAGTGCTTCACTTATATCTTTTAGAGCACGGTGGTGGTTTTGTTTTATAGAAACTATTATTCTCTCATACTTCACTTATATTATTTTGAGAGTCTTAAACAGCATGGTAATTTGCTTAGATAATCCTAATATGCTAGGTATTCAAGACTAGTAAAAAACTTTCTTATGAGTGTGTTGAATACTAAGAGAAGTTTGATGCTTGATGATTGCTTTGAGATATGGAGGTAGTGATATTAAAGTTGTGCTAGTTGAGTAGTTGTGAATTTGAGAAATACTTGTGTTGAAGTTTGCAAGTCCCGTAGCATGCACGTATGGTAAACGTTATGTAACAAATTTGAAACATGAGGTGTTCTTTGATTGTCTTCCTTATGAGTGGCGGTCGGCGACGAGCGATGGTCTTTTCCTACCAATCTATCCCCCTTGGAGCATGCACGTAGTGCTTGGTTTTTGATGACTTGTAGATTTTTGCAATAAGTATGTGATTTCCTTATGACTAATGTTGAGTCCATGGATTATACGCACTCTTACCCTTCCATCATTGCTAGCCTCTTGATGCGTGCATTGCCCTTTCTCACATTGAGAGTTGGTGCAAACTTCGTCGGTGCATCCAAACCCGTGATATGATATGCTCTTTCACACATAAACCTCCTTATATCTTCCTCAAAACAGCCACCATACCTACCTATTATGGCATTTCCATAGCCATTCCGAGATATATTGCCATGCAACTTTCCACCGTTCCGTTTATTATGACACACTCATCATTGTCATACTGCTTTGCATGATCATGTAGTTGACATCGTATTTGTGGCAAAGCCACCGTTCATAAATTTTCATACATGTCACTCTTGATTCATTGTTATCCCGGTATACCGCCGGAGGCATTCATATAGAGTCATACTTTGTTCTAGTATCGAGTTGTAATCATTGAGTTGTAAATAAATAGAAGTGTGATGATCATCATTCATAGAGCATTGTCCCAATAAAAAAAGAGAGAGAAAGGACAAATAAAAAAAGGAAGGCCCAAAAAAAGAAAAAAAGGAACAATGCTACTATCCTTTTTTTCTACACTTGTGCTTCAAAGTAGCACCATGATCTTCATGATAAAAGGTCTATTGTTTTGTCACTTTCATATACTAGTGGGAATTTTTCATTATAGAACTTGGCTTGTATATTCCAACAATGGGCTTCCTCAAATGCCCTAGGTATTCGTGAGCAAGCAAGTTGGATGCACACCCACTTAGTTTCTTTTGTTGAGCTTTCATGCATTTATAGCTCTAGTGCATCCGTTGCATGGCAATCCCTACTCCTTGCATTAACATCAATCGATGGGCATCTCCATAGCTCATTGATTAGCCTCGTTGATGTGAGACTTTCTCCTTTTTTCGTCTTCTCCACATAACCCCCATCATTATATTATATTCCGCCCATAGTGCTATATCCATGGCTCACGCTCATGTATTGCGTGAAGGTTGAAAAAAGTTTGAGATTACTAAAGTATGAAACAATTGCTTGGCTTGTCATCGGGGTTGTGCAAGATGAGAGCATTCTTGTGTGACATAAATGGAGCATTACTAAACTATATGATTTTGTAGGGATGAACTTTCTTTGGCCATGTTATTTTGAGAGGACATAATTGCTTAGTTAGTATGCTTGAAGTATTATTACTTTTATGTCAATATTAAACCTTTATCTTGAATCTTTCGGATCTGAATATTCATACCACAATTAAGAGAATTACTTTCAAATTATACCAAGTAGCATTCCACATCAAAAATTCTGTTTTTATCATTTACCTACTTGAGGACGAGCAGGAATTAAGCTTGGGGATGCTTGATACGTCTCCAACGTATCTATAATTTTTGATTGTTCCATGCTATATTATATTCTGTTTTGGACATTATTGGGCTTTATTATACACTTTTATATTATTTTTGGGACAAACCTATTAACCGGAGGCCCAAATTAATTGCTGTTTTTTCCTATTTCAGAGTTTCGCAGAAAAAGAATATCAAACAGAGTCCAAACGGAATGAAACCTTCGGGAACGTGATTTTCGGAACGAACGTGATCGAGAGGACTTGGACCCTACGTCAAGACATCAACCAGGAGGCCACGAGGTAGGGGGGTGCGCCTACCCCCCATGGGCGTGCCCTCCACCCTCGTGGGCCCCATGTTGCTCCACCGACGTACTTATTCCTCCTATATAAACCTACGTACCCCAAACTACCAGATACGGAGCCAAAAACCTAATTCCACCGCCGCAACCTTCATGCAGTGAGATCCCATCTTGGGGCCTTTTCCTAGCTCCACGAGGGGGCATCGATCACGGAGGGCTTCTACATCAACACCATAGCCTCTCCGATGATGTGTGAGTAGTTTACCTCGCACCTTCGGGTCCATAGTTATCGACTAGATGGCTTCTTCTCTCTTTTGGATATCAATTCAATGTTCTCCCCCTCTCTTGTGGACATCTATTCGATGTAATCTTCTTTTGCGGTGTGTTTGTTGAGATCGATGAATTGTGGGTTTATGATCAAGTTTATCTATGAACAATATTTGAATCTTTTCTAAATTCTTTTATGTATGATTGGTTATCTTTGCAAGTCTCTTCGAATTATCAGTTTGGTTTGGCCTACTAGATTGATCTTTCTTGCAATGGGAGAAGTGCTTAGCTTTGGGTTCAATCTTGCGGTGTCCTTTCCTAGTGACGATGAGGGGCAACAAGGCACGTATTGTATTGTTGCCATCGAGGATAACAAGATGGGGTTTATATCATATTGCATGAGTTTATCCCTCTACATCATGTCATCTTGCTTAAAGCGTTACTCGTTCTTATGAACTTAATACTCTAGATGCATGCTTTGGATAGCGGTCGATGTGTGGAGTAATAGTAGTAGATGCAGGTAGGAGTCGGTCTACTTGTCTCGGACGTGATGCCTATATACATGATCATACTAGATATTCTCATAACTATGCTCAATTCTGTCAATTGCTCAACAGTAATTTGTTCACCCACCGTAATACTTTTGCTCTCGAGGGAAGCCTCTAGTGAAACCTATGGCCCCCGTGTCTATTTTCTATCATATTAATCTTCCAACACTTAGTTATTTTTATTGCCTTTTATTTTACTTTGCATCTTTATCATAAAAATACCAAAAATATTATCTTATCAGATCTCACTCTCGTAAGTGACCGTGAAGGGATTGACAACCCCTTTATTGCGTTGGTTGTGAGGATTTATTTGTTTGTGTAGGTGCGAGGGACTCGTCGTGGCCTCCTACTGGATTGATACCTTGGTTCTCAAAAACTGAGGGAAATACTTACGCTACTTTACTGCATCACCCTTTCCTCTTCAAGGGAAAACCAACGTAGTGCTCAAGAGGTAGCACATACTTGAGAGGCTCAACACACATGAGTTCCAGTTATCTGAGAAGAGAGACATCTATGGCCCCAACTATGGTCGAACTCGCGCTTTGAAGGCAAAGGTTGTTTCCTCATCTGAAGAAGAATCATTTGCGATTACGGGGATCCTGAAGACATTGGAAAGGAGCTAGTTATGCTCGTGAAGAAGTTCCAGAAGTTCTCCAAGAAGAAAGGTTTTAGAAGGTGTTCAAGATCCAGCTCAATAAATGATGAAGCTTCTACTCGTGACCACAAGAAGAGAACACACCACAAGTGCAAGAAACCTGGTCACTACATCTCTGAGTGTCCTCAATGGGACAATGAGACCAAGAAGAAGAAGAAGAGCAAGGAATATGATTCTGATGACAAGAAGAAGAAGAAATCCTCAAAGTCTTCTTCAAGTCTTTATCTCACAAGAAGAGATCATCGAGCAAGGCTCGCGCATTTGTTGGCAAGGAGATGGATTCAGGGGAGGAGTCTGCTTCTGAGGAGGCGGAGGTGGAGTCCGAGAAGGAGTCCGATTCAGGCGTCGCTAGCCTGGCTCTGGCTTCAGCCTATGTCGCCAAGTCGATCTTCAACACCGAAGACAATGGCCTCGTCCCCAGCGCTGATGCTGATGATGAGGATGACTCTGCTCCTACCTACTGCTTCATGGCACGTGGTGCCAAGGTAAACTCACGTGATGCTTACTTTCAAACATCCAGTGAAGATGACTCTGAATGTGAATCCAAACCTAGCTACAAAACACTTGCTAAAATTGCAAATGAACAACAAACTGCTATGGAACATATTCAAAAGTTGCTAGACAAAAGCGATGACCTGTTGGACGCGGAAATGACTCAAACTCAGTCCTTAATTGAAGACATAAAAAATCGTCACGTTAAGTACGAGGAACTTGAAAGTCGTCATGAAACACTCTCAACTACTCATGAGAAGCTTTCCTATGATTATCTTCAAAGGAAGCAAGAACTTGAGAACTTGAGAGCGACTCATGAAGATCTTCAAAAGGAGAACGAGTCACTCCGCGCTCAACAGATCAATTCTGCTCAGGAAGGTTTTGAGCCACCATGTCTAAAATTTCTTGAGCATGATAATGTTGTCTCTGTTGCTGAATGTTCTACTACTGCTACTGTTGCAATATCTTCAACTGCTAATGTGGTAACTAACCCCTCTACTTAGGATACAACTACTATTGCTGATGAGAATGCCAGGTTGAAGACATTGCTTGAAACAGGAATGTACAAAAGTCTCAAGGGGCATCAGACATTATGTGATGTCCTCAAGAAACAGATTCTGAACCGAAACCCTAAGAAAGAGGGTGTTAGGTTCGAGAGGAAAATGAATGTTGATGGTTCATACTGGAAGCCTGAGCAGTACCCCAAAACCACATGGGTTGCTACAAAGGAACTTTCAGTGGATCCATCTACCTTATCTGGCTTCACTTGTGCGAACCCGATTATCATTGATGAATCCTTTGATGCAAACTATAAACTGTTTAAGAATCAGAATGGTGAAGTGTTTGCCAGGTATATTGGTACTAACTGCAGGAATGGACCACCTTTGAAGAAGATCTGGGTGCCCAAAAGTTGTCTTGAGAAGCTTCATGTGAATGTCATCATGACACCACCTGGGAAGAAGACAAACCCCAGACCAAAGGCTTCATATAGACAGAGGACTCACCAGAGTCACCCTAACGCCAATTGCAGGGAAACCATACTCAGACTTATGAATATGAGCGTGTTTCATCAAACCGCTATGTTCATAAGACCAAGAACTTTTCTGCTCATTCTTATGAGTATTATTCACCTCCTGCAAGGCTATTTTCTAGGGCTCCAAAGCCGAAGTTCTCAGATGCTGCACTTAGACTCATTGCTTCTAAACCACCCCTGAAGATGTGTGTGGTTAAGAAAAATTAACTCTCTTTTGCAGGGAAAGGTCTCCAGCCGGAAATCAAAGGCTTCTGATGCTTATGCTGGGGACCTAAAACATCTTGTGGGATGCAAGATAAAATGTCCGAATGGTCTTACTATGTATTTCGTCCCAGGATTTCTTGACAAACATCCTATCTACCCTAACGAAGATCTAAACTTTCATAATATGCTTGTTCGTCAAATGTTTATGCTTCACATTTCCCTCGGTGAAGCCTATCCCCTAATCGCATCAGAGGGTACGACACCAAAGGCTTCTGAGTGGATTATGGATAGTGGATGCACTAACCACATGACTGGTGATTGAAGTCTTCTTATGGATTCAACCCTCCATCCGTCTGACAAGAGTCACATCACATTTGCTGACACTGGTAAAAGCAAGGTATTGGGCCTAGGTAGAGTTGCAATCTCAAAGGATCAGCACATGGATAAAGTGATGCTTGTTGAATCCCTTGGTTTCAACTTAATGTCTGTCTCAATGCTTTGTGACCTGAACATGATTGTAATATTTGGAAAATATCGTTGCCTTGTGCTTATGGAATGTGACAAATCTCTGGTATTCTAAGGGTATCGAAAGGATGATCTGTATATGGTAGATTTCTCAGCAGGACCACAGTTGGCCGTATGTATTCTATCAAAAGCTTCAGAGTGCTGACTCTGGCATCAAAGGCTAGGACATGTCGGCATGAGGAACCTGTACACTCTCGTGAAGAAGAAGCATGTCATAGGCATCGAGGGCGTCAAGTTCAGGAAGGATCATCTATGTGGTGCCTGCGAAGTTGGAAAGATGACTAGGCCAAGCATCCCTCGAAGACAATCATGACGATGACACGTCCCTTCGAGCTGCTTCACATGGACTTATTTGGCCCTACTCACTACTCTACCCTCACTACCACAGCTTGTCTCTATGGCTTCATCATTGTTGATGATTACTCAAGATATACATGGGTGCACATAATTCTCTACAAGAATGAGGTGCAGGATGTCTTCAAGCGATTCGCCAATCGTGCCATGACCAACTATGGCATCAAGATCAAGCACATCAGGAGTGACAACGGAACAGAATTCAAGAACACCGACCTCGTTGGTGTACAAAAAGAGGGGTGCACTTTTTGTACCCCTATACCTGTGCACGGGCAGTCAGAGCCGCGCCCACGGTTACACCGAGTAGAGCAGGGGAGGTAAGCCAAGGTAAGACCGTATCCCAAGATAATCAGACCAACGCCAAGGCCAAGACCACAAAAAGCGGAGGGACGAAGCAGGTTCGCCCGGCAAGACCCTTGCCGGGACAGCTCGCCCCACACCAACAGAGCGAACCACCCTTGAGCCCACGGCCGCCAACACCGTCATCAATGTGGGGCCAGGGCTCGGGAAGGCACCTCTGTGGTGGCATGCAGATCTTTGTGAAGACATATTCAAGATCAGATGAGGATTAGAAGACGACAATCCTGGGCAAGATCCTTGCCGAGGAGGGCTACCAGACCCCTGGCAAGACCCTTGCCAGGGACGACAGCGTGCCACGGCAAGACCCTTGCCGGGCCACCCGGCAAGGCCCTCACCAAGGACGCCGACGGGACCACCGCCAGGCCCGCAACAACCAAGCTTCCACTGCTGTTCCCATACAGCTGCCAGCCCAACCAACTGGGCGGGCACCTCGTGGCAACATGCAGCTCCCAGGCAAACTTATCAAGCGCCTGCGTGGCGGCATGCGGATCTTCATGAAGGCTCCGCCACCGCGCCATCTTAGCTGCCTGCCTGCCTACATGGCACCGCGCATATCACTGGTCGGGGCGCGTGTCGAAGTGAGGAGGAGCAGCGACGGACGGGATGGGCCTCGCCCCCGTCCCCGATAAAGCAAGGGGACACCTAAGCGATGCATTAAATGCATCTTGTCCTGTAATACGAGTGATAACCTCGCAACATCAGACGCCTTTCCACCTCCCTGTGCCACCGTGGCGGCCTTTCGACTATAAAAGGAGGCCCATGGCATACTGGAGGGGGATTCGGCTCTTTCGAACCACGCGCTGACCACAGCTAGTTCGAGAGCTCAAGAACTCTCAGAAATACACCCACCAAAGCAGGACTAGGGTTTTACGCATCCTCGCGGCTCGAACCTGGGTAAACGATCCTTGTGCTGTCTACTAGCCCTGCTCTCCTTGCAACCCTGCGCCCCGGCAACCATAGTAGGGATTCTTGTGATCCCATAGGTGTCCTTCCACACCGACATCTTTGGCGCGCCAGGTAGGGGGCGCAATTGTGAGAATCTGGTCTGGTAGTTAGCCTAGCAGCTCTTCGTCGCCATGGCCCCTAAGAAGAAGACGGCATGGCGATCGGCTCGTTAGAGCTGAGCGGCCCGTGCGGTCTTGAACGAGCAACCGATACGTCTCCAACGTATCTATAATTTTTGATTGCTCCATGCTATATTATCTACTGTTTTGGACCATATTGGGCTTTATTTTCCACTTTTATATTATTTTTCATATAGAGAGTCTCTTGAGTTATCACTTTCATATACTAGTGGGATTTTTTCATTATAGAACTTGGCTTGTATATTCCAACAATGGGCCTCCTCAAGTGCCCTAGGTCTTCGTGAGCAAGCAAGTTGGATGCACACCCACATAGTTTCTTTTGTTGAGCTTTCATACATTTATAGCTCTAGTGCATCCGTTGCATGGCAATCCCTACTCCTTGCATTAACATCAACCGATGGGCATCTCCATAGCCCATTGATTAGCCTCGTTGATGTGAGACTTTCTCCTTTTTTGTCTTCTCCACATAACCCCCATCATCATATTCTCTTACACCCATAGTGCTATGTCCATGGCTCGCGCTCATATATTGCGTGAAAGTTTATAGGTTTGAGATTACTAAAGTATGAAACAATTGCTTGGCTTGTCATCGCAGTTGTGCATGATGAGAGCATTCTTGTGTGACGAAAATGGAGCATGACTAAACTATATGATTTTGTAGGGACGAACTTTCTTTGGCCATGTTATTTTGAGAAGACATAATTGCTTAGTTAGTATGCTTGAAGTATTATTATTTTTATGTCAATATGAAGTTTTGTCTTGAATCTTTCGAATCTGAATATTCATACCACAATTAAGAAGAATTACATTGAAATTATGCCAAGTAGCACTCCGCATCAAAAATTCTTTTTATCATTTACCTACTCGAGGACGAGCAGGAATTAAGCTTGGGGATGCCTGATACGTCTCCAACGTATCTATAATGTTTGATTGCTCCATGCTATATTATCTACTGTTTTGGACCATATTGGGCTTTATTTTCCACTTTTATATTATTTTTGGGACTAACCTATTAACCGGAGTCCCATCCCAGAATTGCTGTTCTTTTTGCCTATTTCAGTGTTTCGAAGAAACGGAATATCAAACGGAGTCCAATTGACCTGAAACTCCACTGAACCTATTTTTGGACCAGAAGAAGCCCACGGAGTACCGGAGCTGCACCTGGGGAGTCCCGGGCTGCCCACGAGGGTGGGGGGCGTGCCCACCCCCCTAGGGCGCGCCCCCTACCTCGTGGACAGCCCGGAGGTCCACCGACGTACTTCTTCCGCCTATATAACTCCATATACCCTAAAACCTCCGGCAGGGTGCCGGAACAGAATAGATCGGGAGTTCTGCCGCCGCAAGCCTCTGTAGCCATCAAAAACCAATCGGGACCCTGTTCCGGCACCCTGCCGGAGGGGGGGAACCCTCACCGGTGGCCATCTTCATCATCCCGGTGATCTCTATGACGAGGAGGGAGTAGTTCATCCTCGGGGCTGAGGGTATGTACCAGTAGCTATGTGTTTGATCTCTCTCTCTCTCTCATGTTCTTGATTTGGCACGATCTTGATGTATCGCGAGCTTTGCTATTACAGTTGGATCTTATGTTGCTTCTCCCCCTCTACTCTCTTGTAATGGATTGAGTTTTCCCTTTGAAGTAATCTTATCGGATTGAGTCTTTAATGATTTGAGAACACTTGATGTAAGTCTTGCCATGCATATCTGTGGTGACAATGGGATATCACGTGATTCACTTGATGTACGTTTTGGTGATCAACTTGTGGGTTCCGCCCATGAACCTATACATAGGGGTTGGCACACGTTTTCGTCTTGATTCTCCCGTAGAAACTTTGGGGCGTTCTTTGAGGTTTTATGTGTTGGTTGAATAGATGAATCTGAGATTGTGTGATGCATATCGTATAATCATACCCACGGATACTTGAGGTGACATTAGGGTTTTGGTTGATTTGTGTCTTAAGGTGTTATTCTAGTACTGAACTCTAGGGCTGTTTGTGACACTTATAGGAATAGCCCAACGGATTGATTGGAAAGAATAACTTTGAGGTGGTTTCGTACCCTACCATAATCTCTTCGTTTGTTCTCCGCTATTAGTGACTTTGGAGTGACTCTTTGTTGCATGTTGAGGGATAGTTATATGATCCAATTATGTTATTATTATTGAGATAACTTGCACTAGTGAAAGTATGAACACTAGGCCTTGTTTCCTAGCATTGCAATACCGTTTACGCTCACTTTTACCACTTGGTACCTTGTTGTTTTTATATTTTCAGATTACAAAAACCTATATCTACCATCCATATCGCACTTGTATCACCATCTCTTCGCCGAACTAGTGCACCTATACAATTTACCATTGTATTGGATGTGTTGGGGACACAAGAGACTCTTTGTTATTTGGTTGCAGGGTTGTTTGAGAGAGACCATCTTCATCCTACGCCTTGATACGTCTCCAACGTATCCATAATTTTTGATTGCTCCATGCTATATTATCTACTGTTTTGGGCAATATTGGGCTTTATTTTCCACTTTTATATTATTTTTGGGACTAACCTATTAACCGGAGGCCCATCCCAGATTTGCTGTTTTATGCCTATTTCAGTGTTTCGAGGAAAAGGAATATCAGAACGGAACAAAATCAACTGGAGAAGTTATATTTGGAAGGAAACCCACCTGATGGACTTGGACTCCACGTCAGAAGATACGGGAGGTGCTCACGAGGGTGGGGGGCGTGCCCACCCCCCTAGGGCGCCCGCCTCGTGGGGCCCCGTAGCTCCACCGACGCACTTCCACCCATATATACCTACGTATCGTAAAACTTCCAGAACAGAGATTAGATCGGGAGTTCCGCCGCCGCAAAACCTCCAGAGCCACCAAAAACCAATCGGGACCCTGTTCCGGCACCCTGCCGGAGGGGGGAACCCTCATCGGTGGCCATCTTCATCATCCCGGTGCTCTCCATGATGAGGAGGGAGTAGTTCACCCTCGGGGCTGAGGGTATGTACCAGTAGCTATGTGTTTGATCTCTCTCTCTCTCTCTCTCTCTCGTGTTCTTGATTTGGCACGATCTTGATGTATCGCGAGCTTTGCTATTATAGTTGGATCTTATGTTTCTTCTCCCCTCTATTCTCTTGTAATGAATTGAGTTTTCCCTTGAATTAATCTTATCGGATTGAGTCTTTAAAGATTTGAGAACACTTGATGTATGTCTTGCCGCGTATTCTGTGGTGACAATGGGATATCACGTGATTCACTTGATGTATGTTTTGGTGATCAACTTGCGGGTTCCGCCCATGAACCTATGCATAGGGGTTGGCACATGTTTTCGTCGTGATTCTCTGGTATAAACTTTGGGGCACTCTTTGAGGTTCTATGTGTTGGTTGAATAGATGAATTTGAGATTGTGTGATGCATATCGTATAATCATACCCACGGATACTTGAGGTGACATTGGAGTATCTAGGTGACATTAGGGTTTTGGTTGATTTGTGTCTTAAGGTGTTATTCTAGTACGAACTCTAGGGCTGTTTGTGACACTTATAGGAATAGCCCACGGATTGATTGGAAAGAATAACTTTGAGGTGGTTTCGTACCCTACCATAATCTCTTCGTTTGTTCTCTGCTATTAGTGACTTTGGAGTGACTCTTTGTTGCATATTGAGGGATAGTTATATGATCCAATTATGTTATTATTGTTGAGAGAACTTGCACTAGTGAAAGTATGAACCCTAGGCCTTGTTTCCTATCATTGCAATACCGTTTACGCTCACTTTTACCGTCAGTTACCTTGCTGTTTTTATATTTTCAGATTACGAAAACCTATATCTACCATCCATATTGCACTTGTGTCACCATCTCTTCGCCGAACTAGTGCACCTATACAATTTACCATTGTATTGGGTGTGTTCGGGACACAAGAGACTCTTTGTTATTTGGTTGCGGGGTTGCTTGAGAGAGACCATCTTCATCCTACGCCTCCCACGGATTGATAAACCTTAGGTCATCCACTTGAGGGAAATTTGCTACTGTCCTACAAACCTCTGCACTTGGAGGCCCAACAACGTCTACAAGAAGAAGGTTGTGTAGTTGACATCAAGCTCTTTTCTGGCGCCATTGCCGGGGAGGCTAGGTAAGTGAAGGTATATCTTTAGATCTTGCAATCAAATCTTTTTGTTTCTTGTTTTAGCACTAGTCTAGTTTATAAAAGAAAATTACAAAAAAATGGAATTAAGTTTGTCTCATAGGCTTCATCTTTTTAATATCTTTCGTGAGAATGATGGAAAGGAAAATTGTGCCAAAGTGATAGAAGAAGAATTACATAGAATGCTTGGCATGAAATATGTGAATGATGAGCATGATTGCACTGTTGTTAGTATGAATTCCTTGAATATCCATAGTACTAATGACGATTGCACTAGTTATGATGAAAATATCTCTTATGAGCATGTCAACTTTTGTGGAGTGCATGTTTGCATGAACACACCAAATAGAGAAGATATTTATTGCAAGAGGCATAAGTACTTATAACCAAATTGTTGCAAGAAGAGCTAGATGAATGTGCTGAAAGATTCAATATTTTTCATGCCCCTTGTGAACTTTGCAATGAACATGGCCATTTAAAGCTCCAATGCTATTTGTTTCATGATCAAGTCGTGTCCAAATATTGTGATAATTTGATTACCCTTGAGCATCATAAAGAACTTAGCCTTCTTTTGGGTTATGAAGAAATGAAACGTATAACTGAGGGTATTCCAAAATTTAATCTTGATAGATTTCTTGATTTTGATCTAGAGAAGATTTATATGTATTGTGCTGTGAATTGCAATGAAAATCCTTATATTGCCAATTACATAAAGAAAAGAAAACAAATAGAAGATGAAGAGAATGCTAACGAAAGGGAAGAGACTTCCCAATATCCTCCTATTGTTTCTTATGATGAATCAGGTAACGAGGAGGAGTCTTCTATCAAACCAATCTCATTAATAAGGAGCTCCAAAAAGAGGATTGAACCCACACATGATGTGGTGAAGAAGAAGAAAAGAAAAAGGAAGAGAGGTAAAAAGGTATCTCTCCCAAATAAAGTTGCTCCTATTATTGTTGTGCCTTATGAAAATGATACAGTTGACGATGATCTCGTTATGCATATTGCTTGTTGTTGGGAAGATAATGATACTCCTTATGATCTTTAAAATCTTTTTGGCACTAGCTTGGAAGAATATGATAATAATTGCTATACTATTGGTGCTATCCATACTATTAATGATGAGAGTGATTATGCTTATGATATGAAAAGGCCCAAGCTTGGGGAAGCTATGTTTGACGAGGATGACATATTTGAGAATATATTTGCTGCGATTAATGTTTGTCCCAAGCTTGGGGATGCTATGTTTGATAATGATGATATTTTTAGCCTCTCAAGTTTTGATATACAAAGTAGTTATGATGATAGCATGCCTTCTACTTATGATGATTATATTGATGAATGTGGGTTTGGAAGAGTGTCAACTTTAGGAAGTAGTGATCCCACAATATTGGAGGATGTTGAATCTTATAATATTTATGAAAGTGGATTTGGAGAGGTCATGACTTTATTTAGTGATGTATCCACTATCTTGGAAGAGGTTTCAATCGATTATGATGAGAACAAAGTTGCTATTTATGATGATTATTGTGATAAAACTTATGCTATAAAGAGTAGTGATGATTATATTTATAAAACTTGTCATGATTATGAGTATCCTTTCTCTGAACATTACTCTTTTAATGTGGAAACAATTTATAGTATTCAAGTCTCTTATGATACTCCCACTATCCCGAATGAGAATAAATTTGCTTATGTGGAGAGTAGTAAATTTTCTATGCTTGTAGATCATGAAAAGAATGCTTTAGGTGCTGGTTATATTGTTGAATTCATTCATGATGCTACTGAAAATTATTATGAGGGAGGAATATATGCTTGTAGGAATTGCAATAATATCAAGTTTCCTCTCTATGTGCTTAAAGTTTTGAAGTCATGCTTGTTTTGCCTTCCTATGCTAGTTGATTATTGTTCCCATAAGTTATTTGCTCACAAAATACCTATGCATAGGAAGTGGGTTAGACTTAAATGTGCTAGTCATATTCTTCATGATGCTCTCTTTTTGTTTCAATTCTTTTCTTTTATGTGAGCATCATTGAAATCATCATGCCTAGCTAGGGGCGTTAACCGATAGCGCTTGTTGGGAGGCAACCCTATTTTATTTTAGTTCCTTGCTTTTTGGTTTTGTTTAGTAATAAATAATCCATCTAGCTTATTTTTAGATGTGGTTTTATGTTTTAATTAGTGTTTGTGCCAAGTAGAACCTTTGGGAAGACTTGGGTGAAGTCTTTATGATCATGCTGTAAAAAACAGAAACTTTAGCGCTCACGAGATTAGCTTCAACTTTTTACTGGAGAGTGCTATTTAGTTGATTCTTTTTGAAGATGATTACTAGACAAATTCCTCAGGTCCACCAGTTTATTTTGGAATTTTTGGAGTTCCAGAAGTTTGCGTTAGTTACAGATTACTACAGACTGTTTTGTTTTTGACAGATTCCGTTTTTCGTGTGTTGTTTGCTTATTTTGATGACTCTATGGCTAGTAAAATAGTTTATAAACCATAGAGAAGTTGGAATACAGTAGGTTTAAAACCAATACAAATAAAGAATGAGTTCATTACATTACCTTGAAGTAGTGTTTTGTTTTCTTTCGCTAACGGAGCTTACGAGTTTTCTGTTAAGTTTTGTGTTGTGAAGTTTTTGAGTTTTGGGTAAAGATTCGATGGACAATGGGATAAGGAGTGGCAAGAGCCTAAGCTTGGGGATGCCCAAGGCACCCCAAGGTAATATTCAAGGATAACCAAGCGTCTAAGCTTGGGGATGCCCCGGAAGGCATCCCCTCTTTCGTCTTTGTTCATCGGTAACTTTACTTGGAGCTATATTTTTATTCACCACATGATATGTGTTTTGCTTGGAGCGTCATGTTATTTTCTTTAGATTTGCTTGCTGTTTGAATAAAATACCAAGATCTGAAATTATTAGATGGTAGAGTCTTCTCATAGTTGCATAATTATCCGACTACTCATTGATCTTCACTTATATCTTTCGGAGTTGTTTTGTTATTGCTCTAGTACTTCACTTATATCTTTTAGAGCACAATAGTGGTTTTATTTTGAAGAAATAGATGAACTCTCATGCTTCACTTAGATTATTTTGAGAGTCTTAAATAGCATGGTAATTTGCTTAAATAATCCTAATATGCTAAGTGAGGGAGTCCCGAATTAGGGGGTGTCCGGATAGCCCAACTATAACCTTCGGCCGGACTCCTGGACTATGAGGATACAAGATTGAAGACTTTGTCCCGCGTCCGGATGGGACTTTCCTTGGCGTAGAAGGCAAGCTTGGCAATACGGATATGTAGATCTCCTCCCATTGTAACCAACTCTGTGTAACCCTAGCCCTCTCCGGTGTCTATATAAACCGGAGGGTTTTAGTCCGTAGGACGAACAACAATCATACCATAGGCTAGCTTCTAGGGTTTAGCCTCTACGATCTCGTGGTAGATCTACTCTTGTACTACCCATATCATCAATATTAATCAAGCAGGAGTAGGGTTTTACCTCCATCGAGAGGGCCCGAACCTGGGTAAAACATCGTGTCCCTTGTCTCCTGTTACCATCCGCCTAGACGCACGATTCGGGACCCCCTACCCGAGATTCGCCGGTTTTGACACCGACATTGGTGCTTTCATTGAGAGTTCCTCCGTACGTCGCCATCAGGAAGGATGCCTCATCCCGTCTTTAAAGACGGCACTGTCGCTAAAGGAGCTTTGGCTATCGGCCAAACTCTCCGGCTGGGCGGTTTTCTTATGACCGCCTATTCGGCCGCCGCGCCGATGATGGCTTCTCGGGTCATCAAAAGCAATTTTCACATCAGATCGGAACTCGCCGAGCAGTTAGATCCGATGGAGCTCTCTTCCTTAAATGAGCTCTTGGACCGCATCGCCGCCCTGGGAGTCGCTACAGACTACGATCAGATTGGGCCTAAACCCGATCTGAGAGAGATTAACTCTCCCCAGGTCACCCATCACGTTGATGTGGTGGAGGAACAACGCGGCGACCCTTCATCTATCTTAAGGACTAACTATGTCCGGATTCCCAATCCCTCCAAGCCGGATACCCGCGGAGGGGAGGACGTCACTCAAGACCTGAACTTAGAGTCAGGCAACGGGCTAGATTCAGTGGACAACATCCAAGAATCCAAGCTTCCGAGTTCGGAAACTCCTTGGCCCTTGAGCCTCAGATTGGGTGGGGTTTCGGATCTAATTCCACCCACCCACCCGAACATAGGCGATCTATCCAATATTAGGCAAGAGCTCGAAGAAACTGTACATCATTACTAGGCCAGATTCCTCCTGGTTATGAACAGGATAAAGGACTGCCGCGAGGAAGACGCAATTTCATTCTTCTGCAATAATTGCACGGACAAGGGAATCCTCAATGCCATAGGTCGCCGTGAAATTACACGCTTTGCTGACTTGGCGTCCATAGTACGAAAGTACTGTGCGATGGAAAGCGCCTGGAAAACCGAAGTAAGATTTTGGGACAATCCGGCCCCGAATACAAACCCAAATCCGAAATAAAAGGGTGCATTATCGCCAATCACCCGGTTAAACACCAAAAATGTAAACCCCTACGGGCATGGAACCGTACTGGAGGGATGGCTCAATGGACCCTATAAAATCCATAGTACAGAGGGCGCCACACCAACTCATAGCCTTAGAGCATGTTGGATACTCCGGCGGGTGGCAAAAAGTGGCGAAGAGCTTCTAACCCCAGAATCCACAGAGCACCAGCCCAGGGATACCAAAGACGGTATTAATAGTCTTGAGACTTTCGCATCAAACAATATGCGAAAATGAACACTCCAGCCTTGTCAAGTCTACCCAAGTAGCAACAATAAATCCATGGAGGACACGGCTATTACCTTTAATGCCGTTGATGAACCTAAATTCGAACAGCCCGAGCACCAAAGAAGCATTGGTCCTCGGTCCAATAGTGGGCGACTTTCGCCTTACCAAAGTACTCATGGACGGTGGCAGCGGATTGAACCTCATTTATGAGGAAACCCTTCAAAAATGGAAATAGACCGGAGCCGCATTGAGCGAAGCAGCACAACCTTTAGAGGAATAATACCCGGTCGGGAAGCATGCTGCCGCAGGAAAAATCACACCGGATGTGGTGTTCGCACGCCGGATAATTACAGGTCCGAGGAGGTCACGCCCAAGTGGCCCTGCTCAAGAACGGATACCACGCTCTATTAGGGCGAGAGGCATTCACAATCTTTCAAGCTATACCCCATTATGGGTACATGAAGCTCAAAATGCCCGGGCCCAACGGAATAATCACTCTTGCTAGCGACCCGGACATAGCACTCCGCGCCGAAAATAAGACAGCTACACTAGCCCTTGAGGCACTATCCGAAGCCCTAGCGGTCGAGGAACTGACTGTGCTGTGCTCCACGGTGAACAGGGACGATGTGGTACTCGATAAAAGATCCAAGTCCACCTCCTTTAAACTAGCAGACGAAATAGTCAAATTCCAAGTCCACCCAACGAACCCTACAAAAACGGCCTCCATTGGGGCACAATTAAACCCTGATGTAGACGCCGCACTACGAGAATTCCTACGCGATAATTGGGACATTTTTGCCTGGCACCCTTCAGACATGCCAGGAATCCCACGCCTGGCCGAAAGCACCTAAATATCCTAAAAGGATTCAAGCCAACAAACAGGCTCTTGGCGTTTCTCGAACCTAAGAGACAAGCCATGGGAGAGGAGCTAGCCAAACTATTGGAGGCCGGATTCATCGGAGATATAAAACATCCGGACTGGCTAGCAAACCCGGTGATGGTACCAAAGAAGGACAAATCCGCCTATGCGTCGATTTCAAGGACCTCAATAAGGCTTGCCCAAAGGATCCCTTCCTCCCCGCATCGATCAAATTATCGACGCTACCGCAGGACACGATTCACTGTGTTTCCTCGACGCATACTCTGGCTACCATCAAATTAAGATGGCAGAACCTGATCAAGCCGCAACGGCATTTATCACCCCATACGGCCCATTCTGCTTCAACACAATGCCCTTCGGGCTCAAAAACGTCGGCGCAACATATCAGTGCATGATTCAGACATGTCTGGCAAACCAGATCGGCAAAACAGTGGAGGCATACGTAGATGATGTGGTCACAAAACCAAGCACGCCGAAACTCTAGTAGACGACTCGAGGCTCACATTCGATAACCTTCAACATATGACATCAAGCTTAACCCGGAAAATGCGTTTTGATTGTACCAGCCGGAAAGCTCTTGGGCTTCATTGTATCCGTAGAGGAACCAAGCAAACCCAGCCAAGATCCGAAGCTCTGTCACAATTGGATATCCCAAAGGACCTCAAACAAATACAAAAGCTGGATCGATGCGTATGCTCTAAGCCGCTTTATCTCTCGCTTGGGAGAAAAGGCATTACCCCTCTATCGCCTCCTCCGGCGCACCGAACACTTCGAGTGGACGGATGCCGCCACGGCCGGACTCGAAGAAATAAAAGCCATATTGGCAACAAACCCGGTCCTGGCCGCGCCCAACATGGGCGAGCCAATGCTATTATACATCGCCGCAACTCATCAAGTTGTAAGCGCGGTGCTCGTTGTCGAACGAGAAACGGACGGACACAAGTTTCCCCTTCAAAAACCAGTTTACTACGTGTCCACTGCCCTCACTCCATGCAAGTCACGGTATCCGCATTATCAAAAGATATCGTACGCGGTGTTTATGGCATCCCGGAAGCTGTGACACTACTTTCAAGAGTGTTCGATAACAGTAGCCTCCGAAGTACCTCTTAACGACATTATAAACAACCGCGACGCGACGGGCCAAATTGCCAAATGGGCCATTGAGCTCCTCCCGTTCGGCATAACCTATAAGACAAGACGAGCCATTAAGTCGCAAGTTTTGGCCGACTTAAATGCCGAATGGACAAGCCGAACTCCCTAAAGAGTACGACACATATTCCAACTGGATCATGCACTTGACGACTCAAAAATGTTGGCTGGTCTAGGGTCAAGCGCTGCTCGACGTCCCCAACAGGATATACAGTTCAATACGTACTCCGGATAATGTATACGGACTCCAACAACGCAGCCGAATACGAGGCCCTTCTACATGGTCTCCGGATGGCAGTATCCATGGGCATTCAACGCCTAGAGGTGCGCGGGGATTCTAACCTCGCGATATCCCAAATAAATGGAGATTTTGATGCCAAGGATCCGAAAATGGCAGCTTATCGCAACGCCGTCCTAAAAATGTCAGCTCGGTTCGAAGGGCTCAATTTCACCATATAGCCCGGAAAACAATCGAGCAGCAGACGTCTTGGCACACATTGGCGCAAAGCGTGATGCCGTCCCCCCAATATCTTCTTAGAGAGGCTATTCAAGCCATCCATATTATGGGAAGGGGAGTCCGGAAATAACAGCCCGGACCCAACAGCACTGCCCGACACCAAACATTCTGACACAATTGGAGGCTGTGCCAGCGAAGTAACATCTTCATCCCACGTAATAATGGCAGTCATTGCCCCGTGGACGGAACCATTCCTAGCTTACCTAACCAGGCAGGAACTTCCCGAGGACCAAAACGAGGCACGCTGCATAGTGCGGCGATCTAAAGCCTATAAAGTCCATGAGGGAGAGCTTTATAAGAAAAGCACCACCAGAGTCCTTCAAAGGTGTATCTCCGAAGAGGAAGGGTAGAATCTTCTGGCTGAAATTCATGCCGGACTTGGCGGGCACCATGTCAGCAGCCCGGCCCTTGTAAGCAAGGCCTTCCGTACATGATTCTATTGGCCGACGGCCCGGGCAGATGCTCAGGACTTAGTCCAACGATGCGTCGGTTGCCAACTCTTTGCTAATCAAACCCACATGCCACCCACCGCCCTCCAAACTATACCCATCACCTGGCCCTTCGCGGCCTGGGGGCTTGACATGGTTGGACCCCTTAAAGGAGGAACCCACAAGCAAAAATACCTACTGGTCATGGTGGATAAATTCACAAAATGGATAGAGGCCAAGCCTGTTAAGACGGCCGAATCCGGACCGATGATAGACTTCATATCAGGGGTCGTACACCGTCACGACGTGCCCCACATCATCATCACTGATAACGGCACGAACTTCACGGCCGACGAGGTCAAACTCTGGTGCAAAAACATGGGCATCAAGCTCGACTATGCTTCAGTCTATCACCCTCAAACTAACGGTCAAGTCGAGCGAGCAAATGGTCTAATCATGAGTGGCATCAAACCCGATTAGTGCGGTCCCTCAAGGAATCTAACACGACCGGGTAGAGGAGCTCGACTACGTACTGGGGCTGCGGACCACGCCGAATCGCACCACCGGATTCACACCATTCTTTATGGTATACGACGTAGGCGCTTACGCCTGCGACATAATTCATGACTCACCTCGTGCGCATGTACGAAGAAAGAGAAGCCGAGCTCGATTGGCAGGACAGTTTGGACGCCTTGGAGGAGGAGCATGACGTGGCCAAAGCCCGTTCCACATTCTATCAACAGCAGGCTCAAAGATATCAAAGCAGAGAAGTACGGGCCAAAACTTACAATGTTGGCGAGTTAGTTCTACGCTTGCCGGACAAGAAAAAGGACAAACTCAAGCCCAAATGGGAAGGTCCCTTTATTATCGACCAAGTCCTGACCGGTGGAGCGTACCATCTGCGAGATGCATCGGATAACCGACTTGAGCCGAACCCATGGAACGTAGCCCGTCTCCGAAGATTCTACGCCTAGCGCCGGATTCTGAGTTCATCTCCTTCCTCTGTCTATTTTTTACACATTAGCTGTCTTATATTTATCTCCTTCTCCCTCTTTTTCTCTTACAGCCTTTAATGGCTCGTTCGCACATTGTTCGCACACACTTGACACGCTATCCGCGCTCATTATACCTGGGGGCTTCTCTAACAGAAGCTTATTTGTACGGGCTTTATGCCTAACACACGTGTAACGCTTCTGCATGTACCTTTTATTCACCATTATATGCATCGATATGACTTAAGTTTTGGCCAAGCTGGGTTGCCTGGCTCCTGTGCTTACCCCTCGCTCCCGATTGTTCGGCTAGGTGGTAAAGGGAGCACCTCTGCGATTGTTATCGGGTCACCGGATGTGTACCTCGACCGGGTGAAGCCGAAGCTAAGCGTTCTTAAGGGAATATTCGGTCGGTGAACTAAAGATTATTTCTCACTTATTTATTTATCCGCCCCGGATGCTTTTCTGCTTTTTTTCGCAGTCCGGACATGCACTTTAAGGCATGCCTCCTGTGGAAAGGAACCCTAACGGAACTATTCTCCCAGGAAGATGTTTCTTACTAACCATGTAATATAACATAACTAGTTGGGCACTTGTCTGTTAAAGCACTAATGACCCCTACGCCTGGTCTCCACGCATACCCCGGTTCTTACATAACCGTGATGGTATTCGGACACACTCCGGACTATAGGGTCCTGAGGTTGAAGAGAAAAGGTCCGCCATGACAAACGATCTACAATCTGGCTAGAAGGCATTTTTACATGTCATCTTAAATTACATAGTCAATTTGACTGGGTGTACTCCTCCTCAATACCATCTAATAGGTTGTCTAGTTTACAGTCCTGTTGGGAATACTTTGCGGCCAATTCTACTTCGCCGTACACTAAGCTCACAGGGATCTCCTTCCCATCAGGCCCCACAGGTCCGACCTCGGCCATGTGGTTTGGGTCAGCCTTCGTGTACCGCGTCTTGACCATGGCCCGGGCCTCCCTGGCGCCTTGACGGCAGGCCGATATCTTCCATAACCGGAAGCGCCGCTGGCCCCTTAAGCCTCTCGCAAGCTCTCCAAGGCCTTGCGGGGAGGCAGAGATGGCCACAAGGCACAGGCGACGCCCTTCATCACCCTATCGAACTCGTTGATGCGGTTATAAGAGCTCGAAGAAGGTCACCAGAGAACCGGCATTTCCTCTGCAGGGCGACCTGTGAGCATACCTACAGACATAACTCGTTAGTCGACTTCTTCACGAATTCTTTTTCAAAGTTTGTTCAAGCACTTACTAAAAATGCCGCGTCGAAGCCGTCGATTCTCCTTCACGGAGTCCGCCAGCTGGGCACGAACATCTTTGAGTTCCTCTCCCAGCTGGGTGTTGGCATCTTGGAGATTATTCTTCTCCTGCCTCACCCTCGTAAGCACGCTCTCCCCAGCTTTTAACCGGCGCAAGAGTTGTTGCTTGTCCGGATCTACTCCGACGCCATCTGCAATGATATTGTCAGATTTACACATACGCCGCACTTCACAACATACTTATCTTTCGAAGCGTATATTACCAGAGGGGGTCTCCTTGGCCTCCCCTGCAGCGGCTAGTGCGGCCTCAAGTTGGGCTTTGCACTCTTCAAGCTCCTGGGACATTTGGGTATTCTTTTTCGTAAGATCCTGCATAACAAATGATCCTTAAATCAGTTATTCTAACTATTTCAAGTCTCGAGGGCTACTGGTATATATAACCATCAAATTTTCTCACCCGTATGTCTTTCACATACTGCTCCGTGGCTCTGGCTAGGCCATTTTGAGCGGCACGGAGGTGCGCATCTCCCGAATTGAAGGCATCCAATGCCTCTTGGGAGAAACATGCGTCACAAAGAACTGTCCGGCGACGCCTGTGATTCATGGCACTCTCCACCTCGAATTGGTGGCAGATAGTCCGTCCGCATCCTCTCGCCGGAGGAGTGTCCGACGACGCCTCGTGTTCGCCTCCACTTCGGACCTGGCTTTGGAGCACTGGTGGTGGAGGCTCGATTAACAGCCTCGCCGGATATAGTCCGGCGAGCGCTCTTTTTCCTGAAGGGAGCACGAGCGTTAGTATACCTTCTGGGAATAAAACCTAGGAACAAGATGGCATGCCATACCGTTGCGCCGGTGTCTCAATCCGGACCGCACTTCTTTTCAGCCTGCTGGGCCTTGCTGCCCCTTGTTGGCTAGCCACCACAGGCTCGGCCTTCCGCCTCGAGGGCTCCCCGTGCAAAACACCATTGTTATACGGTGATCAAAGATAAGCACGGATGGATCATTTTCAAAGTATTGGGACTTTGGTCTCAGTTACCTGTGAGGCTGGAAATATTTCGGGGTAATCGGCCGTAATGGCGACCAAGGCATTGTCGATGCTTAGTTGGTAAAATACCCCATCGATCAGTTCCACGGATATGTCCGGATCCTCTTGGGTGGCCGGATCGAGGGACCTTTCCGGATCCTCGGGTTGTGGAGGAGGGCTGTTTATATCCTTTACGGCCCGGCGCAATTCCCGCGTCGAAATCACAAAATAAGGTACTTAACTATGGGAATATGGAACGGATGGGCATAAAGAAGTGTCCGCTTACCCAGCTTGGAGGATCGTACATAGAAAATCCGCCCTGTGGATTGACGCGGAGGAAATCCTCCTCTTCTCCCTTGTATAATGCGGACAAGGCCTTCGTCAGAGCAGCAACTGATCCCGGCCCCTTACGGCCGCAGCGGGTGGCATCATCCTCCCCATTGAAATCCCACATGGGGTGGCCTCTATACTGAAGCGGTTGTACCCCCCGCATGATGCATGTGGCCATGACCCCAATCATGGTCAATCCGGAATGAGCTAATAATCTTATCCGGCTCATCAGGTAAAGGACATCCCTATCATTTTCCTTCTGAGGGCTCTGTGGGCGCCAACTTAGGCGCTTCTTCAAAGGAGCATTATCGAACTCAGGAAGGCCGATCCGAACAGGGTCCGGCAGGGGGACATCTTCTATATAAAACCATTCTGAAGGTCAGTCTTCGGAGACCTTCTTTGGGGTTCCGGATAGATATCCGGTCCCGGCGATGCGCCGTAGTTCGGCTCCGCCCACTTGATATATCGACCCCTCCTAAGAACGGGGCACAAGGCAGAACAACTTCTTCCACAGCGTGAAATGAGCCTCGACGCCCAAGAACAGCCTCGCAAAGAGCTACGAAGCCCGCAATATGCAATATGGAGGCAGGCGTAAGGTTGTGCAGCTGGAGGCCGTACAACTCCAGGAGCCCCCGGAGAAACGGATGAATTGGAAATCCGAGCCCTCTTATTAAGTAAGGGATAAGGCATACCCGCTCTCCTTTGGAGGGATTGGGGACGCTCTCCGCCCGCTTTCCGCCATTATAGGTGGTGAGTCCGGCTCGAACCGGGACCATGAAGGCTGGGGGAAGAAATCCCTTGGTTTGGAGCATCACTAGCTCATTGTGTGGGATGTAACATCTCTCCCAATCTCCAGCCGAGGGCTGGTAGGGCGAGAGGAGGAGTTGCGTCGACCGCCATGATGGAATGGATTTCTGTCAAGATGCGCTCCGATGAATGCTCGCGAAGGGAAGATGGTGTGATTCGGATCTAAATCCTCGTCTCTTTTATAAGGCAGCTTATTTGCGCAGCTAGGGGGTAAAAGTAAAAGCACCCTGGCTTTTCGCATTCATTTGACACGTGGAAGACGACCATTATTGGGCGTGGAAGCCAAGGAGCACAATATTCACGAAAAGCCGGACACTATTCAACAGGTACACAGAATTTGGAGAAGAACCCGCCTTGCAATGCCGAAGACAAATCTGCGTGCGGACTCATCGTCATTGAAGCCTGGTTCAGGGCTCTTGAGGAGTCCGGATTAGGGGGTGTCCGGATAGCCGAACTATAACCTTCGGCCGGACTCCTGGACTATGAAGATACAAGGTTGAAGACTTCGTCCCGCGTCCGGATGGGACTTTCCTTGGCGTGGAAGGCAAGCTTGGCAATACAGATACGTAGATCTCCTCCCATTGTAACCAACTATGTGTAACCCTAGCCCTCTCCAGTGTCTATATAAACTGGAGGGTTTTAGTCCGTAGGACGAACAACAATCATACCATAGGCTAGCTTCTAGGGTTTAGCCTCTCTGATCTCGTGGTAGATCTACTCTTGTACTACCCATATCATCAATATTAATCAAGCAGGAGTAGGGTTTTACCTCCATCGAGAGGGCCCGAACCTGGGTAAAAACATCGTGTCCCTTGTCTCCTGTTACCATCCGCCTAGACGCACAGTTCGGGACCCCCTACCCGAGATCCGCCGGTTTTGACACCGACACTAAGCATACAAGATTTGTAAGAATTCTTATGAGTGTGTTGAATACTAAGAAAAGTTTGATGCTTGATGATTGTTTCGAGATATGAAGATGGTGATATTAGAGTCATGCTAGTTGATTAGTTGTGAATTTGAAGAATGCTTGTATTAAAGTTAGCAAGTCCCGTAGCATGCACGTATGGTTAAAGTTGTGTAACAAATTTGAAACATGAAGTGTACCTGGCTTGTGCATCCTTATGAGTGGTTTCCAACCAATCTATCCCCCTAGGAGCATGCACGTAGTACTTGGTTTTTGATGACTTCTAAATTTTTGCAATAAGTATATGAGTTCTTTTGACTAACGTTGAGTCCATGGATTATACACACTTTTACCTTTCCGCCTTTGATAGCCTCTTCGGTATCGTGCATTGCCCTTTCTCACCTTGAGAGTTGGTGCAAACTTCGCCGGTGCATCCAAATCCCGTGATATGATACGCTCTATCACACATAAACCTCCTTATATCTTCCTCAAAACAGCCACCATACCTACCTATTATGGCATTTCCATAGCCATTCCGAGATATATTGCCATGCAACTTTCCATCGCTCCGCTCATCATCATCATGACATACTTTACTTTTGTCATATTGCCATTGCATGATCATGTAGTTGACATCGTATTTGTGGCAAAGCCACCATGCATTATTTTTCATACATGTCACTCTTGATTCATTGCACCATCCCGATACATCACGGAGGCATTCATATAGAGTCATATCTTGTTCTAGTTTCGAGTTGTAATCCTTATGTTGTAATCAATAGAAGTGTGATGATCATCATTATTAGAGCATTGTCCAAAAAAAGGGGAAAGTCCAAATAAAAAAAGAAGGCCCAAAAAAGGGGCAATGCTACTATCCTTTTTTCACACTTGTGCTTCAAAATAGCACCTTGTTCTTCATGTAGCGAGTCTCATATATTGTGCTTCAAAGTAGCACCATGTTCTTCATATAGTGAGTCTCATAAGTTGTCTTTTTCATACTAGTGGGAATTTTTCATTATAGAACTTGGCTTGTATATTCCTACGATGGGCTTCCTCAAATGCCCTAGGTCTTCATGAGCAAGCAAGTTGGATGCAAACCCACTAGTTTTCTTTTGTTGAGCATTCATTTATAGCTCTAGTGCATCCGTTGCATGGCAATCCCTACTCCTCATGTTGACATCAATTGATGGGCATCTCCATAGCCCGTTGATTATCCTCGTCAAGGTGAGACTATCTCCATATTGACTTCTCCACACAATCCCCATCATAAAATTCTATTCCACACATAGTGCTATATCCATGGCTCGCGCTCATGTATGCGTGAAGGTTGAAAAAGTTTGAGATTATTTAAGTATGAAACAATTGCTTGGCTTGTCATCGGGGGTATAGAAGTTGGGAACATCTTTCTGTGACGAAAATGAAGCATAGCCTAACTATATGATTTTGTAGGGATGAACTTTCTTTCGCCATGTTATTTTGAGAAGACATAATTGCTTTGTTAGTATGCTTGAAGTATTATTATTTTTTATGTCAATATTAAACTTTTGTCTTGAATCTTTCGGATCTGAATATTCATACCACAATTAAGAAGAATTACATTGAAATTATGCAAACTAGCATTCCACATCGAAAATTATCTTTTTTATCATTTACCTACTCGAGGACGAGCAAGAATTAAGCTTGGGGATGCTTGATACGTCTCCAACGTATCTATAATTTTTGATTACTCCATGCTATATTATCTACAGTTTTGGGCAATATTGGGCTTTATTTTCCACTTTTATATTATTTTTGTGACTAACCTATTAACCGGAGGCCCAACCCAGATTTGCTGTTTTATGCCTATTTCAGTGTTTCGAGGAAAAGGAATATCAGACGGAGTCAAAACGGAACGAAATCAATCGGAGAAGTTATTTTTGGAAGCAAACCCACCGATGGACTTGGACTCCACGTCAAGATACGGAGGTACTCACGAGGGTGGGGGTGCGCCACCCCCATAGGCGCGCTACCGCCTCGTGGGGCCCCCATAGCTCCACCGACGCACTGCACTCCATATACACCTACATATCGTAAAACTTCCGTAACAGAGATTAGATCGGGAGTTCCGCCGCAAAACCTCCAGAGCCACCAAAACCAATCGGGACCCTGTTCGCACCACGGAGGGGGAACCCTCACCGGTGGCCATCTTCATCATCCCGGCGCTCTCCATGACGAGTATGGTGTAGTTCGCCCTCGGGGCTGAGTGTATGTACCAGTAGCTATGTGTTTGATCTCTCTATCTCTCGTGTTCTTGAGTTGGCACGATCTTGATGTATCGCGAGCTTTGCTATTATAGTTGGATCTTATGTTTCTTCTCCCCTCTACTCTCTTGTAATAAATTGAGTTTTCCCTTGAAGTAATCTTATCGGATTGAGTCTTTAAAGATTTGAGAACACTTGATGTATGTCTTGGCGTGCGTATCTGTGGTGACAATGGGATATCACGTGATTCACTTGATGTATGTTTTGGTGATCAACTTATGGTTCCGCCCATGAACCTATGCATAGGGGCTAGCACACGTTTTCGTCGTGATTCTCTGGTAGAAACTTTGGGGCACTCTTTGAGGTTCTATGTGTTGGTTGAATAGATGAATTTGAGATTGTGTGATGCATATCGTATAATCATACCCACGGATACTTGAGGTGACATTGGAGTATCTAGGTGACATTAGGGTTTTGGTTGATTTGTGTCTTAAGGTGTTATTCTAGTACGAACTCTAGGGCTGTTTGTGACACTTATAGGAATAGCCCACAGATTGATTGGAAAGAATAACTTTGAGGTGGTTTCATACCCTACCATAATCTCTTCGTTTGTTCTCCGCTATTAGTGACTTTGGAGTGACTCTTTGTTGCATATTGGGGGATAGTTATATGATCCAATTATGTTATTATTGTTGAGAGAACTTGCGCTAGTGAAAGTATGAACCCTAGGCCTTGTTTCCTATCATTGCAATACCGTTTACGCTCACTTTTACCGTTAGTTACCTTTCTGTTTTTATATTTTCAGATTACGAAAACCTATATCTACCATCCATATTGCACTTGTATCACCATCTCTTCGCCGAACTAGTGCACCTATACAATTTACCATTGTATTGGGTGTGTTGGGGACACAAGAGACTCTTTGTTATTTGGTTACAGGGTTTCTTGAGAGAGAGACCATCTTCATCCTACGCCTCCCACGGATTGATAAACCTTAGGTCATCTACTTGATGGAAATTTGCTACTGTCCTACAAACCTCTGCACCTGGAGGCCCAACAACGTCTACAAGAAGAAGGTTGTGTAGTAGACATCACGCCTCCCACGGATTGATAAACCTTAGGTCATCCACTTGAGGGAAATTTGCTACTGTCCTACAAACCTCTGCACTTGGAGGCCCAACAACGTCTACAAGAAGAAGGTTGTGTAGTAGACATCAAGCTCTTTTCTGGCGCCGTTGCCGGGGAGGTGAGTGCTTGAAGGTATATCTTTAGATCTTGCAATCGAATCTTTTTGTTTCTTTTTTTAGCACTAGTCTAGTTTATAAAAGAAATTACAAAAAAAATGGACTTGAGTTTGCCTCATACGCTTCATCTTTTTAAAATCTTTCGTGAGTATGATGGAAAAGAAAATTGTGCCAAAGTGTTAGAAGAAGAATGCATTAAAATGTTTGGCACTAAATCTTTGAATGATGAGCATGATTGCAATTTTGTTAGTATGAACTCCTTGAATATCCATGGTACTAATGATTATTGCACTAGTTATGATGAAAATGTCTCCTATAAACATGTCAATTTTTGTGGAGTGCATTGGGTTTGCAAGTACACACGAAATAGGGAAGATAGATATTACAAGAGGCATAAGTACTTGGAAACTAAATGGTTGCAAGAAAGGCTAGATGTGAGTGCTGAAAATTTAAAATATCTTTACCGTACTTGTGAACTTTGCAATGATCATGGCCATTTAAATATCAAATGCAAATTGTTTCATGATCAAATCGTGTCCAAAAATTGTGATGATTTGATTTCCCTTGCACATCATAATGAACTTAGTTTGCTTTTGGGTTATGAAGAAATGAAACGTCAAACTAAGCATATTCCAGAATATAACCTTGAGAAATTCCTCGATATTGATCTAGAAGAAATTTATATGTATTGTGCGGTGAATTGCATTGAAAATCCTTATATTGCCAATTACATAAAGAAAAGAAAACAAATAGAAGATGAAGAGAATGCTAACGAAAGGGAAGAGACTTCCCAATATCCTCCTATTATTTCTTATGATGAATCAGGTAACGAGGAGGAGCCTTCTATTCGACCAATCTCATTAATAAGGAGCTCCAAAAAGAGGATTGAACCCACACATGATGTGATGAAGAAGAAGAAAAGGAAAAGGAAGAGAGGTCAAAAGATATCTCTCCCAAATAATGTTGCTCCTATTATTGTTGTGCCTCATGAAAATGAATCAAAAATAATTGTGGAAGATGATGCAGTTGATGATGATCTCGTTATGTCTATTGCTTGTTGTGATGATTATGATTGGGAAGATAATGATACTTCTTATGATCTTGAAAATACTTTTGGAACTTTCTTGGAAGAATATGATAATAATGCTTGCTATATTATTGGTGCTATCCATACTATTAATGATGAGAGTGATTATGCTTATGATATGAAAAGGCCCAAGCTTGGGGAAGCTATGTTTGATGAGAATGACATATTTGAGAATATATTTTCTGAAATTAATGTTTGTCCCAAGCTTGGTGATGCTATGTTTAATAAAGATGATATTTTTAGCCTCCCAAGTTTTGATATGCAAAGTTGTTATGATTATAGCATGCCTTCTACCTATGATGATTATATTGATGAAAGTGGGTTTGGAAGAGTGTCAACTTTAGGAAGTATTGATCCCACTATTTTGGAGGATGTTGAATCTTATAATATTTATGAAAGTGGATTTGGAGAACTCATGACTTTATTTAGTGATGTATCCACTATCTTGGAAGAGGTTTCAGTCGATTATGATGAGAACAAAGTTGCTAATTATGATGATTATTGTGATGAAACTTATGCTATACAAGTAGTGATGATTATATTTATAAAACTTGTCATGATTGTGATTACCCTTGTTCTGAACATTACTCTTTTAATGTGGAAACAATTTATAGTATTCAAGTCTCTTATGACACTCCCATTATCCCGAATGAGAAGAATTTTGCTTATATGAAGAGTAGTAAATTTTCTATGCTTGTAGATCATGAAAAGAACGCTTTAGGTGCTGGTTATATTGTTGAATTCATTCATGATGCTACTGAAAATTATTATGAGGGAGGAATATATGCTTGTAGGTATTTCAATAATATCAAGTTTCCTCCCTATGTGCTTAAAGTTTTGAAGTTATGCTTGTTTTACCTTCCTATGCAAGTTGATTCTTGTTCCCCTAAGTTGTTTTCTCACAAAATACATATGCATAGGAATTGGGTTAGACTTAAATGTGCTAGTCATATTCTTCATGATGCTCTCTTTATGTTTCAATTCCTATCTTTTATGTGAGCATCATTGAAATCATCATGCCTAGCTAGGGGCGTTAAACGATAGCGCTTGTTGGGAGGCAACCCAATTTTATTTTAGTTTCTTGATTTTTGGTTCTGTTTAGTAATAAATAATCCATCTATATTCTGTTTAGATGTGGTTTTGTGTTTTAATTAGTGTTTGTGCCAAGTAGAACCTTTGGGAAGACTTGGGTGAAGTCTTTATGATCATGCTGTAAAAAAACAGAAACTTTAGCGCTCACGAGATTAGCTAATTTTTTTTACTGGAGAGTGCTATTTAGTTGATTATTTTTGCAGATGACTACAAGAAAAATTCCTCAGGTCCACCAATTTATTTTAGAATTGTTTGAGTTCCAGAAGTTTGCGTTAGTTACAGATTACTACAGACTGTTTTGTTTTTCACAGATTCTGTTTTTCGTGTGTTGTTTGCTTATTTTGATGACTCTATGGCTAGTAAAATAGTTTATAAACCATAGAGAAGTTGGAATACAGTAGGTTTAACACCAATATAAATAAATAATGAGTTCATTACAGTACCATGAAGTGGTGTTTTGTTTTCTTTCGCTAACGGAGCTCACGAGATTTTCTATTAAGTTTTGTGTTGTGAAGTTTTCAAGTTTTGGGTAAAGATTCGATGGACTATGGAATAATGAGTGGAAAGAGCCTAAGCTTGGGGATTCCCAAGGCACCCCAAGGTAATATTCAAGGATAACAAAGAGCCTAAGCTTGGGGATGCCCCGGAAGGCATCCCCTCTTTCGTCTTCGTTCATCAGTAACTTTACTTGGAGCTATATTTTTATTCACCACTTTGGTATGTGTTTTGCTTGGAGCATCGTTTTATTTTCTTTAGCTTTGCTTGATGTTTGAATAAAATACCAAGATCTGAAATTCTTAAATGGGAGAGTCTTCACATAGTTGTATAATTATTCGACTACTCATTGATCTTCACTTATATCTTTCGGAGTAGTTTGTCATTTGCTCTAGTGCTTCACTTATATCTTTTAGAGCACGGTGGTGGATTTGTTTTATAGAAACTATTGATCTCTCATGCTTCACTTAGATTATTTTGAGAGTCTTAAATAGCATGGTAATTTGCTTAAATAATCTTAATATGCTAGGTATTCAAGAATAGTAAAACCTTCTTATGAGTGTTTTGAATACTAAGATAAGTTTGATGCTTGATGATTGTTTTGAGATATGGAGGTAATAATATCAAAGTTGTGCTAGTTGAGTAGTTGTGAATTTGAGAAATGCTTGTGTTGAAGTTTGCAAGTCCCGTAGCATGCACGTATGGTAAATGTTATGTAACAAATTTGAAACATGAGGTCTTCTTTGATTGTCCTCCTTATGAGTGGCGGTCGGGGATGAGCGATGGTCTTTTCCTACCAATCTATCCCCCTAGGAGCATGTGCGTAGTGCCTTGGTTTTTGATGGCTTGTAGATTTTTGAAATAAGTATGTGAGTTCTTTATGACTAATGTTGAGTCCATGGATTATAGCACTCTCACCCTTCCATCATTGCTAGCCTCTTCGGTACCGTGCATTGCCCTTTCTCACATTGAGAGTTGGTGCAAACTTCGCCGGTGCATCCAAACCCCGTGATATGATATGCTCTTTCACACATAAACCTCCTTATATCTTCCTCAAAACAGCCACCATACCTACCTATTATGGCATTTCCATAGCCATTCCGAGATATATTGCCATGCAACTTTGCACCATTCCGTTTATTATGATACGCTCATCATTGTCATACTGCTTTGCATGATCATGTAGTTGACATCGTATTTGTGGCAAAGCCACCGTTCATAAATTTTCATACATGTCACTCTTGATTCATTGTTATCCCGGTATACCACCGGAGGCATTCAAATAGAGTCATACTTTGTTCTAGTATCGAGTTGTAATCATTGAGTTGTAAATAAATAGAAGTGTGATGATCATCATTCATAGAGCATTGTCCCAATAAAAAAAGAGAATTAAGTTTGGGGATGCCTGATACATCTCCAACGTATCTATAATTTTTTATTGCTCCATGCTATATTATCTACTGTTTTGGACCATATTGGGCTTTATTTCCACTTTTACATTATTTTTGGGACTAACCTATTAACCGGAGGCCCAAATTTAATTGCTGTTTTTTGCCTATTTCAGTGTTTCAAGAAAGCGGAATATCAAACGGAGTCCAATTGACCTGAAACTCCACGGAACCTATTTTTGGACCAAGAAGCCCACGGAGTACCGGAGCTGCACCGGAGTCCCGGGCTGCCCATGAGTGTGGGGCGCGCCACCCCTAGGGCGCCTACCTCGTGGGACAGCCCGGAGGTCCACCGACGCATTTCTTCCGCCTATATAACTCCATATACCCTAAAACCTCCGTGGTGCCGAATGTAATAGATCGGGAGTTCTGCCGCAAGCCTCTCAGCCATCAAAACCAATCGGGACCCTGTTAGGCACCCCGCCGAGGGGGGGGAACCCTCACCGGTGGCCATCTTCATCATCCCAACGATCTCCATGACGAGGAGGGAGTAGTTCACCCTCGAGTGAGGGTATGTACCAAGAGCTCTGTGTTTGATCTCTCTCTCTCTCTCTCTCTCTCTCTCTCTCTCTCTCGCGTTCTTGGTTTGGCACGATCTTGATGTATCGCGAGCTTTGCTATTATAGTTAGATCTTATGTTGCTTCTCCCCCTATACTCTCTTGTAATGGATTGAGTTTTCCCTTTGAAGTAATCTTATCGAATTGAGTCTTTAATGACTTGAGAACACTTGATGTATGTCTTGCCGTGCGTATATCTGTGGTGACAATGGGATATCACGTGATTCACTTGATGTATGTTTTGGTGATCAACTTGCGGGTTCCGCCCATGAACCTATGCATAGGGGTTGGCACGTTTTAGCCTTGATTCTCCCAGAGAAACTTTGGGGCGCTCTTTGAGGTTCTATGTGTTGGTTGAATAGATGAATCTGAGATTGTGTGATGCATATCGTATAATCATACCCACGGATACTTGAGGTGACATTGGAGTATCTAGGTGACATTAGGGTTTTGGTTGATTTGTGTCTTAAGGTGTTATTCTAGTACAAACTCTAGGGCTGTTTGTGGCACTTATAGGAATAGCCCAACGGATTGATTGGAAAGAATAACTTTGAGGTGGTTTTGTACCCTACCATAATCTCTTTTTGTTTGTTCTCTGCTATTAGTGACTTTGGAGTGACTCTTTGTTGCATGTTGAGGGATAGTTATATGATCCAATTATGTTATTATTGTTGAGAGAACTTGCAGTAGTGAAAGTATGAACCCTAGGCCTTGTTTCCTAGCATTGAAATACCGTTTACGCTGACTTTTACCAATTGCTACCTTGCTGTTTTTATATTTTTAGATTACAAAAACCTATATCTACCATCCATATCGCACTTGTATGTAACATCCCAAATTTTCAGTTTGGAATGTTATACATAGGTCATTCATGCATATCATATTTTATTGCATCTTTGTTCCGCAATCCTCGAAAATCCTAAGCAACTCAAGGACCCTCGGAGAGAGTTGGGGATTTTCTGGTTTCCATATTTAATTTTTATCAAATAATGAAAACAAGGATTTCTGATTATAATTATTTTTCTCTCCAGAAAATATTTCATATTAAAAATAAATGTGAGGAGATGATGTGACTTCTCCAAAACAATCGAAATATCGGATGAAAAATGTTAAAATCAATTATTTGATCTTATTTGGATTTTATTCGCATTAAAAAAATTGCACGTTTTCAAAAATTGCATTTTAGGGCCAAGAAAATGTTCATTTCGTTCTAAATATTTCATTTAGACGATGAATTTGTTTTGGCATTTTTAGTTTTTTATTTTACTTTCTGGGATTTATTTTCGGTCGGCGAAATTATATATAAAAAAAATCTTCACCGCGCCCGACTGGGCCTAAGGCCCAGCCAAGCCAGGCCGGCCGCGCCAGCCTCCGCCCCCAGCCGCGCCTCCCCTCCGCCCGAGACGGCGAGTCCGAGGCGGACTCGCCCGCCGCCTTGGCCCCTCCTCCAAGCCGCTGCCCCTCTTTATATACGCCGCCACCCCGCCACACCCCACCACCACCAGCCCCGCCGCCCCAAGCCGCGCCCGAGCCGCCGCCCGCCCAAGCCCGCCGCCTGACCGCACCGAGGCCGCCGCCAGCCGAGCCGCCGCCCGCGCCAGCCGGTGCCTCACCGCTGCCGCCAAGCCCCGTCGCCCGAGCCGCCGCCCGCTGCCCAACCCCGCCCGCCGCCCAATCCCGCCCACGGAGCCACCTCGTCGAGGTACCGCGCCGATCCGAGCCGCCGGTTTTTTTAGAACCCTAGTTTGGTTTTTTTTCGGTTCGCCGGTTTTCCTCGGTTCTTCTAATTTGCGGACGTTTGTCCGTACATTCGCCCGTACGTTCGTTTTAACGAACGGTAGTTCGCCCGTTAGTTACTGCTAACGAATGCTCATTCGTTAGGCTGTTCGTCAGTTTTATTTTAATCGGATTTTTCCGCGATTATTCTCGGTCGCGATTTCTGATCCGATCTTAGTTTCTGTTTATCTTTTCGCTCGTTAGTCAGAATCAGGCGATTCAAGCGCCTAGATCTTCGCCTCGAGACCCTCTTTATGTTTAATCAACTTAAACAAGATTTTGGTACTATAAAATTTGACCCTAGTTCAGATTAGTAAATGGATCTTGTTTCTTTCGCCGTTTGAGTTTCGTTGCTCCGTTTGATTTGATTCTTTTTGCGAACCGGAGTTCTTAAGTTGAACTTTCTGGTCAACCTCTTTCAGTTGAGTTTTTCTTGTGCATCTTTGCTTGTTGCTTATGTAAGGTATTGTTTGTTTGCGATAGAATTCCCGGAGTGCGAAGCGTGTTACTACGAGTCTCTAGGATTCGCGGATCGTCAGCGAGGCAAGTAACACATTTGATCATACTCTTTTGATACCCAGTTTTTATGCATTAGTTTCACCCTCAAACATTGCATGAGTAGGATTGATAACATGTGGGTATTGGGAAGTAGTTGTTGAGGTAGAACCTATTGCCCTGTTACTATCAAACCCTCGAGTTACTTCTACGCTGCTGCTTATATTGCTATGCTATGCTCGTAGACGTGGTTTGGGTTTGAGTGAATCCATGACAGATGTGAGATTGTTAATTAATGGTTCAACTTAAGGTGGCAACTTAAAATTAACATCTGGGTGGATTGACGCACCTTGGGAACCCAGTGTTGTCTGTTGATTTTTTTTGGAAATCCCGGGGTACCCGTGTGATCTTCCTATGGACCGCCACCCAGGCTTAAAGGGAACTGAGATGATTCATGCTAGAAACTTCCGTGTGCAGCCACAAGCTATTATGGCCTCTAGCATAGTTGAGTAGGTTACATGAAGCTCTTGAAGAGGTAGATCAAGGGTAGTGGGTTTTGTAGGTTTGGTATGGTCTACCCGAGTAGAGAGTTAATGTTTCGAAGATCGTGTCTCGGTCATCCGTTTCTCAAACACCATGCAAAGGCGAGAAATCAATGGAGGCGATCGAGTCTTGTGGGGAAAAGTGCAAACCTCTCGTGATAGTGTACAATCTAATCATGGTTAGCTGTGTCCCCGGTTATGGACAATCTTGAGTATCTAGTACTTGGGTTATCACATGTATCTCAACATTCTTAATTAATATTGTTGGGTTGTTAACTACTTTAATTGGGATTGAGTTGGGGTTATACCTTCTCAATGTTTCAACCACCATGATAGTTAAATTAAAATCTATTCCATTGTTGTAGGGGAAAATTGGCTTTTTTTCAAAACTACAACCGTAGAGCTTTCCACCAGCCAAATATGCATGTAGTGATAGCATTATCCTGTTCTTGTTTTATCAGGTTATATTGCCAAAGATATTCCATGTGTCGACCGTTCTCTGGCTGCAACGTATTATGTTGCGTACTTTTCGCACGAGGATTAAGGTTCGTTAGGTCGTTGCCGTGCAACTCAGCTATGCCGCTGGAGTTGATGGACCCACTTTGTCTTCCAAGCCTTCCGTTGTTATCGCATTAGATGGCCTTAAGCCATATTATTGTAATAAGTTCTCTTTTGAGACATTCGATGTAATAAGTGTGTGATTGCCACTCTGTTATAAATCCTTCGAGTACTTTGTGTGTCAGCATTACTGATCCAGGGATGACACTGAAACACAGTGACTTGACCATCTGAGGTCGGGTCGCTACAAGATGGTACCAGAGCACACGCTGAGTGTCGGACACGACCACTAAGATAAACCATAGGTCACTCTTCTCTACTCATTTCTGACTCCTCTCCATTTTCCCACTCTTTAGGATGACGGATATGAAGAACAAGTTTGCGCAACCAGATGAAGACACACTTTTTGGACGTCACTTGAAGGAAGTCACTAGGTACTTGAACATTGGAATACCAAGTTTCACCGGGACGTACAACGCCACCTTACCGGAAGAGGAGCGCTGGATGATTCAAGTACAAGTTCCAGGAAGGACGTTCTCGCCAACTTCTAAACCCATAGAATTTTCTTTCGAAGCACCCACCTGGAGTCTAGGCAAGAGCATGGCAGCCCACATTACCATGGGACGTATCGGAGAAGTCTACAACAGGGAACTCAAGGACACGATCTATCAAATATGCGGGCGCCAAGACGAGCAATGGGAAGTAATCAGCACCAGGAAGGATAGATCCATTGCAGCATTCATCCAGGAGCTAAACCAGCACATTCGACGTCAGGAGAACCAGATGTGCGCAGACATGATGGAACTGAAGAAGGCGAAGACTAGAATCATCGAGCTGGAGGAATAACTCAAGTTTACACGTGATGGATATGAGGAAGAAATCAAGACATTACTGGAGAAGAATGACGACCTGGTTAAGAAGATCAGAGTATTCATGGGAGGGCCAGCACCGGGAGAAGAAGACGACGACCCCACTTGCCCGGACAACTACATCATCATCAATGACACCGATTCCGATCCTAGTGATGATGACTATGAAGACGAAGCTGGAGCAGACATCATGGAGTCTTCCACCGATCAAAATTTCTAGATGACCACCATATATTAGTAGTATTCCCCCATGTATTTAGTAGTAGTTGAGCACTTTTGCGATAATTCTAGACCGTTTGTATGCCCTTGCTTGATTGATTGAGTGAAATGATTGTGTTTGTCTCATGTGCATATGGGTAGTGCTTTCTCGTTAGACCTTTTTTCTATTCTAATCTCTTCCATCTAAACCCATCAGATGCCTCCAAGACGTGACACCGGTTTTGCTTTCCCACCGGAGCTCACCCAGTTGACCCAGCAGCAGAATGCTTTGATGCAATTGCTAGTTCAGAACCAGGGCAACAACAACAACTACAATAATCCACCGCCAGTGGACAACCTAGCCCGTTTTCTAAGGTTACAACCGCCGGTGTTTTCCAGTAGCACCGAGCCTATAGTTGCTGATGATTGGCTACACCGAATTGGAAGGGAGTTGACCACCGCAGGTTGCACAGATGCTGAGAAGGTGCACTTTGCCGCACACCAATTGGATGGACCAGCAGCCTCATGGTGGGAGAATTACACGGCTACTTTTTCTATAGCCAATGTCACTTGGGACCAGCTTCAACAAGCTTTCTGCACAGCCCATGTCTCAACTGGAGCTATGCAGATGAAGAAGCGGGAGTTCCGCAACTTACGCCAGGGTAACCGTACCGTGGCTCAGTACGTGGTTGAGTTTAGCAAGTTATCACGCTACGCCCCTGATGATGTGGCCACAGATGCCGCGATGCAGGAGAAGTTTATGGAAGGGCTGAATGATGAGATGAGCATGCAGTTGATGGTGGCAACCTTCAACAACTAGTAGGAGTTGGTAGATAAGGCTCTTATGATTGAAGGAACCAAAGAAGCAAATTGAGAGCCGTAAGAGGAAGTATGGACAAGGGAAGTATAACTCAGAGCTGAAAGGTAAGCCTCGCTTAACCCCGAATTCAGGAGGACTTGTTCATAACCATGGAGGTCACACCCACACTGGAGGGGGATCGCATAACCACAATGGTGCTAAGAATGGAAATGGGAACGAAGCTAATAACAATCAGAACCGCTCCAATCCAGCTACACCCGCCAAAAGGGACCTAAGTCAAGTTACTTGCTTTAAGTGCGGGAAGACAGGGCACTATGCCAATGATTGCCCTGAAGGAAGGAATGGAAACGGAAATGGGAGTGCTGGGAAGAAGCCAAATCCACTCAATAATGGACAAGTGAACCACGTTAACGTGGAGGAGGTTGAAGAGCAGCCGGACGCGGTAATGGATAAGTTTTTGGTAAAGTCATTTACCGCTCTTGTTCTTTTCGATACTGGTGCATCGTATTCATACATATCAAGGGGATTTGTGGATAAGTTTAAACTACCAACCCAAAGCCTTAGGACCCCTGTTTTATTGAGCTCGCCTGGAGCAGAGTACATGGCTAGCCGATGGTGCAACCAGATACCCCTAACCATTGGCACACATGTTTTTCTGTCCGACCTAATTATCTTGGAGTCACAAGGATTGGATGTGATATTAGGCATGGACTGGATGTCAAAGTATGGTGGGAGTATTGATTGTGCGAGTAAGTCGATTTATCTCACCACCCCGGAGGGAAAAAGGATTAAGTATGTATGTAGGCATGTGCCTAGGAGGAGCCAAGTGAATGCCCTCACGGGAGTTGTACAGGAGGAAGTGCCTCAGAGTAAAGGATTTTCCGGATGTTTTCCCAGAGGAGTTACCAGGCATGCCACCGGATAGAGACATTGAGTTTTTGATAGAGCTACTGCCAGGTACCGGGCCAATATCCAAGAGACCCTATAGGATGCCCGCAAATGATCTGGAGGAAATTAAGAAACAGATCAAGGAATTATTGGAAAAGGGTTACATTCGAAGGAGTTCATCACCTTGGGGAGCCCCAGTGCTTTTGGTGGAAAAGAAGGATAAATCCCTAAGGATGGTTGTTGATTATCGAGCCTTGAATGAAGTAACGATCAAGAATAAGTACCCGCTGCCAATGATCAATGATCTGTTTGATCACCGCAAGGAGCTAAGGTGTTTTCAAAGATCGATCTACGATCAGGATACCATCAGTTGAAGATCCGCGAGAAGGATATACCAAAGACAACATTTTCCACGCGATATGGGTTATACGAGTATACGGTCATGTCGTTTGGATTGACTAACGCCCCTGCCTATTTCATGAGCATGATGAACAAGGTGTTCATGGAGTACTTGGAAAAGTTTGTTGTGGTGTGCATTGATGATATTATGGTATACTCGAAGAACGAAGAGGAGCACAAGGAGCATTTGCGTTTAGTTCTCGAGAAACTAAGGGAACAACAGTTATGCAAATGCGAGTTTTGGTTGAAGGAAGTTGGATTTCTTGGGCATATTATCAGGAGAGGGTATAGCAGTGGATCCCAGCAAGGTTCAATCAGTCACTGAATGGTTGGCACCCACTTCAGTTAGCGAGATCCGCAGTTTCCTTGGACTCGCAGGATACTATCGGAGATTCATTGAGAATTTTTCCAAGATTGCTAAGCCAATGACGGAACTATTGAAGAAGGATACTGAGTTTAAATGGCAGAAGATTGCGAGGCAAGTTTTCAGGAATTGAAGAAACGTTTGACTACAGCCCCAGTGCTAACACTGCCAGATATACATAAGGAGTTCCAAGTTTATTGCGACGCCTCTCGCTTAGGACTTGGATGTGTGCTTATGCGGGACAGAAGAGTTGTTTCGTATGCCCCACGACAACTAAAACCCCATGAGTTGAACTATGCCACGCATGATTTGGAGCTAGCAGCCGTAGTGCATGCATTGAAGACATGGATACATTACCTTATTGGAAACCGTTGTGATGTGTACACGGATCATAAGAGTTTGAAGTACATTTTCACGCAAAAGGAGCTGAACCTTAGGCAGAGGAGATGGTTGGAGCTTATAAAAGATTACGATATGATATGAAGCTACACTATCATCCAGGAAAGGCCAATGTCGTAGCAGACGCTTTGAGCCGGAAGAGTTATGCAGACTCGAAACGCAAGGAGGTAACTTATGAATTGGAGATACAGCATATCTGCGAGTATCACCCTTGCGAGGAGTGAAACGTTTTGGGGTCAAGGGAAAGTTAGTCCCGAGATTTGTAGGACCGTATCGTGTTTTGGAACGGATGGGGGAAGTTGCCTACAAGCTGGAATTACCTGAAGGACTGTCAGGAGTTCAAGACGTGTTCCACGTCTCACAGTTGAAGAAGTGTCATGCTGAGATGGCCGATAGACCGCTAAGGGATACAGTACCCCTGGAGGCAATTCAGTTGGATAGTGATTTAACTTATGAGGAGAAGCCAGTGAAGATTCTTGACTTTGCCAGCCGAGTCACCGCAGCAAGGTTATTAAGTTTTGCAAAGTTCAGTGGAGCCATCATACCGAGGAGGAAGCTACCTGGGAACGAGAGGATGATCTTAGCAAAGACCACCCGCACCTATTTTCTAGCCAACCCGAATCTCGGTGACGAGATTCATCTTAAGGGGGGTAGGTTTGTAACATCCCAAATTTTCAATTTGGAATGTTATACATAGGTCATTCATGCATATCATATTTTATTGCATCTTCGTTCCGCAATCCTTAAAAATCCTAAGCAACTCAAGGACCCTCGGAGAGAGTTGGGGATTTTTCGGTTTCCATATTTGATTTTTATCAAATAATGAAAACGAGGATTTCTAATTTTAATTATTTTTCTCTCCGAAAAATATTTCATATTAAAAATAAATGAGAGGAGATAATATGACTTCTCCAAAACAATTGAAATATCAGAGGAAAAATGTTAAAATATATTATTTGATCTTATTTGGATTTTATTCGCATTTGAAAAATTGCACGTTTTCAAAAATTGCATTTTAGGGCCAAGAAAATGTTCATCTCGTTCTAAATGTTTCATTTAGACGGCGAAAATTTGTTTTGGCATTTTTAGGTTTTTATTTTATTTTCTAGGATTTATTTTCGGTCTGCGAAATTATTTAAAAAAAATCTTCCTCATACCGACGGGCCTAAGGCCCACCGAGCCAGGCCGCCAGGCCTGGCCGCTGTACAAGGCCTCCTCCACCGCCGCTGACGAGGAGTCCGAGCCGGACTCTCCACCACCGCCTTGGCCCCTCCTCCAAGCCGCCGCCTCTTTATATACACCGCCACCCCGCCGCCACACCCCACCACCACCAGCCCTGCCTGAAAGCCACGCTGAAGTCATTGCCGCTGCCACCGCCGCTTCGCCAGCCACTGACCGAAAGGCCGAGCCACCGCCGCCGCACCAGCCCGCCGTCCCAAGCCGCTGAGCCACCGCCGCGCCGCCGCCTGCAGCCGCCGCCTGCTCAAGCTGCCGCCGCTTGCCGCCGCCGCCAAGCCCCACCGCCGTGAGAGCCGCCGCCCTGCCGCCCAACCCCGCCCCGCCGGAGCCACCTCGTCGAGGTACCGCGCCGATCCGAGCCACCGGTTTTTTTAAAAAACCATTCCGTTTTTTTAGAACCCTAGTTCGGTTTTTTTCGGTTCGCCGATTTTCCTCGGTTCTTCTAATTTGCGGATGTTCGTCTCTACATTCGTTTTAATGAACGGTAGTTCGCCCGTTAGTTAAAGCTAACGAACGCTCGTTCGTTAGGTTGTTCGTCAGTTTTCTTTTAATCGTATTTTTCCGTGATTATTCTCGATCGTGATTTCTGATCCGGTCTTAGTTTCTGTTTATCTTTTCGCTCGTTAGTCGGAATCAGGCGATTCAAGCGCCTAGATCTTCGTCTCGAGACCCTGTTTCTGTTTAATCAACTTAAACAAGATTTTGGTACTGTAAAATTTGACCCTAGTTCAGATTAGTAAACGGATCTTGTTTCTTTTGCCGCTTGAGTTTCGCTGTTCGCTTGATTTGATTCTTTTTGCGAACCGGAGTTCTTAAGTTGAACTTTCTGGTCAACCTCTTTTAGTTGAGTTTTGCTTGTGCATCTTTGCTTGTTGCTTATGTAAGTTATTGTTTGTTTGCGATAGAATTCCCGGAGTGCGGAGCGTGTTACTACGAGTCTCTAGGATTCGCGGATCGTCAGCAAGGCAAGTAACACATTTGATCATACTCTTTTCATACCCAGTTTTTATGCATTAGTTTCACCCTCAAACATTGCATGAGTAGGATTGATAACATGTGGGTATTGGGAAGTAGTTGTTGAGGTAGAACCTATTGCCCTGTTACTATCAAACCCTTGGGAGTTACTTCTACGCTGCTGCTTATATTGCTATGCTATGCTCAGAGACGTGGTTTGGGTTTGAGTGAATCCATGACAGATGTGAGATTGTTAATTAATGGTTCAACTTGAGGTGGCAACTTAAAATTAACATCTGGGTGGATTGAGGCACCTGGGGAACCCAGTGTTGTCTGTTGATTTTTTTTGGAAATCCCGGGGTACCCATGTGATCTTCCTATGGACCGCCACCCAGGCTTAAAGGGAACTGAGATGATTCATGCTAGAAACTTCCGTGGGCAGCCACAACCTATTATGGGCTCTAGCATAGTTGAGTAGGTTACATGGAGCTCTTGAAGAGGTAGATCAGCAGGTAGTGGGTTTTGTAGGTTTGGTATGGTCTAACCGGAGTAGAGAGTTAATGTTTCTGAAAGACTGTGTCTCGGTCATCCGTTTCTCAAACACCACGCATTGCGAGAAATCAACGGAGGCGATCGAGTCTTATGGGGAAAAGTGCGCAAACCTCTGCAGAGTGTACAATCTAATCATGGTTAGCCGTGTCCTCGGTTATGGACAATCTTGAGTATCTAGTACTTGGGTTATCACATGTATCTCAACATTCTTAATTAATATTGTTGGGTTGTTAACTACTTTAGTTGGGATTGAGTTGGGGTTATACCTTCTCAATGTTTCAACCACCATGATAGTTAAATTAAAATCTATTCCTTTGTTGTAGGGAAAAATTGGCTTTTCGCAAAACTACAATCAGAGAGCTTTCCACCACCAAATATGCATGTAGTGATAGCATTATCCTGTTCTTGTTTTATCAGTGTTATATTGCCAGCATATTCCATGTGCTGACCCGTTCTCGGGCTGCAACGTATTATGTTGCAGACTTTTCAGACGAGGAGTAAGGTTCTTTAGGTCGTTGCCGTGCAGCTCAGCTATGTCGTTGGAGTTGATGGACTCACTTTATCTTCCAAGCCTTCCGCAGTTATCGCATTAGATCGCCTTAAGCCATATTATTGTAATAAGTTCTCTTTTGAGACATTCGATGTAATAAGTGTGTGATTGCCACTCTATTATAAATCCTTCGAGTACTGTGTGTGTCAGCATTACTGGTCCAGGGATGACACTGAAACACAGAGACTTGACCATCTGAGGTTGGGTCGCTACATTGTATCACCATCTCTTCGCCGAACTAGTGCACCTATACAATTTACCATTGTATTGGGTGTGTTGGGGACACAAGAGATTATTTGTTATTTGGTTGCAGGGTTGTTTGAGAGAGACCATCTTCATCCTACGCCTCTCACGGATTGATAAACCTTAGGTCATCCACTTGAGGGAAATTTTCTACTTTCCTACAAACCTCTGCACTTGGAGGCCCAACAACGTCTACAAGAAGAAGGTTGTGTAGTAGACATCAAGCTCTTTTCTGGCGCCGTTGCCGGGGAGGTGAGTGCTTGAAGGTATATCTTTAGATCTTGCAATCGAATCTTTTTGTTTCTTGTTTTAGCACTAGTTTAGTTTATAAAAGAAAATTACAAAAAAAATGGAATTGAGTTTGCCTCATACGCTTCATCTTTTTAAAATCGTTCGTGAGTGTGATGGAAAAGAAAATTGTGCCAAAGTGTTAGAAGAAGAATGCATTAAAATGTTTGGCACTAAATCTTTGAATGATGAGCATGATTGCAATGTTGTTAGTATGAACTCCTTGAATATCCATGGTACTAATGATGATTGCACTAGTTATGATGAAAATGTCTCCTATAAACATGTCAATTTTTGTGGAGTGCATTGGGTTTGCAAGTACACACAAAATAGGGAAGATAGATATTGCAAGAGGCATAAGTACTTGGAAACTAAATGGTTGCAAGAAAGGCTAGATGTGAGTGCTGAAAATGTAAAATATCTTTACCGTACTTGTGAACTTTGCAATGATCATGGTCATTTAAATATCAAATGCAAATTGTTTCATGATCGAATTGTGTCCAAAAATTGGGATGATTTGATTTCCCTTGCACATCATAATGAACTTAGTTTGCTTTTGGGTTATGAAGAAATGAAACGTCAAACTAAGCATATTCCAGAATATAACCTTGAGAAATTCCTCGATATTGATCTAGAAGAAATTTATATGTATTGTGCGGTGAATTGCATTAAAAATCCTTATATTGCCAATTACATAAAGAAAATAAAATAAATAGAAGATGAAGAGAATGCGAACGAAAGGGAAGAGACTTCCCAATATCCTCCTATTATTTCTTATGATGAATCAGGTAACAAGGAGGAGAGTTGTATTTGACCAATCTCATTAATAAGGAGCTCCAAAAAGAGGATTGAACCCACACATGATGTTGTGAAGAAGAAGAAAAGGAAAAGGAAGAGAGGTCAAAAGATATCTCTCCCAAATAATGTTGCTCCTATTATTGTTGTGCCTCATGAAAATGAATCAAAAATAATTGTGGAAGATGATGCACTTGATGATGATCTCGTTATGTCTATTGCTTGTTGTGATGATTATGATTTGGAAGATAATGGTACTTCTTGTGATCTTGAAAATCTTTTTGGCACTTGCTTGGAAGAATATGATAATAATGCTTGCTATATTATTGGTGATATCCATACTATTAATGATGAGAGTGATTATGCTTATGATATGAAAAGGCCCAAGCTTGGGGAAGCTATGTTTGATGAGAATGACATATTTGAGAATATATTTGCTGAAATTAATGTTTGTACCAAGCTTGGGGATGCTATGTTTAATGAAGATGATATTTTTAGCCTCCCAAGTTTTGATATGCAAAGTTGTTATGATTATAGCATGCCTTCTACCTATGATGATTATATTGATGAAAGTGGGTTTGGAATAGTGTCAACTTTAGGAAGTAGTGATCCCAGTATTTTGGAGGATGTTGAATCTTATAATATTTATGTAAGTGGATTTGGAGAAGTCATGACTTTATTTAGTGATGTATCCACTATCTTGGAAGAGGTTTCAATCGATTATGATGAGAACAAAGTTGCTACTTATGATGATTATTGTGATGAAACTTATGCTATAAAAAGTAGTGATGATTATATTGATAAAACTTGTCATGATTGTGATTACCCTTGTTCTGAACATTACTATTTTAATGTGGAAACAATTTATAGTATTCAAGTCTCTTGTGACACTCCCATTATCCCGAATGAGAAGAATTTTGCTTATATGAAGAGTAGTAAATTTTCTATGCTTGTATATCATGAAAAGAATGCTTTAGGTGCTCGTTATATTGTTGAATTCATTCATGATGCTACTGAAAATTATTATGGGGGAGGAATATATGCTTGTAGGAATTGCAATAATATCAAGTTTCCTCCCTATGTGCTTAAAGTTTTGAAGTTATGCTTGTTTTACCTTCCTATGCAAGTTGATTCTTGTTCCCATAAGTTGTTTGCTCACAAAATACCTATGCATAGGAAGTGGGTTAGACTTAAATGTGCTAGTAATATTCTTCATGATGCTCTCTTTATGTTTCAATTCCTATCTTTTATGTGAGCATCATTGAAATCATCATGCCTAGCTAGGGGCGTTAAACGATTGCGCTTGTTGGGAGGCAACCCAATTTTATTTTAGTTTCTTGCTTTTTGGTTCTGTTTAGTAATAAATAATACATCTAGATTCTGTTTAGATGTGGTTCTGTGTTTTAATTAGTGTTTGTGCCAAGTAGAACCTTTGGGAAGACTTGGGTGAAGTCTTTATGATCATGCTGTAAAAAAACAGAAACTTTAGCGCTCACGAGATTAGCTAAAACTTTTTACTGGAGAGTGATATTTTGTTGATTATTTTTGTAGATGACTACTAGAGAAATTCCTCAGGTCCACCAATTTATTTTAGAATTTTTTGAGTTCCATAAGTTTGCGTTAGTTACAGATTACTACAGACTGTTCTGTTTTTGACAGATTATGTTTTTCGTGTGTTGTTTGCTTATTTTGATGACTCTATGGCTAGTAAAATAGTTTATAAACCATAGAGAAGTTGGAATACAGTAGGTTTAACACCAATATAAATAAATAATGAGTTCATTACAGTACCATGAAGTGGTGTTTTGTTTTCTTTCGCTAACGGAGCTCACGAGATTTTCTGTTAAGTTTTGTGTTGTGAAGTTTTCAAGTTTTGGGTAAAGATTCGATGGACTATGGAATAAGGAGTGGAAAGAGACTAAGCTTGTGGATTCCCAAGGCACCCCAAGGTAATATTCAAGGATAACCAAGAGCCTAAGCTTGGGGATGCCCCGGAAGGCATCCCCTCTTTCGTCTTCGTTCATCGGTAACTTTACTTGGAGCTATATTTTTATTCACCACTTGGTATGTGTTTTGCTTGGAGCGTCGTTTTATTTTCTTTAGCTTTGCTTGCTGTTTGAATAAATACCAAGATCTGAAATTCTTAAATGGGAGAGTCTTCACATAGTTGTATAATTATTCGACTACTCATTGATCTTCACTTATATCTTTCGGAGTAGTTTGTCATTTGCTCTAGTGCTTCACTTATATCTTTTAGAGCACGGTGGTGGATTTGTTTTATAGAAACTATTGATCTCTCATGCTTCACTTAGATTATTTTGAGAGTCTTAAATAGCATGGTAATTTGCTTAAATAATCTTAATATGCTAGGTATTCAAGAATAGTAAAAACCTTCTTATGAGTGTTTTGAATACTAAGAGAAGTTTGATGCTTGATGATTGTTTTGAGATATGGAGGTAATAATATCAAAGTTGTGCTAGTTGAGTAGTTGTGAATTTGAGAAATGCTTGTGTTGAAGTTTGCAAGTCCCGTAGCATGCACGTATGGTAAACGTTATGTAACAAATTTGAAACATGAGGTCTTCTTTGATTGTCCTCCTTATGAGTGGCGGTCGGGGACGAGCGATGGTATTTTCCTACCAATCTATCCCCCTAGGAGCATGCGCGTAGTGCTTTGGTTTTTGATGGCTTGTAGATTTATGCAATAAGTATGTGAGTTCTTTATGACTAATGTTGAGTCCATGGATTATACACACTATCACCCTTCCATCATTGCTAGCCTCTTCGGTACCGTGCATTGCCCTTTCTCACATTGAGAGTTGGTGCAAACTTCGCCGGTGCATCCAAACCCCGTGATATGATACGCTCTTTCACACATAAACCTACTTATATCTTCCTCAAAACAGCCACCATACCTACCTATTATGGCATTTCCATAGCCATTCCAAGATATATTGCCATGCAACTTTCCACCATACTGTTTGTCATGACACATTCATCATTGTTATATTGCTTAGGATGATCATGTAGTTGACATAGTATTTGTAGCAAAGCCACCATTCATAATTCTTTCATACATGTCACTCTTGATTCATTGCATATACCGGTAGACCGCCGGAGGCATTCATATAGAGTCATACTTTGTTCTAGTATCGAGTTGTAATCATTGAGTTGTAAATAAATAGAAATGTGATGATCATCATTTTCTAGAGCACTGTCCCAAGTGAGGAATATATTAAAAAAAGGAGAAATGCATAAAAAAAGATAAGGCCCAATAAAAATGAGAGAAAAAGAGAGAAGGGACAATGCTACTATCCTTTTCCACACTTGTGCTTCAAAGTAGCACCATGTTCTTCATATAGAGAGTCTCTTGAGTTATCACCTTCATATACTAGTGGGAATTTTTCATTATAGAACTTGGCTTGTATATTCCAATAATGGGCCTCCTCAAGTGCCCTAGGTCTTCGTGAGCAAGCAAGTTGGATGCACACCCACTTAGTTTCTTTTGTTGACCTTTCATACATTTATAGCTCTAGTGCATCTGTTGCATGGCAATCCCTACTCCTTGCATTAACATCAATCGATGGGCATCTCCATAGCCCATTGATTAGCCTCGTTGATGTGAGACTTTCTCCTTTTTTTTCTTCTCCACATAACCCCCATCATCATATTCTATTCCACTCATAGTGCTATGTCCATGGATCGCGCTCATATATTGCGTGAAAGTTTATAGGTTTGAGATTACTAAAGTATGAAACAATTGCTTGGCTTGCCATCGGGGTTGTGCATGATGAGAGCATTCTTGTGTGACGAAAATGGAGCGTGACTAAACTATATGATTTTGTAGGGATGAACTTTCTTTGGCCATGTTATTTTGAGAAGACATAATTACTTAGTTAGTATGCTCGAAGTATTATTATTTTTATGTCAATATGAACTTTTGTCTTGAATCTTTCGGATCTGAATATTCATACCACATTTAAGAAGAATTTCATTGAAATTATGCCAAGTAGCACTCCGCATCAAAAATTCTTTTTATCATTCACCTACCCGAGGACGAGCAGGAATTAAGCTTGGGGATGCCTGATACGTCTCCAACGTATCTATAATATTTTATTGCTCCATGCTATATTATCTACTGTTTTGGACCATATTGGGCTTTATTTTCCACTTCTATATTATTTTTGGGACTAACCTATTAACCGGAGGCCCAGCCCAGAATTGCTGTTTTTTGCCTATTTCAGTGTTTCGAAGAAACGGAATATCAAACGGAGTCCAATTGACCTGAAACTCCACGGAACCTATTTTTGGACCAGAAGAAGCCCACGGAGTACCGGAGCTGCACCAGGGGAGTCCCGGGCTGCCCACGAGGGTGGGGGGCGTGCCCACCCCCCTAGGGCGCGCCCCCCAGCGCCCCCTACCTCGTGGACAGCCCGGAGGTCCACCGACGTACTTCTTCCGCCTATACAACTCCAATACCCTAAAACCTCCGGCAGGGTGCCGGAATAGAATAGATCGGGAGTTCCACCGCCGCAAGCCTCTGTAGCCATCAAAAACCAATCGGGACCCTGTTCAAGACTCGCCGAGGGGGGAACCCTCACCGTGGCCATCTTCATCAACCCAAAGCAATCTCCATGACGAGGAGGGAGTAGTTCGCCCTCGGGCTGAGGGTATGTACCAAGAGCTATGTGTTTGATCTCTCTCTCTCGTGTTCTTGATTTGGCACGATCTTGATGTATCGCGAGCTTTGCTATTATAGTTGGATCTTATGTTTCTTCTCCCCTCTACTCTCTTGTAATGAATTGAGTTTCCCCTGGAAGTAATCTTATCGGATTGAGTCTTTAAAGATTTGAGAACACTTGATGTATGTCTTGACGTGCGTATCTGTGGTGACAATGGGATATCACTTGATTCACTTGATGTATGTTTTGGTGATCAACTTGCGGGTTCTGCCCATGAACCTATGCATAGGGGTTGGCACACGTTTTAAATCTTGATTCTCCCAGAGAAACTTTGGGGCGATCTTTGATGTTCTATGTGTTTGTTGAATAGATGAATCTGAGATTGTGTGATGCATATCGTATAATCATACCCACGGATACTTGAGGTGACATTGGAGTATCTAGGTGACATTAGGGTTTTGGTTTATTTGTGTCTTAAGGTGTTATTCTAGTACGAACTCTAGGGCTGTTTGTGGCACCTATAGGAATAGCCCAACAGATTGATTGGAAAGAATAACTTTGAGGTGGTTTCGTACCCTACCATAATCTCTTCGTTTGTTCTCTGCTATTAGTGACTTTGGAGTGACTCTTTGTTGCATGTTGAGGGATAGTTATATGATCCAATTATGTTATTATTGTTGAGAGAACTTGCACTAGTGAAAGTATAAGACCTCCGACGAGTTTCTTAGCCTGCAAACTAAGGGAGAAAAGCTCAATCGTTGAGCTTGTGCTCAGATTGTCAGAGTACAACAATCACTTGAATCGAGTGGGAGTTAATCTTCCAGATGAGATAGTGATGTTTCTCCAAAGTCATTTCCACCAAGCTACTAGAGCTTCGTGATGAGCTATAACATATCAGGGATTGATATGATGATCCTTGAGCTATTCGCAATGTTTAACACCGCGAAAGTAGAAGTCAAGTAGGAGCATCAATTGTTGATGGTTAGTAAAACCATTAGTTTCAAGAAGGGCAAGGGCAAGAAGGGATACTTCATGAAACGGCAAATCAGTTGCTGCTCTAGTGAAGAAACCCATGGTTGAAGCCAAACCCGAAACTAAGTGCTTCTGAAATAAGGGGAACGGTCACTGAAGTGGAACTACTCTAGATACTTGGTAGATGAGAAGGCTGGCAAGGTCGATAGAAGTATATTGGATATACATTATGTTAATGTGTACTTTACTAGTACTCATAGTAGCACCAGGGTATTAGATACCGGTTCGGTTGCTAAGTGTTAGTAACTCGAAATAAAAGCTACAGAATAAACGGAGACTAGCTAAAGGTGAGCTGACGATATGTGTTGGAAGTGTTTCCAAGATAGATGTGATCAAGCATCGCACGCTCCCTCTACCATCGAGATTGGTGTTAAACCTAAATAATTGTTATTTGGTGTTTGCGTTGAGCATAGACATGATTGGATTATGTTTATCGCAACACGGTTATTCATTTAAGGAAAATAATGGTTACTCTGTTTATTTGAATAATACCTTCAATGGTCTTGCACTTAAAATGAATGGTTTATTGAATCTCGATCGTAGTAATACACATGTTCATGCCAAAAGATATAAGATAGTAATGATATAGTGCCACCTACTTCTGGCACTGCCATTTGAGTCATATTGGTATAAAACGCATGAAGAAGCTCCATGTGGATGGATCTTTGGACTCACTCGTTTTTGAAAAGATTGAGACATGTGAACCATGTATATTGGTATATACGCATGAAGAAACTCCATGTAGATGGACCGTTTGGACTCACTTGTTTTTGAATCACTTGAGACATGCAAATCATACCACATAGGCAAGATGACTGAAAGCCTGCTTTCAAAGAAATGAAACAAGAAAGCAACTTGTTGGAAGTAATACATTTTGATGTGTGCAGTCCAATAAGTGCTGAGGCACGCAGTGGATATCGTTATGTTCTTACTTCACAGATGATCTGAGTAGATACTGAGTACATTTACTTGATGAAACACAAATCTGAATTATTGAAAGGTTCAAGTAATTTCAGAGTGAAGTTGGAGATCTTCGTGACAGGAGGATAAAATGTCTATGATATGATCATAGAGATGAGTATCTGAGTTACGAGTTTGGCATACAATTAAGACATTGTGGAAATTGTTTCACAACCAATACCGCCTGGAATACCATAGTGTGATGGTGTGTCCGAACATCATAACTGCACCCTATTGGATATGGTGCATACCATGATGTCTCTTATCGAATTACCACTATCGTTTATGGGTTAGGCATTAGAGACAACCACATTCACTTTAAATAGGGCACCATGTAATTCTGTTGAGATGACACCGTATGAACTATGGTTTAGAGAAACCTAAGCTCTCGTTTCTTAAAAGTTTTGGGCTGCAACGCTTATGTAAAAAGCCTGATAAGCTCGAACCCAAAGCGGATAAATGCATCTTCATAGGACACCCAAAACAGTTGGGTATACCTCCTGTCTCAGTTCCGGAAGCAAAAGGGATTGTTTCTAGAATCGGGTCCTTTCTCGAGGAAAAGTTTCTCTTGAAAGAATTGAGTGGGAGGATGGTGGAGACTTGATGAGGTTATTGAACCATCACTTCAACTAGTGTTTAGCAGGGCACAGGAAGTTGTTCCTATGGCGCCTACACCAATTGAAGTGGAAGCTAATGATAGTGATCATGAAACTTCAGATCAAGTCACTACCGAACCTCGTAGGTCGACAAGGATGCGTACTACTTCAGAGTGGTACTTAATCCTGTCTTGGAGGTCATGTTGCTAGACAACAATGAACCTATGGGCTATGGAGAAGCGATGGTGGGCCCGGATTCCGACAAATGGCTCGAGGCCATAAAATCCGAGAAAGGATCCATGTATAAAACAAAGTGTAGACTTTGGAAGAACTACCTGATGGTCGTAAGGCTGTTGGGTACAGATGGATTCTAAAAGGGAAGACAGACAATGATGGTATGTGTCACCATTAAGAAAGCTCGACTTGTCACTAAGATGTTTTCCGACAACTTCAAGGAGTTGACTACGGTGAGACTTTCTCACCAGAAGCGATGCTTTGAGAGTCTGTTGGAATTGTATTAGCGAGCATCGCATTATTTATGAAATCTTGTAGATAGGATGTCAAAACATCGTTTCCTCGACAATTTTCTTGAGGAAAGGTTGCATGTGATACAACCAGAAGGTTTTTGTCAATCCTAAAAGATGCTAACAACTATGCAAAGCTCCAGTAGTCCTTCTAAGGACTGGATTAAGCATCTCAGAGATGGAATATACGCTTTGATGAGATGATCAAAGACTTTGGGTTTATACAAAGTTTATGAGAAACTTGTATTTCCAAAGAAGTGAGTGGGAGCACTATAGCATTTCTGATGAGTATATGTTATTGACATATTGTTGATCGGAAATGATGTAGAATTTCTGGAAAACATATAGGGTTATTTGAAAGTGTTTTTCAATGGAAAAAACTTGGATTAAGCTACTTGAACATTGAGCATCAAGATCTATAAGGATAGATCAAAATCGCTTGATAGTTGAGGGAGTCCTGGATTAAGGGGTGTCCGGATAGCCGGACTATAGCCTTTGGCCGGACTCCTGGACTTTGAAGATACAAGATTGAAGACTTCGTCCCGTGTCCGGATGGGACTTTCCTTGGCGTGGAAGGCAAGCTTGGCGATACGGATATGAAGATTTCCTACCATTGTAACCGACTCCGTGTAACCCTAACCCTCTTCGGTGCCTATATAAACCAGAGGGTTTTAGTTTGTAGGACGAACAACAATCATACCATAGGCTAGCTTCTAGGGTTTAGCCTCTCTGATCTCGTGGTAGATCTACTCTTGTACTACCCATATCGTCAATATTAATCAAGCAGGAGTAGGGGTTTACCTCCACCGAGAGGGCCCGAACCTGGGTAAAAATATCGTGTCCCTTTTCTCCTGTTACCATCCGCCTAGACGCACAGTTCGGGACCCCCTACCCGAGATCCGCCGGTTTTGACACCGACAATAGTACTTTCAAATGAGTACGCACTGAGACAAGATTTTGAAGGAGTTCAAAATAGATCGGCAGAGAAGGAGTTCTTGGCTGTGTTATTAGGTGTGGGTATTGATGTAGGGCGGAGCCCTAGTCGGAGATCTTTCACGTTTGGAGAGGATCCCTACGAGGAACACGACGAACAAGCGGAAGAACACGAAGAAAAACACACAAGAGGAACACTAAACCGACAAGTATCGATCACACAAGGGCTAGATCATCGAACACATAAGGTAGCACAAGATTCAAAATCAATAAAGGAAAGATACACGAGTAGCTGTTCTTCTCCGTGAGGAGGTCTTGATGGGGGTCCACCCTAGAAGGGGTCTTGAATCCTCTTGGAAGGATCTTCTCCAAGGAGGCGCAATCTCCGAGGAGAAGGTAACCAAGTGGATGAGCAAAGCCCTCACACAAATATGAGCTAATCCTTTGCTGCCTTAACTAGGAGGAGGTGGAGGAGTATTTATAGTCTAGAGCCACGAAGGGGTAAGTGAGGGCTAAGGGGTACATGGGCTAGCCCCGTTACACTGTGCGCAGATAGGCAGGTTGTACCGGTCAAGGTGGCGGTTGTACCGCTGGCGACTCAGGGAGGGCGGAAGTACCGGTCGAGGAAGGCGGTACTTCACCGGGGTCCGTGTCAAGCTTCGCAGATGGTCGTCGGGGCCCCAGCGGTTGTACCGTCGTTGGGCCGGTAGTTCCGGTCATTTGGGATTTACCGGTACATCCGGTCTTTGTACCGGCCTTGCACCGCTTGATCACAGAATGGTGGCCGGTTGTTGGGCGGTAGTCGGCCGGTTGTTCTGCCCGGGCGGTTGTTGGGCGGTTGTACCGGTCCTTCCAGGCTGGGTAGAATGCCTCCTTGATCTTGATGCCCGTCTTGCACCACTCCTTCTCCTTGGTTGCTTACATGGTACCTGAGCATGCAAAGTATCTCCGTTTGAGGTAGTAGCCATGTCTCAAATGGGTTAAAGGGAAGTTCAACAAGGAGAGAGTCAACCTCGGATTGGATGGCACGTGCTTGGGCTCTTGTCATGGGTCCTCTTGGAGCTTGTGTGGTCGAAGTAGTGTCCATGGGGATGATGGGGGGATGCTCCGCATCATCTTCCCCCCCTTGAGAGAGATCCGACCTCAGATCAAAAGTTTCATCTCCATGGTATGGTGCGAGGTCCTTGACGTTGAAGATGTCGCTCACGTTGTACTTCTCTCGAGGTAGGTGGATCTTGTAAGCGTTGTCGTTGTAGCATGCTAGCACCTTGAAAGGTCTGTCGGCTCGAGGAAGAAGCTTGGACTTGCATTCTTTGGGGAAGCGGTCCTTGCGAAGGTGTAGCCACACTAGATCACTAATGTTGAAGACCATGGGTTGCTTGTTGACGTTGAGGTTGGTCGCTAGTCGTTGTATTTGGCGCTCGATGGTTTGTCTTGTATCCTCATGCATCTTCTTGATGTAGCTTGCCCGTGCACTCGCATCCATGTTGGTGCGCTCTTGTAGAGGAAGAGGTAGAATGTCCAATGGGGACAACGGGTTGAAGCCGTAGACGACCTCGAAGGGGGACTTGCCGGTAGTCGAATGTCTTGCACGGTTGTAGGCGTACTCGGCGATGGGTAGACATGCTTCCCACTCCTTGATGTTCTTCTTGATCAAGACGCGAAGTAGAGTGGAGAGTGTGCGGTTCGTCACCTCCGTTTGGCCATCGCTTTGAGGATGGTATGCGGATGAGAACAAGAGCTTGATTCCGAGCTTGGCGCATAGGGTCTTCCAAAAGTAACTCAAGAACTTGACATCACGATCGGAGACGATTGTCTTTGGTACTCCATGGAGTCGCAATTTCCCTACAAAAGAGATTTGCAATGTGTGAAGCATCGTCTATCTTGTTGCAAGGAATGAAATGTGCCATCTTAGAAAATCTATCCACAACAACAAACACGTAATCTTTTCCATTTTGAGTTCTAGGCAAACCAAGTACAAAATCCATGCTAATGTCTTCCCAAGGTTGATAAGGAATAGGAAGAGGCATGTAAAGACCATGAGATTGGGCTTTAGACTTATCTTTGCGACATGTAGAGCATCGGCTGGTGAAGCGTGAGACGTCGCGGAACATCTTGGGCCAAAAGTAGTTCTTGGAGAGCGTGGTGAATGTCTTGTCGCATCCAAAGTGTCCCATGCGTCCGCCTCCATGAGCCTCTTGCAAAAGGAGCACACGAAGAGAAGACTCGGGAATGCATAGTTTGTTAGCTCTCATAAGATAACCATCCTTGATGTAATATTGTTCCCAAGAAGCGTGCGTCAAACACTTAGCATAAGGAATAGCAAAAGATGGGTCATTAGCATACAATTCTTTTATGTGCTCAAAGACAATAACATTCAACTCAAGTTTAGTGACAAGCGTGCATATGCGTGAAAGTGCATCGGCAACTACATTTTCTTTACCCTTAATGTACTTGATCACATAAGGAAAAGATTCAATAAACTCACTCCATTTGGCATGACGCTTGTTCAACTTAGTTTGACCTTTTAGGTACTTAAGCGTTTCATGATCGGTATGGATGACAAACTCATGCGGTCTAAGGTAATGTTCCCAAACATGTAGCACACGCACTAAAGCATACAATTCTTTGTCATAGATGGGATAGTTAAGTTGAGCACCGGAGAGTTTTTCACTAAAGTAAGCAATGGCTCGTTTTTCTTGCATCAAAACTCCGCCAATTCCGGTACCACTTGCATCACAATGAACCTCAAAAGTTCTGTCAAAATTAGGCAAAGCAAGAATCGGAGCATGAGTAAGCAAAGACTTGAGCTCATCAAAAGCGGTGGATTGCAAAGTTCCCCAAACAAAAGGAGTATTCTTCTTACTCAAAGCATGCAAAGGAGCGGTAATAGTGCTAAAAATTTCACAAAGCGACGATAAAAACCCGCGAGACCAAGAAAGCTACGCACTTGTTGCAAATTTGTGGGTTGGGGCCAAGTTTTAATTGCTTCAATTTTAGATTCATCAACATGGACACCCTTGGAAGAGACAACAAAACCCAAGAAAACCACTTTGTCAACACCAAACGTGCATTTTTTCAAGTTTGCATAAAGAAGTTCCTTGCGGAGGGTTTGCAAAACAACCCTAACATGATTAAGATGTTCTTTCATGGTTTTGCTAAACACAAGAATATCGTCGAAGTAAACCACAACAAAGACTCCAATATAAGGGCGAAGCACATAAAGCATAAGACGCACGAAAGTACCAGGAGCTTCCGATAAACCCATAGGCATGACTAACCACTCATATAAGCCAAATTTGGTATTGAAAGCAGTTTTCCATTCATCACCTTCTTGTATGCGGATTTGATAATAGCCACTTTTAAGATCAATTTTTGAGAAAAGTTGGCTCCACTAAGTTCATCAAGCATATCATCTAAGCGAGGAATGGGATGCCTATAGCGAACGGTAATAGCATTTATAGGTCTACAATCGGAACACAAGCGGAAACTTCCATTTGGTTTAGGTAGAAGTATAACGGGAACGGCACAAGGGCTTAGGCTTTCATGTACATGACCGTTGTCGATGAGTTATTGTACTTGCCGTTGAATCTCTTTGGTTTCTTCGGGATTGACTCGGTATGGAGCTTTGTTTGGTAGAGGTGCTCCGGGGATGAGGTCGATTCGATGCTCAATGCCTCGAAGAGGAGGTAGACCCGGAGGTAGCTCATCGGGGAAAACATCTTGGAATTCCCTGCAAAGAGATTGAAACACTAAAGGTAGTTCGTGAGAGGTGTTAGTTTTTGGATCTCCATCCTTGCACACAAGGACAAAGTGCATCACACTCGATGGGTTCTCACACACTTCTCTCATCTCACTTTTTGTGGCAAATAATATGAGGTTTTTCTCTCTAGGCGAAGAGGCGCTCAAGTTTGGCTTGTGGCTCTCACTCACTTTGTGGTGGATCACTTTCTCACTCTTCTCTCCATGATGGGTGGCTTGCTTGTCGGCTATCACTTGACTAGGAGACATAGGTTGTAGCACATACTCCTTCCCTTTCATCTTGAAGCTATAGTGATTGGTACGCCCATTGTGGATGACACCACGGTCGAATTGCCATGGTCGACCAAGAAGGAGGTGGCAAATGGTCATTGGGACCACATCACACTCCAAAGTGTCCTCATATGCACCAATTTTGAAGGAGACTTGGACCGTATGCTCAATTCGGATAGTGCCGGAGTCACTTAGCCATTGAACCTTGTAGGGGTGCGGGTGCTTCCTCTTGACCAATTGAAGCTTGGAGCATAGTTCTTCACTTGCCAAGTTGTGACAACTACCTCCATCGATGATGACCTTGACGGACCTTCCACTGATGCCGGCCTTTATCTGGAAGATGTGGCATCGTTGGTCTTCTTCTTGTTGATGTTGAAGAGTCAAGACCTTGGAGACAACAAGAGCGGGGCTTGAATCTTCATCACAAAAGACTTGGTCATCTTCGTCTTCGTTGCTTGCTCAAGGGCTTCCATTTTTCCTTCACTCATGGAGTCGAAGGTGCCGTCGTCCTTGAAGATCATGGTGCGCTTGTTTGTGCACTCAAAGGACTTGTGGCCTCGACCACCGCAAGTGAAACACTCGAAGGAGCTTGTCTTGACGGTCTCATCGTTTGGAGTAGATGATGAAGCACGTGGCTTGAAGTTGCTTGTAGTGGGAGGAAGACGACTTGAACTTGCCGAAGTTTTCTTGTAACTTGACTTGTCGTCATTGCTTGTAGAAGGTTTGGTTGATGTAGATGTTGGAGGAGGTGTTGAAGCTTGGTTGTTGGAGAAGTCGTAGGTCTTGGACGAGTACTTGGCGTACTTGAAGTCATCTTGCACTTGGCGTTCCGCCTTTGTAGCTTGATGCACGAGCTCAATGAGGGTGGAGTATGGTTGGAAGTCGGCGATCTTCTTGATGGGATGATTGAGTCCATTAAAGAAACGTGCCATAGTTTGCTCATCATCTTCCTTCACATTGGCTCGAATCATGGCTATCTCCATTTCCTTGTAGTATTCTTCAACACTCTTTGTTCCTTGCTTGAGGAGTTGGAGTTTCTTGAAGAGGTCGCGGTTGTAGTAGGTTGGCACAAAACGTGCTCTCATGACATCTTTCATTTGAGACCAAGTGGTGATTGGAGGTTCACCTCTTGCTTGTCGCCTCTCAAGGATTTGTTCCCACCATATGAGCACATAGTCTTGGAACTCAAGTGATGCCATAGCGATCTTCTTCTCTTCCTCATAGTTGTGCAAACGAAAGATTTTGTCGACCTTCAATGCCCATGAGAGGTACTCTTCGGGGTCATTGCTTCCATTGAACTTGGGCATGGAGAATTTGAGCTTTCCATAGCGTTGCTCTTCATTGTGTTGTGGTCGAGGATGATGACGTCTATGTCATTGAGGATTAACAATCTCATGCTGCTCTTGGCGAGGAGGGTCGTTTTCCTCATGTTGCTCTTGTCTTGGTGGATTCCCATTGTCTTCATGCGCTTGATGAACTTGAGGTTCTTGGTGAGCATGTGGTGGAGCTTGTCGAGCTTGTTGTGGGGCTTGTCGATGCACACGTGCTTGGTAGAGCCTCTCTTGGAGTTCCTCACGGAGCGCTTCTTGATATTCACGAGCTTGGTGTCCTCGGCCGGCAACGGCTCGACTTGAGACGCGAAGTGCACGTTGTGCCTCAAGTGCTTGAGCTTCCCGTAGTTGTTGTTCTCGATGTTGCGCCTCGGCGTCTTGTGCATCTTTATGTTGTCGCGCTCGCTCTTCTTGTTCTTGTTGTCGTTGGCGTTGCCGTGCTTGTGCTTGCGCAAATGTAGCTTGGTTTTGACGATGTCGATGATCTTGAGAGTCGGTGTCGTGTAGAGGATTGCGGTTTGCTTGACGGTCTTGACGTGCGGCACGACGAAGAGTGTTTGAAGTAGGTGTACTTGAGTCGTAGAAGGTGTCGTCGGAGTGTCGACTCGAGCGGCTCCGTCTTGAGGATGAAGAAGTGGAATGATGCCGGTTCCTCATCAAGGCGCGGATCTCGTCCATTCTTGCATTATTCTCTTGCTTGTGAGCGTCGAACTTGTTATCAAAGTAGTCTCTTGTACGTTGCTCGGAGAGGCGCAAGTCGGTGGCGAGGTTGTTGATGCGGTCGCTCATTGCTTGTTGCTCTTGGTGCAACGCTTGCTATGCACTCAAAGAGGTGGCTCTTGGTGACGATGAAGACATGTCGTCGTCTTGCTCGAGGAAGAGTGGGTTGGTAGAAGTACTTGGCCTATCCATCATTCCAAGCAAAAATGTGAGTGGTAGAAGGAGAAGAACTTATACCAATGTACCTTTGACCGATGTTGATGATGAATCAAGTTCACTCAAATGCGTACAATGAAATAGCACTATTGGTACCAATCCTTGTCGGTTCTCACACCTACACAAGTAAAAGCTTATGGTGGAGCTTGGTTAGGATAGTGGCACAAAATTGATTGCAATCTATAGTTTGACACAAAGATGTTGAAAAAGATTCGCAAATTCGCAAATGTAACAAGTAGACCAAGCAATTAGTGGTACACAGAAACACACACGCAAATAGATAAGTGGGATTGTGCAAACCAAAAGTGAGCCAAAATGTGGAGTCCACGAAAATGCTCTTATTGGACAATACTAGAGAGACGCTAGCACGATTGCACAATAGGCGGATACAGAACTTGTGCACAACCTACTAGGCGAAAATGCAACTATCTCTATCCCACGTATGCTATATGTATGGTATTTTGGTGCTATTATCCAAGATGATCCAATATGACAATCTTAATGTAGTATGTTGCTATGGTTCTTGCTTATAAGCTCTTTGCTTATCTTTCCTCTTTGCTTAAAAACTTGGGTGGCTCTTTCACTTTTGAGCTCTTTTCTCATGCAAAACTTCACGGACCAAGATAGCAATTGTGTATGCGATGACAACTTTGTGACACACAAATGGATCCCAAGATATGCACCACGGTGGTATGGTATGTATGCTATGGAGTATGATCACTAATGTGCACAAGTCACGTTGCCGGCAATACTCAATGGCTAGTCTCGATGGGTAAGCTACGCAAAAGTAAGGCCATGTGGGTATCAATGGAATTGCAAGGTATGACAAAGATGTCGATGATGTTACCATCCTTGGCGATGATGTGAGCCTTGCGAAGATGAGTCGAGGTGATGATGAAGTCCAACCGTACCTAGATAGCTGAAACACAATAGGACACGGGAACCACAACTCAAAATCTCAAGGACCAAAATGTGGCAAAATCGTCATAGGAGGTGGCGGTGAGCGGTGGTGGTGTTTGTGGAAAGTGGTGTGGGTATGCGGAAGTAGGCGTGGGCTCCGAGCAAAATTTGGCAAAAATATGGTGAAACTGGTATGGGCGGTAGTACCACTCGGACGGGCGGTAGTACCGCTTGAGGTACTCAGCGGTAGTGCCGCTTGGATGGGCGGTAGTACCGGTCGAGGCAGGATTCTTCGCAGATTGATTGTATCGTGGCGCGATTTTGGGGCAGAAATTGATGATTTCGGGGGTAAAATTGGAGAGATTTCGTGGAAGGGAAGTGGGGAAACTTGTGGGAAAGCTAGATCCACTTGAAGCCAAGCAAATTCACGGATCAAAATCAACAAAACATCATCAAACCAACAAATCACAAAAAAATTTGGGGCTATTTTTGGTGGGGATTTTCGGATTTTAGGACGAAATCAACAAAATCAAGCTAGAAAACACGAGGTAGGGGCTCCAAAAACGTGATCAACGTGGCTCATGATACCAAGATGATATTAGGGCGGAGCCCTAGTCGGAGATCTTTCACGTTTGTAGAGGATCCCTACGAGGAACACGACGAAAAAGCGGAAGAACACGAAGAAAAACACACAAGAGGAACACTAAACCGACAAGTATCGATCACACAAGGGCTAGATCATCGAACACATAAGGTAGCACAAGATTCAAAATCAATAAAGGAAATATACATGAGTAGACGTTCTTCTCCGTGAGGAGGTCTTGATGGGGGTCCACCCTAGAAGGGGGTCTTGAATCCTCTTGGAAGGATCTTCTCCGAGGAGGCGCAATCTCCGAGGAGAAGGTAACCAAGTGGATGAGCAAAGCCCTCACACAAATATGAGATAATCCTTTGCTGCCTTAACTAGGAGGAGGTGGAGGAGTATTTATTGTCTAGAGCCACGAAGGGGTAAGTGAGGGCTAAGGGGTACATGGGCTATGCCCGTTACATCATCTTGTGAGACAGGCAGTTGTACCGGCCGAGGTGGCGATTGTACTGGCGACTCGAGGGAGGCGGAAAGTACCCGAGGAAGGCGGTACTTCACTGGGTCCTGTGCTGGCTTCTCTGAGATGGTCGTCGGGGCCCCAGCGGTTGTACCGGTCGTTAGGCCGGTATTTCCGGTCATTTGGGATTCTGAGTAAATCTGGTCTTTGTCTGCCCTTGCACCGCTTGATCACAGAATGGTGGCCGGTTGTTGGGCGGTAGTTGGCCGGTTGTTCTGCCCGGGCGGTTGTTGGGCGGTTGTACCGGTCCTTCCAGGCTGGGTATAATGCTTCCTTGATCTTGATGTCCGTCTTGCACCACTCCTCCTTGGTTGCTTACATGGTACCTGAGCACGCAAAGTGTCTCCGTTTGAGGTAGTAGCCATGTCTCAAATGGGTTAAAGGGATGTTCAACAAGGAGAGAGTCAACCTTGGATTGGACGGCACGTGCTTGGGCTCTTGTCATGGGTCCTCTTGGAGCTTGTGTGGTCGAAGTAGTGTCCATGGGGATGATGGAGGGATGCTCCGCATCAAGTATTGAGTAAGACTCAAGACCTGACCACGGTAGAAGAGAGAGAAAGGACGAAGGTCATCCCCTATGCTTTAGACGTAGGCTCCACAGTATGCTATGTTGTATACCGCACCTAAAGTGTGCCTTGCCATGAGTCATTCAAGGGGTACAAGTGTGATCCAGGAATGGATAACAAGACAGCGGTCAAACATATCCTTAGTAACTAGTGGACTAAGGAATTTTCTCGATTATGGAGGTGGTAAAAGAGTTAAATGCGTAAAGGGTTACGCCGATGCGAACTTTGAAACTAATCCGGATTATACTGAGTAGTAAACCGGAATCGTATAGTAGAACAGTTATTTGGAATAGCTCCAAATAGAGCGTGGTAGCTGCATCTAGGAGATGACATAGATATTTATAAAGCACACACGGGTCTGAAAGGTTCAGACCCGCTGACTAATAAACTCTCTCACAAGCGAGATATGATCAAAACCAATGGGTGTTGGATTCATTTTAATCACATAGTGATGTGAACTAGATTATTGACTCTAGTACAAGTGGGAGAATGTTGGAAATATGCCCTAGAGGCAATAATAAAATGGTTATTATTATATTTCCTTGTTCATGATAATTGTCTATTGTTCATGCTATAATTGTATTAACTGGAAACCGTAATACATGTGTGAATACATAGACCACAACATGTCCCTAGTGAGCCTCTAGTTGACTAGCTCGTTGATCAATAGATGCTTATGGTTTCCTGACCATGGACATAGGATGTCATTGATAACGGGATCACATCATTAGGAGAATGATGTGATGGACAAGACCCAATCCTAAGCATAGCACAAGATCGTGTAGTTCGTTTGCTAAAAGCTTTTCTAATGTCAAGTATCATTTCCTTAGACCATGAGATTGTGCAACTCCGGATACCGTAGGAATGCTTTGGGTGTGCCAAACGTCCACAACGTGAATCGGGTGGCTATAAAGGTACACTACAGGCATCTGCGAAAGTATCTGTTGGGTTGGCACGAATAGAGAATGGGATTTGTCAATCCGTGTGAAGGAGAGTTATCTCTGGGCCCACTCGGTAGGACATCATCGTCATGGGCACAATGTGATCAGGGAGTTGATCACGGGATGATGTGTTATGGAGCGAGTAAAGAGACTTGCCATAACGAGATTGAACAAGGTATCGGTATACCGACGATCGAATCTCGGGCAAGTACTATACCGATGAGACAAAGGGAATTTTATACGGGATTGATTGAATCCTTGACATCGTGGTTCATCCGATGAGATCATCGTGGAACATGTGGGAGCCAACATGGGTATCCAGATCCCGCGGTTGGTTATTGGCTGGAGAGTTGTCTCGGTCATGTCTGCATGGTTCCCGAACCCGTAGGGTCTACACACTTAAGGTTCGATGACGCTAGGGTTATAAGGAATAGATGTACGTGGTTACCGAATGTTGTTCGGAGTCCCAGATGAGATCTCGGACATCAGGAGGAGTTCCGGAATGGTCCGGAGGTAAAGATTTATAAATGGGAAGTCCTGTTTTGGTCACCGGAAAAGTTTCGGGTGTTATCGGTAACGTACCGGGACCACCGGGAGGGTCCCGGGGGTCACCAGGTGGGGCCACCGGCCCTAGAGGGCTGCGTGGGCCAAGTGTGGGAGGGGACCAGCCACGTGTGGGCTGGTCCGCCCCCCCCCACCAGGGCCCAAGGCGAAGAGAGAAGGGAAAAGGGGAAACCCTAGGCTCAGATGGGTCTAAGGCCCACCTAGTGGTGCGCCCCCTCTCTCCCCCCCTTGGCCGCCCCCCTAGATGGGATCTAGGGCTGGCCGCCACCCCTAGGGGTGGAAACCTAGGTGGGGGCGCAGCCCCTATCTTTCCCCTATATATAGTGGGGGTTTGGGGCTGCCATACACATGAGAACATCTCCCTCTTGGCGCAGCCCTACCCCTCTCCCTCCTCGTCTCTTGCGGTGCTTGGCGAAGCCCTGCTGGAGTGCCATGCTCCTCCACCACCACCACGCCGTCGTGCTGCTGCTGGACGGAGTCTTCCCCAACCTCTCCCTCTCCCCTTGCTGGATCAAGGCACGGGAGACGTCATCGGGCTGCACGTGTGTTGAACGCGGAGGCGCCGTTTTTCGGCGCTTAGATCGGAATCAACCGCGATCTGAATCGCTACGAGTACGACTCCTTCATCCGCGTTCTTGTAACGCTTCCACATCGCGATCTTCAAGGGTATGAAGATGCACTCCCCTCTCTCTCGTTGCTAGTATCTCCGTAGATTGATCTTGGTGATGCATAGAAAATTTTGAATTTCTGCTACGTTCCCCAACAGTGGCATCATGAGCTAGGTCTATTGCGTAGATTCTTTGCACGATTAGAACACAAGTAGTTGTGGGCGATGGTTTGTACAATTTGCTTACCGTTACTAGTCCTATCTTGATTCGGCGGCATTGTGGGATGAAGCGGTCCGGACCGACCTTACACGTACGCTTACGTGAGATGTGTTCCACGGATGACATGCACTTGTTGCATAAGGTGGCTAGCGTGCCGATCTCTCCCACTTTAGTCAGATCGGATTCGATGAAAAGGGTCCTTATGAAGGGTAAATAGCAATTGGCATATCACCGTTGTGGCTTTGCGTAGGTAAGAAACGTGCTTGCTAGAAACCCATAGCAGCCACGTAAAACATGCAACAACAATTAGAGGACGTCTAACTTGTTTTTGCAGGGTATGATTTGTGATGTGATATGGCCAAAAGAATGTGATGAATAATATATGTGATGTATGAGATTGATCATGTTCTTGTAATAGGAATCACGACTTGCATGTCGATAAGTATGACAACCGGTAGGAGCCATAGGAGTTGTCTTATTTATTGTATGACCTGCGTGTCAATGATAACGCCATGTAATTACTTTACTTTATTGCTAACCGTTAGCCATAGTAGTAGAAGTAATAGTTGGCGAGACAACTTCATGAAGACATGATGATGGAGATCATGGTGTCATGCCGGTGACAATGATGATCATGGAGCCTCGAAGATGGAGATCAAAAGGAGCAAAATGATATTGGCCATATCATGTCACTATTTGATTGCATGTGATGTTTATCATGTTTATGCATCTTATTTGCTTAGAACGATGGTAGTAAATAAGATGATCCCTCATAATAATTTCAAGAAAGTGTTCCCCCTAACTGTGCACCATTGCGAAAGTTCGTTGTTTCGAAGCACCACGTGATGATCGGGTGTGATAGATTCTAACGTTCACATACAACGGGTGTAAGCCAGATTTACACACGCGAAACACTTAGGTTGACTTGACGATCCTAGCATGTACACACATTGCCTCGGAACACAAGAGACCGAAAGGTCGAACATGAGTCGTATAGTGGATACGATCAACATGAAGATGTTCACCGATGATGACTAGTTTGTCTCACGTGATGATTGGACACGGCCTAGTTGACTCGGATCATGTATCACTTAGATGACTAGAGGGATGTCTATCTGAGTGGGAGTTCATAAGATGAACTTAATTATCCTGAACACAGTCAAAAAGTTTTTGCAAATTATGTCGTAGCTCGCGCTTTAGTTCTACTGTTTTAGATATGTTCCTAGAGAAAATTTAGTTGAAAGTTGATAGTAGAAATTATGCGGACTGGGTCCGTAAACTGAGGATTGTCCTCATTGCTGCGTAGAAGGCTTATGTCCTTAATGCACCGCTCGGTGTGCTGAACCTCGAGCCTCGTTTTTGGATGTTGCGAACATCTGACATACACGTTTTGATGACTACGTGATAGTTCAATGTGTAATATTAAACGGTTTAGAATTGAGGCACCGAAGACATTTTTTAAAACGTCGCAGAACATATGAGATGTTCCAAGAGCTGAAATTGGGATTTCAGGCTCGTGCCCACGTCAAGAGGTATAAGACCTCCGACGAGTTTCTTAGCCTGCAAACTAAGGGACAAAAGCTCAATCGTTGAGCTTGTGCTCAGATTGTCAGAGTACAACAATCACTTGAATTGAGTGGGAGTTAATCTTCCAGATGAGATAGTGATGTTTCTCCAAAGTCATTTCCACCAAGCTACTAGAGCTTCGTGATGAGCTATAACATATCGTGGATAGATATGATGATCCTTGAGCTATTCGCGATGTTTGACACCCTGAAAGTAGAAGTCAAGTAGGAGCATCAATTGTTGATGGTTAGTAAAACCATTAGTTTCAAGAAGGGCAAGGGCAAGAAGGGATACTTCATGAAACGGCAAATCAGTTGCTGCTCTAGTGAAGAAACCCAAGGTTGAACCCAAACCCGAAACTAAGTGCTTCTGAAATAAGGGGAACGGTCACTGAAGCGGAACTACCCTAGATACTTGGTAGATGAGAAGGCTGGCAAGGTCGATAGAAGTATATTGGATATACATTATGTTAATGTGTACTTTACTAGTACTCCTAGTAGCACCAGGGTATTAGATACCGGTTCAGTTGCTAAGTGTTAGTAACTCGAAATAAAAGCTACGGAATAAACGGAGACTAGCTAAAGGTGAGCTGACGATATGTGTTGGAAGTGTTTCCAAGATAGATGTGATCAAGCATCGCACGCTTGGTGTTAAACCTAAATAATTGTTATTTGGTGTTTGCGTTGAGCATAGACATGATTGGATTATGTTTATCGCAACACGGTTATTCATTTAAGGAGAATAATGGTTACTCTGTTTATTTGAATAATACCTTCAATGGTCTTGCACTTAAAATGAATGGTTTATTGAATCTCGATCGTAGTAATACACATGTTCATGCCAAAAGATATAAGATAGTAATGATATAGTGCCACCTACTTGTGGCACTGCCATTTGGGTCATATTGGTATAAAACGCATGAAGAAGCTCCATGTTGATGGATCTTTGGACTCACTCATTTTTGAAAAGATTGAGACATGTGAACCATGTATATTGGTATATACGCATGAAGAAACTCCATGCAGATGGACCGTTTGGACTCACTTGTTTTTGAATCACTTGAGACATGCAAATCATACCACATAGGCAGGATGACTGAAAGCCTCGTTTTCAGTAAAATGGAACAAGAAAGCAACTTGTTGGAAGTAATGCATTTTGATGTGTGCAGTCCAATAAGTGCTGAGGCACACACATGATATCGTTATGTTCTTACTTCACAGATGATTTGAGTAGATACTGAGTATATTTACTTGATGAAACACAAATCTGAATTATTGAAAGGTTCAAGTAATTTCAGAGTGAAGTTGGAGATCGTCGTGACAGGAGGATAAAATGTCTATGATATGATCATAGAGATGAGTATCTAAGTTACGAGTTTGGCATACAATTAAGACATTGTGGAAATTGTTTCACAACCAATACCGCCTGGAACACCATAGTGTGATGGTGTGTCCGAACATCATAACTGCACCCTATTGGATATGGTGCATACCATGATGTCTCTTGTCGAATTACCACTATCGTTTATGGGTTAGGCATTAGAGACAACCACATTCACTTTAAATAGGGCACCACGTAATTCTGTTGAGATGACACCGTATGAACTATGGTTTAGAGAAACCTAAGTTGTCGTTTCTTAAAAGTTTGGGGCTGCGATACTTATGTAAAAAGCCTGATAAGCTCGAACCCAAAGCGGATAAATGCATCTTCATAGGACACCCAAAACAGTTGGGTATACCTCATGTCTCAGTTCCGGAAGCAAAAGGGATTGTTTCTAGAATCGGATCCTTTCTCAAGGAAAAGTTTCTCTTGAAAGAATTGAGTGGGAGGATGGTGGAGACTTGATGAGGTTATTGAACCATCACTTCAACTAGTGTGTAGCAGTATGCAGAAGTTGTTCCTATGGCGCCTACACCAATTGAAGTGGAAGCTAATGATAGTGATCATGAAACTTCAGATCAAGTCACTACCAAACCTCGTAGGTCGACAAGGATGCGTACTACTTCAGAGTGGTACTTAATCCTTTCTTGGAGGTCATGTTGCTAGACAACAATGAACCTACGAGCTATGGAGAAGCGATGGTGGGCCCGGATTCCGACAAATGGCTCGAGGCCATAAAATTCGAGAAAGGATCCATGTATAAAAGAAAGTGTAGACTTTGGAAGAACTACCTGATGGTCGTAAGGCTGTTGGGTACAGATGGATTCTAAAAGGGAAGACAGACAATGATGGTATGTGTCACCATTAAGAAAGCTCGACTTGTCACTAAGATGTTTTCCGACAACTTCAAGGAGTTTACTACGGTGAGACTTTCTCACTCGTAGCGATGCTAAGAGTCTGTTGGAATTGTATTAGCAGTTACTGCATTATTTATGAAATCTTGCAGATAGGATGTCAAAACATTTGTTTCCTCGACAATTTTCTTGAGGAAAGGTTGCATGTGATACAACCGTAAGGTTTTTGTCAATCCTAAAAGATGCTAACAAGTATGCAAAGCTCCAAAGAGTCCTTCTAAGGACTGGAGTATGCATCTCAGAGATTGTATATTTGCTTTGATGAGATGATCAAAGACTTTGGGTTTATACAAAGTTTATGAGAAACTTGTATTTCCAAAGAAGTGAGTGGGAGCACTATAGCATTTCTGGTGAGTATATGTTATTGACATATTGTTGATCGAAAATGATGTAGAATTTCTAGAAAACATATAGGGTTATTTGAAAGTGTTTTTCAATGGAAAAAACCTGGATTAAGCTACTTGAACATTGAGCATCAAGATCTATAAGGATAGATCAAAATCGCTTGATAGTACTTTCAAATGAGTACGCACCGTGACAAGGTTTTGAAGGAGTTCAAAATAGATCGGAAGAGAAGGAGTTCTTGGCTGTGTTATTAGGTGTGAGTATTGAGTAAGACTCAAGACCTGACCACGGCAGACGAGAGAGAAAGGACGAAGGTCGTCCCCTATGCTTTAGACGTAGGCTCCATAGTATGCTATGCTGTATACCGCACCTAAAGTGTGCCTTGCCATGAGTCAGTCAAGGGGTACAAGTGTGATCCAGGAATGGATAAGAAGATAACGGTCAAACATATCCTTAGTAACTAGTGGACTAAGGAATTTTCTCGATTATGGAGGTGGTAAAAGAGTTCGTCGTAAAGGGTTACGCCGATGCGAACTTTGACACTAATCCGGATTATACTGAGTAGTAAACCGGAATCGTATAGTAGAACAATGTAGCGACCTGACCCAAAATCGGTCAAATCTACGTATGCATTCATCCCAAGATCATCTTTGGTACTCACGATTACATCGATAAAGTAATCAAAGTTCAATCACACCTGAATATCATTAAACGATTCTCATATAGAGTCTTTATTACAAGGGAATAAATTCGCTCAAGGCCAACTCATGAGAAATAAACTACTAATGCCGCGGAAGCGTCGAAGATAAGCGAGTCCATCCGACTCCAAAGGGCAATCGCCAAGCGCTGAGCGTAGCCTCACTCGATCGGAATATATCTACGCAACATAATACGTTGCAGCCATGTAGGTCAGCTTTTGGAATAAGTGGCAAGTCATGAAGAATAACAATAATCAAGTTACTAACTCTATATGCATTTTGGTGTGGAGCTCTAAGTTTCATCAATTTGCGTAAAGCCAATTTTATCCTACTACAGTGGACTTATTTGCAAATTACTACAAATTGTTGGTAGTTATTGAGATGGTTCCGCCAACCAATATCTCGTTCCCAATTATTAAGTCATAAACCCTCAAATTAATTCATTAGTTTTAGTGTTGAGATATCCGAATACTTCCAAGTTCCAGAGGCTCAAATGTCCGTGAATCGGGGACACGGCTAATCGATTAGGTTATAACTCTGCAGAGGTTTATGCACTTTCCCGCAAGAATCATTCCCTCCTTTAAAGTCTTCGCACTTCATGGTGTTTGAAGACGGGCCAGATGAAACAGGGTCTTCCAAAGAGTTCTTACCGCCCTTTGCCGGTACCCATCCAATCCTACCGTTCTTCTACATCTCGTAGTACCGTCAGCCAACGTCACTACTAGGGTCAACCCAGCCAGAGCCCATAATGGCTTGCGGCTGCATTGTAAGCTTCCGGTCATGGGGTATCCATCCTTCTCTTCGTGGCTGGGTGAAGCTTTCCGCAAGATGTCATGGCGCTTCTCCATGCATCCCGCCACCACTGGGTGCTCCAGGTGCCCGCCAACCGCCCTCCACCCAAAGAGTGATTTTCCGAAGTCCATCTTGATCATTGTAGTTCATGGGGTTATCATCATCATTGACTCTCACATCTTGCTTATGAATATCACTCATACCAAATCCCGTCTACGAGCATAGCAAAATAACTACTACGTCACAGGGTCATGGTAACAAGGGATTGGTTCATCCTACCACATGATACTACTCAAGTTTAATGACTTCAAGATTTCACTACTGCATGCATGGTGGGGTGGTGACAACTACTAATGCACAAAAACATAGGTATAGAAATAACATGATCAAAACTTGCCTTGTTGATGATCCTCGTAAGCTAAAGAGTCGTAGTAGCAAGCTTAGCACTCAGGGAAACTCTACCGAGACAAACAATAACACAATAAGCACAAAGCAAGAGGATCATACAAGATAACAATAGTAACATAGCACAACAAAACAATCAAAACCAAATCCAAAAGAAAAACTCAAAGAAACCAATTCAAAGTTTTTCCTACTCCAAACAATAACAAAAATAGTTTTTATATAACAAAAATTCCTTAATATAACCTAATCATGGTTTTAGGTTAACTTAACAGAAAAGGATTCACTAAGCAACTAGGAGCAAAAATAATTAATTAAAAAGCTATTATAAAACTCATTCTAGGCCTAATCCAATTTCTATTAAGAAAATAATTTAAAACTTTTATTAATTATAAATAAAAGTTCATCTACTAGAATGACAGAAACTAACCTAGAATAACTAATCACAAGTTAAAAATAAATTAATTTACTAATTAATTTAATAGGAAAACAGAACTAGTTAATTAATTAGGATTAATAGGATTCTGCTTAGAACTAATTATTTATTAATCCTAAAATACCCAAATTAATTTCTAGGGTTTGGCAATGTCAAAATAAAGTGGTGACAAAAAGAATCATGCAAAAATAATTTTTCTAACTAAAGTTATAGCAGATTTACTATTCTGGCTAAAACAATATTAAAGCATTTTTAATTATTTTTAACATGGCTAAATATATAATCTACAGAAACTACACAAAATTTGCAATCCAACAAAAAAAGAATCATCAAAAATATTAAACAGAATAAAAGATATACATTTTTGAAAAGCAGAAACTATTAAGCTAAAAGCGTAAAATCAAAATAAAAGAAAAAGGCCTAATGGGCCTATCTTTGTATACAATAGTTAGATAGCCTAAACGGGCCCTAGGTTTAAACTAAAGCGAACCGGCCTAAAAAACCTAAACTAAAACTAAACCGATCGGAACCGGCCGGTTTATAAATAAAACCTAACCCTTGGGGTTTCTAATCCTAGCCCTAGATCTAGGATCTGGACGGGGAGGGCGATGGGGGCTTACCGGACTCCAGCGGCGGCCCGGCGAGAGTGCGTCAGGCGTCGAGGCGGCCAGCGAGCTCCATGAGTCGTCGGGAAGACGCGCCCGAGGTCGGGGAGGGTTCGATGGTGTCGGGTTGGTCGGGGGGCTAGGGTGGCGTCGGCGGCTTTGGCGGTGGCGAGCTCGGGACTCAGTGAGCTCGGGAGAGAGAGGAGAGGGCTCCGTGAGGCTAGGGGGAATGGAGTCTTGAGGCTCTGGCTTTATAGCACGGGTTCGTCCTCGCTTGAGGCGGGGATCGAGGCGATCGGGATCCCAATCGCCGGGATCCAGCGATCTCCATGAGCGATGCGTGGGCGAGGGGGAAGAAGATGGGGCGGTCCCACGGGTCGAGAGAGAGAGAGAGGCGGGTCGAGCGGGTGGCCGAGGCCTAGGGGATTCAAGCGGCGAGAGAGGAGGGTGAGCTGGCTGGCCTGTTGGCCAAGTGGGCGGTGGCTTGGGCTTGGGCCAGCGCTGGGGTCTGGGCCTGGGGTGGCCTAGCTGGCGCCCCTGGGGGTTTTTCTCTTTATTTTTTTTAAATAAAACAGAAACAAAAATAAAACAATATCTATAAATATTTTATATAGGGTATATATATACCAAAATGATCAGGAGAAAATTCCCTTTCATTTGAACATTTTTCCAAAGGCAAAATCCAAACTTTATAAAAATCCATTTTTTTTCAAATTCAAATAAAATTCAGATTTGAATCCAAATCTTTTGGCAATGTTTCCTCTGATATTTTTGGAGTGTCATGTTTGCTCCTCTCATACTTTTGATCAAGTATTTATCAGGCTTGGTTTTTTGAAATGATTCCCACATGCCAAGTTTGAAATTCAAATTCAAAACTCAAAATTCTCTGAAGCTTCAAATGGCATTCAAATTCAAAGCAGGATGCATAGGATGCTTAGCTATAATTGTAAAACATTCCAAATAGGAAATTTGGGATGTTACAAACCTACCCACCTTAAGATGAATCTCGCCCTCGAGATTGGGTTAACTAACAAATAGGTGCGGGTGGTCTCGAAGAAGGTCTTCTTGGCGCTCCCAGTGGCTTCTTCCTCGGTGTGGTGACTCCACAAAGCACCTTGCAAAATTTGATGACCTTGCTGCGGGTGACTCTGCTTGCAGTTTGAGAATTCGGACGGGTTTCTCCTTGTAAGTCAAATCATCAAGCTGTATGGCCTCTAGGGGCACCGTGTCTCTCAACGGAACATCGGCCATGTCGGCATGACACTTCTTCAAATGAGAAACATGGAAGACATCATGAACTCGGACAATCCTTCCGCAATTCCAACTTGTAAGCAACCTCTCCACGACGTTCGAGGATTTTGTAGGGGCCAATGAATCGGGTGCTAACTTTCCCTTGACTCCAAACCTCTTGATTCATCCAAGGTGCAGGTTTCCAACACTATGAGGTCTGCGGAAATTTATGGTTCCCGATGTTGAGGGTTGCATGACGACCTCGCCGCCATCATTTCTCCTCTGCAGGAACCGACGCCGAAGGGGGCTTCTAAGGGTTCTAGTGGGCAACCCGTACTTTTCCACAACTACCCTTGATATGAATGAATGCGTTGCACCGTAATCAAAGAGAACCAAAACTGAACGTGAATTCAATAAAACTTACCAACCACGATTATGCGGCTGATCATAGACGTCCTCCACGCGTCGATGTGGTTCACCTGAGCACGAGGGAACGGATTGGGCCTCTTCGCTGAGCCTTCATTGCCATTTCCATTCCTCTGCTTGGCCTCCGGGCAGTCGGTGGCATAGTGCCCTGTCTTCTGGCACTTGAAGCAGGTGATGTGGCTCAGATCCTTCGGAGCCGGGGCAGAACGGTGCTGATTGCCATTACCATTACCATTGCCATTGCCATGGCCTGACTTGTTGTCCTGGCTGCGGTTGTTCCCATTTCCTCCATGGTTATGACCTCCATGGTTATGATGGGTGTGCCCTCCTGAGTATGGTGCATAACGGGGCTTCTGCTGAGCTCCCGAGTTGTGCTTCCCACAGCTGTACTTCCGCTTGCGGCTTCGATCTGCTGCTTGCCTTCAAGTATGATGGCCTTGTCTACCGATCCACAGTAGTTGGCGAAGGTGGCCACCATAAGCTGCATGCCCAGTTCATCATTGAGTCCCTCAAGGAACTTCTCCTGTTTTGCGGCATCTGTGGCCACATCATCAGGGGCATAGCGAGCAAGCTTGCTGAATTCATCCACGTACTGTGCCACAGTACGGTTTCCCTGGCGCAAGTTGCGGAACTCACGCTTCTTCAGACTCATGGCTCCAGCTGAGACATGAGCGGTGCGGAAGGCCTCCTGGAATTGATCCCATGTGATAGCACCAATGGGATAAGTGGCGGTGTAATTCTCCCACCAAGAAGCTGCAGGTCCATCCAGTTGATGCGCGGCAAAGCACACCTTCTCAGCATCAGTGCATCCAACGGTGATTAGCTCTCTTCCGACTTTGCGGAGCCAATCATCAGCCACAATCGCCGGTGCTACTAGAGAACATCATGGCGGATTCAACCTCGTAAATCGAGTCAAGTTGTCCACGATTGGGTGGTGGCGGTGGATTGTTGGCGGTGTTGTTCTGATTCTGAATAAGGAGTTGCATCGGTGCATTCTGCTTGGAAGCGGTAGGTGAGCTCCGGCGGAAACCAAAGGTCACGTCTCGGAGGCATCTGTTGTTTTGGAGTGGATGAGAAATTAGAATAGAACAATGGTCTATGAGGAATAACACTACCCATATGAATGCACAATCATATAACACACCAATCATTTATTCATTCCACTCAAACATGGTTCAAACTCGATTACAAAAGCTCATGACTAATCGAAGGAAAAACATCGGCCCTAACTGATCGACGAAAAAGTAAAAGATAACATGGTGGTCGACTAAAAGTCTTCATCGATGGCGCCTCCTCTTGGGGTTTCCTTCGGTGGTACTCCTTGAAATCCTGATCATTGCTCACGAGGGTGCTTCGTCTCCACTCGGGTAAAGGTCCTCTCCCAAGTCCATCTTTTCCTCTATCGCGGCAAGCTTCATCTTGGTCGTCGACTATCTCCATGAAGTCCGTGATTTCTTCCTCATGGCCAAGGAAGTCTGCGCGTGCCTTCTCCTCCAGTTCGATTCGCGGAACAAAAGCCTCCTATGTGTCTTCGAAGTTACGGCGAAGTCCGAATCTCCCGTTTCCGAGAAGACACTCCAAGTCCTGGATGTCTACGAGAGTGGAATCGTCCTCAATGGTACGGATGATATCTCCATTCCTTGCCTGCGAGAAACCATGGCGAGGTCGAGTGATCGAAGTTCGCCTCAGACTCCTCTCGGAGATGTCCAAGTGCTCGATAGATCGCCACGTCCTTCCGATGATCCAGTTGAACTCGGTGAACTCAAAGTTGATAGGATCCGTGTGTCCTCCAAAGGTTCTCCACAGGATATGCACCTCAATCAGATGGCGGGTGTCCGCGGAAGTGCATTAGTGGGCTTCCCGGTGATCGAGGGTAGAGCTATCTTCACCGCTTCACCATCTGGACCAGCTTTCTTCGAAGGGCATCGTCTCATCGGGTGGCGTAACTCCGGTAGCAAAACCGGGGTGAACTTCGGCGGCCATCTAGAATGTTGAAAATAGGAGAAGAGTCGAATTGAGCAGGGGGAATTACGGAATAAAAAGAATTTAAAGTAAATGGTCTCTGCTTATGGCTTTCCGATCCTAGGGGTTACGATCCTCTGATCGTGTGCTCGATACCATCTCTGTGGCGACCTGACCCAAAATCGGTCAAATCTACGTATGCATACCATCCCAAGATCATCTTTGGTACTCACAAAGTACATCGATAAAGTAATCAAAGTTCAATCACACCTGAATATCATTAAACGATTCTCATATAGAGTCTTTATTACAAGGGAATAAATTCGGCTCAAGGCCAACTCATGAGAAATAAACTACTAATCTTGAGCGTCGAAGATAAGCGAGTCCATCCGACTCCAAAGGGCAATCGCCAAGCGCGGGCGTAGCCTCACTCTGATCGGAATATATCTACGCAACATAATACGTTGCAGCCATGTAGGTCAGCTTTTGGAATAAGTGGCAAGTCATGAATAATAACAATAATCAAGTTACTAACTCTATATGCATTTTGGTGTGGAGCTCTAAGTTTCATCAATTTGCGTAAAGCCAATTTTATCCTACTACAAAGGGACTTATTTGCAAATTACTACAAATTGTTGGTAGTTATTGAGATGGTTCCGCCAACCAATATCTCGTTCCCAATTATTAAGTCATAAACCCTCAAATTAATTCATTAGTTTTAGTGTTGAGATATCCGAATACTTCCAAGTTCCAGAGGCTCAAATGTCCGTAATCGGGACACGGCTAATCGATTAGGTTATAACTCTGCAGAGGTTTAGCACTTTCCCGCAAGAATCATTCCCTCCTTTAAAGTCTTCGCACTTCATGGTGTTTGAAGACGGGGACGAATGAAACAGGGTCTTCCAAAGAGTTCTTCCGCCCTTGCGGTACCCATCCAATCCTACCGTTCTTCTACATCTCGTAGTACCCGTCCAGCTAAGCGTCACTACTAGGGTCAACCCTAGCGAGCCCATAATGGCTTGCGGCTGCATTGAGGTAAGCTTCCGGTCATGGGGTATCCATCCTTCTCTTCGTGGCTGGGTGAAGCTTTCCGCAAGATGTCATGGCGCTTCTCCATGCATCCCGGCCACCAGGTGCTCCAGGTGCCCGTCAACCGCCCTCCACCCAGTAGTGATTTTCAAGTCCATCTTGATCATTGTAGTTCATGGGGTTATCATCATCATTGACTCTCACATCTTGCTTATGAATATCACTCATACCAAATCCGCCTCTGAGCATAGCAAAATAACTACTACGTCCGGGTCATGGTAACAAGGGATTGGTTCATCCTACCACATGATACTACTCAAGTTTAATGACTTCAAGATTTCACTACTGCATGCATGGTGGGGTGGTGACAACTACTAATGCACAAAAACATAGGTATAGAAATAACATGATCAAAACTTGCCTTCTTTGATGATCCTCGTAAGCTAAAGAGTCGTAGTAGCAAGCTTACGCACTCTAAACTCTACCGAGACAAACAATAACACAATAAGCACAAAGCAAGAGGATCACACAAGATAACAATAGTAACATAGCACAACAAAACAATCAAAACCAAATCCAAAAGAAAAACTCAAAGAAACCAATTCAAAGTTTTTTCCTACTCCAAACAATAACAAAAATAGTTTTTATATAACAAAAATTCCTTAATATAACCTAATCATGGTTTTAGGTTAATTTAACAGAAAAGGATTCACTAAGCAACTAGGAGCAAAAAGAATTAATTAAAAAGCTATTATAAAACTCATTCTAGGCCTAATCCAATTTCTATTAAGAAAAATAATTTAAAACTTTTATTAATTATAAATAAAAGTTCATCTACTAGAATGACAGAAACTAACCTAGAATAACTAATCACAAGTTAAAAATAAATTAATTTACTAATTAATTTAATAGGAAAATAGGAACTAGTTAATTAATTAGGATTAATAGGATTCTGCTTAGAACTAATTATTTATTAATCCTAAAATACCCAAATTAATTTCTAGGGTTTGTCAATGTCAAAATAAAGTGGTGACAAAAAGAATCATGCAAAAATAATTTTTCTAACTAAAGTTATAGCAGATTAACTATTCTGGCTAAAACAATATTAAAGCATTTTTAATTATTTTTAACATGGCTAAATATATAATCTACAGAAACTACACAAAATTTGCAATCCAACAAAAAAAAGAATCATCAAAAATATTAAACAGAATAAAAGATATACATTTTTGAAAAGCAGAAACTATTCGCTAAAACAGAAAATCAAAATAAAGAAAAAGGCCTAATGGGCCTATCATCGTATACATGCGTTAGATAGCCTAAACGGGCCCTAGGTTTAAACTAAACGAACCGGCCTAAAAAAACCTAAACTAAAACTAAACCGATCGGAACCGGCGGTTTTATAAATAAAACCTAACCCTTGGGGTTTCTAATCCTAGCCCTAGATCTAGGATCGGACGGGGAGGGCGATGCTTGGGCTTACCGGACTCAGCGCAAGGCGGCGAGAGTGCGTCCAGGCGTCCGGGCGTCAGCGAAGCTCCGGCAGTCGTCGGGAAGACGCGCACGAGGTCGGGAGGGGTTCGGTGGTGTCGGGGTTGGTCGAGGGGCTAGGGTGGCGTCGTGGCGGCTTTGGCGTGTGGCGAGCTCAGGACTCCGGTGAGCTCGGAGAGAGAGGAGAGGGGCTCCGGTGAGGCTAGGGGAATGGAGTCACGGGGCTCCGGCTTTTATAACAGGGTTCGTCCTCGCTTGAGGATCGAGGCGATCGGGATCCCGGGTCCTTGGGATCCGCGATCTCCCATGAAAGCGGCGTGGGCGAGGGGGAAGAAGATGGGCGGGTCCCACGGGTCGAGAGAGAGAGAGGGGGCGGGTCGAGCGGGTGGCCGAGGCCTAGGGGATTCAAGGCCGAGGAGAGGGAGGGTGAGGTCACGGCCTGTTGGCCAAGTGGGCCGGGCTGGCTTGGGCCAAGGCTGGGTCATGGCCGGGCCGGGCTCTGGGTGGCCTAGTGGCGCCCTGGGGTTTTTCTTTATTTTTTTAAATAAAACAGAAACAAAAATAAAACAATATCTATAAATATTTTATATAGGGTATATATATATACCAAAATGATCAGGAGAAAATTCCCTTTCATTTGAACATTTTTCCAAAGGCAAAATCCAAACTTTATAAAAATCAATTTTTTTAAAATTCAAAAAAAAATCAGATTTGAATACAAAAATTTAGGCAAGTATTTCGTCTGATATTTTTGGAGTGTCATGTTTGCTCCTATCATACCTTTGATCAAGTATTTATCGTGCTTGGTTTTTTTGAAATGAGTCCCACATGCCAAGTTTGAAATTCAAATTCAAAACTCAAAATTCTCTGAAGCTTCAAATGGCATTCAAATTCAAACATGATGCATAGGATGCTTAGCTATAATTGTAAAACATTCCAAATAGGAAATTTGGGATGTTACAAACAGTTATTTGGAATAGCTCCAAATAGAGCGTGGTAGCTACATCTAGGAGATGACATAGATATTTGTAAAGCACACACAGATCTGAAAGGTTCAGACCCGTTGACTAATAAACCTCTCTCACAAGCGAGATATGATCAAAACCAATGGGTGTTGGATTCATTGCAATCACATAGTGATGTGAACTAGATTATTGACTTTAGTGCAAGTGGGAGACTGTTGGAAATATGCCCTAGAGGCAATAATAAAATGGTTATTATTATATTTCCTTGTTCATGATAATTGTCTATTGTTCATGCTATAATTGTATTAACTAGAAACCGTAATACATGTGTGAATACATAGACCACAACATGTCCCTAGTGAGCCTCTAGTTGACTAGCTCGTTGATCAATAGATGGTTATGGTTTCCTAACCATGGACATGGGATGCCATTGATAACGGGATCACATCATTAGGAGAATGATGTGATGGACAAGACCCAATCCTAAGCATAGCACAAGATCGTGTAGTTCGTTTGCTAAAAGCTTTTCTAATGTCAAGTATCATTTCCTTACACCATGAGATTGTGCAACTCCCGGATACCGTAGGAATGCTTTGGGTGTGCCAAACGTCACACCGTAACTGGGTGGCTATAAAGGTACACTACAGGCATCTCCGAAAGTATCTGTTGGGTTGGCATGAATCGAGACTGGGATTTGTCACTCCGTGTGACGGAGAGGTATCTTTAGGCCCACTCGGTAGGACATCATCATAATGTGCACAATGTGATCAAGGAGTTTATCACGGGATGATGTGATACGGAACGAGTAAAGAGACTTGCCATAACGAGATTGAACAAGGTATCGGTATACCGACGATCGAATCTCGGGCAAGTACTATACCGGTAGACAAAGGGAATTGTATACGGGATTGATTGAATCCTTGACATAGTGGTTCATCCGATGAGATAATCATGGAACATGTGGGAGCCAACATGGGTATCCAGATCCCGCTGTTGGTTATTGGCCGGAGAGTTGTCTCGGTCATGTCTGCATGGTTCCCGAACACACTTAAGGTTCGATGACGCTAGGGTTATAAGGAATAGATGTACGTGGTTACCGAATGTTTTTCGGAGTCCCGGATGAGATCTTGGACGTCAGGAGGAGTTCCGGAATGGTCCGGGCGTAAAGATTTATATATGGGAACTCCTGTTTTGTCACCGGAAAAGTTTCGGGTGCTATCGGTAACGTACCGGGACCACCGGGAGGGTCCAGGGGGTCACCAGGTGGGGCCACCGGCCCCAGAGGGCTGCGTGGGCCAAGTGTGGGAGGGGACCAGCCACAGGTGGGCTGGTGTGCCCCCCCCACCAGGGCCCAAGGCGAAGAGAGAAGGAAAAGGGGAAACCCTAGGCTCAGATGGGCCTAAGGCCCACCTAGTGGTTCGCCCCCTCTCTCCCCCCCTTGGCCGCCCCCCTAGATGGGATATAGTGGGGGTTTGGGGCTGCCATACACATGAGAACATCTCCCTCTTGGCGCAGCCCTACCCCTCTCCCTCCTCATCTCTTGCGGTGCTTGGCGAAGCCCTGATGGAGTGCCACGCTCCTCCACCACCACCACGTCGTCGTGCTGCTGCTGGACGGAGTCTTCCCAAACCTGTCCCTCTCCCCTTGCTGGATCAAGGCACGGGAGACGTCATCGGGCTGCACGTGTGTTGAGCAGCGAGGCGCTGTTGTTCGGCGCTTAGATCGAATCAATCACGATCTGAATCGCTCTGATCACGACTCCTTCATCTGTGTTCTTGTAACGCTTCCGCATCGCGATCTTCAAGGGTATGAAGATGCACTCCCCTCTCTCTCATTGCTAGTATCTCCGTAGATTGATCTTGGTGATGCGTAGAAAATTTTGAATTTCTGCTACGTTCCCCAACAAGAGCCCTTGCCGGGAAGGCGTTCCGGCAAGGTTTCTTCTGGCCCACCGCCCTCCAGGATGCGACGGCACTAGTAACCAAGTGTGAAGCGTGCCAGTTCCATTCAAAGAAGCTTCATCAACTAGCTCAAGCCCTTCACACTTGAAAATTTGCACCGAAAGCACATGAAGGTTTTATGCTTGGCTACGAAAAGGATTCGCACTCCTATAGAGTTTTCAACCTCTTTCACTATAAAGTGGTTGAAACTGTGGATGTGCGGTTCGATGCGACTAATGGCTTGCAAAGAGAGCACCTGCCAAATGTGTTAGATGAAGCCTCACCAAGTGAATCTATCAAGCTTATGGGTACTGGAGAAATCATACCTTCGGAGGCACAGGCTGAAGAGGAAATCATCATTTCTGCACCTAATCAACCCGAAGACACTGCTCAGCCTGAAGCCAATGCTGAAGATGAAGACAATGATCAGCAAGGGCAAAATCTTCGTCCAGTTCATCCTCGTGTTGCAAATGAAGTACAGATTGAGAAGATAATTGATAGCATCAATGAACCTGGTCCACTCACTCGTCCAAGAGCAACGCAGCTAGCAAATTTCTATGGGCACTTTGCATTTGTCTCTATATCTAAACCCAAGAAAGTTGATGAAGCCTTCATGGAACCCGAATGGATTCAAGCCATGCAAGAAGAGCTTCAACAATTCGAGTTGAACAATGTTTGGGAGCTAGTGGAGCGTCCTGATCCTCACAAGCACAATATCATCGGCATCAAATGGATCTATCGCGACAAACAAGATGAGCATGGTCAAGTTGTCAGAAACAAAGCTCGTCTCGTTGCTCAAGGTTACACTCAAGTTGAAGGGATTGACTTTGATGAAACATTTGCTCCTGTGGCTAGGCTCGAAGCTATTCGCATTCTGCTAGCCTATGTGCCTTTCTCAACGGCAAAATTGAAGAAGAAGTGTATGTTGCATAACCACCTGGTTTTGAAGACCCAAAGCATCCTGACATGGTATACAAGCTCAACAAGGCACTGTATGGCCTCAAACAAGCACCTCGCGCTTGGTATGACCCACTCAAAACTTCCTGAGGAGCAAAGGCTTTAAACCTGGTTCTCTAGATCCCACTCTCTTCACGAAGACATATGATGGTGAACTGTTTGTATGCCAAATCTATGTGGATGACATTATCTTCGGCTGCACTGACAAGAGATACAGTGATGCGTTTGGGCATATGATGCAAGAGCAATATCAGATGTCCATGATGGGTGAGCTGAAATTCTTCCTTGGTCTTCAAATCCATCAGTAGAGCAATGGCATCTTCATTTCACAAGAAAAATATCTCAAAGATTTCCTGAAGAAGTTTGGAATGCAAGACTGCAAAAGGGTACACGACGCCAATGCCAACCAAAGGTCAATTGGGTCCCGACGACAATGGTAAAGAGTTCGATCAAAAGGTATACCACTCCATGATTGGTTCTTTACTCTATTTATGTGCATCTAGGCCAGATATAATGCTTAGCGTTTGCATGTGTGCCCGATTCCAAGCGGCACCAAAGGAATCGCATCACTTAGCAGTGAAGCAAATTCTTTGATATTTGGCTTACAGCCCAACACTAGGATTATGGTATCCAAAGCGCTCAGAGTTGGATCTAGTTGGATTCTCAGATGCTGATTATGCTAGTGACAAGGTTGATCACAAGTCCATATCAGGAACATGTCACTTTCTTGGACGATCTCTTATCTGTTGGTCTTCAAAGAAGCAGAACTGTGTATCCCTCTCTACTGCTGAATCTAAATACATTACTGCTGGATCTTGCTGCGCTCAGCTTCTATGGATGAGGCAAACTCTCAAGGACTATGGCATCCACCTGAAGCATGTGCCACTCTACTGCGACAATGAAAGCACCATCAAGATTGCCAACAACCCAGTTTAACACTCGAAGACAAAGCACATTCAGATCCGTCATCACTTTCTCAGAGATCATGTAATGAAGGAAGATATTGATATCATTCACACCAACACTGAAGAGCAATTGGAAGATATCTTCACAAAGCCCTTGGATGAGAAAAGGTTTTGCAAGTTGCGATGTGAGCTAAATATCTTAGAATCCTCAAATGTCCTGCGATTGGACACACATCCTAACACTTATGCATGTTGATGACTTAGATGTGCAACACACAAAGTGTCATATATCTTCAATTAATGAAGACATACACTCTAAGTGTGAATACATTAATGCGGAATTTGACTTCGGAGCGCCACGATAATTGTGCACCGTGTCTGGGTGAAAGTGCGTTATATCGACTAGAGGGGGGGTGAATAGGCGATTTTTATGAATTCTTCACTGAGGAATTTGCTGGTGAGGAAATTCCTAAGCGAAGAACTACTTGCAGCGGAATAAGTACTCAAGTAAGCATAACAGAATCGCGGGCATGGTCATCATGATGAAATGAAGACAATCAAAGAGTACAAAAAGCGTAAACACAGGATAACACAAGATGAAGACAAAGCGGTGAAGAAATTGAACTGAGGAAATTGAGAAAGTCTTGATCAAAGTCTTCAAACACAGATATGAACGAACACTCAACATAGTAATGAGGAAATGAAAGAGTTGAGGAAATAGAGCCGATTAGGTTGGTGAAGACAATGATTTGGTAGACCAGTTCCAACTGCTTGCCTCGGTTATGCGTCTGGTTGGAAGCGGTGAGTATTTAAACTTCGAGGACACACAGTCCGGACACCCGATCGGTGAGCACGCAGCTCCGGACACCAAGTCCTCACCGTATTCTCCTTGAACTAAGGTCACACAGACCTCGTCCAATCACTCGTGGTAAGTCTTCAGGCGACTTCCAAACCTTCACAAACTTGGTCACTCGGCGATCCACAATTCCTCTTGGATGCTCTAGACCATGATGCCTAACCGTCTGGAAGAAGCACAGTCTTCAAAGGTAACAAGCGTCGGATCCACACAGGATCAATCTCTTCAGTGATGCTCAATCACTTTGGGTTTGTAGGGGTTTGGTTTTGGGTTTTCCTCACTCGATGATTTTCGCTCAAAGTCCTCGGAGGATGGGTTGCTCTCAAATGGCAAGTGTCAAGTTCTCTCGGGCAGCCAACCAGCTAGTGGTTGTAGGGGCGGCTATTTATAGCCTAGGGAGCAGCCCGACATGATAATACATAAATGCCCTTCAATGATATGACCGTTAGGTGGATAAGATATTTTGGGACAGTAGCGCCAAGAAGACAGAATCTCGGAAATTTGACTCTCAAATTCCTCAGGGCTATCATGTTCCTCACTGTGTAGGCAATCCGTACTGGCAAATTCCTAAATCCTCAGTCAGAACAAATTCCTCAGCGACCGGAAGAACTTCGTCTCTATCACTGAAGAAATTGACTGAGTTGTATGAGATTTCCAAAGGGTTCACTCGAAGGGATTGGTAGGTGTAGGATTTTGAGTTGAGCATCACATGGAAATTTTTCCTTAGTATTTCCTCGACCCCCTTTAACAGTACGGTGTTTCCTATGACTCAAGAAAGAGAAAACGAAACTACGAAAACAAAACTACGAAAACAAAAGTCTTCACGCTTCATGTTCCTCAAATGAATACCAAGTCTTCAAGGTCACACCAATTTCTTCACTTTCAAAGTCTTCAGAATACCAAAGTCTTTAGTCGAAGAACTTCATTTTTAGGGTCGACTTTCTCTGTAAATATCAAACTCCTCATAGACTTATAGACACTGTGTACACTCATAAACACATTAGTTCCTTAACCTATAAGTCTTCAATACACCAAAATCACTAAGGGCACTAGATGCACTTACAATCTCCCCTTTTGGTGATTGATGACAATATAGGTTAAGTTTTCAACGGGGATAAACATATGAAGTGTAAATACTGATATTGTGGAATTAGATTGCAAGATATAGAAGAACTCCCCCTGAAGATGTGCATAGTGAGGAATTTTGCTTTTGAGGCATTGCACATTTGAAGAGTTGAATCATGGAGATCTCCCCCTATATCTTGTAATTCATACACGCATTTGACATATAATATGAAGAATTTGAAATGCATGATGAAATATGGTGGCTGATGTAGTTCAAACATGCGTGTATTAACATATAATGAGGAATAAGCATGCAGAGGAACACATCAAAAGTATCAGAGCACCATCGGGTTTAAGATTACAACTTGATCCAATAAAGTTTCAGAAGAACGAGAGTTGTAACTTAGCAAAAAAACGCGTTGTATATGGGCGTTAAAATAGACCATCTTGAAGACTAACTCAAATTTCTCCCCCTTTGTCATCGAATGACCAAAAGGATCGAAACTGAGGACTAACGCCCCTTAAGAATTTCAAGTTGATGAAGGAGCGCCAGCGTTATCGAAGTCGGTTGTCGTAGTAGGGCCTCGCCGCATGTCGTCAAGTCTTCATTTTAAATCGTTGTCGCGATGAAGAATAGGAGCTGGCTACCAAGGAAGGAACCTTGACCTTCTTGAATTTCTTGGTGGAGGTGCAGACCAGTCAAATTCTTCCTTGAGACCCATTGTCTTCAGTTCTTCTGCGTTGTAGACATTAGAAAGAACAGCGCAGGTGCGGTTGAATGTTTCATGGAGGTAGTATTGGTTTTTCTTCACTGCATTGTGTGTTGAGGTCATGTTGTGAAGAATTGAACCAAACTGACGCTTGACCCATTTATGATTGCGATCAACCTTCTGATGAAGACTGAGGAGTAACTCACGATCGATCATCACCACAGGTGCTTTGTGGCTTGAGGATTTTGCTTGGCTGAGGTATTGGCGCAGAGAGTCATGTGTGGCGAGTCATCATTGGTGGAGTAGGATGCAGCTTTGCGAAATTGACCATCCAATGGACGAATGCCTTCATCTATCACAGCAGCTTGCCTTGCCCTTGTCATCGGTGAGGAAAATGTCCGCTTGAGGATTTCAATTGGAGGCAAGTAGCTGCGGTGATTCGTAGTATCAACCTTGTAATTGAGTGAAGACCTTGTCTGATGAACCTCATAATCCATGGTGCATAAGGCTTCAAACTCAAAAGGTGACATAGCAATATTTGCCGAGTCCTCATGAAGAAATCATGGAAGTTGTGACAGAACGCCATGAATGATATTGAAAAGCATATTCTTCATGATGCCAACGACTTCTTCATCATTTGAGTCGTGGCCTTTGATAGGACTCATTGTCTTCGTCGAATGCGATAGGCGGTCCGAGGCACATACAATAATTCCTTGACGAAGAATTTGGTTTGAGGTGCACATCACGGCTTCAAAGGCTTCATCAACACTTGCACGTAATGATTTGAAAGCTCAGGTTCATTGTAGATGCAACGAGCACCATCAAGGGAGGATCGAGTGGGAGGGCACGAAGCAATTCAATTCTTGGTGCCTTGTAGTGAGTATTTTCATCATTCAGTCCAATACCCATGAGTTCACATCTTCAATCTCCGGTGATGTGCAGCGTCGCATAGAATTGAAGAATGAGTTCTTCATTCCAATCACGTATGTTAGTGCGTAAATTCAGCAATCTTGCATCATGAAGAACAACGAGGGTAGCTCGAAGCTGGCGGAGATTCCATGTCCACATGAGGAATATGTGCATGATCGAAGACTTTGTCTTTGTTGAATAGCACAGAGGAATAGAAGTTGGCTTGACTAGCAGTCCGAAACGCATCTTCCTTATGCGCGAGCAGTCATATGGGTTGTAGTCGCGAAGAATACATGCTTTCAAGAAATCTTCAGCCTTGAACTTTAGCTTCGTTGAGAATGGAGTCTTTGGCTTTGGCGAAGGAGTGTCGATGAGTTGCATCACGACCTCGATGTCGCAATCTCGTGTTCTTCAGCTGAGGATTTTCGTTCCTCTTCATATGCAATCTGCGTGTTCATAGGATCAAGAAGCAGTGTTCTTCAAAGACTAGTGGCTGGAATTTCTTCATGCACGGATGAGTTGGGATGAGTTTCTTCAGAGCCCATTTGAACCGTTGGTGCAGTGTGGATCGAGGAATTTGTTGGATTGGGGTGAAGAGTGGAGAATTGGGATCTTGACTTTCCCAAAGTCATCATTCATTACAGGCTGGTGCATCCAATATCCACGTCTTCGTCTTCAATTTCCTCAACACCAGCCTCTTCAGCTGTGAACTGAGGCATAGGTGAGGAAATGATTGGTGTTGAAGGGATTGCATCCACTTCAATTTCTTCATCAATCTGCTCGTGAAGCAGCAGAATGATTTTCTTCATCAGATCCGCTTGGGATCTCATACTCTTCACCAAAAGGAACAAGGTCCTTTGATGGAATGGAGGAAATTGGAACAGCATCGATTGGATTTTCAAAAGAGCTGGTCATTGGCTTCATTTTCTTCGCAGCCGAAGAATTTGACGCAGCTGATGCTTTCCTTTTCTTCACTCCAGCTCGCTCTGCAGCCTTGGTCTTCTTCACATCAGATGCAGATGGAAGGATTGGAGTTGGTGTAGGCGCGGGAGGAGCTAAGGAATCTGGTTGAATTTCCTCAAGCGCAATCGATGCGCTTGCCTGACTTCTTCGGTTTCTTCAGCGCACCACTAGTGGATGCCCCGGCAATTTCTTCAGGGCTGGAATGGAGTCATCAGCCCCGAACTAGCATTGTCTTCAAGAAAGGCTAAAATCATCAGCGTCTTGGCATGTTCTTCAGCAGGCTGAGCAGAGGCTCCAGCCTGAGGAACTTCTTGTTGCGTTGGGGCTGCAACTTTTGTGAACTTCTCCGTCAGTTTCACAAACCTGACTTTGGCTCCTTTCCAGTCAGCATAGTATGAGTCAAATTTGTCACGAGGGCTTTGATGTCACCGCATCTTGACAAGTTCTTCAGCTTGTCATCTTGACAACATTTTTCTTCAGCAGCTTTCTCTTTCAGATCGCATTTCTTGATCTCTCTCTGGCCCTATCATATTTCCATTTCTCCTCTTGGATGAAATGAGTCAGCATGTGACTTTGGCGGTGTCGATGAAAATCAGGCATAGGTGTCTGGATCCTTGTGCCGTAGATCAATGTACTCGAGATCGCCCTTGGATCCAAAAGCAAAGGGCACAGTGTGCCTTTGGCTCTAGCGGCCCTTTCTTGTCGGTCTCGATGATTTCTCGCAAGTTCATCATCATCGGCTTCATCGTCGAGATGGCACTTGAAGGCGACTGCTTTCTTCTTCGGACTTGGCCGAGGACCTCGCCCAAGAAGCTTGCCTTTTTCTTCAGCAGAGTGGGGCCTGATGAAGAATTTGGTGCAGCTGAGGAACTTGCTGAGACACCAAAGGCAATAGAGATGCCTGCAGTCCTTTGGCACGTGGCCAGATGCAAAGGTGCTGAGGACTTTGTCGGAACTGCTGAGGACTTTGGAGGAGCTGCTGAGGACTTTGTAGGAGCTGAGGATTTGGGAGGAGCACGAGCAGCATGAGGAACTGGCCGTGAGGGCATTGAAGATTCTGGCCGTGAGGGCATTGCTGAGGATTTTGGCCCTGAGGGCATTGTTGGTGAAGCACTTGGCTTGTGCGCTGGCTTCTTTGCCATTGATCTTCTGGGCTGAACAGGGGCCTCAAGTGCAAAGCAGCAGATGTGAGTCTTCATTGAATTTCCTCACCGCTTCTTTGGCTTGTCTCGCCAACTTGGCTTGGCGCTTGGCCAATTCTTCAGAAAATCCTCACCACGCTTGATCTTTGGTGGGGTCACTTCTTGGCCAGGTGCCAATGGAGCTCTTGGGCATGGAGGATTCAGTGCGAATTTCTTCATGTACTTTGGAGTAACATATCTGTACTCCCTCCATTCCCTTGCCCATCTCCTTTCAATCCTTTGAATGCGCACCTTGCGTTGATTTTTGTTTTCTTTGCCAAACTCAGCTTCATCAGGTGTGCAATAATCAGCATAGATGTCCTCAGGTATCTCGAAAGCAATCATGACCTCAGGCCTCTTTCCTCCTTTCTGTGGCTTCTTTCCTTCTGCCATATTCTTCAGCTGAGGAATTTGAACAATCGAATTCTCTGAAGAAGTATGCAACTTTTCTTCGAGGAACGCTGCAAATGAGTTAAGTTGATGAGAACCTAGTGATTCATCACGACATGAGTACCTGTGAACAGAGTATAGTTGCGAGGAATTTGGAGAGGTCATATGCGTTCTCAGAAGGTTTTTCAAAAAAGAACTAGTTTGAGGAATTTGACCAGATGAGCCTTGAAGAATTTCACTAAGCGAGCTTTGTCTTAGGTTCCAGAGTTGTATAGGTCGAGGATCCACACAATTGAGGAATCTTGAAGAAAAATCATTGCTTAGAGAAACGAATCAAGATCATATTTCGTTTGAGGTGTTCATATGTGTGAAGATTTGAAGAATAAACACCTTTGAAGATTTTCAGGAAGGTTTGAGAATCAAAGCGAGTAATAAAAGTAACTTTTAATTACCCAAACTAAAGAACACGATGAACTCGAGAAGTGTAGATTAGAAGTTCGCTACCAGATATCCCATGCCCTAACTCACGGAGGAAGACAGCTACGGGCGGAGTGAAGATTTCAGCCTTGATGAAAGTACGACGGGCGACGAGGTCGAGGCAAAGAAGCTCTTCCTCCGGCATGACGATGGAGTAGCGGCGGCGCTTAGGGTTTGAGAAGCTCGAGCGAGAGAGAGCGGTCGAGCGTAGTAAAGGAAGTGAGGAAGGGGAGAGGGTATATATAGCCACGGTGAAAACCGTCACTCAAGATTTTGGACGAACGTGCTCTGACCCTTCTCATTCGCTTGACATGTGTCACCCAAGCATCAAAAGTGGAGATCGTGTTAGATCGTGGGTGAATAGATAAGTCTAACGTAGGAAGCGGAACGGATTGAGCGGCAAAGCCGAAAATTTGGATAAGATAAGCTAGAATTTCCGTTCGCAATTTCTTCAGCTGACAAGGACAGAGTGAAGATTTTGAACGAGTTTCAAATAGAAAGCACATGAAGAATTTGTGAATAGCTTGGGTTGAGTATAGCATAGAGGGGGAAGGGTCCGATCACATTCACTTAGCAGAAAAAGCAACTTGAAGAAATAGCCATAAGTGAATGTTGTAGAGGACATAAACCCATATATATATATATAGTCAATGAAGAAAGACAACGGAAACAGTGAAGATTTTGCAAAGTTGAAGAATTTGAAAACTGAAGAATTTCAAAATCGAGGAAAAACTCAAATTGAAGATTTTCAATTTTGGTGGTGGTGTGACCCAATCAGATAAGAATGATGATTTCGCATACAAGCTGCATAATTGTCGTAAGGTTCGAGAATCAAATTCTTCTTTAATTTCTTCTCACTTAGTGTGTTTTTCCTCTTTGATTGAAGTAAAACGTTTCTTCATGTGATGCACATCTAAGTCATCAATTTTGCATAAGTGTCGGATGTGTGTCCTTTTCAAAGAACATTCAAGATTCTAAGATATTTAGCTCACACCGCAACTTGCTAAATCTCTTCTCATCCAAGGGCTTTGTGAAGATATCGGCTAGCTGTTCTTCAGTCTTCACATGCTCGATGGAGATGTCGCCTTCAACACATGATCATGAAGAAAATGATGACGAATCTGAATGTGCTTTGTCTTCGAAAGTGCTGAATCGGGTTGTGAGCAATCTTGATGGCACTCTCATTGTCACGAGAGAGGCACATTCTTCACGTTGATGCCGTAGTCCTTGAGAGTTTGCTTCATCCACAGCAATTGAGCACAACAAGAGCCAGAAAGAATGTACTCAGCTTCAGAGTAGACAAAGGATACACAGTTCTATTTCTTCGAGGACCAATGCACCAAAGATCGTCCGAGGAAATGACAAGTACCAGATGTTGACTTGCGGTCCACACGATCACCAAAGCATAGTCGAGTCGAATATCCAATGAGATCAAAAGTAGAGCCCTTGGGGTACCATAATCCTAGTGTTGGTGTGTGAGCTAGATATTGAAGAATATGCTTCACAGCCTTATGGTGTGATTCCTTCTGTAGCTTGAAATCGGGCACACATGCAAACACTAAGCATTATATCTCGCCTAGATGCACATAAGTACAATAGAGAACCAATCATGGAGCGGTATACCTTGTGATCAAGTCAATACCATTTTCATCAAAGGCATAGATGGCCATTTGTGGGCATAGGAATTTTGACGCCTTTGCAATCTTGCATGCCGAATTTCTTCAGAACATCTTTGAGGTATTTCTCCTGAGATATGAATATGCCATTGTGTTGTTGACGAATTTCAAGACCTAAGAAGAATTTCAATTCTCCCATCATAGACATTTGATATTCTTCACTCATCATATAGGCAAATTCATCACTATAACGCTGGTCAGTACAGCCAAAGATAATATCATCAACGTATATTTGGCACACAAACAGTTCACCATCATAAGATTTAGTAAAGAGAGTAGGGTCGAGTGAACCGGTGTGAAGCCATTCTTCACGAAGAATTCCTTCAAAGTATCATACCACGCCTGTGGGGCCTGCTTTGAGACCATAGAGGGCCTTGTTGAGTCTCAAGACTTTGTCGGGATTCTTTGGATCTTCAAAACCTGGGGGTTGAGCAACATATACTTCTTCCTCAAACTTACCATTGAGGAATGCACTTTTCACATCCATTTGATATAAAGTGATATTATGGTGGTTAGCATAAGCAAGTAACATGCGAATAGCCTCAAGTCTAGCAACAGGTGCAAAAGTTTCATCGAAATCAATTCCTTCAACTCCGTGTAGCCTTGAGCTACAAGTCGTGCCTTATTCCTCACCACAAGGTCATTTTCATCTTGCTTGTTGTCGTAGATCCACTTTGTGCCAATGATATTATGCTTGCGAGGATCTGGACGTTTGACCAGTTCCCCACATTGTTGAGCTCGAATCGATGTAATTCTTCTTGCATTGCCCGAATCCACTCAGTTCCGTAAATGCTTCATCTACCTTAGTGGGCTCTGTGATAGAGACAAAAGCATAGTGCCCACAGAAGTTAGATAAATGTGAAGCTTTTGAGCGTGTGAGAGGACCTGGCGCTTCAATGTCATCGATGATCTTGTCAACTTGCACTTCTTTTGCAACGCGAGGATGAGCCGTTGTCGCCGAGGAATTTGATCAAGATTTTCTTCAAAGACCATTTTCTTCAAAGATTATCCTCGTGTGCATCACTCGACGTTCTTCGTGATTCTGGAATGAATTCTTCAAAGAGATTCTTCAAGATGGGAATTACATCCTCGTAGCCTTGAACTTATAGATTCCTCAGTGCTGGTTCATCTATCACAGAAAGTAGGTGCTCTCTTTGCGAGCCATTAGTTTCATCGAATCAAGACATCTACAGTTTCAACAATCTTGTAAAGAACATTGTTGATGACTCTGTAGGTGTGCGAGTCCTTTCTGTAACCAAGCATAAAACCTTCATGTGCTTTCGGTGCAAATTTAGCATTGTGATGAGGATCTCTAATCCAGCATTTAGCAATCAAGACTTTGAAATAACTCACATTGGGTTTCTTATCGCTGAGGAGTTCATAGGAAGTCTTCTTGAAGAATTTGTGAAGATATACTCTGTTGATGATGTGGCACGCGGTATCAATTGCATCAATCCAAAAAGCGACAAGGCGTTCAGATTCATCAAGCATAGTGCGAGCCATCTCAACAAGAGTTCTGTTCTTGCGCTCCACGACGCCATTTTGCTGAGGAGTATAGGGAGCAGATAACTCATGAGTAATACCAAGTTCATCAAGATAGTCATCAAGACCGGATTCTTGAACTCAGTTCCATTATCACTCCTGATGTGCCTGATCTTCACACCAAAGTTGGTTGAAGCCCTCGAGGAAAATCATTTGAAGACTTCCTGCACTTCATGTTTGTAAGTAACAATGTGTGCCCATGTGTAACGAGAGTAATCATCAACAATAACAAAGCCATATAGAGATGCATCATTAGTGACTGCTGAGTAATGATTAGGACCAAAGAGGTCCATGTGAAGCAATTCAAATGGACGAGTAGTGGCCATGATAGTCTTCGCTGGATGCTTGGCCTTGGTCATTTTTCCAGCTTCACAGGCTCCACACAAGTGATCATTGAGGAATTTGACATTCTCAATGCCAATGACATGCTTCTTCTTCGCAAGCGCAGTGCAAATTCCTCATGCCTGCGTGACCAAGTCGTCGATGCCATAGCCAGCCTTCTGAAGCTTTTGCAAGTAGACACACAGATGGTTGTGGTCCTGTAGATAAATCAACAATATACAAGTCTCCTCTCCTAAAGCCTTCGAAGACTTTGGAATTCTCAGCTTCCATGATCACAACACAATGATACTTGCCAAAGACAACAACCATATCAAGATCACAAAGCATTGAGATCGACATGAGGTTGTATCCTAAGGACTCAACAAGCATGACTTTGTCCATGTGTATGTCCTTAGAGATCGCAACCTTACCAAGACCCAATACCTGACTTTTGCCTTTGTCAGCAAAGATGATATGCTTCAGATGTGACGATGATAAGGGAGCATCCATCAATAGATTCTTGTCACCAGTCATGTGATTTGTACATCCACTATCGAGGACCCACTCATTGGCTTTGGGTTGATCATCCTGCAGATGAATTAGTGCAACTTACGATCTCATATACTTCATCAGTGAAGAATATGATATCAATTTCATCGAGATGAATTTCATCAGCAAGATAATGTATAAGCGATGTCGGGGCGTGTGAAATGAATGTTCATTTCTTCATGATTAGCCTGCGTCCTTTTAGGCATTTTTGTCGTGCCCCAAAGAAATTCTTCTGACGTTAAAGCACGCCCGAGGCCTGACCCTCAGAAGAGATTAGTTCCTTTTCTTCACCACCCACATCTCAAGGGGTGGCAAAGAGTTCATCACTCTACAAGCTCCATATGAGAATGGTGGCATAGAAGCCAATCCATTTCGTTTCACATAAGAGAGGTTAGGGTAAGCATATGAATAAGCGTAAAATTCTTCGAGGACTTATGAACATATTGGTTTGAAGAATAATGCGCATATTCATAGCCCTTAGCTCTACCTCATGAAACAGAGTTGTTAGCACGATGATAATCATATGAGGACTTTGATCCATGTGAGGAATTTGGTCCGTATGAGGACTTGGATCCATATGAAGAATTTGGTCCATATGAAGTGTTTGATCTGGGGTTCCTATTCTTCACAGGTGGTGTCGTGAGGACATTCACCTGAAGACTTTCAAGGCACTTCTTGGGAACCCAGATTTTCTTCATAGGGGAACCGATCCTGCAGTTAGTGCCAACATATCTAGCAAATACTTCACCATTCTGATTTTTGAACAGTTTATAGTTGGAGTCAAATGACTCATCAGAAGAATGAGAAGATTCACATGTAAAGCCAGATAAGTTAGATGGGTCAATCGAGGTCCCTTTGCAAGAACTCCATGAGGTTTTGGGGTACCGCTCGGGCTTCCAATATGTTCCATCAAGATTGAGTTTCCTCTCAAAGGCAATACCCTCTTTCCTAGGATTCCTGTTGAGGGTCTGCTTTTTAAGCACATCACAAAGAGTCTGGTGCCCTTTGAGGCTTTTGTACATGCCTGTCATGTACAATTCCTTTAGCCCTGCATCGTCAGTGATACTAGCAATGTCCTTAGATGAGGAAATAGTGATAGCAAGAGGCGGTGAAGAATTTGTATAGCAGTTGAAGCATTTGAACATTCAGTGAAGAATTAGCGATTCACGTTCAATGCACTTTAAGCATGGAGGAACAAATTCTTCCTGAGAAGCGCTGATTTGTTGAGCAAGTAATAAATCGCGCTCCTTCTGAAGATCTTCATAACTCACTCTTAGCTTCTCAAGATCTTGCTTTCTTTGAAGAAATTCATAAGAAAGTTTCTCATGATCAGATAAGAGAGTGTTATGATGACCTTGAAAGCTGTCAAACCTAGACCAAGTCTCAAGATTTTCGATCGTAGGCTTTAGTGCGATCCATTTCTTCACCCAACATATCATCACTTTTGTGTAGCATGTTTTGAACCTTTTCAAAAGCCCTTTGTTGTTTTACACAATCTTAGCAAGTTTTGAGTAGCTGGGCTTGAGATCTTCATCAGTTTCTTTTTCACTAGATTCAGAGGAGGTATATTTGAGTACCTTGGCACGCTTTTCCATTAAGCAATAGGTGTGAGCGTAGTCATAACTATCTTCATAAGCTTTTTGGTGAGGTCATTTTCTTGAGTAGAAGATGGACTTGTCGATTTAAAGCGATGGCGAGAGCCAGACTCGCCACACCAGACTCGGATTCTTCTGATGCCTCCTCTTCCTCATGTTCCTCAGATTCAGCTTCAGAGTCCATTTCCTTGCCAATGAATGTCCGAGCCTTCTTGGAGCTGCTCTTCTTGTGAGAAGAAGACTTTGAGGATTTTGATGATGAAGATTTCGACGATTTCTTCTTCTTCTTAGCGCCATCGTAATCAGTAATCCTTGTATTTCTTCTTCTTTAATTCCTTTTCCCAATCGAGGACAATCTTGAATGTAGTGACCAGGTTTCTTGCATTTGTGGCATAGTCTTCTCTTATAGTCACTGGATGAGGAATCACTGCTCCTTGAGGATTTTCCAAAGCGACCACGTCTTGAGAACTTATGTAATTTCTTCACGAGCAGTGCTAGCTCCTCGCTCAATTCTTCAGATCTCCAAGGCTACTACCGTAGTCTTCACAATCAGATTCGTGACACAGCCTTGGCCTTCGTGGCACGTGATTTTCCATAACTAGAACCATAGAGATCTCTCTTTTGACAAGTCGAACTCATGAGTATTTAGCCTCTCGAGGATATCAGCTGGATCAAGTGACTTGTAGTCAGCACGCTCTTGTACCATCAGTGCCAGAGTATCAAATGAGGAATCAAGCGATCTCAAAAATTTCTTCACCACCTCATGGGCGGTGATGTCAGTGGCACCAAGCGCTTGAAGCTCATTTGAGATGTCAGTGAGGCGATCGAAGGTTTGTTGAACATTTTCATTGTCGAGTATTTTAAAGCGGTTGAAGAGATTTTGAAGAACATCAACTCGAGAGTCACGCTGAGTTGAGACTCCTTCATTTACTTTGGACAGCCTGTCCCAGATGAGCTTAGCAGTTTCCAAAGCACTCACTCTTCCATATTGTCCTTTGCTCAGATGGCCACATATGATATTCTTCGCTTGAGAATCGAGTTGCTTGAATCTCTTCACATCGGCAGCGTTCAGTGAGGGTGAGACAGAGGGAACACCATTTTCCACAACATACCAGAGATCATTGTCAATTGCCTCAAGATGCATTCGCATCTTGTTTTTCCACTAGGGGTAGTCCGTCCCATCAAAGGTAGGACACCCAGTTGAGACCTTGATCATACCTGCGGTCGACATAACTAAAACTCCGGGTGGTTAAACTAAATCACACGTAACAAGGGAGTACCTTGCTCGATACCAATTGAAAGTGCGTTATATCGACTAGAGGGGGGTGAATAGGCGATTTTTATGAATTCTTCATCGAGGAATTTGTCGGTGAGGAAATTCCTAAGCGAAGAACTACTTGTAGCGGAATAAGTACTCGTAAGTAAGCATAACAGAATGCGGGCATGGTCATCATGATGAAATGAAGACAATCAAAGAGTACGTAAAGCGTAAACACAGGATAACACAAGATGAAGACAAACAGATCAAGAAATTGAACTGAGGAAATTGAGAAAGTCTTCACCAAAGTCTTCAAACACAGATATGAACGAACACTCAACACAAAGAATGAGGAAATGAAAGAGTTGAGGAAATAGAACCAATTAGGTTGGTGAAGACAATGATTTGGTAGACCAGTTCAACTGTTGTCTCGCTTGTACGTCTGGTTGGAGCGGCCGAGTATTTAAACTCGAGGACACACAGTCCGGGACGCCTCATCGAAAGCACGCAGCTCAAAACACCAAGTCCTCACCGTATTCTCCTTGAACTAAGGTCACACAGACCTCGTCCAATCACTCGTAGTAAGTCTTCAGGCGACTTCCAAACCTTCACAGACTTGGTCACTCGGCGATCCACAATTCCTCTTGGATGCTCTAGACCATGACGCCTAACCGTCTGGAAGAAGCACAGTCTTCAAAGGTAACAAGCGTCGGATCCACGCAGGATCAATCTCTTCAAGATGCTCAATCACATTGGGTTTGTAGGGGTTTGGTTTTTGGGTTTTCCTCACTCGATGATTTTCGCTCAAAGTCCTCGGAGGATGGGTTGCTCTCAAATGACAAGTGTCAAGTTCTCTCGGAGCAGCCAACCAGCTAGTGGTTGTAGGGGGCGGCTATTTATAGCCTAGGGAGCAGCCCGACATGATAAGACATAAATGCCCTTCAATGATATGATCGTTAGGTGGATAAGATATTTTGGGACAGCTGGCCAAGAAGACAGAACGGGTCGGAAATTTGACTCTCAAATTCCTCGGGGCTATCATGTTCCTCACTGTAGGCAATCCAGATCTTGGAATTCCTAACTCCTCGGTCGAAACAAATTCCTCGTGACCGGAAGAACTTCGTCTCTACATCAAGAAATTGATCGAGCTGTATGAGACTTCCAAAGGCTTCAACGAAGGGATTGGTAGGTGTAGGATTTTGAGTTGAGCATCACATGGAAATTTTTCCTTAGTATTTCCTCGACCCCTTTAACAAAGCAGTGTTTCCTATGACTCAAGAAAGAGAAAACGAAACTACGAAAACAAAAGTCTTCACGCTTCATGTTCCTCAAATGAATACCAAGTCTTCAAGGTCACACCAATTTCTTCACTTTCAAAGTCTTCGTAAAGTCTTCGTAATACCAAAGTCTTTAGTCGAAGAACTTCATTTTTAGGGTCGACTTTCTCTCAGAATATCAAACTCCTCATAGACTTATAGACCTGTGTACACTCATAAACACATTAGTCCCTTAACCTATAAGTCTTCAATACACCAAAATCACTAAGGGGCACTAGATGCACTTACACTGGGTCTAATACTTCCTATACGGTAGGTAACGCCACCACCAAACTTTCTCGAAGATTTTCTTTTGGCGTCATGATTGCATTAACTTCGCATTTGGTTTGTCTTCAACATTGATTTATCTTTGCAATGATGATTTAGTCTTTTGATATATATATATATATATATATACGCACACACACACATATGGGCTATTCTGTTACGCGTAACAAAATATTATTCTGTTACCCTACTTGAACTGATGGTTTCAGGCGATTGTACTGATGATTTTCATCTCGTCGAAATGATCATCTTTTCGTCGGAATGGGGCACGTAATATATCGTTGTAAAGATCTTGACATCTACATTACAAATATATAGGATTTTTTTGGGCAAAATCATTATGGCTTAAGAGTAGTTTTGATAAAACCGTTTTTTTTCAAAACCGAAAACGCGAATCGTATTTTGGACTCAATTTTCAAACGGTTTGTCGGAATTGAGCAAATAATATGGTGTTGGAAAGCTGGTGAAAATCCGCATCTTCCATATATCTATTGTTTTTCCTAATTCTATACGATTTAGAAGTAATTTGGAAACGGTGAAATTCTGGGTGAAATGTATTTTCGCGATTTTTTGAAAACGATTTGTCGGATTGATGCAAATGATATAACGCTGGAAAGCTATGAAAAATGGGCAACTTTTTCGTATTGAAATGTTTTTCTAATTCCTTACGGTTTAAAAACGCATTTGAATACGGTGAAATTTGATTTCAAACGCGATTTCTTTAAAAGTTTGTCGAAATGAGGCAAATAATATACGATTGGAAAGATATCGAAAACAGAAACTTAGTCATGTTGAACGTTTTCTCAAATTCGCAACCGTTAAAGAGTAATTTGGATTTACAATGAGACCCATCGTGCTGTTTTTCCGTCAGAAAAAACAGAGTACTTGTACTGATCTACGTGTGCGCTTGTACTAATGTATTCTTCGAAGAGTAATTTTGAAAGGTTCCGAAAAATAAGTACTTGAACTGATGTTTGCATGGGTTTGTACTAAGCGTGTTTTCACTAACTAGACTTTGCTCTGTTTTGGTTATATTTTTTCTCGTAAGTTTTCAACCGTTTATTGTATCGTCGCCCCTATACTTGCATGGTTTATATCATTGAACTGAATGATAGTTTTTTCAAAAAGAAAATGTTTTTTATTCTTTTTTTGAACTAAACATTTTTTACAATGATGTTCTGGACTTCTCTTTTTTTATGACTTGTACTTTTCCCGTTTGAATTGCAGGGGGTTTCTTTTTTGCTTGAACTTTTACAAGTTGAATTTCTGTCATTTCTTTTATTCCGAACGGACCACCAGTTTTAACTTGTACTGATCAATATATTTAATTCAACCATTTTTCCTTTGTAGAACGGACCACCGTTTTTGTTTGTACGGATCAGTTGTAGAACTTGGACGTCAACGCTACGTAATTACACCTTGGACGGATCACCTTCTCCCATCTGGACTGACCACAAAAGTTGCATCAGGAAACTCACAAAAACAAGGACGATTACAACAAGATCGACGAGAATGTATGAACCATACCATTTTTAGCTCAATGAATACTATACACGGAACAAGCAGAACTTATTAAACAAGATGTTTTTGAAGTTTCTCATCTTAACACTTTTTATAATACCAAACCAAATGGTTCACTTTTACCTCCTCTCTATTAAAGTATTACAAACTAACAAACTAAAATAAAATGGTGAGCACAGTGCATTTTGTTACCACAATTGGTAATAGGGGCACAATCCATGTGAATTGTATAAAAGGTAAGTACCAGTAAAAATGGATTGATGGTGTTTTATAGAGTTTGTAGTACCATCACAATCAAAGTTCAGATCGACATAAGTTCCGGTCGTGCTCGCCGAAAAAGATACATAAGTGCACTGCGGCCAAAGTATTACAAACTGAGAAACATAATCAGCCACCTCGCTAGAACAGAGCATCTCAGACGCCTCTACTCCTGTTGCTTTTCCTTGTGCAGGAAGGTTGTTGACGGATCACACAGTGATGCAGGTGGCCATGGTAGCGACACGAGCAATGACACAGGTCTCCGAATTGATGGTCGCGACGAACTCGGCCACCCTGAAGCCACGGGGTTGGACTGAGTATGGCGCTGAAGTTGAGTAGAACATTTAGGAATTAGGATAAATAGGAAACAACAAAAAGGTGAAGAAACCGTGAAGTGAAATGAGTTATAGAAGACAGTATGCATTTTTCTCACTAAAACAAACTTCTGTTTGTGTGCAACTTCTATACTTGCATATATTTTGGAGGGAGAAACACAGAAAATACAACCACATGGATGAACACATTTGGAGGGAGAAACTATAGACGTACATCACGGGGTAGCAAATAATATGAACTCTAGGCAGAACATTTTTTTAACTTACTTTTGTATCTCGCAAACTGAAAATAAGAAGAAAGCAAATTAGAACACAAAGTAAGAAGAAAGTAGAGCACCAGTGCTTGTGCGGCATGGATCCGTCAACCCTTTTGCATCCTACTTCCAGCCAGCATTAGCTAGCACCTCCTGGATCAAGCTGCAGTAGTGCAACACAATGCATCAGAGAGATAAAAAGGTGAGCAGCAGCATGTACAGGAAGGGGAGAAAGCAACTATAGCACACGAGCATCCACGGGCAGAGAGAGATGCAGGAACTTCTCTCCACTTGAGACTAAACTTATATAATTTTTATTGTTGAACTTTCAGATATCTTTACAAGAATTGCGTGGTTTTAGTGTTTTGCTTTTACCACGTTGCTTCTCTGAACTTACAAAATAAACTTTGTTACATGCGCTCATTAACATAACAACACACACCTGTTGTGCTATAGAAATAACATGGAAACACAAAGTAAGCTGGACTTACGATTGGTAAGTAGATGTACTGAAAAGCATTCAAAAGATGAACTAAAAACAATTGAAGCTCTTCAAAAGAATTCAGGAGAGATAACAAGAAACCAAAACGCGGGGGCGACATAGTTACTTGAACCGGGCCATAAGGACTAGAACCAAAACTATCACTACAAGTAGATGTTTTTTTGTAGGTTTTTGGGAATGAGAATTCCTTTTTTTGCAATTATATAAAAAGTTTAAAAATGTGTACTACCCCATAATAAATGTTTATACTGCACATGTCCATAAATATTAGCTTTTTATTTGGCAACAAAGAAATATCAAAAATGATATTTCATTTCTTATAAGCGTATGAACAAACAGGTTGATAGCAGCAGGAATAGAACAAGTTCTTACCATCGGGGACCTTCCCACTTGCGCTGATCTCGACGTCCACTGCGTGCGAAAGTAGAACCGACGGACACACCATCGGGGACACCTGCCCATCAGGCGAGATCGAATCGAACCTGCTCGTGATGCCAAGGCCAACTAAACTTATGGTCTCTCGAGATCTGAATGGATTGTGTTACAAGTATACACAAAAATCCAAACAAGCTCATGTGAGTACATGTTAAAAAGATAATTGAGTTCATGTATATTAACTGGAGAAGTTCAAACATAAACTTTTTTAAGAAAAATGCACTTTTTTGCTATAACGACTATAGTCGTCTTGACATCCCTGTATATTTAACCGGTTAAAAGGATAATCAAGTTCATGTATATTAAGAGGAGAAGTTCAAAAAGAAACTTTTAATAACAACTACATTCATCTTGCCACCCATTCAGTTTTTGCTTTGACAAAATCCACACATTTAAAAAGTTTGTACTGGCATGGGGAAGCCTCGGTTCTTTTGACAAAAACTCTCATGTTTTTTGACAGTTTCAATTTTGTCTGAACTTACTAGTTTCCTGGTTTTGAACTTATAGAATTTTATACCCCAAACTTCTACAGGTTTCTTTAATTTCTATGTAACAAAAACCGAAGGAGTCTGGACTCAAGAATTATATGAAAGAGTGAAACCATAGTGTGAACTTATCTGAGGCTTTTGTCGGACGGAGGAGACAAGGTGATGCAGGAGCAAAACCCGACTCCTTGAATATACAGCAGTTGTGCTGTCAATACTTCTTTGAGTTTTGATTTCTGAACATTCCCAGTAGTAATACATGTACTGTGTGATACACAATTCTGTCATTGAGCAAGTTAGTTTAGAAAATCTGGAGATACTACATAACAATAGACAACACATAGTCCAAAGCATGCACGCGGGACAGGAATGCTCGTAATACCGCACATGAACGCACTGGAGAAGCACAACGAAGGTGGGCTGGACAAACTCGAGGTCGTCCACTCCCAACTCTATTTTCCTTCTGTATTGGATACACTACTGGAATCAGCTACTTTGCCATCAGGCAGATCTTCGCCGTCCGCTAGCGGACGGCAAAGAAGCTCTTTGCCATCAGCCACCGAAAAGCCGACGGCAAAGAAATGGCAGACGACAAAGAAGCTCTTTGCCATGCGCCATTTCTTTGCCGTCCGCCACCGACGGCAAAGAGGGAGGTGGCCTCACCCACCCGCCCGCTTAAAAACTTAACGCCTTCATTTTTCATGTCCGCTAGCGGACGGCAAAGAGAGAAAACGGCGGACGACAAAGAGCGTGACGGCAAAGAGCCGAGTAACTAATCTGACGCCACCCCCTCCCCGCCTGCTATCTCTCTTCTCTTCCTCTTCCTTTCTCCTCCCGACGCCCTGCCCTAGCTAGATCCACCGCCGCCCACGCCGCCGCCTCGCCGCCCTGGCCGCCCCCGCCTCCCGCACCCTTGTCCTGCCCCACCACCCTCCGCCTCACCACACCTGGCCGACGCCTGCCGCCCCACCACCCTCCGCCTCCTGCCGCCTCGGCCGCCTCGGGCTCACGCCTCGGCGCCGCCTCGCCCAGACCTTGGCCCATCGCCCCACCACTCCTCCGCCCCCAACCCACCCGCTGACGCCCCGTCGCCTCGCCACCCGCCGCCCTGCCCCCCACGCCGACCGTCCCATTGCTCCGGTGAGGGACTACTACTTTTTTTTCTTCTGTTTTTTCATTTTTTTTTTGCTGTTTAATTGTTAGTGCTAGATTGTGTTAGTGTTAGTGTTAGAAAAGAATTAGAAGTAATAGAAGAACTAGAAGTAGTAGAAAGATGAAAAAAGAAGAAGAAGAAAAGAAGTAGAAGAAGTAGAACAAGAAGAAAAGAAGAAACGAAAAGAAGTAAAAAAGTAGAAAAAAGATGAAAGAAGAAGAAGAAGAAAGGAAAGAAGAAGAAGAAGAGAAAGAAAGAAGAAGGATAGAAGGAAACACCCCGACCCCCAGACCCCGACACCACACCTCGACCCCGACCCCCCGACCTCGACAATTCTCGACCCCGACTGACCTCGGCACCTCATTCTCGACACCACACCCCGACACACGACACCTGCAGACACCCCGACACCCAATTTGAGGCCAACGGGTTCTTATATTTTTGAATTATTAGTTAGGTCATATATTTTTCGATTTTGTTATGAAAAACATCATATATAATTGTGTTGATCGGGTTGATTTAAATGTGCGCTTGTTTCACCGCTGCGAGGTTTGGTGTTCGACGACCTCGCCAGGCGCTTGACGAAGCTCTGCTTCTTCATTCGTGGGTGAGCACAAATGACATGTCCTCCTCCCCCATTAATTATTTGCTCGTCCGGTGTTCGTGTCGATGAAATTTGATAGCTAGCTATATATGTGTCTTGAATCATCAAGATGTGAACCAATATGTGTCTCCTGCTCGAAGCGTCATAGTTATAAATATGCATGCATTTGCATATTTATAACCTTGATTCTTCCGAATTGTCCAAATATATCCATGGATAAATAGTATGTAGATTGGGTTCATATTCCCATATGCTTTGCTCGGATCCGACGCATAAATTTGGCTGCTGCCTCCCTTGTTGTTCTCCTGTACACATCCTCTCTGCTTATTGCGTAGACGTATCGTGAGAACAGCGGGAGGTGCTGCCAAATTTTAAGGCCGGATCCGGAGCATAGCATGGGAAAATGAACCCAATCTACACATACTGGTGGGATTAGGACCTATCATTACCTATTAGAGTGTAGGTTGCATGGACGTAATAAAATTGACAAAGTAGATCAACCGATGAATATATACATGGTGAATTATATATATAATTGTTGTGTGTCCAGAGCTCGAAAGTCAAGGTGAGTGATCGTATGCGTGGATGTATACCGTCACACCGGGTCGTAACAAATGGAGCGCTGAATGGTTCACAAAAACCAAGGGGTTTGTGCAAGCCGCATTTGCAAATGGCCAGAGGAAAACTTGGTGCCCCTGTTTCCGATGCGGCAATTGGGAAAAGAGGACAGAGGGTGAAATGGGTAAACACCTGCAGAAGAATGGTTTTACGCCCGATTATACAGTGTGGACATTTCATGGTGAGTCTGCCGAACATGACCGAGCTGAGGTGGATCGTCGTCGCACCGATGAGCATGGTACCGGGATGGAAAACATGGTGCAAGACTATGATGATGCTCGGGATTCGGATGAGGAGATGGAGGAATCTGCAAAGGCCTTCAATGAAATGTTGGAGTCTTCAAAGCGTCTGGCTCCACGAGCACACCGAGCTTTGTCGCTTGGATGCCATCTCACAAGTAATGGCTCTAAAGGCTCAGTTCAACTTGGGCGTAGAATGCTACGACGCAATTATGACAGTATTTGGACGCTTTCTACCCAAAGGCCATGTAATGCCTGCAAACCTGTACCAGTCGGACAAAATCCTCCGTGCACTGAAGATGCCCTATGAGAAGATACATGCCTGTTGAGAAAGGATGTGCCTTATTTAGGCTTGACTATGCGGACTTGAACTATTGTCCCATTTGCAAGTCTTCCAGGTATATTGTGGTAGACAACGGTATGGGTGAGAAGATACAGACCAAAATCCCCGTTAGTGTTCTTCGGTATATGCCAATCGTACCAAGACTTCAACATCTTTTCATGGTCGAAGAGACGGCCGCATGCATGACATGGCACAAAACAGGCAAAAGAACCGAACTAGATGCGTATGGGAATCGATGATGGTACACACATCGGATGGTGTTGCGTGGAAAAGTTTGATGAATTACATGTCGACAAAGCGGCAGATCCGAGGCATCCTCGAGTCGGCATCAGCACCGATGGGTTCCGTGTGTTTGGTATGACGGCAACCCAATACAGTTGTTGGCCCGTATTTGTCTGTCCACTCAATCTCCCGGACAGGTTATGCAAAGAAAGAACATTTTCCTGACGTTGATAATTCCAGGGCCCAACTATCCGGGGAAAAATATGAATGTGTACATGCAGCCGCTTAAGGACGAATTGAAAGAAGCCTGGGATAATGGGTTCAAGACATACGACGCCTATAGAAAACGAAACTTCATAATGCGTGTCTGGTACATGCAAGGTTGGAAAAAGCGGTAGGCGTAAGCGAGGCGGTTGGCCTTCTCCTAGTGCCTAGGCGGTGCCTAAGCACCCTAGGCACGGCCTAGGCGGTAATATAGTTTTTACTCGTAGTGTATTTGTGATTATTATATGGGTGTTGATATCAGTTTAGGGCATATAAATAAGTTAATTACCTTATACTACCATTGGAATATAACCCGTTTGGCATATACGTGTAGTATGTGGCATGATTTCTTGCTTGAGTAGGCAATTCCTTGCTTGCCCTGCCTAGAGCTCCATTTATACCCAAGGCGAGGCGTTTGGCCATTGCCTAGCGCCTAGGCGTGCCTAAGCGCCTCCTAGGCAATGCCTTTTCCAACAGAGGGTACATGTACTCGACGCATGACTTGTCGGCGTATGCGCTATTCGTTGGCTGGTGTGTGCATGGAAGGTTCCCGTGCCCCACATGCAAGGGAGCTCTTGAGTTTCGTTGGCTTCAGGCCGGTTGCAAGTTTTCTTGCTTCGACATGCATAGACAGTTCCTGGATCCTCGCCATAAGTTCAGAAAGACAAGAAGAACTTCATCGAGGTAGAGTTGTAAAAACTCAGACCACTCCTGCGTTGTGCCAATGCAGACCTCGGATAAGTTAAACACTCTCGAGCCAGATCCAGAGCGTCCTGTGATACTTCAAGGTATAATTTAGCACGCTGGACTCATAAAACATGCTTATGGGATCTGCCTTACTTCAAAGACCTCCTTTGCCCACACAACATCGACTGATGCACAATGAGAAGAATATTGCCGAGGCACTTTTTGGTACATTGTTCGGCATAGATGGGAAGTCAAAGGATAATACTAAGGCTAGAGTCGATCTGGAGGCGCTATGTGATAGGCCGTTAGAAAACATGAAAGAACCGAAAGGAAAGCAGAATCGACGAAGCCAAAGGCATGGTTCAATCTTGGAAGGCCGCCTATGAGGGAAATTATCTTGTGGGTGAAAATGCAGTTGATGTTCCCGATGGGTATGCAAATAATCTAAAGAGGGGAGCGAGTCTTGATAAATTGAAGATATTTGGTCTCAAGAGTCATGATTGGCACATATGGATTGAGCGGGTAATGCCGGTGATGTTGCGTGGCTTCATCCCTGAGGATGAATGGCTAGTACTGGCAGATCTCAGCTATTTCTTCCGTGTTCTTTGTGCGAAAGAACTATCACCTGGCGTGCTAGAAGAAATGGAAGAGTTGGCGTTGGAGTTGATCTGCAAGTTAGAGAAGATCTTTCCACCGGGCTTCTTTAATCCAATGCAGCATTTGATTTTGCATCTCCCGACCAAGGCAAGATTGGGGGGGCGTGCCAAATCGTTGGTGCTACCCAACTGAGAGGATGCGTAAGACGCCGAGAAAAATGTAAAATAAACGAGAATTGAAGCGCCGATGGTCGAGGCATTCATCATCGAGGAGGCGACAGACTTCGTGACAGCACACTACGAAACCATAAATCGTCATTTGCATAATCCGAAGCCTCGGTACAATGCTGACGAGCCTAAAAAGGGTGGATCCAACCTCAGCCTATTCAAAGGGAATCTCGCACCAGCCAGTGTTTCAAATCCAGTATCTTTGGATAACGAAGAATGGCGGACCATTTCGTTGTATATCTTCAACAACCTGATAGAAGTGCGGCCGTACATTGAGTAAGTTCCCGGTACATTGTTTCGCAACTTCTATTTCCTTTGAACTGCTCTTATTCCTGGATATTTCATACATTCGATACGTCGCCCTATTATCGTATGGAGCGGTGATCCAAAAGGATTCCGTCGAAGAGTATGAGCTTCTCGCAAAGCAAGGAGGCGGCTATCCCGGTTTCATCTCTTGGTTCAAACAAACGGTAAATTCTATTAGACAATTTCATTTCATTCGCTAATTTGTGCATAATGCAACAATCCTTTCATATTAAACTTGTAGGCTAATTCAGAGTCTATGGACGCCGAATTGAGACAAGTCGCTAATGGTTTTGACTATAAGGTCCGTTCATTTGACAAATACGACATCAACGGGTATCGCTTTCGTACCTATGGCAAAGAGCTATCTATGGCCGATCGAAAGTCTATAAATTGTTGTGTATCTGCTATCGGTGAAGGAGGTACCGAGTATTATGGGAGAGTTGAAGCAATTTATGAACTTCTATTCTATGGTGAAAACCCACCGAATGTCGGAGTCTTCAAATGTTATTGGTTTCAAATTAAGGAGACTAGAAGGACTCATGAACATATAGGGCTAGTTGAAATCAACCAAAGCACCCATTTAGATGTTCCCGATGTCTATATTACGGCTCAACAAAGCACTCCAAGTATTCTATCTACAAGGCCTGCCAAACTAATCCAAATCTGAAAGGTTGGGATGTCGCTTATGAAGTGTCGCCACGTGCATAGACTATCTCCCCCAAAGGAAGAGGATTATGAACCTCACATTAACCTGCATACATATGAAGGAGAATTCTTCCAAGAGACACGCTCTTTCCAAAAAGCGTTTCAAGAACCGTATACTTCACCCCAAAACATTGAAGTAGACAAATGACGTTGAATCCCACATCACCCCGTAGGAGGAACAAGAAGAGCCTAACAAGAAGAGGTTATCACAAGTGATGACCTCTCAATGCTTGACCGACACGTAAAGGTGGCCTTCCACATGTTGATGCCATCAACCCTATGAGCCCGCCATTGATTATAGTGATGATGATGATTATGCATTTATTGATGACACCGATCGAGATTATTAGTAGTGTCGTATTCAATTTTTTATGTTGTACTTGATGATGATACACTTAAGTGATATACATATTATTATTCATGTCGGTATTTTTTATGTTGTACTAATTTCGCTTACTCTTTGTCATGGAAGATGTTGAAAGATGGAAGGGAGCCGATCGAGGCCAAGGACAACGTGCCCAAATTGAAGGTGTGCCACACCATCAAGGTAGCTCCAGCTTATATCATCGGGCGGAATTGGGTATGGGGTTTGCTTCATGATTAATGCAATTCATTCATCATGCTAGCTTGAGCCCTTTAATTACTAATTTACTTTGTTTCTCTCTTTCAGGCATGCTACAATAAGACGGATAAGGTGCCAGAGGGGTATTACCTGTATGCCATGGCCCACACTGCCTCTTACAAGCAAATCAAGGGGAAGGCGAGGAAAGGGGAGGAGTTTAACCCGAGCCAGATTCCCTACAATCCAGAGCAGTTGATGATATCTAGTGGCGGGAGGTCCCGTGGCTCCATGGCCATTGATCCAGAGATTGCTCCTGAGACCACGGTGAGTTTAATTTGAATGGACGTTACTTGCTAGTCTTAACATTTGAGTGTCATCATGCTAACGAAACATTGGAAATGATCTTTGGTGCAACAGAATTCCACACAAGCATCACACGATCCTTCTCCACCATCGGCACGAGCCAGCCCGCCTCCCACACCTCCATGATCAAGGTAAGTTTCTCTAGTTTTTTGCTTAACAAATGCATAAAGACCTAGACTTAGCTTTATTTCCTCCAATATGCTTACCTTAATGACCTAGAGTTAGCTTCTTTTCCTCCAAAATGACTTAATAAGCTTACTGACCTCCAAAACCAGCCATTTTACCTAAGTTAGCTCTAAAACGATCTATACTTAGCTTTGTTTCCTCCAAAATGACCTAAGTTAGTTATAATATGCTTAGTTAACTAGGTTTGCTCAATAATGACATGTACTTAGCTTACTTATGTAAAAAACGGCATAATTAGCTTAGTTAGCTCATAAACGATCCATTTTACCTACGTTAGCTCTAAAATGATGCATTTTACCTAAGTTAGCTCATAAACGCATCCATTTCACCTAAGTTACCTCACAAACGATGGCGTGCTTCTTCTTCTAGTCTTCTTCTTCTAGTCACCTTTTCCTAACTTTCTTATTTGCCATTTTGCATATTTCATTCACTTCTCGGAAGCTAGCTTGCTATGATGGAGTGCTTGTTTTTTATTTCATTCTCTTCTAGTATTCTTCTAGCTTGCTACGATGGAACTTGCTATCTTGATGAAACTTTGCATTGTAATATGTATGTGCAACTTCCTAATGGTTGCAACTTATGTGTATGTGCAACTTGCTATGTATGAACGGATGGAACTATATATGTATGTACGATGAAACTTATGTGCTGTTAAATAGCCCTGTGAAATATATATATATATATATGTGTCATATATATTTGCTGTGAAAATTGTTGGATTTAAAAAAAACAGAAAAAAAGAGCCAATATGCAGGCTCTTTGCCGTCTTCCACCGACGGCAAAGGGCTCTTTTGCCATCGCAATGGACGGCAAAGAGGCCACGTGGCAGGCAATCAGTGCTTCGGGAGGTCAATTAATTTGGTCGGGTTGCCTATAGCGGTGACGACAAAGAGAAAAAAATTGCCCTACAAGGCGAATGCAAAGGCTCGCCGTGTAGTGACGTCGGTCGACATCATTCGCGGACGGCAAAGGCTCGCTGTTAACCACCTAACGGAGTAACATCGCATTTATTGCCGCTCGCATTCTTTTTGTCGTCCTGCCGATGGCAAAGAGCCCTTTTGCCGTCACCGCCAAGGCATTTACAACGTAGTCTTAGCCCCCCGATTTTGCGTCCCCTTTTGCCGTCCGCGGCGGACGGCAAAGACCTTTGCCGTCCGCCATCCATGCCTTTGCCGTCCGCCGTGGCAGATGGCAAAGTAGCTGATTCCTGTAGTGATAGATGATAATCAGTCTTCAACTGAACTAATATTAGATTTTAAACTGAACTTAAATAAGAAAATGAACAAAACTAAAATAAGAATTTTAATGGCACTACGTCAAATAAGTCGTGTTCTTATGTTATTCTGAAAAACTACATTTTCTTTACAAATTAGAAGAACTGATGTTTAACTTTCTGGGAACGGAGAACCCATAGTTGAATAGAGCTACAAAGCGGTTTCTGAAAGAAGTTATTAGAACACAACGTGATTACAAACACACATGTACATGAACTGATTATAAAAGATGAACACGACCTAACAACAAGGACACACATGAACTGACAACAAGAACATACCGGTCATTAACAGATTATAAATGGTGACAACACATCATATATAGCAGCTATGATGACAAAGCAGACTAGAACAATACTACTCAAATTCTTCTAACATATGTACTAGAATCAAGCTAGAAAATCAGAATTGGCCCCTAAGTAAACTAGTGATGTTGAATTCCATTTTTCCAGTTCCTCTTAGACATGTACATAAACAAAAGAGTAGAGGTATTTAAAGTTCTGAACCGACCTCTATTGAAGCTTTCATGGGTAGACAGGGGTGTCGTTGACATGCAAGATTGTGCGGGTGGTGTTGAACGGGAACTGGTGGCGGTGGTGAACGGCCTCGGGTGGCGAAGGTGAACAAAAGGGGATGGTCGAATCCGGCGGGTGAAGGAGGCCAATACCTCCCGTGCAACACGATGCAAGCTGGGGGGCAGGGGGACAGTAGGGGACCGGCGGCACGAGCTGGTGGGCAGGGGAGCGCGGCGCCATCAGCGGCCAAGGGAGGAGGGCGGTGGCGCGAGCGGCGCCCAGGGGAGTATGGCGGCGGCGCAGTTCTAGTGAAGATGGTGTTCTCCTTGTGTGTGTGCTCGACTTGGCCGGGTTGCAGGTTAGTGAAGATGGTGGGTGCGATTCTACTTGATCAAGGCCAACCTCGACTTGGATGGCTGCAAGCACCCGTGGTGGACGAGCTCTTGCTCGAGGGCTAAAACTTGGTCTAAAATCACAAAATTGACAAGAGGATAACGTACACAAAAAGAATAGTAAGTTCAGAAAAAGGGTCAGAAATAAAGATCAAAAAAGGCAATTTTTAGTCCAGCATACAACTTTGGATAATGACAACGAAAATTTTAAAATAGTAAGTTCAAAATTTCTGCAGTCTATAAAATATAGTAAACCCAAAATTTTCTAACGAGTGCACTTGCGTGGAGTTCCCTAGTGAACTTCTAGGCTGACATTGGTTCTCCGATTTTCTTTACACAACCAACTTTCTGTTTTTTTATAAGCGAACTAAATGGAAAACTTGATGGTGCACTTCTGTATTTTATTCAAGGTGAACTGATTCACTTGCAAAGTTAACTTATTATGTTCCTTTTTCATACTAAACTGATGCGTGTTCACAAAATGAAAATATTAAAGGTGTGAACATTCAGTACATTTCTACCTTCACTAGTGCCGCACTAGAATTAACATAATAAGTTAAGCTATCAGTACTGATGAAATCTTCACCACAAAGGAAACCCATATGAATTCACTTGCATAATTTAGCAAAATTGAACATCAGGTCTGTTGTTGTTTTTGTAGAATGGACTTTGTGTTTCTTATGTACTTCAACAGTTAAATGTTTTGAAAATTGCCACTGTCACATTTTCTATACTTGAACTCTTGTTAGACTAGGTATCTCCATTTCACAGAGAACACCATAAGATTTCACTCATTTTGTCAATGTGGCAGTGAAATTTCACATACTAGGAGTAGTAACATCACATGAGACAGTAGTAGAAAGAGAGAGAGCTACTTTGTGTACACTTATTTTCTAAAATATATTTAAAAGTTCACTCAATCTTCTATGGAACAGGGAAGTTACTTTTGTAACATGGTATAAATGTTTTACTTAAACATATGTTGCACATCCTCACCTAATTGGATTAGAGATACGCTTTTGTTGCGGGGTTTGCATATGGATGAACCGACCGCCCATTTTTCTTGTACTGAAGCTTGTTTCCAGAAATTTAAGACATCACAAATAGGATCTATAATATGGACATTTAGTATAGTATGAGCTGAACTTTTTGGCACATTTTTGCACCGAGGTAATAGCAGTGAACCTGTGACGAAGAATAGAACTCAAAAAAAAATTGGAGGTGGAATAAATAAAGAGTATAACAAGGGAACTTGTACATGCTAGGGGGTATTAATGGACCAGTTGAGGATCGAAGGTAGGTTTACTTACAAGAAAAGTAAATATATACTCTTCATATCCATTCAATTCCTCTTTCCTCAAATTGAGGGCCATATTGTTCCCCGATCTTAGGACCTAGACCGCTTGTCTAATGGACTTGGCAGAGAATGGATTCATCCTGCAATAAGGGTTAAACAAGAATCAAGATACTTATGCATGACTGGAGCAAACAAACAGTTGCTTATGCGCAAAAAAAAGTAGTTGCTAATAACATAAGAAAAAAAAGTTCCTAATAACACAAAAATAAGTTAGTTGTTAACTCGTGAGGCAGCCAGAATCAACTCAGATGCAATGCTTTAGGACGCCTGGCTCCCACAATTTTTTCTCCTCTACTTGCTCTCTCTTCACCCATCCCTTTTATTCTATATCTTCTTTGTCCAAATCCAAATGCATTAGCAACAATAGCTTAGCTCCAAGAAGAAAAATGCAGAGCTCATGCAACAAAGATGCAACATGGGGGATGCTCACCATTTTTTGTAGGGATGCATGTACATGTCATACCCAAAGAAACACCATGGAGCTTTTCACTCCGAACTTTTCTGGAGCTTTTTGTTGAAATGAAGTGTTTTAAGCAAACACCTGATGGCATCAAGAAAACAAGTGACTACAACATTAAGATTTAAAACTGATGGTGTAGAAAATTTGAACTGACATTTTCTGTCATTCTGACAAACCTCCAACGTATTTTTTGAACTGATTTTTTCTATCATTGTACTGTTGTCGTGTAGGGGAGAATTGAACTGACAATACCCACTACCAAGTCTACATCAACAGTTCAACAATTCAAGTTTCATCAGTGCAAAGCTCACATGAATGCAAGTGGAAGAGCTACAGGTAGGAGAAGGGCGACGAAAGGTGGTAGCGGGTGGTCGTGCATCGTGACTGCAAAAGCCAACCATTCCATGGTTTGCCGTGAGGATCAACGCACACATAATTCTATCAGTGATAAGAGCTTTTTTTTTCTTTGTGAAAGAGTATTGGTGCTAGAGTAAACCTCTGACCAGCCACACACCACATCATCCGCGCACCCAGAACTCCATCTTTTTCTCCAAACATTGGACTGACAACATAGCAATACAGAAAACAAAATATAGAGTCACGCAGAAGCAGCAAAGAAGAGATAAGAATTTGAACCTGAAAAGATCAATTGATGTACTAAGCATGCATCGTAACTTCGTAAGGGAATGTGCAAACAAAGTGATGGTGTCCTTGTTGTGTGTGCTTAGTGGTTGAACTGTGGCGAAGATCGGAGGAAACCTTGATATTTTTTCTTGTCGAATATAGACATAACTGCTGCAAAAAAAACAAAAGAAACTATACACAGTAGGAATTAGCAACCTGAACTATCAAAATTTTCTAATGGGAACTACATGAATTAGAACAATTGAACTCTTTTTGTATTTCATTCCATTGGTGTCAGTATCAAAGATAAATCTATATTCTAGAAGCTCCACGAGAAGGACACATGACTAGCACTTCAGGAACTGATGCATTTGGATGAGCACATTGTGTGCACTCGTCAAAGCTCATGACCAGAGAGAGAGATAGGCCATGGCCGGTGGGGGGAAGGGGAAGATGGGTCGGTGGAGGGTAGCAGCACATCGGGATGGCGTCAAGATGTGGCCAGAGACTCACGAGCAGCAGCGGTGGTATCCTAGCCTTTTGCCGTGGGATCAGGTGACACGAGGCCAGGGTTGCGGCGCAGGTGGGGGTAGGTGGCCGAGGCGGCGGTGGGGCGGGTCATCGATGATGGCGATGTGTGTGGCCACGAAGGCTGTTGTGGGGAGATTTCCACAGCGATGGGAGGCTGGCCGGGGGCGCGGTGGAAGCAGGGGGGCGGCGCTCCGATGGGAGCAGCAGGTAGGCGAGCCACTGGCGCGGGGGAACACTACAAAAAAAAGACACATCCGTGACATTTTGGGCCGAATGAAATTTTTTCTGTCATACATATGACACTTCTATGACGATAATTGTGACAAAACCCAGTATCATCATAGATGTGGTGGGCTCCTACTTCTATGACAAAAAATCATGACAGAAAATGGGCTTTTCGTCACAGGCGGGCCGGAGACGCAGCTGCATGAAATTCTTTGGGCCGTCCATGACGGAAAAACCATGGTAGAAGCGAGGGAGGAAAATTTTGGGGAGTTGCGGTTACGGTGGAAGGTCGAGGGCCGAGCGATGCGCTGCTTTCTTCTCAGACACGTATGCACGTAAAAGCGGCGCGTTGGCTCTAATCGAACTCGAGTGAGGCGTTGGGCTCTAATCGAACCCGGCGATTGCACCGCAGCTACGCGTTATCGAACCCGAGCGATCGATCGATGGTCGTTAATCGAACCAGATCGAGCAATTCCTTTGCTACCGCTACAATCAAGCCGATCGATTGGATGAAGAGTGGCGTTGCGGGGGTTTGGATGAGCGATGGCGGTGTACTTGCCTCTGGATGAAACAGGACCCCGTGGTGTGGAGGGCTGGATGAACAGTAGATGGTGGAGGGGTGGCCGTGGAGGGTGGTTGAACATGCCCGTGGTGTGGAGGGCTGGATGAACAGTGAGACGGTGGAGGGGTGGTTGAACAAGAGCCGGTGGAGTAGCGCCGGTGGAGGCTGGATGAACATGAGCCCGTGGAGGCCGGAGGAGGTAGACGGTAGCCCGTGGAGGCCGGAGGAGGTCGACGGTGGAGATGAACAGTATCCCGTGGAGTCCTGCTTTTGCGGTACGCCACACCCTCGATGAACAGGACCCTGCTTTGACCGTGGCGCTCCAACACAAGTCCGTTTCGTCTGCTTTATGCCCGCCACACCCTCCACCCCTGCTTCGACCGTAGGAGGTCTCTTTTCGTCCGCTTTGCGTCGCCACACCCTCCCGATCAACAGGACCCCGTTTCGACCGTAGGGAGGTCTGCTTCCTCCATTTCGCAGACGCCACACCCTCCCGATCAACAGGACCCGTTCAACATGGCCGGTCGAACACAAGGCCGCTTTCTCTGCTTCTGCGATGCGCCAGCCTCATTAACATCGCTCGCTCCGGCCCAAGCCGGTTGGCTCCCACGTGTTTCGTTGCCTCCTGATGAACACGACGCATTCTGTTGCCTCCCCATGAACACGACGCATTCTGTTGCCTCCCCATGAACACGACAACGACGCTGTTTCTTCGTTCCGACCCAGCCATGTACACGAGCTCTGGCCGTACGTATGCGCGAGTAGGCGTTCGAGACCCCACCCATATGTACACATACGTGGCCGTATTTTTTTTCTTGCACCCTAGCCGTTGTACGTACGTGTACATGCTACGTGCGTGCCTCTACTACGACACGTGCACGCATCTACATCGACCAGTATGTACGTACACATTCGCGACCAGGATGACAACGCTACGTACACTTCGACCGTGGGCCTCGACCGCCGTGCACTTCCTTGCGTGCGAAGATGTAGCTGGTGGGTCCCAGCAGTCGGGGGGTCGCTTTTTTGCCCGGACGCACTTCCTTGCATGCGAAGATGTAGCCGTGGGTCCCAGCATGTCGGGGCTTAATCGCTTTTTTGCCCTGACGCACTTCCTTGCGTGCGAAGATGTAGCTGGTGGGTCCCAGCAATCAGGGGGGTGAATCGTTTTGGTTTTTTTTTGCCCGGACGCACTTCCTTGCGTGCGAAGGTGTAGCTGCTAGGTCCCAGCAGTCAGGGGGGTGAATTGTTTTTTTTGCCCGGACGCACTTCCTTGCGTGCGATGGTGTAGCTGGTGGGTTCCAGCAGTCGGGGGGCGAATCGTTTTTTTTTCTGGACGCACTTCCTTGCGTGCGAAGATGTAGCTGGCGGGTCCCAGCAGTCAGGGGGGCGAATCGTTTTTTTCCCGGGCGCACTTCCTTGCGTGCGAAGATGTAGCTCGTGGGTCCCAGCAGTCAGGGGGCGAATCATTTTTTCGCGAAATACGGTGGCCCGTCCGGTGGGTCCCTGCTGTCAGGTGGAGGAATAATTATTTTGCGCGTAATAAGGAGGCACTTCCTTGCGGCCGCCGTGGACCCAGCTGTCAGCCTCTCCACGTACAGTCCACGTCCGATGGAAGTCGTTCCTTGACCATGTTGACCACGCCGCGCCGAGAGCACCACGGCGGTGGACGACGGCGAGGCCTAGGAAGGGGACGACACGGAGCCAGGGAAGACGCGGCAGTGGATGCACACGTGCTACGTCTTGAGCTTGCGTTGGTTTTCCTCGAAGAGGAGAGGGTGATGCAGCAAGTGTAGCGTAAGTATTTCCCTCATTTTTTGAGAACCAAGGTATCAATCTAGTAGGAGACTTCTCAAAAGTCCCACGCACCTACACAAACAAACTGAGAACTCGCAACCAACACAATAAAGGGGTTGTCAATCCCTTCATGGCCACTTCAAGTAAAGTGAGATCTAATAAAGATAGTATGATAAGATAAATATATTTTTGGTATTTTATAATATAGATGCAAAAAGTAAAGATGCAAATAAAAGTAGATTGGGAGCAAATATGATAAAAGATAGACCCGGGGGCCATAGGTTTCACTAGTGGCTTCTCTCAAGATAGCATAAGTATTACGGTGGGTGAACAAATTACTTTCGAGCAATTGATAGAAAAGCGCATAGTTATGAGATTATCTAGGCATGATCATGTATATAGGCATCACGTCCATAACAAGTAGACCGACTCACTGCGCATCTACTACTATTACTCCAGACATCGACCGCTATCCAGCATGCATCTAGAGTATTAAGTTCATAAGAACAGAGTAACGCATTAAGCAAGATGACATGATGTAGAGGGATAAACTCATGCAATATGATATAAGCCCCATCTTGTTATCCTCGATGGCAACAATACAATACGTGCCTTGCAACCCTTTACATCCTTTGGTAAGGACACCGCAAGATTGAACCCAAAGCTAAGCACTTCTGCCATGGCAAGAAAGATCAATCTAGTAGGCCAAACTAAACTGATAATTCGAAGAGACTTGCAAAGATAACTTAATCATGCATAAAAGAATTCAGAGAAGATTCAAATATTATTCATAGATAAACTTGATCATAAACACACCGCAAAAAGAGTTTACATCGAATAGATCTCCACAAGAGAGGGGGAGAACATTGTATTGAGATCCAGAAAGAGAGAAGAAGCCATCTAGCTAATAACTATGGACCCAGAGGTCTGTGATAAACTACTCACAACTCATCGAGGGGCAAGGATGTTGATGTAGAGGCCCTCCATGGTTGCTTCCCCCTTGGCAGAGTCTTGGCAAGGGCTCCAAGATGAGATCTCATGGATACGTAAGGTTACAGCCGGAAATTGTGTTCCATGGTGCTCCTGGATGTTTTCGGGCACGTAGGTATATATAGGAGGAAGAAGTAAGTCGGTGGTCACTTGAGGGGCCCACGAGATGTGGCGCGCCCTATAGGGGGCGCCTCCTATCTCGTGGAGGCCTTGACTGCTTCTTGACTTGCACTCCAAGTCCTTCCGGATCATGTTCGCTCCAAAATCACGCCCCGAAGGTTTCATTCCGCTTTGGACTCCGTTTGATATTCCTTTTCTTTGAAATACTGAAATAGGCAAAAAAACAGCAATATGGGATGGGCCTCCGGTTAGTAGGTTAGTCCCAAAAATGATATAAATGTGTAAAATAAAGCCCATAAACATCCAAAAGGGGTAATATAATAGCATGGAACAATAAAAAATTATAGATACGTTGGAGACGTATCAAGCATCCCCAAGCTTAATTCCTGCTCGTCCTCGAGTAGGTAAATGATAAAACAGAATTTTTGATGTGGAATGCTACCTAGCATAATTCATAATGTAATTTTCTTTATTGTGGCATGAATATTCAGATCCAAATGAATACAAAATAAAAGTTCATATTGATAAAAGAAATAGTAATAATTCAAGCATACTAATCAAAGTAATCATGTCTTCTCAAAATAGCATGGCAAAAGAAAGTTCATCCCTACAAAATCATATAGTTAGGCTATGCTTCATTTTCACACACAAAGATGTTCCCAACTTCTATACCCCCGATGACAAGCCAAGCAATTGTTTCATACTTAAATAATCTCAAACTTTTTCAACCTTCACGCAATACATGAGCGTGAGCCATGGATATAGCACTATGGGTGGAATAGAATATGATGATGGGGATTGTGTGGAGAAGAAAAAAGGAGAAAGTCTCACATTGACGAGGATAATCAACGGGCTATGGAGATGCCCATCAATTGATGTCAACATGAGGAGTAGGGATTGCCATGCAACGGATGCACTAGAGCTATAAATGAATGCTCAACAAAAGAAAACTAGTGGGCGTGCATCCAACTTGCTTGCTCATGAAGACCTAGGGCATTTGAGGAAGCCCATCGTAGGAATATACAAGCCAAGTTCTATAATGAAAAATTCCCACTAGTATGAAAAAAGACAACTTATGAGACTCACTATATGAAAAACATGGTGCTACTTTGAAGCACAATATATGAGACTCACTACATGAAGAACAAGGTGCTACTTTGAAGCACAAGTGTGGTAAGAGGATAGTAGCATTGTCCCTTCTCTCTTTTTCTCTCATTTTTTTATTTTTTTTATTTGGGCCTTTTCTCTTTTTATGGCCTCTTTTTTTCTCTTTTTTTTTCTTTTCGTCTGGAGTCTCATCCCGACTTGTGGGGGAATCATGGTCTCCATCATCATTTCCTCACTTGGGACAATGCTCTAAAAATGATGATCATCACACTTTTACTTTTTTACAACTCAACAATTACAACTCGAAAGTAGAACAAAATATGACTCTATATGAATGCCTCCGGCGGTGTACCAGGATGGTGCAATGAAACAAGAGTGACATGTATGAAAGAATTATGAAAGGTGGCTTTGCCACAAATACGATGTCAACTACATGATCATGCAATGGCAATATGACAAAAGTAAAGTATGTCATGATGATGATGAACGGAACGGTGGAAAGTTGCATGGCAATATATCTCGGAATGGCTATGGAAATGCCATAATAGGTTGGTATGGTGGCTGTTTTGAGGAAGATATAGGGAGGTTTATGTGTAATAGAGCGTATCATATCACGGGGTTTGGATGCACCGCCAAGTTTGCACCAACTCTCAAGGTGAGAAAGGGCAATGCACGGCAGTCAAGAGGCTAGAAAAGGCGGAAAGGTAAAAGTGCGTGATAATCCATGGACTCAACATTAGTCAAAAGAACTCATATACTTATTGCAAAAATTTAGAAGTCATCAAAAATCAAGTACTATGCGCATGCTCCTAGGGGATAGATTGGTAGGAAAAGACCATCGCTCGTCCCCGACCGCCACTCATAAGGATGCACAAGCCGTGTACACTTCATGTTTCAAATTTGTTACACAACTTTAACCATACGTGCATGCTATGGGACTTGCTAACTTCAACACAAGCATTCTTTAAATTCATAATCACCCAACTAGCATGACTTTAATATCACTACCTCCATATCTCAAAACAATTATCAAGTATCAAATTGATCATAGCATCCAATTCACTTCCTATGATAGTTTTTATTATACCCAACTTGGATGCCTACCATTATAGGACCAATTTTATGACCATAGAAAATACCATGCTGTTCTAAAAGACTCTGAAAATAATATAAGTGAAGCATGAGAGACTAGCAATTTCTTCAAAATTAAGACACCACCATGCTCTAAAAGATATAAGTGAAGCACTAGAACAAAAACTATCAAGCTCAAAAGATATAAGTGAAGCACATAGAGTATTCTAGCAAATTCTAATCAAATAGGCTTCTTCCAAAAGGTGTGTATAGCAAGGATGGTTGTGGTAAACTAAAAATCAAATACTAATATAATACACGACGCTCCAAGCAAAACACTTATCATGTGGTGAATAAAAATATAGCTCCAAGTAAAGTTACCAATGAACGAAGACGAAAGAGGGGATGCCTTCCCGGGTCATCCCCAAGCTTAGGCTTTTGGCTATTCTTGAATGTCTTGGGGTGCCTTGGGCATCCCCAAGCTTAGGCTCTTGCCACCCTTTATTCCATAGTCCATAAAAGCTTTACCCAAAACTTGAAAACTTCACAACATAAAACTCAACAAGAAATTTTATAAGCTCCGTTAGTGAAAGAAAACAAAACCACCACATAAGGTACTGCAATGAACTCATTCTTTATTTAACTTGTTGTTAAACTTACTGTATTCCAACTTATCTATGGATTATAAACTATTTTATTGGCCATAGATTCATCAAAATAAGCAAACAACACACGAAAAACAGAATCTGTCAAAAACAGAACAGTCTGTAGTAATCTGTAACTAACGCAAACTTCTGGAACTAAAAGAATTCAGCCAAAATAGGACGACCTAGGAAATTGCTTTATTGATCAGCAGCAATTGGAATCACTATTTTATCACGTTCTGGTGATTTGTAACAATTATTTTCGTGAGCCAAAAGTTTCTGAAAATTACAGCAAGATCAAATAACTATCATCCATGAAGATCCTATAGGTTCTACTTGGCACAAACACTAATTAAAACATAAAACCACATCTAAACAGAAGTTAGATGGATTATTTATTCTAAACAGAAACAAAAACAAAAACATAAAGAAAATTGGGTTGCCTCCCAACTAAGCGCTATCGCTTAACGCCCCTAGCTAGGCATAAAAGCGAAGATAGATCTAACGAGTGCCATCTTTGGCACTAAACTCATAAGTAGCACGCATGATAGATTTATAAGGTAATTTAACTTTCTTTCTTGGAAAGTGCTCCATGCCTTCCTTTAATGGAAATTGGAATCTAATATTCCCTTCCTTCATATCAATAATCGCACCAATCGTTCTAAGGAAAGGTCTACCAAGAATAATAGGGCAAGAAAGATTGCAATCTATATCAAGAACGATAAAATCTACGGGCACCAAATTTCTATTTACAACAATAAGAACATCATCGATCCTGCCCATAGGCTTTTTAATTGTGGAGTCCGCAAGGTGCAAATTTAAAGAACAATCATCAAGATCATGGAAACCTAGAATATCACATAAAGTTTTCGAAATTGTGGAAACACTAGCACCCAAATCACACAAAGAAAACACTCATAATCTTTAATTCTAATCTTTATAGTAGGTTCCCACTCATCATTAAGTTTTCTAGGTATAGAAACTTCCAAAATTAAGTTTTTCATCATAAGATTGCATCAAGGCATCAACAATATGTTTGGTAAAGGCTTTGTTTTGACTATAAGCATGAGGAGAATTAACAACGGCTTGCAACAAGGAAATACAAACTTTTATAGAGCAATTATCATAATTAAATCCCTTGAAATCCGAGATAGTGGGTTCAACATTATTAGAAGTTGAAGATTCTTCAATCTCACTTTTACCAAATTTAACATTAAGATCTAAAGATTCCGAATTCTTGGGACGCCTTCTAGGCAAAGTTGATTCATCATCAGTCTCATAATCATCAAAGTTCATATTGCAAAACATAGATCTAATCGGAGACGCATCAATAACTTTAAGATCCTCATCATTATTTTCACGGAAACTAGAAGAACACACTTTTATAAAGCTTTCTTTCTTAGCACGCAATCTAGCGGTTCTTTCCTTGCACTCGTCAATGGAAATTCTCATTACTTTGAGAGACTCATTGATATCATACTTAGGAGAAGAAGATCCAAGTTTAAGAGAATTAACATCAAGCGAAAGTCTATCAACATTCCTAGCCAATTCATCAACTTTGAGCAATTTTTCTTCAAGCAAAGCATTAAAATTCTTTTGAGAGATCATAAATTCTTTCACACTATTCTCAAAATCAGGGCATTCTATTAAAATTACCATAAGCATTATTGTAGGAATTTCCATAATTATTAGAGGGATTACTAGGGGACGGTCTAGCATTAAAATTTCCTCTATAATCATTGTTTCCAAAACTATTCCTACCAACAAAATTCACATCCATAGATTCATTATTATTCTCAATCAAGAAGACAAAGGCATATAATTGGGATCAAGAGGAGTATTTTTAGTAGCAAACATCTTCATAAGTTCATCTATCTTCCCACTCAAAACATTGATTTCTTCTATATCATGCACTTTTTTACTAGAAGATCTTTGTGACACCCGGATAGTTAAGCTACAGTAAACCTATGTTAATGATGCCACGTCACCACGGTTACTGTTGCTAATCTCGCGTTAGTTCAAAACTGATTCAAATTCAAAATCAAAATCAAATCAAACGGTAAAAGTTTTCAAACTTTAAAACTAAAATGTTCGAGTTGTGCCAAATAATGCAAAGTTAATTGTGGTGAAGAAACCCCACTTTTATAAAATGTTTTAATACCCTAAAATGATTAAAACAATAGGTCAAACAATTAAATAAATACATTTTGGGTTTTATAAAATACTAAACTATTTTGTTCAGGGATAAAACCTTTCGTGGCAGTAGTTATAATTGTAACTCTATTTTAGCTACGGGTTTCACTTTTTGTAAAACTATAAACTATTATATACGTAAAATAAAACAGAACAGAAAAAAAAAACAGAACAAAAAGAAAGAAAGGAAAAGCCCCCCCTGTCTGGGCATCGGCCCACCGGCCACTAGGTTAGCCAGGCCGGCCGGCGCCCCATAACCCTCCAAACCCCTAACCCACGCCGCTCAGAACCCCCACTCCTCCCTCGATCCACCTCGTCCCCCCACCCCGCCCCGAGTGGATCTGGATCGGGGGCAACCGACGCCCCTGACCCCGCCCGTCGCCCGCCTGGAGCGCCTCCGCCTCGACCCCGTCGCCGCCAGCTCGCCCCCGTCGACTATCTACCTCGCCGGACCACCCCAAGCTCGCCTCACCCTCCCCTGCACCCACCTCCACCGCCACTCCCGCGCCAGAGCCCTCCTCACGGGCGCCTTGTCAGACACGACCGCCTCGACCACGCCACACGCCCGGAACCGCCGCCAAGCTGCCTCCTCGTCGGAGAGGGACGGATCCCGGGGGCCATGTCGCGGATCCGGCCTCCCTCGCCTTGCTCCCCTCGCCGGAGTCCCCTCGTTGACCGGTGCCCTCTTCTCCGACCCCGACCTCCTCCGGATCCATCATGCATCCTGCCGCTTCCGCTGTGAGCCTCTGGCCCTCCGTGGCCTTTCCCCCTCCTCCCCGTGCCCTCCAGCACCGTTTGCCGCTAGCTCCGTCGTAGTCGCCGCCTTCCTCTCCTAGCTACAGACGAAGGCAGGTCTCGACGTTGCGCCTCGCGCTTATCCATTTGGCACCCGGGGCTGCCCCTTTTGGTCGCTGGAGCCGTCGACTCCGCGCGCACCGCCGTTCTCTGAACTCACCGACGGGCACGTACGCGCGCACACACGTTCTAACAGTGGGTTGACCCACTGACATGTGGGCCCACCCGGTTTAACCATTCCCATAACCACCTAATTAGAACCTAATAAAAATGTTTAGTTGAATAACTGAAAATGACATGTGGTCCCTTTTCATATAAAAGCATGTTTAAAAATATCTAAGTCAATGGCATGTGGCCCCCACCTAATCCGTTAAATTAATTAAACTGTTAATTTACACTACTCTATGACAGTTGGGTCCCACCAGCCAGTTTGACCAGTCAATGTTGACCTAGTCAATCACTGACCGACTATTGACTTTGACCGACCCCACCTGTAATACATCGTGGCTGGCACCGCACTATGTGACAAAAGTATTTACTGATTTAAATTGGGAATATAAATAAATCCTAAAATTGATTTAAATCTTTTAAAATTAATATAAAATAAACTGTAGCTCGGATGGAAAAACTTTGTACATGAAAGTTGCTCAGAACGATGAGACGAATCCGGATACGCAGCTCGTTCGTCCGCCACACACCCCTAGCATATCTAACACGCAACTTTCCCCCTCCGGTTCATCTGTCCGAAAACGCGAAACCCGGGGATACCTTCCCGGATGTTTCCCTCCTTCGTCGGTATCACCTCCTACCGCGTTAGGGCATACCTAGCATCGCGTATTGCCTCGTTATGTTTTGTGATGCTTTGTTTGCTCCGTATTTAATATTTCTTCCCCCTTCTTCTTCCTCTCAGAGACCCGAGACCGACACTGCCGCCGCCTGCTCGACTACGGAGTTGACGACCCCTCCTTCTTGCCAGAGCACCCGGGCAGGCCCCCCCCCTTGATCACCGGATATCTCCTATTCCTTCTCTATACCGCTTGCATTACAAAGAGTGTAGCATGTTATCGCTTTCATTAATCCTATTACGATGCATAGCCTGTCATTGTTGCTACGCTTGTTACCCTTACACCGCTATCCCACTGTTTAGTATAGGATGCTAGTGTTCCATCGGTGGCCCTACATTCTTGTCCGTCTGCCATGCTATACTATCGGGCCGTGATCACTAGGGAGGTGATCACGGTATATACTATATACTTTATATACATGACACATGTGGTGACTAAAGTCGGGTCGGCTCATTGAGTAGCCGCAAGTGATTCGATGAGGGGGCCGAAGGACGGTGGCTCCATCTCGGTAGAGGTGGGCCTGGGTTCTGACGGCCCACGATCGTTACTTTGTGGCGGAGCGACAAGGCAGGTTGAGACCACCTAGGAGAGAGGTGGGCCTGGCCTCGTCGGCGTCATGGATACTTAACACGCTTAACGAGATCTTGGTATTTGATCCGAGTCCGCCATTTGGTCTATACGCACTAACCAGCTCTGTTGGAACAGCTTATGGGCACTTTCGGCGTCGTGATATCACCAAGCGTTCGGACGTCGGCCAACGAAGCTGCGCGCCGGATTGGACTGGAACGCCTGCTAGGCTAGGTCTGCTTCCGGCCGCATACGCAACATGCAGGTGTGCTAAGGGCGATGGGCCCAGACCCATGTGCGCTTAGGTTTAGACCGGCGTGCTGACCTCTCTGTTGTGCCTAGGTGGGGTGCGACATGTTGATCTTCCGCGGCCGGGCATGACCCGGAAAAGTGTGTCTAGACAAATGGGATCAAGCGTGTTGGGTTATGTGGTGCACCCCTGCAGGGAAGTTAATCTATTTGAATAGCCGTGATCTTGATAGCAGGGCGACTTGAGTTGTACCTTGACCTTATGACAACTAGAACCAGATACTTAATAAAACACACCCTTCCAAGTGCGGATACAACCCGGTGATCGCTCTCTAACAGGCTGACGAGGAGGGATTGCCGGGTAGGATTATGCTATGCGATGCTACTTGGAGGACTTCAGTCTACTCTCTTCTACATGTCAGCAAGACGGAGGCTGCCGAGCGTAGTCTTGACGTGATTAGCTATCCCCTCTTATTACGGCATTCTGCGATTCAGTCCACCGATATGGCCCTTTACACATATAGCCATGCATATGTAGTGTAGCTCCTTGCTTAAGTAGTACTTTGGATGAGTACTCATGGTTGCCTTGTTCCCCTTTTCCCCTTTCTTTACCCGATTGTCATGCGGCAGACGATGGAGCCCAGAGCGACGCCACCTTGAACGCATTTACTCCTACTACATCGGAGGTGCCTACTACTACATGCAGTCACCGACGACGACCGTGAGTAGTTAGAAGGATCCTGTGCAGGAGGCATGCGCCTCTTTCGATCTCAGATCCCAGTTTGTGCTAGCCTTCTTAAGGCAAACTTGTTTAAATTATGTCTCGTACTCAGATATTGTTGCTTCCACGACTCGTCTATGATCGAGCACTTGTATTCGAGCCCTCGAGGCCCCTGGCTTGTATATGATGCTTGTATGACTTATTTATGTTTTTAGAGTTGTGTTGTGATATCTTCCCGTGAGTCCCTGATCTTGATCGTACACGTTTGCGTGCATGATTAGTGTACGATTGGATCGGGGGCGTCACAAGTTGGTATCAGAGCCAACTGCCTGTAGGAATCCCCCTTTCAACCTCCTTGGCCGAAGTCGAGTCTAGTCATTGCAAAACTTTTACTAACATGGTTGTGTGTCTTACGGGCCCACGTCGCCAATTGGGTGGTGTTAGGATCTTTTATTCCTCGTCTAAACTCTGGGAATCTGACCTCCCTTCTGTTCGGGTTAAATGATTTTGCTAACTCTAACTCTAGGTTCTCCTACCCACTTCCTTTCGAAGAGCCCCGACCTTACCAATGGTCGCTTGTTTCGCCAGAAGCTTCTGCAGATACTCCTTGATGTTTCTCGAGACTCTGTGCCCACTGCCTTACAGTGCTGACCACCGTTAATCCTCCTGAATAACCTCCTTGCCGCTTGTACCTTCATCCCCAGTTGCTCTTGTTGTTACAAGATACCCCTAGCACTCTCCGTTGTTTCGAGAATCCTTGTGCCTTCTGCTTTGCAGCTTCTTTTTGCACTAAGGATAATTCACTTAACCGGGGTCCGCTCTTCCCCAATTGTTCATATGCTTTTCAAAATACTTGGTAATACTACCCGATCTTCCGAGAATCCTCTTCAAACTGTTGCTCTGCAGATACTTGCCTACTTGCATTATGGATGCTTTCCATATGTGTAGCAATATTCATTAGTATCCTTTGACACCATCATTTTGATCCTATCGATTCAACATGTGTGTGAGAGCATGCAATCATCAGTTGATCCTTCTAAATTATTTTTCCGTCTCAGACGTCATTTTGAACATGAGCTGGTTCTCGACAATTCTATTGGTCATCAATTTTGCCCCTAGGTCTATTCTACTTATCCATCCTTGATCAGAGCGTCTGCTTCTGATCCTTCGTTTTGGAAATCATAATTCCTTTGTTATCTAAGCATCGAATTATTCAGATGTTCTATAATCCAATGCCTTTGCATTCTTTCTTCCTCTGATTGGGTCCCGATACTCACATCAACTCCATTTTGGACCGGCAGGCCCATTGCTGGGTTATTATCCGATAGTATCCTTCACATTCAAAATTATTGTGAGTTATTCCCATGATACATAATGTCTTTGACAATTTGTATCCTCTGCTTTTGGCAACCATGCTCTACCTTCCGAGCTTGTGTTATTTACTCTAAAGATTTTGCAAATGTTCCTAAGATGCCCCGATGGGTTGAAGCAACGTCTTCCCTAATCTGTGTGAACCCAAAAGATTTCACGTGTCATACTTATCTGGTATTGCACCAGGTAAAACTTTCAACAAGTAATGTCAATGTCGAAATATGAGAAGTGAATGAAAGGTTTTGCATTGGAGAAGTGTGAGTCGACCTTGAACTTTGTGTTCATGCCCATGGACCTAATGTGGAACTTATCATGGAAGCTGCTCGTAAAAACAATTACCCCTTGTTATAAGTTCAGCTTGTATCGGTGGTTTGATCATTCATAATCATGGTTCCGACCATAGTTTCTCCTTAATTCAATTTCCCGGACAAGTTAAAATACTTGTCTCCTGCAAGTCATTTCACCTGTCCAACCTCTAATTTGATCTACCTTCAAGTATTGCCTCATGTTATCTCGATGATATTGTGTCATTGCACTACCTCTTGTAAATTCTTAATTTGGTTGATACTCCGTCAAATCATTCCTAGCCTGATCGGCTATATCCTTCGTGCTGATTTTAACTGTGCTACCTAGTCCTTATTCTCGGAGCACAACTTTCGACGATGAGCTAAGCTTACGTCGATTTTCCTTGTCATATCATTTCACCTTGAACAACAAGCTTGATTTTGAGTTTGTGTCGTACTCGTGGTTCCAATAACCTTTCGCTTCATCATTCCTTTGACTTGATGGCATCGCCGATTGATTACATCTTCATGAATTCTCTTGACAAATGTGTCATGATCATCATCAACATTTTGATGCTCTTCCAAGATATCTATTGAATTCTTCATGGGAAATACCATCCTTGTTCCTTGGTAAATTGTGTTGTCATCGACTACTTCCTTACCTTCTTTCCAACTTGTTTGTCTTGTGGCTGTACCTTGAGATCCTAGCTATCCAACTTGTCTTATGTCCTACCCTGAAGTATTACCATCTTTTATGACAAGAATGTCGTGAGAATTTCACCACCTCTTGAGAATTCTTGATACAGGTGATACCTTCTGCCATATCCGTTCATTCCTTGGTCCTCGTGTTATTTCTAAACCGGAAAACCGAGAATCAAACTATGATGTGTAAATTCTAAACTTCTAGCAACCCTATTGCTTTGAAGTTATTGGTCCATAGTTTCATTTTACGTCTATGGCTTATTGAATCATCATTCGAACATTGATCGTGCTACCTAGCCCATATTTCGGGTGCACATTTCAACCAATGTTTAACTGTATGTTTTTCTCGAGCATACATCATTAAGTCATTTGATCTAGCTAATGTTATCTCCTTGTTCACATAGTTGTGGAAATCCATCTTTTGGAAATCTCAATGGATTGTCGCCGAGTCAATCGAGTCACCTCCTCACCTCTCCTTGATTTAATGGTGAACCCCTGTTGAACTTCGCTTCCATAGTTCATTTCCCGAGAATCATATAATGCCGTCTCATCAATTGTGTTGCACCTCTTCTTCTCAGGCATCCTGAGTTTAAGGTGTCCTGACACCATTCAGATTTGAAGCTTGTCACATATGATGGTTGGAATATTTTCCAAGAGTCATAGCATTGATCTTTATATAACCCGGTAAGGTGATGTCATGCCTAGCACACCTGGCCGGAGGACCTAGTGTTATAGTTTCCTTTTTAACAAGGTTAACCATTTTTCCATGAGGAAATTGAATGCCTTGTTTAATAAGTTATCCTGATGGATCCTTCGTGTATCCGAAGTCTGACCTTTGCTTGAATACCATGTCAATGCTATCTCGAAGCATGTATGTGGTACTCCTATCATCAATAAGAACACTCGAAGCACAATGTTAAATTTTCTTAATCAAATTATCCAAACATCGTTGTATGGTAATGTCATGAAATTTCTCTTCCCTTTCCTAAAGCGTTTTCTACATTATATCCTCTCATGGATATCATGCTCTGCTTGTCCTTGGGAAGGATATCCCCCTGAAATATGTGTTTAAACGCATTTTCCTTTCCATTATTTTGTTTAACCTTTCGTGTAATCTACTTAACTGAGCAGTGATAATTCCCTGCTTAGGTAAGCACCTCGTTGTACCACTCTATCAGTAAGACCCTGTTACTATTGTTGATGACATTCTGGTAGCCACCGATGGATGAGAACCTTGCCTATTGGTCCGCCTCGTTTCAACGAGCAGGAAAATGGTTCTCTTCGTCCCCCGCCCTTGGTACCGATGTTGTTGCCGACATAACTGACAGGCTATCCTCTGACATGACTTGCTTACATTATCATGCAAGATGTCATCGCCCTTCCTACTTTTAAACCACACGGTGGGCCCATAACCCAGAGGTCCACTAGATCAAAACCTGACTCTTCTTTACAACCCGGATTCTAATGGATCCTTTGCACCTGCCTTCGTATGTGATTCACGAGCTAAATGCTATACCATTATCCATCCTGGAATCAAACACCATGTTATTCTCGTTGTTCAAACCCACATTCCACCTTCTGCCTAGTCATCGAATGATTGCCTACCCATTTAAAACTTTGGTACCATCGTCTATTGCACTCAATGAATTCACTGAAATACAACTCGCGGGGTACCTTGTGTATTTCCCATTGAGTTCACCGCCAGATGCCCAGCTTTGTGGAGATGCGTTCTTCCGGAGTTTTTCCCCTTGGTCGCGTTCGTAGGACGATGGAGATCCCAAAGAAAGGATGACGACTTGATCATGGTGACTTGAAGCAGAGAAATGAAGACATCAATGAAAGGGATCAACCTCTTCGAAAGGGTAGCCAAGACCGAGAAGACTCGTTAGGTTTTTCGCTACCAGCACCTTCCCCCCCTTACTCCACCGCTTAAATCTCGGGATGAGATTTCTTGTAGTGGAGGAGAATTGTGATGCCCGGATACTTAAGCTACAGTAAACCTCTGTTAATGATGCCACGTCACCACAGTTACTGTTCCTAATCTCGCGTTAGTTCGAAACTGATTCAAATTCAAATTCAAAATCAAATCAAATGGTAAAACTTTTCAAACTTTAAAACTAAAATGTTCGAGTTGTGCCAAATAATGCAAAGTTAATTGTGGTGAAGAAACCCCACTTTTATAAAATGTTTTAATACCCTAAAATGATTAAAACAGTAGGTAAAACAATTAAATAAATGCATTTTGGGTTTTATAAAATACTAAACTATTTTGTTCAGGGATAAAACCTTTCGTGGAAGTAGTTATAATTGTAACTCTATTTTAGCTACGGGTTTCACTTTTTGTAAAACTATAAACTATTATATACGTAAAATAAAAATGTAAGCAAAAAAAACAGAACAAAAGAAAGAAAGGAAAAGCCCCCCCTCACTGGGCCTCGGCCCACCGCCACTAGGCTAGCCAGCTGCCACTACCGGGCGCCCCATAACCCCTCCAAACCCTAACCCACGTCGCCCGTAACCCCCACTCCTCCCTCGATCCACCTCGTCTCCCCACCCGCCCCGAGTGGATCTGGATCGGGGGCAACCGACGCACCTGACCCCTCCCGTCGCCCGCCTGGAGCGCCTCCGTCTCGACCCCGTCGCCGCCAGCTCGCTCCCCGTCGACTATCTGCCTCGCCAGACCACACCAAGCTCGCCTCACCCTCCCCTGCACCCACCTCCGCCGCCACTCCTACACCAGAGCCCTCCCCTGCCGGCGCCTCGCCGTACACGACCGCCCGACCCCGCCCAGCGCCCGAGAACCGCCCGCCAAGCCGCCTCTCCTCGTCGGAGAGGGACGGATCCCGGGGGCCATGTCGCGGATCCGGCCTCCCTCGCCTTGCTCCCCTCGCCGGAGTCCCCTCGTCGACCGGCGCCCTCTTCTCCGACACCGTCGGCCGCCGCCGCTAACCTCGTCATCGATCTGCTCGACCCCGACATCCTCCGGCTCCATCACGCATCCTGTCGCTTCCGATGTGAGCCTCCGGCCCTCCGTGGCCTCTTCCCCCTCCTCCCCGTGCCCTCCAGCACCGTTTGTCGCTAGCTTCGTCGTAGTCGCCGCCTTCCGTCGCCCCCGACGCTATTTCAGCCGCTCCTAGCTACAGACGAAGGCAGGTCTCGACGCTGCGCCTCACGCTTATCCATTTGGCACCCGGGGCTGCCCCTTTTGGTCGCTGGAGCCGTCGGCTCCGCGCGCGCCGCCATTCTCTGAACTCACTGACGGGCACGCACGCGCGCACACACGTTCTAATAGTGGGTTGACCCACTGACATGTGGGCCCGCCCGATTTAACCATTCCCCTAACCACCTAACGAGAACCTAATAAAAATGTTTAGTTGAATAACTGAAAATGACATGTGGTCCCTTTTCATATAAAAGCCTGTTTAAAAATATCTAAGTCAATGGCATGTGGCCCTCCCACCTAATCTGTTAAATTAATTAAACTGTTAATTTACACTACTCTATGACAGCTGGGTCCCACCAGCCAGTTTCACCAGTCAATGTTGACCTAGTCAAGTGCTGACTGGACTATTGTCTTTGACCTGACCCCACCTGTAATACACTATGGCTGGCACCGCACTATGTGGCAAAAGTATTTACTAATTTAAATTGGGAATATAAATAAATCCTAAAATTGATTTAAATCTTTTAAAATTAATATAAAATAAACCGTAGCTCGGATGGAAAAACTTTGTACATGAAAGTTGCTCAGAACAACGAGACGAATCCGGATACGCAGCTCGTTCGTCCGCCACACACCCCTAGCATTTCGAACACACAACTTTCCCCCTTCGATTCATCTATCCGAAAACGCAAAACCCGGGGATACCTTCCCGGATGTTTCTCCCCTTCGTCGGTATCACCTCCTACCGCGTTAGGGCATACCTAGCACCGCGTATTGCCTCGTTATGTTTTGTGATGCTTTGTTTGCTCCGTATTTACTATTTCTTCCCCCCTCTTCTTCCCGAGTAGACCCCGAGAACGACACTGCTGCCGCCCCGTTCGACTACGGAGTTGGCGACCCCTCCTTCTTGCGAGAGCAACCAGGCACGCCCCCCCCCCGTGATCACCAGATATCGCCTATTCCTTCTCTATACTGCTTGCATTAAGAGTAGTGTAGCATGTTACTACTTTCGGTTAATCCTATTCTGATGCATAGCCTGTCATTGTTGCTACAGTTGTTACCCTTACCTGCTATCCTACTGTTTAGTATAGGATGCTAGTGTTCCATCAGTGGCCCTACATTCTTGTTCGTCTGCCATGCTATACTATCGGGCCGTGATCACTAGGGAGATGATCACAGGTCTATACTATATACTTTATATACATGACACGTGTGGTGACTAAAGTCGGGTCGGCTCGTTGAGTAGCCGCAAGTGATTCTGATGAGGGGGCTGAAAGGACAGGTGGCTCCATCCCGGTAGAGGTGGGCCTGGGTTCCCCGACGGCCCCGATCGTTACTTTGTGGCGGAGGCGGCAGGCAGGTTGAGACCACCTAGGAGAGAGGTGGGCCTGGCCCTCGTCGGCGTCGCGGATACTTAACACGCTTAACGAGATCTTGGTATTTGATCCGAGTCCGCCATTTGGTCTATACGCACTAACCAGCCACGCTGAACAGCTTATGGGCACTCGACGTCGTGGTATCACCAAGCCTTCGTGGCGTTAGCGGCCAGGCTGCTGCCACGGATTGGACCGGAACGCCTACTAGGCTAGGTCTGCTCGTCCACAGATGCAACGTCTGTGTGTGCTAAGGGCGATGGGCCTGCACTGTGGTGCTTAGGTTTAGACCAGCGTCAACCTCTCTCTCACAGTGCCTAGGTGGGGCTGCGACGTGTTGATCTTCCGCGGCCGGGCATGACCCGTAAAAGTGGGTCCAGCCAAATGGGATCAAGCGTGTTGGGTTATGTGGTGCACCCCTGCAGGGAAGTTAATCTATTCAAATAGCCGTGATCTTCGGTAACAGGACGACTTGGAGTTGTACCTTGACCTTATGACAACTAGAACCGGATACTTAATAAAACGTAATGTAACAAGACGGAGGCTGCCAGAAGCGTAGTCTTCGACAGGATTAGCTATCCCCCTCTTATTCTGGCATTCTACAGTTCAGTCCACCGATATGGCCCTTTACACATATACCCATGCATATGTAGTGTAGCTCCTTGCTTGCAGTACTTTGGATGAGTACTCACGGTTGCCTTGTTCCCCTTTTCCCCTTACTTCACCCGATTGCTGCGACTGCACGATGGAGCCCAGAGCGACGCCACCTTCGGCGACTCCTACTACACCGGAGGTGCCTACTACTACGCAAGTGCATCACGACAACGACTGTGGAGTAGTTAGGAGGATCCTGTAGGAGGCATGCGCCTCTTTGATCTCAGTATCCCAGTTTGTGCTAGCCTTCTTAAGGCAAACTTGTTTAACTTATGTCTGTACTCAGATATTGTTGCTTCCGTTGTCTCGTCTATGATCGAGCACTTGTATTCGAGCCCTCGAGGCCCTTGGCTTGTATTATGATGCTTGTATGACTTATTTATGTTTTTAGAGTTGTGTTGTGATATCTTCCCGTGAGTCCCTGATCTTGATCGTACACGTTTGCGTGCATGATTAGTGTACGATTGGATCGGGGGCGTCAGAATCTTTCGGTGTGCCATTGAGAATAATTAGCCATAATATTATCAAGAAGTTTTGTAGCATCTCCTAACGTGATTTCCATAAACGTGCCTCCCGCGGCTGAATCTAAGAGATTTCTAGAAGCAAAGTTCAATCCGGCATAAATTTTTTGTATGATCATCCATAAATTCAAACCATGAGTGGGGCAATTACGAAGCACCAATTTCATTCTTTCCCAAGATTGGGCAACATGCTCATGACCAAGTTGTTTAAAATTCATAATATCGTTCCTAAGAGTGATGATCTTAGCGGGAGGAAAATACTTAGAGATAAAAGCATCTTTGCACTTGTTCCAAGAATCAATACTATTCTTAGGCAAAGACGAAAACCAAACTTTAGCACGATCTCTAAGTGAAAACGGAAATAACTTCAATTTAACAATGTTGTTATCCGTATCTTTCTTCTTTTGCATATCACACAAATCAACAAAGTTGTTTAGATGAGTAGCGGCATCTTCGCTAGGAAGGCCGGCGAAGTGATCTTTCATAACAAGATTCAGCAAAGCGGTATTGATTTCACCAGACTCATCATTATTAAGAGGAGCAATCGGAGTACTAAGGAAATCATTCTTATTGGTATTCGAGAAGTCACACAATTTGGTATTATCTTGCGCCATGGCAACAAGTAATCCAACACAGAAGCAAACAGAAAAACGACAAGCGAAAAGAGAGGAGGAGATTGAGAAAGAGAGGGCGAATAAAACAGCAAGGATGAAGTGGGGGAGAGGAAAACGAGAGGCAAATGGCAAATAATGTAAATGCGAGGGAGATGGGTTTGTGATGGGTACTTGGTATGTCTTGACTTGAGCGAAGACCTCCCGAGAACGGCGCCAGAAATCCTTCTTGCTACGTCTTGAGCTTGCGTTGGTTTTCCTCGAAGAGGATAGGGTGATGCAGCAAGTGTAGCGTAAGTATTTCCCTCAGTTTTCGAGAACCAAGGTATCAATCCAGTAGGAGGCTTCTCAAAAGTCCCACACACCTACACAAACAAACCGAGAACTCGCACCAACGCAATAAAGGGGTTGTCAATTCCTTCACGGCCACTTGCGAAAGTGAGATCTAATAAAGACAATATGATAAGATAAATATATTTTTGGTATTTTATAATATAGATGCAAAAAAGTAAAGATGCAAATAAAAGTAGATTGGGAGCAAATATGATAAGAGATAGACCCGGGGGCCATAGGTTTCACTAGTGGCTTCTCTCAAGATAGCATAAGTATTACGGTGGGTGAACAAATTATCACGAGCAATTGATAGAAAAGCGCATATTTATGAGATTATCTAGGCATGATCATGTATATAGGCATCACGTCCATAACAAGTAGACCGACTCTGCCTCGCATCTACTACTATTACTCCACACATCGACCGCTATCCAAAGATGCATCTAGAGTATTAAGTTCATAAGAACAGAGTAACGCATTAAGCAAGATGACATGATGTAGAGGGATAAACTCATGCAATATGATATAAGCCCCATCTTGTTATCCTCGATGGCAACAATACAATACGTGCCTTGCAACCCTTTCTTTCACTGGGTAAGGACACCGCAAGATTGAACCCAAAGCTAAGCGCTTCTCCCATGGCAAGAAAGATCAATCTAGTAGGCCAAAATAAACTGATAATTCGAAGAGACTTGCAAAGATAACTTAATCATACATAAAAGAATTCAGAGAAGATTCAAATATTATTCATAGATAAACTTGATCATAAACCCACAATTCATCGGATCTCGACAAACATACCGCAAAAAGAGTTTACATCGAATAGATCTCCACAAGAGAGGGGGAGAACATTATATTGAGATCCAGAAAGAGAGAAGAAGACATCTAGCTAATAACTATGGACCCGTAGGTCTGTGATAAACTACTCACAACTCATCGGAGGGGCAAGGATGTTGATGTAGAGGCCCTCCGTGGTTGCTTCCCTCCCAGAAAGTGCCTAAGGGCTCCAAGAAGATATCTTGTGGATACAGAAGGTTACAGCGGTGGAAATTGTGTTTCGTGGTGCTCCTGGATGTTTTCAGGGTACGTAGGTATATATAGGAGGAAGAAGTACGTCGGTGGCCGCCTGAGGGGCCCACGAGACAGGGGGCACGCCCTAAAGGGGGGGGCGCCCTCCTATCTCGTGGGGCCCTCGGCTTCTTCTTGACTTGCACTCCAAGTCCTCCGGATCACGTTAGTTCCAAAAATCACGCCCCGAAGGTTTCATTCCGCTTGGACTCCGTTTGATATTCCTTTTCTTCAAAATACTGAAATAGGCCAAAAAAACAGCAATATGGGCTGGGCCTCCGGTTAGTAGGTTAGTCCCAAAGATGATATAAATGTGTAAAATAAAGCCCATAAACATCCAAAAGGGGTAATATAACAGCATGGAACAATAAAAAATTATAGATACGTTGGAGACGTATCAACACTGTGAGAGGAGAAGACGAGGGTTCATGGTTAATTTCTTGTCGTCGCCCTTGAGAATAACGAGGGTGTGGGTGAGTGGAGGGATGGCCTAACCAGCGGTGGGAGCGAGGGGCGGTGAGGCCTCCGCAGAAAGACCTGTACCGGCCACGGAGGCGTGAGCAGGCGGCACGACCGGCCCTGCTTTGGGCGGCTGGAGCAAGAAGACCAGAGGTTGAAGAAGCACGATGGCCGTTGGATGGACATCGTACGGTCACTGCAGCTAGAATCGTTTATATTGACTAAGTTGACAAATCCCTTGGTACTTCAACTTAGTAGGCCCCTGTGTCGACTTCCGAAACGGTGCGCCCCAGATGTCAGGGGGAGGAATCATTTTTTGGGCGGGTGAAGCTAGAATATCCAAGATTGAAGAAGAAGCACGGCATCCATTGGATGGACATCCAAGGGCCACTGCTGCTAGAACCCTGTGTTGACTATAAGTTGACAAAGCCTTGCATACGCGTCAACTCTGTTTTTTTAGGGGACGCGTCAACTTAGTAAGGCCAGTGTGTGGCAGAGAACTTATAGCCCATTTGAGATTTGTAAGAATGTGTAGCCCATTTTTGAATTCTAATGGAATTTACTACAGCCCATTTACAGTTTGTTAAAAGTACAACCCATTTCAACCAACCGTTCAAAACAAAATTCAATAAAATTTCCCACATTTTGATGGGATCTGAAATATTTTTTCCCGAAATTTCTAGTCGGATTAAATACAATTTCAATATAAATTTATATTACGTAAAAATCCAACGAAACATTGCGCTCGCAACAATTAATGAAATTAAAATTTTCAATATCCAGAAATAATAATTTATAATGTAATCACGTGTTTGGTGCATTTTTTTATAGTTACTGCCCAGTTTTTACAATTACATCCCATTTATTATTTTTAAAGCCCATTTTCTTGTTAAGCCTAATGCATCCCTCCTAGGAAAGATTTGCAGCCCAGCGGGACGGAGAATAACAACTTGACCTTGCCTGGGTATTCCTAAAAAAAGTATAGCTGGGCTAGCCATTTTCAGCTTGAAAAAAATTAATATTTGGGCTGGATATCTGGCCTGGGCTAGACGGGCCACAGCTAGCCAAGTTAATACCTGCAGCGATGTTTTCGTTGTTGTTTAGAGGAGAAAAATTAATATCTGGGCTAAACATCAAAAAACTCTACACAAATATTGCTCGAGCTGCTTGGTCCCAGCTGTCGGCCGCTTCTTGTGCAATTCTCTCGTTTATTGACTACTCGAGGAGGTTGACAATTGTGTGGGACCGTGATGTCAGGAAACCAGGAGGAAGCAAAATAAAGTATATATATATATATATATATATATATATATATATATATAGGTAAAATAACTGGGGCACCTAGGTGCCTGGGCACCTAGACCATCAGCCATTGGATCAATGGATGATCCTGCCTATGCATATCGGGTTTCGATTGCTACACCCGTTAACAGCATTCATTAGTCATTCTTAAATATTGCATGCGTCCCAATTCTGGTCCATTCTCACCATCCAAATATTATTGCATGAGCGTGATTTGTTCCTGTCCATAATTTTTCGCATTATGTTGTTGCCCTTTAATTCGATTCTTTCCAAATATGAAAGATGCCAGTCTAATTTGATTGTCTACCAAAAATAGGAGCCCACGTACTTGCCATCATTTGGCTAGCCATTAAAACTGGACCAAAACCAAGCACACATTTGCTTCGACTCTGCCTCGTCCTTCTTCTACACGAGCATACCCCGCATGGCCATGGTTGCCATTGTCACCGTCACGGTCGCTGATGGGGCTCCCAGGCTGTTTATCTCTCTATTACATCTATAGCAATTTACCTATTTCTTTTTCAACTGCAGGTATCTCCACCTCTTCGTCACGCTCTTTTACCTTTCCATGCACACGATCATGATCGAGGAATACACCATGGAGACTATGACCGTCCGGACAACTGAGCTACCACCTCGAGGAACATACCTGATGTGACCTTTTTCTCTCTCGATGTTAGTCAAAGTTATGGTCGTGCGAGGTATGTAGGATTCATGTACTTTGTGCAGAATAGTTCTGTGAAACCTGAGACTTGAAGTGTATGTTGTAATTCGCAAACCTTGTCTCATCTACAAATCTCAGCCATGTGCTTGTAGTTTTTGACTTATACGAATAGCTCCTATAGCAAGGTACGTGCTGTTTTTCTCATAAATGTATAATGGTCAGGATACTTCAATATATCTGGTAATTTTTTCTCTCATTTTCCTTTGTGTTCAAAGCTTTTTTGTTCATCTAATTGGATATCGTTGCATTTTTCATTTATTTTTCAGTTAACTTTATCATGGCTCTCTTGTGATACATCTACAAAAAAATGATCTATATGACACAGAGCCGCCGAGCTAATGCTGAGATGTGCTGGATGGTTCACAATGAAGGCTTTGCGTGACAATGTCGGACACAATCAGTATGCGAGAGGAGCGAATGAGGATACATGCGACTTAATTGTATACTTCTTCGTTTTTGATCCTGTATCTGTAGTTGCAATTTTGAGTGTGATAGCAAATGTTAGTCATGAAAATCGGGATGTAATATGGTTGCGAATAGGATTTAAGAGATACATGTGTATCAAATGATAAGCGATCTCCTTTTACCTTTTATCTCTAATTGTGTGCTGGAACATGTAATTTGGGTTGTAATGACACACATTTTGGGCAACACTCAGGTATTTTTTAAAAATTGAATATTAAAATGAGTCACATTGTCATACTTTTGTCCAGGATATATAAAAGGGACCATATATTAAGAAAATTACCATAATGATTTTGGGTATTATTTCCAGGATATATATAGAGCATGATGGTACCCTGTCAGACAGATATAGTTGCACAACCTAATACCTAACCATCACACCGTATTCTACTTTCTAAATTTTGTAACAGAAATGGCAAATCACATTTTATTACACCCATTTTTCCAAGAAATTGGGTACCCACCAATGTGGCATAAGGCCTAAAAGTATAGTTGTACACTCCCTAACCTATTCAAAATTTAGTATAATAGGTATCAGTTGCCTGTATTAGATACACATGGTGTCGTATACCTAATGTGCGATACCCATAGTGTCATATGCCCAACGACCATACTCAAAATCTCTTAATAATGATAAAAAAGTTACTTGTTGGGTATTCTATAGGTATCTTGTACACTGACACACTGGTACAAAGTCTTTTCAATTTCCTAAAACAGTATGGATGTACCGCATTTTAAATGCGGCTTATTTTTCATTTGTATCTCATACCCAACAATGAAATGTAGTAAAGAAAATATCATCTAATTGTGGATTTTACTTTTACGTTCATTTTTGTATATCTGGTACCCACGACCAAACTATATAGTGAGAACAAATTGCGCGCCATATATTATTATACGCCATCATCACACTACACTGCATTATTTACTTTTTCCTTATGTGCACCCGACCATAATTGACATATGTAGAATTTTTGTACAAATTTAAAAGGCATATACCAACAATCTTACTACGACATACCTAAGTTCATATAGTCAACTTATAATACACCAAATTTTGTGAGTATGTAGTACACAAGATGCATACCTACATGGTTGTTTTATAGTAATAGGTATTTGATACCTCCAATTTTAAATGATTATCGCCGAGAGATACCTATAGAACACCATGCAAATTATTAAACAATGCCTACCCACATAGCACAACCTATGGAGGTATAATACTTCCACCTGTGGTGATCTTTAGTTATTCACCCAACGTAATTTCATAAAGCTTGCTTTTCATCCAAAATTTACAATAATGTACACGAGCAGATACATGGTTCCATTTTATTAGAATTACGATAATGATCTTTATAATTCCCTACTCTATTTTTCTTTTCCATCAGAATGGCTCTGCGTCCAACAAGATTTGTATTACATGTGTATGATACTTGGATCAAACGGACACAAAGTTTTTTTGCTAAATGAGTTGGATGGTGCTGGTAGTGTGTCAAATGGGCGTCATACTAGATTCGCCATATGTATATCACAACTATTTTTGCATATACCCTAGAGATATAACCACTAATCTAACTAAATAATATATTATATTCCTTGCAGAAAAAAGTAGATCATATATGTTATTGGCCACGTTAATATAAACTAACATCAACAAAAGAATTATATAACATTTAATCACACATTGATTTCCTAGAAAATATCTAATTGATGTAGTAGAAATCGATTTATTGCGGAGCAATTAGTCATGCACAATCAAAAGAAAACCTATAAAACGGAACGTACTAAAACACTGGGCATTGTATACCTAAGAAGACACACTGTTGCTCCTTAATAATAACAGCGCCACAAAGATCGTTATGATTTCACATGCATTTCCTTTTTGCATAACACTACGCAAAGATCATGTTAGTCGAGCGTCATCCTTTTGCCAAGTGTTTTGAGTTTAATACCCAGGCAGCAGGAACTTGGTGAACTTGCATTTCACCGAGTTTCGTTCTTTTTCCTTGCCGAGTATCTGTGATCTCGGTAGTGCTTGTCTTATTCCATCCAGTAAAATTTATATTTCACATTTCCTAATCATTTTCTCTATTCCAAACTCCAAAGAACCATAAGGAATAATTTTTTTAATATAACCTGAAGATTTAGTCACTAGTGCAATTAAAGATAATCTTTATGATATACCCATGTTTATAGAGTAAATGGCATTCAATGATTAATTATTTTTTACAAAAATTTATAATGATAAAATAACTTTACATTTTAATTTGCACCTATCATAGGTACATACCCACACCCACCAGACTAACAAATGTAGATATATTTTTTAAATTTATTTTGTGCGGGAGATTTTTTTTATTATAGGTATATACCTACATGACCAAGACTAATAAAATAAATAACATTCAACAAATGATGATTGTTTTACAGAAATTCATAATTATGAAATACCTTTATATTTTAACTTGTGCCTATCATACATGTCAGTAGGTATGGAAAATCATTTCAGTTTGAAATGTTCAAACAATGGACCATTAATTACACGCGCATCTTTGCAAGGTATTTAATTGACTAGTTATACCTTTCCATAATTGACATGCCATGCAAAATTATTTGGAAGGTATGATGGAAAATTATTTTCATCGGCTTGATTTGTTCAAACAATGTCCCGTTGATGACATCCACATCTTTGGAAGGTATTTCATTGCCATCATATACCCTTTCCATAATGTCCACGCCATGCAAAATTCTTTGTAAGGTATTCAATTGGCAGACATCAATTACTTTCGGAATGTTTGAACGGGGTATGCATGACAAACACACAAATGGAAACTTATTTCTTAAACGATGAGATATAATTCAAAATATAAACCTATTTGTTAACGGGTCAGACCCAATAGCTCATCTATCATAATAAAAAAGATGCTACAATTCGATCTAACGACATCTAGGAAAGGTGCCTGGGCACCTAGGTGTCCCAAACGCCCGTCCTATATATATAGGACAAATTTTATCTACCACCAGTGGTAGTTACCACCACTTGAGTTTTATATGTAGTATGTAGTATCTATCAAATCGGAGAGTATGTACGTGTACTATGTAGTATATAAGAATGTTTAGGTAGTATATATACTATTTTTTTGGTAGTATGTATCATATTTTGAGTATGCTCTCTTTTATGTACATATATGTATGTATTTCACAAATATAATAAAAACCATGGGCCAACTTGAAATTTTTTCATGCAACTCACTTTGGAGTATCTTATATATAGTATATGAACATACTTAAAATGATAAAGTAGGATATATACTACCGTAAGATAGTATATGAGACATGTGGGGTAACTACCCTTAGGTGGTAGGATGGATTTTCCCTATATATATATATATATATATATATATATATATATATATATATATAAAATAATGAGTCACTTGAGAACTTTAGGCTATGGACCTGGTGGGTCCCCATTGTCATACTCTCAAAGTAAAGTCTTCTCCTCGCCTTGCTTCAAAAGCAGTCGGCCGCCGTCACTTCACTTCCAAGGTCAGCGATTGCTCCGCCTTCAAACGACACAAGTGCCGTCCGTCCGTCCATCTGCCGCCCACATTAATGATACGCGATTGCCGAGGCGGCTACTCCGGCGCCACACGTCTGTCCCTCCGCCCGCCCACCATTGCTATATAAACTGCTGTGTCGGCCATAGCCGCAGTCATCCGCATCCGTTCCCTTTCTCTTGTCCACACCACTACTGCCCACCATGGCTTCCTCGCGCTCCAGCGCTCTTCGGGACGGACGGACGATGGACCACAAGGAGATGGCAGCTATTGCTACCGACCGGCTGGCCGGCAGGCAGGCGGAGGACGACGACGTCCCAATGGAGAACATGGTAGTCGACGATCCAGCGCCAACCCCCTCCTCCGCGCCATCCTCGCCGGTGCATTGCACCATGAACATTGGCGAGGCCCGTGCCCAATATATGGACAGGGTGAGGCAGATGCGTGAGGAGCAGTTCTAGGAGGCGCAGGCCGACGCCGCCTACAACCACCATCTCCTCTAGGAGCACCTGCAGGCGGAGGAGCAGATCGCCCGAGCAAAGCGGAGCAGAGGCGCTGCTCGACTGCAGCTCCGCCCGCAAGGGCCGCCTCAGCAGCTGGCGATACCGCATGCGGGTGGCGGAGGCTGCGCCGCCTACAAAGAGGCTAGCAAAGAGGGCGGCGAAGCGGGCGAGGCGCTGTTTGGCGAGACCGCAGACGAGGCAGAGGACGATGCCGGGCTCCGACGAGTCCCGCTACCGGGCGCCGACGAGGCAGAGGACATCGCCCGGCTCACCGAGGCCCCACCTCGCCGGCAACATGGGGAGGATTTCCACCGCTCCGCTGAGGCGCCGCCCGCCGGCAACAAGACAGAGGACATCGCCGGCTCCGCCGAGGCCGCGCCACATAGAAAACGAGGAAGAGTAGAACACGGTAGGTCACCGCCGCTCAGGTCCAAGTAAGGCCACCATTGCTACCCTCCGGTTGAAGCCAAGCTAGGCGGGTTGACCATTGACGGACGGTTAGCTTCTTGGTGGCGACATGGAGTCGGAGAGCTGCGCTGGAGAAGAACGCTGCTTCTACTTTAATCGCTGGTGTAGTTATTAATCGACACGTGGGCCCAATAGGCCACATGTCGATTCTGCAACTACACCTGCATTAAAGTCAAGCTTTCTGCTCGATGGGACACAGTGGGTAGCTTCGGTTAATTAATTATACCTCCAAATAAGCACCTTTTTAGTTGAAGAATGTATGAAATGTAATGAAATACGGCATGTTTATATGAAATTCGACCGTGTATTAATGAATTTATTTCGATTAGTTCGAGTTCCTATATCACTGGCATTGGATGAACATGCAAAACAATACGTACTAGCATTATTCCCAGGGTGATCACCTCGTTTGCAGCAGTTTCACATGTACTCCCTCCGGTCCTTTCTAGTCTGCATACAAGTTTTGTTTGCAGTCAAAGTATCTCTACTTTGACCAATCTTATACAAAAAAGTATGCACTTTCACAATGTGCGAAGTAAAAAGGAAATGTATGAGTACAAAGAGTTTGAGCAGCTTTTAGCGTTTACAGACATTGCAATCAAACACACAGCCTGGCAATTCATAGAAAACATTCAAAACATCGATGATTATGCATCTCAATGAAGTCACATGTCGAGGCAATATTTACTTCACAACTAAAGAATAAAGAAAAAATTGATCGACGCTGGCCGACAAAGAAAGGGCGTCCCATTTGAAAATATCAAACGCATGTCTTGCTAAAATCAATGAGCAAAATTTGACAAGGTTGTCCCATTCCGAAATATCAAATGCCTACGATTGTGGAATGGGCAGGGTTTGCCATCAATTCAGACATTGACATGGCACCTCGTGCTAAATAAACCAGATGTTCTTTTTGTGCAGTTCCACCAAAATCAACCAAATTCGCGCGTAGCTTGTACGATTTCGCCCTTATATGTTGCAACGCCTTGAACTTATCGGCACCTCCTTTCTTGTGGTGGAAATGAATGATTCGATGTATTCATGAACATTTTGTGCAGTTCCCATTGAAATCAAGCTGAGCACCCTGTTTGCACAAATACAAAAAAGTGATTAGTATAAAGCAAACTGTACTATGATTTGACAAATTTAAACAGGTACATAGATGGTCCATGTAGAGCACACTTTTAGAAAAATGGAACTCACCGTAAAGAATCCTAGAACAACATTGTACTCACAAGCATCACAACAACAAAATGGAGATTTGTCACCTTCCGAGCTGAAGTTAGTTTGGCCTTGTGGGGAGTAATGTAACCATCCTTCAACTGCTCCTTCTGATGAGAAGATAGACAGGGCTTCTTCATCCTGGCATAATCGAAACTAGTCACTTCACGTACTCCGTATTCTACTTCAGAGGAAGATGATCCTGTTGTGCAAAGACAAGAGGACTACTAAATGCTAGCATCCATGTTTGCTCGAAAAAAAGGAAAGGAAATATTTAAAACAAAGATGATGAAGCACTTCTCAAGGACAATACCACTTTTTCATGACAAGATTCTAAACAGTAGCACAACACCAATAGAAATGACAAAGCTCAATCATATGGATGAAATTAGTGGGCGAGTACCAACCTTTGTCGAGGCTGATTGTGTAGAGCATACAGATGAAGCACTTCTCCGAACCATCTGCTATCTCACGGGGTGGCCATGCTTACTATATACTCCTCGATTAGTTAAATGTTTCCAACATCTTCTTGTGCAGTTCCACTAAAATATATGGTATCTTCAAAGAAGATCCTGTTTGCACAAGTAGAGACAATTACGTATGGCATCAAATCGGTGGCAAAACAATTGCTCGCTCCAAATGCATATCAATAAATTAAGATGCAAAACTATATCATTACTTGTGTCATCACAGTTCCAAGGTTTCATTACAGACCGGAGTTGATTTTTGTTTTTCTTCCGCTTGTTCTTCCCCTTCATCACTTGGTTCAATAATGCATAAGCTTCGCCTTCAATGTAAGATTTGGCATGTCAATTAGGGAGCAAAAGTATAGTACTAAACTTAATTTTCTGATGAAAGTGGAAAAATACAGGCCAGCAGTTGTGAAATATCCTTGTCTTACCTCAATGGGATATTACGGTGCACATACAGATTGGAAGTCTTGTCTCCATTTGTGCAGTTCACTAAAATCAAGCAACATTATCGCATAAGTAGCACAACATATGAAAGCACACCGCAGAATCATGTGAAAGAAGGCTAGTACTGACCTCTCATGATGAGGAATTCAAACAACTCACAAGAAGAAGATCTGAACCAAATTCGCCTTAACGGATAGGAAGTAAGATCTCCTCTTGTGCAATTCCACTAAGATCAAGTAATCAAGCAACGTTGTCAGTGTGACATTTTGGTTGAACTGCACAAAACACTCTTAAAACAAAAGTGTTTTGTGCAGTGCAACAAAAGGTCACAATGGCAACGAGGTGAAGTAGATAACCCTGTTTACAGAGGTGCAAAGGAAACAATTAGTGGTCAATAACGGTGGATGACATGTAAGCCAACAAAAAGAAGCATCTACCTTATCTAAATGGGAAAGAAAGCAAGACAGTAGCATTTCTCAAACGGGGGCATTGATTAATATTAACATAGAGATTATATTAACAATAAAATTTGTTAAACATGTAATTTGCTTTTAACTGTGGCATTGCATCAATTTTCTAGCGGCATTATTAGAGGGTGTTTTTACGTGGACATTTTGGTGTAGGGACTAAAAAACTCCGTGTCACCCCATCTAAACCAAACAGGAGGGACTTTTAGGGACTAAAAGTGGGCATTTGGGGCTAAAGAAAGAAGACCCCGAGGGAGTCTTTTGGGACTTTTTCCAATCTGTTGCTGCCATGCATCGCACCTTGTTTCTATTAGTTCATTACTAGGGGTAACATGGTCTTTTAGCATGTCATTTAATAACCTCTAGTCCATGTTTAGTCCTCGAACCAAGCGGTAGGGACTAGGAGTTTTTAACCAAACAGGGCCTTAGATTAACAACAACTAATGAGTTGCAGACGGGACAAGGGCCTTTTGACACCATGTGCATCTACCGATGTAATTGTGGTCATGCACATCTGTTGCAACAAAGAACAAATAACCAAGGAGCATATTTGTGTTGGTCCCAGTTTTGTTATCTTTAGACACCTTTCCCTATGTGAGCGCAGCAAATCTAGTCCTGCTCAAACTCTACAGCCTTGTCCCTTCCTTTCCTTTTTGACCTAGTACTTTCGCCCCTTCCTTTCCTCTTTGAACCAAGTCCTAGATTTATGCGATACAACTTTCCCCACTACTTTCCCATATTCCTTTCCTCTTTGAACCACGTCCTAGATTCATGCTATACAACTTTCCCCCTTCATTTCCTCTTTGAACCACATCCTAGATTCATGCTATATACTTCCTCCGTTCCTAAATATAAGTCTTTCTAAAGATTCCACTATGAACCACATACGGATGTATATAGATGCATTTTAGAGTGTAGATTCATTCATTTTGCTCCGTATGTAGTCCTAGTAAAATCTCTACAAAGACTTATATTTAGGAACGGAGGGAGTACAACTTTTCCCACTACTTTCCCCCACTCCTTTCCTCTTTGAACCACGTCCTAGATTCATGGTATACATGCAGCTAGAGCAATGCATGTGGAGTAAGTAAATTATACCTTAAGGTTCTTGGGGCATGGTTCGATTGGGCGGCTACGGCGACGAAGAAGAAGGGGTCGGAGGCCCTCCCGCGCCGGGCCACCGGGTGGAAAGTGAACAATTTGTGCGGTAGTGGATTCCCTCCCTCGACGGCGACAACGTTAAGCCTCCTTCCCTTCCCGGCGGACGGATCCTGCCGGCTCTTTAAGCAACAATGAGGGGAGAGAGAGGCCAACGAAGTCTTGTTTAGATCTGGAGAGGGCGAGAGAGTGTGAAGAGAGCAACTACAAGCGCTGAGGGCGAAAGAGTGTGAAGAGAGCAACTACAAGCGCTGAGGCTCCAACGTGTATATATATATATATATACTGGAGAGAGAGTGTGAAGCGTGCAAACCGTAGAAAACATTTTGACCAGTCAAAGAATCCTCCTGGCAAGGATTATGCTCAAGTGTAGTTATCGAACCCAAGACCTCAAGTTTGATGAGCGAACAGGCTAACCAGCTACACAACCCTCCCGTTACGTTCAACGAGAGGAAAATAACCTTTTATACATTCTTGCATTTGTGTGACAAGCATGTCGTGTTTTTTTTTGTGTGTGTGAGAGTCATTGGGATTTCAATCATAATCGTGTCATGTGTCTTTGGTGGTAAGACTATCCACAAAGTGCGTAAATAATGCAGCCTTAGTCACCTTACCTCTCTCCACATAGTACGTTGGGTCCCACCAAATCGGGGTGGTGAAACAAACAAATTAATAAGAAAAATTAAAAGCGCCCGGTGATGTATCTTACCACACACATCTCGCTACTGCTCGGGAACACTGTCCAATTCATCCCTCTATTCGCTCACGTACTATTTTAAGTGAATCCTTATTATAACATGCACACAAATTTTGGGCACTTGTATTCGAATTAAGTCAGTGTGCCACCGTATCTCGTATACTTACTACTCCCTCCGTCTAGGTGTAATAAGTCACGTTAGAAGGTGCAACGGGACCAAGGTGCGTGCGTGTGCATGTGTGTGTTTAACAGATCGACCTACTCCTACAGAGAGATAGTGTGTAGTGTACGATTTTAGCCGCGAGAGTCGGTGCATCCTCTTGTTTTCGGGCGTGTCTGGTAGGGACATGCGGACAGCTGCCACGCCCGCTCCTGGCCAGCCTGGCCCACCCAAAGCCCCTCCATCGCCACAAGGCCTTCCCGCCCAAACGGTCAGCCGCTCCAAAGAATCGGTGCCGCATTCATGCGCAGGCAGAGCGGACGCAATCTCTCCTTTGGCGCAAGAGTGATGGTTGCTTCGTCCGTCCAACTTCTTATTGGGTCTATGTGATTTGACTCATTGGTCTTTATTACCGAGGTGGTAGGACTATCGATGTCCCACGCTTTGGCGTACTAGATTACAATTTTCTCCATTCTTACAATGGATGAGTGCAAGAGCGGTGAAAACACGCAGCTCGGTGATTACATGGCCCACCTCACACTATCACCGTGCGACACCTAACTCTTTACATAGTACTCCTCCGCTCCTAAATATTACTAGATGAATCCTCGTTGCTGTCAGCAGTAACAGCGGTATATCTCTCTCAAGAAAACTACCGATTTCATAGAATTAAAAAACTCTATAACCGCATGACAAATGTGGTAGCCAAACTAAATAAACTCCCATCATCATTTAGATCATCCCACGTAAGGAAAAAAGATCAGCCAACTCCTCTTTGCATAATGGGATTATATTTTTCTTTTTGACATGTTAATGGGACTTAAAATCTCACTTACATGCATGCTACTGGTGCATGCTTGCATGAAGACATGTTGATGTGATTTAAAACCCACTCACATGCATGTGCCACGGTATTTCTGCATGCTTGCATGTGGCTTAGTGCGGAGCCTCTCAACGTCTAGATCAGACGGCTATTATGGACTGATTTACTTCATCTAATGGCTACATCAAGTTTGATGATGTGGCTCAAGGAGAGGATAGAGAATTCCTAGTAGTGGGGGCTAGCTATTACTAGTAGATAAGTCTTTGTAGAGATTCCACTAGGTGAACTACATACGGAACAAAATGAATGAATCTACACTTAAAATGCATCTATATACATCCGCATGTGGTTCATGGTGAAATCTCTACAAAGACTTATATTTAGGAACAGAGGAAGTACTAGTATAGTACGTACTGTAATTTATCAGTGAGATAAATTTGTACAATGCTATGAAGCTTCCAACACATTACATGTATCTTAAGGGCCCAAGGTTGCCCGTTGCAACATTTCATCCAATACAAAGGAGACTAACATGCATGCTATTGCATCTCAATGATTGACAGATCATAGCAAATATGTATTCCCTCCGTTCCAAAATAAGTGTCTCAATTTTGTGCAAACTTTAGTACAAAGTTGTACTACTACTAAAGTTGACACTTATTTTGGAACAGAGGCAGCTAAAGAAAAAAATGATCCATGCAGTCCCTAGCCCTTGAACCGTGAACCCTGACCAGCCTTCAATTTGCTGGCAACGTTCGAGCTTCCTAGTAAATGAAGTTTGCAACCTTTTAACCATCGGATCATTTTGTGCAGTTTCGCAAAAATCGAGATGAGCATCCCTGTGGCCAAGAAGTTGAAGAAGCGTGATTAGAATAAAATTACTCGAACTAGTTGATGAGACATAAACTCATCACAAATACAGTACGTAGAAGCCAGTAGAGGTATGTGCGGGGCAAAGAATTAGAGAAATATCCACATGGAGTGATGTGGGCAGCTGGAGCAGTGGTGCAAGCCGGTTGTAAAGGGAGTTGTACCCGAGGGACGTAGCTCAACCTTGAGGAGGGCGGCGGGAGGCGGCAACTGCCCACGCCGTGGCAGTGAGCAAGGGACGAAGGCAACCTCACCGTCTTTGTGAGAGAGAACGGCGGGGACCCCTGATCGGGACGTGCCGACAGTGGGTTTTTGCCATCGGCGACGGCCACCGCATCTACACTAAGCATCCACCCCTTCCCCAAGCAGACGTGATCCGCCGGGATGTTAGATATGTGGCCCACAAATCGTTTTGTGCGAGAGAGTGTGAAGAGAGCAACCCCAAAGAAGCAACCGTGTAGGCTGGCCCGTCGACTATGTATATAGTGGAGCGGTTTCCTTTTCTCTCCATATGAACCTATCATATTGCGTCGTGCCCATCAAGAAAAAAACTTTATTTATAAATGACGCGGCACCTACTACTCGTTCTCCTATAACCTTGCGCTTGGCATCTCCAAAATATTAACCTTGCGATTGGCTCTTCGCCTCTTGAAGTCGAGCAATAATGGTAGTGCAAGTATATATCGTTACGGCTATATGAGACCGAATGAATTGCTGCACGTCCACCACATGGGCGAGGGTCGAGGGGCGAGGGAGAGTGCTACATACGGAGAAAAATGAGTGAATCTACACTCTAAAATATGTCTATATACATCAGTGTTTGGAGTATGTACTAGTAGTTCATATTGAAATCTACTTAAGGACATATATATTCCAAACAATATGATATAATCTCTATAACCAACGTAGTAGGGACGAGGAGTAAACGGAGGGAGTAGTAAATTTTTCTCCTCGTCCTGCGAGCCACCGCGCGCATGGGCGAGGGAGCGGGAGTAAGGCGGACCAAGCTTCACCTAATCCTGCGAGCCACCACGCCTGTGGGGCGGGGAGGCAGCGTGCTAAGCAAGCTTCTCCTCGTTACGTGAGTTGACGGGACACATCAAAAGTCTTGCCTCTAAGGTAGGCCCCGCACGGTTTGCCTCTTTTTTTAACATAACACGTCAAGTCGCAATTTGTTTGTTCACCCGTGGTAGACGATCCTCCCTCCACCAAGTGGACAACTAGTACACGTGCCAAATTACCACGTGGGCTGCCTTTTTCGTCTGCAATTGAGCTCCACCGTGTACCCGCGCGGGTGTGGTTGTGAAAGAGGCGGGAGTACGTGCGCCGTGCATGCACCTCTTCTCTTCCTGCACGCCCCCACCTACGTGGGTGTGTGTGAGAGATACAAACCGTGTTCGTGAGTGTTTTTTGTTTTGGGGTGGGGTAGGGGGTTGATTTCGTGAATTACTTGTGGGAATATGTGTCGATGGCATCTCAAACAAAATTTTGCATGCAATGTGTGTGAAATGGAGGCCTATCCATATCATACATAGAGGGTCGGGCAATCCACGAGAAGAGAGAGAGGGGTCATAGCTATCGATAGAGTCGAAGAGAGGATCAAGTGGGTGGTTGCGAGATCGATGAAGAGAGCCATCGAAATTGTGTGTGTGTGCAAGTCAAAGATATAGGGCGACTGGCCTACCGGAACGTTAGAGGGCACATGTCAAGTTTGTGTGTGGCAGGGAGACATGACTAGAGCGCTCGATGTATCGGTGTGTGTGGGGGGGGGGGGGGAGGGGGTGGGGGGAGGGGTAGGGAGAGGCCTAACTATAGAGGTAGAATGACTCGTATATGTGTTGAGAAGGAGAGACCCAGCTATGTCTTGAGGGAGATCGATCGACATCCATACATAACTGAAGGACGGGAAATATGATGGGACAGAGAGAGAGAGAGAGAGAGAGAGAGAGGGAGGGAGAGGGAGGGAGAGGGGTAGAGTGCTGGATGGGTGATGGAGTTGCTTCTCGAAGATGGTGGGAGAGGCCTACTAGACAAACTGAGGGTGGAACTGCAATGTTATCAATAAGAGTGGGGATGTGTTTCTATGTGTGCCTCTGCGTGATAGATCTGTCGGGACGCATCCATGGATGATGAAGGGGAACCATGTGTTTGGTAAGCAAACCTAACTAGATCGGTAGATCAATTGTTGTTTGTTGGAGGAAGGGAGAGACACAACTAATGAGGTAGATCGACCGACGTGTGGGTAAAAACGAGTTATAAGGACCTAGCTAGATATATGTATAGCGAGAGACCGGTCGGTGTCCGTCCATTAGAGGCAAATAAGGCCCAGCGAGACGGATAGACAGAGAGAATGGAGCTAGGAGGTGGTGCGAGAGGCCCAACTACTAGCTAGATAGGGGGAGGAGTGTGCTGTTGTGAGATCGATGAAAATAGGGGCGAGAGTTTACACGTGTGTCTGACTGTATGAGAGACACGAGGCAAGGACACATAAAGGAGGAGATTGAAGGTGTGTGTGTATGTTGTAGGCAGGCATCGCTGGAGAGGTTTATCGATCGGTGTGTGTCGGAAAGAAGTTGTTGAGACTCTGGGAGGACGACCTAAAGAAAAAAAATGAATGTGCCCGGTGGATAGAATGCCGAGGGAGGGGAGGGCAAGGAGGGCGTGTGCATGCACGAGAGAAAGTTAGTGGTATATATAGTTATGTCATGTCATCCTGTTTACATAGTCTCATATTTTGAACTATGTCTTTCCATCTTTTTTAGTTAGCCATCATAATGTGAAATTGTGTCATGCTATCCTGTTAGTTAGCCATCATATATGTGAAATTGTGTCATGCTATCCTGTTTGGTTAGAGAACATAAATATGAATTATTTCATGCCCTCTTTTATTCCTCACTATCCATTGCACCTGTCTATCATACAATGTCTATACTTTCAATTATTTTTCTTGTTTATCAGCCATTTGAATTGGAGAGCGTGATGATGATTCTAAGGGAGTAACAACACGGTCTTCAAAAAAGATAGTGCTACCGATTGATGCCGATAGAACCATGGTTGTACTTGCCCAAGGACCAGATCCACCACACATAACCCAGACTCGCAGATTGTACCCCTACCCAGCTTGGACGGAAGAACCAGCTACACCTTCTAACCCCAACCCCGGCAGATAGTAACCTGGGCCCAGCTTACATAAAGACCGTCTCCACCACAGAGCACCCAAACACGAAAGCGGTTAGTAAGGGAACTGCAGTGCCCAAAGCACGAGGACCACCACTCGAATCCCAACTCAACGCTTTAAAGGAGAAGAAGATTTGTTCTCGTGTCAGTTCTCGTAGCTATGGTTCATACTCCTTGTCTTTGTTGCATTACAGTATTTACTCATACCAACTATTTTCAAATTTGAAGGATGGAATTGAAACTCCAATGGCGCATAGCAGGTATGTTTTAAACCTGTTTCTTTAACTGGTTTCTTTGTTGTAACCTGCACTATCTTGATTTCAGTTTCAATTGAATAAACAGTTATGTTCTCATGTCATGCACATTACAAGTGTTGTTATTGCTCTATGGTTACCCACACTTATATTCTGTCTATTCTGCTTTGTCTTGAACAAATATTATTTGAACTGTGTCTCTATCTTGATTTGGCAACAAAAACTAGAATGATATAGACCATAAAGTGACCATGGTACATAGATATATGTTTGTTCCATGTTGTTATCCTGTCCACTTTACTACTGAACTCATTTACCAAAATGAGTTTCATATACAACATGGTAAACATGTGATGTGTCTGCTTGTTTCTCTTTTAGAGTGCGGACAAAATATTGGAGAACAACGATGCAGCGTTATCCAATGGTAAAGGAAGTAATGCAGATAAGGTTCAAGATAGTGAGACATCCCTGTTGGTCTCCAAGAAAGCTGATAAAAACTATCTTGGACGGTGAGGGAACCCAAAAGTCCTGTCTTGATGTAGTGCTCGAGTTCTTGGCCACTCATCACCGCACAAGCTCTTGAACTCACTTTGCTGAATCGGTTCGTCTTCTTGAGTCTCAACTTCAAGTTGAAAGACATCGATCGAGATGTCTGCGACAGGAAGTTGAAGGACCGAGAAGTCCTGCATAATTAAGATGCATATTTTCTGGTGCAATGTTAAGTCTTTGGAGGATTTAAGCGCCAAACAAGAGAAAGTTAATAAGCTTGCTAAGCATCTTGCCGACATTATGGGTCCCAGGATATTGTTTCTTGAGATCTTTTGAAGTGGTTTCAGATTCTGGATTTGTTTTGCTGCAGCGTTTATTTGCGCTTGGTCGCCAACTTTGACAACCAAAGTGTATATGATATGTTGCTTTGTTCCCTATATTTGCACCGTGGCGAACTTTGATGCCCGATGGATGTAATATGTGTAATAGCCGTGATAGCCTAGCATAAGTTGCTTGCTTATTTATTTCCTTGTTGTCTTGTTTTTTGTTTGCTTATAGTCAGTGCAGTTCTTTTTCCGCGGTTTGCTAGTGGCTGCAATAACCTATTTTTTAAAACTAGGCCACAATAACCATGGGCTAATATTTATCAGAGTGACATCGGGCCTCCCACGTGCCGTAGAAAGCAGTGGGCCTTCTACGGGCCGTAGAATCCTAGGACCTTCTACGGGCCGTAGAAACAATGGGCCTTCTACGGGCCTTAGAAACAATGGGCCTTCTACGGGCCATATCATCAATGGGCCTTATACGGGCCGTATGATCGATTGGCCAAACATGGGCCAATAACAAGCCACATTATGGCCGTAAACGGGCTAGAGTCGGAATCGCCCGTTCATGGGCTGACCATTATGGGCCATCGTTAATAGGCTGTATTTGATGACGCTATGAAAACGGCCCAACGTATTAACGGACCACAAATGGGCCGACTGTAACCACAGGCTGAATTTGGCCCACAAGCAGAAAATGATAGTAACGGGCCGTAAGTAAACGAATCTTTGAAATGAGCCCAAGAATAAATGGGCTCGAGAAGGCCGAAGATAACATAAGTGGAATCGCCCAATCAATAACGGGCCCTTAAGGGGTATAAAGTGATACACCTGTTCATTCCGCCAGTTTCACCACGGGCCGTTAATGGGTGTAAAGTGATACACTGTTCATTGCGGGCCGGTTCACCACGCGGCCGTTAATAGTCCAAGAGTTACATAGGGCCTCATATGGGCCGAAGACGTCATGGGCCATACATGGGCGAAGTGAAAATGGTGGAGTCATATTGGATGGCCCGGATGACGCTCTTGGGCCTAATTCAGATAGGGCGTAATGTGCCTTGGGTTAGCGGGTCAGTAAATGGGCTATATGCGAGCAGGCCGTTAACGGGCTTTCCACGGCCGCCCGCCACCTTTTGACCAAGTCAAACGGGTAGGCCTTTTCACGTGAATGGGCCTCTGTTGGGCGTGCCATGTGTCGACGTATCATAGGCGCCTTCATACGTCCAATGAGTGGATGACATCTGTCCCAATGATGAGCCGACATCGTGTTTCCTCCACCAATGATGATTTTACACGTGGAAAATCCCCATTGGTCGCGGTTGTTAACGGGTTATCGGATCCAAAACCCGACCCGATAGCTTAACGGGCGTTAAGATTACGGTGGATGCCATGTGTCGGTCACCCTTGACGAAAGCACTTCTGTGACGCGCGATTTATCGTCATGGAAGTGGACACTTCCGTGATGATAATTTTGGTAATGTCATGCAACACTTCTACGACAGCACAGGTTAGACTATCTTGATTCTGTCATAAATTCGTCATGGATGTACATGCATGACAAAAAACGCGATCTACTTGACAAACACGTATCATCACGGAAGTATTTTTTTTGTAGTGGAAGCAGCGGGAAGGCGGGGCGGTGGCGTGGTGGAAGCAGAGGCGGCGTGGCGCGGTAGAAGCGGCGGAGTCGACGGCGGGAAAGCGAGGCGAGGGGCCGTTGCTTTGCTAGTGAGGATGGAGATGGCGGAGGTGGATCCGTTGGCGGCGATCACGGCGCAGGCTCACTCGCTCATTGCCGCCGTTGCTCACTCGCCCATTGACGGCTGCCTCCGTGAAGGAGGTTAGTTAGGTTCAGGGTGGGGTGAGTTTCTACGGCGTCAGCGTCCTTATAAGGCGAGGTAATGTAATATTATTACATTACTAGTAGCGTAATAGTCTGAGCCTATATATATATATATATATATATATATATATATATATATATATATATATATATACATACATACATACATACATACATACATAAACACTATTATGATCACGGGATCAGAATAATATTCTGATCACAACATGAACTTCCCGAGTAACGCGCCTGACCTTCCCCGAGTACTAGGTTGAACTTCAGCTAAAAAGTGTCCAAATGGGGCTTGCGATATACCGTTGGAAAGCTATGGACACCAATATCATGATCCAAGTTAAATTTTTGGCAAAATGTAAGCGGTTTAAGAGCAGTTTTGAAAACCGTTTTTTCTTCATACAAAAAACGTGAATCGTATTTTTTATCGCATTTCTAAACCGTTTATCGGAATGAGGTAAACAATATAGCGTTGGAAAGCGGCTGCAAAACCGCTCCTTCGACATGTTGAAAGTTTTCTCTAATTCCCTATGGATAAAGAGTAATTTTGAAAATCGTAAAATTTCGCAAACCAAACAGCCGAGTTCGTATTTTTAATGTAATTTCTAAACGGCTAATCCATTTGAGGCAAATGATATGGCATTGGAAAGCTTGTGAAAATGCGCTACCTTTTCATGTAAAAAGTTTTTTCTAATTTGGAACGGTTTAAAAGTAATTCAGAAAACGGTACAAGTTCCATCGAGTTCGTATTTTCGAGATAATTTTTTAACCGTACGACCGAATGTAACAAATAATAGGGCGTTGGAAAGCTTGAGCAAATGCGAAACTTTTTCGTATATATTATTTCTCCTAATTCCTTAGAGTTTTAAGTCAAATTGGAAAATGGCTAAAAACGTATTTTTGGCATAATTTCTACATACTTTATCAAAATGGGGCAAATAATATACCGCTGAAAAGCTACAGAAAATGCGAAACTTTTTCATGTTGATGGTTTTCTCTGATTCCTAGTTGTTTTTAATTAATTGCAAAAATGGCGAGATCATTCGTTCTGCCTTTATCGCGAAACTGATTCTTCGAAAATGCATCGCGTGAAGAACCTGACTTTCTCGGCACGTGTACTTGAACTTCACTTTGTTTTTCACGTGCTTTTTTTTTGCTCGTATATCTCTATCCACTGCTCCTAGCTCTCCATCCACTCACCGGAATTGAGCAAGTGATATACCGATGGGAAGCTGCTGTAAACACGCAACTTTCCCGTGTTGATCATTTTTTCATACTCGCAATGATTTTAAAAGTTTTTCATCTGAAATTCATTCAGCGTAGTAGTTGAACTTCATGTTGTTTTCACGTTGAGCTTCTATGACGTATTTTTGTTTGTGCGCGCGCCTGAACTTCTCTCTGTACGAACCCGACCTTCGGGCTATCTTTGCAACCGTGCCTTCTACCGCGAGTTTTTCTGGTTAGTCGTGTTCCATGTGATGTAATTGTAATCTTCAAATGATTTTTAGCAACTAAATACTCGTTTTAGATAGGAATCTCTCTCATAGGCGGATTTTGCACTCGGGTCGTGAAGAACTCACGTTTTTTGCGATTTTACTGCCTGAGTTGTTCGACCTGAACTTCCCCCTGTGCTAGGTTGAACTTCCCGCAACATTGCCCAAATAGGGCTTGCTATATACCGTTGGAAAGCTATGGACACGAGTATCATGACCCAAGTTAATTTTTTCGCAAAATGTAAGCGGTTTAAGAGCAGTTTTGAAAACCGTTTTTTCTTCACACAAAAAATGTGAATCGTAATTTTGATCGTATTTTTAAACCGTTTATCGGAATGAGGCAAGTAATATGGCTTTGGAAAGCTGGTGCAAAACCACTCCTTCCACATGTTGAAAGTTTTCTCTAATTCCCTACGGTTAAAGAGTAATTTAGAAAATCGTAAAATTTCACAAACCGAACAGCCGAGTTCGTATTTTCGATGTCATTTCTAAACGGCTAAACCATTTGAGGCACATGATATGGCGTTGGAAAGCTTATGAAATGCGCTACTTTTTCATGTAGAAAGTTTTTTCTAATTTTAAACGGTTTAAAAGTGATTTCAAAAACGGTACAAGTTTCACCGAGTTTGTATTTTCGATCTATTTTTTTAACCCGATGTCGGAATGCAAAAAATGATATGGCGTTGGAAAGCTTGAGGAAATGCGAAACTTTTTGGTATATATTGTTTCTCCAAATTCATTACTGTTTTATGTCAGTTTTCAAAATGGCTAAAAACGCATTTTCACTGTAATTTGCACAAACTTTATCGGAATGGGGCAAATAATATACCGTTGAAAAGCTAAGGAAAATGCGAAACTTTTCATGTTGATGGTTTTCTCGTGATTCCCCTGCCGTTTTCAAGTAATTTGGAAAATGACGAGATCATTCGTTATGCCTTTATCGCTAAAGCAGATTCGTGAAAAATGCATCGCGTGAAGTACCTGAACTTCTCGGTATGAAACCTTGAACTTCACTCTGTTTTTCACGTGCTTTTTTTGCCCGTGGCGCTCCATCCACGCACCTGAACACTCACCGGAATTGAGCAAGTGATATACCGATGGAAAGCTGCTGTAGACACGCAACTTTACCGTGTTGATCACTTTTTCATACTCGCAACGGTTTTAAAAGTTTTTCATTTGAAATTCATTCTGTGTGGTAGTTGAACTTCCAGCTGTTTTCATGTTGAACTTCCATGACGTATTTTCGTTTTGTAATTTTCTCATACATTCGTCAATGTCACACAAATGATATTCCTTTTGTACAAATCTTCGACGAAGGACTTGAACTTACACAAATGATTTCCTACTGTTTTGAAGTAAACTAGAAAATGACGAGATCATGATTCCTGCCTTCATCGCGAATGGAAATACACTGCGTGAAGTAGTTGAACTTCTCGTGCATGTCTGTTTTTTGTTTTCTATTCTTATAGTTGAACTTCCCACTGTTTTCACCTTGAACTTCTGTCACGTATTTTTGTTCAACCTCTCTCACATGAATTTTTGAATTTCCTCGGGCTGAGCACTTTAACTTCTAGCAACAACTTTTTTAGACGTTATTTTATTTTTGAACTTCTTGTTTTCATTCTTTAGTAACGAGATAAATCTGAGTTTTCTATAATCATCGAACTTCTACATCTTTTTAATTTAGACTTCCTTGTTTTATTTCTTTTTTTTCTATGAAATTTTGAAGAGCTCTATTTTTAAAAGTTGAACTTCTTTTTATTTTATTTTTGAACTTCTTGTTTCCATTCTTTAATAACGAGCAAAATCTGAGTTTTCTATAATAATCAAATTTCTCCAACTTTTTAATATAGAATTCCTTGTTTATTTCTTAATCTTTATTATGAAATTTTTAAGTGCTCTATTTTTAAAAGTTGAACATCTTGTTATTCAATTTTTAAACTTCTTGTTTCCATTCTTTAATAACGAGGAAAATCTGAGTTTTCTATAATCATCAAACTTCTCCTTCTTTTTAACGGAAAATCTGAGTTTCTATTCTTTTAGTAACGGAAAAAATCCTGAACTTTCTGAGTTACACAACCTTCCTGCTGCAAATCCGCTCCTTCCCCATGTAAAAACTTTTTCCAAATTCTCTATGGTTTACTACTTTTTAAATTTTTAACTTCATTTTATTCTGAAGTAACGAGAAAAATCTGAGTTTTTTATAATCTTCAGACTTCTCTGTTATTTTAATTTGAACTTCTTAGTCTTATTCTTAGAAAAAAAATATATCCTTGTTTTGTAATTTGGACTTGTTAGTTAATTTCAAATTTTGTAATTTGGACTTCCTGGTTTATTTCTTTTAGTAACGACAATATCCAAGTTTTGTAACAAATATTGAATTGTCCGTTATTTAAATTTCAACTTCTAGAGTTTTTTTAATTTTAGAAACGATGAAAATCCTTTATTGTTATTTTTGAACTTCTCTAATTTTGAAATTTGAACTTCTTATTTTTATTTATTTTAGAAACGATGAAATATCTGCTTCTAAGTTCTCTTTTACTTTTAAATTGCTCTATTATTTCTGCTTGAACTTCCTATAATCTTCTTGTTAGCGGATTTAGATTTTTTTTAACTTTTATACATCGAACGACTACATTATTTTATTTTGAACTTTTTGTTTCCATTCTTCAATAATGAGGAAATCTAAATTTTGTATAATCATCGAACTGATCCTATTTTTTTATTTGGACTTCTTGGTTTTATTTTTTTAGTAACCAATAAAAATTATGTTTTCTTTAATGAACATCGAGCCACTCGGTTTTCAAAATTTGAATTTCTAGGTTTTTTAATCCTTTTTAGGTACATTTTTTTCACCTTGTGTGTACTTGTTTTACTATAAAAGCTGAGAGAGATTTGATGTGTAGTACAGTGATGTATAGCAGTAGTAGAACTTGTCATATAGTACTGGTAGAACTTCATGGTGACCGATGCATAGCTATAGTAGAACTGGGCATACAACGGTAGTGAAACCAAAATGTCTTCCTTTATGTTGCATCAACGAGTTAATTAGAGAGAGAAGAAAGCAACTTCTGTGCGGAAAAGAAAACATCACCAGCGAGTAGCAGGTGCTGTGTGCACGTGAGGTTAGTAGCAACAGAGAGAGTGGTGAACAGAGAGAGTGGTGAACATGCGTCCCACGGGACACACACGCACCCAGCACACCACACTGAAACACGCACGAACGAACCATAGAAGAACTTCAGCAAAGGATTCTGAAATCCGAACTTGGCACAAAATCATAGTAGAACGTCACAAAAGCGTTTCTAAAATCTGAACTTGGCATGTAGGCTGTAGCCATACTATAATTTCCTCAACATCTGCACTAGCACTAGCATCTGCACATATCTAAAGCCATAGTAAAACATATCTCAAGTCTGAACCAAAGAGAGATTGCATTTTCTCGCTACATCTCAGTATAAAAATTGAACACATGGTTGAGAGCAATCAGAGAGCTAACCACATAGCTCCACTGCCAATATAATATGGCGTCTATTTTTTGGAGCCTCTAATATGAGCAAGAAGGCGTAGGGGTTGTGTAGTTCAGATCTGCTCCATGGGGAAGTAATACATTGATAGAAGAAGCAGTACAGGAGGGTCCTAGCCCTCTCCCTGCGTCCAGCCCGTCTCCCTCGCGTGTGTGCATGATGGAGTCTAGGAGCAGCGCGAGAGAAGGCGAGCGTGGCCACCCCCGACCACCACCAACTTCTACTGCTGCTACGGCGAGCGGTGTTTCATGCTCGACACAGATGGAGAAGGTCATCTGCGGGGCTCCACGGAAATGGGATCTTCTCCCCATCGCATCAGGGAGGAGGAGAGACGGGGCCTGTCGTCGACGGCGAAGCGTGGGTGGAAGGCGAGGGGTGGCGGCGGGATGCGATCTTGGGAGGGAGGGTGATGGCGGCAGGCGCGCAGGGTATGGGGAGGAAGGCGATGGCGGGAGGCGCACCAAAATTTGGAGGTGCGGCGATGGGAGAAGCGTCAGTAGAAGCGACGCGGCAGCGTCTTGATGGTGGATCGATCGCGAGGCGGCGGCGGCCCGAACGTCTTGAAGCGGCGCGGCAGCAAGACCAGTGGGTACCGAGGCGAATCCGAGCGATAGAGGCGGTGCGGGGCGGATCGAGCGATGGGCGGTGCGGCAAGCCGAAGGTGGCGGCGGGACAGCGGAGCGAGAGACCGGCCCGGCGAGGATGGGGCGAAGGTGGTGCGGGAGTTGGGGAGGTTGGGAAGGTCGTCATGGGGAGTGGGTTGGTCGAACAGCGTCGATGGACCGGCGATTTATTCTAGTTTACATTTTGGGAGTTCGGGAAGAGCCATCGGGCCCTTATATATATATATATATATATATATATATATATATATATATATAAACACTATTACGATCGGGGATGAGAATAATATTACGATCACAACCTCGACTGCCCGCTAGTAGTACGTTGAACTTCCTGTGAACTAGGTTGAACTTCCGCCAACATTGCCCAAATGGGGCTTGCGATATACCGTTGGAAAGCTATGGACACCAGTATCATGACCCAACTTAAATTTTTGGAAAATGTAAGCGGTTTAAGAGCAGTTTTGAAAACCGTTTTTTCTTCACACAAAAAACGTGAATCGTATTTTCGATCGCATTTATAAACTGTATATCGGAATGAGGCATATAATATGGCGCTGGAAAGCTGCTGCAAAACCGCTACTTCCACATGTTGAAAGTTTTCTCTAATTCTCTATGGTTAAAGAGTAATTTGAAAAAAAACGTAAAATTTCGCAAACCGAACAACCGAGTTCGTATTTTCAACGTCATTTCTAAACGTTAATCCAATTGAGGCATATGATATGGCGTTGGAAATCTTATGAAAATGCGCTACTCTTTCATTTTGAAAGTTTTTCCTGATTTTGAACGGTTTAAAAGTAATTTAGAAAACGGTACAAGTCCTACCGAGTTCATATTTTCGATATAATTTTTTAACCGTGCGTCCGAATGCAGCAAATGATATGGCGTTGGAAAGCATGAACAAATGCGAAACTTTTTGGTATTTATTATTTCTCCCAATTCTTTACGGTTTTAAGTTTCGAAAATGGCGAAAAACGTATTTTCTACAAACTCTATCGGAATGGCGCAAATAGTATACCGCTGAAAAGCTACGGAAAATGCAAAACTTTTCCATGTTGACAGTTTTCTCTGATTCCTAGCCGTTTTCAAGTAATTTCAAAAACAGCGAGATCATTCGTTCTGCCTTTATCGCGAAACAGATTCGCCAAAAATGCATCGCGTGAAGACCTGAACTTCTCGGTATGAAACCTTGAACTTCACTCTGTTTTTCACGTGCTTTTTTTCCTCGTATATCTCTATCCACTGCTTTAGCTCTACATCCACTCACCGGAATTGAGCAAGTGACATACCGATGGAAAGCTGCTGTAAACACGCAACTTTCCGTGTTGATCATTTTTTTCATACTCGCAACGATTTTAAAAGTTTTTCATCTGAAATTCATTCAGCGTAGTAGTTTAACTTCATGCTATTTTCACGTTGAACTTCTGTGATGTATTTTTGTTTGTACACGCGCCTGAACTTCCCTCTGTACGAACCCGACCTTTGGACTATCTTTGCAACCGTGGCTTCCCCCGTGAATTATTCTGGTTAGTAGTGTTCTATATGATGTTAGTGTAATCTAGAAAGGATTTTAGCAACTAAATACCGGTTTTAAATAGAAATCTCGCTCGCTAGCGGATTTCGCTCTCGGGTCGTGATGAAATTGCGTTTTTTGCAATTTTACTGCCTGATTTGTTCGACCTGGACTTCCCCTAGTGCTAGGTTGAACTTCCGTCAACATTGCCCAAATGGGGCTTGCGATATACCGTTGGAAAGCTATGGACACCAGTATCATGACCCAACTTAAAATTTTGGCAAAATGTAAGTGGTTTAAGAGCAGTTTTGAAAACCATTTTTTCTTCATACAAAAAACGTGAATCGTATTTTCGATCGCATTTCTAAACCGTTTATCGGAATGAGGCAAATAATATGGCATTGGAAAACTGTTGTAAAACCGCTCCTTCCACATGCCGAAAGTTTTTTCTAATTCCCTATGGTTAAAGAGTAAAGTGAAAAATCGTAAAATTTCGCAAACCGAACAACCGAGTTCGTATTTTCGTTGCCATTTCTAAACGCCTAATCCAATTGAGACAAATTATATCGCGTTGGAAAGCTTATGTAAATGCGCCTTTTTCTCATGTTGAAAGTTTTTTTCTAATTTTGAATGGTTTAAGAGTAATTTAGAAAATGGTACAAGTTCTACCAAGTTTGTATTTTCGATATTTTTTTAATCATACGTCCGAACATAGCAAATGATATGGCGTTGGAAAGCCTGAACAAATGCGAATTTTTTTGGTATATATTGTTTCTCCAAATTCATTACATTTTTACGTTGATTTTGAAAATGGCTAAAAACGTATTTTCACCGTAATTTCTACAAACTTAATCGGAACGGGGCAAATAATATACTGTTGGAAAGCTACGAAAAATGCGAAACTTTTTCATGTTGATGGTTTTCTTTGAATCCCAGCCATTTTCAAGTAATTTCAGAAATGGCGAGATCACTCGTTCTGCCTTTATCGCGAAACAGATTCGTCGAAAATGCATTGCGTGAAGTACTTGAACTTCTGTGGCAGTTCTGCCTGAACTTCACTCTGTTTTTCACGTGCTTTTTTTGCTCGTAGCTCTTCATTCACTCACCGGAATTAAGCAAGTGATATACCGATGGAAAGCTGCTATAAACACGCAACTTTTCCGTGTTGATCATTTTTTCATACTCGCGACGGTTTTAAAAGTTTTTCTTGTGAAATTCATTCAGTGTAGTAGTTGAACTTCCTGCTGTTTTCACGTTGGACTTCTGTGACATATTTTTTGTTTGTAATTTTCCCATCCATTTTCGTCAGTGTTACACAAATGATATTCTTTTTGTACAAACCTCTCTCACAATATTTTTTTAACTTTCTCCGACCGAGGACTTGAACTTACACAAATGATATTCCTGTCGTTTTGAAGTAAATTAGAAAATGACAAGATCATGATTTCTGCCTTCATCGCGAATGGAAATGCACTGCGTGAAGTAGTTGAACTTCTCGGGCATGTTTGAACTTCACTCTATTTTTGACGTGCTATTTTTTGACATGTTGTTTTTCGCACTTCGTGAAGTAGTTGAACTTCTGGGGCATGTTTGTTTGAACTTCACTCTTTTTCAATTTATTTGTATTTTTCTTGTATGAAATACACACCATGTAGTACGTGAACTTCCGGTTGTTATCACTTTTGAACTTCTCTCTGGTTTGAGAGAATTATTTTAAAACACAAAAAAATAGATTTTTAATGTATTTTGGACATCTAAATACACGGTGAACCTCTCTCACAAGAATTTTTTGAACTTTTCCTCGCCGAGCAATTGAACTTCTATCAACCATTCTTTTCATTTATGAGTTGTTTTTAAAAGTGCAAAAAATGGTGCCTTGTTTTTTATTTTTTCAACAGGTAAATCCTAGGTTTTAATAAACCCCGAACTTCTCTATTATTTCAATTTGAACTTCACCTTTTTATATTTTGAGTAAAGAATTGTATTAGATTTTTATACGAAAAAAATCGAACATGGAAATAGAAGGTGAACCTCTCTCGCAAGAATTTTTGAACTTCCCCTAACAGAGCACTTGAACTTCTAGCAACAAACTGTTTAAGCTTTTCTTTTTATATACTTTTTATTCTAACCTGAAATGCATTCCTTGCGGTACTTGAACTTCTCATTGTTTTCACTATGAACTTCTGTCACATTTTTGTGCATACATTGAATTACATGCAATTGAAGGTCGGACGTCATTTTTTGCTATTTTCAAACATGTAATTGGAGGTCGGATGTCCCGCAATATTAATTTTGCACCGTGCACGGAGGACCACATGAACTTCTTGCAACAAACCTTTTAAGCTTTTGGTTTTCTATTCTTATATTCTTATCTGAAACGCATTCCGTGTAGTAGTTGAACGTCCCGATGTTTTCTCCTTGAACTTCTGTCACATATTTTTGTTCAACCTCTCTCACAAGAATTTTTTAATTTTTTTTGGGCTGAGCACTTGAACTTCTAGCAACAAAACTATTAGCCTTTGCTTTTTCATTCTTTTTTTCCCATACAAATGCACACCATGTAGTACATTAACTTCCGATAGTTATCTATCTAAACTTCTCTTGGTTACGTGAAAATACCTGAGTTTTTTATGAATATTAATCTGAATTTCTTAATTCTTTTTTTATGAATTCTGAAGCGCTCTACTTTTAAAAGTTGAACTTCTTGTTATTTTATTTTTGAACTTATTGTTTCCATTCTTAAATAACGAGGGAAATCTGAGTTTTCTATGATCATCGAACTTCTCCATCTTTCTAATTTGGACTTCCTGGTTTTATTTCTTTTAGTAACAAAAAAACCCTACTTTCTGATAGACATCGAGCCGCTCCGTTTTTAAATTTGAGCTTCTAGGTTTATTTTAACAGAGAAAATCTTTTTTGTAAAATTGTTTGAGATGCTTTTTTTATTACCTTCTTTGGGTTTGTAACAAGCATTGAACTTCTTCGTCTTTTTAATTTAAACTTATTATTTTAGATTTTTTTTGTAACTTGATCATCTTGGTTTTGTGCTAAAAATTGAACTTCTCAGTTATTTAAATTCGAACTTCTAGGATTTTATATAACCCCTTTTATTATAAAAAAGTTGAACTTCTTTGTATTTTAAATTTGACTTTCTTCGTTCTGTAATAAACATTGAACCTCTATGTTTGTGAAATTTGAACCTCTAATTTCTCTTGGAAATATGGAAAAATGCTTTCTTTAAATAATTTTTGAACTACTAAGCCTTTTAAAACTTTTTTAGTTTTTCCTTATCTTAATTTTAACTTGTTCATTTTATTATTAATAATGAGAAAACATCTAAGTTTTTTTAACCTTCAAACTTCTCTTTTTTTTTACTTTGAACTTCTTAGAAAAACATGGTTTTAAATAAGCAAACAATTTTCTAGGTTTTTAAATTTAAACTTCTAGGTTTTATGACCTTCTCGGTTATTTCACATTGAACTTCTAGGGTTTTCAAAATTGAACTTCTATGTTTTTTTTGACCTTCTCGGTTATTTCAAAATTTCTATTTTTTTAAATCCATTTTTATATACTTTTTTTGAACTGCTCTGTTATTGTGAGTTGGCCTTCTCTCTTATTATTTAGAAACACGGAAAATCTAGGACGAAAGGACTAGTGTACCATTTCTGCACAAGCTGGAGCCACCCGGCACCTGGCTCTAGGGTCCAAGTTGCTTGTGACATTGCAGCACACAACGTCCGGATGGGAGTATAAGTCGGGCACCGGAATTTAGGTCGTCGATTTAACTAGCGAAACATGTATAATATGCCACAAAATATATATTTAGAAAGTTCATTCGAGTTAATCTAGAGATATATTTTTTATGGCATAGATATAATTTATAACAGGTTTCGCTAGACAAATTTTGTGGATTTACATTTTTTTTTTGCTGATAGATTAAACAATCTTTTCTTGTCACATATTTTTTGAACTTTTGCATTTTTTGTTTGAACTTCCTTCTTTTTATACGCAAAAAGAAAAAAGAACTACCCATTGCACGAAGACACACACAACCATTTTTTGCATGCATGAACGCAAGTGTGCTCTAAACTCGATCATGTATGTCATACAAAAAATTCCAGCAAATTAAAATGCACACATAACAATTGAAACACTGCTAGTAACATGTTTTGCAATGTTTAATATTTGGATCCCGTAAACCATCACTTTTGAGAAACAGGGAAATACAAGGTTTTTATACTCATCAGACTGCTCGGTTATTTCAAAATTGAACTTCACATTCGCGCACTGTAATATATTTCCAACATCAAGCACCAAATGAACCATAAACAAGCATCATTTAATCACTTAAAAAGAGCAGGCATCAAGAAAGATTGCTGCATCTAAACAAAAGGAAAATTTATCAGCTACAAGTTCTTTTGTGCTCCCCTGCATACACACAACAATTATCAACTTCCATTTAGATGGACTTCAATTTTTCTGACATGAAACTTTGCTGTTGTCGCTGTATATGAACTTCTCCTGTAACCAAAGAGAGAGGATGCAACGAGACAGGGTAACATGTTACAAAAAACACACTTTTTTGTTTGAGACATATACACAAACAGTCATCGCGTTTTCTCCAGGTTGACATTTAGAAAATATATGCTGATAGTGATCCTGGAACATTTGTTTCCTTTCAACTTCCATAGGCATGCATGAGCATGCTGGTTCATTTACACAAACACCTAGCATGAAAAGGATTGCAAACACTCCAGAGATGAGCCTGACATCCATTTTTCTTCCTCTCTCTTTTTGCGTTGTTGATGCTGCTAAACTAGAGCGTCTTCTGGCCAAAGAAGACAGGCCTGCAGTTCAGACATCAAGTCAATTCTTTCATAAGCAAAATACATAAACAATTTTGTAGTTACTTTTAGTGCAAATTTGGAGAAGTTCAAATCCTCTAGTAGAGAAGATATTTGTGAAGAAAGAGAGGTCAGGGAGAGGGAGGGAGAGAGGTCAGGGAAGAGATGTAGCAGCAATACTTGCAACATTGGCGTCTGTCGACCGTAGCCATGGTCAGAGTTAGGTTGGCGCCGTCGTTGAGCAGGTGGCCGCCCGCGATGTATTCATGGAGGAGGAGCTTCGGTGTTTGGGGCGGGTGGTGCAGCAGCGGTGGCCCGGTTGGAGCAAAGGAAGGGAGGTGCTCGGGGGAGGTTGACGACTGGTTGTTTGCTAGCAGAGCTCGGGAGGGAGGGCGTCGCCAAGGTGGATCCAGGGGGAGGTTGTCCGCCGCCGCCGCCGTGGACCCGAGGAGTCCGCTGCCGCTGTGGATTCAAGGGGAGGGAGTTTGGGGTGGGGGAGAGATGGCGCCGGATGTTGGGGCGGAAGCAGTGCCAGAGGTTGGGGCGGTGGCGTCGCCGGAGGTAGTGCCAGGGCGGCGGCACTAGGGGTAGCGGGGGAAGGCACACCGAGAGCTAGGGGTAGCGGGGAGCGGTGGTGTAGGGGTTGCGGGGAGGGTGCTCCGCGGCCTGACGGACGGCGGTGGAGGGCGGCCCAGCGGACGGCGAGGCGGCGGGATCTGGCGTGGCAGTGACATGTGGTGGCAATAGGTGGCGGTGGGACTGGATCCGGGGGAGGAGGCGTCGTGGAGGCCGGATCCGGGGGGAGGAGGCGGCGCGGCGGCCGGTATCGGCGGCGGGGGTGGCGTGGTGGCTGGTTTCGGGCGCGGGGGCGGTGGCCGCGGGTGGGGGAAGAAGTGGACGGGGTCTGCCTTTTTTTCTGAATCTTAGGAACATCTCCGTCAGCGCCTATATAGGGCGCGTCGTGATCCAAATAACTATTCTAATCCCGGGATTAGAATAGTGCCACTCTCTCTATATATATATATATATATACATAAACACTATTCTGATCACGGGATCAGAATAATATTCTGATCACAACCTGACCTGCCCCGCTAGTAGTACATTGAACCTCCCTGTGAACTCGATTGAACTTCTGCCAACATTGCCCAAACGGGGCTTGCGATATACCGTTGGAAAGCTATGGACACCAATATCATGACCCAAGTTAAATTTGTTGTAAAATACAAGCGGTTTAAGAGCAGTTTTGAAAACCGTTTTTTCATCACAAAAAAAAACGTGAATCGTATTTTCGATCGCATTTCTAAACCGTTTATCGGAATGAGGCATATAATATGGCCTTGGAAAGCTGCTGCAAAACCATTCCTTCCACATATTGAAAGTTTTTTCTAATTCCCTATGATTAAAGAGTAATTTGAAAAAACGTAAAATTTCGTAAACCGAACAGCTGAGTTTGTTTTTTCGATGTCATTTCTAAACGGATAATCCAATGGAGGCATATGATATGGCGTTGGAAAACTTATGAAAATGCGCTACTTTTTCATCTTGAAAGTTTTTTTCTAATTCTGAATGGTTTAAGAGTAATTTAGAAAACAGTACAAGTCCTACCGAGTTCGTATTTTCGAGCTAATTTTTAACCGTGCGTCCGAATGCAGCAAATGATATGGCTTTGGAAAGCTTGAGCAAATGCGAAACTTTTTGGTATGTATTATTTCTCCCAATTCTATACAGTTTTAAGTCAGTTTCAAAAATGGTGAAATACGTATTTTCTCCGTATTTTGTACAAACTTTATCGGAATGGCGCAAATAATATATCGTTGAAAAGCCACGGAAAACGCGAAACTTTTTCATGTTGACAGTTTTCTCTGATTCCCAACCGTTTTCAAGTAATTTCAAAAACGGCGAGATCATTTGTTCTGCCATTATCGTGAAACAGATTCGTCAAAAATGCATCGCGTGAAGTACATGAACTTCTCAGTATGAAACCTTGAACTTCACTCTATTTTTTCACGTACTTTTTTTGCCCGTGGCTCTCCATCCACGCACCGAAACACTCACCGGAATTGAGCAAGTGATATACCGATGGAAATCTGTTGTAGACACGCAACTTTCCTGTGTTGATCACTTTTTCATACTCACAACGGTTTTAAAAGTTTTTCATGTAAAATTCATTCAGTGTAGTAGTTGAACTTCCTGTTGTTTTCAGTTGAACTTCTGTGACGTATTTTCGCTTATAATTTTCTCATCCATTCGTCAGTATTACACAAATGATATTGCTTTTGTACAAATCTCTCACACAATAATTTTTTGAAATTTCTCCGACGAAGGACTTGAACTTATAACAACAAAACTTTTAGCCTTTGCTTTTTTATTCTTTTTTAATACAAAATGCACACTGTGTAGTACATGAACTTCTGGCAGTTATCAACCTGATCTTCTCTCGGTTACGTGAAAATATTTGAGTTTTTTTACGATTTTTTTATCTGATTTTCTTAATCTTTTTTATGAAATTTTGAAGCGTTCTATTTGTAACACCCCCGGTGTCATGCTACAGTTACCTCACACTAATGGTGCCATGTCATCATGTTTGACCAAGTCAATTTTCCCTTGACAAAGATCCAAGTCAATTCCAGAATTCAAATTTAAAGTGAAAATTAAAGTTTCACCAACATGTGTGAAAAATAGTTCATGTTTTAGTAAAAAGTCCATAACAAATTATTGTGAAAGAAAACGACCACACTTGTTTACTCTTTTGGGAGCTATCATCCAAAACAGTACCACTTTCAGCCTCCTTTATTACTTTTTCAACTAAACAAAAATCAAATGAATTCCTTCAACTCTCAAACTTTTTGTGGCAGTGCCAAATACTGCAGAGAATTTAAGTGTCCTAGTCTCACTTTTGTTCAAAGTCCTTTGGTAGCCCAAAATTTTCCCTAGTTGTCTCTGTTTTAAATAAAACGGGATAACAGAAAAAAAGCAGAAAGAGAAAGGACCTACCTGGCCTCTGACCTAAGGCCCATCGCGGCCTAGTCCAACCTCACCTCGCTCCCTTCCTACTGCTCATCCTAGCGCGTTGGCCGCACGCCCGCCGGCCGTGGTCGCGATGGCCACGTGCCGGCCATCCGGCGACTCCCCATCCTCGCCCTCTTTCCCATCGTCCCTCAGATCCGTCGCAGCCGACGCGCCATGGCCATGGCCACCGTCGCCCTCACGCTCCCCGTCGCCCCCGAGTCCCGCTAGCGCCCAGGTCCTCTGCCGCGTTCCGCTGCGTCGTCTGTGACGAAGAACACGAGCCAGGAACCCGCCTTCTTTGCCGGATCCGCGCCACCTTCGTCCGCCTCGGTCGCCGCCGACCACCATCGCCTCGGCCACGCTGCTGCTACTAAGCTCTCGCAGGGCCTCCTTGAGCCTCCCCGGTGAGCTCCGCCTCCTCTCCCCTCTTCCTTTTCGACTTGCCGCGCCCGTAGCCATCATGCTCGTCGGGACCGAACTCGTCGCTATAGACGTGCTCGTCGCCGTCGATGTCGTCGCCATCAAGTTCGATTGAGCTCGTAGGCATGCTCAGCGCAGCCGTAGGACCCCAATGCGCTAGCCCATGCGCCTCGCCGTGCCCGCAAACGCCGGATCCGTCGAGCTCCCGTACGGGTCGCCGTTCGCGCTCTGGCCGCCCCTGGCCACGACCGGCCCTTTACCTCGCGCGCGTCGCCCGTGACCCTGTCTCGCCCCTGGCCGCGCCCACCAGCGCCCTGCCGCGCACGGCGTTCTCTGATCGTGCCCAGGTGCGCCCCCGCGGCCGGGCTGCCCTACTCTTCTCGCCGCTGCTCTGCCTGCACTACGTGCTACAGTAAACTGATGGTTACTGTAGCGCTTGCTAGCTTCTGCCACTTCAACCTGACTAACCCACTGGACAGCCTCTGAACAGCCACTAAACGAACGTTAATATGAGTAAAAATTATATGGACAGACAGTACACTTGACAAAATCCATTTTATTCCATTGGAACAAATCCATTTGAGGCACGGATTAAATCCATGAAAATAACAAAAGCCTATGTTCTGTTAACAGAGAAGACTGAAAACAGAATTATTATGGTAGCTACTTTAGAGCAGAAAATAAACAGGTTACAGGGATCTAACAGAGATGCAATTGATACCATCTTGTAGAGCATAGGAAAGTGATCAATATTGATATAAGACACTATTCCGTAGGATGAACAGAATAATAGTTATAGCCTTTGGAAAACAGCTAGCTGATGTTTAAAACTAAGCAATTCTCAGACTTAGTCAATTTTCAGGATTTCCAAATAACTGTTTAAATCTTTGAAAATCCATAGAAATTAAACCGTAGCTCAGATGAAAATGTTTTCTACATGAAAGTTACTCAGAACGACGAGACGAACCCGGATACGCAGCCTGTTCGTCCGCCACGCATCCCTAACCTATCGAACTCGCAACTTTCCCCCTCCGGCTCCTCTGCCCGAAAATGCGAAACACCGGGGATACTTTCCCGGATGTTTTCCCCCTTCATCGGTATCACCTCATACCGCGTTAGGGCATGCCTAGCATCACGATTTGCTTTGTCATGCATCTGTTTGCATTGTATTCATTGTTTCTTCCCCCTCTTCTTCCGCTAGACACCGAGACCCAAGCCATTGCTACCCAAGACGACTACGGAGTTGGCGACCTCTCTCTCTTGCCGAGCAACCAGGCAAGCCCCCTTTGATCACCAGATATCCCCTACTCTTCTCTATCTGCTTGCATTAGAGTAGTGTAGCATGTTCTTGCTTTCGATTAATCCTATCTTTCTTTGCATAGCCTTTGTCCTTGCTACTACTATTGTTACCTTTACCGCTATCCTCTTTGCTTAGTATAGGATGCTAATGTTCCATCAAGGGCCCTACACTCTTGTCCGTCCGCCATGCTATACTCTTTGGTGTGATCACTTGGGAGGTGATCACGGGCATATACTATATACTTTACACCGTTACATTACCTGTGATCTTGTTAGGAGATGAAATTTGAAAGGACGGTGGCTCCATCCGGTAGAGGTGGGCTGGGTTCCCGGCTGACCCCGATCGTTACTTACTTTGTGGCGAGGCGGCAGGCGAGTTGAGACTACACAGGTGAGAGGTGGGCTCGGCCTGGTCGGCGTTCACGGATACTTAACACGCTTAACGAGATCTTGGTATTTGATCCGAGTGCGGCCATTTGGTCTATACGCACTAACCATCTACGTGGGAGTAGTTATGGGTATCCGGCGTCGTGGTATCGGCACGCCGTGACGTCGTGGCCCGAAGCGGCGCCCGGATTGATGGAACGCTGCTAGGCTAGGTTCGCCTTCCGCCACGCATAGCGTCTTGAGTGTGCATTGGGCGATGGGCGGACCCTGTCGCGCTTAGGTTTAGACCGGCGTCTTGGCCTCTCTGTTGTGCCTAGGTGGGGCTGCGGCGTGTTGATCTTCCGCGGCGGGCATGACCCGTAAAAGTGTGTCCGGTCGAATGGGATCAAGCGTGTTGGGTTATGTGGTGCACCCTGCAGTGAAGTTAATCTATTCGAATAGCCGTGATCTTGATGTGAGGCGACTTGGAGTTGTACCTTGACCTTATGACAACTAGAACCGGATACTTAATAAAACACACCTTCCAAGTGCGGATACAACACGGTGGTCGCTCTCTAATGAGGCTACGAGGAGAGGATCGCCGGGTAGGATTATGCTATGCGATGCTACTTGGAGGACTTGATCTACTCTCTTCTACATGTCAGCAAGACGGAGGTCGCCGAGCGTAGTCTTGACGGGGTTAGTTATCCCCTCTTATTACGGCATTCTCATTCGGTCCAACGATATGGCCCTTTACACATATACCCATGCATATGTAGTGTAGCTCCTTGCTTGCAGTACTTTGGATGAGTACTCACGGTTGCCTTGTTCCCCTTTTCCCCCTTTCTTTACCCGATTGTCTGCGACTGCACGATGGAGCCAGGAGCGACGCCACCGTCGATGGCGACTACTACATCTGGAGGTGCCTACTACTACGTGCAGCCCGATGGCGACCGAGGAGTAGTTAGGAGGATCGAGCGGAGACTTGCGCCTCTTTCGATCTCAGTATCCCGATTTGTGCTAGCTTTCTTAAGGCAAACTTGTTTAACTTATGTCTGTACTCAGATATTGTTGCTTCCGCTGACTCGTCTATGATCGAGCACTTGTATTTCGAGCCCTCGAGGCCCCTGGCTTGTATTATGATGCTTGTATGACTTATTTTATTTTTTAAAATTGTGTTGTGATATCTTCCCGTGAGTCCCTGATCTTGATCGTACACGTTTGCGTGTATGATTAGTGTACGATTGAATCGGGGGCGTCACACTATTTTTAAAAGTTGAACTTCTTGTTATTTTATTTTTTAACTTATTGTTTCAATCCTTTAATAACGAGGAAAATCTGAGTTTTCTATAATCATCGAACTTCTCCATCTTTTTAATATGGACTTCCTGGTTTTATTTTTTTAATCTTTTTTATGAAATTTTGAAGCGCTCTATTTTTAAAAGTTGAACTTCTTGTTATTTTATTTTTGACCTTCTTATTCCATTCTTTAATAACGAGGAAAATCTGAGTTTTCTATGTTTTATTTTCTTAATCATGTTTATGAAATTTTGAAGCGTTCTATTTTTAAAAGTTGAACTTCTTGTTATTTTATTTTTGAACTTCTTGTTTCCATTGTTTAATAACAAGGAAAATCTGAGTTTTCTATAATCATCGAACTTCTCCATATTTTTAATATGGACTACCATCTTTTTAATAATTTTTTTTCTTTTTTTAATAAACTTCAGACTTCTCTATTTTTAAAATATGAACTTCATGTATTTTTTGTATGTTCGCCTCTTTATTTTTGGATACCTAACGTGTGTGTTTTGCCGTAAGCGAACATATTGAACTATCCGCGGCAGAGAATATGAACTTCCCATCAACCTTTTTCTTGTCTTCAAGAAATGCTTGCTTGTTTTTTGCTTTTAATATTGAACTTATATGCTCTATTTTTTTTGTAACAGATTCATGAAGGAAAAGGAAAGCAGCAATATAATGTGTGTAAGAGAGCAACTAGTTGGGGAAACCAACCAATACATGATACATTTTTTACCGTAAAGAACAACGTTCAATTTTTTTTATCATGTCTTTCCATTTTGACCCTCACTAAAAAGGTTTCTATTCAATGTATTTTGTAGTGTTTCCGTATTAGTTGAACTTGTCGCTGTCTCAAAACCGAACTTCCTAATTTTTTACTCCATGAACAAAAAACCTGACACTATAAAACTAATATGGACGTGACAAAAAAGAGTTGTAAAATTTGGTGTAATACGCGCGCGCACACACACACCCACAACACATCCATAATTTTTTTGTCTTTCATGAAATGAAAATAGTTTCAGTCTCAAAAGCATAGGCATCAAACTTTCATGAATTACAAAATGAACTTTTTTGCGTCAACTTAGATAAACTTCCCTCGTGAGCAAAAATACATGAACCACTCCTAGATTGTTGGGACAAGAGCTCGTTTTCTGCAAAGGAACACTGGTGGAGGGCAGAGGGGCTGAGAAGCTTGGCGTCATCAGCGTTCTGTACGGGGAGGTGTGGAAAGATGACTCGCTGCTGCTGGTGGCCGGCGACCCAATAGCTCAGCAGCCTCCTGGCCGGAGGGGCGCGTGCACGATCCGTCACCAAGATGCCTCTATCTTCTCTGCTGGATGTGGGCACCTAGCTGCAGGTCGTGCCCTCCTCTTGCTGCAGACCAAGCCCTCCTCTAGCTGCAGGTGCATCACGAGTAGGAAGTACAGACGTACAACAATCAAATAACACAGAAAGAAGCGAGCAACTACAATTTTGTACGTACAACAAAGTAAGAAGCATGTACGTTTGGATGCTAGGTAAAATGCCATTGCACAACACACACATCAGCAGCAAGCACACATATACGTAGGGGACCCCGCGGAACACATTGCTAGTTAAGAAACAGAGGATGCAGCAGTAGGCAAAACTGAACTATATAGGTAGGGGCTTCACCGCGGCAGATCCGTGCCTGCATACAGGAGACCCTGTCCGTGGCCGCTCTCGTGGCTGAAGCAGGCGGAGGAGGCTCATCATCTTCCCAACACGCGCCATCGGACTGCATAGGCTCACCGGTAGAACTTCGCACATTGTGCGGAGCTCCATCTCTCTCCGAGCTGCACCTAGGGACGACGAGTAGGACCACACCTCAGGCCAGCTCCGGTGCTCGCCGGTGCAAAGGGTGACGCCACGGGCCAAAGACAAACTACTTGCACGTGCCCGCCGAATGCATGCGCAGAGACAAACTTATATTATTATGGTTCCAAAACAAGGGGGAACACATCCAGCATTACTACAAGGCAAGAGTAGAACAAGAATTACTTACCGACAATCGCAACAGCGTAGCTGAGAAGCTGAAGAACCGCCGCTAGCTCCGAACCGAGGAGGAGTCGAGGAGATCACCACACAGGATTAGATAGGAGTGCAAGCGAAGCAACCTTTCTCCTCAAAAAATCAACAAACAGAACTTCAAAAAAATCAACAAACTGAACTTCAGAAAGCAAAACAAATTGAACTTCAAAGGGCCCTGCAAAATATACATGGTTATAGTCCGCTTTAAAAACTTCAGAAAATGAACAAACTGAACTTCTAGAGGGCCAGATGCTGACCTTTCTATTCGCAGCGATGTTGCTGACCCGTAATTGAAGATAGAGGATGACGGCCAGCACCTGGACGGGTTCTAGCGGCCGATGTAGGCCATCGATGGAGGAGGGGCGAGCTAATCTCTTAGAAAAAACAAGGACAACAACATCAGCTAATCTCTGTCACACACTCAAGCTGAACTACAGCAGCACCATCGAGAGCAAAATGGGTAGGTGAGAACTCATCTATATGCACACATGAGTATATTCTTTGATGTACCTGAATGTTCGCAGCTGTTTTACATGAACTTCTTGTGTTATGCGGACAGAACACTGAGCATGAGAGGGTGTCTTCGTGCTCGTTGCTGTTTCTGATGGCGGTGAACGTCTTAGGGCTGCGTAGTTGAACGGCCGGAGGTGGCAGCGACGAACGACCTGAGCGTGATGGGCCCCACTGGGAGGAGGCTGTGCGCTGTCCAGTATAGAGTCGACCTTCTTCAACAAACCAATTTGAACTTCAAATAAACCAATTCATCAAAACACTTTTTGTGAACATATCAAACACTCTTGAGAGCACAATTTTTCACTACATTTTTTCACAAACATTTTGCTGCAAAAAATGGCATTTTTTTGTAAACAACAAGTACCGAATCATCATAACACAAATTGCTAAATGGAACAAATTCCGGAGGAATTTACGGCATTGTTGAACTACATATCATGCAAAAGAAAATGTGCACCCATGTATACACACACGAAGCATCAACCTCCAAATATTCTAACTTTTACCATTGATATTTCTGAACTTTTTGGGCAAGCTCCCAGGTTTTCAAATGGAATACAGGCACGTCCATGCACGAACAGCCAACATCGGCCATGGCAATGTCTCTTCTCCGGCAAACTGAAATTCACTCATGTGTACAGAATACATGATTTGAGCCCTCAAAGACCACAAGAGGATCTTAAAATAAAATTTTCAACCCTGATACACACTCTTCTCATGGTTAATCTTTTCCAATATTATATTAGTAGAATCACGTACAGAGAAAACTTGGCCATAAAGTCAATTAGTACACAAGAAGATTGCTATATGTTTCAACAAATTGAGAGAGAGAGAACATAGGCGTGGGTTCTTGGTGGCATCCATGAATAATTTTTTAAGCGAGTAATGCATGGGACAACCGTTGTACTGACAAGCTCTAGACGAGAGACAGCTTGTAAGGGCAGTGGCCGCGATTAGCATCGGCCCAGCAATACCTGAACTGCAGGTGTGCGTGTTGGTGAGCGGCCGAGGCGGTTGGAGGCCGATTATTCTCATAGCTCGGGCAGCCATCAGCAAGGAACGTCGATGGATCTCTGCAAGAGAAGATGATCCCTATCAGCGCGGACCAGCTACAGGTCGAGACCGCCCCTGCTGCAGGTCGAGACCACCACCAGTTGCAGGTCGAGGTCAGAGGGATGGGGAGGCGATGGTTTGTCGGGAGACGAGCGGGACGGGGGTGGGGAGGCTGTAGTTGGTCGGAGGGCGCGTGCGGCAGGAGGGGAAGCGGTGGTTAGCCGGAGGGCCGCTTGTCAGGGCCCGACGGCAGCGTGAGTGGAGGTAGGGGCCCGGCGGTGACGCGTTTGGAAGTCGGGCCTCGACGGCGGCGTGGTTGAAGATTGGGCCTGGCCGCAGCACCGGTGGTGGTAGGGGCCAGTGGCGGCGCAGTTGGAGGTGCGGGCGGCCGACGGCGCGATTGGAGGAGGGGGTAGCCGACGGCGCGATTGGAGGAGGGCGGCGGCCTGTGGGGTGGGCCGGTGGGAAACATGGGTATTGGGGCGGCTGGCAGCGGGAGGCGCATCGGGGTCGGAGGCGGCAGTGGAGCTGGGGTGGCCGGCGGCGGGAGGTGCGCAGGCACCAGGGGCGGCGGCGGTTGTGGAGGGGGCGGGGAAGGTGGGGATCGTGTGGGGAATGGGCTGGGGGGAGTGGTCGGGTGGGTGTTTTTGTTTTTCTTTTTCTTTCCACGGTTTCTGAGTTCGGGAGGACCTGTCGCGTCCTTATAGAACTGCTGTGATCCAAATAACTATTCTAATCTTAGGATTAGAATAGTGATGTCCTATATATATATACATATATATATATATCTAATAATAAGGCAAATTGGATTTCGATCGTCCGTCACACATTTTTTAGAAAAACCCCCTGCATTTTTTATGAATTGACCTGCAGTACACACTTAAGTCATAACCGAACCGTTATTTTACATTTTTATGGAAACCCCCCTGACGTATTAAATAATTCACCAGCCGATCATATATAAGTCAAACAAATGTCTTTTCTAAATTATCCATATCTTTTAAACTGTAACTCCAATTTTAACATGTTATATATGAAAATTGATTAGAAAAATGTGTAGAATCTGAATATGATGTTATTTTCTTTGTTAAATATTTTAAAAAAATTATTTTGGAAGATATTTAAGTCAAACAAATATTTTTCTTAATTATCTATATCTATTAAACCGTAACTCCGATTTTAGCATGTTATATATGAAATTTGAATAGAAAAATATGTAGAATTAGAATATGATGTTATTTTTACCTATTAAATATTTTAAAATATTATTTTAAAAGCAAACTTCTAACCTACAGTGCACGTCCGTTTTTCTTTCGTACCGCGACGATCTGGATTGCAAATAAACAACCACTAAAATCATAAAGAGACGAAAGAAAACATCGATAACCACACATGAGCACCTCTGAAAAAACTGGCAGGGGAAAAACAATATTCAAACACACTTTGGTTTGTGTGAACACCGAGGCCACCGAGGTGAGAAGGAGGATAAGCTGACACAAAATGATGCCTCGTTAAAATAAAGGGCATGAACATATTATGATTATTGGGTTAAGAGTGTGTGTTATTTTTTTCTCCCGTTGCAACGCACGGGCTCTTTTGCTAGTATATATATATATATATATATATATATATATATATATATATATATATACATACATATATATATATATATAGTGATGCTATTCATCGCCCAGGGTGCAGAATAAGTTATTCTTCACCCGAGGTAATCTTACGATCACATCATAATTAAATTACATTTGGAATTTAAATAGTTACATTCCTATTGATTCACTACGTAAAATTTGGCATAAGAAAATAAAAATATAGGTCATAAGACAAGAAAATATGCAGTTTATGTGTATTTTACACTAAGTTTTTACGTTTGTAATTTTACATAACATAAAATATTTTTTACGACGATTATATATTTTCTTACGGTCTTTTTTTACATCAGAAATAAGACAAAACTTATGGAACGTAAAATTACAATGGATTGATGGTAAAATAAAGGAGGTGAAGAATAACTATTCCTCACCCAGGGTGACGAATAGTCAATCCATATATATATATATATATATATATATATGGATTAGAATAGTTATTTGGATCACATCCAGCCCTTATATATATATAGGACAACATTATTCTAATCCCAGGATTAGAATAGTTATTTGGATCACATCCAGCGCTATAAGGGCCCAACAGCTCCCTCCCGAACTTCCTGAACTTGCAGATAAAAAAAGCAATGCCCCACGCCCACCACTTCCCCTCCCCGATCCAGCGCCTCCCACCCCCAGGCAACCGCCGCCTTGCTCCGGCCACCCCGTCCCCACGATCGTCTCTTCCGCCACGGCGAAGCCCACGGCCCTCTCCGCCACGGCCACCACGAACCTTCGCCACCGGCCAGCTCGAGCCACCTTTCTCCCACCGGTCAGCGTCCCACCATCTTCCACGGCCACCGTGCCTCCCGACCTCCACCCGCCGCCGCCGCATGCTTCCTCGTCGCCTCCGTCCCATCGCCGCCGTGGATCCCCGTCTTCACCGCGGCTCCCCAACACCACCACCCGAGCAACCACTGCGGTCCTGGATCCCGCGTGCCGTCGCGGGCTATGGATCCATTACGCCGCCTCCGAGCCATGGATCCCGCTCAGTTTAACTTCTCTAAATCCACTAGCCCCGATGGGTAGCGCGTGGGAGGTGGTCTTTGCTCAACGAGCTACTCGTCCACCAGGCAAGGCGCGTCGATGGCTACCTCTTCCCTCTTGCTCCTTCCAACCCCGAGCATGACGTCTCCATGCTCCACTCGTCGGCGACCACCATCCCAGGTGCAGACTGGGCACTACCTGCAGATGGAGGATATGTCGACCTGCAGCTAGAGGAGGCCTCGACCTGCAGCAAGCCGTGCGCGCCACTCGACGCCCAGGATGAACATGTTCTTGCCACTCACGTCGTTCAACTCTGTTGTGCTCCTCATGAATGACCGCGCTCATGAACCCCCTGAGACCCCCCTCATTTTGCAGGAGCTTGCCACTCAGAAACAAACTCTACACCATTTCCATTCTTCAGGAGTTCAGGTACCTAGGCTGCTGACTATGAAAACCCGCTCTGGTTGTGCTAATTAGTATTATTAAACTATACTTGTCTTGTAAAGTGGAAAATTCTCATGCCCCTTGGATGTTGGCCATGGGATTTTTTATGTTGTGTTCCTCCCGTCCGTCCTTGATTCGAAATGTGTTCTGAACACTTATGTCAGAGCAATAACTGTTGTGTTCCTCCTGTCCGTCCTTGATTCAAAATGTGTTCTGAACACAGACTTGATTTTGTAGTCATGTGGTTTGCGGCCTCCTCACGTGAACCAAGATGTTCAGATTTTGGTTTTGAAACGTACGAGCATGTTGACGAGAGACGAAAGTACGAAGAAGACCAAAAAATGATGTACACCTATTATTTTTCTCTCTCAACAAGTGTGTGTGCTAGTGTGTTTTCTCTCTCAACAAGTGTGTGCGCTAGTGCACATGTTGATTGAAAACTAGAAAAGCCATACTTTTCTAATAATTTAGAAGTTCAACGACTTCCTCCTAGAATGTTCAAAAGACACTGTTTTGGGAGAACACATCTTGCCTAGAAGATGCACCTAGAATAAAAATCATTCGTCGGAGATACAATTTATTTTGTTGTGGTCGCTCACTCATGTTTCTAGAAAAAGCCTAGAGGTTCACATTTAAAAGATGAAAAAGTTTAATGTTTGTTACAAAACCCAACGAAGGTCAAATTTAAAAAAACAAAGCATCTTAAAACAATTTTATAAAAAAGGGATTTTTTGCCATTTTAAAAAACCTAGAAGGTCAAATTTTGAAAACCGAGTGGATTGATGTTTATTAAAAAAGAAAGATTTTCTTCGCTGCTAAAAGAAATAAAACTAGGAAGTCCAGGTTTAGAAAAAGGAGCAGTTCAATGCTTATATGAAATTCGGATTTTCCTTATTATTAAATAATGAAAACAAGAAGTTCAAAAGTGAAAACACAAGAAGTTCAATTTTTTAAAATAGAGCAGTTCAAAACTTATAAAAAGGGATTTTCACCATATCTAAATAGAAAAAGAAAGTCTAGAAGTTCAAATTTAAATAAGGGACCGGTTCACATATTTATTACAAAACTAGAATTATTACGTTAGTAAAAGAAAAAAAAACCAAGAAGTCCAAATTACAAAAATAGAGCAGTTCGATATTTATAAAAAATTGATTTTCCTTCTTACTTAAGACTAAAATAAGGAAGTTTCAACTTGAAAATAAGGAAGTAGTCCGATGTATATATGGAAAACTCAAATTCTTTTTGTTTCTAAGAAAAATAAAAGTATGGAGTTCAATATTAAAAAAATTGTTTGATGCTTATTTAAAAAACATATTTTTCCTAAGAATAAAACTAAGAAGTTCAAATTAAAATAACAGAGACTCCGAAGATTATAAAAAACTCAATTTTTTCTCGTTACTAAAGAATAAAAACGAAGAAGTTCAAACTGAAAAAAGAACAACTAAAATAGTTTATAAATAGATTTTCCCCATTTCTAAAAAAACTAGAGTTCAAAGGAAAATAACAAAGTGGTTCGATGTTTATTTAAAAACTAGGACTTTACCATTATTAAAATACTCAAATATCATTTAATATTAAAGAATCCACCATGAAGTCCATTTTTTTGTTGCTAGAAGTTCAATTCCTCGGCCGGAGAAAGTTCAAAAATTCTTGTGAGAGAGGTTCAACAAAAAAACGTGACAGAAGTTCAAGGGGAAAACATCGGGAAGTTCAAGTACTACACGGAATGCGTTTCAGATAAGAATATAAGAATGGAAAACAAAAAGCTTAGAAGGTTTGTTGCAAGAAGTTCACGTGCTCCTTCCGGTGAAGTTCAAGATCTCTAGTGCGAGACGTCCAACCTTTAATTACATGTAAAAAAACAGGCAAAAAATGACGTTGTTTTTGCCATTTTTAAAACTGCTCTCAAACGACAAAAAATTGTAACGTTTGTCTACATGAAAAATATGCTCCTATTCATAAGCTTTCCAACGATATATTATATGCTATATTCCGATGAATGGTTTAAAAGTTTTATGTATACCGTTAAAAACACATTTGTATGCATTCAAAAAATTATTTTGAACCATCGCGAGTACGAAAAACTGATCAACACGGAAAAGTTGCGTGTTTTCAGCAGCTTTCCATCGGTATATCATTTGCTCAATTCCAGTAAGTGGTTTGGGAGTTACGGGAAAAAAACAACACGTCAAAAAACAGAGTGAAGTTCAAACAGACATGTCGGAGAAGTTCAACTACTTGACGCAGTGCATTTCCATTCGCGATGAAAAATAGAAATCATGATCTCATCATTTTCTAGTTTACTTCAAAACGGCAGGAATATCATTTGTGTAAGTTCAAGTCCTCGGTCGGAGAAAGTAAAAAAATTATTGTGCGAGAGGTTTGTACAAAAAGAATATCATTTGTGTAACACTGACGAAATGGATGAGAAAATTACAAACGAAAATACGTCACAGAAGTTCAACGTGAAAACAGCAGGAAGTTCGACTACTATAGTGAATGAATTTGAGATGAAAAACTTTTAAAATCGCCGCGAGCATGAAAAAACGATCAACACGCGTAAGTTGTGTGTCTACATCAGCTTTCCACCGGTATATTATTTGCTCAATTCCGGTGAGTGGATGGAGAGCTACTAGTAGTGGATGGAGATCTACGAGCAAAAAAAACACATGAAAAACAGAGTGAAGTTCAGGTAGACATGCCGAGAAGTTCAAGTTCTTCACGCGGTGCATTTTTGAAGAATTCGTTTCGCGATAAAGGCAGAACGCATGATCTTGCTGTTTTTGAATTTACTTAAAAAAGGTTAGGAATCAGAGAAAACCATCAACACGAAAAAGTTTCGCATTTTCCGTAGCTTTTCAGCGGTATATTATTTGCCCCATTCCGATAAAGTTTGTAGAAATTACGGCAAAAATACGTTTTTAGCCATTTTCAAAATTGACTGCACGCCACGTATTGTTGAAGAACTTGAACTTCTCGGCATGATAAAGTGAATAAAAAAAGTTTCGCATTTCCTGATGCTTTCCAATGCCGTATCGTTTGTTGCATTCGGACATACGATCAAAAATATAGCTTGAAAATACAAACTCAATGGAACTTGTACCATTTTCTAAATTACTTTTAAACCGTTCAATATTAGAAAAAACTTTCAACATGAAAAAGTAGCGCATTTTCACAAGCTTTCCAACGCCATATAATTTGCCTCAACTGTATTAGCCGTTTAGAAATTGGTGGGTGATAGGCACCGGCGGACCGGCCGAAATTTGGGCCGGTCCGCTCACAACCATCCGATTGGTGCATGTATAACCGTTCGATACAGCTGTTGTTTGGTCAACGCACGCCCCTACGATGGATTCTTCATATAGTCGCTCGATTCCGCATCTGGCTGGCCGCACGCTCTTGCTGGTCGCCATGGTTGCCGGTCGTCCTCGTCGCCGGTTATCGCTCTCGCCGGCCATCCTTGTCGCCGGTCGCCGCACTCGTCGCCTGCATTTTTGGCCAACACTACGCGTACAGCAATACCGGTGGCGGCAAGCATTCGCCGGCGTGCTCCCCGTCGGCTTGGCCCGATCCAACCGTTCAGCCTTATCTTCTTCCCCATCGGAAACGATTCTCCCAAATAAGCTTCCTTCCCACGCACATGGAAGCACAGCAAAAAAAGTGGAGGTCATGGTTGTACCTGTACCTGATCCGTCGCCATTGCTGTTGTAGGAAGCACCGTCCAGCAGCTCCACCTTCCAAAAAAATGTTTGCAACTCCACCTCCAATGACGAGCCAACGTTAGAGCAAACGTCAACGCCGGTGATAGCAAAAAAACGAAGATCGATGCAGCAAAAATGTCGTCGCCGTCGCGGCTCAGGGCGCGGCGTCGTCATCACTCATGAATGGTTGCAGCAAAACGTCACGTCGGTCGTAGCAAAAAGGACGACGGATGCAGCAAAACTTCATCACCCGTTGGGGGTCGCAGCTAAGTCATAAAAAAAATGGATGTAGCAAATTTGCTTGCTGGTTGTAGCACCGTTGGTCGCCGGTCGTAGCACATTTGGGCAGCGCCGGGCCATTGCTGAGGAGTGGTCGCTGGTTCTAGCAAAACTCAAAAAGGCGGTTGTAGCAAAACTAAGCACTGGTTCCAAAGAAACTCAAATACGGTGGTAGCAAAAATGTGTTGCTTCCAACAAAACGAGAGATAGTGGTAACAAGAATGGATACTAGTTCCAAGAAAAAATTAACCCGGTGGTAGCAAAAAATTACTGCTTTCCAAGAACAACAAAAGATCCATGGCCGGGGAGTGGCCTCTGTCACAACATCGTAGTATTGCGCGGCGCCAGCCATGGACGCAGCTCCGACCATGGAAGCAACTTCACCGGCCCTGGACGCAGCTCCGATCATGGACGCAGCTTCGCCAGCCATGGACGCAGCTCCAACCATGGACGCAGCTTCGCCGGCCATGCCCGTTGTAGCTTCGGGTGCCATGAAGCAATAGGAGATGCAGTTGACAGCAGGGAAATCGAGTGGAGGACATTGGCTCGGGGGTTGGCTTCGAGGGTGCTCACGGAGAAGAAGAGGGGGACTCGCTGGAGGAGATCGCCGGGTCAGACTTTCATGGAAGCGGGGGAAGATTGGGAGAAAAGAAAAAGGACCCGGGGAAAGGGAAGGAGAAGGACGCAGGGGACAGGGAAAGAGATAACGTGGTGGGCCCGATTTGATTAGTTGTAGCAGCCATGAGACCGGCCGTTGCCTGCTCGTCGCCAACAGACGCAAGCGTTTCCCTTAGAAATTACATTGAAAATACGAACTCGGCCATTCGGTTTGCGAAATTTTACGATTTTCCAAATTACTCTTTATCCATAGGGAATTAGAGAAAACTTTCAACATGTCGAAGGAGCGGTTTTGCAGGAGCTTTCCAACGCAATATTATTTACCTCATTCCAATAAACGGTATAGAAATGCGATCGAAAATACGATTCACGTTTTTTGTATGAAGAAAAAATGGTTTTCAAAACTGCTCTTAAACCGCTTACATTTTGCCAAAAAATTAACTTGGGTCATGATACTGGTGTCCATAGCTTTCCAACAGTATATCGCAAGCCCCATTTGGACACCTTTTAGCTGAAGTTCAACCTAGTACTCGGGGAAGGTCAAGCGTGTTACTCGGGAAGTTCATGTTGTGATCAGAATATTATTCTGATCCCGTGAATATATATGGTGTTCTTTCCTCTACATCATTCACTTATAGCTATGTCTTCGAACTTGCCATTTTTTCTGAACTAAGTGAATGTGATCGGAACCTAACCCCTTCTGAGCTTCTTCCTCAAACTCTATCTATCTAGTCATATGCGTTCTGTTGAAACTTGTCGAATGTCTTCACTGCATCCTTGTCACACATTTAAAACTGCTTTCAATGATATATCTCTTTTGCCTGAATCCCAGAGAAGTCGGAACGACCACCCGACAAACCAGGCGTGCGTGAAAACGTGGAACAACTTTCAATGAGTTGCATGCACGCCACGTGTACATCAGATGTGAACCCGCCAGGGGCACCTGCTTAATTACGCCGTGCAACCCTCTACCTTATAAATATCCACATCGCACGGTCATTATTTTTTCTTCCACCTCGCCACCTCGCTCAAACCCTAGCGCCTCCGCTAGCACGCGTCGACGCCGGAGACAAAGCGCTTAGCTGCCGCGGCTTCTTCAACGTCGTCCTCACGCCGGCCACGGACCTCGTCCTCTCCGTCGCCATCGTAGGTGTCTTCCGCTGCCAAGTTAGGGCGCGGGAGATTGAACTGCTCGGCTTCTTTCTCTGCCTCGTCTAGCAGTTCGTCAACGGTAATTAAATCTCACTTTTTACTATCTTCTTGATCCGTCAAATCCATCCACTTCAACCAAAAGTGATTTCTATACTTCCAAATCTGGACCTGTCTTTGTCTGCATCTCATATCATGCAAAGGATATTCACTTATGCTTCATAACTAGTTAGATTCCTCACTTGTACTTATTCATGGATTCGTATAAATCTGGAATCAACTCTCTTCAAATAAGTGAATGTCTTCGCTCTATGAGGTCAATGTCTTCAAACTGATTTATCTTCAAAATCGTCTGAGAATGCGTATGACCTCTTCCCCTTCCCTCGCACCTCTAATGCTATCACAAGTACATGTCTGTGGGGGAATCCCTTGGTTCTCATATTCTGCATTCATTTGCAGAGTTCTTACAACATCATACTCACTCCCCTGAAGCCAGTTCTTGTCTGACCAGTAGACGGAAGCCTTTCACTGTTCTGAAGTATATCAGTCTAAATATCATGGCCACTGAGAAATCTGCTAGGAAAGGTGGCAGGCAGCGCCGTGGAAATACTGCTCTCGATCTGCCTCCAGATCTGTATGAGATGTACAAGACTGATCGTGAGGAGAACTACAATCAGCGCAAGACCCGAGTCCAATGGATTCAAAGATACTGGGCAGAACAATGGTTCAAGTACAACTTTGTCACAGCTGAATATGTTGAGAAGAACGCCATCAAGCGCTCATGGGGCGATATTCTGTACATGAATCTGCAGCCAAAGTCGAAGCATGAAGCTATTGCTCAAGGTTTCTATCCGTGCATGGTCCGAGGACTGAAGCCTGAGAATGCCGACCCATCATCCTTATTATGGTGTCATGACGACAATTTGTTCAAGCGCAACTACCAGTTCGCAAAGGAGTTAGCTGCGCAGAACAAGAGGGATCTTGGACTCAACTTCAACCCTGGCCCATCTGCTCCAAGACAGGATGACACTCATGATGCCAATCCCAACGTCATCGGGCCCTTCACTAGCTTCGATGGGCTCCTCTCCCACACTGCTGCTCATAGGGCCACAATGGAGCAATCAGCTAATGACGCAGACTCCGAAGATGCTCCTGCACCACCGAAGCCGAAGAAGAAGAAGACAAAAGCTTCGAAGCCCTCTGCTGCACCAACTGCTTTAACTATGAAGCCATTGAAGATTGCACCTCCTGAACCCAGTGTGCAGTCTGAAGATCTATCTCGTGTGTCCAAGAGGACAAAGAAGACCAAGAATCCCAAGAAGATTTCTGGGCATGATCTCACTCCTGCTGCTGTACTGCGCAACGAAGAAGACACCATTGATCTATCAAGTGATGAAGATCTTGGTGATGAGGCTCTAGAGATGCTGATCAAGAGCAAGCAAGAGGCAGAGATCTTCAATGATCTGCCCCTCTTTGATGTTGATATTCTGAACAATTTCATCGATGAATGGTTTGATGACTAGAGCATCAGTATTGATGACCCACAGCTGCCCGTGGACATAAGCGTCACATTTCACGGAGCCATTGCAAATGAGTTGTCCTTGGCTCAGAAAACCGTCGAGCTCAAGAACAAGATTGATCATGAGAAGGCGCACTTCAAGAAGCACATGGCCAAGCTCAGTGTGGCTGATGTGCAAATCTTCAAGAGGATGTTGCATGATCTAAAGGAAGAGTTCCACAAGAAGCGTGAAGAAGCCAAAGGCTCACGTGAGCGCATGAAGTATTATGCGCAGAAATGTGTTCAAGCCCATAATGAAGCAGAGAAATGAAAGGCTCTTGGGCGTCCTGGCATCGACCCCAAAATGGCTGCCAAGCAAAAGAAGAAGTCTGCTGAAGCCCAACCTGAAGCCCAACGACAGGAACAACCAAGCATAGTCTTCCCTGCCAGCATGACAGGCTTGAAGCCAAAGGTTCCCTCAACAGCTTCAGAGATGAAGAAGACACGGCAAGCCGAAGCCGAAGCCAGAAAGAGGAAGCACAAGGATACTTCTGATGATGCTCCCTCCAAGAAGAAGTTGAAGACCAAGGCTTCAAAGTCTTCAACGAAAGAGTGTGCTGCTGCCACAGAGCCCCTCAATGTTGAACCCGTTTCAGTCGCTCTTCTTGCCTCAACCAACCCAGAGCGTCGTCTTGTGATCCATGAGCCTGCTTCCATAGAGGCTCATGCAAGTGAAGAAGTTCCAGCTGCTGATCCTAACATAGCTGAAGACATTGGTCACGAAGACAATGTAGATGATGATGTAGTCCTTCCTTAGCTCGAGCCCCAGTCAGTATCATCGCCTGCTCTTACGAGCAGTGAACTCATTAGCATTGGTCGTCCACTGACGCCAATTGCTCAAGACGACTCATGGGCGGAGCAACAACAACAAGAAACCCCTCTGCAAGATGAGACACCAAGAACACCACCACCTCAAGTCACCACTCCGGCGCTTGACGACGACAACTACATGGAATAGACCACTCCCTCTCCAAAGGCATCGCCAGCATTCCGCAGGCTTCGCAAGGGCCTTTGGCCACAGGTCTCCATGTCCACCATCCTAGAAGGAGAAGCGCAACACACTAGATCAGTAGCACATCAAGTGTTTTCTGAAGCCACTCCTTCTACGACTTCCTCAGAGTCTGAAGCCAAGACTGTTGAAGACATTCCGGCTGCATCAGCCGATGAAGACAAAGAAGAAAGAGAAGAAGAAAGAGAAGATACACCACCAGCAAGTGATCAAGTCATTCTCGAGGAGAATGTGATTGTGCCCGACCCTCTAGTCCATGAACAGATGGAGGTTGAAAACCCTGATGCTGCCACAAACAACGCCACTGAAGACAATGACTCAGTCATGGCTAAAGACAATGTGGAGCCTGAAGCTAATGTGAATACTGAAGCCACCGTGATGCCTATCATCGCGGATGGTGCCGTTCCTCCTCCAAGGCCTCACACCATGGAACATGCATTCAATCATGAAGGTCTGCTTGCCACTGTAAAATGGCCAATTATGGTTCCACCCACTACTCCCGGGCCACAATATGATTACCATGTGGAGCAGAGGCCTCATGTTCAGAAGCCCAAACCTAGGCTGCCAAGGCTTCCAAGTGTTGTAACTACACAAGGTTCTTTCAGTGTGCACAACTTCAGAGAGCACAACACTTTCTTTGACAGCGCTGAAAGTGCAACTATCCCTAGGTGGTTTTGGTAATTCATAACAACATATAGCTCATTGAGCTAATGCTATTCCAAGACAAATATTTCAGGAAAGCTCAATGAATGGCATGGCATGGATGATGAAAGTGGATCCCTCAAAATATTAAGGACAAAGGATTGGCTCAAGCTCAAAAGCACAAGACTCCACATTTTACATTTTAGTGATCCAAGATCACATTGAGTCTATAGGAAAAGCCAATACTATCAAGCAGGGATGAGGTGTTTCTTAATGAGCCTCTTGCTTCATGTGCTTAGTGATATGCTCCAAAACCCTCCACTACTTTCTCACATCCACATATGACCTAAACCTAAAGTCAAACTCGCCCTACCGATTATTTCTATCCGCGCCACCGAAGTTCGAGATGTCATAGCTACTGCCACAAACCCTAGGCAAATCGGTCTCACTGATAGGGATCTCGGTCTCACCGAGATGGGATTGTAATCTCTGTTTCCCTTCAGAACGCTTCGGTCTAACCGAAGTGAGTGATCGGTCCCACCGAGATTGCAATGTAAACTCTCTGTTTCCCTTTCATAACATTTCGGTCTCACCGAAAAGAGCAAATCGGTCCCACCGAGTTTACCTGACCAACTCTCTGGTTAGCTAATTACCAAAATCGGTCCCACCGAGTTTGTGTAATCGGTCTCACGGAGATTACGTTATGCCCTAACCCTAATCATATCAGTCCTACCGAGTTGCATGTGAGTCCCACCGAAAACCCTAACGGTCACTAGGTTTACTAAATCGGTCTGACCGAGTTTTGTGATTTGGTCCCACCGAGTTTGGTAAATTGCGTGCAATGGTTAGATTTTGTGTGGAGGCTATATATTCCCCTCCACCTCCTCTTCATTCGTGGAGAGAGGCATCAGAACAAACCTACACTTGCAACTTACCAGTTCTGAGAGAGAACCACCTACTCATGTGTTGAGGCCAAGATATTCCATTCCAACCATATGAATCTTGATCTCTAGCCTTTCCCAAGTTGCTTTCCACTCAAATCTTCTTTCCACCAAATCCAAATCCTGTGAGAGAGAGTTGAGTGTTGGGGAGACTATCATTTGAAGCACAAGAGCAAGGAGTTCATCATCAATACACCATTTGTTACTTCTTGGAGAGTGGTGTCTCCTAGATTGGCTAGGTGTCACTTGGGAGCCTCCGACAAGATTGTGGAGTTGAACCAAGGAGTTTGTAAGGGCAAGGAGATCGCCTACTTCACGAAGATCTACCGCTAGTGAGGCAAGTCCTTCGTGGGCGACGGCCATGGTGGGATAGACAAGGTTGCTTCTTCGTGGACCCTTCGTGGGTGGAGCCCTCCGTGGACTCAAGCGACCATTAACCTACGTGGGTTGAAGTCTCCATCAACGTGGATGTACGATAGCACCACCTATCGGAACCACGACAAAAACATCCGTGTCTCCAATTGCGTTTGAATCATCCAAACCCTTCCCTTTACATTCTTGCAAGTTGCATGCTTTATTTTCTGCTGCCTATATACTCTTTGCATGCTTTCTTGAATTGTGTGATGATTGCTTGAATTGTTCAAAGATAGCTAAAATCTGCCAAAGTCTAAAATTGGGAAAAGGCATAGCTTTTAATTGGTCAAGTAGTCTAATCACCCCCCCTCTAGACATACTTCAAGGTCCTACAAGTGGTATCAGAGCTTTGTTCTCCATTTGCTTTGATTTCCTTAGCTTTTGGTGGTCATATCCTTGATTTCTTACCCTATGAGAGTATGGCGTCTAGCGAGGAAAATTATCACCGTAGAGGTCCTTACTTTGATGGCACTAATTTTGCTAGTTGGAAGCATAAGATGAAAATGCATATTCTCGGACATAACCCCACCGTTTGGGCTATTGTGTGTATTGGTTTGCAAGGTGAATTCTTTGATGGGAGAGAACCAAACCGTGAAGCTGGTGCGGAAGAATTGAAGATGTTGCAATACAACGCTCAAGCTTGTGATATCCTCTTCAATGGCTTGTGCCCCAAAGAATTCAACAAAATCAGCCGTCTTGAGAATGCAAAGGAAATTTGGGATACTTTGATTGTTATGCATGAAGGTACCGACTCATTAAGGAATCCAAGTTGGATGTGCTCCAAAGTCACTTGACAAGTTCAAAATGAAGGATGGTGAAGGTGTCATTTGAAATGTACTCTAGGCTTGCTCTTATCACAAATGAGATTGTCGGCTTAGGAAGTGAAGAAATGACCGACATATTCATCATCAAGAAGATCCTAAGAGCATTGGATGGAAAATAGGATACCGTGTGCACATTGATCCAAATGATGCCAAATTACAAAGATCTCAAGCCAACGAAAGTCATTGGAAGAATTGTTGCTCATGAGATGTCACTCAAGGATAAGGAGGAACTTCACAACAAGTCAAGTGGTGCTTACAAAGCCTCATGTGAAGCCCCCACATCATCAAGTGAGAAACAAACCTTTAATGAAGAATTGAGCTTAATGGTGAAGAACTTCAACAAATTCTACAAGAGTAGAAGCAAAGAAAGAAGCTCCAAGTCAAGGTCCTACAATGACAAAAGATCTTCTAGTCGAGAGCGAAATTGCTACAATTATGGGAGACCCTGACACTATTCCAATGAGTGTACGGCACCCTACAAAAGAAGAGAATATTCTCCCAAGAGAAGAAGTAGAAGAGAAGAATCACCACCAAGAGAGAGAAGGAGTAGAGATGATCGTTATGAACGAAGACCCTCACGGAGAAGCAAGGATTCGGAAAGGAAGGATAAGTCATCAAAGAGCTACACAAAACGAAGACATCAAGCTCATGTTGGTGAATGGGTATCCGCTCGACTCAGACAATCACTCCGAGAGAAGCTATCACTCCGACTCGAATACATTGAAGATGAAGGTGTTGCTTGCGGTTTAGCACTTGTGTCAACCAACTCCTACGACATATTTGATTCACCAAATGAAGGAATTGGAAGATGCTTCATGGCCAAAGGTCCTAAGGTAACACACCCCGAGTATGTTGATTTTAATAGTGATGATGATGACTTGCTAGGTGAAGATGATTTACTTATTGACAACTCTAGTGATGAATACTATGATGAAACGTCAATTAATCATGCTAATCAAGATGAAACGAATGACAATGATAAGGAGAAGATTGAGCGTCTAACTAAAGAACTACACACTCTTAAGTTAGCTCATGAAACTATATTCAAAGATCATCGAGAACTTTTAAGGGCTCATGAGAAGTTACGCTTTGAAAAGCTCAATCTTGAGCAAGAGCATGAGTTCCTAAAAGCGATCAATGATGATCTCCATAAGAAAAGTTCTTCTTATATTGCCAAGCGTTTACTCTTATCTACTTACATGCCTCAAGTCAAGTCTAGCAACAAGAACAAGAAAGATTCTTCTTCTAGTAACAATAACAATGCTAAATCCAATATTGTTGCTTCTAGTAGCTCTCTTGATTCCACTAATGATTCTCTTAGCCAAGTTACACTTGAGCAAGAAAATAGCTTATTGAAGGGAATTATAGAGAAAGGTGTATACAAGAGCCTTGCCAGGAGTAAGCAATTTGAGGAAATTGTACGCAAGCAAGGAAGGCACCGGAAGAATCAAGGTTTTGGTTTTGAGCGAAAGTTCAATGCCAATGGAGTTGAGTGGGAAGAAGATCAATACTCCAAGAAGAAGTTCGTTCCTCAACAAGACAAGTATGATCCTACTTCCTTCAAGGGAACACAAGCACAAGATGATCTTCCACCACAAGACCACAAGAACAAAGGCAAGGACAAGCTTCAAGAGGAGATTGATGCATTTGAAGAAGCACCTAAGGCCTTGGTCAAGTGGGTTCCCAAGACTACGCCAAGTTCTACTTCATCAAGCACAACTACTACACCAAGGATTCCCATCAAGATGATGTGGATCCCTAAGAAGAAGAACTAGAGAGTTCTTGAGGGTGACTCCGCCAACATTTTTCACTCATATCATTATGGCAAGGACAAGTGCAATCAACTTCCATATCTTGCACTAGTTCAAGGAGTCACAAAACCCTCATGTTGGTAAGGCAAGGGACAATGTAACCTAAAGTTTTCATGGACACCATTTTGTGTGTGCATCACTCTATGTCTATGGATATTCTTGTTTGTTCCTTGTGGGACTAACCCATGTAGGTATTGAAAGTGCAAATCACTCCAAAGGATTGCTCCAAAAGATCTACATCAACATTGAGCATCCACATCTTCAACATGTACATGAAGTCATCATCGACAAAACCCAAGGTTAGTTTATCCCTCTAAGGGGGGATCTCACATCTAGGGGGAGCTTAACTCTAAGAATTGAGTCAAAGCAACTCTAATGACGTGAACACATAAATGCTTTATGTAAAAGTGGTAACCCCACTTGAGCTTAAAGGATGAGTATGACCTATGATCAAATGTTCTCATTTGACTCCTAAGTCAATATACTCATATATAGATGACCTGGTCATCGCCAATTGTTTGATAGATGCTAGAATTGGTTGTGCATGCTTTGTTACATACTTCATTTGTCATTTTATTGTGTGAGCATGTTGGTTGCATATTTTACTCATTCGAGGACATTGACTTGTTGTTTTGATTGTTTGGCTTCTCTTTCTTTGGCCAAGTGGATGGACAAGAATGCCTAAGAACCTTCTCTAGCTATCTATGCTTTTCTCGTCTCAAACTCTATTCATGCTACATCACAAAATTTGATCAAGTCATATTCGAACCACTCGTGTGAGGAGCACTTTCTGAGTCCCCGATTCTTCATAGACTTAAACTTCCAAAACTTCTTTGTGATTTTCGGTCTGACCGATTCCTCCATTTCGGTCATACCGAGATCACTAAGTCGATCTAGGTTTTCAATCTCGGTGCAACCGATTTTAACTTTTCGGTCACACCGAGTTCTTTATGCTTGTTATCAGTTATGCATCTCGGTGCCACCGAGTTGTTCAACTTGGTCACACCGACAAAGCGGTTGTCGGGCTATATATTCACACGAGCAAATTTTGGAAAACTTTCTCCTAAACTCCTCGCTCACAAGATAGCTCGCTCTGCCTACTTGGTCTACGGATCGTCGACTTGCCACCGCCTTCCAAATTACCGGTCTCCGCCGTCAACGAAATTCTCCTCCGTCATGCCAGAAGCGAGTGCAATCACGAACTAGGGTATGAACTCGATCACAAGTGCTATCCTCGTCGATTCTCAAAGATATTGTGTTCATAATGCATCTTGCCATGATTGAAACACTTCTATCCAGTCAAAACAATCCTTAGAATAGTTGTGATTTGAGAATTTAGGGTTAGGTTTCCGCCGAAACCATCTCGGACCCACCGAATTGAAAAACTCGGTCCCACCGATTTGGCTAACGCCATTGCACTAGTAAGTCTCTTGGCCCCGACCGAGAATTACAAATCGGTGTGACCGATTTTAGAACTTTGTGAAACCCTAGCAGTCTTGATGCCACCAAACTATGACTTGGTCTGACCGAGTTCACTAGTTTAGGTTCCAAAACTGCTTCGGTATCACCGAGTTTGAAAATCGGTAGATCCGAAATGCTTTCTGTGGAAACTAAAACTAAGTTTTTGAATCATTCTTTGCAAAAATCTGCATTTTGTGATGCTCATCCACTCTACCTCATCTATAACTATTCACATGGTCGTGATCATGAGTGCAGCATGTCGCACCAAAGTGACAAAGCCAAGATAGGTCGGAAGAGCAAATTCACATGAGTGAGGGCACTAGTCCCTCTAGCAATCGAACGAGGGGAGCGTAAGCACTCCCGAATTTGCCCAAGGCTGCCACAAGGACAAGAAAGAAGAAGACCTCAGAGTCCGAGGATGAAGATTATGTGGCGCTTGAGGATGAGGCCAGTTCAAAGAAGAAAGTGCTCAAGAAGGAGTACAGCTCAACAAAGAAGCTAAGCCTCGAATGAAGATCAAAAGGCCAGCAGGTAGACAACCAATGTCCAAAGCCAGAGTCTCCACTCAAGCTTCTTTGGAATACCAACCCAAAGAGCCTGCTGTATAAGGAAAGAAAAGGAAGGAAAGGGTCAAGAAGACCATGGCCAGAGTGATTGGGAAGCCCTCTATGATGGAGGAAGAGGAAGAAGAAGAGGTTGCTGAGCCAGCACCCAAGGCACAAAAGCTAATGGGTGATGCCATAAAATCAGGGGCTGCAACTTCAAAGCCAAAGCTGCCCCTAAGCCCAAGAGTGCACCAAATAGGAATACCAGGAGTATACCAGCAGCTGAGAAGAACAAGGCTCCAAAGGTCAAGTTGATGCTGAGGAAGATGAAGAAGGGCAGGTCCTAAGGAAGCTCAAGCCCAAGATTCCAGACCACAGTGATGCTCATCCTGTGGCTGAGAACATGAAGATCAGGAGAGATCAAGGGTTGAAGCTATGGAGAGAGTCAGATCCATATGCCACCAGGAGAAGGACTGATGTAGATTACAGGTTCCACACCAAGGAGCAGCAGGACTTCTATGAGACCATCTTATTGGATAAGAAGCCCATAGTTTGTGATATGAGGTGGGTCGACTGGACCTACATTCAGGAGAACGCAGAACACTATCCTGGAGTATTTGACAACTTCAGTGCGTGTGGAGTTGCAGATTTTGTTGGGCAGAAGCTCACAAACCGGAATGACGAGCTCGTTATGCAATTCTACTCCACAGCACATTTCTATCCAGATGGCAGGATAGTTTGGATGTCTGAAGGAACAAGATATCAGTCAACCATAGAGGAATGGGCAAGTCTGATCAATGCCCCCAAGGAAAGTGAAGATGACTTGGACATTTATGCCAAGAAGAAGATGGGTAAACTCAATGTCACACATGTACAAGGAAATCCCAGATGATGCACTTGAGACTTTCAAGTTTGGATCAGTTCATTATCTTCTGTCAGGGCTGCCTACGATCAACTGGATTCTAAGGCACACTCTTTTGCCCAAATCACAACATGATTAGAGGGCATGCAATCAATTTGCTTCACATATTTGATGTGCCTCAGAAATTCAAAGTCATGAGCCTCATAGTAGAAACTATCAAGAGGACAGCAGCAGACCAGAAGAGGAGTTGTGGATATGCCCCACAGATACAAGAGTTGATAAACTCAAAGATGGGCACAGGAAAGTATCTGTTGGATAAGGAACACATGGTTCTCTATCCTGACTTTGAGGACAATCAAGTTGTCATGACTGAGAATGAACCATCATCAGTGCAAGCGCAAGAGAAGAAGGAGAAGGTAAGGAAAGAGAAGGCTTCCAAGATGCCAACTCAAGCTGAGGCATCCGATTACTTCAAGAACAAGCAGGAGCAGCTTGGTTACTTGATAGCATCAACTCTGCGGATTGAGAAGGGGTTGGCCACCCTAACTCAAAACCAGGAGAGCCTGGAAAGAATCATGGAACAAAAATTCTATGATCTTGATGTCAAGGTAACTGAGATTTAGTCAGCTGTGGAGCAGCTACAGGATGACATGCAGGAGAGGAAGGGCGTAATCCACGATCGATGCATTTGCCAGAGTGCCACGAGCTCAGTAGATCACCGCAGAGCCACCACCGAGTCACTTCATCAGCTCCAGCTACAGCCTCCAGTAAGAACCAGCTCCAAAGCACCAACTCCTTCAGCTCCTTCCACATCTATCGATGCCTTCGTCCTTGGAGTCCTATCTACAACACCACCAGAAGACCAAGCCTGAGAGACGATATAGTCCTATGCATTTTCTAGGAACTTTTTGGTAACTTGTTGCCAAAGGGGGAGAAAATGTATAGATCATAGGCTTCGAGAGAGAGATTTGCTTTTGTTCTCTCTTGTCTTCTTGGTTGAACTTCGTTTGCTTTGATTGCTTGAGATACTATGCTTTTATCTATGAGACATTGATGATCATGTGTTTGATCATAAGCTACACTTATGCTTGTTATGATATTATCTTACTTATCCTTATATGATCATTCACTGTGCTTGGTGATGAGTGCATGTATTCAATCTTTATTATGCCGAAGGCCCACCAAGATGTATGTGACATGGAAGAGTAACCCATGAGCCTAATTCCTTGTGCATTTGCAGTCCAAAGCAAATCTTAAAATATGCACAAATTTAGGGGGAGCTCTTGCTTATCACATACTTCTCAAAGCGACGATGTTTTTCAAATCCTATTATCATTTGTCGAAGCTTTTATCTATATGTTGTCATCAATTACCAAAAAGGGGGAGATTGAAAGTGCAACTATCCCTAGGTGGTTTTGGTAATTCATAACAACATATAGCTCATTGAGCTAATGCTATTCCAAGACAAATATTTCAGGAAAGCTCAATGAATGGCATGGCATGGATGATGAAAGTGGATCCCTAAAAATATTAAGGACAAAGGATTGGCTCAAGCTCAAAAGCTCAAGACTCCACATTTTACATTTTAGTGATCCAAGATCACATTGAGTCTATAGGAAAAGCCAATACTATCAAGGAGGGATGAGGTGTTGCTTAATGAGCCTCTTGCTTCATGTGCTTACTGATATGCTCCAAAACCCTCCACTACTTTCTCTCACATCCACATATGACCTAAACCTAAAGTCAAACTCGGCCCTACCGATTCTTTCTATCCGGCGCCACCGAGTTCAAATGTCATAGCCACTGCCACAAACCCTAGGCAAATCGGTCTCACCAATAGGGATCTCGGTCTCACCGAGATGGGATTGTAATCTCTCTGTTTCCCTTCGTAACTTTTCGGTCTAACCGAAGTGAGCGATCGGTCCCACCGAGATTGCAATGTAAACTCTCTGTTTCCCTTTCGTAACATTTCGGTCTCACCGAAAAGAGCGAATCGGTCCCACCGAGTTTACCTGACCAACTCTCTGGTTAGCTAATTACCAAAATCGGTCTCACCGAAGTTTGTATGTCGATCTCATCGAGATTACGTTATGCCCTAACCCTAATCATATCGGTCCTACCGAGTTGCATGTCGGCCCAATCAAAACCCTAACGGTCACTAGGTTTACTAAATCGGTTTGACCGAAGTTTTGTGATTTGGTCCCACCGAGTTTGGTAAATTGTGTGTAGCTAGATTTTGTGTGGAGGCTATATATTCCCTCCACCTCCTCTTCATTCGTGGAGAGAGCCATCGTAACAAACCTACACTTGCAACTTACCGGTTTAGAGAGAACCACCTACTCATGTGTTGAGGCCAAGATATTCCATTCCAACCATATGGATCTTGATCTCTAGACTTTCCCAAGTTGTTTTCCACTCAAATCTTCTTTCCACCAAATCCAAGTCCTGTGAGAGAGAGTTGAGTGTTGGGGAGACTATCATTTGAAGCACAAGAGCAAGGAGTTCATCATCAATACACCATTTGTTACTTCTTGGAGAGTGGTGTCTCCTAGATTGGCTAGGTGTCACTTGGGAGCCTCCGAGCAAGATTGTGGAGTTGAACCAAGGAGTTTTTAAGGGCAAGGAGATCGCCTACTTCGTGAATATCTACCACTAGTGAGGCAAGTCCTTCGTGGGCGGCAGCCATGGTGGGATAGACAAGGTTGCTTCTTCGTGGACCCTTCGTGGGTGGAGCCCTCCATGGACTCACAAGAACTGCTACTCCTACGTGGGTTGAAGTCTCCATCAATGTGGATGTGCGATAGCACCACCTATCGGAACCACGACAAAAACATTCGTGTCTCCAATTGCATTTGAATCCTCCAAACCCTTCCCTTTACATTCTTGCAAGTTGCATGCTTTATTTTCCACTGCCTATATACTCTTTGCATGCTTGCTTGAATTGTGTGATGATTGCTTGAATTGTTCAAAGATAGCTAAAATCTGCCAAAGTCTAAAATTGGGAAAAGGCATAGCTTTTAATTGGTCAAGTAGTCTAATCACCCCCCTCTAGACATACTTCAAGGTCCTACAAGCGCCAAGAACCCTTACACGAAGCCTAAGATCTCCTCAGATAGATTTTGGAGCCATCAGCAGCAAGCTACTACTCATGCATCCTGTACAACCAAGAGCGGATCTTTCCACACATGCGTCTGGATTGTGAAGCTATAGCTGGGCTGCCATGTCTAGAAGAAGCTCTTGACTGCTTTAGGGATGTTGGTCTTATGCCTTTTGTGACTCACAAAGAACACTGGAATGAAGAGCTTCTGCTGCAATTCCATGCCACCCTCCATATTCATGGCTACAACAGGGATCCGAAGACTTGGGTCCTTGAGTGGATGACAGGTGATGTACATCACGAAGCCAAAGCTCAAGACATCATCGAGCTTACTTCCTTGCCCACTCCAGGTGAGTTATACGAACCTGGTTGTTAGCTTCTTAGGGATGAGCTGTAGATAGGGATGAGTTGTAGAGTATCTTTCAGAGGCCTGAGCCAAACATGATCCAGATGCTTAGCATGATGAAGCCATTGCCTCAAGAAGTTGAATACCCAAAGGAGTTCTTTGTGAAGGACCTCGAGTACTTGCCACGCACAGTATACCATATTATGAGGCGCACTCTATGGCCGATCAAGGGACATTCTTCTGAAGCTAAACTTGAAGGAGCCATGAAGACTTTGGTATTCTATATCATCAATGGCATCAGATTTAACACTCAGGATTTCTTCATCGGACAACTTGCTACTTCTGGGATTGATCTGTTTGGCCCTAAGTTCTATGCTCCATGGGTGATGCGCCTGATTAAGCTTCATTCCACCATTGACTATCAGCCTTCACCGCGCAACCACATTGTTTTCTTGTCTGAAGTTGATCCGTCGATCGAAGCCATCTACCCCGAGCCTGCCAAGAAGCCACTCCACCTTCCGAATGCAGAGTTTCAATGCTTCACACAACCAATTGAAGGCATTCTTGTTCCCAATGCTGCCACACTTGCTTATCCCCTGGCTGGAAACATGAGAGTGCCACACCGTGCTAACACTGAAGCCACCGCCATTAGTATCGCCCAAAGGCCTCGGAAGCGTTCTCGTGTACTCAATGACCGAGAGCTTCTGGTGGCATTGCATCAGAAGCAGCATAAGCATCATGACTGGCTGAAGCGTCAGATGCAGAGCCTCTTGGTGGATGTCAATCGCATCCATAACTTGGCCACCAATAATACATTTGTAGCCCATGAAGCCTGTCGGCGGTCCTGGAAGAGCCTCACACTGCTATGTTCTAAAGATGATGTGCGTGCAGATGGCTGCACAGAGCAATTCAAGTTTGACTCCAGGCCTCCTCCAAATGCAAGCTGGCATCGCACTCCCTCCATTGAAGATTCCGAGCATTCATCTTCGGCTGCAACTGTTGTTGCGAGAGTCATCGATGAAGAAGACGACCCCACTTCACCAACCTTGGCTGCACTACACCACGACACTGCATCAGGCCCGTCTGCACCACCAAACTCCAACGACGACCCTGCTCCATCACCTACTCCAACCAGGAACGAGTAGATACTCTATGTCTTCAAACCTTTTTGGTCATTACTGACAAAAGGGGGAGAAGCATATGAGTTGATAGTCTTCAAGCGGGTCTTTATGGGTGGTTGCATTAATTTTTGCTAAGTCTTTACAACTCTCGACTTTTGAAACAATTTGGTTTTTGAGTTGTAACACTTAAACTCAATGGTCGTCTGCTAATTTTTCTGCTACCTTGTGATGCGATGATAAATCCCGCATGAAGCCATTCGGCAGACGTCCATTTTTCATTATGCATGTCATTATCTTCGTTATCTCTTTATATGCATGCTGAATTGTCTTCATAATTTGAAGAGGATCTCCACAAAGTAAAACCTTCCATGTGCATTTGCATTCAAAAGCAAACTACTTATATGCACATCTTCAGGGGGAGCCTTTTGCAACTTATGAAGACAATGCTTTTATCCTTAACTCTCACATATTTTTATCTTGAAACTAGTGGTCTTTAACCATCAACACTTGATGCTCTTTGCTGATTTCTACCTTCGCCGGTTTCAGCATCGCGAAGAGCTCGGGAATCATTTTCGTCATCCCTCACATATTATGGTTCATCATGAAGTTCTAGTAGCTTGGTGATAGTGACTAGAGAACTTTGTCAATCACTATCTTATCTGGAAGATTAACTCCCACTTGATTCAAGCGATTGTAGTACCTAGACATTCTGAGCACATGCTCACTGGTTGAGCTATTCTCCAACATCTTGTAGGCAAAGTTCTTGTCAGATGTCTCATACCTCTCGACACGGGCATGAGTATGAAATACCGATTTCAGCTCTTGGAACATCTCATATATTTTGTGGCTTTCAAAATGTTTTTGAAGTCCCAGTTCTAATCCGTAAAGCATGGTGCACTAAACTATTAAGTACTCATCATATCGAGCTTGCCAAACGTTCATAACGTCTGCATCTGCACCTGCAATAGGTCTGTCACCTAGCGGTGCATCAAGAACATAATTCTTCTGTGCAGCAACGAGGATAATCCTCAGATCACGGACCCAGTCCGCATCATTGCTACTATCATCTTTCAACTTATTTTTCTCTAGGAACATATCAAAAATAAGGGAGCTATATCGCGAGCTATTGATCTACAACATAGATATGCAAATACTATCAGGACTAAGTTCATGATAAATTAAGTTCAATTAATCAAATTACTAAAGAACTCCAACTTAAATAAACATCCCTCAAGTTATCTAAGTGATACGTGATCCAAATCAACTAACCCATGTCCGATCATCACATGAGATGGGGTAGTCATCAATGGTGAACATCTCTATGTTGACCATATCTACTGTATGACTCACGTTCGACCTTTCAATCTCCAGTGTTACGTGGCCATGTCTGTACATGCTAGGCTTGTCAAGTTTAACCCAAGTATTCTGCATGTGTAAAACTGTCTTACACCTGTTGTATGTGAACGTAGAGTCTGTCACACCCGATCATCACGTGGTGTCTTAACACGACGAACTGTAACAATGGTGCATACTTAGGGAGAACACTTTTACCTTGAAATTTAGTGAAGGTATCATCTTATAATGCTTCTGTCGTACTAAGCAAACTAAGATGCATAAAAGAAAACATCATGATGCGGAGCATCCTACGATCATCCCCATGTACACTACGACTACTCCCCAAGCCCCAAGTGTCCATATGATCGAGCATTCGCCATTAGGCCTAAGGTGAACTCGCTCCTTCCCTTTCCGCATGTAAGACATGGATGCTACCTCAAGCGCGGACGTTGTGCATACTTAGGTACACCCGAGGAGACCATGGAGATCACAAGGACCAAGGCCAAGTGTGCGCGCGAGCGAAGGAAGGAGAAGGAAGAAGAGCCAGCTGCTACATCAGCCGGACATTCCGCCCCTGCTCAGACATCCGGCCCGACCCTCGGAAATCCGGCCCCTTCCTATCCAGAGAGCTTCGGAAGTGACCCCGACAGCCCAGACATCTGGCCCCATGCCCCGGACATCCAGCTCCTCCCGAAGCCCCGGACATCCGGCCTCTTCGCCCGGACATCCGGCCCCGCCTATCCAGATAGCACAGGATTCGGGTAATTCTATCCCGGACATCCGACCAGAGGCCCAGACATCCGGCTCTTCATGAGCCGCCAGACATCCGGCCCCTGCCTGTGCGCAGAAAATGGGCAAAGGGCCCATGTATCCTCTCCCACTTACCCCTTCATGGCTAAGGCCTATATATACTCCTCCACCTCCTCCTAGTTAGGGTTAGCAATGTGATAGCTCATATTAGAGATAGAGCTTTGCTCATCCACTTGGTTACTTTCCATTGGAGTCCACGACCTCTTCAGTGAAGATCCCCCCAAGCGGATTCAAGACCCCTCATGGGAAGATCCCCTCAAGGCCTCCTCAAGGAGATGAACTAGTTACCTCTTGTATCATCCCTTGTTGGATTTGGATCGTGTATCTCTATGTGTTTCGAGGATCTAGCACATGTGTAATTGAATCTTGTTGGTTTGAGTAATTCTCTCGTGTTTCCCCTCGTGTTCTTCGTGGGATCCGCTCCAATCGTGAAAGATCGGGCATCTATGGTTCCACCCTACATCATCTTGGTATCATGAGCCACGTTGATCACGAATTTGGATCCCCCACCCCTTGTTTCTAGCCTTCTTTTGCTTGATTTTATCCTAAATTCAAAATTCCCACCAAAAATAGCCCCTAATTTTTTTGTGATTTGTTGGTTTTGTTGAATTTGATCCATGGATTTGCATGGTTTCGAGTGGATCTAGCATATCCCCAAGTTTCTCCAATTTCCATCCACGAAATTCGTCAAATTTTGCCCCCAAAATCATCATTTTCTGCCCCAAAATCGAGTTCCTGGAGTTCATCGTCGGATTTGGAGCCCGGACATCCGGCCCGTGGACCCGGACATCTGCCCCCCCCGGACATCCGGCCTGTAGCCCGGACATTCGGCTCCTGGAGCACATTTTCGCACGTGGTTCTGGACGTCAGGTCCCGGATTTCCGGCCGTCAGGTCCCGGATTTCCGGCCCCGACCCCGGATGTCCGGCTCTTGGTATTTCAGCCTTCAGTGTTTCACCGTTTTGACCGTAACTAATTCACCCGGAGTCCGATTTTGACGTTCTTTAGCTCATTTTGAAGCTATTGAAATACCCCATCCCACAAAAATACTACCATCACCATTTGACTCCATCAAATATTTGGAACTTTGGCATCTTTGCCTAGGGCTTCCACCATATCATCCGCATAACTACCGACTCCCGCAACCTAACCCATTTTGTTCCCCATTCTATTTGTGGTTGTTTGAGTTGTGATTAGAGTCTCCTAAGGTGTTTAGACTACTTAGGGATGGTTGCTTCTTCACCAACCACCACCACCACTTCCGCATAACCTTGCCCACCATACACTTCCGCCGCCACCCCAACTTAACCCAATTTTGTTTATGTTGTGAGTTGTGTCTCCTAAGGTGTTTCGGCTACTTAGGGACCATGCCTTCAACTCCGACACCGTGTATAGCCCATCATACCCTTCCGCCACCTTAACCCATTTTGACTGGGTTGCCACCAATACTTCTGCAACCACCATCACTTTTTCGCTACCACCATTTTGACATTTGATATTTGAGATTTTGAGTTCGCGGTTTTTTCATTTCCTAAGGTGTTTCGGCTAATTAGGAATGGTTCAACATCGACAACACCGCCTCTCATCATCACCACGGACGGTAACCTCGACGACATCATTGTATATCCCTCTTGCCATTGCATTGTTAACCCTAAGCCTATTTTGCATCACTTGCCTATCGAGACTAGCCTTTGAGTATTGCCGGCAACGTTACTTGTGCACATTAGTGATCATCGATTTACACCTTCCATTGCATACATACCATATCATATTGGTATAATCTTGGTATCATACCATCTCTTGTGTCACAAGATTGTTCCCACATATAAACAATTGCTATCTTGGTTTGTGCATGTCGCATAGTGGCCATCCAAAAAAAAGAACAAGCTTTTAAGCAAAGACAAAGAGTGAAAAAATAGCTTGTAAGCAAGTGCCATAGAATCATATCACATTGCATATAAGATTTTCATATCCGATCATCTTGTGAGAAACACCAGGAACATCATACACATAGCATACTTGGGATAGAAAGTTCATACATTTTGCATCTTATAGGTTGTGCACAAGTGTCGTATCCGCCTATTGAACAATCATGTTAGTGTCTCTCTTGAGTTGTGCAACACGAGCATTTTCCGTGGATTCCACATTTTGTGCTCATTCCTTGGTTGCACGACCCCATTTATCTATCTGTGTGCGTGTTTCCGTGTACCATTCTTTGCTATTGGTCTACTTGTTTCACTTGCGAATTTGTGAATCTCTTTCAACATTATTAACTCTTTCTAACATTTTGCGTCAAATTTTTGTGCCACTATCCTCACCGAGCTCCACCATAAGCTTATTTGTGTAGGTGTGAGAAATTGACGAGATCGGTACCAATTGTGCTATTTCCTTGTTACATCATTGAGTGATCATTGATCCATTCTCAACATCGGTCAAGGTACATCTGGTACAGTTCTCTGCTTTCTTCCACTCATATTTGCTCGAGTCTTGTGATGGTAGGAAAGGCATTTCATCTTCGGTCTTCCACGACAACGATAGCGCGAACAACTACATCACCAAAACGTCCATCTTTGGACTACAACACGAAATGCAAGGTGCAAAATCTACCTTGCGAGAGCGCCTTGACAACCTCGAAATCGACATACGACACTCCGAAGCAAGGAAAAGGGACTACATCGACACCAAGTTGGACGAGCTAAAGGATCAACTATGAGACATGGTGGCCGACTACAAGTCTTCTTCCCCTTCATCATCCTCAAGGCGAAGGCAAGCAAGTCGATCATCTTTGGAGCACCCACACGATACAAGCGCAATTCGTCCACGTCCACATCTACATGGCGACCATCATCACATTCGTGATCCACATCGTCATGAAGGGCAAGTCACCTCCAAGCATCATGTGAACGACGAAGATGAACGACATCTTCTTGGAGCTCAAGGACGACAACGACACAATCATCATGAAGATGATCGCGAAGCGCAAACCTACAAGTCCCAACAAGCTCTACATCAAGTTACGGTCAAATTTCATGAGCACAAGAGAAGACCGCGAGACAAGCACCACCAAGAGGAAGCTACGGCTACCACCACCACTTTGGCATCTTCGCCAAGTGCAATCAAGGCATCTTTGCCTTTGGACGTACGACATCTTCGCCTACTTCCCATGAGTTCGCCTACATCGACATCATCAAGTACAAGGCGACAAAATATGAGCGAGGGCGACACTTCCATCTTCGGAAGCCCCTCAAGGAAGATGGCCGAGCATGGGAAATTCCCTTCGATCATGGAGACGAGCTACGAGGTGGCACATCATATGGGCCTCATACAAGACGACAACAAGACGGTCGAGCTAGGGCCATCCCCTTCGACCACGGCGACGAGCGCGAACCTCTTCAACAACATGAAGAAGGCGCCCATATTGGACTCATACTCCGAGTCAAGCTACGCGAGCGCACATGAGACATTATCTTTGGTCTTGGAGGAGAGTGATGTTTTGCCACATCCTACGACATTCATCTTTGGAGGCGTTATGGATGAGGAGATTGAGCATGGGACTATCCCTTCAACTAAGGTGGCGATAGGAGTTGAACATGAAGACATTTGCACCAACATCTCCCCGACACCCATGCTACCTCTTGAGCACTGCGTTGGATTTCCTTGAAGAGGAAAGGGTGATGCAGCAGAGTAGAGTAAGTATTTCCCTCAGTTTTTGAGAACCAAGGTATCAATCCAAAGAGGAGGCTACGCGCAAGTCCCTCGTACCTACACAAAAAAAATAGCTCCACGCAACCCTACGCGATTAGGGGTTGTCAATCCCTTCACGGTCACTTACTTAGAGTGAGATCTGATAGAGATGATAGATAATATTTTTGGTATTTTTGGTATAAAGATGCAAAGTAAAATAAAAGCAAAGTAAAAAAGCAAAAAGCAATAATAAAGTGTTGGGAGATTAATATGATAAAGATAGACCCGGGGGCCATAGATTTCACTAGTGTCCTCAAGAGCATAAGTATTCTACGGTGGGTGAACAAATTACTGTTGAGCAATTGACAGAATTGAGCATAGTTATGAGAATATCTAGGTATGATCATGTATATAGGCATCATGTCCAAGACAAGTAGACCGACTCCAGCCTGCATCTACTACTATTACTCCACCCATCGACCGCTATCCAGCATGCATCTAGAGTATTAAGTTCAAGAAAACAGAGTAACGCCTTAAGCAAGATGACATGATGTAGAGGGATAAATTCATGCAATATGATAAAACCCCATCTTGTTATCCTCGATGGCAACAATACAATACGTGCCTTCTTGCCCCTCATCACTTTGGGAAAGGACACCGCAAGATTGAACCCAAAGCTAAGCACGTCTCCCATTGCAAGAAAAACCAATCTAGTAGGCCAAACCAAACTGATAATTCAAAGAGACTTGCAAAGATAACCAATCATACATAAAAGAATTCAGAGAAGATTCAAATATTGTTCATAGATAATCTTGATCATAAACCCACAATTCATCATTCTCAACAAACACACCGCAAAAAGAAGATTACATCGAATAGATCTCCACGAGAGAGGGGGGAACATTGTATTGAGATCCAAAAAGGGAGAAGAAACCATCTAGCTACTAATTATGGACCCGAAGGTCTGAGGTAAACTACTCACACTTCATCGAAGGGGCTATAGTGTTGATGTAGAAGCCCTCCATGATCGATTCCCCTTCCATGAACTCCTAACAAGCCCCAAGATGGGATCTCGTGGATACGTAAAGTTGTGGGGTGGAATTAGGTTTTGGCTCCGTGTCGATCGTTTGGGGGTACGTAGGTATATATAGGAGGAAGGAGTACGCCGGTGGAGCAACGGGGGGCCCATGAGGCAGGGGGCGCGCCCCCACCCTCGTGGCCACCTCCCTTCTTTCTTGACGTGGGGTCCAAGTCTCCTGGATCATGTTCGGTGAGAAAATCACTTTCCCGAAGGTTTCATTCCGTTTGGACTCCGTTTGATATTCCATTTCTTCGAAACACTGAAATAGGCAAAAAACAGCAATTCTGGGTTGGGCCTCCGGTTAATAGGTTAGTCCCAAAAGTAATATAAAAGTGGAAAATAAAGCCCAATATGGTCCAAAACAGTAGATAATATAGCATGGAGCAATCAAAATTTTAGATACGTTGGAGACGTATCGAGGCATCCACAAGCTTAATTCACCTTTCGTCCTCGAGTAGGTAAATGATAAAAAAGAATTTTTTATGCGGAGTGCTACTTGGCATAATTTCAATGTAATTCTTCTTAATTGTGGTATGAATATTCAGATCCAAAAGATTCAAGACAAAAGTTTATATTGACATAAAAATAATAATACTTCAAGCATACTAACAAAGCAATTATGTCTTCTCAAAATAACATGGCCAAAGAAAGTTATCCCTACAAAATCATATAGTCTGGCTATGCTCTATCTTCACCACACAAAGTATTTAAAATCATGCACAACCCCGATGACAAGCGAAGCAATTGTTTCATACTTTTGACATTTTCAAAACTTTTTCAATCTTCACGCAATACATGAGCGTGAGCCATGGATATAGCACTATATGCGGAATAGAATGGTGGTTGTGGAGAAGACAAAAAGGGAGAAGATAGTCTCACATCAACTAGGCGTATCAACGGACTATGGAAATGCCCATCAATAGATATCAATATGAGTGAGTAGGGATTGCCATGCAACGGATGCACTAGAGCTATAAGTATATGAAAGCTCAACAAAAGAAACTAAGTGGGTGTGCATCCAACTCGCTTGCTCATGAAGACCTAGGGCAATTTGAGGAAACCCATCATTGGAATATACAAGCCAAGTTCTATAATGAAAAATTCCCACTAGTATATGAAAGTGACAAAATGAGAGACTCTCTATCATGAAGATCATGGTGCTACTTTGAAGCACAAGTGTGGTAAAAGGATAGTAACATTGTCCCTTCTCTCTTTTTCTCTCATTTTTTTGGGGCCTTTTCTTTTTTTATGGCCTCTTTTCTTTTCTTTTCTTTTTATTTTTCTTCCGGAGTCTCATCCCGACTTGTGGGGGAATCATAGTCTCTATCATCCTTTCCTCACTTGGGACAATGCTCTAAAAATGATGATCATCACACTTTTATTTTTCTTACAACTCAACAATTACAACTCGATACTTAGAACAAAATATGACTCTATATGAATGCCTCCAAACAAGTGCAGGATATGCAATGAATCAAGAGTGACATGTATGAAAGAATTATGAACCGTGGCTTTGCCACAAATACTATGTCAACTACATGATCATGCTAGCAATATGACAATGATGGAGCGTGTCATAATAAACGGAGCGGTGGAAAGTTGCATGGCAATATATCTCGGAATGGCTATGGAAATGCCATGATAGGTAGGTATGGTGGCTATTTTGAGGAAGGTATATGGTGGGTGTATGATACCGGCGAAAAGTGCGCGGTATTAGAGAGGCTAGCAATGGTGGAAAGAAGAAAAGTGTGTATAATCCATGGACTCAACATTAGTCATAAAGAACTCATATACTTATTGCAAAAATCTAGAAGTTATCAAAGCAAAGTATTACGCGCATGCTCCTAGGGGGTAGATTGGTAGGAAAAGACCATCGCTCGTCCCCGACCGCCACTCATAAGGAAGACAATCAATAAATAAATCATGCTCCGACTTCATCACATAACGGTTCACCATACGTGCATTCTACGGGAATCACAAACTTTAACACAAATATTTCTCAAATTAACAACTATTCAACTAGCATGACTGTAATATCACCATCTTCATATCTCAAAACAATTATCAAGCATCAAACTTTTCTTAGTATTCAACGCACTCAAAAGAAAGTTCTACAAATCTTGAATACCAAGAATATTAGGATTGTTTAAGCAAATTAGCATGCTATTTGAGACTCTCAAAATAATCTAAGTGAAGCATGAGAGATCAATAGTTTCTATAAAATGAATCCACCACCGTGTTCTAAAAGATATAAGTGAAGCACTAGAGCAAAACTATATAGCTCAAAAGATATAAGTGAAGCACAAAGAGTATTCTAACAAATTCCAATTCATGGATGGCTCTCTCAAAAGGTGTGTACAGCAAGGATGATTGTGGTAAACTAAAAAGCAAAGACTCAAATCATACAAGACGCTCCAACCAAAACACATATCATGTGGTGAATAAAAATATAGCTCCAAGTAAAGTTACCGATGGAAGTAGATTTAAAGAGGGGATGCCTTCCGGGGCATCCCCAAGCTTTGAATTTTTGGTGTCCTTGGATTATCTTGGGGGTGCCATGGGCATCCTCAAGCTAAGGCTCTTGCCACTCCTTATTCCATAATCCATCAAAAGATTTCACCCAAAACTTGAAAACTTCACAACACAAAACTCAACAAAAATCTCGTGAGCTCCGTTAGCGAAAGAAAACAAAAGACCACTTCAAGGTAATGTAATGAACTCATTCTTTATTTATATTGGTGTTAAACCTACTGTATTCCAACTTCTCTATGGTTTATAAACTATTTTACTAGCCATAGATTCATCAAAATAAGCAAACAACACACGAAAAACAGAATCTGTCAAAAACAGAACAGTCTGTAGTAATCTGTAACTAACGCAAACTTCTGGAACTCAAAAAATTCAGCCAAAATAGGACGACCTAGGAAATTTGTTTATTGATGAGAATCAATTGTAATCACTATTTTATCACGTTCTGGTGATTTTTAATAATTGTTTTCGTGAACAGAAAGTTTCTGGAAATTACAGCAAGATCAAATAACTATCATCCAAGAAGATCCTATAGGTTTAACTTGGCACAAACACTAACTAAAACATAAAACCACATCTAAACAGAAGGTAGATGGATTATTTATTCCTAAATAGAAGAAAAAGAAAAAAAACTAAAAAATAAAATTGGGTTGCCTCCCAACAAGCGCTATCGTTTAACGCCCCTAGCTAGGCATAAAAGCAAGGATAGATCTAGGTATTGCCATCTTTGGTAGGAAATTCTTCAATGAGACATCTATCTTCCTTAGGAATTTCTTTATTTTTAGTAATTATCAAACTTTTAGGCACAAAATCAAAAAATTCATTTGTTGCAAATGGTTCCTTAATGATAGCAAAAAGGTTGGGATGAATACTTATAGATTTAAGATCCGCAGTTTCCTTACTAGAGGATTCACCCTTATTTTTAGGAACATACATAAGCTTGGCAACTTTAGTAGGAGGACTAGGAGTATTTTTTACGGAAGAAAAAGCGGTTCCCAAATTGGTAATGATACCCTCAAGTTTATCGATTCTTGTAGAATCTAGATTTATTCTCTCATTAACTATGGGTTCTTTCTCCTTAATATTTTTCAAAGTTCCTCCAACCTTAGATCCATATTGTGTAATTTGGTTGTGGATCTTTTTATCCAGATTTTCAATTAACTCTACGGTAGCAACTTTGTTTTCAATAATTTCAAGTCTTTGCATTACGTGCTCCAAAGTTAACATAGTTCCATTAACAAAAAGAGGGGGTGAGCCAAATAAATCTATCATAACATTATAAGAATCAAAAGTATGGCTACCCAAGAAATTCCCTCCGCTAATGGTATGAAGGATATATCTATACCCAGGATTGGCACCTACATAAAAATTGCAAAGAAGAACTGAAGTAGATTGCTTCCTGGTAGATCTATTTTGAGCATTGCAAATTCTATACCAAGCGTATTTTAGATTTTCTCCCTCCATTTGCATAAAATTTAGAACTTCATTCTCGGGAGATAACGGAGAAGATATAATAATAGCCATAATGACAAGCAAGCGAGAAAAAGGCAAACGGAAAAGAGAGGGCGAATAAAACGACAAGGGTGAAGTGGGGGAGAGGAAAACGAGAGGCAAATGGCAAATAATGTAATGCGAGAGATAAGGGATTGTGATGGGTACTTGGTATGTTGACTTTTATGAAGACCTCCCAAGAACGGCGCGGAAATCTTCCTGCTACCTCTTGAGCACTGCATTGGATTTCCTTGAAGAGGAAAGGGTGATGCAGCAGAGTAGTCATTTCCCTCAGTTTTTGAGAACCAAGGTATCAATCCAGTAGGAGGCTACGCGCAAGTCCCTCGTACCTACACCAAACCAAGGTATCAATCCAGTAGGAGGCTACGCGCAAGTCCCTCGTACCTACACCAAACAAATGAGGCTACGCGCAAGTCCCTCGTACCTACATAGATATTCTCATAACTAAGCACTTCTCCCATTGCAAGAAAAACCAATCTAGTAGGCCAAACCAAACTGATAATTCAAAGAGACTTGCAAAGATAACCAATCATACATAAAAGAATTCAGAGAAGATTCAAATATTGTTCATAGATAATCTTGATCATAAACCCACAATTCATCGGTCTCAACAAACACACCGCAAAAATAAGATTACATCGAATAGATCTCCACGAGAGAGGGGGAGAACATTGTATTGAGATCCAAAAAGGGAGAAGAAGCCATCTAGCTACTAACTATGGACCCGAAGGTCTGAGGTAAACTACTCACATTTCATCGGAGGGGCTATGGTGTTGATGTAGAAGCCCTCCGTGATTGATTCCCCTTCCGACGGAGCTCTGGAACAGGCCCCAAGTTGGGATCTCGTGGATACAGAAAGTTGCTTCGGTGGAATTAGGTTTTTGGCTCCAGATTCGATCGCTTGGGGGTGCGTAGGTATATATAGGAGGAAGGAGTACGTCGGTGGAGCAACAGGGGCCCACGAGGCAGGGGCGCCCTAGGGGTGGGCACGCCCACCCTCGTGGCCACCTCCCTTCTTTCTTGACGTGGGGTCCAAGTCTCTGGATCATGTTCGTGAGAAAATCATGTTCCCGAAGGTTTCATTCCGCTTTGGACTCCGTTTGATATTCCGCTTTCTTCAAAACACCTAAATAGGCAAAAAACAGCAATTAAAATTTGGGCCTCCGGTTAATAGGTTAGTCCCAAAAGTAATATAAAAGTGGAAAATAAAGCCCAATATGGTCCAAAACAGTAGATAATATAGCATGGAGCAATCAAAAATTATAGATGCGTTGGAGACGTATCAACCCACATATGACAAGATGCCCCAATTCCCATGTGAGGAGAGCCACCCCGCCATGAGTGATATGAGTGACTCCACCATATGTGAATTGAGTACATTTCCTATGAGAGGATGAGTGTGACCACCACTAGCCCCACACATGCGAGCATGCCACACATCCTATTTGAGGTTGAGAGCCATTTGAGTGACTCCACTAACCATACGAGTGAGAGCATCCAAGAGGGAGTGAGTGAGCCACAACATTTAGTGAGTGAGGTAGTTGAGAGGGCACGCGAGGCCACTATGATTTCTAACAACTTAACCTCTACTCCGAGTGTGTTTTCTTTGGTTCTAGGTCTCCTACATGATGACATGCCTACCGTCGATGAGTCCATCCCTCCAATGGGAAAACCGATGGCCATGGTGGAAGACGATGCACCACCCACATGGTTCCATCAAGATGAAGATGACAACGAGTGGATCTTCGACACCTCACCTACAACACATGGGCGATGCTTCGAAGGTAACATAGGTGATGGTACTTAACTTGTCCCACTAGTGGACTATCTTGCAAATGATTGCTTGCATGATGTTGATCACCTTATGGATTCACCACATACTATGTCTTCTACATGCTTAGTATGCCACCTATTTATGATGAATATGATGGTGAACATGTTGATTTGCCTAGTTGTGATGCTATGCTCCATAGGATATCTTGTGAAAATTCTATCGGTCACGTCATGTTTGACAATCCATTAAACTTGTCATATGCTATGAGTGAGATTTCCCATATTGCATCATTTCAATCTGAACATAGTAACTATGCATGCCCCATTAAAATAAATCCCATTTGCACTTATGGCATAGATGACGAGATGATGGTCATTGGCTTTTGTTTTTCATGCGATGATAGTGTTATGCTTCCTTTACATGATTTGCGCAATTCATCTAATATGCCATGCCATGATCACATTATTCCAGATATGCATTGTTTTGGATGTTGTTAATATTATCCATGTGATGTTTCCACTAATGCTCATGAGGAGACCCCCATAGTTTCCTCATACATATTAGGAGATTTTGCGACATCCTATCCTTTGCATGCTTCCCATAATTGCTTGCACCATATGCATTCCATGAATAACAATGCTCTACACATCTCTCATGATGCATTACACAATTTGAGTCTCCATTATGATATACATAATAACAAACCTCTCATGATGGACAACACGTTTCTATATCATGCATCTCATTTATTTGAGCATTGACTATTTTGTGCTAACCAGCACATGCACGTGCGCATCATGATGGATTATGTGTACATATACCACGCACACACAATTTTCCCATTGTCTTTGTTTTGTGTAGGTACTCACGTATACTCGTCAACCTCTCAATCCCAAGAGTTGACGAAAAGAGCTCTTGAGAGCAACGACTATTTGGTATTCCGTGAATTGTCCTTACCACCATTCTCTTCACGCACGGACTGCGCGCATCTCTTTTACTTGGCTCTCACACGGCTATGGGCTAAATATCACTTTTACCTTATTCCCATTATATCGTGTTCACTTTGCATGTTATGCCTTGTTCAATGCATTTGCCATGCAATTGTCACCCTTACTTGCACTTACATGTGATTCACCATTATACTACTTCTATGTGTATTTGCATGCTTGGTGGAGATCCTTGTTGCTATTACCATTTTTCCTTGTGCCTCATGCTATTGTTGATTCTTGTGTTGGGAGATTCATATTGTTCAATTGCTATTTACATAGGACTTCTTGCCAATACATTGATGATATTTTGCTCATATCTTGCTTTCATGCTTGTGATATGTCATGTGCATTATTCATGCCCACTATTTGCACACATGTCATCCTTGCCATGATTCTTTCTAGTACGTTGCATCTTTCCACTACTAGCTTGCTTGACTTGATCACTATGATTGCTTGCTTTGTCGCATCACCCATGTTCCATTCTTACCCGCTTTCTTGGTTGATGACATATATGTTCATGCCTCTCACATGATATATCTTGATCATTGTCTCTTGTCTCCATTAGTTGCACCTCTCATATGCCATTGTAGTGAGTGCACCCATGGTATCCTTATTGATCTTGGAGACTTGGACATATTACTTGTGAAGCATGGTTGTTTACTTGAGCCTAATGTCTTTGGTTGTACTCGCATCATATGCCTACACACCATGCCTTACACCCTTGTACTTTGTTATGCTAAGGATGATGACAACACTTGTTGGGTATCTCACCACACGGATGATAGGTTTTGCATTTCCGCTAACCTCATTTGTTTTTCTCAGTGTTTGGCATATTCTTTCATTTTTAAGGATTCACAAGGTGTTACCATCACAAGACATTTTGGTTATGTGAAGGCATACATGATGTGCAACTCCAACATCTCCGGGAACATTCATAAGGTGAACCCTTTCCCTTTGAGCCATCTTCGCATATGCATACTGGATAGGTCATTCTTTCATTGTTGTCTCCTTCTTCTTGTCTACATGATACATATATTGGATGGAGGACCAACATTGGAGATGGACCCTATGGACCTTCAAGTTGAGGATTGCCTGGACTTATGGGATGCCCCTACGGAACTCTACTCATGCCACGATATCGAGCATTGGTACATCAACACTCCTTTGACACATTGCACCAACACATATATATATATATATATATTTGTTGATTGTGCTCCCACATGTCATGCTTGATGGACATTTCATACTCACCACAAGTTTGCGCCCTATGCATGGATTGACAAACATTATGATTGCCTTGTTGCATCTTGTATTCCCATGTCATCCATGATATATGAGCTTGTGCATTTCCTTAGCATATTTGTTGTGATCTTCCTTGATGGCATCTTCATACATAATGATCACATTGCCTACCATCAATTGCATGATAACATAATCATATTGAGCATCCATTCCCGTATTCATGCTACTGATAAACCGTCTCACTATGACATCATTTTGCACCGTGGTTACATTGATCATATTCACAACACATTTGAATGCACAATGAATGCTTTTGCTCCCATGAACGCTTTGCATATCATTTTATATCATCTTGATAAGCTTCATGCGCTTTGTCACGAACAATCTTGCCGCATGGACTCATACTTACTTGATGGACACCTTGTGTGCTCTAACCATTGTATTTCCGAGTATCGTTTGTGTTTGCTCTTTTTGCATGTATACCATTCTGGCGACACCTTTGATTACTTGGATTGCGCCATGTCTTCAACTCCGTCCAACTTCAAGTCCGTCCAACTTCAAGTCCGTCCATGACAACCATTTCCATGGTGATGAGGATTACGATCCGAGGTCGGATCTTTCCCAAGGGGGGGGGGGGGGAGGATGATGTGGAGCATCCTATGATCATCCCCATGTACACTACGACTACTCCCCAGGCCCCAAGTGTCCATATGATGAGACCTCGAGCATTCACCATTGGACCTAAGGTGAACTCGCTCCTTTTCGAATCTTCCGTTTCCGCATGTAAGACATGGATGCTACCTCAAGGGCGGACTGATACGTCTCCGTCGTATCTACTTTTCCAAACACTTTTGCCCTTGTTTTGGACTCTAACTTGTATGATTTGAATTGAACTAACCTGATCGACGTTGTTTTCAAAGAATTGCCATGATGTTGTTTTATGCGTAAAACAAAAGTTCTTGAATGACACGAAACTCCACGGGATGTCTTATAAAAATAATAAAAATCCTCGCTAAAGATGAAGACCAGGGGCCCACACTGTCCCACGAGGTGGGGCGCCCTCCTCGGGCGCGCCTACCTCGTGGGTCCCTCGACACCTTCCGACGCCAACTCCAACTCTATATATTGGCTTTCGGGAGAAAAAATCAGTGAGAAGAAATCATCGCGTTTTACGATCTGAGCCACCGCTAAGCCCTAAAACCTCTCGGGAGGGTCGATCTAGAGTCCGCTCGGGGCTCCGCAGAGGGATTCGTCGCCGTCATCATCAACCATCCTCCATCACCAATTTCATGATGCTCACCGCCGCGGCGTGAGTAATTCCATCGTAGGATTCTGGACGGTGATGGGTTGGATGAGATTTATCATGTAATCGAGTTAGTTTTGTTAGGGTTTGATCCCTAGTATCCACTATGTTACGAGATTGATGTTGCTATGACTTTGCTATGCTTAATGCTTGTCACTAGGGCCCGAAAGTGCCATGATTTCAGATCTGAACCTATTATGTTTTCATGAATATATGTGAGTTCTTGATCCTATCTTGCAAGTCTATAGTCACCTATTATGTGTTATGATCCGACAACCCCGAAGTGACAATAATCGGGATACTTCTCGGTGATGACCATAGTTTGAGGAGTTCATGTATTCACTATGTGCTAATGCTTTGTTCCGGTTCTCTATTAAAAGGAGACCTTAATTTAAAACAAAAAAGAGGCTAGCCAACTCACCTCCAGGAGGCTCCCCCGATTGGGGCTTCGATGGCCGTCCGATCTGCCTTCTAGCGCACCTGAGCCGTTGGATCTTCACAACAGTCAAATTCGATTTTCACCTTGCGGTCATTTCCACTGGCCTATGACGGGTGGGCTCGTCTCAGACGTCCATTGGCTGGGTCAGCCGTGCCCGCGTGCAGGAAATTTTTGGCCAATCCGCTCCGCGTGTTCCGCAGCCAATCCTATCCTCGCCTCAGTCTCGTACCAGCCGCCCCACAAACCCTAGCCCCCATTCCCCTCGATCCCCACAGCCTCTCCCGCCTCCTCCATCCCTCGTCCTCCCAGCCTCCGCCCAGACCCTAGCCCCCGTTTCCCTCAATCCCCACAGCCTCTCCCGCCTCCTCCATCCCTCGTCCTCCGATCACCACGTCCTTTGTCATGGAGCCTCACCACCGCATGCTACTCCTCCACCACGCGGCCCTTCCACCTCGCCATCCTTCTCCTCTTTGTCTATGCGACCGTCGGTGGCGCCTGGTTGCAAATCCGGCACAGGTTAGCCGAGTCGGCCGATGGTGAGGTGAAGGAGCAGGGTAGGCGACCCGTCGCGATGGGATAAGGCTACAGGGAAGAGGGTCATGTCGCGTGGTGGCCCAGATGCGGCCGCCCCATGGCCGGCCTCGACGAGCACGGCCTCGATCCGGCCTCAGCCAGAGGACCTCGAGCCGAGGAGTGCGGCCTCGATCGGGACTCGGCATCTGGGGCGACGACGGAGGAGGAGGGGAAAGGAGGGGAGCAGCAGCCAGCATCTGGGGCGGCGGCGGCTGGATTCCATGAGCTGGCCGAGGTGCTTCACGTCAAGGAAGCATCTGACAGTGCAAGGTATAGAAGAGGGAATCTGTGTGATTAGTTCTCCGTTGATTTCACCTCTTGCTTGATCTAATTTTGTTGCCATGCTGCGTGTGTGCGTGTTTGCTGGCTTGCTGCTGGGTGCTTTGTCTGGGTGTTGGGCTGTTGATGGCCTGATGTTGATGCTTTGCTGCATATATTTGTATAATGTTTGCATCTTCCATGCAGCTATGAAGCTATGCTTTGTTGTATACTGACTTTGTTGCTTGCTGCAGCTGACCTGCTGATGTTGCTGTTGTGCTGGTCAGGGAGTGAGTCCTCTGACATACGAACACAAGATATATTCAGTTATGAGGATTAGGATATTAATGATCGTTCAGTCATTGAGGATTCAAAAAGAGGCATCAATGCTCCAGTAGAGGTGGTATTGGAGTTGTGGCTGTCAATAGTCCTTTTATTGATGCTAACTACATGGTAAGGAAATAATGCTAAATGATTTGCATATTTTGTGCTATGAGATCTTCTGCAACTGAATATGAAGTTAAAGCGCTGAACTCAGTTTTGCAGTAGTTAGTTCAATACTACTTTGTATCAAAATTTCGTTAAACCATGTTGCACTGTATTTCGAGCATAGAAGCATTTACTTAACACCTAATTTTACGCAATTAGGTTCCTACTTTTTTCTGTTATTAGGTGCAACGACAAGAATCATCCAGTGGGATGTTCTATTGCATCAGAATTTGACAAATTTAATTCTGCCATTATATTCTTTCCTTCACTGCTGAAGTTAACACCCCTCCCTTTTGTAAGCCTATATGTTCAAGTATGACTCCACTGATGGCCCCTTTAAAGGATCCATTAAGGTTGTGGATGATTCAATACTGGAGATTAATGCGAAAAAATCACAACCACAAACAAAAGGTAAATATGCCAGGGTTAGCTGATTGTTTGCCATATTAGTGCGGTTGATATAGTTGCCATGGTTTCTAAATATGCATGACATGTTGTCCTGAAATAAGGACATGTGAAGCAATGAAGTAGGCAAAGTAACATTATTACTTAATAATCGATTCATAGTTTAGAGCCCCATGTTTTTCGCACATTCATACGGACATATAATAGCTTACAAGTGCACGCTTGTTGTACATCTCGAGTACTGGATGTTCCTTCTCTTATTTTGATTCTGATGTTCATATGTTGATTTTCTGCGATGGAGGGAAAGGAGAAGTCTGAATGTGCCAACAAGTAGCGACCAGTGAGCTGTCGTCTATGATTGGCTATGGGAGGAGTTGTCTTGCGCTGCAAGGGCATCTTGCAGATCGATTTCCTTGGTTTGATGTATCTCGGATTCTGATTAGTCTTTGATTTCACACATTTGTTTGGATGTTTTCTTTGCGCCAAGCACCATGCTTTTTGATCACTGGTCAAATTGCACAGTACTATCTAAGCATAGTTGTTGGTTCTGAGCCTTTGCAGCACATAGCAAATTTTAGCTTTCATGAATTATGATATTGGCCATTTCCACCGAACATGAAGAGGGTACATGTACAGACATGTAGAAACTAGAGTAAATTAACATAATCCCGTAGAATGTAGTCTGAGAATAGTACGCCAACTCAGTGAGGCAAGTACTGGCCTGTTTTGCCATGCCTGTGATAAATGAAAGTTAGTTTATGTAATCTTGGTTATCAAATCATTTTCTTAAAGTTTTAACTTATAACTGGACATAAATTGTTATTGCACCTGAATATTTGATTATGAATCTAAGTTATGGGAAATAAGTGGAGTAAGAGGAAATGGGGCGTTGTTAGTCTGGACTTTACTACTGTTGCCTTGGGTTTTGGCATCGAAGCACCACCATGTATGGCTAGCATTCCATGGCTACATTGAGGGTCCCAATCTGCAGGTGAGCTCTTCTTTTCATCTGCAGGTTATGAGTCATCTCCACCTCAATGAGATTTAGTTTGCGCACTAACGACTACAGGTTTCTTATTGTTTTGGAGTGGTCTGCTTTCATTTTCTCCAGTTCAGTCATGTATTTCTTTGCACCCATGTTCGCTTCAGTATTCCCTTCCGATTCTCACACTTTGGTTGCGGCTTCTTTGTTTATGTCGGAAGTATTAGACAAATAATTTGTTCATTTAAGTTGTCTCCACTTTCTCCTCTTGTGTCACATTATATCATGGTATAATAGATAATTCAGTTAACTGATTGTTTTCCATATTAGTGTTGTTGACATAGATGCCATGGTTTCTAAATATGCATGACATGTTGTCCTGAGATAAGGACAGTGAAGCAATGAAGTGGCCAAAGTAACATTATTACTTAATAATTGATTCATAGTTTAGAGCCCCATGTATTTCGCACATTCATACAGATATATAATATCTTACAAGTGCATGTTGTTGTACATCTTGAGTACTACATGTTCCTTCTCTTATTTTGATTCTAATGTTCATATATTGGTTCTGACTGAATTCTGGCGTTGATTCCATTTTAAACTCCAGGACCCCATGCAGCGTGCATTGGACAATGTTGTGGAGGGTCCAATTTCCTCATGATTTAAGAAGCTTTGTGTAGTACCAAACTTAATTTGAAAACACTGGCGCCGAGGATGTGCTGCTCTGTCTCGGGGCTCAGCGCGCGTTTCGCCTGGCAGCTAGACAACGGCAAGAAGGAAGAGCTCGGGCCACCCGTGACGCCAGGCCGCCGGCCCTCCTCCCTCGAGCTCAAGGCGGCGAAGAGATGGTTGAGATGGTGCTGCAGCTCCGCAGGTACCGGCTTCTACAACGTCTCTTAGAATTTGGTTGCTACTTCTTGCTGATCAAGTGCAATGTATTAATTCAAGTAGTTTGTTATGTACAATTTGTCAAGAGCAATCGGATGTTAATCTGCTATGGGCAGCGGTGGTACATGAAGGTGCAAGGCAGCAGCGACATGTTCATAGTACGCTAAAGGATGAGCTCCTACTTTTTCTGATGCTAGCTCCTTGCTGCAGGTGAGCTGCCACCTTCTCCCCCATATGATAGCACTGTGCTTTGCAAACTGAATATTTTAGCATATTTTTTCAGCCAAACATGATGTGATATTTTAGACTTTTATGATGATGTGAAGCTCATAGCTATCATGACCGATAAGACTATATAGATAACTAAATAACCTCTAGAATGAATTGTGATCCTGATTAGTATATAGACATTGGCCATTGGCCATATTTGTTACAAAAAAGTGATGTGATATGCATATGCATTTGCAACTTTGAGCTTTAAAGAAAAGAGTTGATATGTGACCCTCCCTTTGCTACTGTAAGATAGAAGTAACATCAAAAAACTCATATTGGATGACAACTGGTGTATCTCATTGCTTATAGATATACAAGCCTGCTTACATCTCCCAATATCTCCTCCTGGTCAAGGCAATTGCACATGATGAAGACGCTCATTTTAGTTCAGTTCATGGCATATGTGTCTATTTCCTTTAGACGATTGGAAAATATAAGGTTTCTCATGTGATATTGCAATCAGGACAAAAAACAGAACGATTAATTTTCACAATTTGATATTTCATATTTTCCAGAAGTACGATCACCTTCTGCATAGTACCCTTGCATTTGTGTTCTTATCAAATAAGTTTCTTTCTGCAGAATTTGTTCAGGTTTTGTCTCGCTCACACCTCAAGATGCAAGTTTGGGAGTGCGGTGCTGGTATAACTGATATCCCTTTGATCTTCGTTAAATTTTGTAGGATATGCATTGTGCTTGAGCATGAGAAATCCTTTCCCTCCCTGCATTATCTTTATATGTTATAAAAATGTTACACATGTTGTGGTCCTCCAAAAGATTATTAGCCCATAATGTTAATAACTCTTATGTATGATGATTGAGTGAGATATCCTTTTATCTCCAGGCATTCCTTTCATGTAGTGGATAAACAAAATAAACTGTATGATCTAGACTGTAGGAGCAACTGGTGCTTGTGGGACTGGTGTTTGCAGTTGTTCTTGCAGCTGTTCTTGAGGGTCGAGCTGAATGTATCTGAGAAAGGTCTTTGCTTCATTTTTTTCTTTCGGCGGGATAATGACTTGTCGTTTCAAAACACTTAGTATGTGATCTATCCATCAAATTAGAATATAATAGTTCAGCAAAATCCCTTTATTTGAACGAGCAAGAATCTGTGGTGTGCTCCTGAGCTATGTTCCCCTTTTCAAAATGTTAGAAAGGCTATCTTAACTTAGTCGTTGCATAGAAATTGGTTTTGGCTATTAGGCTCATTTCATATCTGCATCACTTATTTGAACGACAATGAACACTCCACAACTGAACTCACATAAGAGGGCTGATGGATGATATCTTGTCTGCTCAGTGATTACCTAGAATCCTGGACTTTCCACCAACTTACAAAAACATTTTTTGCAGTTATATTTCCTTTATCACTCCCCCAGCAGACATGAGTTCTCGTGGCGGGGTCTTTCATGCCGTCATGTTAGGAATTTATTATTGGATTGCATATGAGGTCCTTCAAGTTTCCACTTGTTTCTTACTTAAGTTAGCTGTCCATGCTGGATTTAACGTGAATATTGCCTTTGTATTCCATATGAAATTCTACTATTTGTTTTAGCTTCTATAGTTTTCTATTCATCATCCCTAGACATTATCATGTGTGTGTCGATACGCTTCGTGGACGGTGAGGTTTAATATCGCTTGCTTGTCGCCTTCTCTGCCCTCGACATGCGGAAGGCCAGTAAAGGCGGGGACGAGTCATGGATCCAGCTGGTGATGGCTGCTGGTTGTAGACGAGATTTAAGCAGAGGAATCGCAAAAGATGTTATCTTTCCAAGATTTTCATATCATATTTGTCATGGGATCTCACTGCTTTACCATATTTTCCTGGTGTGGACGATGTTATAGAGTGAGCTACCATCACTTCTCATTACTGACTGTAATCAATATATATGTGTTTATGCCATAAAAGATGGATATTTGTCGAAGCCATTGTCGTGTCATGTAATTACTTGCAGATCAACTATATAGTTTTGTTCGGATTGTAAAGTGGAAACGCTAAAACCCTACAACTCTTGTGTGATTGTCATTTGATTATTTACTTCCTCATGGATATGGTACTGCCATGAGGACTGAAATCACCATAAATTCATGAATTTATATAAACCACGTTCTACGATTCACTTCTGTATGCTAATTTACTTTCCAGTTTTAGGACTGAAATCCATCCATTGTAATGAATTTGGTTGTATGGGCATTACCTATTTGACTTAGGCTTGCTTCATCACATATAGACTGTTTTTCTTTTCCCCACTGCTTGTATGACCTAAAATTATGACCTAAAACTATCATGTATATGAGGCAAGTTATTAGCAATGTTTCACATTTTCTTACTTGCAATAATGTGCTTGCCTATTCAGGTGTTCCAAGACCCAAATCATCAGAAAAACAACACATACAACACTTTTTTTTGAACTTTGGTTACCCTTATACAAGCCTCCATTCATTTTGTTTATATAGTGGTTAGAATAGTAACCATATGTGCTTGCTCAATACTGATAAATGGAATATTTTCAAAGCACGTATGGTGTGGTCTGTTCGCAATTTGGCGCAACGGGAAATTACTGAAAAATACACATTTTTTCAACATGACATTGTCTTGAAATGGGACTCTACTACCAAATTAAAATGTGTAGGTATATCTCATTGTAGATGACAAGTCTCTATTTCTTTTATTAAAGGGGGTTAAATTTGTTATCATATAGGCTTGCCCGCTACTAAAACAACTAAAACATGGAATTTATTTTCATGCTGAACATGGATTCAGTGGGTTTCTGCGCCATTTGTTACCCAGCTGACTAACCGAGAAAGAAAGGAAGGATAGATAGTCTTCACAAGGCCCGCCCCTACCGCTTCTTATTCATCTCCTCACGGGCCACAGGCATCGCTCTACGTGGGTTGGGCTAAATAACATATGGGCTATCCTAATACCTCCTGATCCCTATATCTTCGTATATGCACAACAAAGACATGTTTTTCTTCTTAGGTTTCTTATCTTTCCCTCTTTTTTTTTGCAGGAAAAATATGCATGGCCAGGTTTCTCAACATGATAACCATGTTTCCAAACTTGCTAAAAGAATACAACCATGCCAATATTACTCTCTCATCATAGTGGCCATATTTTCAAACTGAGCATATTCATATTATGCAAAGTTTCCCTTTTCCCAGACTATTATTTAACAACGTAATAAACATGTTTAAAAATAACATGATTTAGCTGAAGGTTTTTGCAGCATGAAACTCTTTTCATCGACAACATGTCTTCAGCAGGTCTCTGCGCCATTTGGCGCAATGGGTCAACTAGTATCCCTTAGTTTTCAATAGGACCCCGCTGCCACGGGAGGGTAGGACAAAAGATGTCATGCAAGTTCTTTTCCATAAGCACGTATGACTATATTCGGAATACATGCCTACATTACATTGATGAATTGGAGCTAGTTCTGTGTCACCCTATGTTATGACTGTTACATGACGAACCGTATCCGGCATAATTATCCATCACTGTTCCGGTGCCTACAAGCTTTCCATATACTAGTTGTCGCTTATTTACTTTCCCGCTGTTACTGTTACAATCACTACAAAATACCAAAAACATTAGTTTTGCCGTCTTTACTTTTGTTACCGTTACCACCACTATCATATTACTTTGCTACTAAACACTTTGCTACAGATACTAAGTTTCCAGGTGTGGTTGAATTGATAACTCAGCTGCTAATACTTGAGAATATTCTTTGGCTCCCCTTGTGTCGAATCAATAAATTTGGGTTGAATACTCTACCCTCGAAAACTATTGCGATCCCCTATACTTGTGGGTTATCAAGACCTTTTTCCGCGCCGTTGTCGGGAGCATAGCTCTATTCTTTGAGTCACTTGGGATTTATATCTGCTGGACACTATGAAGAACTTGAAAGACGCTAAGACAACAATTTATCCCTCAACTACGAGGGGAGGTAAGGAACTTCCATCTAGCTCGACACTTGATTCACCTTCTATTATGAGTAAGCTAGCGACACCTAAACTCGCTTCGCTATTCGTTCCGATATATGCATGTTATTGATGATGCCACTTCTGCTATGCATGATACTTATGATGAAACTACTTCTATGCTTGATACTACCGTGCCCCTTGGTGAATTTCTAGATGAACAAATTACTAGGGCTGGAGAGAAAGAAATTATTGAATCTGAATACGATGATGAAAGTGATGATGAAAATATGCCTGCTATTCCTGAGGGTTATGCTTTTGATATGGAATCTTCTACAACTATTTTTGCTTGCAAAGATAGATATGAGCTCAAAAGGTTATTAGTTAAATGGAACAAAGAATCTCTTAGAGACAGAATGAAACCTGACCTTGCTTTTGCTACTTCACCTATCTGTGTTCCTGATAAGGATTATGAATTTTCTGTTGATCCAGATATAATTACTTTGGTCGAATCTGATCCTTTTTATGGCTATGAATCTGAAACTGTTGTGGCACATCTTACTTAGTTAAATGATATAGCCACTGTTTACTAATGATGAGAGATCGCGCTACTTTTATATCCTCAAAATATTTCCGTTCTCATTAAAGGGTGATGCTAAGATATGGTTTAATTCTCTTGAGCCTGGTTGTGCGTAGTCCCCAGGATATGATTTATTACTTCTCTGCTAAATATTTCCTGCTCATAAGAAACAAGCTGCTTTGAGGAAATATACAACTTCGCAAATTAAAGAAGAGAGTCTCCCACAAGCTTGGGGAGGCTTCTCAAGTTACTTAATGCTTTGCTGATCATCCTCTTAAGAAACACGAAATACTTGATATCTTTTATAATGGACTAACCGATGCTTCCAGAGATTACCCGGATAGTTGTGTTGGTTCTCTTTTCAGGGAAAGAACACCGGATGAAGCTGAAATTCTATTGAATAATATGTTGACAAATGAAAATAATTGGGCACCTCCTGAGCCAGCTCCTGCTCCAATTGGTGAGCCTATTCCTAAACCAACTCTGAAGAAGAGAGGTGTTCTATTTCTCAGTCCTGAAGATATGCAAGAGGCGAAGAAATCTATGAAAGAAAAAGGTATTAAAGCTGAAGATATTAAGAATTTACCTCCTATTGAAGAGATACATGGTCTTGATCTACCGCCTGTTGAAGAAACTTATGATATTGATCCATTACTTATTGAAAAACCTCCCGATCCCGATAACCCGACATAGGTAGTAAAGGTAAATTCTCTCTATAGATTTGATGAAGGTGATATTCCTCACTATAAGTCTGCTAGACAATGCTTGGATGAGTTTGATAATTTTATTGTCAAACAAGAAAATTCTAATGCTTATTTTGGTAGACAATTGAATAATGATTCCGATATGATTAAACGCTTGGGTGATTATATGGCTAATATTAGAGGTGAACTTAAACTTGTTAGCAAACATGCTTCTATGGTTACCACTCAAGTAGAACAAGTACTTAAAGCTTAGAAAGAAGTGCTTGATGAAATGAATAGTAAGAAAAATGATTATCTTTGTTAGAGTGGCTACTAGAATCGGTAGAATGACTCAGAACCTTTGTATCCTGAAGGCCACCCTAAGAGAATCGAGCAAGATTCTCGGAGAAATAATATTGATGTACCTAGTTCTTCTAAAAGGAAGAAAAAGAAAATGATAGGACTTTGCAAACTTCTAGTGAACCTATTGCTGAACCACCGAGAATCCAAATGATATCTCTATGTCCGATGTCAAACACAATCTGGTAATGAACATGAACCTAGTGAAAATGTTAATGATGATTTTCATGATGATGCTCAACCTAGTAATGACAATGATGTAGAAGTTGAACCTGCTGTTGATCTTGATAACCCACAATCAAAGAATCAACGTTATGATAAAAGAGACTTCATTGCTAGGAAACATGGTAAAGAAAGAGAACCATGGGTTCAGAAACCCATGCCTTTTCCTCCGAAACCATCCAAGAAAAAGGATGATGAGGATTTTGAGCGCTTTGCTGAAATGATTAGACCTATCTTTTTGCATATGCAATTGACTGATGTGCTCAAAACAAATCCCTATGCTAAGTATATGAAGGATATCATTACCAATAAGAGAAAGATACCGGAAGCTGAAATCTCCACCATGCTTGCTAATTATACTTTTAAGGGTGGAATACCAAAGAAACTTGGAGATCCAGGAGTACCTACTATACCATGCTCCATTAAGAGAAATTATGTTAAAACTGCTTTATGTGATCTTGGAGCGGTGTTAGTGTTATGCCTCTCTATTTATATCGTAGACTTGACTTGAATAAGTTGACACCTCTTGAAATATCTTTGCAAATGGCTGATAAATCAACCGCTATACACGCCGGTATTTGTGAGGATGTGCCTGTTGTGGTTGCAAACATTACTATTTTAACGGACTTTGTTATTCTTGATATTCCCGAGGATGATAGTATGTCTATTATTCTTGGAAGACCTTTCCTTAATACTGCAGGGGCTGTTATTGATTGCAACAAAGGCAATGTCACTTTTCATGTTAACGGTAATGAGCACATGGTACACTTTCTGAGGAAACAACCTCAAGTTCATAGTATCAACTCTATTGAAAAAATTCCATCGATTATATTTGGAGGTTTTGAATTTCCTCTCCCTACTGTCAAGAAGAAATATGATATACTTATTTTTGGGGAGGTCCATATCCCCGTTGAGGTAACATAGTGTTATTCGAAACTTCTCCGGTTCCATGTTAATCGGAATGAGTTTGTTAACAAGACCTGATCAACCTTGTTAGTGGATTCCTTTTTGATGAGCATGAGATGGATGAAACTAGAATCACAACCTTCTGTACCCTCTTTATATTTTCTGTTATTTAGTAGAAATAAAGTAAAATAGTATTTTTCTGTCTGCCTCTCGACTTATCCGTGCAATATAAAAATACCCGAAAATAAAAGTCCTCAATGCCATGCCAATTTAATATGATTTTTTCAATATTTGAGGATTTATAGTGCAAAAATCACCGCTGGGAGCTGCCACACAGCCCACGAGGGTGGAGGGCGCGCCCGCCTCGTGGGGCCCACGGTGGCCCTCCTCCACTTATCCCTGCACCCATCTTCTTCCTCCGCCTCACACAAACCCGAAAAACCAACTCAAGCACGAGTTCCAAACCACTTTTCTTTGTGATTTTCGATCTCCTTGCTCAAAGCACCTCTCGCAAAACTGCTTGGGGAGATTGTTCCTTGGTATGTGACTCCTCCATTGGTCCAATTAGTTTTTGTTCTAGTGCTTTATTCTTTGCAAATTTGTGTTGCATTGGTGTCCATGTTCTTGAGCTTGCATGTCAAATTTATATGGTTCCAAGTAGTTCTAATGCTTGATATAGGCTGTAGGCACTTGTAGGAGTAGTTGCTATCAATTTTATTGAAGTTGGTTCACTCTTGTTTGAAGTTACTAAAAATTTCAGATTATTTCAGAAAATAATGAAGAGACTTTTGAGGGGCTCGTCCAGCCGAAGCTCGAAGGAAAAACAAAAGGAAGAAGCACAGAAGCCCAAATATAATTTGCCTCGCACCGCGGAGGTCCGGCCGTGTGAATGGCCTTCCGATGACTTCTTGAGGAGAGCCGGAATTTATGAGGATTTTTATTTATTGATTGAGAATGCTGGCCTCACCAACTTCCTCCGCGACCAACGTCATCAGTATCTCTTACTCACAAATACTTTTGTGCAAAATTTCTACTTTTTCCCTAAGGAATCACCTCCATCGAGAGTTTCATTTATATGACGTTGTTAAGAAGATGCCATTAGCTGAATTTTGCGAGGTTTGCAAAATACCCTTTGAGGGTACCTTGGATGAACCACACCGTAATGAAGTAGAAGCTTTTATTAACACTATCACTGTGGGAGAAGCCAGGAAGGTTTCTGATGCAAGAATTACTAGCATACATTTTCCTGTTTTACGCTACTTTGCCTTATTTGATAGTCGTTGCTTGATTGGACGCGGGAACTGTGGAAACCTTAGTGTTCCTGATATTATTATTTTGTTCCATGGTTTATACCGCAATAACTCTGTTAGTATGGGTGGAATTGTTGCTAGACGATTAAGTCTGAACCGTACTAAGGGCCCCATCTTTGGAGGCATTTATGCTTCACGCCTAGCTGAATATTTTGATATACCTATTAGGCATTTGGAGAAAGAAGAAACATCGTTGCCCAGTGCTTATTTAGATTATAAGAGTATGCTAGCACATGATTTTATTGTTAAGAGTCATGAAGGGGAGCTCAAATATAAATTGTACTATGATAAACATCACCCTGAGACTATTACCTTGCCTGCTCCTTCTTTGTTTAACTTGTCTGCAGGTCCTCACCTTGTTCCGTGGGCGGCCGTTCAAGCCTATCAGATGTAGCGACCCGACCTCAGACGGTCAAGCCTCTGTGTATCTGTGCCATCCCAGGATCAGTATGCTGGCACACACAGTACATCAATGTATATATCAAAGTGCAATCACATGTATTAATAACGTAAAATGATATATACCTCATAATACTCAATGAAACAATCAAACGGGTGTGGAGTCCCATCAACGCCATCGGCGGGTTGAGTGTAGACCGTAACCACAGATCGTAACTCTTACTCGTCGAAGAAAATCACGCAACATGATACGTTGCAGCCGTGTAGGTCAAGACATTGAATGTCTTGGCAAGATCACAACATGAATAAACAGATGGTAAAACTATACTATATGCAATTTGGCTTTGTGGCTCAGATTCCGAGTTTTGTTTGCGTAAAAGCTGATTTTATTTTCCCTACATCAAAGGAATAAATGAAGTCTGTACTATGGAGTTTTCTATCATGACATGGTTCCGCCAACCGATGTCTCATAGCCCAAAATCATCATATGTTGCCCAATTAAGTTATCAATCCGGTGTTGAGAGTTCCGAGATAGATCCAAGTCCGGATGCTCAAATTGTCCGTAATCGGGACACGGCTAATCGATTAGGTTTTAACCCTCTGCAGAGGTTTGTACACTTTACCCGCAAGATTCGATCCCTCTTTTACGTTCTCGCACTTCGTGGTGTTTGAGAACAAGATGACCGAAACATGGTCTTCAAGAGTTCCCGACCACCGTCCGGTGCTCATCCAATCCTACCGTAGTTCTACATCTGCTAGCACCGTCCCAGCCAGAAGTCACAACTAAGGTCAACCAAGCGAGCCCATAGTGACTTGCGGTTGCACAGTAAGCTTCCGGCATGAAGTATTCTTCCGTCTCTTTGAGTCTGGGTGAAGCTTTCCGCAAGATGTCATGGCGCTTCTCCATGCATCCCGGCCAACCACTTTGGTTTCTCCAGGTGCCCGTCGGCAAATCCTTCACCCAAAGAGTGTGTATTGAATTCTTGTCTCGAGTCTTGAAGTCTTGAGGCCTTGAAGATGCGATCCTTGCAGATTCCATCATGGAGTTGTCGTCATTGGCGTAGAGTCCTCCTTCTTCACACCACTCGTGCACTCATACCAAACCCCGTCTACTATAGCGTAGCATTAAAATAAATAACGTCCCGGGCTTGGTAACAGGGTGATGGGTTCCTACCTCATGCATACTAATCAACTACAAGAATTCAATATCACTACTGGAGGGATTGTTGCGAAGATAACACTAGATGCAATAAAACACATAGGTATGAAAAACATGGTCAAAGTGAACTTGCCTGGTACGTTGATGAAGATAAAAACACTCTCGAATAATGACTTGGTAGAACTATTCGTCACTCCGTTGAAAATCTATATAGTCATAGCATTCATATAAGCAAACATCCTAGCAAACAATTTTAACACTCATAATAAAACCAACAATTAAAAATGCAAATCAAGGGACACCAAATAAAAACAAGGGAAAACTACACAACAAAACTACCAAAGAAAAACTCGGAGAAAACAAATCAAGGTTTTCACCACATCAAGCATCAACTAAGAAATAGTTTTACACAACTAAAACTTTTCTTAACAGAACCTAAGCGTGGGTTTTTGCTAACTAACAGAAAAGAATTCATCATGCAACTAGGAGCAAAAAGAATCACCTTAAAAGCTATTATAAAAATCCTGATATGACTAAAACAATCCTAGCAAGTAAAAATAAAATAAAAGTTTTATTTATTATAAATAAAAGTTCATGTTCTAAAGTTACAGAAACTAACCTAGAATAATCTATCACATAGGAAAAATAAATTTATTTGCTAATTAAAACAATAGGAAAACAATAGCTAGGTAATTAATTAAGAATAACATGATTCTGGTTAAAAATAATTTTTTTATTGATCCTAAAATGCCCAAATAAATACCTACGGTTAGGTAAGGTCAAAACAAAGTTGTGACAAAAAGAATCACCCAAAAATAATATTCCTAACTCAATCTATAGCAGATTTACTATTCTGTCTAAATCTAAAATAAAACAATTTTAAATAATTTTAACATGACAAATTATATTTTCTACAGAAACTACAATAAATTTGCAAACCAACAAAAAAAGAATCACTTAAAAATATTAAGTAGATTAAAAGATATGAATTTTACAAAACTGAAACTATTCTGTTAAAAAAGAAAACTAAAAATAAAACTAAAAAGAAAAACTCGCTAATGGGCCTATCTAACGCTTCGTGCGTAATATAACTAAAACGCGCGCGGTTTAACAGAAAATAACCGCGTCGGCCGGTCCAACTAAACCTACTAACTAAACCAAAATAAACCGGATCTATAAAAATAAACCTAAATAGAACGTATTTCTTCTGTGATCTAATCTACACCCTAGATATAGGATCGGACGGCGGAGGAGTCCGGCGACTTACCGACGGGTTGTGGCGGCGACGGTCGACGGCGGCTCGGGCGGCGTTGGTGCGGGGCTCCGGTGCTCGGGGGACGACGGCGGGGACCTCCGTGAGTCTGGCGTGGCGAGGAGCTTCGAGGTGGACTCGAGCGAGCTCGAGGTGGTCGGAGGTGGCGGAGCAGGGCTAATGGCGCCAAGCGGTGGTGCGGTACTCCCATTTAATTGCGGCGAGGGAGAGGGTCAGGGGCGGCGGGAACGGGTCGAGGGGGTATATATAGTGGGCGTCGATTTGGACGAGGGCGATCGGGCGAGGGATCGGGAGGATCCCGGATCCTTCGATTCCGGCAAGGGGTTGGCGAGGGAAGAAGAAGGTGGTGGGGTCCATGCGCTTGAGAGAGGGAGGAGGGCGCTTGCCCGGACGGCCATGAGGATTTCAGGCGAGGAGGGCTCACTGGGCCAGCTCGGGCTGGCCGGGCTTATCGCTCGCTGGTCAACTTTGGTGTTGGCTGGGCAGTTGGCCGGGCCACGCCTGTGGGCTTTTCTTTTTTTCCAATTTTTTGAATAATTAGGGAGAGAAAATAATATAAATATAAATATTTTATATAGGACATATATATATCAAAATGATGAGGGAATATTCCTATCATTTGAACATTTTTCCAGGGGCAAAATCCAAACTTTATAAAAATTCATTTTTTTCAAAATTCAAATAAAACTCAAATTTGAAAGGGGTTTTCAAGACACTTTCAAATGACTTTCACTTTTATTATTTTTAACTTCCAACTCATATTTCACATAATTGAAGAAGTCATTTTGTCTTCCCTCATGAAAATCATTGAGTTGCATAAAGCTTTGAAATATTTTCAAATGAGATTCAAATCTTTTCAAAACCCTTTTCATTTCAAATGGAAGAAGTCATGTCATCTTCACTCTAGGGTTTTGGTGTTGGAATGAAATTGAATTCATTGAGATCCAAAAAAGGCAAAGGGATAGTTTGGGAAAGTCATTTCATTCCCTCTCATTCAACTTTCAAAAGTTTCAAATTCCACTCAATTTCACTCAATCAACCAAACAACCAATCAGACAACAAGCATAGTTTTTTATTTAATATGACATTCCAAAATTTAGAATTTTGGGATGTTACATCAGAATCCTGCACCAGCCCCGGAATCGGAACCACAAGATGAGCCTCCACGACAGTCTGTTTATTCTTGGGATCCGGAGGCGGTTGCCGACCCGATGGCGTGAGAGTCATCTTCATCACAAGTATGATCCCAACTATTCTTTATCGCGGATGACCCCAGCTACACCTACGGGTATCCGCCAGGCTATCCCTGGCAATAGACCAACTTAGGCCAAAAGCCTAAGCTTGGGGGAGTACGTATTTCTCACCGACATAACATTTATGTTCACACACACTCATTGCTAGATGTCGGTGCTCATACTCTTTCACTGTAATATCCATGCTAGTTTATTTTCTTTTTCCTGCTTTCTTCTTGTGTGTCTATTAAACCTTAAGAAAAAAAATTAGTGGTAGTTTATTTCTTTGCTGTAGTAATAAAAAAAGGAAAACCCAAAAAATATTTCCCGTTCTTCTTTTGCTTGTTGGGAGCTTTCCCGTGTAAATAGTTTTTATTTCTTTTCTTTTCTTTGGGGGTCAGTAGGAGAAGACCATGATTAAATTGTTGAAGTGGCTCTTATATGCATCATTGTTGATTTAACCAAGAGCCCATATTGCCTTGTCTTCTCCTGTTTATTGAATGCTCGCATGATTCCATCTTGGTCCAATGCACGTGCACTCTTATTATTATTCACATCGTTCGGTCGTGCAAGTGAAAGGCAATTATGACGATATATGATGGACTGACTGAGATGAGAAAAGCTGGTATGAACTCGACCTCTTTTGTTTTTGTAAATATGATGAGTTCATCGTTCTTGATTCAACTTATTATGAATAAACATGTTTTGCAAAGACAATTAGAGATCATAGTTGCTCGTGCCATGCTTGATTAGCTACGAGTTATAATGGTTTACCTTGCGTGCCAACATGCTATTAAAATGGTTGTGATGTGGTATGATGGGGCGGTATCCTCTTTTGAATGATTTAAGTGACTTGACTTGGCACATGTTCACGCATGTAGTTGAAACAAATCAACATAGCCTTCACGATATTTATGTTCATGGTGGATTATATCCTACTCATGCTTGTATTCAATGTTTATTAATTTTAATGCATGTTCATGACTGTTTCGCTCTCTACTTGGTCACTTCCCGCCTTTTGCTAGCCTTCACTTGTACTAAGCGGAATACTGCTTGTGCATCCAATCCCTTAAACCCCAAAGTTATTCCATATGAGTCCACCATACCTTCCTATATGCGGTATCTACCGCCGCTCCAAGTAAATTTGTATGTGCCAAACTCTAAACCTTCAAATAAACATTACATTTTGCATGCTCGAATAGCTCATATATCAACTAGGGCTGCCCTTATCTTCTGTGTTAGGCGGGTTATTCTCAAGAGGAGTGGACTCCGCTCCTCGCTCACGAGAAAATGGCTGGTCACCGGGATGCCCAGTCCCATGCTTTATGCAAACTAAATCAAAATAATTGCAAACAAAACTCCCCCTTGGGACTCATTGAATGTTGGAGGCACTCGTTGTTTCGAGCAAGCCATGGATTGATGCTTGTGGAGGAGGGGGAGTATAAACTTTACCATTCTGTTTGGGAGCTGCCTATAATTTGTTTAGCATGGAAGATGTCGTCATCTCTTAGTTGTTATGTTGACAATGAAAGTATGCCGCTCAAAATATAATTTATCTCTATTTCAAAACCGAGCTCTGGCACCTCTACAAATCCCTGCTTCCCTCTGCGAAGGGCCTATTTATTTACTTTTATGTTGAGTCATCACCTTCTTATTAAAAACACTAGCTAGAGAGCACAGCTATCATTTGCATTCATTACTGCTAATTTATATCGGGTATGACTATGATTGGATCTCTTTTACCATGAATTACAGTGTCTAGTCAGTCCTTGATCTTTAAAGGTGATCTGCATTTATGTTTTATGTCTCGTAAAGGGCTAGCGAGATACCATCTTGTTATATCATATTATGATTATTTTGAGAAAGTGTTGTCATCCGAGATTTATTATTATGGCTTGCTAGCCGATTATGTTATTGATATGAGTAAACATGAGACACAGGAGTTATTGCAAACGTGGTTAGTTATGATCTTTGCCGAAAACCTGAATCTTTGGCTTGACATAGGTACAACAACAAGAGCAAACAGAGTTTGTAAAGTTTTTCTTTTTCTCTTCGGTTTGTCAACTGAATTGCTTGAGGACAAGCAAGGGTTTAAGCTTGGGGAGTTGATACGTCTCCGTCAGATCTACTTTTCCAAACACTTTTTCCCTTGTTTTGGACTCTAACTTGTATGATTTGAATGGAACTAACCCGGACCGACGTTGTTTTCAGCAGAATTGCCATGATGTTGTTTTATGCGTAAAACAAAAGTTCTCGGAATGACCAAACTCCACGGGATGTCTTATAAAAACTAATAAAAAATCCTCGCCAAAGATGAAGACCAGGGGGCTCACACCCTGTCCACGAGGGTGGGGGCGCGCCCCCCTACCTCGTGGGCCCCATGGACACCTTCCGACGCCAACTCCAACTCTATATATTGGCTTTAGGGGAGAAAAAAATCAGGGAGAAGAAATGTGACGCCCTCGATTCAATCGTACACTAATCATGCACGCGAATGTGTACGATCAAGATCAAGGACTCACAGGAAGATATCACAACACAACTCTAGACACAAATTAAATTAATACAAGCTTTATATTACAAGCCAGGGGCCTCGAGGGCTCGAATACATAAGCTCGAATACACAAGAGTCAGCGGAAGCAACAATATTTTAGTACAGACATAAGTTAGACAAGTTTGCCTTAAGAAGGCTAGCACAAAAGCAACAACGATCGAACAGGCAAGGCCTCCCGCCTGGGAGCCTCCTAACTACTCCTGGTCGTCGACGGTCTCCACGTAGTAGTAGGCACCCTTGGGGTAGTAGCAATCAAAGGTGGCATCCGCTCACTGGCTCCGACATCTGGTTGCATAACCCGGAAAGAAGAAGAAAGGGGAAAAGGGGAGCAAAGCAACCGTGAGTACTCATCCAAAGTACTGCAAGCAAGGATCTACACTACATATGCAACATTATCAAAGGAAGGTTGTATATGTGGACTGGGCTGCAGAAATGCCAGAATAGAGAGAAGGCCTAGTCCTATCGAAGACTAGCATCTTTGGGAAACCACCATCTTGCAGCAAACAGGAGGGAGTAGAGTAGCGCAAAGTAAGGTAGAAGTAGTGTTATCAACCTCGGCTGGAGATCCTTTCTCGACTCCCTGCAAGAAAGAAATCCCAGAGCCATACTATCCAGTTATCATCACAATCCATTACTCATCACCATCCAATTCTCATCAAGAAGATCCAATTCTAGTTGTATCGATCGGGATACAACTCCAAGTATCCGCTCAGTAGGGACAAAGCTATCGATAGATGTTTTCTTCCTGCTGCGGTGCACCAACTTACCCACCACGCCGATTAACTCCTAGGACACACTTTCTGGGTCATGCCCGCCTCGCCAAACAATACGCCGCAACCCGACCTAGGCTTAATAGAGAGGCCAAGACGCGGACTAAACCTATGCCCCGGTCATGGGCCATCTCCCGAACTCCTCAAGACGCTATGCGTGGGCGGCGGCAGCGCACCTAGCTACCTTCCTAAACATGCAGGAGCTTACCAGTCCAACCCGGCGTGCGCCGCTCAGTCGCTGACATCTATTAAGCTTTGGTTGATGTATACGACGCAGAACGCCCATACTATGCCCACGTGATGGTTAGCGCTATCAGGCCAAAGGCCCCTCGGATCAAATATCCAAATCGTAGTGGATTAGGAGCGCGCGGTAACAAGCAGAGACTCACGAAGATGTGACCCGTTGCCCGTCTCGAGGACTTGCGGCAAGGGCTAGGAATGCCCGCCACGCCTCGTAATTATCTCGCGGGCACCTTCCGTGTCAACCCGACTCCACATCACTGCAATTAAGCTCGCGGGTACCCCTGTGGTCGACCCGTCTTTAGTAACATGGTTCGGTGTAAAGTCATAGTAACCATAGTAATCGTGTGTCTAAACATCAAGGGGAAAACCCGAGGAATCACCCCTGACTTCCACTCGATGTAGTCATCAAGGTGAACGTAAGAGGATTCACCTCGAGGTCCACACTTGAGGGTTGCAGCGAGTCATATCGGAAGTGGTTAAAGAGGAAATCACCCTCGATGACCACGACCGAATAGCTACACTATAGGGTTAACATCGGAAGTCGATGAGGTCTCACCCTCGGTACTCGATAGTAACCCAGTAGTGTCGAGCAACTAAGGGGAAGTGATGTGCGGTGTCGGGGCCTGGTCTTCGATCCCGTTGATCGGGTCTTTTGATTGAAGCAGGGGCAACAAGGGCAAGGTGGGGGGGGGGGGGGTCAGTGATGGATCTATAACCAGCCTATACTAAGCGATTTAGGATAAGGTGTAAGGTACAACAAAGAAGTTCCAAAAGCGGCTATGCATCAGAATAGGAGCAATCAATAACAATAGCAAAATCTAATGCAAGCATGAGAGAATGGAATGGGCGATATCGGGATGATCAAAGGGGGGGCTTGCCTGGTTGCTTTGGCAAGGAGGGGTCGTCGGTGACGTAGTCGATCACGTGGTCAAGATCGGTCTCTGGGGTCTCTACCGGAGAGAAGAGTGGAAGAAACAGTAAATATAAAGCAAACATAGCATAACAGGACAACAGGAAGAGCTAGACGTGTTCTAACGCGGTGCTACACGATACCGGCGAGGGGGGAAGTCAACCGGGAATGTTTTCCCGATTCCGGACCTGTGTCAGACACATGACCGGAGGGGGAAAGTTCCATGTTTAGCATGCTAGGGGCATGTGACAGATTAACAGATCGCGTATCTGGATTCGTCACGTTTTTCTGAGCAGCTTTCATGTAGAAAACATTTCCATCCGAGTTACCTTTTATTTTCTATGAATTTTCAAAGTTTAAACAATATTGTGAAATTACTTTTAATTCGAAAATAAAGACTAAATTGCTATGTGTACACAGAAGTGTACCCAGCTATTTGCACCAGGGGCTGCAGGTGGGGTCTAGTTGACTGCCAAGTCAGCAGTCAATTGAGACCGTTGACTAGTCAAAGGGCCCCAGGGACCCGCATGTCATTGACTGGGTTATCCCAGTCAGCAGTTTGACTGGTCAAAAGGGACCAGCGGGACCCATGTGTCATAGGAACATGTTATAAACAGAGTTTTATTAGCTTATTTAACTAGATGGGGTCCACCAGTCAGTGTCTATTGGCTAAAATATCTAGGCAATTAGATTAATTAACCTAACTAATTAACAGGGGGTCCAATGGTCAGTGGGGGTAGTAATAAAGGGGGATTAGCTCCCACTAATTAACAGGGGCCCGGCCTAGTTAGCAGCGGCCTCAGCACACACGGCGTACAGGGACGCCGGCGGCCTGGGCGAGCAGCAGCTCGTAGTAGCTGCAGCTACACCGAAGTAGCAGCAGCGCGCAGCACTAGCCAGGGGCGGCGAGGGCGAGGCTATGGCCATCCGCGGCCGGCCGGAGCAGGAGGGCGGGGGCGCGGCCTCCGGCCTGGACGCGCGCGCACGCGGCCTCTCCCTGGAGCCCAGGGGGGTGGGGGGCTGCGGTCGCGGCCGGGGACGAGCGGGACGGAAGGCTTGGGACGGCGGCCTACGGTGAAGAAATCGGAGGGGAGGCAGGGGGTAGCGGCGAAGGGGCTCACAGCGGAGCACGACGACGAGGTCGGGGAGGCGTCGAAGTAGCAGGACGACGGCGAGGTAGTGGCGGGGTCGATGGGGAGAAGACGACGCGGTGGCGTCGATGCAGGCGTGATCTGGGCCGATCCGACCTCGTAGACGACGTAGGTGATGTAGTAGGACGCGGAGGAGCTCCTGGACTCAACGGCGGGGCACGGGGCGGTCGGTGGCCGCGGCTTCAGTGGGGGACGGCCATGGTCATGCGGCTCCGGGCGCGGGCAGCGAAGGGAGAGGGAGCGAGAGGAGAGTGGATCTGGGCGAGGTGGAGGGAAGGAGCCCGAGGGGTCGAGATGGGGCATCCTTATCCCTGCAGCGACGGGGTTGGCGAGGTGGTCGGGCGGCGACGACGCCCTGTAGCGACGCGGGACGGAGGAGCAGTGCACGGGTGGGGGGAGAAGGAGAAGGTGGGCTGGGCCAGTTCGGTGAGATGGGCCGAGGCCCGGGGGGTGAGGGGAGGCCTTTTCATTTTTTTTGCTTTTCTTTTTTCTAATTAGTTTCCTTTTATTTTTAGTTTTACAAAACACAACACTAGTCTCTAAATCAACACTAGTAACTTACGCCACTGCCACAAATAGTTTGAGGTTAAAATAAAATAGTTTAGTATTTTTACAATTTAAAAAGCAATTAAGTTATTATCTAGGACACTGTGTTGACTAGCTTAAGGCATTTAAACACTTTGAAAAAAATGTTAGTTCACCACCATAATTAGTTATGGAATATTTGCCACACTTTGAACATTTTATTTTGCATGTTTGACAAAGTTGAATTTTTGGACTTTAATTTGAATTATGCTTCAGATCAAATGAGGATTAGCAACAATAAGAATGATGACGTGGCATCATTAGAAGGAGATTACTGTAGCTTAATTATCCGGGCGTCACAAGAAATCATCGCGTTTTACGATACGGAGCCGCTGCCAAGCCCTAAAACCTCTCGGGGGGCTGATCTGGAGTCCGTTCGGGGCTCCAGAGAGGGGGATTCGTCGTCGTCGTCATCATAAACCATCCTCCATCACCAATTTCATGATGCTCACCACTGTGCGTGAGTAATTCCATCGTAGGCTTGCTGGAAGGTGATGGGTTGGATGAGATTTATCATGTAATCGAGTTAGTTTTTTTAGGGTTTGATCCCTAGTATCCACTATGTTCTGAGATTGATGTTGCTATGACTTTGCTATGCTTAATGCTTGTCACTAGGGCCCGAAAGTGCCATGATTTCAGATCTGAACCTATTATGTTTTCATGAATATATGTGAGTTCTTGATCCTATCTTGCAAGTCTATAGTCACCTATTATGTGTTATGATCCGCCAACCCCGAAGTGACAATAATCGGGATACTTCTCGGTGATGACCATAGTTTGAGGAGTTCATGTATTCACTATATGCTAATGCTTTGTTTCGGTTCTCTATTGAAAGGAGGCCTTAATATCCCTTAGTTTCCAATAGGACCCCGCTGCCACGGGAGGGTAGGACAAAAGATGTCATGCAAGTTCTTTTCCATAAGCACGTATGACTATATTCTGAATACATGCCGAAATTACATTGATGAATTGGAGCTAGTTCTGTGTCACACTATGTTATGATCATTACATGACGAACCGTATCCGGCATAATTATCCATCACTGATCCGATGCCTACGAGCTTTCCATATACTGGTTCTCGCTTATTTACTTCCCCGCTCTTACTGTTACAATCACTACAAAATACCAAAAACATTACTTTTGCTGTCTTTAATTTTGTTACCGTTACCACCACTATCATATTACTTTGCTACTAAACACTTTGCTGCAGATACTAAGTTTCCAGGTGTGGTTGAATTGACAACTCAGCTGCTAATACTTGAGAATATTCTTTGGCTCCCCTTGTGTCGAATCAATAAATTTGGGTTGAATACTCTACCCTCGAAAACTGTTGCGATCCCCTATACTTGTGGGTTATCACGGACCTTGTGCATACTCAAGTACAGACGAGGAGACCATGGAGATCCCAAGGACCAAGGCCAAGTGTGCGCGGTAGCGAAGGAAGGGGAAGGAAGAAGAGCCAGCTGCTACAGTGGCCGGACATCCGGCCCTAGCCCGAACATCCGGCCCGACCCTCGGAAATCCGGCCCCTTCCTATGCACAGAGCTCCGAAAGCGACCCCGACAGCCCAGACATCCGGCTCCTCCCGAAGCCCCGGACATTTGGCCTCTTCGCCTGGATATCCAGCCCCGCCTATCCAGAGAGCACAGGAATTGGGCAAGTCTAGCCCGGACAACCGGCCAGAGGCCCGAACATCCGGCTCTTCGTGAGCCGCCGGACATCCGGCCCCTGCCTGTGCGCAGAGAATGGGCCAAGGGCCCATGTATCCTCTCCCACTTACCCCTTTGTGGCTAAGGCCTATATATACGCCTCCACCACCTCCTAGTTAGGGTTAGCCATGTGATAGCTCATATTAGAGATAGAGCTTTGCTCATCCACTTGGTTACTTCTCCATTGGATTCCACGACGTCTTCGGAGAAGATCCCCCCAAGCGGATTCAAGACCCCTCACGGGAAGACCCCCTCAAGGCCTCCTCAAGGAGATGAACTAGTTACCTCTTGTATCGTCCCTTGTTGGATTTCGATCGTGTATATCTTTGTGTTTCGAGGATCTAGCACATGTGTAATCGAATCTTGTTGGTTTGAGTGATTCTCTCGTGTTTCCCCTCATGTTTTCCCTCGTGTTCTTCCTGTTCTTCGCGGGATCCGCTCCAATCGTGAAAGATCGGGCATCTAAGGTTCCACCCTACATCACATCACATGCAATCAAAATATGTCACATGATATGGCCATCATCATCTTGTGCTTTTGATCTCCATCTCCAAAGCATCGTCATTATTTCCATCATCACCGGCTTGAAACCTTGATCTCCATCATTGCGTCGTGGTCGTCTCATAAACTATTACTTCTACAACTATTGTTAACGCGCAGCGATAAAGTAAAGCAATTACATGGCATTTGCATTTCATACAGTAAAGAGACAACAATAAGGCTCGTGCCGGTTGCCGATAACTTACAAAACATGATCATCTCATACAATAATGTATATCACATCATGTCTTGACCATATCACATCACAACATACCCTGCAAAAATAAGTTAGACGTCCTCTACTTTGTTGTTGCAAGTTTTACGTGGCTGCTACGGGCTTCTAGCAAGAACCGTTCTTACCTACGCAAAAACCACAACGGTGTTTCATCGAGTTTGTTGTTTTAACCTTCTTCAAGGACCGGCCGTAGTCAAATTCGATTCAACTAAAGTAGGAGAAACAGACACCCGCTAGCCACCTTTATGCAAAACTAGTTGCATGATAGTCGATGGAACCGGTCTCATGTACGTGGACATGTAAGGTTGGTCCGGGCAGCTTCATTCCACAATACTGCCGAATAAAAACAAGATGTTGGTGGTAAGAAGTATGACTATCACCGCCCACAACTCTTTGGGTTCTACTCGTGCATATCATCTAGGCATAAACTTGGCTCATGATGCCACTGTTGGGAATCGTTGCATGGAAAAAAAAATCTACGCACACGCAATGATCTATCCATGGAGATGCATAGCAACAAAAGGGAGAGAGTGTCTACGTACCCTCGTAGACCGTAAGCAGAAGCATTTCTCAACGCGGTTGATGTAGTCGAACTTCTTCGAGCTTCAACCGATCAAGTAGCAAACGCACGGCACCTCCGCGTTCTGCACACGTTCAGCTCGGTGACGTCCCTCCCCTTCTTGATCCAGTAAGATGTCGAGGTAGTAGATGAGTTCCTTCAGCATGACGGCGTGGTGACGGTGATGGTGAAGTGATCCTCGCAGGGCTTCGCCTAAGCACTACGAAAATATGACCGTGGGTGTAAACGGTGGAGGGGGGCGCCGCACACGGCTAAACAATTGTCTTGGGTGTCCTAGGCGCCCCCCACGTATATAAAGGTTGGAGGGGAAGGGGAGAGGCCAGGAGGCGCCCCAAGTAGGACCAAATCCTACTCGGGCTCCTCCCTAGCCGCGCCCCCCTGCCATATATGTCGGAGGGAAGGAAAGAGAGGGGGAGAGGGAAGGAAGGGAATCCTATTCCTCTCTTTCCTTTCCCTTTCCTTTTCCTTCTCCTCCTTGGCCGGACCATATGGGGGACGCACCAGCCCCTTGTGGCTGGTGCGTTTCCCCTATTGGCCCATAAGGCCCATATCTTTTGCCGGGGGTGCTCGAAACCCCTTCCGGTGACCTGATAAGTACCCGGTACCCCACGAAACACTTCCGGCGTCCGAATACTATCGCACTATATATATCAATATTTACCTGTCAACCATTTCGAGACTCCTCTTCATGTCTGTGATCTCATCCGGGACTCCGAACAACATTGGGTCACCAAATCACATAACTCATATAATACTATATCGTCATCGAACGTTAAGCGTGCGGACCCTACGGGTTCGAGAACTATGTAGACATGACCGAGACACCTCTCCGATCAATAAACAATAGCGGAACCCGGATGCCCATATTGGCTCCTACATATTCTACAAAGATCTTTATCGGTCGAACCATTATGACAACATACGTAATTCCCCTTGTCCATCGGTATGTTACTAGCTGAAAGTGCGTTATATCGACTAGAGGGGGGGGGGGTGAATAGGCGATTTTTATGAATTCTTCACTGAGGAATTTGCCGATGAGGAAATTCCTTAGCGAAGAATTACTTGCAATGAATAAGTACTCGAAGTAAACATAACAGATTACAAGCATAGTCATCATGATGAAATGAAGACAATCACAGTACGTAAAACGTAATCACAGGATAACACAGGATGAAGACAAAGCGGTGAAGAAATTGAACTGAGGAAATTGAGAAAGTCTTGATCAAAGTCTTCAAACACAGATATAAACAAATACTCAACACAAGAATGAGGAAATGAAAGGGTTGAGGAAATAGAACCGATTAGGTTGGTGAAGACAATGATTTGGTAGACCAGTTCCAACTGCTGTCTCGGTTATGTACGTCTGTTGGAGCGGTGAGTATTTAAACTCGAGGACACACAGTCCCGGACACCCGATCACCGAAAGCACGCAGCTCAGACACCAAGTCCTCACCGTATTCTCCTTGAACTAAGGTCACACAGACCTCGTCCAATCACTCGTGGTAAGTCTTGAGGCGACTTCCAAACCTTCACAGACTTGGTCACTCGGCGATCCACAATTCCTCTTGGATGCTCTAGACCATGACGCCTAACCGTCTGGAAGAAGCACAGTCTTCAAAGGTAACAAGCGTCGGATCCACGCAGATCAATTTCTTCGATGATGCTCAATCACTTTGGGTTTGTTGGGGTTTGGTTTTGGGTTTTTCCTCACTTTTGGGTTTTTCTCACTTGGGTTTTTCGCTCAAAGTCCTCGAGAGGATGGGTTGCTCTCAAATGACAAGTGTCAAGTTCTCTCGGAGCAAGCCAACCAGCTAGTGGTTGTAGGGGCGGCTATTTATAGCCTAGGGAGCAGCCCGACATGATAAGACATAAATGCCCTTCAATGATATGACCGTTAGGTGGATAAGATATTTTGTGACGGTGGCCAAGAAGACAAGAACGGTCGGAAATTTGACTCTCAAATTCCTCGGGGCTATCATGTTCCTCCTTTGTGTAGGCAATTCGCACTAGCGAATTCCTAACTCCTCGGTCGAACAAATTCTTCAAATGACCGGAAGAGCTTCGTCTACATCATTGAAGAAATTGACTGAATCATATGAGATTTCCAAAAGCTTCACTCGAAGGGATTGGTAGGTGTAGGATTTTGAGTTGAGCATCAAACGGAAATTTTTCCTTAGTATTTCCTCGACCCCCTTTAACAAGACGGTGTTTCCTATGACTCAAGAAAGAGAAAATGAAACTACGAAAACAAAAGTCTTCACGCTTCATGTTCCTCAAATGAATACCAAGTCTTCAAGGTCACACCAATTTCTTCACTTTCAAAGTCTTGAAAGTCTTCGTAATATCAAAGTCTTCGGATGAAGAACTTCATTTTAGGGTCGACTTTCTCAGTAAATATCAAACTCCTCATAGACTTATAGACTGTGTACACTCACAAGCGCATTAGTTACTTAACCTATAAGTCTTCAATACACCAAAATCACTAAGGGCACTAGATGCACTTACAATCTCCCCTTTTGGTGATTGATGACAATATGGGTTAAGTTTTCAACGAGGATAAACATATGAATTGTAAATACCGATAATGAGGAATTTGATTGCAAGATATAGAAGAACTCCCCACGAAGATGTGCATAGTGAGGAATTTGCTTTTGAGGCAATGCACACTTGAAGAATTGAATCATGGAGATCTCCCCTATATCTTGTAATTCATACACGCATTTGACATATAATATGAAGAATTTGAAATGCATGATGAAATATGGTGCTTGATGAAATTCAGCATGAGGAATCATAGCACATAAAGTATCAGAGCACAAGTAGATTTGCTATGAAGCATAGTGCAAAATCATAATGCATCAAAAGTATCAAAGCACCATAGGGTTTAAGCTTACAACTCGATCCAATAAAAGTTTCAGAAGAACGAGAGTTGTAACTTAACACAAAAAAAAAACTGTATATAGGCAATAAACTAGACCCGCTTGAAGACTAACTCAAATTTATCCCCCTTTGTCATCGAATGACCAAAAGGATCGAACCGAGGACTAACGCTCTTGAAGAATATCAAGTTGAAGACGGAGCGCCAAAGATTGTCGGGGTTGTTTGTTGAAGTAGGACCAGCATGGTGTCTTCCAAGTCTTCATTTTCATCGATTGTCGCGAGATGAAGAATAGGAGCTAGCCACCAAGGAAGGAACTTTGACCTTCTTGAATTTCTTCGGAGGAGGTGCAGACCAGTCAAATTCTTCCTTGAGACCCATTGAAGTCAGTTCTTCTTCACTGTAGACATGTGAAAGAACAGCCCAGGTGCGCTTGAAGGTTTCATGAAGGTAGAAGTGGTTTTTCTTCACTGCATTGTGTGTTGAGGTCATGTTGTGAAGAATTGAACCAAACTGACGCTTGACCCATTTATGATTGCGATCAACCTTCCGATGAAGGCGAGGAGTAACTCACGATCGATCATCACCACAGGTGCGATTGCTTGAGGACTTTGCTTGACCGAGGTATTTCTTGGTGAGTCATGTGTGGCGAGTCATCATTGGTGGAGTAGGAGGCTGCTTTGCGAAACTGTCCATCCAATGGACGAATGCCTTCATCGATCACAATGTAGCCTTGCCCTTGTCATCATCTCGAGGTAATTGTCCGTTTGAGGACTTCAATCGAGGCGGTAGCTGCAGTGGTTCAAAGTATCGACTTTGTAATTGAGTGAAGACCTTGACTGATGAATCTCATAATCCAAAGGCGCATAAGGCTTCAGCTCAAATGGTGACATAGCAATGTTCGCCAGAGTCCTCATGAAGAAATCATGGAAGTTGACGGGAACGCCATGGATGATGTTGAAAAGCATATTCTTCATGATGCCAACGACTTCTTCATCATTCGAGTCGTGGCCTTTGATAGGACTCATAGTCTTTGTCAGAATCCGATAGACTATCCGAGGCACATATAACAATTCCTTGACGAGGAATTTGGTTCTTGGTGCCTGTCTTGGCTTCAAAGGCTTCATCAGCACTTGCATATAGTGATTTGAAAGTTCTTTTTCTTCATAGATACGACGTGCACCATCAAGCGGAGGACTGAGTGGTAGAAACGCGAAGCAATTCAATTGCAGGTGCCTTGTAGTGAGTATTTTCGGTCATCCAATCTAAGACCCATGAATTTATGTCTTGAGCGTCTCCGGTGATATGCGGGGTTGCATAGAACTGAAGAATTAGCTCTTCATTCGATCCACAAATATCGGTCTGAAGTTTAGAAGTCTGCGTCGTAAAGAACACCGAGGATCGCTCAAAGCACAGCGGTGACTCCATATCCACATGAGGAATATGAGCATGATCGAAGATTTTATCCTTGTTGAAGAGCACTGAGGAATAGAAGTTGGCTTGGTGGCAGTCCGAGCGCCTCTTCCTAATGCGGCGAGAATCATAAGGATTATATTCGGTGAAGAAAGCGTGCTCGGCAAAAGAAATCTTCAGCCTTGAACTTTTGCTTGGATGAGAATGGATTCCTTTGCTTGGGCGGAGGGGTGTCGATGAGTTGCATCACCACCTCGGGAATCACAAGTTCAGTTTCTTGACTGAGGAATTTCTTGCTCCTCAACTTGTGCGGTCGAGGATTAGCAAAGCAGCAGTAGTTTCATCAGACTAGTGGCTGGAATTTCTTCATGCACGTAACCGGTGGGTTGATTTTCTTGCAGTCTATTTGAACAGTTTGTGCAGGGAGTGAGGAACTTGTTGGAGCGGGGTGAAGAGAGGAGTATTGGGATGCTGATTTTCCCAAAAGTCATCATTGATCACCGTGTGGTGCATCCAATATCCACATCTTCATCTTCAATTTCCTCGACCGGCTGAGGAATTTCATAGTCTGATGAGGAATAAGCGGGGTTGAAGGGATGACATCCACTTCAATTTCTTCATCAAGCTGCTCGGCGAAGCGGCGGTGATGTTCTTCATCGGATCCGATGGGATCTCGTATTCTTCTCCAAAAGGAACAACTTCCTTTGATGGTATGGAGGAAATTGGAACATCATCAATTAGTTTTTGAATGAGCTGGTCATTGGCTTCATTTTCTTCACAGTAGAAGAATCGGCGCGGTGGCGCTTTCCTTTTCTTCACAGCCTCGTTCTGCGGCCTTGGTTTTCTTCACATCAAAAGCGGATGGAAGAATTGGAGATGGAGTTAGGCGCGAGGAGGTGAGGAATTTGGTTCGATTACTTGAGTAATGGCGATGCGCTTCCTGTCTTGAGCAATTTCTTGAGCGCACCACTAGTGGGTGCCACAGCAATTTCTTCGGTGGTGGAATGGGATCATCAGCCACGGAATCGCGTTTTCATCGGCGGGCTGAAACGTCATCAGCGGTGGCATTTTCTTCAAGAGGGCTGAGCCGAGGCTACAACTGAGGAATTTCATGTTGCATTGGAACAGAACATTTGTGAGATTCTTCGTCGGGTTGTGAATCATCCTTGGCTCCTTGCCAATCGCATTGAATGAATCGAAGTTTTTGCCGAGGTTTTGAATTTTAGTCTGGACTTGGAGAAGCTCCTCGTGTGTCATCTTGACAACGTTTTCTTGAGAACTTCTCCTTCCTATATTGAGCCTTTTGATTTCCCTCGCCTTTTCATACTTCCATTTTTCTTCAGCTATGAAGTGAGTCAACATATGACTTTGACCAGGTGTCAAGTGAAGGTCGAGCGGAGGGTATTGGGATCATTGTGCCGTAGATCAATAAAGTCGAGGACTATCTTCGGGTCCAATAGCGATGTACAGATGTACCTTTGGCTCTAGCGGCCCTTGCTTGACGGTCTCGATGATTTCTGCGAGTTCTTCATCGATGCCTCATCATCGATGGCACATGGAATGCAACCATTTTCTTCGTCGGGCTAGGCGAGGACCTCGACCATTTGTTGCTTTGGTCTTCAAATGAGTCGGACCAGTTGAAGAAATGGGAGCTGGCGAGAACTTGCAGAGATGCTCGAGGCAATTGAAAAGCCAGATCCTTTGACATGTAGCTAGGTGCACGAGGCCCAAGGTTTTGACGGAGCTGTTGAGGACTTTGGTGGAAGCAGCAGCAGTTTGAGGAATTTGCTTGGAAGGTCTTCTTGAGGAACTTGGCCGTGAGGCGCAGATGATGAAGCACTTGGCTTATGAGCAGGCTTCTTTTGCATTGATTTCCTCGGTTTGACCGAGACCTGCAATGGCGATAGCGGCGTAATCCTCATTGAATTTCTTCACCGCCTCCTTTGCTTGCTTTGCCAATTTTGCTTGGCGTTTAGCCCATTCCTCGAGAAAGTCCTCACCTCGTTTGATGCTTGTGGGATCAGCTATTTGGCCAGGTGTCAAAGGAGCTCTTGGGCATGGAGGATTAAGAGCGAATTTCTTCATGTACTTAGGAGTTACATATCTATATTCCTCCATTCCGTGCCCATCTCCGTTCAATCTTCAATACGCACCTTGCGTTGATTTTTACTTTCTTCATCTGGTGTGCGATGGTCGGCATATATATCCTCGGGGATTTCAAATGCTGTCATAACCTCTGGTTTCTTTCCTCCCCTTGCGGCTTCTTACCATCTGCCATTTTCTTGATTGAGGAAATTGAACAATTGAGTTCTCACGAAGAAGTGTGCAGTTTTTCTTCGAGGAACGCTGCAAATGAGTTAAGTTGATGAGAACCTAGTGATTCATTGACGGACATTTGTACCGTGAATGCAGTATAGGTGCGAGGAATTTGGAGAGGTCATATGCGTTCTTAGAAGGTTTTCAAAAGAACAAGTTTTGAGGATTTTGACCAGATGAACCTTGAAGAATTTCAATAAGCGTTCTTTTTCTTAGGTTCCAGAGTTGTATAGATCGAAGATCCACACAATTGAGGAATCTTGAAGAAAATCATAGCTTAGAGAAATGAGTCAAGAGATTCGAGGTGTTCATATGTGTGAAGATTTGAGGAATAAACACTTTTGAAGAATTTGAAGAAAATTTGAGAATCAAAGCGAGTAATAAAAGTAACTTTTAATTACCCGAAGTGAAGAACACGACGAACTGAGATGAACAGTATGGAAGTTCGTCTGCTCGGATCTTCCACACCCTAACTTGGTGAGGAAGACAGCTACGGCTGACGGCGGAGTGAAGATTTCCGCGGTCGGGCGCGAGTACGTCGGCGACGAGGTCAAGGCGAAGCTTTTCCTCACCGGCGACGACGGAGAAGCGGCGACGCTTAGGGTTTGAGGAACTCGGCGGGAGAGAGAGGTCGGCGAGTAAAAGAGTGAGGAAGGGAGAGGGATATTTATAGGCGTGGTGAAAAGCGGGTCGCTCAAGATTTAGGACGAACATGCCTGACCATTTCCTTCTCACGACGTGTGTCACCCACGTCTTGTGTAGTGGAGATCGTGTACGATCGTGGGTGAATAAAGTAATGCATCGTGGGATGCGGAACGGTTTGAGCGGCAAAAGCGAAGGTTTGGATAAGATTCGTTTTAAAGTTCCGTTCGCAATTTCTTCGGTATCAAGGACACAGTGAAGATTTTGAGCGAGTTTCAAAGTAGAACACATGAAGAATTTGTGAATGGATTGGGTTGAAGTATAGCATAGAGGGAAGGGTCCGATCACATTCACTTAGCATAAAAAGCGACTTGAGGAAATAGCCATAAGTGAATCTTTGTAGAGGACATAAACCCATATATATATATAGCCAATGAAGAAAGGCAGCGGAAATAGTGAAGATTTTGCAAAGTTGAAGAATTTGAAAAAGCTGAAGAATTTCAATCTTGAGGAAAAACTCAAATTAAAGATTTCAACTTTGGTGGTGGCGTGACCCACCGTATAAGAATGATGATTTCAGACACAGCGTACAATTGTCGTAGGGTTACGAGAATCAATTTCTTCATTAATTTCTTCACACTTAGAGTGTTGTTCTTCATTGATTGAAGAAAAGCGTTTCTTCATGTGTTGCACATCTAAGTCATCAATTTTGCATAAGTGTTAGGATGTGTGTCCTTTTCAAAGAACATTCAAGATTCTAAGATATTTAGCTCACACCGCAACTTGCTAAATTTCTTCTCATCCAAGGGCTTAGTGAAGATATCAGCTAGCTGTTCTTGATCTTCACGTGCTTTCGATGGAGATGTCGCCTTCAACACATGATCACGAAGAAAATGATGACGAATTTGAATGTGCTTTGTCTTCGAAAGTGCTGAATCGGGTTGTGAGCAATCTTGATGGCACTCTCATTGTCACAATAGAGATGCACATTCTTCACGTTGATGTCGTAGTCCTTGAGGGTTTGCTTTATCCATAGCAATTGAGCACAACACGAGCCAGCAGAATGTATTCAGCTTCCGCGATGAAGCGGTGATACGCAATTCTGTTTCTTCGAGGACCAACGGACCAAAGATCGTCCGAGGAAATGACAAGTACCAGATGTTGACTTGCGGTCCACACGATCACCGGATAGTCGAGTCGAGAATATCCAATGAGATCAAAAGTAGAGCCCTTGGGGTACCATAATCCTAGTGTTGGTGTGTGAGCTAGATATCGAAGAATATGCTTCACAGCCTTATGGTGTGATTCCTTGATTGTAGCTTGAAATCGGGCACACATGCAAACAGTAAGCATTATATCTGGCCTAGATGCACATACGTACAATAAGGAACCAATCATGGAGCGGTATACCTTGTGATCAAGTCAATACCATTTTCATCGATTGCATAGATGGCCATTTGTGGGCATAGGAATTTTGACACCTTTGCAGTCTTGCATGCCGAATTTCTTCAGGACATCTTTGAGGTATTTCTCCTGAGATATGAATATGCCATTGTGTTGTTGATTTAATTTGAAGACCTAAGAAGAATTTCAACTCTCCCATCATAGACATTTGATATTCTTCACTCATCATGTAGGCAAATTCATCACTATAGCGTTGGTCAAGACAAACAAAGATAATATCATCAACATATATTTGGCACACAAAAGTTCACCATCATAAGATTTAGTAAAGAGAGTAGGATCGAGTGAACCGGTGTGAAGCCATTCTTCATGAAGAATTCCTTCAATGTATCATACCACGCCGAGGGGCTTGCTTGAGGCCATAGAGGGCCTTATTGAGTCTGAAGACTTTGTCGATTCTTTGGATCTTCAAAACACAGGGGTTGAGCAACATATACTTCTTCCTCAAGCTTACCATTGAGGAATGCACTTTTCACATCCATTTGATATAAAGTGATATTGTGATGGTTAGCATAGGCGAGTAATATGCGAATAGACTCAAGTCTAGCGACATGTGCAAAAGTTTCATCAAGTCAATTCCTTCAACCTGCGTGTAGCCTTGAGCTACTAGTCGTGCCTTATTCCTCACCACAAGACCATTTTCATCTTGCTTGTTGCGATAGATCCACTTTGTGCCAATGATATTATGCTTGCGAGGATCTGGACGTTTGACCAGTTCAGACACCTTTATTGAGCTCGAGCGATGTAATTCTTCTTGCATGGCCTGAATCCACTCGGCTCGTAAATGCTTCATCTACCTTAGAGGGCTCTGTGATAGAGACAAAAGCATAGTGCCCACAAAAGTTAGATAAATGTGAAGCTTTTGGTAGCGTGAGAGGACTGGCGCTTCAATGTCATCGATGATCTTGTCAACTTGCACTTCTTTTGCAACGCGAGGATGAGCTGGTTGTCGTCGAGGAATTTGATCATTTTCCTCAAAGACCATTTTCTTGACATTATCTTCAGGTGCATCAGCTCGACGTTCTTCACGTCTGTGAATGAATTCTTCAGCAGTTTCTTCAAGATGGGAATGACGTCCTCGGTTGCCTTGAACCTGATAGAATCCTCGGTGCTTTGGTTCGTCTAACCACGGAAGGTAGGTGCTCTCTTTGCGAGCCATTAGTTTCATCGAACCGCACATCTACAGTGTCAACAATCTTGTGAAGAGCGATGTTGAAGACTACAGTAGGTGTGCGAGTCCTTTCCGTAACCAAGCATAAAACCTTCATGTGCTTTCGGTGCAAATTTAGAGTTGTGGTGAGGATCTCTAATCCAGATTTAGCAATCAAGACTTTGAAGTAACTTACATTAGGTTTCTTGTCGGTGAGGAGTTCATAGGCAGTCTTCTTGAAGAATTTGTGAAGATATACTCTGTTGATGATGTGGCACGCAGTTGTCAATTGCTTCAATCCGAAATGACTAGGCGTTTTGTATTCATCAAGCATAGTGCGAGCCATCTCAACAAGAGTTCTGTTCTTGCGCTCCACGATGCCATTTCTTTGAGGAGTATAAGGAGCGGATAACTCATGAGTGATACCAAGTTCATCAAGATAGTCATCAAGACCGAATTCTTGAACTCGGTTCCATTGTCACTCCCCGATGTGCTTGATCTTCACACCAAAGTTAGTTGAAGCCCTCGAGGAAAATCGTTTGAAGATTTCCTGCACTTGATTTTTGTAAGTAACAATGTGTACCCATGTGTAACGAGAGTAATCATCAACAATAACAAAGCCATATAGTGATGCTTCATTAACGATAGCTGAATAATGATTGGGACCAAAGAGGTCCATGTGAAGCAATTCAAGGGACGAGTAGTGGTCATGATAGTCTTCACTGGATGCTTGGCCTTGGTCATTTTTCCAGCTTCACAGTTCCGCATAGGTGATCCTTGAGGAATTTGACATTCTCAATGCCAATGACATGCTTCTTCTTCGCATGGCGTGTGCAAATTCCTCATGCCTGCGTGACTCGTCGATGCCATAGCCAGCCTTCTGAAGCTTTTGCAAGTAGGCACACGGCTGGTTGTGGTCCTGTAGAGAAGTCAACAATATACAAGTCTCCTCTCCTAAAGCCTTCGAAGACTTTGGAATTGTCGACTTCCATAATCACAACACAACGATACTTGCCAAAGATAACAACCATATCAAGATCACAAAGCATTGAGACCGACATGAGGTTATATCCTAAAGACTCAACAAGCATGACTTTGTCCATGTGCATGTCCTTAGAGATAGCAACCTTACCAAGTCCCAATACCTGACTTTTGCCTTTGTCGGCAAAGATGATATGCTTGAGATGTGACGGTGATAAGGTAGCATCCATCAATAGATTCTTGTCACCGGTCATGTGATTTGTACATCCACTATCGAGAACCCACTCAGTGGCTTTGGGTTGATCATCCTGCGGATGAATTAGTACAACTTACGATCTCATATACTTCATCAGTGAAGAATATGATATCAAGTTCATCAGATGAATTTCATCGATCGAGATTCAGCTAAGCGGTAGGAGGACGTGTGAAATGAAAGTCCATTTCATCATGATTAGCTGCGTCCTTTCGAGCATTTTGTCGTGCCCCCAAAGAAATTCTTCAGACGTTTAGGCACGCCCGAGACCTGACCTCGCAGAAGAGATTAGTTCTTTTTCTTCACCACCCACATCTGAAGGGGTGGCAAAGAGTTCATCATTCTGCGAGCACCATACGAGAATGGTGGCATAGAGGCCAAACCATTTCGTTTCACATAAGAGGGGTTAGGGTAAGCATATGAATAAGCACAGAAATTCTTCGAGGACTTATGAACATATTGGTTTGAAGAATAATGCACATATTCATAGCCCTTAGCTCTACCCTGCGAAACAGAGTTGTTAGCACGATGATAATCATATGAGAACTTTGATCCTTTTGAGGAATTTGATCCACGTGAGGAATTTGGTCCGTATGAGGACTTGGATCCATATGAAGAATTTGGTCCATATGAAGAATTTGATCTGGGGTTCCTATTCTTCACCGGGTGGTGTCATGAGGACATTCACACGAAGACTTTCAAGGCACTTCTTGGGAACCCAGATTTTCTTCATAGGGGAACCGTTCCTGCAGTTAGTGCCAACATATCTAGCAAATACTTCACCATTCCGATTTTTGAACAGTTTATAGTTGGAGTCAAATGACTCATCAGCAGAATGAGGAAATTCGCACGAAAAACCAGATAAGGTAGATGGATCAACTGGAGGTCCCTTTGCAGCAACCCATGAGGTTTTGGGATACCGCTCGGGCTTCCAATACGTTCCATCGACATTGAGTTTCCTCTGAAGGCAATGCCCTCTTTCCTAGGGTTCCTATTGAGGATCTCGCTTTTAAGCACATCACAAAGAGTCGATGCCCTTTGAGGCTTTTGTACATGCTGTCATGTACAATTCCTTCGATCTGCATCGTCGGTGATACTAGCAATGTCCTCAGATGAGGAATTAGTGATAGCAGAGGCAGGTGAAGAATTTATAACAGTTGAAGCATTTGAACATTCAGGTGAAGAATTAGCAGTTTCATGTTCAATGCACTTTAAGCATGGAGGAACAAATTCTTCTTGAGAAGCGCTGATTTGTTGAGCAAGTAATGAATCGCGCTCCTTCTGAAGATCTTCATAACTCACTCTTAGCTCCTCAAGATCTTGCTTTCTTTGAAGAAATTCATAAGAAAGTTTCTCATGATCAGATAAGAGAGTGTTATGATGACCTTGAAGGTTGTCAAGCCTAGATCAAGTCTCTGAAGATTTTCGATCGGGGCTTGAGTGCGATCCATTTCTTCACCTAACATATCATCACTCTTATCTAGCATGCTTTGAACTTTCTCAAAAGCCCTTTGTTGTTTTATAGCAATCTTAGCAAGTTTAGAGTAGCTGGGCTTGAGATCCTCATCAGATTCATTTTCACTAGATTCAGAGGAGGTGAAGTTCAAGACCTTAGCACCTTTTGCCATGAAGCAATAGGTGGGGCGTAGTCATCATCATCCTCATCGGGCTTGTCGGTAGTCGGTTTCTTGATGTTGAAGATGGACTTGCTAACAAAAGCGATGGCAAGAGCCGGACTAGCCACACCAGATTCGGATTCTTGAGACTCCTCCTCTTCCTCATTTTCCTCAGATTCAGCTTGAGTCCATTTCCTTGCCAATGAATGCCCGAGCCTTTTGGAGCTGCTCTTCTTGTGAGAAGAAGGTTTTGAGGATTTTGATGATGAAGATTTTGATGATTTCTTTTTCTTCTTCACGTCATCGTAACTGTAATCCTTGTGTTTCTTCTTTCTTAATTCCTTTTCCCATCGAGGACAATCTTGGATATAGTGACTAGGTTTCTTGCATTTGTGACAAAGTCTTCTCTTATAGTCACTAGATGAGGAATCACTGCTTCTTGAGGATTTTCCAAAGCGACCACGTCTTGAGAATTTCTGGAATTTCTTCACGAGCCGTGCTAGCTCCTGGCCAAATTCTTCAGGATCTCCTAGGCTACTACCGAGTCTTCACTCTCGGATTCGGACACGACCTTGGCCTTGAGGGCGTGTTTTTCCATAGCCGTAACCATAGAGATCTCTCTTTTGACAAATTTGGAACTCGTGAGTATTTAGCCTTTCAAGGATATCGGCAGGATCAAGAGACTTGTAGTCAGCTCGTTCTTGTATCATCGGTGCGGAGTATCAAATGAGGAATCAAGCGATCTTAGCAATTTCTTCACCACCTCATGGTCGGTGATGTTAGTGGCACCAGTGCTTGAAGCTCATTTGAGATGTCGGTGAAGGCGATCGAAGGTTTGTTGAACATTTTCGTTGTCGAGTCTTTTGAAGCGGTTGAAGAGATTCGAAGAACATCAACTCGAGAGTCACGCTGAGTTGAAACACCTTCATTTACTTTGGACAGCCTGTCCCGGATGAGTTTGGCGATTCCAAAGCACTCACTCTTCCATATTGACCTTTGCTCGAGATGGCCACATATGATATTCTTCGCTTGAGAATCGAGTTGCTTGAATCTCTTCACATCAAGATCATTCGTGAGAAAGTGTGGTGAGGAAACACCTTTTGTCACAACATACCGTAGATCGTTGTCAATTGCTTCAAGATGCATTCGCATTTTGTTCTTCCAAGAGGGTAGTCCGTCCCATCGAAGGTAGGACACCCTGCCGAGACCTTGATCATACCGTGGTCGACATAACTAGAACTCCGGTGGTTAAACCAAAATCACACGTAACAAGGGAGTACCTTGCTCGATACCAATTGAAAGTGCGTTATATCGACTAGAGGGGGGAAGAATAGGCGATTTTTATGAATTCTTCACTGAGGAATTTGCCGGTGAGGAAATTCCTTAGCGAAGAATTACTTGCAGCAGAATAAGTACTCAGAAGTAAACATAACAGATTACAAGCATAGTCATCATGATGAAATGAAGACAATCATAGAGTACAGAAAACGTAATCACAGGATAACACAGGATGAAGACAAACAAACTGAAGAAATTGAACTGAGGAAATTGAGAAAGTCTTCAGTCAAAGTCTTCAAACACAGATATAAACAAATACTCAACACAGTAATGAGGAAATGAAAGGGTTGAGGAAATAGAACCAGTTAGGTTGGTGAAGACAATGATTTGGTAGACCAGTTCAAGCGATGTCTCGGTTATGCGTCTGGTTGGAAGCGGTGAGTATTTAAACTTCGAGGACACACATCCGGACACCCGATCCTTGAAAGCACGCAGCTCGGGACACCAAGTCCTCACCGTATTCTCCTTGAACTAAGGTCACACGAGACCTCGTCCAATCACTCGTGGTAAGTCTTGAGCGACTTCCAAACCTTCACAGACTTGGTCACTCGGCGATCCACAATTCCTCTTGGATGCTCTAGACCATGACGCCTAACCGTCTGGAAGAAGCACAGTCTTCAAAGGTAACAAGCGTCGGATCCACGCAGGATCAATTTCTTGATGATGCTCAATCACTTTGGGTTTGTTGGGGTTTGGTTTTGGGTTTTCCTCACTTTTGGGTTTTTCTCACTTGGGTTTTTTCTCAAAGTCCTCGGAGGATGGGTTGCTCTCAAATGACAAGTGTCAACTTCTCTCGGAGCAGCCAACCAGCTAGTGGTTGTAGGGGCGGCTATTTATAGCCTAGGGAGCAGCCCGACATGATAAGACATAAATGCCCTTCAATGATATGACCGTTAGGTGGATAAGATATTTTGTGACAGCGCCAAGAAGACAAAGAATCTGGCCGGAAATTTGACTCTCAAATTCCTCGGGGCTATCATGTTCCTCCTTTGTGTAGGCAATTCGCACTAGCGAATTCCTAACTCCTCGATCGAGAACAAATTCTTCAAATGACCGGAAGAGCTTCGTCTACATCATTGAAGAAATTGACTGAATCAGTATGAGATTTCCAAAAGCTTCACTCGAAGGGATTGGTAGGTGTAGGATTTTGAGTTGAGCATCAAATGGAAATTTTTCCTTAGTATTTCCTCGACCCCTTTAACGATGCGGTGTTTCCTATGACTCAAGAAAGAGAAAATGAAACTACGAAAACAAAAGTCTTCACGCTTCATGTTCCTCAAATGAATACCAAGTCTTCAAGGTCACACCAATTTCTTCACTTTCAAAGTCTTGAGAAAGTCTTGAGAATATCAAAGTCTTGGATGAAGAACTTCATTTTTAGGGTCGACTTTCTCTGTAAATATCAAACTCCTCATAGACTTATAGACCTGTGTACACTCACAAACGCATTAGTTACTTAACCTATAAGTCTTCAATACACCAAAATCACTAAGGGGCACTAGATGCACTTACACTAGCCCGAGATTCGATCGTCGGTATCTTCATACCTAGTTCAATCTCGTTACCGGCAAGTCTCTTTACTAGTTCCGTAATACATCACCTTTTGACTAACTCCTTAGTCATTTGCTTGTAAGCTTATGATGTGTACTACCAAGAGGGCCCAGAGATACCTCTCCGATACTCAGAGCGACAAATCCTAATCTCGATCTATGCCAACTCAGCTAACACCTTCGGAGATACATGTAGAGCATCTTTATAATCACCCAGTTATGTTGTGACGTTTGATATCACAAAAGGCATTCCTCCGGTATCCGGGAGTTGCATAATCTCATAGTCGAAGGAATATGTATTTGAGATGAAGAAAGTAATAGCAATAAAACTGAATGATCATAATGCTAAGCTAACGGATGGGTCTTGTACATCACATCATTCTCCTAATGATGTGATCCCGTTATCAAATGACAACTCATGTCCATGGTTAGGAAACCTTAACCATCTTTGATCAATGAACTAGTCAAGTAGAGGCTCACTAGGGACATGGTGTCTGTTTATGTATTCACACATGTATTTAGGTTTCCGATCAATACAATTCTAGCATGAATAATAAACTTTTATCATGAATAAGGAAATATGAAATAACAACTTTATTATTGCCTCTAGGGCATATTTTGTTCAGCTTCTCACCGCCGGACTTACGGATATCGATCATGCGGTCACCGAGGTGGATCTCACCACCCAGTTCCTCCACCACATCGACAAACGCCTTGACACCATCCGCATCGTTTTGGGAGACACCGTTCCCTTGCCGCCGTTCGAGACGGTGTTATCCCGCCTCAAGCTAGCGGAGGAGAGCCTGGCCCAGCGCACCGCCGATGAGCCCGTCACCATCCCCTCCATCGCCAGCGGTTCCGCTCCTCCTGGGAACTCGTCCGGCCAGGCCGGCCCGTCGCGCACCCGCACCGGTGATTGCGGTGACCGCTCCGTCGAGCGCGGTCCCGACCGCGACGGGCATGGGCACCAGCAAGGCCGCGGCTCCGGCACTCACCAGGAGGCTGGTGACCGTGGACGCGGGTGCGACTGTGGCCGTGGACGCGGCCGCGGTGATCAGGGGCAGCGCGGCTTCAAGAACTTCTCTGCGCCCGTGCCCAATCCCTACACGGGCTTGTTCACCCCCTACGAGATGGCACTGCCCAATCCGCGCCTCGGTTGGGTTCCTTCGAACTCTGCTGGCATGCTCGGTCCGCTTCTCGACTCGCATGCTCAGGCCTACCAGATGCAGTTCTCGGGCTACCCTGCGCCGCCTCCTCCACAATAGCCTTCGTGGGATCACCTCGCGATGCTTCATGCCGCCTACAACGCTCACGGTTTCCCCAACACTGGCTCTGCGCCAAATGAATGGTACCTCGACAGCGGCTCCACGTCCCACGTCACCGGCAACCCTGGTAACCTCGACCACTCTAATTCTTCTTTGAAGTGTCGTTTCTCTAGCATTGTTGTTGGCAATGGCACTCATCTTCCCATCCACTCTTCTGGATCCACCACCCTCCCTCCTCACAACTTTCATCTTAGAGATGTCTTATTTTCACCACATGTTGTTACTAGTCTCGTTTCTGTTCGTCAATTCACCAAAGATAACTCTTGCTCAATTGAATTTTTCCCCTATGCCTTTCTTGTGAAGGATCTTCGCACCAGGAGGGTAATCATGATCTCCGCTAGCTCTAGTGACATTTATCCTTTCTTCGGCAATAACAAGTCTTGGAGCACTGCCCTCTCCGCCACTGTCTCCACCGCGGACGTGTGGCACCGTCGTCTCAGCCACCCAAGCCCTCAAGCCATTTCGTCATTAGCCGCTCATGATTTTCTTTCTTCATGTAATAAACTTGTGCACACTCCATGTAATGCTTGTCAACTAGGCCGCCAACCTCGTCTCCCTTTTTCTTCATCTAGTAGTCAGATGTTTGCCCCTTTTCAGTTGATCCACTGCGATTTATGGACAAGCCCCATTGTAAGTTTTTCCGGATATCAATACTATTTGATTGTGCTTGATGATTACACACATTTTTCTTGGTCCTTTCCACTCGTCACAAATCGGACACTTCCTCCACGCTGCAACGCCTTTTCTCCTTCGTTCGTACCCAATACAACGTGATCATTAAAGCATTACAATGTGACAACAACGGTGAGTTCATCAACTCCACCTTGCGCACTTTCTTCTCCACCAACGGTATTTCCTACCGGTTTTCATGCCCTCACACCTCTCCTCAAAATGGTAAGGCCGAGCGCCTCCTTCGCACTAGTAACGGCATTGTTCGCACTCTCCTTATTCAAGCTAATCTCACCCCGCCCTTCTGGGTCGAAGCATTGCATACTGCCACCTACCTCCTAAACCGACATCCATCTCGCACGGTTCACGGTCATAATCCCTACTACATGTTGCACGACATTCACCCCACCTACGATCATATTCGCGTCTTTGGTTGTCTTTGCTACCCCAACCTCTATGCCACAAGTGCCCACAAACTCTCTCCTCGCTCCACTCGTTGTGTTTTTCTCGGCTATCCCCTCGAGCACAAGGGTTATCGCTGTTACGATCTCGCCACTCGACTGTCATAGTCTCATGTCACGTAATTTTCGATGAGAGCACTTTCCCGTACGAGCCTCCCACACCTTCGCCCTCACAGCAGCCTACCACAACAAATCCGGCGCAATCCCCATTCCTCCAACTGCCATATTCCCCCCAAACCTCGTACCCGTACCAGTCCACCCGCCTTGATGGAACGCCCCATGCACCGATGGGACACCACCATGCACGCCCATCCCGCCGCGCCAGCTGCCCCACAACCATGGCCCACCTTCCACGCGCAGCTTGCCCACTGGCTCGCACCCGTCCATCGATTCTCCCCCGCCCCACGCACTTGAAGGAAATATGCCCTAGAGGAAATAATAAAGTTGTTATTTTACATTTCCTTATTCACGATAAAGGTTTATTATTTATGATAGAGTTGTATTGATTGGAAACCTAAATACATGTGTGAATACATAAACAAATACCATGTCCCTAGTAAGCCTCTACTAGACTAGCTCGTTGATCAAAGATGGTTAAGGTTTCCTAACCATAGACATGTGTTGTCATTTGATAACGGGATCACATCATTAGGAGAATTATGTGATGGACAAGACCCATCCATTAGCTTAGCATATGGACCGTTCAGTTTATTGCTATTGCTTTCTTCATGTCAAATACATATTCCTTTGACTATGAGATTATGCAATTCCCGGATACCAGAGGAATACCTTGTGTGCTATCAAACATCACAACGTAACTGGGTGATCATAAAGATGCTCTCTGTGTATCTCGAAGGTGTTTGTTGAGTTGGCATAGATCGAGATTAGGATTTGTCACTCCAGTATCGTAGAGGTATCTCAGGCCCTCTCGGTAATACACATCATAGTTTGCAAGCAAATGGCTAAGGAGTTAGTCATGAGGTGATGTATTACGGAACGAGTAAAGAGACTTGCCGGTAATGAGATTGAACTAGGTATAGAGATACCGACGATCGAATCTCGGGCAAGTAACATACTGATGGACAAAGGGAATTACGTATGTTGTCATAACGGTTCGACCGATAAAGATCTTCGTAGAGTATGTAGGAGCCAATATGGGCATCCAGGTTCCACTATTGGTTATTGACAGGAGAGGTGTCTCGGTCATGTCTACATAGTTCTCGAACCGTAGGGTCCTTGACGCTTAACGTTAGATTGTGATATAGTGTTGTATGAGTTATGTGATTTGGTGACCGATTGTTGTTAGTCCTAGATGAGATCAAGGACATGACGAGGAGTCTCGAAATGGTGGATAGGTAAAGATTGATATATAGGACGATGGTATTCGGACAACGGAAGTTTTCGGAGGGTACCGGGTACTTATCGGGTCACTAGAAAGGAGTTTCGGGCACCCCGGCAAAGATATGGGCCTGATGGGCCAAGAGAGGGAACACACCAGCCCACAAGGGGCTGGTGCGCCCCTATAGAAGCCGACCCTATGAGGAGAAGGAAAGAGGGGAGGGAAAGGAAAGTGTGGAGTAGGACTCCCCCTTCCTTTCCTCTCCCCCCTCTTTCCTTCCCCCTTCTTCATACAAGGAAGGGGGGCAAGGGCAGGAGCCCTAGGGCCAGTGGCCAGCCCCTTAGGGCGTGCCTTGGCTGCCCTAGGCTGCCTCCTCTCCCCTCCCACCTATATATACACCTTCTATATTCTCCCATCCCCGAGGGAAGACCACTGCAGAAAAAAGAACTGCAAAATCCGATCCAATTTTTCGTAATCGATTAGTTACTCCAGAGAATGGGAGGCACTCTCTTCTTGCAAAATGCAGTTATGAAATCTGTAGTCTAGATGATTCTGGAGGGGGCACCACACAAGGACACAACATTGTCTCAGCCGTGTGCGGCACCCCCGTCCACCGTTTACTCCCTCGGTCATATTTTCGTAGTGCTTAGGCGAAGCCCTGCGGAGATCACATCACCATCACCGTCACCGTCGTGCTATCGGAACTGATCTACTACCTCGCCGTCTTGCTGGATCAAGAAGGTGGAGGACGTCCCCGAGTTGAACGTGTGCAGAACGCGGAGGTGCCGTGCGTTCGGTACTTGATCAGTTGGAGCGCGAAGAAGTTTGACTACATCAACCGTGTTGTCAAACGCTTCCGCTTACGGTCTACGAGGGTACGTAGACATACTCTCCCCCTCGTTGCTATGCATCTCCAGGGATAGATCATTGCGTCTTCGTAGAATTTTTTTGTTTTCCATGCAATGATTCGCAACAACACTATCTTGGGATGCGCCACCACTGAGTCTGTCGAGCCCCCCTGGATCATGTGCCCACCGCGTCTGCTCCACCTGCCCGCAGATCTCCATCAGATCACGCATCTTCCAGTTCTATCCCGGACCCCATGCAATCCTCCTCTGATTCCGCACCCTCCACTCCTACGCAGCCATGCCTCCCTGCTCTGGCACTGCCGATTAAACATCCTCACAATTCCCACAAAATGAAAACCCGGGCCAAGTCCGGTTTTTGCCAACCCAAATGCCTATTCCTTGCCAACACCACGTCTACCTCCATCTCACATATACCTCCCACGTACCGCTCCGCCCTCAAGGACCCAAATTGGCAACATGCAATGTATGAGGAATATGATGCTTTAATTAAGAATTTGACTTGGTCTTTGGTTCCCAAACCTGCAGGTGTCAATGTGGTAACTGGCAAGTGGATATTCTGCCATAAGTTCAACACCGACGGTACTTTGGCGCGTTATAAGGCCCGTTGGGTGGTTCGTGGCTTCACTCAATGCGAGGGTGTTGATTATGACGAGATGTTCAACCCGGCGGTCAAACCAGCCACCATTCGAGTTGTGCTCAGCATTGCCATGTCCAACTCCTGGCCCATTCACCAACTCGACGTCAAGAATGCTTTCCTCCATGGTGACCTCAAGGAGACAGTATATTGTGCTCAGCCCGCTGGTTTTGTGGACCACTCGCACCCCGATCATGTGTGTCTCCTTCGTAAGTCTCTCTATGGCTTAAAGCAAGCTCCCCGTACTTGGTTCCACAGATTTCGGTCCTTCTTATTGTCCCTTGGGTTTCTCGCTTCCAAGAGAGACTCCTCACTTTTCATTCTCCACCATGGTTCTCCCATTGCCTATCTCCTCGTCTATGTGGATGATATCATCCTCACCGCGAGCACACCACATACACTCCACCACGTCATCCATGCCCTCAAACAAGAGTTCTCCATGACCGATCTAGGCGAGCTTCACCATTTCTTGGGCATAAATGTCACTCCCAACACTCCTGGCCTGTTCTTGTGTCAACAACAATATGCTCTCGAAATTCTTGACCATGCCCACATGCTCAACTGCAAGCCTGTCTCCACCCCCGTCGACACACAGTCTAAACTGTCCGCTAGTGACGATGCACTCTTGGCCAATCCCACTATATACCGCGGCCTTGCTGGAGCTCTCTAATACCTCACCCTCACTCGGCCGGATCTCTCTTATGCGGTTCAGCAAGTGTGTCTCTTCATGCATGCACCACGTGACTCACACATGCAACTCTTCAAACGTATTCTTTGATATCTCCGTGGTACCTCACACTTCGGCTTGCAGCTATACAAGTCCTCCTCGCATGATCTTGTGGCATACACAGATGCTGACTGGGCTGGATGCCCGGACACATACAAGTCCACATCCGGATATTGCGTTTTCCTCGGGCAGAACTTGTCCTGATCATCCAAACGTCAAGCGACCGTGTCGCGTTCGAGTGTAGAGGCTGAATATCGCGGTGTGGCAAACTACGTCACCGAATCGTGTTGGCTGCGACAACTGCTAAATGAACTTCGGCCTCCCTCTCGAGCAACAAAGGTTTATTGTGACAACATCAGCGCTTCATATATTGCAACCAATCCCGTCCAACATCAGTGCACGAAGCATATTGAGATTGACCTCCACTTTGTCCGCGACCGTGTGGCACTTGGTGAAGCTCGCGTCCTCCATGTCCCGTCGAGTTCTCAGTTTGCGGACTTGTTCACCAAGGACCTTCCCTCACACCTCAACGTGTTCTCAGTTTGCGGACTTGTTCACCAAGGACCTTCCCTCACACCTCAACGTCCAACCGAATGGCGTTCCGGCTAAGGGGGGGGGGGGGTGGTGGTTAGCATGTAATATACCTGTGTATCCTCTTGTATATGTACACGTATTGTTTCCATGTATTTAGTATCGTGACTCACGCCCTGGCCCGCGTGCCACTTCTATCAGGCACTCAGTTACGACTCCTCTGTGTATAAGTTGTATCGGCTGTGATTGAATCAATACAGAGCACATTTTCATCACTCAACTTTTATAAATAAAACCATTTATAGCTTAAATATGAAAATGCATCTTATAATGATACTAATGATGTTGGCATTCTGGATGAAATGTTTTTCTCCACAAACTTGGTCGAAGTTTGCAAGGTTTGACTTAAAAAAATCTATATGCACATTACAGAACAAGGGAGTATAAAAAAATTGGTTTAGGGGGATTTGATAAAAAAAACTGCTCCAACAGGTCCTCACTTAGACTCAACACTCCTTGTGCCTGATGGTGGCCACTCGTTAACATCTTTGCGGAAGCAAAGAATGATAACATCAGTTTACGCACGGGCCTCCACTTCATCTCTTGCTGTAGTGATCTTCTCCATCATCGATAATGCTCATATTGTTACAAGTATAGTAGCGTTTAAAGATAGATATAAGGAGTTAGAGATAGATAACGTAATTTTTGTTTGGAAGGGCAAAATGCAGTATTATATACACGCATGATCCACAATATAATACACACACACACACGCACACACAATTCTATGTATGGCCCAGTTGCACACACAGCTGTATTATGTGTGTAGGATCCCTAATAAATCAATGCTTTTGACAGCAGTTAACCAAGTGTGTATGACCAGCAAGCAGATGTTTCAAACACACACACCTACTCTCTGAACCTGCAAATGCAACACGTGATCTGATTTCATGGTGCGTGCGCTGCAAGCAGTAGAGTCTACACCTCATCTCCTGGCGCGTAACCTAGAGCGAGTGAAGATGCCTGACCTTCTCGATCGCCTCCTTGATCCTCCGCGTCGGCTCCTCGTACAACATTGCCGGGTCGTCGAACTGAGCAGCGAGGCTGGGCTCGTCGAGAAACGCGCGGAAGGTGTCAGCCACAGAGCTGGAGAGCGACTGCAGGTTGTAACCACCTTCCAGGAAGAAGACGCAGCGGCCGCTGCACAGCTCCCTGGCCAGCTGCTTGATGCTCGACGCCAGCATGTAGAACGTGCCCGTCGTGAACTGCAGACCCGCTAGAGGGTCCAGCGCGTGTGCGTCGTAGCTGATAGAAGGGTGGGTGGAGTCAACTTCGTGTGTTTGTGGAACATCAATAGTTTAGATACAATAATACTATGAACAATTTTCATTGTCTACATGATTGAGATTCAGAATGAGAAGCCACCGTGTATTTGAACAACTCCAGAGAATCTTAACTTTCCCTTTTGGCATGTTTCTGTTCTCAAGATAATAATGTGGTTCTGAGGAACTCACCCAGCTGAAACGAGGATGATATCGGGCTTGAACCGCTGCGCAGATGGAGCAATGACCTCATCAAAGGCGCACCTCATTGAGTAGTCACCTGAGCCACCGGGCAATGGCAGGTTCAGCGTTGTTCCTTCGCCACTGCCCTGACCAATTAGATTCATCTTACCAGTACCGGGATAGCTTCCTAGCTACATACACCAAATCCAGAAAAGAAAATGACTATCATGGTAATGGTAAAATAAGTCAGCAGTGAGTATGTAAGGTGATAGTCTGATAGACCTGGTGGGTTGAGAGGAAGAAGATGTCTGGATCGTCATAAAAGGCATCACATGTGCCATTGCCATGGTGAACATCAAAATCTATTATCATTACTCGCTTCAATCCATGTTGACACTGAGCGTACCGAGCTGCAACTGCAATGTTCCCAAAGACGCAAAAGCCCATGGGACCTTCAGGAACAGCATGGTGTCCGGGTGGCCTTATTAGCGCAAATCCAAGAGGTGGACTTAGGCCCAGCTTTGATGCTGCAACCTAGGAAAACATACAACATTTCTCGCAAACGAGCACTGCAAAGGAAAATTTACTAAATCATGAAATAAGAAACACGCTGAAACCACCGAGGAAATCAACTGGAAGAAAATTAGTTACCACTGAATCAACCAATGTAATTCCAGCACCAGCTGAAAGAAGTGATTCTGCGAAAGTCTACATAAACAACGAAATTACTTAGAGAAAGAAAAGGAATATCTAAATTTTGATGAGTACAATTGTACTCCCTCCGTCCCATAATATAAGACATGCAAAAGCGTCTTATATTAAAAGCGTCTTATATTATGGGACAGAGGGAGTACATAATATCAGTTAAGCAAGTAAAAGTATGAACTATCCGCCGAGTTAAAAGAAAATTAAGAACTATTCTCCTGGCCAAAGGAAAGTATGAACTATGAAATTACTTAGAGAAAGAGAAGGAATATCTAAATGTTGATGAGTACAATTGTACATAATTCAATTAAGGAAGTAAAGTACGAACTATCCGCCGGGTCAAAGAAAACTAAGAACTCTCTCCTGGTCAAAGGAAAGTATGAACTATCCTCCTAGTCAAAGAATGCACGAACTATCTTTCAGAAATAATTCAAATAATCTTACCATAAGAAGTCATTCTCTTATTAACACTGCACACAACAATATCATCTTGGACTTCCTCTATCATAAGTAAGACTAATAATTTCACTATCTGTTCCATTTTGTTTATAAAAAAGGGGCACAAAATGCTCCATCGCATAAGCGAAATTCTGCTCATTTCAATAGATTAAATAATGTATTTGTTACATTGTTTAAACAATGGTTTGTCCTAATGTTCCTTTCAACTTGCACTGAGAGATTGAGAGGTGCCAGAATAGTTCTGATGATAGGAGCTGGGATCCTACCAGGTCTAGCTCGTAGGTTGTAGGGGTGGAAGGGAGGGTGGCGAGGAGCTGGGCGCGAGCGGCGGCGCGACGGCGCCGTGGTCGCGCGGAGGAGGGAGTGGCGCAGGGGGCGGCTAGGGTTAGGGTTCCGACTCCTGAAGGGAGCCGGGCAATAGTTATGACTTATTGCTTAATTCCAAAACGTGGCCTTACAAGAGTTTATATAATCCTCGATGAGCTAATAAAAATAAAGATAAGTTGGGCCAAGCCCCTAATTAGACGCGTCATTGGGCCTCCTCCGGCTATAAGTGACGCCGGTCATAACATCTCTCCCCGCCTGCGCAAACAGCTCGTCCTCAAGCTGGAAGTCTGGAAAATGCTGACAGAACTCCTCGAGCTGCTCCCAAGTGGCGTCCTCCTCCGGAAGGCCTTGCCACTGGATCAACAAATGCCACACTCCGCGGCGCTGTTGGGCCTTCAACACCTTTGTTGGACCCGGAAGAAGACGTCCATCAGAGGTTGGAGGAAGCGCCGGCGTGGCCGTCCGCGGATCCCCACGGAAAGGCTTCAGCAAGCCCACATGGAAGACGTCGTGGATGCGCGCGCCCGGCGGAAGCTGAAGGCGGTATGCGACCTTGCCGATGCGTTCCAACACGGAAAACGGTCCCGCGTTGCGAGGGCCCAGCTTGCGCTTAGCGCGCGGATCCAGTGACTGTGTGGAGCGGTGAAGGAGGCGCAGCCACACCTAGTCGCGCACCGCAAACTCCGCCTCGTGGTGGTGGACGTCGTAGTACTTCTTGGACAGCTGCTGGGCCTGGAGAAGACGCTGGCGCACCTCGACAAGGATCTCATCCCTGCCCGCGGAGAAGGTCGCCAGCCGCCTCTGTCCGGGCCATCCCGGGGTCAACCGGCAGGATGGGCGGTGGAGGCCGGCCGTAGACCACCTCAAAAGGTGTGGCGCGCAGGGCTGAATGGTAGGAGGTGTTGTAGCAGTACTCCGCCCAAGCGAGCCAGTCCACCCAAGCATGGGGACGATCACGTGTAACACAACGCAAATACATAGCAATCACCTTGTTGACCACCTCAGATTGTCCGTCCATCTGGGGGTGGAAGGCCGTACTCGGGCGCAGTTTCACGCCCGCCATCCGGAAGAGATCGCGCCAGACATGACCAGTGAACACCGGGTCACGGTCGCTGACGATCGAAGAGGGGAACCCGTGGAGGCGGACAATGCCGTCGAAGAAGGCACGCGCCACGGCGGCGGTGTAAAGGGATGGCCGAGCGCAATGAAGTGTGCATACTTGGAGAAGCGGTCGACCACCGTATGGATGACGGACTTGCCGCCCACCTTAGGGAGGCCCTTGATGAAGTCCATGGAAATGTCGTCCCAGACCTGAGAGGGCACCTTCAGGGGCTGTAGCAGCCCCGCCGGCCGCAGTGTCTCCGTCTTGTTCCGCTGGCACGTCATGCAAGACCGCACCTAGTCTCGCACCAGCTCCCGGCCGCCGGGGATGTAGAAATCTGCTCGGAGACGGTGGAGGGTCTTCTGCACGCCCTCGTGACCGGCCGAATGGGCCAGCAACAGGGCCTGGTGACGGAGGTCGCCGTGATCCGGCACGAAGAGCCGGCGCCCGTGCAGGAGCAGGCCATCAGCGATGCGCCACGGCTCCTCCAGGTCGCCGGCGTCGAGGCGCTACCGAAGGAGCTGCGCATCCGGAGCGCTCGCGGTGGCCCAACGGATGTCGTCGATGAGGGCGAAGGAGGACCCCGAGTGAATGCAGAGGCCCGCCCCTGCGGGCTCGATGGTGTCGGTGTCGTGGTTGGCGTCACGGCGGGACAGTGCGTCGGCCACGGTGTTGAGGCGGCCCGGACGGTACTCGACGGTGAAGTCGAAGCCAAAGAGCTTGTTGATCCACTGATGCTGCGGCACGGTGGAGAGGCGCTGGTCCAGCAAGAACTTGAGGCTGTAGTAATCCGTGCGAATACGGAACGGCCGCCCCCAAAGATACGGCCGCCAGTGACGCACAGCCTGCACCAAGCCGATAAGCTCCCTCTCGTAGGCCGCGAGCTTGTGATGGCGCGTGGCGAAAGGCCTGCTGAAGAACGCAAGCGGCCCATCGCCCTGATGGAGGACGGTGCCAAACCCCGCGCCCGAGGCGTCGCAGTCCACCAAGAACAGCTTGTCGGAGTCAGGCATCTGGAGGACCGGCCCCGTCGTGAGAGCCTGCTTGAGGGTCTGGAATGCCTCGGTCGCCTCCGTATCCCAGGTGAAGGCGTCGCGGCACAGTAGGCGCGTAAGTGGGGCCGCGATGAGGCCGAACTCCCGGATGAATTTCCGGTAGTATCCAGCGAGGCCCAAGAAGCCGCGGAGGGCCCGCGGCGAGTGCGGCGTTGGCCAAGCCGCGACCTTGTCGGCATCCATAGCGACGTCCTCCGCCGAGATGACGTGGCCGAGATAGGCGACGGATGTCGTGCCGAACGAGCACTTCGAGCGCTTGAGGTGCAGATGGTGCGCGCGAAGCTCGTTGAAGACGATGGCCACGTGCTGCAGGTGCTCTGGCCACGATGAGCTGTAGTAAGAAAACAAGCACAAACCGGCGCAGGTAGGGGCGGAGCACATCGTTCATCAACTCCTGGAATGTCGCCGGGGCATTGAAGAGGCCAAAGGGCATCACCAAAAACTCGAAGTGGCCATGATGAGTGCGGAAGGCCGTCTTCGCGACATCGTCCGGGTGCACCCGCACCTGGTGATATCCCGAACGGAGGTCGAGCTTGGTGAAGAAGCGTGCCCCGTGTAGCTCGTCCAAGAGTTCATCCACGATGGGATATGAAACTTGTCCTTGGACGTCTTGGCATGCAGAAACGCCACGAACCGTCGGCCTTGCGCACAAGGAGCACCGGCGCGGAAAATGGTGACGTCGAGATCTAGATGATGCCATGGGTCCTTCTGCAGCTGGGGGTAGCGGTACGGTCACACGGCGACAGGAGCGGTGTCCAGCAGCAGGTGGATACGGTGGTCGTAGGGCCGGATTGGTGGCAGGCCCCGTGGCTCGTCGAAGAGGTCATCTTTGTCTTTGCAACAAACTAACAGGGGATGCCGGCGACGGCGGCCGCCGTCAACTGGGGCTGAGGAGCCGCCGGGGAGGCTCCGCCCACGCCCTCCCACCGAACGCGGCGACCCAGGCGCCAGAAGATCATCGTCATGGCGTCGAAATCCCAGGGGATGGGACCCAGAGTCCGCAAGAAGTCGACGCCGAGGATGAAGTCGAAGCAGCCCAAGTCGATGCCTACGCAGGTGACGGTGAACTGCTCGGCGCCGAAGATGATGGGGACATGCCTAGCAATACCCTGGCAGTGGAGACGGTCATCATATACGCAGAACGCAGAATCGCTTCCCCGCCGGTCGGTCAGCTGGCCAGCGCGGCGCATGGTGGCCCCTGGCAGGAAGTTGTGGGTGGAGCCCGTGTCCAGGAGTGCGAGGAACCGATCGCCGTTGATCGTTACCGGCAGCAGCATAGTCTTCTCCGTCCGGATGCCCGCGAGTGCATGGAGGGAGAAGACGAGGGCGTTCGCCTGGTCCGGCCCCGAAGGAACCTCATCGGCCAATGGAAGGGCCGGGTCGCCCAGCCCAGCGGCGGCGGCGTCCTCCTCAATGTAGTCTGCGGCCTCCAAGTAGAACAGGCGCGGGCAAACATGGCCCGGAGCGTAGGGCTCATCGCAGTGTATACCCATCGACAACGGCGCCGAGCTGCTTTCGGCCGGGTGAATCGGAACATCGCGAAGCGGCCGGGGCGGGCGGATGCCCGACGCCGCGGTGGCGTCGGTGGCGGCCGGACGGGTCATTTGTCGCCCAGACGGTGACGCCGCGATGGCTACCACGCTGACGTCGAAGGCGCCGGCATAGTACATGGCCGTCTGGAGGTCCTGTGGTCCCCGCATCTTCACATCCACTCGGATATGATCCGGCAAACCGCCAACGAAGAGCTCGGCCCGCTGGCGAGCCGTCACGCCGGGCGCGTGTACGCCAGGCTCGAAGCGGTCGGAGTCTCGCACTGGAGGTGAAGGGTAGGTGCCCAAGCTCCGGTGGCTCCAGACGTGTCGGCGGCCCGGCGTAAGAGGCAAAGCTTCATGAACGCTTCCCATGGGGCATGCCGCCCTTGTCCTGCTCAAGGGTGTAATACCATGTCTGTGCGGCGCCTTGGAGGTGATAGGAGGCGATCCAGGTGTGCTCGGACCCGAGCAAAGTCCTGCACCATGGAGGTGAAGGGAAGGCGCCCAAGCTCCGCCAGCCGGCTCCCGCGTATCGGCGGCCCGTAGCGTAAGAGACAAAGCTCGCGGAAACGCTCCCATGGGGGCTGTGACGCCCGGGTAATTAGGCTACAGTAATCTCACGCTAATCGTGCCATGACACCTCGATTACTGTTGCTGTCCTCGCAATAATTCGAAACCGTTCAAAATTCAAACTCAAATTAATGACAACAATAAAAGTTTTCAAAAATTAAAACAAAAATGTTCGATGGTTGCCGAATAATACAAGGGTAATTATGTTGCAACAAACACCTTTTTATAAAATGGCTAAATGGTTTAAAATGATTTAAGCAGAAAAGAAAGAAATAATAAAAGAAAAACGAGAAAACAAACAAAAAAAAGGGAAAAGGAAAAGAACCCCCCCGGGCTAACCCAATGGCGCCGCCCATTCGGCCACCGCCCAACTGGGCAAAGGCCCAGCCGGCCACTCCCTCTCCTTATCCCCCACCCCGCAAACCCTAACCCCCACCCGATCCCCACTCGCTCCCACTCCCCCCCCCCCACGTTCGCCTCCTCCTCCCCGATCCAGATCGGGATCGGGGGAACGGAACCACGGCCGCTGAGCCCAGACGCTCCCGCCGCAGACGACGCCGGCCGGACCCGCCCTCCCGGACTCCTTCGCACTCCTCCTCTCCTCGAGAGGCGCTGCAAGCAGCCTCGCCTCGTCACCAACCCATCGCGGCCACCGACGCCAGACGCCCAAGATCTCGCCGGACTTCCGCCCGCTTCCTCTCCGCCGCTCGTCTCCCTCCTCCTCGCGCCATCGCTTCGTCCCTACTGCGGTGAGACACCGGTCCTCTCTCTCCCTCTGCCCGTGCACAACCACGTCGCTGCGTCTCCCCATCGCTTTCTCCCGTCCGGTCGTCGCCGCCCGATGTCACTCATGCCACGCCCAGCGCGCGCCGCCCGTGACTGTGCCGCGCGCCAGCTCATCATGACTCCTCCGCTTCCGAACTCCGACCGCTTCGAGCCTCTGGCTTCAGCCGTGAACATCGTCGACCGCCCCGCTTACTACTGTCTTGGCGCCCGCGTCGGCCTCCACCTCTCCACGCCTGCAATGGGTGCCCGCGCCTTCATTCTGCTTTTCACTCGCCCGGCCTCCCTTCCACGCCTGTCGCCGCCCGAACTGCCATGTTTACGCCCGCCGCCACGCGCTGCAGACGACGCCCGCCCGACTGGGCTCCATCGCCTGCTCGGTGTGCCCTGCCCATGAGCCCGCTAAGACCCCTTGTCTATGACGAATGGGCCCACGCCCAGAACGAAAATAAAAAAAAAATTAGAAAAAAGTAAATAAATAAATAATTAAAATATTAATTAATTAATTAAAGAATTAATTAATCCTGATTAGTTAACCTAATTAATTGTAGTTAATAAACCTAATCATTTTAGTTAGACTAACTAATCAGGTTTAGTTAGTCTTAGACAATGACAACCGGGTCCCACCATCAGATTGACCCAGTCGGCCCACATTGATCGGCGACGTCGACATGACATCATGCAGATGTCATAATTCCATTTTCGAATTAAATTAAATAATTAATTAAATTCTAGAAATTAATAAAATCTTTAGAAAATCATATCTTTTAATCCGTAACTCGGATTAAATTATTTTCAACATGAAAGTTGCTTAGAACGACGAGATTTAATCCGGATCTGCAGCCTCGCTCGTCTGCCACACATCCCTAGCATAGCAAACACGCAACTTTTCCCTCCGGTTCATCTCGCTCAAAACGCGAAACACCGGGAATACTTTCTGATGTTTCCCTTCACGGCAGTACCACCTAGTACCGCGTTAGGTCACTCTAGACCGCGTATTGCCATGTTACACTTTGTGATGCTTTGATTGCTCTGTTATTTATTGTGTTCTTCATACATTTACTTCTTTCCAAGAGACCTCGAGGCTGCCGGCGAACCCAGTTCGACTACGGAGTTGACGACCCTCTCTCTTGCCAGAGCAACCGTGCAAGCCCCCTTCGATCACCGGATATCGCCTACTCTTCTCTATACTTCTTGCATTAGAGTAGTGTAGCATGTTCTTGCTTTCGATTAATCCTATCTTTCTTTGCATAGCTTGTCCTTGCTACATTGTTGTTACCTTTACCGCTATCCCATCGCTTAGTATAGGATGCTAGTGCTCCATCGGTGGTCCTACACTCTTGTCTGCGCCATGCTATACTCTTGGTGTGATCACTTGAGGTGATCACGGGCATATACTATATACTTTACACTATTACATTACCTGTGATATTGTTCGGAGATGAAATTTGAAAGGGTAGGTGGCTCCATCCCAGAGAGGTGGGCACTGGGTTTAAGCGGCCCCCATTGTTACTTTTGTGGCGGAGGCAGGCGAGTTGAGACCACCTAGGAGAGAGGTGGGCTGGCCCTAGTCGGCGTTCAGCGGATACTTAACACGCTTAACGAGATCTTGGTATTTGATCTGAGTCCGCCATTTGGTCTATACGCGCTAACCAACTACGCTGGGAACGATTATGGGCACTTTACGACGTCGTGGTATCAACCGGCACTTCGTGGCGCCCTTGTTGCGGCGCCACCGGATTGGAACGTAAGCCTGCTCTTGTATTAAGGGGCTAGTTACGCTTCGGCCAGCGTTACATAGCGTCGCAGTGTGCTAAGGCGATGGGCCCCTGCACTGTGTTTAGGTTTAGACCGGCGTCTTGGCCTCTGTTGTGCCTAGGTGGGGCTGCGGCGTGTTGATCTTCCGCGGCGGGCATGACCCGAGAAAGTGTGTCCGCCAAATGGGATCAAGCGTGTTGGGTTATGTGGTGCACCCTGCAGGGAAGTTAATCTATTCGAATAGCCGTGATCTTGATATGAGACGACTTGGAGTTGTACCTTGACCTTATGACAACTAGAACCGGATACTTAATAAAACACACCCTTCCAAGTGCAGATACAACCCGGTGGTCGCTTCTCTCGTGGTTACGAGGAGGATCGCCGGTAGGATTATTGCTATGTGATGCTACTTGGAGGACTTGATCCACTCTGCTACATCTTTGCAAGGCGGAGGCTGCCAGGCGTAGTCTTGACGGTTTAGCTATCCCCTCTTATTACGGCATTCTAAGTTCACCCAATCGATATGGCCCTTTACACATATATCCATGCATATGTAGTGTAGCTCCTTGCTTGCAGTACTTTGGATGAGTACTCACGGTTGCCTTGTTCCCCTTTTCCCTATCTCTACTCGATTGCTGCAACTGCACGATGGAGCCTGTGAGCCGACGCCACCGTCGATGACGACTACTACCCCGGAGGTGCCTACTACTACGCAGGCAGCCCGACGACCACTGTGAGTAGTTAGGAGGATCCTGTGCGGGAGGCCTGCGCCTCTTCGATCTGTATCCCGCTTTGTGCTAGCCATCTTATGGCAACTTGTTTAACTTATGTCCAGATTTCGGATATTGTTGCTTCACGACTCGCCTATGATCGAAAGCACTTGTATTCGAGCCCTCGAGGCCCCGGCTTGTATTATGATGCTTGTATGACTTATTTATGTTTTAGAGTTGTGTTGTGATATCTTCCCGTGAGTCCCTGATCTTGATCGTACACGTTTGCGTGCATGATTAGTGTACGATTGAACCGGGGGCGTCACAGGGGCATGCCGCCCTCGTCCTGCTCGAGGGCGTAATACCATGTCTGTGCGGCGCCTTGGAGATGATAGGAGGCGATCCAGGTGCGGTCGAGCGGCGTCGTTACCCCTGAAAAAGCTGAGTCGCCGATTGAGCGATTCGGGGTCCGCAGTGCCGTCGTGGGTGGCGAACTCAAGCTTGGAGAAAGCAGCGGCGGTGTCGGCCGTGGATGACGGAGGGTACACCTCATCGATCACGAATGGCGAGGGCAGCCGGCGCCAGTAGGTGGGCATCGGCCGGGCCGCCTTGGACCGAGGGGCCGATCGGCCGCCGTGAAAGTCGATGGAGCCAGTGCCCGAAGCCCCGGATGGCGAGGCGGCACCGGCGGCGACGCGTCTTCTTGTCCGGAGGCCGTCGTGTGAACCGGCTCAAGGGACGGCGAGCGGGCGGCCAGCGGTGATGGCGATGGAGGAGCCGGACACGGTGGATGGGCACCCCACTGGCCGTCGTTAGGGCATACTGGGTCGAGGATAGCGTCGGCGGCTGCGGTTCTTTGGTCGCGGCGCCATGGTGAAGCAGCGATGGGGATATTCTTTCTTCTTTGCATAGTGGAAGCGCCGGCGTCTTGAGCGGTGGCTAACTGCTTGGCGGTGAAGAAGTCGCCGAGGCGGCGCCACAGCGGCAGCTGCGGCGGCAATGGCCAGCGATGACGGCCCGGCGGCCGCGCCATAGGGGCTTGCGAGGAAAGGTCGTATGCCCGCGACCGCTGGGTGTGGTCTTGGGAGGCCGTCATCTCCTCCGGAGTGAAGAAGGCAATGAGCGTGTCAGCGGCGTCGTGACGGAGAGGACGTGGGCAAACAAGGGCCGCCCACCGGAGGTGGCCGGCGGCGTGGTGGTGGTCGGCGGCAGCGGAAGGGTGGTGGTGGGAAGAGGTGTAGACATGACCGATCCTGAGACAACTGACACCAGATTGATAGGAGCTGGGATCCTACCAGGTCAAACTTGTAGGTTGTAGGGGTGGAAGGGAGGGTGGCGAGGAGCTGGGCGCGAGCGGCGGCGCGACGGCGCCGTGGTCACGCGGAGGAGGAGGGAGTGGCGCAGGAGGCGGCTACTTATTGCTTAATTCCAAAACGTGGCCTTACAGGAGTTTATATAATCCTCAATGAGCTAATAAAAATAAAGATAAGTTGGGCCAAGCCCCTAACTAGACGCGCCATTGGGCCTCCTCCGGCTATAAGTGACGCCGGTCATAACATCTGAGCTGCTAGGTGACATGTTTACAGGCAGCAAGCTATGCAGCTCTACCTAACATTCACAGCATGAATATCAAGACCTCAACTAATCACCAGGTCACTAGATAATACATTTTTTTTCCTTTTTTTTAATGCAAGATCAAAATTTCTCTTGATTTGATAGGAATGAATCATACCATCAGTATAAGAGCACTGAAAATAGAAGGTTTATAAGTACAGCCTCTGGCAGTGCATTCATGAAACAGTAAAGTGCACAGAAGACTGCCTCTGAAAGGCTTAGAAAAAAGAAAAAGAATTAAGAAAGTGCATAGAGCATTACAGTCTGTGTAGCATATGTTGGTCCAGTTCCTTCGATGAATATCAAACCTTCATCCAAAGCCTTACTCATAGCCTGCAATAGTGACCTCTTTAAAACTGTTTTTTTATAGTCGATTTGATATATTTTCAACTAACAAGATTTTAATTTTTTATTAAGTTGGGAAAAGGTAATGCAGATCAGAAGCAATTGCTATGAATTCTTCTTTTTCTTCTCTGCAAAGTAGGACTACGACAACAACAAAAACGCTTGATGGCAATTACCTTTTCAAGTCCAGTGATGTATGTTCTTGAATGAACTCGTGCAACATCATCAAGTGAAGCAGGGTAGAAATTTTGGATTTCAAGAACCTGTGAACCCCGATGCTGGATACAAAAAAAAAATACAAGCTCATGTTAGAACATTGATTTTTTCAGTGAGATGTGATGCAGTACAGATGAGGATATGAGAAAGAAATATGCAAAACTTATCGAGATTTAACTGAAAACACTTACATGTACTCCCTCCGTTCTATTATGGACAAGTGATAACTAATATGGAACAGAGGGAGTATCTTTTTCTTTGTTTACCTATCTCTATAGTCGATTTTTAGCATGCAAGGACATGCAACTGCATACTTTTGGAAAAAAAAATAGAGCGTGCCACTTTTAACTGAAGTCTATGCACAGCCAAATTTAAAAGACAAGGGGAAAATACATCTGTTAAAAACTTATAAATATAATATTACAAAAGGTATAAGAAGGCGAAGTTTTTTTTTGTTGCTTACATACCTTTGGTGTAAGCTCCAATTTTTCGAGAGCATCAACTATTGCTGGCACTCTTTTGTTTGATTCTGGATGTGCTTCCTAAATACCATTATACTGGATATATTAGGATATAAATCAGACAATACAATTTGACATGTCATGATTATGCTACGATGTACCATTTATTTCACATTATTTACACTTTGGAGTTTGGACACACAACTTACACAATATGATTTGATACCAGGATGTCCCTAAGCAAGGATTGTATATAATATAGCTCGACAGTAACTTATTCTCTTACCAGATTGAAGTAGCAAAACATAGTTGGATTAGGAGCCCAATCGACAAACAATTGATAGGATATCTTTTGCATTCTAAACGCTATAGCCTTTATTCCCCTCAGTTTGACCAAAATTTCGCACCTCAAATCACCCAGCATCTACATATATATAATACTTGTGACATGGATGTGAAAGCAGCAAAGCATTTGAGATGGCTTACCTTGTTATGACCCATGGCAGGAGATGCACAATAGAGGATGCGAGCATCACGAAGCAAACTATCCGGCAAAGGCGAATCCTTTGGAGCACCATTTGCATGTGAGACAGAAGCTCCATCATGACTCGTCGCACACTGCGCAGACCGACCCCCATTCAGGTTCTGCTTTCTCCCGGTGGTTTGTAAGCTGCTCCAGGTTAGGGAATGATGTGTTCCATAGACCCGGTACTGTCTGAGCAAAGGAAACACTGTTCCTGAGAGAAGTGGCAGGCAGTTGTCTAAATATGTTATAGAGGTCAGGTTACTGCCATACACGTATAAACAGAAAACAGACTTAGATGGGCATCCAAAGGATACCAAGAACTCTGGTAAACTGGGGACCTAGTTACGGCTGGGCATTTACACAAGCAGGTGGTGGGCAATTGGCATCTACTAGTGGAAGCATGAATCGGCAAGCGATGAAGCAAGTGGATCTACCGTCCTACCTCCAAGAATCGGTAGGGATGGTGGTATCCGCAGAAGCTCCATCACCTCAGGCGAAGCTCTCTCTCTCTCTCTCTCACTCACTCTCCTCTTATCCTCCCTCGGTTGAACAAGAGGAGCCGGAAAACCTCTTCCTCTGGCTAGTCGCCTCGGCATCGCCAGTTCGCCACTACCTCTCTGGGTCTCGGCTGGCCACACAAGACACAACAACGGAGCGCGGGATGGGCCGGGCAGAGCCCAAAACTCTCACTCACTCTGGGCCGGGCCAACCAGCGGCTCGGCTACAAAATCACCGTCTGTCGTCTTTCAATTGATTCTTTGACTATGTCTAAAAAACAATTGATTCTTTGACTTGTTGGTTCGATTTCTCTTCTCAAAGGAACCCCCAACACCGTCGTCGGAGCAGCGGCGGCAGCAAGAGGAGCGAGATGGCGCAGCCCAGCAAGGAGCCGTGCAAGAAGGAGGCGTGCGACATCCAGGCCTGCCTCTCCAAGAACCTCTTCGATTCCAAGAAGTACGGCCCCGTCCTCTCTCCTTCTCTTGGCTCTTGCGCTTGCTGCAAGGGATTCATGCATAATTCTGGATAGTAACTGGGGGGTTGGGGAATTCGAGCCCGATGCTTGGACATGTCCTGGGATTGGGATTGGGGAGACCTAGGCAGGCATTGGAGCTGGATCTAGGAAGAATTGGGATTTAGGAGCCATCATGACCTCATGACACGGTGGACTTCCTACATATATATTTTTATTTATTTGCTTTGATAGCGTGAGCATGTTTAGTTGGGTCTTGTTGTGGCACTCCATGTTTAGTTTTGGGTGCTTATTGCGTATCAGCATATGACCATTGCTAGACAGCATTATCGATATTTCCTGTTTTATATGCTGGTGTTTTGATTGCATCACCTATTAATTCATCATAAGAAATTTTCGTTTCTTGGAGATTTTTCATAAGAATACGGGCACTACTTCTCCCTTGTTAACACCCAAGCTCAAATAATGCTGCTCCAAGCAGCATTGTGGCACCACCTCCTCCAGCCCATGCTCCAAGGACGGATGAGGCGAAGATGCCCAAGTTGTCAGAAGAACCCATTACCAATTAGGAGTGCTAATCATGTTTGCTTTTTAATAGGTGTTTGAAAGTTATTCAGTCACTACAATCTTGTTGTGAGCAATGCGAGTACAGATCAACACATTGTGGTTCTTTGTCGGGCTTGCTCAAAAACATTTCAAAGTGATGTAATAAGACTATCACTCAATAAAGGTAAGATTTATCTTTACAGTTACAAAATTTGTTCAAATTCTGCAGTTCACAAATTCCATCTATGTTTCTATATCAGCACTAGGAAGCTAGAAATTCTAAATAGAAGTCGGAATCGTGTGGTTGAGGTTTCTATCTGAAGAAGTTTATCATTAGCCCGCTTACAGAAAAAGAAAGATTTTATGTTTATGTTTATGTGTACATTAGTTACCTGTTAGATGGTGCTGCATTGTGAATCTCTACTTTGGTTACAATGACATCCTTTTTCGAATGTCTATTTTGGTTACAAGGAGATGCTTTGTTTTCTATCACTGTGTACTTTAGTATGTGATAAATCTATCAAGACCAGGCACAGACTAAAAATATAATTTATCATCTATGTATCTCCAGGTGTAAACATTAGCTTGTCTTCTTTGGCATCTCGTTACAGGTCTGTATAGATATCCTTGAGAAACCAAAGATTGTAGATATATTTGTGGATGAACTATAAGAACGCACTAAAAAGAAATAGAACTTGAGGAAAATATGATACTTTCAAGACTGATGGAAGTGTAAGTGCAATTAACATAACTAAATTGCAGCGTGAAACCAGCACATGGTCAGATTCGGCAAGCAGAATCAACCTCTTATTATCATTGTGGTCTATTTTGAGACTGTAGATAAGCACCATAACAACTTGACCATAGATTCCGTGGGCTAGCCATTATGTTATATACAAAATTGTGTGCTGATTATGCTACTGACATACTGTTTTCTGTTTCATTTGAAGGTTGAATAAAAAAATGTAATCTAGTTGACAGAGGATGTTTGTCTTTGCAGGTAATTTTAGGTTTGCTTGGGAGTTAATCAGGATATCAGTTTCTCTAATCCATCATGGTACAGTATATGTAGATACTGAAGTTTACTTTACTTAGTGGATCCTGTTGACTCCAGCCTATCATATTTGGTTTCAATATGGGTGCTATGATATGATGAAAGGAAGTCACATTCCCGTCTATTTGATTGGCTTAATTATTATTATTTTCCCTACTTGCAGTATGACTGGGAAAAATAATAATGCGCCATCCTCAACCTGCAGAAAGGTGATGTGGTTGCTAGTTGTTCGGTGCTGAGTTTGTCAACATATTTTTTTAAGAGGGATACTGATATTGCCGTATACCTGTATCATCCTTTGTATTTCTTATGCTCATGTGCAGATGTAATTCAAGAAAATAAGTGAACCCTGGCCTTGTTGTACACCAATCTGCATTTATGATATGGGAAGTGTTTTTGAATTGCATTAGTGTTCACCCTGCCTGTTCTACGGTAAAAAAAAATCAACTTTGTATGAACACGATGCACAGAAATAAGGTCAACTGATACTGTAATAGTTAGTTAGCTCCCTCTTTCTACAAGCTAGTGTGCAATTAGGGTGTTGGATATGATTCCAGTCAGCAGTTAATCTGCCAGATCATATGATGTCATTATCCTGTTGCTTAGCATTTGTGGCTAGTGTCAGGTTATTTGTGATTTGATTATGGTATTACTCTCGTTGGTGAATTCGGTGCTCTGTCATGACTAACTACCTTAGCTTGTACTCCCTCCGTTCCTAAATAATTGTCTTTCTAGAGATTTCAACAAGTGACTACATACGAAGCAAAATGAGTGAACCTACACTCTAAAACATGTCTACATACATCCGTATGTTGTAGTCCATTTGAGATGGCTAGAAAGACAATTATTTAGGAACGGAGGGAGTAGAATAGAATCTTATCTTGTGTGATGCAATACCTACCAAGCAAGTGCAGATTGGTATGCATTGCAAATGACCTCAAGCTGACATGTGCATTACATTCTGCACAACTGTTTTTCGCTGTCCACTTGGGAGTTGGGACCAACCACGACCAGTTTGTTGGTGCGTCCCCAACACATGTCCATTCCTGAGCTTGTTGCTTATCTTCCATGGGTGTTTTATCATCCGCTTAAGCACTAGTAGTATGAATTACGCAAGTGGGGCTGGTTTGTATTTTGCAGATCCTTTGTATTTGTAGTGAATAAAGTTTTATCTCGTTAAAGCTGCTTTCGTTTCTTTATGATAAATTAGCAAAATCTAGCACTAGTAGGATGGGATGATTTCCTTGTGGAAAGATGAGGAATCTCTTGATGCCATTTTCATTAGTTCAAACTGACTTCTTTGTCAGTTTAGCTGCCGTGTCAAGTCACAGATGCGAAACCATTGTGATAGGTGACTCGATTAATTCTGCCATGATGATTTCCACTAAACTGTTAGTGGGTGCCTGCACTACCCATGTTTTGCATGATGGTTAATGAATGCCAAAGAAGAAAGAGTGAATCATCTTTTCAATCTTCCAAACTAACTTAAGGTTCCGAAATCTGAAATGTTTTCCAATCAATGAACAGCAAACCATGATAATTTCAAACAGAACCCATAGCCAGAATTGAGCAGCACAAAGCTCTGAAGAGCCGCGCAAACGAGGGAAAATAAGCAAGTGAGAAACTAGAAGATTGATTCAGAAAGATGTATTTATCGATCGACGATGCGATATTATATATACACCTGGGATTGATTTATGCACGCATCTATATAATTCTCGCATCCAAACTGCTGTCAGTTTGGTGGCGTCTTCCTTGAGGTGGTGCTGGACTTGCGTGCCAAGAAGAGCTTCTTGAGCAGCTTGAGCATCATCATCAGGCCCAGCCTCCTTCGCCGGACCACGCTGCTCCCGGTACCGGAGGCGACCACCACATCCACATGCCGGGATGGTATTCCGTCGCCTTCACCGGCGTGCCACGCCTCGCTCGACCACTCCATGCTCAGTGGGCACGGCTGGGGCGCCCGGGCCAGCTCCTCGTTGAAGTCCTCCCACAGCATGTCCATCTTGTGCTCCTCCATGACGGCGAACCTCTCGGAGCGCCCCCCTGGCCCCGGGTAGACGTCGTTGTTGGCTTTCCCGGCTTGCTCGGCGGCCGAGAAGCACCGCCGGTGATGGTCGTGCGCTCCCGCGTCGGCCGGGACGACGAACCATGGCGGCGGCGAAGTGAAGTCAGGGAAAGGGAGCTTCTTGGCGCCGCACGGCACCGGTGGCATGGTAGGGAATGTGAAGTGCTCCGCCATGGCTGTGTTTGTCTGTGTACGACGAACCTATGGACGACTCTCAGTCTATGTCTGAATGATGTATTTGTGGAATTGCCAATGGAGGTTGCAACTTCTTATCTACCTCTCCAAATGCCTAGAGGCTAGAGGGAGTATGTCTACGGCTGTTTTTTATCTCTGAAGCTCAAGTGATGGTTGGCTAATGGGAGTATTATAATTTGGTGGTTGGCTTTATGCTAATTGGCCTGATTAGCTTGGCCTATCAGGAGACGCCAATCAGCAAGCACCAAGACAAAAGGACCTACTAATTAATTGTTAATGTTTATTAGTTGCAACATTCCAAGGTCATGATATACAGCTAGAGCTCGACATGACAACAAAAATTATTGGGCCCTAGAGAATGTGCAGTTCAGACATAACTGAGCCTGAAAGTAATAAACTTTCTCTCTTTTTGCTGTTAAAATAAATCAAGTGGAGTGTTGGTTGGGAAACAGAATCAGCCAAGCTCCAGCATAAACTGCAGTGATGTTGGGGGTAGTGATGTGTTTTTGAATGGTTTTGGGGGGAGAGGGAGAGCATAGAAGAATTTAGAAGGAGACATTCAGGACAGTGTTTGGCAGCCAGTGGTGTGGCTTTACTGCTGAAGGCCAGAGCACGGGACAGAGGTAAATAGTGCTTGAAATCCAGAGTTGGCACGATCTGAAACCAGGGACATCTGCACCCACTTTTTAAAAAATGCATTTTAAGCACGTTTTAAAATCTTAAAAAAATAAAAGAAAATTTCATGCATACATGTTTATAAATATGTGTACGCAACCAAATGTTTTGTGAAAAATGTCTCTCGATGTCTACTTTTTCTGCAATGCCTTGCCAGCGTCAGAGGTGGCCGTGAATTTGAAGGTGGGGTGCCACCGCCACTGCCACATATGCCACCTATTAGAACCTTATGAACATGTTTTAAACAAAACTTAGCAAAAATGCAATTTAATGTTTCATAAAGAAAACTGTGAAGAAATTCAGAAACGTATAAGGCCTCCTTTGATTTATAGGAAAGGAAAAGGAATACTAAAATCATATGCAACGAGATGACATGTATCTCAGTTTCTATAGGAAAAAATGTCATTTGATGCACAAACTTTTCCATTTGAGTCTAGACTTATACTTATTTCTTTGAAATTAGAAGGATTAGTTCCTATCCTACATAGGAAAATAAATTTATTCCTATAACCAAAGGGCTCCAAAGGAATTTTTTTTCTTTCTAAAAAGACCTATCCTTTAAATTCCTACAAAATTCCTGTAAACCAAAGGAGGCCTAAAGTGGGTAAAACAACTTTGTTTCAGTAGAAACTTCGTCAAAAAGGATGCTCTTTTGTAAGCTATGCAAGATTCACAAATTCAGTTACGAAATAAAATGCTACAGTCTCCCTTCAGCATCAACCGCGATGGCCGCACCAAGACAAAAATGAAAATGTGAGTTCTGTATTGAATATCTAAAAAGAAGGGAAGGTTCTAATGGCGCCCAAAGTGACATGTTTTTCTCAATGGTTCTTCTTGTGGGGGTGAGGGGGGCAGGGGCATAGAAGAATTTAGGAGCCGTTCAGTCACTGTTTCACAGCCGGTGGTGTAGCTTTAGGGCATCTCCAATGTCGACCTTAAACCACCTGCATACGTTGTGCCATCCAACGCTGTCCGGACTTGTTGTGACATTCAACACGGGCTTGTATCGATCCGGTTGACGATTTGGACATACTTTTTTTCATAAACCGGAGACAAACTCGGGGGACTTTGCGGGCGTCCAGACATCACCCACACCCGCTTTTGACCACCTTGACCCACCCAAAACCCTCCCCCTCGCCCGCGCGCATTCCCATCCGGCGTCAGCTGCTCGCATTCATGTTGTTGTAGAGTAGCCGCTCCATATTGAAGCCAGCCTAGAGCGGATGCAACCTCTCACTATCTCCCCCGTTGAAGCATAGCACCGGCAAAGGGCGCAACTCGTTGCACGCCCGGCCGAATAGACCTCCTCGTCGCATTCAAACGCCTCCATTAAACCTGCGTGTGTGCCGGGAAACCTACTCAAGCCACACATCCATTCACTAGCGGGTCGACATTAAACACAACACCAGGTAAGCTCCTCCCTTAGCCGGCTATTTAAATGAGCCTAGACACCGGGGAAGAATCGCACCACAGCTCCGCTCCCTATCTCCTCCTTGCAGTACATTCTCTACACTCTCCATGGTATCTAGCGAGCAAGAAGAGCAGCTCTCCGGCATAAAAGCCAGTTGGGTGCCTGTAAGGGCATATTTATCCCTTAGGTGTTTTGGTGATTGATGACAATGCTTTTGCGGACTAATCGTGTGCCTTGAGTTTCTCAGACGCTTCATCACTAGGCACGAGACGATTCAATGCCCCTCGAAGACTATTGAAGACGGCATTGTTCTACGTTTCTCTTTGGTGGATTTGAGTCGTAGGAGAGCCGTACTATTAAGAGGGTCCGCAGGAAAGGTTCGGTGGAATCATCACGTACACATGTCTTTCCTTTCCGTTGCACTTTGGAGCGTCTCACCGTTTTCCTAGTTGTGCTTGATCGTGACTCTTTGTTATTCTTGCGGTAGTATCTGCTCTATGGAGCGGTAGTACATAAACACTCTTGATAATACTGCATTTGAAGTCCTGGTAGTGCCGCTCCTCTGGAGCCTTAGTACCGTAGCCCCGGGCCTAGTGCTTTGCTCGATGCGGTAGTAGGCGGATGTAATTTTTACATCCGGCGCCCGCATGATAATACCGCCGTCGTCTTGTGATAATCTGCATGGTGTATGATAGTACCGCTCTCTTGGAGTCGTAGTACCGTGGCCCTCATACCTTGTACCGCTAACGTCGGCGGTAGAAGCGGATGTATGTTTTACATCTGCGCCTCAATGGTAATGTCGGCGCCTCGTCTTGGCAGTAAGTACCGCGTCGGGATTTTACCTTTGTTTCTTTTTCGGGAGTAAACGCGGATGTATTTTATTTCATCTGCGCTCTTTGTAGGCTTTGACTTCCCTGCCTTGCGGTAGTACCGCAAGAAATGACAATGTCAGCATAATGTAATCTTGCTCTCGGTCGAGCTAGTCCGACCTCTGCTGCTGCAGCGGAAATGCAGTGGCCTTCCACGGTAGTACTGCGTGGCCTTGCGGTAGTATCTGCGCTCTGGAAGCGGTAGTACCGCATGTCGCAGGCTGAAATTGCGGATAACGGTTGGATCTCTTACTTGACTATAAAAGGGGTGTCTCCTACCTCTAGTTGACTACCTCTTCCATTTCCAAGCTCCATTGTTGCTCCAAGCTCCATTTTCGCCCGATCTCTCTCCCTAGCCAATCAAACTTGTTGATTTGCTCGGGATTGGGTGACAAGGGCCCGATCTACACTTCCACCAAGAGATATTCGATTCCCCCACTTATCCCTAGCGGATCTTGTTACTCTTGGGTTTTGAGCACCCTAGGCGGTTGAGGTCACCTCGAAGCCATACTCCATTGTGGTGAAGCTTGGCGGTGGTGTTGGGAACCTCAAGTGTTGTGGAGATTGCCCCAACCTTGTTTGTAAAGGTTCGGATGCCGCCTTCAAGGGCACCAATAGTGGAATCACGACATCTCGCATTGTCGAGGGCGTGAGGAGATTACGGTGGCCCTAGTGGCTTCTTGGGGAGCATTGTGCCTCCACACCGCTCCAACGGAGACGTACTTCCCTTCAAAGGAAGGAACTTCGGTAACACATCCTCGTCTTCACCGGCTCCACTCTTGGTTATTTCGTGCCTTTACTTTTGCAAGCTTGCTTGTGTTGTATCTATTGCTTGCTTGTGTGATAGTTGTGTTTGCATCATATAGGTTGTCCACTTAGTTGCATATCTAGACAACCTATTTTGTCGCAAGATTTAAATTGTTAAAGAAAAGCTTAAAAATTGTTAGTTGCCTATTCACCCCCCCCTCTAGTCAACCATATCGATCCTTTCAATTGGTATCAGAGCCTCGTATCTTTATTAAGGACTTTACCGTCTGAAGAGTATGGTTGACACCACAGACGGTGCGGAGGAGCACTCCGGTGTGAATCCTATCTAAATCTCTGACCCGATGGGGAACCTTGGTCTCGTGAGGATTTCAATGTGGCTCTTGACACATTGAAAGACTCCATAACGACTCAAGGTTGAAAGCATGTCTTACAAAATTTCTTGAAGGGCTTAAACTGTCCACCTCGCCCGATGAAAGTGGGTGATCCCACTAACAAGGTGACGGATGCTACCTCCGACAAGGGGAAGCTAACAGTGAGAAGAGTCCTTCTACTAGTGGTAGAAATGGCACCGGCATCTTTGCCCATGTGGAACCTCCAATTTATGGAGGACCAATTCCCTCTACTCATTTAAATCATGTCGGTCCTCCTCCTAAGATTGTGAAAAATGAGGATTTTGATTCTTGGGTGTATCGTTTCAAGCCCATTTAAAACATGTGAATACTAACCTTTGGAGAATCATTGAAGAAGGTTTCTATCCACATGACCCAAACAACTTCACCCCTCGAGAAGCCGTGGATAATCAATTCAATGAGAATGCTCTCTTCATCATCCAAGATGCAATCCTTCCCGAAGATCTCCCTCACCTTCGACCTCATGCCTTGGCCAAAGACACGTGGCAATGCGTTGTGTCTCTCTATCGAGGAAGTGCTAGCATTCAACGCTCCAACTATGAAGTGGTACAAGATGAAGCCGATGAGTTTGCAATGAAAGAAGATGAAGAACCCCGTGAGCTCTTTCGAAGAGTGACCAAACTCGCGGTCTCACTACGAGATCATGGGAGCAAGGACACGGATGACAATTGGATCAAGCGCAAGTTCCTCAAGGCCATGATGCCCTACAACAAGGCCATGTCCTCCATCATTCCTCAAAGACCGGACTTCCACTCCATGACCTCAAGTGAAGTGTTGGATGAGTTCGTTGCAATGAGCATCTTGGACAAGACCGCCGACAATGCGGTTCTCCGTTCTCAAAGGGCAAAGAAGCCCAACCTTGCTTTGAAGGCCAAGGTTAGTGTGGAAGAAGAGGAAGAAGAAGGAGATGAGGAGAGCAACCCCGAAGACACGAAATATGATTATCATGAGCACATGGCTCTTGCCTCAAGACAATTTTGGAGCAAGAAGAATACAAGACCCAATTTCAACAATAACAGCTCAAGTGGCCTCAAGGGCAAGCAACGATTTAGAACTTGTTTCAACTGTGGCAATGTGAGCCATTTCGTTGCGGATTGCCCTTACGAGAAGCGGGAAGACAATGGTGGCAAGTTCATCCGAAAAGACAAGGTCAAGTCCTTCCCCAACAAGAACAACTTCACCAAGAAGACTCCTACTCGCGGGTTGGTGGTTCTAGAAGAATACCGTGAGGATGACGATGATGATGAAGATAGTGAAGCAATGGTCATGGCATCCGTTGACATTGCCACAACTCCCCGGGTGTCTCTCTTCGATTCACCCAACGAGAACATCACCGCCAAGTGTCTCATGGCTAAAGCCACCAACAAGGTAACCCCCAACATCAAAACCACCATTATTCCTAATCCTTCTTCAACGGTTGGCTTTGATGATGGGAAGGAGTCTAATGAGGAGGTAAATGAATTTGGGTCCTTCATGAGTAAGCTCAAGGGCAAATCCAAGAGGCACTTCGTTGCTCTCTTGGAACAACTTGGTGAAGCCAATGACATGATCGAGGCTCACGAAGAAACCATCTCTAAGATGGAAGGTCATAGTCGTGACTATGCCGATGAGATATCGGATCTCTCTAATGCTCTTGAGGAAGAGCGTGGACATCGTTTGGCTCTTGAGGAGTCACACAATGATGACCATGCCAAATTAAAGAAAGATCTTGATCATGCTCTTGTTGTGTCTCGTGTTCTAACTTTTGAGAAGGCTAACCTTGGGGTTGATCATGCTAGACTCAAGGAGGAGTTTGATGTACTTGACAAGGCCCATAAGGTCTTGAAAGGTGCTCATGCAAACCTCAAGGAGTCTCATGCTCAACTCCAAGTTAAGCTAACCAAGGAAAAGGCCACATTTCCTCACATGGTCTTAATTGATAATGCAAATGCTACTAACCCGTGTTGTGAGCATGTGCATCTTGTGGAGGAGAATGCCAAGTTGAAGGGACAACTCGAGAAAGGTCTTGTGTCATGCATACAAGGTGAGAAGAACCTAAATGACCTTTTGAGCAATCAAAAGGAAGTTGTGGGCAAGGAGGGAGTTGGGTTCTCACCCAAGTCCAAGAACAAGAAGAAGGAAGAGAAGAAGAATAACAAGACCAAACGACCTCCCCCGCTTAAGCAAACTTTTGTGAAAGAGGGAGAGGGTGCTCTTAAGGAGAAGAAGAACAATGCGAAGAGTGGTGATGCCAAAAGGGGCAAAGCCATCTCTCCCAATAAAGCCGGTGACTTTAACCCCTCTTATGTGTTGTGCCGTGCTAGCGATGGGCATGTTTATGCTAAATTTGTCGGTTCTTCTTATGAGTACATTGAATGATCTATTTGGGTTCCTAAGACCCTTGTTACTAACATCAAAGGACCCATTACTAAATGGGTACCTAAAACCAAGCATTGATCTCTTGTAGGTGTTTGCTTTCGGTGGGGGATCATGGTTGCTCGATAGTGGAGCAACAAATCATATGACCGGGAGCAAGGACTTGGTGGTGGACGTGCAAAAGATTCCATCTATGCCCACCAATGTCGAGTGGGGTGATGCCTCACATTCTAAGGTATTGGGTCTTGGCAAGGTTGTCATTTCTCACAATCTAATGATCGAGAAAGTCATGCTTGTTGAGTCCCTTGCATACAATTTACTTTCTGTTCGTCAACTTGCACTCATGGGCTTTGCCACCTTCTTTGACATTGATACCGTGGCCCTCTTGTGGAGCAAGACTCTTAAAGTAGCCTTTGTTGGGCATGTCGAGAACGGTCTCTATGTGATAAACTTTTGAGCAACCCACTAAGACCGCGACATGCCTAATGGCTAAAGTTGACGTGGGATGGCTTTGGCATCGCCGTTTAGCCCACGTCAATATGAGATCTTTGCAAAGTCTCCTCAAGGGGGACCATGTCCGTGGACTAACAAATGTTAGTTTTGCCAAAGATCGTGCTTGTATCGAAGGAAAGCTTCATGAGACGGCTCACCCTCCCACGACTATCATCTACTCGAAGAGACCCTTGGAGCTCCTGCACATGGACCTCTTTGGGCCTCCATCCTTTGAAAGTCTTGGGGGTAGAAAGTATTGCTTGGTGATTGTGGATGATTATTAAAGATACACTTGGGTATACTTCTTCAAGAGGAAGAGTGAGACTCAACAAACCGTCATCGACTTTGCAAATGAAGCTCAACGTCAACATAATGCAAAGATCTTGACAATAAGAAGTGACAACGGCACCGAGTTCAAGAACTACACCTTGGATGAGTTTCTTAGTGATGAGGATCAAGCATCAATATTCTGCACCATATACCCCTCAACAAAATGGTGTTGCGGAGAGGAAGAACCGGACGTTGATGGATGCGGCAAGGACCATGATGGCGGAGTTCAAGTCTCCATACAACTTTTGGGCGAAGCCATCAACACCGCATGTCATGCATCCAATCGGCTCTATCTCCGCAAAGGGTTGAACAAGACTCCTTATGAGATACTCACCGAAACAAGCCCAATCTCAAGTACTTCCGGTGTTGGTGTAAGTGTTTCATTCTCAAGAAAGGTGTTCGTTTGTCTAAATTTGAGGCTAGAGCTTATGAGGGCATATTTGTTGGTTATGCTACAAACTCTCATGCTTACCGTGTTCTCAACAAGTCCACCGGACTCATTGAGGAGAAGTGTAACGTGGATTTTGACGAAAATAATGGCTTCCAAGTGGAGCAAAGTGGTACTTGTGATGTAGGTGATGAAATTCCTCCCCAAGCCATAAGAAGAATGGGTATTGGTCATATTCTACCCATTGAGGAACCCCTTGTGGCCGAAGGAGAAGGACAATGCTCCACTCATGTGGAGCCATCACCTAATCAAGACCCACACGCTTCCGAAGAACAAAGTGAAGGCCCTCAACCTCGTGAACAAGACCAAGGGCAAGATCAATCTCAAGATGGTGGTGAACCTCCAAATGATGCCCAAGGTCAAGTTCCTCCCCTCGAGCAAGTTCAAGATCATGAAGAAGCTCAAGATCAAGATCAAGCTCAAGACGGCGCTCAAGAGTATCAAGTCGATCCTCCTCCCCCCACATCCGAGGAGGAATTAGATCGTCGTGCTGCAAAGATTGCTTCCAAACTCACCACCAAGGGCCATCTCATGGAGAATGTGGTTGGAAGCCTAAGAAAGTGGGTAAGCACTCGTAGACAATTGGCAAACTATTGTGAACATCACGCGTTTGTCTCTTGTGTTGAACCCCAAAAGGGCTATGAGGCGCTCGAAGACTCGGATTGGCTCAATGCCATGCATGAAGAACTCAACAACTTCGAGTACAACAAGGTGTGGAGATTAGTGCCAAGGCCTTCGGGGAACCACAACGCCATTGGAACCAAGTGGATTTTCAAGAACAAGCAAGATGCTCATGGGAACATCATTCGCAACAAGCCAAGATTGGTAGCACAAGGCTACTCCCAAGTCGAGGGTATCAACTACGGTGAAACCTTTGCTCCCGTTGCTCGCCTTGAATCCATTCGTTTGTTGATTGCTTATGCTTCCCATCACAACTTTAAGTTGCAACAAATGGATGTGAAAAGTGCTTTTCTTAATGGTCCTATTAATGAGTTGGTCTATGTCAAGCAACCCCCCGGGTTCGAGGACCCCTACTTCCCAGATCATGTGTATCAACTCGATAAGGCACTCTATGGCCTTAAACAAGCCCCACGTGCGTGGTATGACCGCCTTACCGAGTTGTTACAAGATCGTGGATTTGAGGTGGGGAAAATCGATTCCGCTCTTTTTACTAAGAAGGTCAAAGGGGAGTTGTTTGTATGCCAACTATATGTTGATGATATTATCTTTGGTTCCCCTAACAAAGCTTTCAATGAGGAATTTGCTGCTCTCATGACCTCCAAGTTCAAGATGTCTTCGATGGGAGAGTTGAAGTTCTTCCTTGGTTTTGATATCAAACAAAGAAGAGAAGGAACCTTCATCAACCAAGCCAAATATACTCAAGACATGCTAAAAAGATTCAAGCTAAGTGATGTCAAGCGGCTTCTACTCCAATGCCTACCAAGTGCCAACTTGACATTGATCCCAATGGTAAAGCGGTGGATCAAAAGGTATATCTCTCCATGATTGGCTCCTTGCTTTACCTTTGTGCATCTAGACCGGATATCATGTTGAGTGTGGGAATGTGTGCTCGGTTTCAAGCCGCACCGAAGGAAAGTCACTATGTGGCGGTTAAGCGAATCTTTCGATATTTGGCTCATACCCCAAACTTTGGCTTATGGTATCCAAGAGGGGCAAACTTCAAGCTTGAAGGTTATAAGGATTCCGATTGGGCGGGAGACAAAGTGGATAGGAAGTCCACCTCCGGAGGGTGCCAATTTCTTGGTTGCTCTTTGGTGAGTTGGTCTTCTAAGAAGCAAAGTTGTGTGTCTCTCGTCCACGAGCGGAGTATGTGGCGGCGGTAGTAGTTGTGCACAACTCTTATGGATGAGGCAAACTTTAAAGGAGTACGGTGTCACTTGTGACAAAGTGCCTCTTTGGTGTGATAATGAAAGTGCCATCAAGATTTCTCTCAACCCGGTGCAACACTTCAAGACGAAGCATATTGAGATTCAGTATCACTTCATCCGAGATCACATTAGGCGAGGGGAGATTAAGCTCAAGTATGTCAACACTCACGATAACCTTGCAGATATCTTCACGAAGCCCTTGGATGAAGCAAGATTTCGCGAGTTAAGGCATGAGCTAAATATCATTGATTTGAGCAATGTGACTTGAACCCTTGCACCCCTCACCACACTCAACTTGTTGTCTAGTTTAGGTGTAGGCATGGACATAGGGGAGTGTTGTTCTCTCAATGAACTCTCCCTCCCCATTATGCATAAATAGATCAACTCTTTCACATTAGCCATTTTTATGGTACTTGTGCTTCAAAGACGAGTTTTGGTCATGGGCCCAAGGATAATTCTTGGCGGTGCCATACCATCTAACTCAAACATAGGTGGCTCGACCACCGCCCTCTCCTTTGATAGGTTGTGTCGCATGGTGGTTTCTTGCTGTCTTTATGCCTTTGGTTTGTGCGTGTTCCTGTGGTATCCTTTGTGTGAAAAGTTTCCTTTGCAAAGACCTTTTTCTCGTGTTGAAACCTGCTGTGTTTTGAGCTCACGATACTACCGCGGCCAGCTACGGTACTACCGCAGCTAGCCACGGTACTACCGCGTGCGGGGAACACGGTACTACCGCCCCCACGCTGCAGTAATTTTTTACTGCCGCCTGGGTGAGCGGTACTACCGCGACGGTGTGGTACTTCCGCCTGAGCGGTACTACCGCGATGAGATGCGGTACTACCGCGCCACAAGGGCGCGTGGGGATAAGGACGGGCAGGGGGAGTTCTAACTCCCCCATACCCATTCGATGTTCCCCTCCCCGCGTCGTCTCTCTCTCTCACACTCAAGATCGGAGACGGCGTTAATCGCCGGATCTCCTCCTCCGGCTGCCCTCCCGTGATTCCGTCCGGTGGGATCTTTCCCCACCACGTGCTCTTGCTATGGACCCAGGTCTTTCCCCAACCTCTTCTCGTTTTGTTGAGTTCTTTGCCTCTAGGTTTTGTGGGGGAGACTTGTGTGTTCTAGAGATTCTTAGGCTCTTTCTATGCAAGAGTAGGATGAAGGAGAGTAGCTTTGCGTAGGAATTATACTTGTATTTTGTCCTGTGCTAGATTTGATCACCGTAGCACAGCCATGGTTTCGCGGGTCTTTTCAGATTCAAACTGATGTTTGGATCTGACGCGACGCGGTACTACCGCCCGTCTGGCGCGGAACTACCGCTTGTCCGGTACTACCGCCCGTCTTGCGCGGTACTACCGCGCTCACTGCGGCACTAACACCTTACTACCGCTCCAACCACGGTACTACGCGCCTCGCGCAGTACTACCGACACAGGCGGTACTAAAATTTTAGTACCGCATGAGCTCTGGCGATACTACTGTGGCTCACATTTATCTCATGGCAACTTTCACGTATACTTTCTATGTGTTTTCTTGTGCTTTGCCGTGGTCTTTGCATTGATCCTCTTTGCGTTTCGTTGGTGTTTTGCGTGTGTGTCTCAGGTGGTGGTTCTCGCCGTTCCAATCCCAGTCGTGACACCGGCTCCAAGCGTCTGCGCAACCCAGGTGAAGCTCCAGAGGGCTCCTCTGCCCCAAGCGCCATGTCAAGACATCGCCAAGCAAGAAGAAGGAGCCCGCTAAGGGCATGGACGAGATACCCCAATCTGAGTAATGCGTCCGTCTCGAGCCAGCACTCGTATGTGACCCCTCGTTCTTCATCGGAGGTTGTGAGCTGTTTTGGAACAAGCAGCAGACTCTCACCTATTTGGATGTCATCAAAAACAAGCGAGAATACCTACGTGGATGTGAAATGGATTGATATGCATCACATGCGGAAGGACAAGTTCCGTCGTACTTTGGAGAGGCTCGGACTTGGTGGAGCAGTTTGGTATTGAGCATGTGATATCCTTTCACCTTGATTATGACCACTGAGCTTATCTGCCGGTTCTTTGCCTCGATATACTTTCACTCTCGATGAGGAGGCGGAGGATGACTGGATGTCCAATGGCCGTGGTATTTGCTACGGAAGGAGTTCATGGATTTGCTCCAGGTTCACGATGGCCAGGCTCGACACTCCGTGGGTGTTCGCCCCCATGCAAATTCTGTGCGCCAACAAGGACAAGCTTGCACCATACTATGTTGAGAAGGTGCTCGCCAATGGCAAGACGGGGTTGGTGCTCAACTCTTTTCTGGATATCATGTATCGCATCTTCCGCAACTCCTTGTTCCCTCGCATTGGTGACAAGGACAAGGTTCATGCCTATATGGTGGATATGATGCTCATTTGCGAGGAGGCTCGTTTGTCTCAGACTCAGCCACTTGATGTCTCACACATCATGTGGTGTGAGCTCCGGTTTGCGGTGTTCAACCGCAAGGTGCCTATCTATGGGCCCTATCTGTTTCTGCTGATCTCGAAGACTTGGGAGAAGATGTTCCCTGGTGAGGAGTTCCTTGCTCCAGACTGGATTCTCCATGAATCCATCTGTCTGCGTGTCAAGCCCAACTGGGCCAACACTACTACTCATGCTGAGGCGTCTGCTGCTAGGGCTGCTATTGATGAGGAGGATGTTGGCGCCGAGGATGTTGCTGAGGGCCGTGCTGCTAGGTCTTCCCAGAGTTCCTCTATGCCTTCGTGGGCCAAGAAGCTGAAGGACAAGATGAAGACTCTTTTCTGCATGCAAGCCAAGGGACAGTCTGAGGACTCACGTGGCTTCTAAGGAGAGTCGCCCGCCGGGATAAGAAGATCTTGCAGCTGTATAACGAGGACGTGTCTGGTGGTTCTGAGGATCACATCACTCCGGAGGCCGAGTGGATGGAGAAGCAAGGCTACAGGTGGACTGATTCTGAGGAGGACGTCGAGGAGACCATCCCTGCTGCCGAGGAGTCCGACGGAGAGGGTTGGGATGAGTTCCCTGCTGCTTGAGCCACCACTTGTGTGTAGGTGTCCTCTGCCTTTTGGCATCTCGATGCCAAAGGGGAGAGAGTGTAGGATTCTTGAGTCATGTGTAAATCGTTAGGTGTTCGGTGTGTTTGTTGCGTTTCTCGTTCTCGTTTGAACCTCGTTTGAACCTCGTTTCAGTTGTTTTTTTATTCATATGGTGTAAGACATATGCACTCTATCTATCTTAGCGAGCTTGTGATATATTGTGCTACCTTTGTGCTATGATCTGCTTAGATGTTAGTTATCGTGCCTTTGTCTCTAAAATATAGGGGGAGTGGTGATCCTAGTTTGTGTGCTATGCAGTCCAAAGCATCCATCCAGGTTGCACACATCTAGGGGGATCCCGTCTATATTCTAGAGAGGAGGGGTTTGCCTTTGCTCATATTATCTCATCTATATGCAAATCCCGTATTGTCATCAATCCACCAAAAAGGGGGAGATTGTAAGGGCATATTTATCCCTTAGGTGTTTTGGTGATTGATGACAATGCTTTTGCGGACTAATCGTGTGCCTTGAGTTTCTCGGGCGGCTTCATCACTAGGCACGAGGGACGATTCAATGCCCTCGAAGACTATTGAAGACGGCATTGTTCTCGTTTCTCTTTGGTGGATTTGAGTCGTAGGAGAGCCGTACTATTAAGAGGGGTCCGTCCGGAAAGGTTGGTGGAATCATCACGTACACATGTCTTTCCTTTTCGTTGCACTTTGGAGCGTCTCACCGTTTTCCTAGTTGTGCTTGATCTGACGGCTACTGCTGTTCTTGCGGTAGTACCGCTGGGGGTCACGGTAGTACCGCTCCTCTGGAGCCTTAGTACCGTAGCCCCCAGGCCTAGTGCTGCTCCGTGTAGTAGGCGGATGTAATTTTTACATCCACGCCCGCGGTAGTACCAAGACGTCGTCTGCGGTAGTACCGCGGGTGGCCACGATAGTACCGCTCTCTTGGAGTCGTTGTACCGTGGCCCTCATACCTTGTACCGCTGCGTCGCGGCAGTAGGAGCGGATGTATGTTTTACATCCGTGCCTCAACGGTAGTACCACGCCTCGTGTGCGGTAGTACTGTGTCGGGTTTTTGCACTGTTTCTTTTTCAGCGGAAGTAGGCACGGATGTATTTTATTTCGTCCGTGCTCTTCGTAGGCTTTGACTTCCCTGCCTTGCGGTAGTACCGCAAGGGAAATGATAATGCGCATAGTAATCTTGCTCTCATTCAGGCTAGTCCGGCCTCTGCTGCTGCCATGAAGTACCGTGGCCCTCCACGGTAGTACCGCTGCGTGGCCTTATGGTAGGACCGCTCACTCGAGCGGTAGTACCACATGTCGCAGGCTGAAATTGCGGATAACGGTTGGATCTCTTCCTTGACTATAAAAGGGGCGTCTCCTACCTCTAGTTGACTACCCCTTCCATTTCCAAGCTCCATTGTTGCTCTAAGCTCCATTTTCGCCCGATCTCTCTCCCTAGCCAATCAAACTTGTTGATTTGCTCGGGATTGGGTGACAAGGGCCCGATCTACACTTCCACCAAGAGATATTCGATTCCCCCCACTTATCCCTAGTGGATCTTGTTACTCTTGGCTGTTTGAGCACCCTAGACGGTTGAGGTCACCTCGAAGCCATACTCCATTGTGGTGAAGCTTCGCGGTGGTGTTGGGAGCCTCCAAGTGTTGTGGAGATTGCCCCAACCTTGTTTGTAAAGGTTCGGTCGCCGCCTTCAAGGGCATCAATAGTGGAATCACGACATCTCGCATTGGGTGAGGGCGTGAGGAGATTACGGTGGCCCTAGTGGCTTCTTGGGGAGCATTGTGCCTCCACACCGCTCTAACGGAGACGTACTTCCCCTTAAAAGGAAGGAACTTCGGTAACACATCCTCGTCTTCACCGGCTCCACTCTTGGTTATTTCGTGCCTTTACTTTTGCAAGCTTGCTTGTGTTGTATCTATTGCTTGCTTGTGTGCTAGTTGTGTTTGCATCATATAGGTTGTCCACTTAGTTGCATATCTAGACAACCTATTTTGTCGCAAGATTTAAATTGTTAAATAAAAGCTTAAAAATTGTTAGTTGCCTATTCACCCCCCCTAGTGAACCATATAGATCCTTTCAGTGCCCCACCCCCCGAGCTCGCCGCATACAAGCGAGGCAACTCGCCGCTCCACCTCCCTCGCGCAGCCCGATGGAGCAAGTTTATGCTTCAAGCCGGCGCGTGGTTCCACAACTCGCCACTCCAAATCAGCTCGCGAGGGAGTAGCGAGTAGCTCCAAGCAGGCAGGCATGGGAGCACGGCGAAACGGGCATCGTGGCTGCCATGGACGAGACCATCCGGCGTCAATGTTGGCGGAATCGTGCCCTATCAATGGATAAAGAAGTCGGCCATGGGCATAGAAGAATTTAGGAGACCTTCAGACAGTGTTTTGTTGGGAAACGTAGTAGAAAACAAAAAAAAATCGCCCTACGAACACCCAGGAACAATAGGAAGATGCATAACTGGTTGTGATCAACGATCGTTACCGACTCCGGGAGTGCAACGGAAGTGGATGAGTCGGTGTAGATCGTACTTGAAGTCCCTTGAATGTCGATGGCAATCCCGCGAACCGCCCATGAACGATTCCTCGAACGGAAGATTGAAAGCACAACCTCTCTACTTGGTTGCAAGCATATGGTCTTCACGATCCAGCAGCGCTTCGCCACCCAGAGCTAATCATCGCCGGAGAATTAGAAGGAGGAGATTAGAAAGACGACTTGGCTTCTAATTATGAGGATTAGAGGTGGCTAGGGATCGCTCTAATTAGTCAACTAGAACCAACTAGAACATACAATAGATCAACTAGAGGAGGCTCCAAAACTTGTGTTACCATAGGGTGGAAATCCTCTAGTACATATAGGATTAGGGGGGGAGAGGGGTCTGCCACCAAGGGGTAAAGAGCCCCCTTGGGGTACCGGCCAAGGGAGGGGAAGTAGGACTCCCCTTCCAAGTAGGATTCGCCCCCTTTAGGAAAGGGGGGGGGGCTCCCTTGTTGGGCCCTTGTGGCCCAACTCCTTCTCCACCTCTTGGCCTTATTTGGCCCGTTGATATTAAATTAAATATATTTTTGTTCTAAACATTTTCAGAGCATAATATATATAATTTAACATCTCCAGAAACATTGTCCACCTATATATATATTAATCGGTAATACCCGGTATTACTCGATATTCACTGAAACCCTTCCGGTGACCCCGAAACACTTCCGGAACCTCTCGGAACTATTCTGGATATTAATGAAAATCCACAAATATATTCTCGTCACTCCCGTCCTACTAACACTCAGAGAATTGTGATTACCTTAAGCTTGTGACCCTGTAGGTTCGGTAAACCATAGACATGAACGAAACCCCTTCGTTCAGCGACTGATAGCGGAACCGTGGACATCCATGTAGGTCCCTATGATTACATGAATGATATTCGAGTGAAACTTTGGTTATCATGTGATGTTCCCTTTGCTTCGTGATACTTTACAAGACCCGGTGTGCATCGATATCCTCTTGAGTCATCACCATGCTCACTATAACGTTGCTCATGTTACCGGTTTTGTTCTTCTTTCTCGTTGACGTGTTTCGGCATCCTCGTAATGTAGTCACCTGTGTCTGGCCAGACGACGATGGATGTCGTCACACCGAGAGGGCCCTAAGAATATCTCTCCATTGTTGGAGGAGCAAATCCCACTCTTGAGTTGTCCGGTCACTTGTCAAACTTTCTAGTGTGCCTGAAAGTTGTCGTTATGATCACCTTGTTACATATGACTGATACGTCTCCAACATATCTACTTTTCCTAATGCTTTTCCTCTTGTTTTGGACTCTAATTTGCATGATTTGAATGAAACTAACCTCGGACTGACGCTGTTTTCAGCAGAACTACCATGGTGTTGTTTTTGTGGAGAAATAAAAGTTCTCGGAATGGAACGAAACTTTGCGAGGATTTTTTATATCAATAATAAGAATTTCCAGAGCCAAGACCTACCGGAGAGGGGCCCCTGGGTGGGCACAACCCACCTGGGCGCGCCTCCCTCTCCTGGCGCGCCCAGGTGGGTTGTCCCCACCTGGTGGCCTCGCTGACCCTGAAACGACACTATAAAATCCTATTTTCGGAGAAAAAAATCAGGGAGAAAGAATTATCACGATCCACAAGACGGAGCCGCCGCCAAGCCCTGTTCTTCCTTGAGAGGGCAGATCTCAAGTCTGTTTGGGGCTCCGGAGAGGGGGATCTTTGTTCTTCGTCATCAGCAACCCTTCTCCATAGCCAATTCCATGATGCTCCCTACCGGGAGTGAGTAATTCCTTCGTAGGCTCGCTGGTCAGTAAGGAGTTGTGAGATTCATCATATAATCGAGTTAGTTTTGTTAGGGCTTGATCCCTAGTATTCACTATGTTCCTAGATTGATGTTGCTATGACTTTGCCATGCTTAATGCTTGTCACTTTGGGCTCGGGTGCCATGAACTCAGATCTGAACCGTTTATGTCATCCTCATTATATCCATGTTCTTGATCCGATCTTGCAAGTTATAGTCACCTACTACGTGTTATAATCCGGCAACCCCGAAGTGAAAACAACCGGGCCCACTCCCGGTGATGACCGTAGTTTGAGGAGTTCATGTATTCACTGTGTTAATGCTTTGTTCCGGTTCTCTATTAAAAGGAGGCCTTAATATCCCTTAGTTTCCAATATGGACCCCGCTGCCACGGGAGGGTGGGACAAAAGATGTCATGCAAGTTCTTTTAATAAAGCACGTATGACTATTTACGGAATACATGCCTACATTATATCGATGGACTGGAGCTAGTGCCGTATTGCCCTAGGTTATAACTGTCTCATGATGAATATTGTAGGATCGAAAGTATGTCTAGGGGGGGGGGATTAGACTACTTGACCAAATAAAAATCTAGCCTTTTCCCAATTTTAATTCTTGGCAGATTTTAGCAACTTAGCACTAGTCAAGTAAATAACCTACACATGCAAGTCTAAGAGTATAGCAGCGGAATGTAAAACATTGCACATGAAGGTAAAGGGAGGAGTTTGGAGGGTGCAAACCCAATGTAGACACAATTTTTTTTGGCGTGGTTCCGATAGGTGGTGCTATCCTACATCCACGTTGATGGAGACTTCAACCCACAAAGGGTAACAGTTGCGCGAGTCCACGGAGGGCTCCACCCATGAAGGGTCCACGAAGAAGCAACCTTGTCTATCCCACCATGGCCATCGCCCATGAAGGACTTGCCTCACTAGGGTAGATCTTCACGAAGTAGGCGATCTCCTTGCCCCTGCATACAAACTCCTTGGTTCAACTCCACAATCTTGTGGAGGCTCCCAATTGACACCTAACCAATCTAGGAGACAGCACTCTCCAAAAGGTAATAGATGGTGTGTTGATGATGAACTCCTTGCTCTTGTGCTTCAAATGATAGTCTCCCCAACACTCAACTCTCTCTCATGGATTTGGATTTGGTGGAAAGATGATTTGAGTGGAAAGCAACTTGGAGAAGGCTAGAGATCAAGATTCATATGGTTGGAATGGAATATCTTGACCTCAACACATGAGTAGGTGGTTCTCTCTCAGAAAATGTATGATGGAAGTGTAGGCATGTTCTGATGTCTCTCTCCATGAATGAAGAGTGGGTGGAGGGGTATATATAGCCTCCACACAAAATCTAACCGTTACACACAAATCACCAAACTTGGTGGGACTGAATAATGAAACTCGGTCAGACCGGTTTAGTTCAAAATGTGAACGTTAGACTTTTCGATGGGACCGACATGTCAACTCGGTGGGACCGATTAGGGTTAGGGCATAACATAATCTCGGTGAGACCGATTACACAAACTCGCTGGGAGCAATTTTGGTAATAAGCTAACCAGAGAGTTGGTCAGGCAAACTCGGTGGAACCGATTCGCTCATTTCGGTGCGACGAAATGTTCTGAAAAAGGGAAACAGAGAGTTTGCATTGCAAACTCGGTGGGACCGATCGCTCATCTCAGTTGGACCAAAATGTTACGAAGGGAAATAGAGAGCTTGCAATCCCATCTCAGTGAGACCGAGATCCCTATCGGTGAGACCGAAGTGACTAGGGTTTTGTGGCAGTGGCTATGACAACCGAACTCGGTGGCACCGGATAGAAAGATTCGGTGGGCCCGAGTTTGACTTTTGGTTTGGGACATATGTGGATATGAGAAAGTAGTTCAGGATTTTGGAGCATATCACTAAGCACTTTGAGAAAGTAAGCCATTAAGCAACACCTCATCCCCTTTTAATAGTATTGGCTTTTCCTATGGACTCAATGTGATCTTGGATCACTAAATGTAAAATGTAGAGTCTTGAGCTTTAGAGCTTGAGCCAATCTTTTGTCCTTAGCATTTTGAGGAGTCCACATTTCTAATCCATGCCATGCCAATCATTGAGCTTTCCTGAAATATTTATCTTGAAATAGCATTAGCTCAATGAGCTATATGTTGTTAAGAATTACCAAAACCAACTAGGGATAGTTGCACTTTCAATCTCCCCCTTTTTGGTAAATGATGACAACATATAGATCAAAGCTTCGACAAATGATAATAAAATTGAAATACATCATCGCTTTGAGAAGTATGTGATAAGCAAGTGCTCCCCCTAAATTTGTGCATTATTTAAAATTTTCTTTTGAATGCAAATGCACAATCGATTAGGATCATGGGTCACTCTTCCATGTCACATACATCTTGGTGGCGCTCTCAAAATGATGAAAATTAAAAGCATGCACTCATCACCAAGCAAAGTGAACTATCATATAAGAGATATAGGAGATAATATCATCCAAGCAAGTATTAAGGTAGCATATGATCAAACAAGTATATCTCACACAGACATAGAGTATCAACTAAGCACACAAAAAGTTTCAACCAAAAGCAAGAGAGACAAAGAAGCAAAACAACACTCTCTCTCGAAGCCTATGATCTATACATTTCTCCCCCTTTGGCAACAAGTTACCAAAAAGTTCGAAAATGCATAGTGCTATGCGTCTCACAGGCTTGGTCTTCAGGAGGTGGTGTAGATAGAAATCTAAGGACGAAGGCATCTGTTGATGTAGTTGGAGCTGGTGGAGTGGCTGCTGGAGGTGGCACTGAAGCTGTGTCTGCTGGTGCTGACGCTGTAGCTCTAGTATCTGATACATGCACTGTCGGATTTCGGGTTCCGGCAAACCCTTGAGGTTCGAACACTGGGGTGCGCACGAAGATCTCTCTCTCCCTAGCTCGCTCTCGCAACAATCTCAAGGCCTAGCTCGACGAACCCAAAGAACGAGAGACACGAGAGATTATACTGGTTCGGGCCACTGATGTGGTGTAATACCCTACTCCAGTGCGGTGTGGTGGAATGCGTCTTGGGCTGAGGATGAACTAGTGCAATCGGAAGAACAACCTCCCGAGGAGAGGTGCTCTTGTGATGGGTGAGCTTGTGTGTATGAGGATGATCCGAATAGCCCCGGATCCAGTTGCCCCCTACTGTGCTGGCTAGTCCTATTTATAGAGGCCCTGGTCCTCTCCCCAAATATTGAGCGGGAAGGGATGCCACAACGGCCAAATTCGAAGAGACACAACTAGTAAAAGTTATCCTGACTAAAGGTGGTCTTCTCCTGCCAAAGGCTCTGGTGGTGACGCCGTCTTGGGATCCATGGTGACCTCCGTCCTGCCGTCCTGCTAGTCTTGGTCTCGTTGCACCGATATGGAAACCTTTGCCTGATGCCTCGGGACTCCTCGCCTGCGCTTGCCTCTTTAGCACCAAAGAGGAAACGAGGACACTGCATGCTAGCACCCACCTGGCGCCTGCCTGGCCCCGGTCGTCATGGCTTGCGTCACAGGAACCTCACGAGGTGCCCCTTGCCTTGATCTCTCCACCCCTCGCGAGCCGGCCTGGTGAGGCCGCCCCCGAGGAGGTCCTGCGTCGTCCACCTCGCGAGGCTTGGCCCCTCGCAAGGGTCTTGAGTGTTTGCTAGTGAAGATGGGCCGTACGGGGCCGCTGGTGGAGCCACGCCATGGGCCACAGGCAGGCAAGTCTGGGGACCCCCGTTCCCAGGACACCGGCAGTAGCCCCCGGACCCAAGGCGTGCTCGGATTTGGCTTAGAGGCGAAGCTAGAGGGCAAGTGCGGAGCACCATGGTCCCAAACAGCCTGCGACCTTGGTTGACGCGTGGCGATTGATTGGACGTGGGCGTCTCCGCTTCCCCACGCTGCCTCGGCAACTGCCCGTCTGACAAAAGACTGGCGCGGGCAACGCTTGCCTTCATTGCTTTCCTTCGTCTTGCTCCAGATCCCCTTTCTCGCTCCTTGCTTCTGAAATCTCCAGATCTGCTTCAATTCCCTTCCGAGCCAGCGACCAATGGCGCCCCGAAAGGTCAAGGCTGCTTCGCCGCCCGCCTGGTACGAGCTGGCTCTGGACGAGCCCAATGTCTCAGAGAAGAACCTCGCCGCCATGCGTCTGCTGACGGCGGGGGAGAACAAAGAGAAGGGGAAGACCGAGCTCCGGGCCGGCTCCACCGAGCTGGAGGCTTCGAGAAGCACCTTCTACCCCTTCTTCATGAGCAGCATCGTTGCGGGGCTGGTTCCCCCCTTCTCTGACTTCTTCTACGCCGTCCTCAGCCATTACAGGCTGTAGGCCCTTCATCTTCATCCCAACTCTGTTCTTCTCCTGTCGATCTTCACCTTCTACTGCGAGGCGTACGTCGGGGTGATGCCGTCTGTGGCTCTGCTGCGCCACTTCTTCTTCCTCCGGATCAATGATGGCCACACCTTGGGGTGCACCAACCGTCGCCGCAGCGGTAAGGCCAATAGCGACCTCAATGGCGGAAAAGAAGGCCGAGGGCTTCCGGAGCAAGAGGGTTATGATGGATGCCAAGAGCGTCCACACACGGTTGACGCTGCCGGCGAAGATGCCCAAGTCCGACGAAGGGTGGCTCTATCTGGCTTCTTGACGACCAGGCGAATCCAGTCTTTGGAGAAGATGACCGCCGACCAAGCCGGGCAACACGAAGGCGGCCCGAAGGCGGGGGCCATGCTCTGAGGGAATTCCTGACGCTACGTGTGGCTCCGCTCCAGGCGCGCTCGCGCCCCTTGTGGATGCTTGGGGCGAAGGAGATAAGCTTCGCTTGAGCCCGGAGGCCTTGTCTAAAGAAGAGTTGGTTGTGGCTCTCTACCTCCTGGTCGGGGACGACCAGGAGTATCCGCCGAGTGCCTTCGTTCCCTTGTTCCTTCGCAAGGGCGGGGCGCAGGTCGCAGCCGCCTTGCCCACCTTTGACGGGCGCGGGCTAGTGCCACTGGCGCCCCCTGGGGTCCTGATGGCGATGGCGCCGGTGGTCGTGTCTTCTGGCGATTCCCGCGGGAGGGGCAAGAGGAGGAGGACGAGGAGCGCGACTCGGAAGCGACCCCTGAGGGGATGGGGGAGACCTCCCCCTTGCGCAAGGCCAACATCCTCCGCACCCTGCGTGATGACGATGACGAGGCTGATGTCCCCCCGGAGAGAGAGGAGCCGCCCGTGGCTGGGGACTCCTCGAGGCCCAAGGCCATCCCCCGGAGGAGGCCACCGGCCGAGGTTCCGACGTGGGGCAGGTCGGCGCTGATCTCCCGAGACGACGCTCCTGCTCCGACACCGCCTGGAGTTGCTTCCGGCCCATCTGCTGCCCCCTCTTCTGCTCCTGGAGCCCGCACGCCTGCGCCTCAGGCTGCGAGGCTCTCAGGCTTGAAGCTTAAGAAGCGGAGGGACAACACCGCGGTGGACCAGTAAGTGTTCTTGTCCTGCCTTATTCTTGCTTCCGCTGCTTATCCTTGATGCTTCTTCGTTGTGCAATTAGGCCGACGCCCGCGGTGAAGAAGAGGAAGGAGGAAGAGGTGGTATTGCTCGGGACCAGATTGCCTACGGGGGCCGCACCCCTCTCCATGGATAAGGGCAGCGACGGCTCCCGCGCTTCTCCAGCTCGATCATCCTCGCGAGGCTTGGGGGAGCATCCTCGGGAGGAGTCAGCCCCCGTGGCCCCGCTGGCTCCGGAGGTGCCGGCGCCCAGCTCGGTTGCTGGGGTCCCCGAAGCTCAGGAGCACCCAGCCTCCCAGGCCATGGTGGCGATGCTGCCTCCTCCTCCTCCTGCCGCACTGCTGACACCGGATCCTTCTGCCTCCTCTGACGTCCTGGAGCACGCTCTTTTTGCGATGACCCTGCTGCGAGGAGATCTTCAGGGCACCGACCCCGGCCTGGTAGCCGGGCGGCTGGAGCTGGTCTCTGGCTGGCTACACTCAGACGTGTCCATTAGGGCGGCCAGGCAGGCGACAGCCTCAAGAAGGACAAGCGAGCCGCCCGCTCGGGGCGGCCACTTGCAGGTGGCACCGAAAGATGTTGGGGCCGCGAGGATCGGCTGTCGATTCTTTGGAGGCCGAACTGAAGACTATGTGCAGCGAGCGTGCGAAAGAAGCTCGTGGCCTCAAGGCGGAGGAGGAGAAGATGAAGGCCCGAGAGGACGCCGTCAAGGGTCGCGACGCCGAGCTAGGGCAGTTGGGGAAGGCGCAGGCCGTGGAGCACAGCCGGCTGGAGAAGCTGAAGCAGAGGATGGAAGCGGAGAAAGCCGAGCTTGACGCCAAGGCGAAGGTCCTGGCCAAGGACCGCGCGGCCTTCAAGCTCCTCGAGGAGAGGTCCCGCAAGGCGCTGCGGTCACTCTACGAGAAGGGCTTGGAGGAGCCGCTGGCTACTGACGACGAGGGCCCCACCCAACTGCTTCCTTATCTGGTCGCGGCGCTTGAGGAAGTTGTGAGCGGCATCGGCCCCTTGGAAGAGGAAGAAGCCCGCATTCTTTCCTCAGCCGCATTGACGCGCTTCTTTAGCCACCTCCATCTTCGCGATCCTACCGCCCACCTTGACGAGCTGCTGGAGCCTGTGGACGCCGAGCACTGCGCAGCTGCTGCCGAGGCCGTGAAGGGCCAGGTGGAGGCCCTGTTGAAGAGGTTTCGTGCCTTCGATCCCGCGCCCTCAACTGGTGGTGCTGCTGATCCTGCAACTCCGGCGGGCAGTGTAGGTGAGGGCAACGCTGTTGTGGAAGAAGCATCCCTTGTGGGTGACAACGACGTCCGGGGATGACGAGATGACCTGCTTGGCGGCCCCTTTCCTGTTCAGCTTCTGCAATATGCACCATGCCTCGTGGAGGCGTTTAAACTTGCGTTTGTATATGTCTTGTAATATTTGCTTGAGATTTTGCGATTTCTTCCCATTTGCTTTACATTCTACGTCGGCAGGGCCCGACCCCGCGCATACCTCAGCCATCGTTGGGTCGTCTGGATCACCAGGACGAGACCAAGGGGTGAGGGGGTACGTGGCCAGTTAGGCTCCTGAGTCGCGATGCTCAGGAGTCCCCCTTGACGCGCAAACGGCTTACGGAAAGGAGATGCAGGAATAGGTATAGTGTTCTACATCGGCAGGGCCCGACCCCGCGCATACCTCAACCGCCGTTGGGTCGTCCAGATCACCAGGATGAGACCAAGGGGTGAGGGCTATGTGGCCAGTTAGGCTCCTGAGTCGCGATGCTCAGGAGTCCCCCTTGACTCTCAAACGACCTTCATACCTTTTTCCTCGCCGGGACTCGGCTCGGGAGGGTGCGCGACGACCAGGTCCGGGTGACCTGGCAGGGTGGCGTACACTTGGGCGTGACCCGAGCGCATCCCTCGTGCCCAGCCCCCTCGCGCGACTCTCCCCGGGGGGAGGTGTTGCGATGAGGCCAGACACTGAGCTCAAGGGCTCCCTGAGGTTGATACGGCCATGTTGCCGCCCTCAGTTGTTTATCACCAGCACGGAGCATAGCGCTTCCACACTTGCATGGGCATAACCACTCCTCGGCCGTGTCGACTACCAGCACAGATCATGGTGCTTCCACTGGTGCGTGGGTGAGGGCTCCCTCTGAGTGGAGCCCACAGGCGTGTCTGCCCATGCGACCGCGTGGCTTGCAGCGAGGGCTAGACGAGGTGTGTCTGGGCACTCGTGAGCCAGCGCGGGACTCACGAGGCCCTACCTCAAGGCGGGTTGCGCCTGGTCTTGGTTCTTGTTAGCTGCGACGGTCCTGCAAGATGGTTAGGCAATCCTGCGCCGAATGAATCTCCTGAGGTTATCGCATGAGAAGGCCAAGCACCAACGAGCCTAGGAGGTGACGTGAACGGGACCGGCCCGCCAGATAGAGCTCGGCCGTTGGATTTATCGACGCTGCAGGGACGGACCCTAGCACAGACGTCGTGCCTAGCCTTCTTATGCGAAGGATCCTGAAGAAAGACGATCGGCGCGCGGCTCCCGTGGTGGGTGACAATCAAGCAGGTGATAACCATAGATAGATTATGCATGGAAAGCGAACTAGCTTAGGTAAATGCAAGAACGATACATGCCACTGGGTCGGACCCGAGCGGCCTAGGGATGATGCAGCCTGAGGGGCGCCCCCAACAGAGTAAGCTAAAGACATAAAAGGATACACGCCGCAAAGATAGGCCCACGCGGTCTGGGAATGATGCAGCCCAGGGGGCACTCCCAGTTGAATAAACTTGGAAAATGTCACCTGGTTTCGTTGTCGAAGGGATGTTGAGGTAGCTGAGGATGCATGGCGAAGGGTTGCTCCTCACGAGCCACCGGGGCCCTGAGCCTCGGGAGGCTCTGGGGGTCCAGACGGTTCCTCGAGGACCGTCTCCATCTCTGCCAGGATTGCGTGATGCCTGGCCTCCTGAGCCGCCAGGATGCTCTGAAGGTTGCGCTGGAAGGCGGCTGCCATGCTCGGCAGGCCGAATGGCATGCGAACATAGCTGTGAGGTGGGCCCTCGCAACATCCCATGTGCGAAGTCCAGAAGAGCTCCTGAGATGCGGCCCTGTTGAGCCCTGGGATGTCGACGCAGACGTGCAGCCCGCCATCCTCGCCTGGATGGGGAGCCACGCCAGATGGGCGGTGGTCGCCGCGCATGGCTCTTGCATCCTGTAGCTCCTGAGTGGTCTTGGCGATGAACTCCTGAACGCCGGGCGCTCCTCGCTCGGTGTCCTCCTGAGGGAAACGTGCCGCAAAGCACGCCTCCATGTGGTGCTCAAGCGCCTCCCTCGTGACGTGGGCTAGGTCTGAGGCCCTCCAGAAGAGAGCCCCTGAGCCTTGCCCGAGGAGGGCGCCGGGCGCGCCTTCCTATGCGAGGGAGGGAGGCGCCCCAGGCGCGGGCGCCGATCCTGATGTGGCACCGCTAGAGGCGCCGCTCCCCTGAGGCCCTGTGCGGAGTAGTTGCTTCTTCTTCTTGGGGATGGCCTCAGGAGGGTACTGCGCACCATCGTCGTCGGGGTCTTTGATTGCCGTGGCTTGGAAGGCGCGCTCGAGGGAGCACACCGCATCTCTTTCTTCGTAGGGGACTGTGATCTGGCATCTTGAGGACGTTGTAGCCGTGGTGGGTCACTGCCATGAACTTGGCCAGGGCCAAATACCCGAGGATGGCATTGTACGGCAGACGGATGTGAGCGACGTCGAAGTCGATGAGCTCGGTGCGGTAGTTGTCGCGCTGTCCGAAGGTGACAGGGAGGCGGACCTGCCCTATCGGGGTGGTGGAGCCGTCGGTCACTCCTGAGAAGGGCTTGGTGGGCTGAAGCTGATCGTATGGCACTTGAAGGCTGTCGAATGTCTCGACGGACAGGACGTTAAGCCCTGCACCGCCGTCAATGAGGGTCTTGGTGACTTGTACGTTGCTGATGACGGGTGAGCAGAGCATCGGGAGGCGCCAGCGGTGGCTGCGCACTTGAGCTGGTCCGCCAAGCTGAAAGTGATGGCGCACTTGGACCACCTAAGCGGGCGCGTGGCCTCAAGCCTGGGAAGGGCTGCGTTCACCTCACGAGCAAACTGCTTGAAGATACGCTGAGATGCTGGGGCCTGAGCTCCGCCCAAGATGCAGGTGATAGCACGCGGTTCCTGGAAGCCCCCAGACCCCTCGTTCTGATGGTGGTCGTCATTCCTTTTTGGTGGTGGCGGCAGCGGAGGAAGACCAGCGTTTCCCTGAGGGTGGTCCTCGCGAGGTTGATCCCTCCAGGCGCCCTCACGAGGCTGGTCCTGCCAGCGGTCCTCGCGAGGCCGGTCGTGCCACTCTTGGCGGGGGCCGCGATCGTCCCAGCATCCTCCGCCTCGTCCTCCTCCTCGATCGTAGCCCCGGTCGTTGCGCTCGGGGCGTCGACCGAAGCATCCATCTCGAATAGCCCTGAGCTCTTGACAGTCGTTGGTGTTGTGGCTGTGTACATTGTGGAAGGCGCAGAATGGTCGACTGCTTTTGGACGACTCGGGATGGTCCCGACCGCGCTTCGTATCAGGCTTCGCCGCGAGCACGGCTACTCCCTTGCACTTCACGTCCTTGGCCTTGGCTTTCTTCTCCTCCGGGTCGGTAGCTGGGAGCTCGAGGAGGGAAAAGCGCCCCTCCTCAGCTCGTGCGCACTTGGTCGCCAGGTTGAACAGCTCCAAAGCCGTGCATAGCTCCTCACGGATGGCGAGCTCCTCCTTCATTTTGACGTCGCGGACGCCATCGGAAAACGCCGAAATGATGGCCTCGTCCGTCACCTTGGGGATCTTGAGGCGAACGCTGTTGAAGCGCTGGATGTACTTCTGCAGGGTCTCTCCTGGCTGCTGCTTGATGCGGCGTAGGTCACCCGCGGCCGGAGGGCGGTCGCGAGTGCCCTGGAAGTTGGCGACGAAGCGGTCGCACATCTCGCCCTAGGAGGAGATCGAGCCCGAGGGCAGGTTCAGGAGCCACGAGCGAGTACCATCCTTGAGAGCCTTGGGTAACCAGTTCGCCATGACTTTCTCGTCGCCGGTGGCCTCCCTGATGCTCAGCTCGTAGAGTTGTAGGAACTCCGCTGGGTCGGGGGTGCCGTCATAGCGAGGAGGCAGGTCCGGCTTGAACTTGCCCGGCCAGGCGATGCTACACAGCTCAGGAGTGAAGGCGCGGCAGCCCGTTGTGGCCACCGGGTCCCTTTGCTGATGCGGAGCCTGCCCTTGATGCCCGCGCACCGCCACTGCAGGTGGCACGCGGTCTTGTCGCGGTGGCGCTGGGAGCGCGGGAGCATTCTCTAGCGGCCGGGGAACTTCTTGGAAGCTTCCTTCTTCTCGCGCGGGCGCCCGACGCGGTGGGTCGCGCCGGGGGGCCGCGCGCCTTGGTGCCAGAGCTCCATCTTGGTGCAGAGGTGGTGGAGGTGCTCCATGAGCCACGTCTCCCGCAGCTGGCAGAGGGCGAGGCAGCGAGAGGGATGACGCGAGGAGCCCCCAGCGGCGCTGACGAGCTCAGCGATGCGGTCAAGCTAGTCCTCGTAGAGGTCGTCGACTAGGCGGTAGCACAAGAGCTCGCGTTCCATGAGCAGCAAGGCATGCGTGTCTGTAGGTGCGCGACATGTGTGGGACGACGAGCCGGCCGGAGTCAGCGACGAGGTGGTGGTGCGACCGTCCCGCTGCACCGAGGGGTGCATCGAGGATGCTTGCTGCTTGTTTCTCGCCGGACCGGTGGCGGCAGGCAACGAGGAACGACGAGGAGGCCCGTCGACAGGAGCTGTCTGAGCAATGCGGCGGCGAGGGCGGCCCGGCGCTCAGCACGGGCTCGACGAGCGTCCGCCATGGATGCGACGAAGCGATGGGACGCGGACTGGCGGAAGGAAAGCTTCGGTGCACCCCTACCTGGCGCGCCAAATGTCGGATTTCGGGTTCCGGCAAACCCTTGAGGTTCGAACACTGGGGTGCGCACGCAGATCTCTCTCTCCCTAGCTCCCTCTCGCAACGATCGCACGGCCTAGCTCGACGAACCCAAAGAACGAGAGACATGAGAGTTTATACTGGTTCGGGCCAGCGATGTGGTGTAATACCCTACTCCAGTGCGGTGTGGTGGATTGCCTCTTGGGCTGAGGATGAACTAGTACAATCGGAAGAACAGCCTCCTGAGGAGAGGTGCTCTTGTGCTGGGTGAGCTTGTGTGTATGAGGATGATCCAAATAGCCCCGGATCCAGTTGCCCCCTGGTGTGGTGGCCAGTCCTATTTATAGAGGCCCTAGTCCTCTCCCCAAATATTGAGCGGGAAGGGATGCCACAACGGCCAAATTCGAAGGGAGACAACTAGTACAACTTATCCTGACTAAAGGTGGTCTTCGCCTGCCAAAGGCTCACGTGGTGACGCCTGCCTTGGGATCCATGGTGACCTTCGTCCCGCCGTCCTGCTAGTCTTGGTATCGTTGCATCGATATGGAAACCTTTGCACTGATGCCTCGGGACTCCTCGCTGCTTGCCTCTTTAGCACCAAAGAGGAACGGGACATCACACTGGCGCCCACCGGGCGCCCGCCTCGTCCCCGGGCCGTCATGGCTTGTGTCACAGAACCTCGCGAGGTGCCCTTGCCTTGATCTCTCCGCCCCTCGAGTCGGCTGGTGAGGCCACCCCGAGGAGGTCTTGCGTCGTCCGACTCATGAGGCTTGGCCCCTCGCGAGGGTCTTGAGTGTTCTTTGGTGAAGATGGGCCGTCTGGGGCATTTGGTGGAGCCACGCCGTGGGCCGCAGTGCAGGCATGTCTGGGAACCCCCCTTCCCGGACGCCGAGCAGCATGTGAGACCTCATCCTCTAGGCACTCGTTGAAAAGCATCAGTAGTTGCCTTCCGTTTCCTCTCTTCTGCTTCCTCCTGGAGCTGCTCAACTGCTGTTTGTATCTCAATAACCTTCAGATCAAGATTATAAAATTTTGTCTCTATGATCCTCTCCAAGCTCTCCTGATTCTGAGTCAGGGTGGCCAAGCCCTTCTCAATCCTCAAAGTAGATTTGATCAGATATGCAAGCTGATCTTGCTTGCTCTTAAGGAAAACTTGAGATGCTTCCTCAACACTTGGCATCTTGGCAGCTTTCTCTGCCTTAGCTTTAGCTCTCTTCTCTTGTGCTTGAGCTGATGATGGTTCATCCTCATTCATCACAACTTTGTTGTCTTCAAATTCATGATATAGGGGTAGATGCTCCTTGTCCAACAAGTATGTTCCTGTGCCCATCTTAGCATTAATGAGCTCCTGAATATGTGGAGCATACCCACAACTTCTATTTTGGTCAATAGTTGTCCTCTTGATTGTCTCTACAATCAGACTCATGACTTTAAACTTTTGAGGGACATCAAATAGTTGCGGCAAGTTGATGGAATGTCCTCTGATCATTTTGTGATCTCCTGACTTGGGTAGCAAAGTGTGCCTTAGGATGGTGTTGATGGTAGGCAAACCAGACAATAGATAGTGTACAGACCCAAGCTTGTGTGTCTCCAAAGCTTTATCAGGGATCTCTTTGTACATGTCTGCCATTGAGTTGTGGTCTTTCTTCTTCTTGGCATACACATCCAAGTCATCCTCATGTTCGTCTGGAGCATTGATCAATTCAGCCCATTCTTCAACTGTAGATTGGTACCTTGTACCTTCAGACATCCATACTATCCTTCCATCTGGATAGAAGTGGGCAGTGGAGTAAAACTGCATGAGTAGCTCATCATTCCATTTTGCGAGCTTCTGCCCAAAAAAATTGTCAACTCCACATGCTTTGAAGCTATCATATACTCCTAGGAAGTGGTCTTCTTTCTCCTTGATGTAATCCCAATCAACCCATCTCATGTCATAGACATCTAGCTTCTTGTCAAGCAAAATAGTCTCATAGAAGTCTTGTTTTTCTGTTGTATGAAACCTGTAATCAACTGCAGTCCTCCTCCTCACAGCATAGGGATCAGACTGTCTCCACAATCTCAGTCTAGCGTCTTTTCTGATGTGCATGTCCTCAGCCACTGGATGAGCATCATTGTGGTCTGGAATCTTGGGTTTCAGTTTTCTCAAAAACAAGAGACTCATCATCCTCTCTTCAGCTTGAGGCACTGGGCCTTGTTCTTCTCTTCTGCAGGAATGTTCCTGGTGTTTCTCTTGGGCTTAGGGGGTTTCTGAGCTTGAGCTTTGGGAGCAGACTTGGGCTTTGATGTTGCAGCCCCTGACTTGATAGCATCTCCCATGAGCTTCTAAGCTTTGGGTGCTGGTGCAGCATCCTCCTCTTCTTCTCCTTTTTCATCATCAGAAGAATGCTTCTCAAATTCAGCCATGGGGTCTACCTTTTTGCACCATCTTCCCCTTTTTCTCTCCTTTTTCTTATCCTCAGCAGGATCTTCTCCTCCAGTTGACTTGGAGGGTTCCTGAGTGAAGGCTCTGGCCTTAGACATTGGGACTCTTCTGGCAGGTGCCTTCTTGTTCGACCCTGGCTTTGTTGCAGCAGTTGTACCATACTCCTTCAGCACTTTCATATTTGAGGTGGCCTCATCCTCAACAACCACATAATCCTCATCCTCAGAGTCTGAGGTTCTCTTCTTCCTTGCTCTAGTGGCTGCCTTGGTCAAATTACTAGGTGTGCTTCTGCTGCCCTCATCATAGCTACTTGAGGGATCAGAACCCTCACTCAGTTGCACTTGTTCCTCAGATCTGTTCTGACTGTCACTCTGGTCAGACATCTTGGCAAACACACTGACAGCAGACCCTATGAATAGATGTAGATGAGGTAGAGTGGATGAGTATCACAAAGTGCAGAGTTTTTGCAAAATAGATGACTCAAAAACTTAGTTTTAGTTCTCCACAGAAAGCATTTCGGGGCTACCGATTTGTTAAACTCGGTGATACCGAAGCAGTTTTGGAACCTAAACTAGTGAACTCGGTCAGAACGAGTCACAGTTCGGTGGCACCGAGATTGCTAGGGTTTCACAGAGAGTCGAACTCGGTCGCACTGATTTGCTATTTTCAGTTAGACAGAAAAATGCATGTGCATTGGCCTAAGCCAAATCGGTGAGACTGATTTCTCCAACTCGATCGGTCCAAGATGAGTTCGGCGGAGACCTAAGCCTAAATTTTCAACATAAGGGATGTTTTCTGTGGATAGATTGTTTGCATACGTGGTAAATATCATGGCAAAGCAATGTGCTATGAATCAGAGTTAAGGAATTAGCACATAGAGTCAAACCCATACCCTAGTTCGGCGGTAGTTCGCTACGGCGACAATGGCGGAGCAGATTTCTGTTGTCGGCAATGGAAACCAGCGCGGGAGGTCGCTGGTGGCGAGGAGACGATCCAGAGACCCGAGGAGGCAGAGCAGGACACACGCACGGGCTAAGGAGTTTTAAGAAATTTCCGAAATCTCACCCGTGGGTTTATATATCCCGACCCTGTCAGTGTAACCGAGTGGAACAACTCGGTGGCACCGAGATGCAGAATCGCAAGCGGTTACTACAACTCGGTGTGACCGAAAAGTTCAAATCGGTTGCACCGAGATGAAAAACCTAGATCAACTTAGTGAACTCGGTGTGACCGAAGTGGATGAATCAGTCATACCGAAATGCACAAAGAGCTTTTGGAAGTTTAAGTCTATGACAAATCGGAGACTCCGAGTGCTCCTCACATAGAGTGGTTCGAATCTGACTTGATCAAACTTTGTGATGTAGCATGAATAGAGTTTGAGATGAGAAAAGCATAGATAGCTAGAGGGAGTTCTTAGGCATTCTTGTCCATCCATTTGGCAAAAGAGAAAAAGCCAAACAATCAAAACAACAAATGGATGTCCTCGAATGGGTAAAATATGCAACCAACATGCTCACACAATAAAATGGCAAATGAAATATGTGACAAAGCATGCACAAACACTCTAGCTTCTATCAAGCAATTGGCGATGACTAGGTCATCTATATATGAGTATATTGACTTAGGAGTCAAATGAGAACATTTGATCATAGGTCATACTCATCATTTAAGCACAAGTGGGGTTGCCACTTTTACATAAAGCATTGTTGTGTTCACATCATTAGGGTTGCTTTAGCTCAATTGATTAGAGTAAAGCTCCCCCTAGATGTGATATCTCCCCTAAGAGGGATGGACTAACCTTGGGTTTTGTCGATGATGACTTCATGTAGGTGTCGAAGATGTGGATGCTCAATGTTGATGTAGATCGTTTGGAGCAATCCATTGGAGTGAGTTGCACTTTCAATACCTACACGGGTTAGTCCCACAAGGAACAAACAATGATATCCATAGACATAGAGTGATGTTCACATAAGATGATGTCCATGAAAGCATTTGGTTACCTTGTCCCTTCTCTTACCAACGAGAGGGTTTGTGACTCCTTGAACTAGTGAAAGATGTGGAAGTTGTTTGCACATGTCCTTGCCAAAGAATATGAGTGAAGTATGTTGGCGGAGTCACCCTCAAGAACTCTTTAGTTCTTCTTCTTTGGGATCCACACCATCTTGATGGGAATCCTTGGAGTTGTAGTCGTACTTGATGTAGTCTTGGGAACCGACTTGACCAAGGCCTTGGGAGCTTCTTCAAATTCATCAATCTCCTCTTGAAGCTTGTCCTTGCCTTTTTGCTTGTGGTCTTGTGGTGGAAGATCATCTTGAGCTTGTGTTCCTTGGAAAGAAGTAGGATCATACTTCTCTTGTTGAGGAACAAACTTCGTGTTGGGGTATTGATCTTCTTCCCACTCAACTCCATTGGCATTGAACTTTCATTCAAAACCAACACCTTGATTCTTTCGATGCCTTCCTTGCTTGCGTACAATTTCCTCAAATTGCTTACTTCCGGCAAGGCTCTTGTAAACACCCTTCTCTATGATTTCCTTCAATAAGCTATTTTCTTGCTCAAGTGTAACTTGGCTAAGAGAATCATTAGTGGAATCAAGAGAACTACTAGAAGCAACATTGGATTTAGCATGATTATTGTTACTACTAGATGAAGAATCTTTCTTATTCTTGTTGCTAGATTTTACTTGTGGCATGTAAGTAGACAAGAGTAAACGATTGGCAATGTAAGAAGAACTTTTCTTGCGAAGATCATCATTGATTGCTTTTAAGAACTCAGGCTCTTGCTCAAGATTGAGCTTTTCAAACCGTAGCTTCTCACGAGTCTTTAAAAGTTCTCGATGATCTTCCAAGGTAGTTTCATGAGCTAACTTAAGAGTGTTTAGTTCTTTAGTTAGACGCTCAATCTCTTTCTTATCATCGTCATTCGTTTCATCTTGATTAGCATGATTAATAGTAAGTTCATCATAGTTTTCACAACTAGAGTTATCAACAAGTAAATCATCATCTCCTAGCAAATCATCTTCATCACTATTGAAATCAACATACTCGGGGTGTGATACCTTTGGGCCTTTAGCCATGAAGCATCTTCCAATTCCTTCATTTGGTGAGTCAAATATGTCGTAGGAGTTGGTTGACATAAGTGCTAGACCGGCAACACCTTCATCTTGAGTATATTCGGAGTCGGAGTGATAACTTATTTCGGAGTGATGGTCGGAGTCGGATCCGGATACCCATTCGCCAACATGAGCTTGATGTCTTCGCTTTGTGTAGCTCCTTGATGATTTGTCCTTCCTTTCCGAATCCTTGCTTCTCCGAGAGGTTCTACGTTCATAACAATCATCTCTACTCCTTCTCTCTGTTGGTGGTGATTCTTCTATTTTACTTCTTCTTTTAGGAGAATCTTCTCTTCTTTTGTAGGGAGCGGTACACTCATTTGAGTCGTGTCCGGGTCTTCCACAATTGTAGCAATTTCGTTCACAACTAGAAGATCTTTTGTCATTGTAGGACCTTGACTTGGAACTTGTTTCCTTGCTTCTACTCTTGTAGAACTTGTTGAAGTTCTTCACCATTAGGCTCAATTCTTCATTGAAGGTTTGTTTCTCACTTGATGATGTGGGAGCATCACATGAGGCTTTGTAAGTACCACTTGACTTGTTGTGAAGCTCTTCCTTATCCTTGAGTGACATCTCATGAGCAACAATTCTTCCAATGACTTCCGTAGGCTTGAGATCTTTGTAATTGGGCATCATCTGGATCAATGTGCACACGGTATCATATTTTCCATCCAAGGCTCTTAGGATCTTCTTGATGATGAATCTATCGGTCATCTCTTCACTTCCTAAGCCGGCAATCTCATTTGTGATGAGAGCAAGCCTAGAGTACATTTCAACGACACCTTCACCATCCTTCATTTTGAACTTGTCAAGTTGACTTTGTAGCAAATCCAATTTGGATTCCTTAACAGAGTCGGTACCTTCGTGCATATCAATCAAAGTATCCCAAATTTCCTTTGCATTCTCAAGACGGCTGATTTTGTTGAATTCTTCGGGGCATAATCCGTTGAAGAGAATATCACAAGCTTGAGCATTGTATTGCAACATCTTCAACTCTTCCGTGGTAGCTTCACGGTTCGGTTCTCTCCCATCAAAGAATTCATCTTGCAAGCCAATACACACAATAGCTCAAACGATGGGGTTATGTCCAAGAATATGCATTTTCATCTTGTGCTTCCAACTAGCAAAATTAGTACCATCAAATTAAGGACCTCTATGGTGGTAATTTCCCTCGCTAGACGCCATACTCTCCTAGGTTGTGAAACCAAGGCTATGATCACCAAAAGCTATGGAAATCAAGGCAAATGGAGACCGTAGCTCTGATACCACTTGTAGGATCGAAAGTATGTCTAGAGGGGGGCGGGGATTAGACTACTTGACCAAATAAAAATCTAGCCTTTTCCCAATTTTAATTCTTGGCAGATTTTAGCAACTTAGCACTAGTCAAGTAAACAACCTTCACATGCAAGTCTAAGAGTATAGCAGCAGAATGTAAAACATTGCACATGAAGGTAAAGAGAGGAGTTTGGAGGGAGCAAACACAATGTAGACACTGAGATTTTTGGCGTGGTTCCGATAGGTGGTGCTATCGTACATCCACATTGATGGAGATTTCAGCCCACGAAGGGTAACAATTGCGCGAGTCCATGGAGGGCTCCACCCACGAAGGGTCCATGAAGAAGCAACCTTGTTTATCCCACCATGGCCATCGCCCACGAAGGACTTGCCTCACTAGGGTAGATCTTCACGAAGTAGGCGATCTCCTTGCCCGTACAAACTCCTTGGTTCAACTCCACAATCTTGACGGAGGCTCCCAAGTGACACCTAACCAATCTAGGAGACACCACTCTCCAAAAGGTAATAGATGGTGTGTTGATGATGAACTCCTTGCTCTTATGCTTCAAATGATAGTCTCCCCAACACTCAACTCTCTCTCATGGATTTGGATTTGGTGGAAAGATGATTTGAGTGGAAAGCAACTTGGAGAAGGCTAGAGATCAAGATTCATATGGTTGGAATGGAATATCTTGACCTCAACACATGAGTAGGTGGTTCTCTCTAAAAATGTATGATGGAAGTGTAGGCATGTTCTGATGGCTCTCTCCACGAATGAAGGGTGGGTGGTGGGGTATATATAGCTTCCACACAAAATCTAACCGTTACACACAAATCACCAAACTCGGTGGGACCGAATAATGAAACTCGGCCAAACCGATTTAGTTCAAAATGTGAACGTTAGGCTTTTTGGTGGGACCGACATGTCAACTCGTGGGACCGATTTCCTTAGGGTTAAGGCATAACGTAATCTCGGTGAGACCGATTACACAAACTCGGTGGGACCGATTTTGGTAATAAGCTAACTAGAGAGTTGGTCAGGCAAACTCGGTGGGACCGATTCGCTCATTTCGATGCGACCGAGACGTTGCAAAAGGGAAACAGAGAGTTTGCATTGCGAACTCGGTGGGACCGATCGCTCATCTCGGTTGGACTGAAACGTTATGAAGGGAAACAGAGAGTTTGCAATCCCATCTCGGTGAGACCGAGATCCCTATCGGTGAGACCGAAGTGACTAGGGTTTTGTGGCAGTGGCTATGACAATCGAACTCGATGGCGCCAGATAGAAAGATTTGGTGGGGCCGTGTTTGACTTTTGGTTTGGGACATATGTGGATATGAGAAAGTAGTTGAGGGTTTTGGAGCATATCACTAAGCGCTTTGAGCAAGTAAGCCATTAAGCAACACCTCATCCCCTTTTAATAGTATTGGCTTTTCCTATGGACTCAATGTGATCTTGGTTCACTAAAAGTAAAATGTAGAGTCTTGAGCTTTAGAGCTTGAGCCAATATTTTGTCCTTAGCATTTTGAGGGGTCCACATTTCTAATCCATGCCATGCCAATGATTGAGCTTTCCTGAAATATTTATCTTGAAATAGCATTAGCTCAATGAGCTATATGTTGTTAAGAATTACCAAAACCACCCAGCAATAGTTGCAGTTTCAAATATCGTCCAACAAGTCACCGATCAAATGCCTACGAATTTATCCTATATTGTTTCTTGTAAGTTACTACTGTTATCATCACTGTTACACTTGCTACAAAATTACTGCTATCACTGTTACTATTACCGTTGCTACTGTCACTACTACCAAAACTATCAAACTACTTTGCCACTGATCACCTTGCCGCAGATAATTTATTTCCAGGTGTGGTTGAATTGACAACTCAGCTGCTAATACCTTCAAATATTCTTTGGCTGCCCTTGTGTCGAATCTATAAATTTGGGTTGAATACTCTATCCTCGAAAACTGTTGCGATCCCGTATACTTGTGGGTTATCAAGACCTTTTTTTGGCGCCATTGCCGGGGAGCATAGCTATATTTGTTCAGTCACTTGGGATTATTATCAATTTATCACTATGAAGAATCTGAAGGATCCTAAGACTAAGATCTTTCCCTCAAGTACGAGGGGAGGTAAGAAACTGCCATCCTGTTCTGCTTTAGATTCACCTTTTGTTATGAGTAAACTTGCAACACCACCACATGCTATTAATTCTGATATGTCGCAAGTTATTGATGATGCTACTTCTACTATGAATGATGCTTATGATGATGCTAGTACCTTGCTTGATAATGATGATGTGCCACTTGGTGAATTTCTTGATAAAAAAATTGCTAGAGTAATGTTGTTCAATCTGATGATGAGCTTGAAACTGAATCTCCTGAAACACCTGCTAGAACTAGCCTTCCTAGATATGAATTGCCTAAGGTACCGAAAGGTTATGTTATGAGTGAATAAACAACTAGAGATATTCTTGCTTGCAATGATAGAGATGATCTAGAGAAATTATTACACAAGTATAAGGAAAAATCTCTAAATGCTAGAATCAAATGTGATCCTAAGTTTGCTACTTCACCTATATTTATTGATGATAATGATTATGAATTCTCTGTTGACCTAGAGTTAATTACTTTGGTTGAATCTGATCCTTTCCATGGTTATGAAACTGAAACTGTTGTGGCACATCTTACTAAGTTGAATGATATAGCCACCGTTTTTACTCATGACGAGAAAACTCACTATTACTTTATTCTCAAATTATTTCCTTTCTCATTAAAGGGTGATGCTAAAGCTTGGTACAATACTCTTGCTCCTGGTTGTGTGAGTAGTCCCCAAGATATGATTTATTACTTCTCTGAAAAATATTTTCCTGCTCATAAGAAACAAGGTGCCTTACAGGAAATATTTAACTTTGTGCAAACTAAAGAAGAGAGTCTCCCACAAGCTTGGGGGAGGCTTTTCCAATTACTTAATGCTTTGCCTGATCATCCTCTTAAGAAAAATGAAATACTTGATATCTTCTATAATGGACTAATCGATGCTTCTAGGGACTTCCTAGATAGTTGTGCTGGTTGTGTTTTCAGGGAACGAGCTGTTGGACAAGCTAAAGAATTATTGAATAACATACTGAAAAATCATGATGATTGGACTATTCCTGAACCACCAGTTAAAACCACTCCGAGGAAAAGGGGTATATTATATCTTAGTCCTGAAGATATGCAAGAGGCAAAGAAAGCTATGAAGGAAATAGGTATTAAAGCCGCGGATGTTAAAATTTTACCTCCTATTGAAGAAATACATGGGCTTAATACACCACCACTGCCTAAGGTGGTAGAGGTAAATTCTCTAATGAAGTTCAATGATAACGATAATCCTCACAATATGCATCCTAGTCAATGCCTTTATGAGTGTGAAAACTATATCAGAAAACAAGATCACTTCAATGCAAATGTTATGAAACAATTAAAATACAATTCTGATATGATTGCTCGCTTGAGTGATTTGTTATTTAGAATCTCAAATGGTGTTAGAGGTGTTGGAAAACATGCTTCTACGGTTCGAACTCAGATAGAACAAGTTGCTAAATCACAAAGAGAATTGCTTGATGAAATGAATCATAATATGCATGACTTTGCTATTAGAGTTGCAACTAGAGGAGGTAAAATGACTCAGGAACCACTTTATCCTGAGGGACACACAAAAAGAATTGAACAAGATTCACAAAGAGCTAACACAGATGCACCTAGTCCTTCTAGAAGGAAAAAGAAAAATAAAAATAAAAAGAAAAATGATAGGACTTTGCATACTTCTAGTGAACCTGAAATAGAAAAACCTCCTGATAATGATAATGAAACTTCTATCTCTGATGTTGAAACTCATCTGGTAATGAACACTCACCTAGTGATAATGAAAAAGATAATGATGAGGTTCATGAAGACTCTCAACCAAACAATGATAAAGAACCAGATAATGATCACTACTGCAGGATGCTGCTAACGCGGCACCACGATCAGAGACCCTTTGACGAAACTGTGTGCGATGCATTAATCACAAACGGGGATGTAAAAACCCGTTAAAAAAGGTGCAAAACGTTTGCGATGGCGGAGCCATCAAACATGGTTTAGATTTTAGTTGTGTGTGCGATTCAGGCCACACGGTTAACCCGTTCGAACTGTTTGTGATGAGGCAGAACAACAGAAACGGGCAGCCATATCAATGTGTGTGCGATATACGGTATACAGTTCACTCCGATGAACCGTTTGCTATTAGGGAGTGCAACATAAACGATTAGCCAGATCAAGGTGTGTGTGATATAGGGCATACGGTTCACTCGGACGAACTGTTTTCGATTAGCGAACGCAACAGAAACGGTTCAACTTAACAAGATGTGTGTGATACATGGCAAATAGCCAACTCGGATGAACTATTTGCAATGAGAAATTACAACACAGACGGTTAATACAGTTAGTTCGTGTGCGATTCTGTGTGTACAAAAAACTTTGAAAAATGCAAACTAGTTGCTTGTGGTGGCTAGGAGTGTCGCACGCAATGCGTCTGCGAGTACTCGTGTGCGATGATTAGTAAGTTACACATACGTTTGCTTATGTTAACACTTGTGTGATAAATAACACGTGGCACCGGATACGGTATTCGGGTTGTGTGTGTGCTCCACTTAGTCTTCCCGCGCTCCAGCGAATGCTTCCCGCGCTCCACATGGATGAATTGTAAAATCCACGCCTGTTCCCTCACCGGTTTCCCGCCACTAGCTAACGACTTGCTGCATATGACCCAGGCAGCAACGCGCCGCCGAGACACTCTGCGAAGATCTAGTCCTCACCCATCTACCATTAGTTATTCCAAGCATGCCAAGCAACGACCAAAGCTTCGACATCGACGCCTACCTGCGTCACATCTTCGACGAGGAGAACGAGCTGGAGCAGGTCGGGGAGCAAGAGCTTCATCGGCTGATGCAGGCACCATGGCCCATCGGCAGCGATATCGGCGTCACGGTCCTTGGGAGCACAATCGACATATTGCAGAGGAGGTGTGATGAGCAGTTTGCCATCCACCATGCAAAAGATCTAGAGCTACTCGGCGGCATGATCGACGACCTACCCGAAGAGCCGCCGTCACCAGTGCTCATCGAGAGCCTGATGCCCCGCAAGGAATGGGCAGAGGACCTCTGTGATTCAGTCAAGACAAAGGCAGCCTACGGCTTCATCATTGCCCGCGGCAGCCATGTCAACCTCGATCCCGATGATGTGGTGGCCAGGCTCGAGCGCATCCTTGGCGGAGTTGACATCACCGATGAAGTAGAACATCACCAACGTGATATCTTGAGGATGCAGGTGATCGACGGAATTTGCTACCAGGCCAGAGACATGGAAATGGAGCGGTTTCGTGGAGTTGTAATGCACGCGATTGCACACTGGCAATCTCTTCTGGAAGAGGCCCAGTAGCCCCAAGAGCCTCCCAGTGCCAGAAGCTCCATAGGCGGAGGCGGGTCGGGACACTCGGAGTGAACAGTCGCAAGGGTGCTATGCTGATCATGGAGTCCGAGAAGACCATCGCCGGAAGGCCGCCAGCTCAGCCTTTTAGCTTATATTTTATTATAATTGTATGCATATGTAGGTCGTGAGTGTTCTGGGCCTCGCCGCATTTGGCATTTTAAATTATCCTGAATATGTAAGACAATTATTAAGAATTATTAACAGTTGCCATTGTAACTTTGCCTCAACGGCGAGCAGAGCGCCTTGAGGACGCCCAGAGCGGAGCGCGCCGCGACCGCCTCAATGGCGAGCAACCACGTGGTCAACCTTCTGCCATCAATAAATTTTGACCTCGTTTCTCGTCACATTGCTGATTACAATGCAATAAGTAATTGCAAATCTGTTCACACCTATAAAACTAATATGTGTTCACACTTAGCACCGGGCTATAAAAACTACCCACTCAAAAATTACTTCACAGTTCCTCTCCTCATCACCCACAAAACTGTTTTTTTCTGTCAAGTCGTTCCGCCATGACCGATAGGAGGAGTTTAGGGTGGACATATAACCAGGCAGCAAAGACCAAGGTCGCGGAAGCACTAGAGAGGCCCTGCTGTGAAGCCGCAGCCGCAGGAGAGATGTCCCGGCGCGCCGCAGAGCCCTCGGACGAGCTCTCACGGGCACGCGAAGGCTCTCACAAGCGCATTCGCGGCGTCAGCCATCGCGACGAGCCGATGTTCCTGAAGTCCTTCACCGGCGACGACGACATTCTCGCTGGTGTCACTACGCAGCAGGAGCCGGTCGATGGCTTGATGAAGCTGCGCAAGATCAGCGATGCCTCGGTTGACAAGGAGACCGGCCTCGTCGAGCAACTCATGGATGACAATGCGAAGCTCCTCAAGTTGGTCGCCGAGAAGGAGGAGGAGGCCACCGACTGGAAGATGTTGCATGAGCAGAGCAGTGCCTCGGAGATGACACTGAAAGCGGTCATCGAGGAACTGATGGGTGGCTTGAGGAAGCTCCGGATCGAGCGCGAGCAGGAGGTGGAGGAATCCGTGGCTGCTTTCAAGCAAAGTCGTGAGGAATTGAAGAAGGGGCTGGAGGATTTCGCCGCCCGACGATCCATCGACGAGTAGAGACAGTAGTGGCCCAGATCGTTGTCTGCAATTTCCTTCTTCTCTTGCCCCCGTGTCTTCCAGGCTTCGCCACATGTGGCATTTTAAATTATCCGGAATATGTAAGACAATTATTATCTGCGCCATTGTAAATTTGTCGTCGTAATATCCATCGCCATTTTATTTGTGGTCGTATTATCTGTTGCCCTATGTGGCAATTTAAATTAGGGCGGAATACGAGTTGAAAACACGAACAAAGCAAATGCTGCCATGGGATCACAAGCAAACACCCTCCGTCTAGGTGCTTTAATTAACCCATTAATGGAGAAGTTGTGAATGAGGCAGGCGGCGGCTGGTGCATGGAGGTCAAAGAGCTTGCTTCTCGGTGAGCATGGGCGGCCTTGCTGCTCGCACGTGTCCCGTCGAGCCTGCTAGGTGGACAGGATGCACGCGTCCCGTCGAGCCTGCGCGGCGGACTGCTCGCACGTGTCCCGTTGAACCTGCACGACAGACTTCTCACGCTCGTCCCATCTAATTAAACAGCTGCACGCATGCCACCGAGTATGGTTAAATTTTGACACGGTAAATATAATACAACCATTTGCGATATTAACGTGTCAGCTTTTTGTTTCAAAAAGGACTACGTTGGCTACTAATGTGTGCGCCTCTTCTCAAACTGGACGATTTTTTTACTACGACATATATGTGCCATGTCATGAAACCATGGCAAGTTTCATGTTTTTTGGGTGACTTTTTTATTTACTGGGATTTAAAAACCGAGATTCTCATTGTTTCAGGAATCAGGACGATGACAAGTTTGTAATTCATTCTCATTCCTTAAACGAGACCTAAACATGCACCCAATGACACATGTACGATTTCCCACCCATTTTGCTTCACTGGAGCATGTGGTTGTAGTTCAAATTTGAATTATGGACTACATTAAATGCATAGAAAACTTAGTAATTAGTAATATATATATATATATATATATGTATATTTATATATATATATATATATACAATGGCCAAACGAACCCTGAACAGTTTCAAATTTCAGCCTCACACTCCTGTTATTCTATGTTGCCTATAGAAAACAAAGTTCAAGGTGAGAAGAGGCATCGATTATCGTTTCGCCCACAAGAGGGGCATGTTTCTCTATCGGAACCACGAGGGTTGCGACAGGCTCTGGTTTGTAAAAGGCTTGTAATATAGCTTCGCCCAAATTGGACAATTATATATACCATGTAGTGACACGATGCCAAGTTTCGTGATTTCCTGGTGAGTTTTGGATTTACAGACATTTAAAAACCGGGATATGCAATGTTTGTGGCCAGGCCAGGACGACGAGACGGTTGAATTCGTTCCCATCCATTCCATGGGACCTAAACATGCACCCCAAGGAAACATGTACATTTTTTCTAGCCATTTTGGTGCACTGGAGCATGTATTTGTAGTTCGGATTAGAATCATGGACATTAAATGCGTAGAAAACTCAATTAATGAATAAAATGGGTCAAATGAACCCTGAATAATTTCAAAGTTCAGCGCAAATATCCAGTTGTTCCGTGTCGCGTGTAGAAGAAAATATGAGGCTAGAGAAGGGAGTGATTATCGTTTGGCCCACAAGGGGACACGTTTCCCTATCGAAACCACGAGGGTTCTTGCGACAGGCTCCGGTTTGTAAGAGGTTTGTAATAAAGCTTGGCCCAAATTGCCAATGTTTTTACCACGACATATATGTGCTATGACATGACACCATGCCACCTTTGATGACTTTCTGGTGAGTTTAGGATTTATGGGGACTTAAAAACCAAGATTCAAAATGTTTGAGGAAGAGCCAGGACACCAGTACGGTTGTAATTCGTTCCCATTCCTGGCATGAGACCTAAACATGCACCCAATGACACATGTGTAATTTTTCTAGCCATTTTGGTGAACTGGAGCATGTATTTGTAGTTCAGATTTGAATTATGGACATTAAATGCCTAGGAAACTCAATTAGTGTATAAAAAGGCCAAACGAACACTGAATAAGTTTAAATTTCAGCACGGATATCCTGTGGTTCCATGTTGCCCATGGAAGAAAATACAAGGCGAAAAGAGGTAGTGATTATGTTTTGCCCACAAGGGGAACACGTTTCGCCCACAAGGGGAACACGTTTCCCTATCAGAACCACGAGGCTTCTTTGAGAGAAGCTCCAGTTTTTGTAAGAGGTTTATAATAAAGCTTGGCCCAAATTGGACAATGTTTTTACCACAACATATATGTGCGATGACGTGACACCATGCCACCTTTGATGACTTTCTCGGTGAGTTTAGGATTTATGGGGACTTAAAACCGAGATTGAAATGTTTGAGTACGAGCCATGACACCAAGATGCGGTTGTAATTGCTCCCATTCACGGCATGGGACCTAAACATGCACCCGAGGACACATGTATAATTTTTCTAGCCATTTTGGTGAACTGGAGCATGTATTTGTAGTTCAGATATGAATTATGGACATTAAATGCCTAGGAAACTCAATTAGTGTATAAAAAGGCCAAACAAACCCTGAATAAGTTTAAATTTCAGCACGGACATCCTGTCGTTCCATGTTGCCCGTAGAAGAAAATACAAGGTGAAAAGAGGCGTGATTACGTTTCACCCACAAGGGGGACATGTTTCCCTATCGGAACCACGAGGCTTCTTTGAGAGAAGCTCCAGTTTGTAAGAGGCTTGTAATAAAACTTGCGCCACAATGGACGAAAAAAATCCTCAACATATAAGTGCGATGTCGTGACACCATGGCAGGTTTCACGATTTTCAGCTTAGTTTTGGATTTACGGGATTTAAAAACCGAGATTCTTCTCACGAAATGTTTTCAAATAGCACACGGTTCACTCACGAAAGCCGATATTCAATGAAAACTTCGTGGAAACCATATTTTAAAGTTTCATAAAAATCTGAAAAAATGTGGGATGTTAAGAAGGTGATGTTTTATTGCGACACAAAATTTCAAGTTGAAAAACATTACGAGATGTGAGCTATGAAAAGACAAATTCCACCACGAATAATGACATTACTATTCGGCACTATTCAACACTGATTTTGTCTTTTTCATAGCTCATATCTCTTAATGTGTTTCAACTTGAAATTTTGTGTGCCAATAAAACATCATCCTCTTAAGATCCTGCATTTTTTTGAAATTTTTTTGAAACTTCAAAACATATTTTTTCTTGTGGTTTTCACCGGTTTCCACCGAATGTTGGTTTCGGTATGATATTCCCCCCCCCCCCACGCTGGGCATGCTATCTGAGTCCTGCGTTCTGATTGGCCAGAACCCAAACCCCATGGATCGTACGTGTGCACCGTTGGATGCTCCCAGATCGAACGGCAACCCTGAGCCCTTTCGGCACCACATGCAGTACATGGGTAAGCACTGTGCGCATGCGTCATGTAGGTCACGCTTCCTTCTCTACTAGGTTTTCATTCAAAACAGGCTACCGTTTCTCGCCACTCCTCTCATCTGTTTCCCGCCTCTTCTCCTAGATATGCATGATGTAGATGCTCGTTTAATTCTTATAGTTCATCTCATCCAAAATCAATTAGTTTTATAAAAAAACTATTTTAAGATTCATGGAATTGTGCATTGTAAAGGTAAACACAAAAAGTGACAATTCATTTAGAAAAAAAAGGTTTGGGCAATTAAGATATGGAAGATTCTAGAGAACAAAGGAGAAGTGCTTGTGTTTTGAGGTTTCTGCATTATGCTTAAGTTCAACCATGGAGTCTTCTAGATTGTACATGTGGCAGAATTTGGTGGAATGTAGATGATATCCAACGGCCAGTAGTGCTCGGATTTGCCATCTCTGTACCGACGGATTGGCTTCATCCAACAAGCAACTTTCATAGTTATTTGCACGCTATATAGGTATTGAACCAGGCTTGGAGTCGGGTACGGTGTTCGGTTTGAAATGTACTTGGCGTGGCCCATCGAAGTTGTGCATTTGGGATTTAAACACATCATACACCATCGTACCCATACATATTTTCGGGCCGCATGCAGTGTATACGGGGTCTTCTGATCGACCACGTCTCCCTTGTGTGGTTTTTTGTGACGACACGGATATCTGTGGGCTCACCGAGTGTATTGAAAGTTTTAAACATCCCCAATATTCGTACATATATTTGGCCACTTCCAGGTGGTACTTGACTTCTGGCCCCTCTCATCGATCTTCAATAACGCGCCCAACCGCGGGCCCGTGGGGTCAAAGTTGTGCATTGGAATTTTGAACATCACATACCACCCTTTTCACTCATATATATTTGGGCCACATGCCGGTGTGGCTATCTTTTGAACCTCCATAACGTTATTTTTTGCTGCAAAGACTGACGATCCTCAACGGACACGGGGTATAATATCTAAACCGTGTGCGATACAAGTGCGATGTGAATCACCACGACCGCGCAAGCGCGAGCAAATTAAGGTGGAGGTACTGGCTCAACCGTGTGTGGTGCAAGTGCGATGTGAATCACCACGACCGCGCAAGCGCGAGCAAATTAAGGTGGAGGTACTGGCTCAACCGTGTGCGATGCAAGTGCACTGAAATCACCACGACAGCGCAAGCGCGAGTAAAGGGTGGAGGTGCTGGCTCAACCGTGTGCGATGCAAGTGCGCTGGAATCACCACGACTGCGCAAGCGCGAGCAAAGTGTGGAGGTACTGGCTTAACCGTGTGTGATGCAAGTGCGCTGTAAAACCAACACCCGTGGAAGCTAAAGGCGGGTAAGTTTATTTGGAAATTAGGACAAACCGTGTGCGATAGACCAGCTAGCTAGAAATATAAAAAACAAACTACCCGCCTTGAGCGTTGCAAAAATCGGCGGATCCGCGCCACTTTTCCTTATTATCATACACGCATATTGTTATTGGACCGTGCGCGATCTTGGGCACTCCCGCCCCGCATCAATTCCTTTACCCAAATTTTAGTAGCCGACGTACTTCAACCGTCGCCCACACTCCTCCAGCACCGACCTTATAGTAAAATTTTAGCAGCCGAGGCATTTGAACCGTCGCCCTCCCTCGTCCACCACCATCTCCACCCACCATTACTAAAATTTTCAGTAGCCGCGACATATCCTCAAACACCACCCCCCTCCACAGTCCCCCACCCGCCCCCTCCCCCCTTCGAACCCTAGCTCGCGACTGATACGTCTCCAATGTATCTATAATTTTTGATTGTTCCATGCTATTATATTATCCATCTAGGATGTTTTATATGCATTTATATGCTATTTATATGATTTTTGGGACTAACCTATTAACCTAGAGCCCAGTGCCAGTTTCTGTTTTTTCCTTGTTTTGAGTATCGCAGAAAAGGAAAACCAAACGGAGTCCAATTGACCTGAAACTTCACTGAACTTATTTTTGGACCAGAAGAAGGCCATGGAGTAAGAGAGTTGGGCTAGAAGAGCCCTGGGCGCGCCTCCCTACCTCGTGGACAGCCCGGAGACCGCCCTGACTTGTTCTCGACGCCAAAACCTCTTATATATACCCAAACTTCCAGAAAGGAACCTAGATCGGGAGTTCCGCCACCGCAAGCCTCTGTAGCTACCGAAAACCAATCTAGACCCATTCCGGCACCCTGTCGGAGGGGGAATCCCTCTCCGGTGGCCATCTGTTGGGTTCTATGGTAGGGTGCGTCGACTGCAATTTAAAATTTCCTACGCGCAGAACAACCAAGAACATGCTACATGAGATGGATCACAGTTCGTTACCACTAGACGCGCAGTGCTGTGCAGCGGAAGAAGAGTTGGGGCAGCACGTCCGCGTGGATCGTCTCCTCCTTGTCCGATCTCCCTCGAACAGTCGATCGTCTGATCCCACATACAAGTTGGCCGGAGCGGCGCAGGTGCCTCTAATGGTATCCGCGCGTGCAGGAGAACGTCGTGCGGCGGACTGCTAGGTCTGATCACACAACCGGCGGCGAGTGGAGGTGTCTATTCGCAACACATGCAAACCCTAGTGACAGTGCCGAAGCGATCAATCTCATGAGTGTGCGGCACCTCCACTTTATATAGGCGTCTGTCGCAGGCTCAACACTTGGGCCTCGCACGGACCCTAAAGCCCATAAGTCTACTCGGATCACATCCGACCAGTGTCCCCGGATCGGACCTCGTAGGTTCCTTCCCTTAAGCGCGCGACCCCTTAGGTTCAAGCCGGCTTGGTCGCAGTTCGAATCACCTCTGAACCGCACAGTTGGCAGCGGCCTCTAGCAAGGCATGCCGAACACCAAGCAGACAATGAAGCTGGTTAGGTGAACCTGTACATCACACATACATTCCTTTTACCACACGATATATGTTGTCGAGCTCAAGGCGAGTCTGTCATCCTTGTGCTAGCCCGACCTCTTTCTCATTCCAGTGATGCCGACCACTATCTGGATTATCTCATAATCCTTATCGCATGGCCATGCTTATCCTGGTCGGATCACACGAGGGGCCCAGAGTATATCTCTCCTGGTCGGAGGGGCAAATCCCATCTTGCTCGACCATGTCTCGCAGCATTGGTCTGGACAAGCCTGAAACCTACCTTTGTAACTACCCAGTCACGGAGTAGCGTTTGGTTAGCCCAAAGCAAGTCTGTCACCATCCTGAGTACATGTGCTAGCTCAGGTCTTAGGACATAGAAGGTATGTTGTACTAGAGACTCACAGATGACATATCGCTGCGTCTCATAGTTGGGTCTGTCCGACTCGAACCTTATCTCAACTCGGATCCGACTATGTCGAATCCGACCAGACCTTTCCAAGCCCATATTATCCGGTTAGCATCCAATGCTTCATGGCTAGTGAGACCAAGCCATCAACCGTGTCATATGCTAGTCTAGTCGGTTGCCCGTCCACACATCCCTTTCGACTAGGGACCTTTTAGGACAGTTATCATACAATGCATAGTCTCACAAACAAGTCACGTACTTGATGATACACATCATTGATAATGTCGAAGGACTATCTTTATTCATAAACACATAGGAAATATCATCATACATGATTGCCTCTAGGGCATATCTCCAACACCATCTTCATCATCCTAGTGCTCTCCATGACGACGAGGTGAGTAGTTCACCCTCGGGGCTGAGGGTATGTACCAGAAGCTATGTGTTTGACCTCTCTCTCTCTCTCTCTCTCTCTCTCTCGTGTTCTTGATTTGGCACGATCTTGATGTATCGCAAGCTTTGCTATTATAGTTGGATCTTATGATGCTTCTCCCCCTATAGTCTCTTGTAATGGATTGAGTTTTCCCTTTGAAGTTATCTTACTGGATTGAGTCTTTAAGGATTTGAGAACACTTGATGCATGTCTTGCATGTGCTTATCTGTGGTGAAAATGGGATATTCACGTGATCTACTTGATGTATGTTTTGGTGATCAACTTGCGGGTTCCGTAACATTGTGAACTTATGCATAGGGGTTGGCACACGTTTTCGTCTTGACTCTCCGGTAGAAACTCTGGGGCACTCTTTACAGTTCTATGTGTTGGTTGAATAGATGAATCAGAGATTGTGTGATGCATATCGTATAATCATACCCACGGACACTTGAGGTGACATTGGAGTATCAAGGTGACATTAGGGTTTTGGTTGATTTGTATTTTAAGGTGTTATTCTAGTACAAACTCTATGATAGATCGAACGGAAAGAATATCTACGTGTTATTTTACTACGAACTCTTGAATAGATTGATCCGAAAGAATAACTTTGAGGTGGTTTCGTACCCTACCATAATCTCTTCGTTTGTTCTCCGCTATTAGTGACTTTGGAGTGACTCTTTGTTGCATGTTGAGGGATAGTTATATGATCCAATTATGTTATTATTGTTGAGAGAACTTGCACTAATGAAAGTATGAACCCTAGGCCTTGTTTCAACACATTGCAATACCGTTTGTGCTCACTTTTATTATTAGCTACCTCGCTGTTTTTATATTTTCAGCTTACAAAAACCTATATCTACCATCCATATTGCACTTGTATCACCATCTCTTCGCCGAACTAGTGCACCTATACAATTTACCATTGTATTGGGTGTGTTGGGGACAAGATACTCTTTGTTATTTGGTTGCAGGGCTGCTTGAAAGAGACCATCTTCATCCTACGCCTCCCACGGATTGATAAACCTTAGGTCATCCACTTGAGGGAAATTTGCTACTGTCCTACAAACCTCTGCACTTGGAATCCCAACAAGTCTACAAGAAGAATGTTGAGTAGTAGACATCAAGAAATTTCTGGCGCCATTGCCTGGGAGGTTAGTGCTTGAAGGTATATCTTTAGATCTTGCAATCGAATCTTTTAGTTTCTTGTTTTATCACTAGTTTAGTTTATAAAATAAAACTACAAAAAAATGGAATTAAGGTTGCCTCATATGCTTCATCTTTTTAATGTCTTTCGTGAAAATGATGGAAAGGAAAATTGTGCTCAAGTACTAGAAGAAGAATTACGTAGAATGCTTGGCATAAAATATGTGAATGATGAGCATGATTGCAATGTTGTTAGTACGAATTCTTTGAATATCCATGATGCTAATGATATGCAAATCCACAAGCTTGGGGATGCTATGTTTGGCAAAGATGATATTTTTTTGTCCCCCAAGTTTTGACGAGCCAATTTATTCTGATGATAGCATGCCTCCTATTTATGATGATTATATTGATGAAAGTGGGTCTGGAAGAGTGTCAACTTTAGGAAGTAATGATCCCACTATTTTGGAGGATGTTGAATCTATTGTGATGATTATGAAAGTGGATTTGGAGAGGTCATGACTTTATTTAGTGATGAATCCACTATTTCAGAAGAGGTTCCAATTGATTATGAGAATAAAGTTGCTATCTATGATGATTATTGTGATGACAAGTATGCTATAAAGAATAATTGTAACCATGAAAATTGTCATCATTATTTTAGTTTTCAATTGGATTATGCCTCACATGATAATTTTTTTGTTGAGTTTGCTCCCACTATTCCGAATGAGAAGAATTTTGCTTATGTGGAGAGTAATAAAATTTCTATGCTTGCAGATCATGAAAAGAATGCTTTATGTGATGGTTATTGTTGAATTCATTCATGATGGTAATGAAAATTATTATGAGGGAGGAATATATGCTTGTAGGAATTGCAATAATATCAAGTTTCCTCTCTATGTGCTTGAAGTTTTAAAGTTATGCTTGTTTTGCCTTCCTATGCTAGTTGATTATTGTTCCCATAAATTGTTTGCTCACAAAATCCCTATGCATAGGAAGTCAGTTATACTTAAATGTGCTATTCATATTCTTCATGATGCTCACTTTATGTTTCAATTCTTATCTTTTATGTGAGCATCATTGAAATCATCATGCCTAGCTAGGGGCATTAAACAATAGCGCTTGTTGGAAGGCAACCCAATTTTTTTATTTTTGTCCTTTGATTTTGCTCCTGTTTAGTAATAAATAATCTATCTAGCCTCTTTTTAGATGTGGTTTTATGTTTTAATTAGTGTTTGTGCCAAGTAGAACCTTTGGGAAGACTTGGGTGAAGTCTTTGTGATCTTGCTGTACAAAATAGAAACTTTAGCGCTCACGAGATTAGCTGCCATGTTTTACTGGAGAGTTCTTTTAGGTTGATTATTTTTGAAGATGATTAATAGACAAATTCCTCAGGTCCACCAATTTATTTCAGAATTTTTGGAGTTCCATTAGTATACGTTTGATACTGAGTACTATAGACAGTTCTGTTTTTGACAGATTCTGTTTTCTATGTGCTGTTTGCTTATGTTGATGAATCTATGAGTAATATCAGAGGGTATGAACCATAGAGAAGTTGGAATACAGTAGATATTACACCAATATGAATTTATAATGAGTTCACAACAGTACCTAAGTGGTGATTTATTTTCTTATACTAACGGAGCTTACGAGTTTTCTGTTGTGAAGTTTTCAAGTTTTGGGTAAAGATTCGATGGACCATGGAATAAGGAGTGGAAAGAGCCTAAGTTTGGGGCTCCCAAGGCACCCCAAGGTAATATTCAAGGATAACCAAGAGCCTAAGCTTGGGGATGCCCCGGATGGCGTCCCCTCTTTCATCTTCGTTCATCGGTAACTTTACTTGGAGCTATATTTTTACTCACCACATGATATGTGTTCTGCTTGGAGCGTCATTTTATTTTCTTTTGTTTTGCTTGATGTTTGAATAAAATACCAAGATCTGAAATTCTTAAATGTTAGAGAGTCTTCACATAGTTGCATAATTATTCAACTACTCATTGATCTTCACTTATATCTTTCAGAGTAGTTTGTCATTTGCTCTAGTGCTTCACTTATATCCTTTTAGAGCACGACGGTGGTTTTATTTTGAAGAAATAGATGAACTCTCATGCTTCACTTATATTGTTTTGAGAGTCTTAAACAGCATGGTAATTTTCTTGGGTTATAAAATTTAGTCCTAATATGACATGCATCCAAGAGGGATATAATAAAAACTTTCATATAAAGTGCATTGAATACTATGAGAAGTTTGATTCCTTATGATTGTTTTGAGATATGAAGATGGTGATATTAGAGTCATGCTAGATGAGTAGTTGTGAATTTCAGAAATACTTGTTCTAAAGTTTGTGATTCCCGTAGCATGCACGTATGGTGAACCGTTATGTGATGAAGTCGGAGCATGATTTATTTATTGATTGTCTTCCTTATGAGTGGCGGTCGGGGACGAGCGATGGTCTTTTCCTACCAATCTATCCCCCTAGGAGCATGCGTGTAGTAATTCATTCGATAACTAATAGATTTTTGCAATAAGTATTTGAGTTCTTTATGACTAATGTTGACTCCATGGATTATATTCACTCTCACCCTTCCACCATTGCCAGCCTCTCTAATACCGCACACCTTTTGCCGGTATCATACACCCACCATATACTTTCCTCAAAACAGCCACAATACCTACCTATTATGGCATTTCCGTAGCCATTCCGAGATATATTGCCATGCAACTTTCCACCGTTCCGTTTATTATGACACGCTTCATCATTGTCATATTGCTTTGCATGATCATGTAGTTGACATCGTATTTGTGGCAAAGCCACCATTCATGACTTTCATACATGTCACTCATGAGTCATTGCACATCCCGGTACACCGCCGAAGGCATTCACATAGAGTCATATTTTGTTCTAAGTATCGGGTTGTAATTCTTGAGTTGTAAGTAAATAAAAGTGTGATGGTCATCATTATTAGAGCATTCTCCCATGTGAGGAAAGGATGATGGAGACTATGATTCCCCCACAAGTCGGGATGAGACTCCGGACGAAAAAAAGAGAAAAAAGAGGCCAAAAAAAAGAGAAGGCCCAAAAAAATGAGAGAGAAAGAGAGAAGGGACACTGTTACTATCCTTTTACCACACTTGTGCTTCAAAGTAGCACCATGATCTTCATGATAGAGAGTCTCCTATGTTGTCACTTTCATATAGTAGTGGGAATCTTTCATTTTAGAACTTGGCTTGTATATTCCAATGACGGGCTTCCTCAAAATGCCTAGGTCTTCGTGAGCAAGCGAGTTGGATGCACACCCACTTAGTTTCTTTTTGAGCTTTTAGACACTTATAGCTCTAGTGCATCCGTTGCATGGCAATCCCTACTCACTCACATTGATATTGATTGATGGGAATCTTCATAGCCCGTTGATACGCCTAGTTGATGTGAGACTATCTTCTCCTTTTTGTCCTCTCCACAACCACCATTCTATTCCACCTATAGTGCTAGGTCCATGGCTCACACTCATGTATTGCGTGAAGATTGAAAAAGTTTGAGAGCATCAAAAGTATGAAACTCTTTCTTGGCTTTTCATCGGGGTTGTGCATGATTTAAATATTTTGTGTGATGAAGATAGAGCATAGCCAGACTATATGATTTTGTAGAGATAGCTTTCTTTGGCCATGTTATTTCGAGAAGACATGATTGCTTTGTTAGTATGCTTAAAGTATTATTGTTTTCATGTCAATATTAAACTTTTGTTTTGAATCATATGGATCTGAATATTCTTGCCACAATAAAGAAGATTACATTGATAAATATGTTAGGTAGCATTCCACATCAAAAATTCTGTTTTTATCATTTATCAACTCGAGGACGAGTAGAAATTAAGCTTGGGGATGCTTGATACGTCTCCAACGTATCTATAATTTTTTATTGTTGCATGCTATTATATAATCCATCTAAGATGTTTTATATGCATTTATATGCTATTTTATATGATTTTTTGGGACTAACCTATTAACCTAGATCCCAGTGTCAGTTTCTGTTTTTTTCCTTGTTTTTGAGTATCGCAGAAAAGAAGAACCAAACGGAGTCCAATTGAGGTGAACCTTCACGGAACTTATTTTTCGACCAGAAGAAGGACATGGAGTAAAAGAGTTGGGCCAGAAGAGCCCTGGGTGCGCCTCCCTACCTCGTGGACAGCTCGGAGACCCCCAGACTTGTTCTCGACGCCAAAGCCACTTATATATACCCAAACTTCCAGAAAGAAACCTAGATCGGGAGTTCCGCCATCGTAAGCCTCTGTAGCCACCAAAAACCAATCTAGACCCGTTCCGGCACCCTGTCGGAGGGGGAATCCCTCTTCGGTGGCCATCTTCATCTTCCCGGTGCTCTCCATGACGAGGAAGGAGTAGTTCACCCTCGGGGCTAAGGGTATGTACTAGTAGCTATGTGTTTGATCTCTCTCTCTCTCTCTCTCTCTCTCTCTCTCTCTCTCTCTCTTGTTCTTGATTTGGCACGATCTTGACGTATCATGAGCTTTGCTAATATAGTTGGATATTATGATGCTTCCCCCCCCCTCTACTCTCTTGTAATGATTGAGTTTTCCCTTTGAAGTTATCTTATCGGATTGAGTCTTTAAGGATTTGAGAACACTTGATGTATGTCTTTCATGTGCTTATCTATGGTGACAATGGGATATTCACGTGATCTACTTGATGTATGTTTGGTGATCAACTTGCGGGTTCTGTAACATTGTGAACTTATGCATAGGGGTTGGCACACGTTTTCGTCTTGACTCCCCGATAGAAACTTTGGGGCAATCTTTGAAGTTCTATGTGTTGGTTGAATAGATGACTCTGAGATTGTGTGATGCATATCGTATAATCATACCACGGACACTTGAGGTGACATTGGAGTATCTAGGTGACATTAGGGTTTTGGTTGATTTGTATCTTAAGGTGTTATTCTAGTACGAACTCTATGATAGATCGAACGGAAAGAATAGCTACGTGTTATTTTACTACGGACTCTTGAATAGATCGATCAGAAAGAATAACTTTGAGGTGGTTTCATACCCTACCATAATCTCTTCATTTGTTCTCCACTATTAGTGACTTTGGAGTGACTCTTTGTTGCATGTTGAGGGATAGTTATATGATCCAATTATGTTATTATTGTTGAGAGAACTTGCACTAGTGAAAGTATGAACCCTAGGCCTTGTTTCAACGCATTGCAATACCGTTTGTGCTCACTATTATTATTATCTACCTTTCTGTTTTTATATTTTCAGATTACAAAAACCTATATCTACCATCCATATTGCACTTGTATCACCATCTCTTCGCCGAACTAGTGCACCTATACAATTTACCATTGTATTGGATGTGTTGGGGACACAAGAGACTCTTTGTTATTTGGTTGCAGGGTTGCTTGAGAGAGACCATCTTCATCCTACGCCTCCCATGGATTGATAAACCTTAGGTCATCCACTTGAGGGAAATTTGCTACTGTCCTACAAACCTCTGCACTTGGAGGCCCAACAACGTCTACAAGAAGAATGTTGTGTAGTAGACATCACTCATGAGTTAGTCCCAAAAAACTACAACTAGCACTGGGCACTATGTCAATAGGTTAGTCCCAAAAAATGATATAAAGTTTCTATAAAATGATTATAAAACATCTAAGAATGATTATATAATAGCATGGAACAATAAAAAATTATATATACGCTGGAGACGTATCACATACACAAGCTTCTTCTTCATTTTTGATAAAGCCACACTCTTTTACCACTTCATCAAAATGTTGAGCTCCTTGAAACTTGCTTCAAACCATAGATAGATTTTTTGAAGCTTGCACACCTTTCTGGCATCCTTTGGATTGATAAAACCCTCTGGTTTATCATGTATACATCCTCTTTCAAAAACCCATTTAGGAAAGCGATTTTGACATCCATCTGCCATATCTCATAATTGAAATATGCAACAATTGCCATCATAATCTGTACAGACTTTAGCATTGCTAGTAGTGAGGAAGTTTCGTCATAATCAACTCCCTCAACTTGCGAAAACCTGTCGGTGTACTAGAGTAGGGGTACCCTAGTATCCCGTACTCGTGCACGGACAGACAGCAAAGACCTCATGCAAGGCTTGCCTCGTCACCGCCAAGATCCTTCGTGGCTTCCTTGGAGCCATTCAAGAACAAAGTATTTGATTGAGAAGACAAGGCCCGACAAGAGGAGCTTGTCGGAAGGCCACCTGTGCACGCAGAAGACAAGGCCCCGCAAGAGGAGCTTGCCGGAAGGCTCGAGTGCGACAAGCCTCCGGCGCCGACAAGGATTCAGCCGCTGCAAGGCGCTGTCATGCATGCAACTTCTCTCCATCTCCGCCCAGCTCACCCAGCTACGTGTCGCCATGGGACCGCTCCGGGCGTAGGTCGAGAGGTCTGTGCAGCCGGAGAGTAGCGATAAGCGGCTGACAAGCTCGCCATCGTGGCGAAGTGAGGCGCACTGACGGCCTCTGTTACACTGTTTGGGCGACAACGACGGGCATTTATTGCTTTTTGTCCCTTGCCGCCGAGTTAGGTATTTGGCACTGTACCTTTGTTCAAGTAGGTGTACCAACTCCTGTTTTTACATTTGTACCCCGCCTATGTTGCCACCGCCGGAGACCCTTGAGCATATAAAAGGAGGCCCGAGTGCAACGTGAAAGGGTTCCGCAGGTTCGGCCTGGTTCGAGGCATTCGACCGCCAAAGACTAGATACACTCACGCTTAGGTTTTGTAAGCTCGCATTGCTCCCTAGCAAGAACACAATAGATCAAACAAGCAGCGTAGGAGTTTTATCTCTCCGGAGAGCTCAAGCTGGGTAAACCGCTGCGTGTGCATCGCCTCGATCCGCTTCTTCGTGCGATCTCCGCCCCCTCCGAACCACAAGGGCCTGGTCCGCCGCCCCATAGGTGTCCGTGGGTACGATCAGCCTCCCGACATCTTTGGCGCGCCCGGGTAGGGGCATCGAGGCCGTGTGAATCTGATCCAGCGTTCACACGAGCAGCGTCATCAACATCTTCCTCAACATGCCACCGAAGAAGAAGGCTTCGGCAGCAAGAGCCGTCGCTGCCGTACTCCACCCTCACCGCAGCAAACGGGTGGTGGGGCGACGCCGGCAGAGGAACGAGCACCGACGAAGGTGTTCGCGATGTTGCCAAGTCCAAGGACAAGGCACCGCAAACCTCGGCGTCTGCGGCATCCCCCGCGCCCATCTCAGAGACGCGACCAACAACGCCATGGCGCCCACAACGCCATACGCTCGCTGGATCGAGACCCTCAAGACCAGCATGCGCGCGCCAACATGCCGGCACGAGTGAGATACGGTCGCCGGACGGGCGCTGCTCCTTCTAACGTAGTTAGAAGTCCGAGCATGTCCCGCCTCGCACCGCTTCTCCAATGCCGCCTACTACTCAGCAGGCTCGGCGAGGGCTCAGCCGCCTCGACTACCTCCAACGGCCGACAAGGTCGACGAGTGGAGGGCCACCATCCAGCCTCATCGGCTTTGCCAACGGCGACGCCCGTGGCAACCAACGCCATCATTGCCGGCGGGGACGACAAAGCACGGGCCGGTGGCGACGAGATCGCCGGAGGTGCAACCACCGTGCACTCTCCGCCAAGAAGGCCAAGATCGCCGACTCACCGGATCCACCTCGACAATGACTCCACTGCGTCGTCGGATCCGCGAGCTCGCCGCGATCAGCGCCAGTTCTTCATGAGCGACAACAAGAGGACGCCGAACTCGCATCGAGCGCCAAGAGAAGCGCGACGTCAGTCCGACAAGCCGCTGGGCCTTCGCTGACATGCGCGCTACCGGAGGAACCAGCGACTTTCATCAGACGCTGTGGGTTGCCCTGCGTTCACTCGTGAGCTGCGGCAAGTCCAAAGGGCCCAGCCGTAAAACTTCAAACCAGACGCGTGCGGAGAAGTATGATGGCAGGACGCACCCGCCGGAGTTCCTCGGATCTACACCATCGCGGTGCAGCTGCCGAGGGACGGACGACAAGATCCTCGCCAACTACTTCCCGCCGTGCTCAAGCCCAACGCCGATCTTGGCTCATGCACTTGCCGGACAGCTCCATATCCTCTTGGGCAGATTCGCGCCATCGCTTGTTGGCGCCTTCACAGTGGCCACAAACCTCATGGCTAAGAGAGTGACCTTCACTTGCTCGCCGTAAGGAAGGAGAGTCCTCGCGCAAGTTCATTCAGAGGTTCAAATTGCAGTGCACTACAACATCCCAGACGTCCACCCTGCCGTGATGATCAGTGCATTTCATCAGAATGTGCGGAACCGCATGATGAGGGAGGAGATGGCGATGTGCAAAGTCAAGGACGTCAGTGAGTTGTACGCCTTGGCCGACAAGTGTGCACGCGCTGAGGAAGGGAGGAGACTCCTGTGAGAGAATGCGTACAGGATCTCGACAAGGAGGACACCGCCCGGCAAAGAAGGGCCAAGGCGTCGAGGCAACAGGAAGAAGAAAGCCGAGAAGTGCTAGCAATGAAAGGCCCAGCAATGGAGGTGGCGACAAGAACGCCAAGGCTGGTGGCTCCGCAAGGAGGTTGTCACGACGCCAACCACTGGCCGGTGGCGGTCACGACAAGGTGACAGCTCCGCAAGCAAGATCAGCAAGATCCACCGCACCAAGGGCCACGACATCTAGAGCTGCAAGAAGGTCGAAAGCAGCTTGTCGAACAGCAGAGAGCTGAATACGAGCGCACGACAAGGAGAAGGCCCAGAAGGTGCCGGGGAGCAAGCAAGAAGCGCCCCGGCCGGGAGGACGCCAAGCAAAGCCAAGCAGCGCCAAGGAGACAGACCTCCCCGCGGCCGCGACAAAGATGAAGATGACAACGACGACGAAGATATGGAAGACGACGACGCTGATGAGCAGGAGTTTCAGAAAGCCACAAAGGTTCTCTGCGTTGACGGAGGTGCTTCCCTGCATACCTCCCACCGCCAACTCAAGCAATGGATGCGGGAGGTCAACGCAGCGGAACCATCCGTAGAGTCAAGCAAGCCTCTGAAGTGGTCCAGCACGCCTATCATTTTTGATATTGAGGACCACCCCGATCGCATAATCATGGTCGGGTGCTTGCCGATGTTGGTCTCACCAACCATCCGCAACCTCAAAGTCACAAAATGTTAGTTGACGGCGGGCCGGCTTGAACCTGATCTCCTCCGCGGTACTCCGTAAGCTTCAAATCCCCAACAATGAGCTCGAAGAGACCGGTACCTTCCAAGGAATCAATCCGGAAGGAGCAAGCCAAGGGAAGATTACGTTGTTGGTCACATTTGGCGCCGAGCTGAACTTCGTGGACCGAGAGGGTCACATTTGACGCTGCCGATTTCCGTTGCCTTACAATGGGATACTTGGCCGCCCAAAGACTAGCCAAGTTCATGGCAGCCTCTCACTACGCCTACAACCTACTCAAGATGCCAGTTCGATAAGCGTCATCTCCGTCCACGGCGACAAGAAGGATGCCCTTATCTCGTGCCGACAAGATCTTCCGAGATGCAGCAGCCATGGCTGCATCGCTTCAACACTTGCCGCCGAAGCTCCTGTGGGAAGAAGACGAAGCCAAGTCCCGGCAAGAGCTCGATGCTCACTCCGCAAGCGCACCTCTTCGGAGTGCTGCGCTACCGCTGAGGACGCACCATCGAGCTCCACCGCAAGTGCAAGAAGATGGTGGCTCCGCCAAGACCAAGAAGGTGCCCGCCAAGGAGGACGGCACTGGTGGTACCTTCACCATCGCTGCCTCTCTCGACCCTAAATAGGAAGGCGCTTGTTGCTTTCTCATGGGCGAATGTCGACGTGTTTGCATGGCAACCGCCCGACATCCCCGTGTTCCTGTGAAAGTGATTGAGCACCGCCGCCGCTTGTCCTCATGCGCGCCCGTCAAGCAAAAAGTCGAAGCAAGCAAAGGAGCGCCAAGAATTCATAGTCAAGAGATCAAGAAACTGGAAGCAGCAGGCCTTGTCAGAGGAGTGCTCCATCCAACGTGGTTGGCCAATCCTGTAGTCGTGCGCAAAGCAAATGGGAAATGGATACTTTGTATTGACTTCGCGGATGTTAATAAAGCTTGTCCCAAAGATCCATTTCCCTTGCCGCGCATTGACCAGATTGTCGACTCCACGGCTGGATGTGATTTGCTTTCGTTTCTTGATGCATACTCAGGATACCATCAGATCTTCATGGCTGAAGAAGATGAGGAGAAGACCACATTCATCACACCATGTGGCACATACTGCTTCATACGGATGCCTTTCGGTTTGAAGAATGCTGGTTCAACATTTGCAAGGGTAGTCCATGACGCTTTTGAGCCGCAAATGCACGTAAATGTAGAAGCCTACATGGATGACATAGTGGTCAAAAGCAAGGACAAAGCAACTCGTTCGAGATTTGGGACGAGACCTTGCAAATCTGCAAGAAGATCAACCTCAAGCTCAACCCCGAGAAGTGCGTGTTTGGAGTCCCTTCCGCAAGCTTCTCGGGTTCTTCGTGGTCTCAATGAGGGATTGAAGCTAATCCCGACAAGATCAAGGCCATTGAGCAGATTGAAGCACCAAAGCGCGTCAAGGATGTACGAAGACTTGCCGGTTGCGTGGCTGCTCTCAAAGAGGTTTATTTCTAGGTTCTGCTGAGCTACCGCCGCTTTTTCAAGATCTTGAAAAAGGCAGGTCCAATGAAATGGACTCGAAGCGGAGGCTGCGCTGCAGGACTTAAAGAGATACCTGTCCTCCACTCCAACACTTGTCGCACCTAGGCCACAAGAGAAGTTGTTGCTATATATAGCGGCAACCAATCGTGTGGTTAGTGCTGCGTTAGTAGCGGAGAGGGAGGCGGATGACGAGCCATCACCCACGGCAAACACATCCAGCGACAAGCAGGGGGCTTCGCCGACAAGCTTTGGTCCCGACAAGGATGAGTCCGCGCAGACACATGAACAGATGCAGAAAAGGATGGTGCAATAGCCTACTTTTGTCGTTCCCTCCTACGAGGGGCTAGGTCAAGGTACTGTGTGTAGAAATTGCTTTTCGGCCTCCTCATGGCCTCGAGAAAGCTGCACCATTACTTCCAAGCACACGAGATCACAGCTTGTCACTCGCTTTCCGGCTGAAGAGGATACCGCAGAATCCGTGGTTTACGAGGAGGATTTTCGAGTGGGCACTGGAGCTGTCAAGCTTTGGTCTTAAGTTTGAAAGCACATCAACTATCCAAAGCGAGCCTTGGCAGAATTCATAGCGTAATGGACGCCAACGCCAGATGAAGAGATTCCGAGACGAGCATTCCCATCAAAGAAGCAAGCAAAGAGTGGTCGATGTACTTTGATGGTGCCTTCTCGCCGCAAAGGCGCCGGTGTCAAGGTCGCTTATCGCACCCACCGGAGAGCACCTCAAGTACGTCGTCCAAATGCACTTTCCCAAGGAGCAAGCGACAAACAATACTGCAGAGTATGAAGGTTTGCTTGCCGGTCTCAGGATCGCCGTGGACCTTGGGATCAAAAAGCTTATTGTCAGGGGTGACTCGCAACTTGTCGTCCGACAAGTAAACAAAGATTACCAGAGTCCGTTGATGGAAGCCTACGTCGATGAAGTGAGGAAGCTAGAAGAGCACTTCGACGGCCTGCAAATGGAACATGTTCCAAGAGATCAGAATGATATTGCTGACGGCCTGTCAAAGTGTGCTGCACTTAAGTTGCCTGTGGAACTGTGGATTTTCGTGCTCAAGCTGACTCAACCAACCGTAACACCATCAACAGACAATGCAAGAAGAGGAAGTTGGCCTCTGGTGACTATTTTCCGGCGAGCTTCCCCGAAGCCGTCAGCAAAGGTCCCCAAGATCAACACCAACAGCCGAGGAGCAGCGCTCCGCTGCACCCGTGGTTTGTTTCGTTGAAGCAGACGCTCCCGACAAGTCTTGCTCCGGTAAGCTTGTCGGGGAGCATCAAGCTCCGGCAGGGCCGCAAGTTCTTGTTGTGCCTTTAGTCCTTGTTGTCGAGCCGCAAGCTCCAGCATGGGCGCAGCAGATTGTCCATTTCCTTCAGACAGGAGAACTTCCCGAAGAGCAAGAAGAAGCGGAAAGAGTAGCCCGGCAGTCAAGTATGTACCAGTTTGTCGACAAAGATACTGCATGTAAGAAGACTCAACAGTGTGAAATTGAAGTGTATTCCCAGGGAAGATGGACAGAAGTTGTTGGCAGAGATACATGGAGGCATATGTGGTCACCACATTGGCGCAAGAGCACTTGCCGGCAAAGCTTTCCCAAGAAGGTTTCTTCTCGCCGACATCCCTCCGTGATGCAACTGCACAAGTAACCAAGTGTGAAGCGTGCTGGCCCATTCCAAACAGATACACCAGCCAGCTCAAGCTCTCCAGACGATCCCTTTATCCCCGCCATTTTCGTCCGGGGCTCGACATCCTCGGCCCCTTCCCCGAAGCCGTCGGGGCTTTGAGTACTTGTACCTCGCCATCGACAAGTTCACAAAGTGGCCGGAAGTGGAAGCAGTGAGGAAGGTGACCGCACAGTCAGTAGTCAAGTTCTTCAGGTCGATTGTTTGCCGTTTCGGAATCCCTAACCGGATCATCACCGACAACGACACACAATTCACGAGTCGCACCTTCATGCAGTACTTCTAAGACCTTGGCGCCAAGGTCTGCTTTGCTTCTGTTGCTCACCCGAGAAGCAACGGTCAAGGTAGAGGGCAAATCTTTGAAGTCTTTGCCGCGGGCTCAAGACCGTAACTTTCGACAAAGCTGCACAAGTGCGGAAGAAATCGGATCGAGGAGCTGCCATGGTTCTTTGGTCGATCAGACGACGCCAAATCGAGCCACCGCCGCACACCCTTTGCTCTAGTCTATGGAGCAGAGGCAGCTCTCCCCACGGAACTCAGATATCACGGATCGCCGAAGTGCTCGCTTATGATGAGTTTGAGCAAGAGCAGCTGCGACAAGATGACGCTACGCTCCTTGAGGAGGATCGCCTTCAGCCGTAGGCGAGCCGTTCACTACCGACAAGCTCTGCGTCGCTACCATAGCCGCAGAGTTAGTGCCGTAAGTCTCGAGGAAGGCGACCTTGTTCTTCGCTGCTCAGTCCGCCAAGAATTCAAACAAGTTGACGCCGTAAGTGGGAAGGCCCTTATCGGGTGAAACATGTCACTAGGCTCAAGCGCTGTCCGCTTTGAGACCGAAGATGGCATTCCGTGAGCAACTCCTCGAACATTGAGCATCTTCGTAAGTTTTACCCATATAAGGCGCGGTTGTCGGAACTCTGTTCCGCAACCACCTTTTGTACAAGTCTTGCCGCTGTTGCATGTAATCCTTTGTACAAAGCCAAGCGCAGACCCCGTGCATCAGTAAAGCTCATGTGTTGCACACAACTTGTCAAGTTCATGCTTTCATCAATTTATTGCATGCTTTTGCTAACACTTTGTGCAGCAACCACACCCGGTAAGCAGAATCGAGCCGCTAGGCTCCATAACGATTATTTCCTCTTCTTTTCCTTTTCTCAAAGAAAAGAAGGCTCCCTCGCGCACAAGTTACCCAAGGAGGGAGGAGGAGATAATACTATGGACCAGGCACCGCTCGAGGAAGTTTCACCTCATCGGGAAGCAAGAGACAGAAAAGCTAAGTTGCCAAAGTTTGAGCAATCAATTTTTAAAATTTTCAAGTTATCTTCCTCGAACGATAGTACTTTGTATGGAAAACCTGTGCGCAGAGGAACCAACTCGCCGGCTAGTCGCGCCCTTACTTTGTTTCGAGTCCGCTCAACAACTTAAGTGAGCTGCGGCTAGTCGCGACAAGGTTGCTTGTCGGAGGAGGCACTGCCAGCAGTCTGGCGACGTTCAAGACTCGGCGCCATGACAAAAGTGCCCGCACCGACAAGTCCCCTAAATGCGTAAGGCAGAAACGTACAAAGGAAGGAATCAAGTAGAGGAAATAACGTTGCATTGATCGATTCACCTAAAATAGAGTATATTACAAAATTACTTGTCGCTGATCTAACAAAGTTTTCTAAACATGATCAGCAGCGACAAGGGAAAGATAAGGTTGGCGGCCTAGTCCACGCGGTCGCCCTCAATCCGCTTGATCTTGTTCACCTTGTCCACAATGGGTGCGACAAGGGCTTTGAGCTCCTCCACGTTGGCTTCGGGCGGCAAGGATCTGAGGACGCCGTTAAGGTTGAGGCCCGGGTTGCGGAAGGCCACCTTCATCAACACCCTCTCGAGGGCCCCCGCACAAACTTGGCGCGATTCCTCGGCCAGCTGCTTCGGAACCTCTTCCCGGAGTCGCCGGAGACCCGTCACCACGCCTTTGAAGAACAGGCTGAGCTTGGCGCTGGGTTGGAGATGGTCGTCGAAGGAGTATGCGAGGTCCGCCATCCCCAGCTCCATCAGCTCGTTGTGGATGTCGGCGGCGGTGTCCACAAGACCTTCGGTCCAGTGCTCCACGCTCTCCCTCAAAGTGTTCTGGACGGAGGCAGCATTCGCCAGCAGCTCCCCCTTGGTCTTGATCGCCTCCAACAAGCCCACCTCCCGCTCTCTGGCGCCATCCAACGTCTGCGTCAGAGTGGTCAGTTTCAGCTCCAGATCAGCCTTGGAGTCCTTGGTGGCATCGAGCTCCTTGCCCCTGTCAGCGAGACGGCTCTGCAGCTCGCCAAGGGTGTAAGCATCCTTCTCGCGCTCACGCTTGAGCACGGCAATCTCTTCGCCGCTCTTCTTGAGGGTGGCCTCCAGCTGTGCCACCTTCGCCTTCAGCTCTTCCTTGGCGGCCTCGGCAGCTGCGGCAGCGGCGTCGCCCGCTTCCTGGCGCCCATAGCGACTCCTCGCAGCGGCAAGGTCCTCTTCGTGGCTGTCCAGGTTGACCTTCCGCTGCGCCAACTCACTTTCCTGCTGGGCGAGCTTCTCGGCAGCCAGCCACTCCTCATCACCGCGGCCTTCTCAAGGATGAAGGCCGTGCGCTCTTCTGCGAGTTGCCCCCGCGCTTCCGCCACGTCGTGGAGGGCTTCTTTGTTGGCGCTCCAGAGCTCCTCGGCGCGCTTCTCCATGTCCGCTCCTGCCCTCGCGACGAGCGCCTCCCGGGTCTCCAACTTGGCCTGCCGGGAGCGGTAGTGCGACAGCGGCTTCTTCGGCAATTGCTCCTCCTCGAACTCACCGCTGCTGCTGCTTGGCGCGTCCACCAGTGTCGGCCAGCGGAGGCGGGTAGCTTCGCCGTCGAAGGTCTCGCCCTCGGACCGGCGCCTGAGCTCGGGTTCCCAGGGAGCTTGATGAAGACGCTTCACGGCCTTCGTAGGCACCAGTGGGGCTCCTCGGAGCCCGACTCACAGCGGCCAAGCGGGAGTCGGCTGCCGGTGTAGCGCTTGTCGCTCCTGCGGCCTCAGGGCCGTCAGTACGATCGGCCGACCCCTCGCCGGCCTCTACGTCGGCAGCCTCGGTGGCCTCCTCGCCAACAGGCTCGTTGGTGACGGCCTCTTCCTCCACGACGACGACATCTTCTTCTTCGACGGCGGCCTCGTCGGTGTTGCCGCTGCTTCCTCCTCGCCGGCGGCCTCGACCTCCATCGGGTCTGCGTCAGACGAAGAAAGAGCAGTCAAGCAAGTGTTCAAAAAGAGCAACAAAAGAAAGCAAGCCCAAGGGAAAATTCCATGTAAGGGAGTTACCTGGAACTGGACCCGCAGCCATGGCCTCGACCACTGGAGGGTCACTGGCGCCGTCCCTTGCCGGGGTAGCCTCCCTTGCCGGGGTGGCCTCCCTTGCCGGGGTGGCCTCCCTTGTCGGAGGGAGCTCCCTTGCCGGGGAGTTCTCCCTTGGCGGCGTAGTGGCAGTGGCAGGATCTCGGAGGCGGCTTCCGAGCCCTCCTGATGAGGCTGCTCCGCTCCTACACAAACAAACTATCAGAAATCAACGCAGAAGGAGCACCCCTGCACTCCTAATAGTAAGAAGAAAACTACACACTTACTCTGGGGGCTGTGCTGGGGGCTGCTCAGAGGAAGGGTTGCCGGGTCCGGCATGGCGGTCTCGGGCGCGTCCCCTGTCGCCATGGGGGAATCGTCCTCAACGACGATCGTCGGGATCTTGGCCCTCTTCGCCGCTCTCTGGGCCAGCGTCCTGAAAAGAAAAGAGTCCAGAACGAAGCAAATCAGATTCAAGATGAAGCAATAAAAATTGAAGAAATACAAGCACAAGTTTCAAGAGCTTACTCTTCGCCTTCCTCCTCGGAGCTGAGCGCGGAGAAGTCAAACTCCGGCCCGCCTCCGGTGCGATGAGGCGGGGGAGTGGGCTCTCTTGGCCGCTTGCCGGAGGCGTCGGCGGTGGCCTGAGAAGATTCCGCCCGCTTGTCGCTGCGGTGTAGAGGCGCTCAAGGCAACCTCGCTTGCAGCGGTGGAGGCCTGCGTCGCTGGCCTTCTTCTTTGTGGGCGGTCTGTCGCCCGGCTCGTCTCCAACCTGCGGAGACGCCTCCTCGGCGGAGCAGGGGCTCACTGGCGGCAAGTCGCTTGGCGGAGGAGAAAGCGCCCTCGGCGGAGTCCACCCGACCCGCCTCGGGCTCGACAAGCTCGTCCTCCTCGCCGGGCGACCTCCCTCGCCGGCAGAGCTTGCCGCCTTCGCGCGTCCGCCTCCTCCACGGTGAACCCGAAGCTCCAGCGGCGGCGGCTGCCGCCTCCTCCACCCTGGTGGCGATCCGCGCCATTTCCTGGTCGGTGGTGTCGCGGGTGAGCCTCTTCTGCTCGTCGGAGCGGATCGGCACTTCTTGCAAATCGTCGAAGAATTGCTGCCACGACCTCGTCGGGGCTCCTGCCAGTCGGGACGATCCCGTGGGAGTCGCCGCAGTGGCATCATGGCGCTGGATGCGCCGGCGCCGAAGTTGTTGCACAAAGGGCGGCCCCGCGGCAACCTGAACCACTCTGGATGCTCGGGGTCGTTCTGAACAGCTCGAGCAGATCGAATCCAGCTCCATGACGGTGAAGTTCCAATTCAGGCCCGGGCGCAGCCTCATGATGTCCGCCGCATTCGGAACTCCCAAGCAGGCCTCCTCTTTTCCTGCAAGGGAAGCGATGCGGCGGCGAATGAAGTCTGCGCCAACTGCTCCCTTGTCAGCCCGGCAAGCCCGAGGAGCAGAATTGGTCACACTATCTTCACCGCATCCTCCGGCGCCAAGTTACTCCAATCCTCGCCACAAGACAATTGGGGTTTAGCGCGGCGGTGAAGGCTGTGGGTTCACCTCCACGACCCAACACCGGTTGGCTCTCCACTCCTCCCACTTGTTCCGAACTCCCCTCTAGGTAGGCCTCCTTCTTGCCGATCCTAGAGACCCAAGCTATTCCTCCGGCAAGTGGCTCTCCTCTCTCGACGCGGGGAACAAATAAATGGGGTAAGAGGGCCATTTTCGGGTGGACTCCGACAAAGTTTTCGCACAAATGTGCGAAAACCGCCATGGTCAAGACAATGTTGGGGGTGAAATCAAGGAGGCGGAGGCTAAAGGTGTTCATAATGTCGCAAAAGAACTCGGAAAACGGCGGGCAAAGACCGCAATAGAAGAAAATGGCAAAGAAAGGGTACCCTGTTTGGGCCAGATCAGCGGCGGAGGCGGGAAGCACCCTCGTGCGCGGATGCGCACGAGTCTCCGTCGACCAGAATAGGTAGAAGACGCGTCCGCAGCTCCCGTGCGCCGAGCTGCGGGGAAGATGGCTCGCTCCTTGCGCTTGGCGCCCGCTGAGCCGCTGCGCCTCGGCCGACTTGACGCCCTTCTCCTTGTCGGCTTTGAGCCATGGCGAGGCGGAGGAGGCCGACGGCGTGAGTGTGCTTGCGGCGGAAGGGGCGGGCGCTGCTCTCTTCGCACCGGAGAAGGAGAGGGAGCGGCGGTGGTTTCTTGACATGACAATGGCGGGGTGGTCGGCCTGCCTCTGTTTCTCCGCTTATAAAGGGGAGGAGGGGCGGACGTTCGCTTATATTAATAAAGAACCCCCACGACCGCGCCCACGATCTCTCGCACGACGCCACGCCCGGTCGTGCTGCGTTAGTGGGGATCGTGGTGGGTCCGGGCGAAGGCGGCGTGGTCGAGGCGGCGTGTCCGTGCATAGTTACGGGCCTGGCCCGACAAGCGCTTCGGCACTGTGCGGCCCAGGCCGGGGCTCTGTCGGTGTACTAGAGTAGGGGTACCCTAGTATCCCGTACTGCGTGCCGCAGACAGATTCAGCACCAGCGGCAAGGCTTGCCTCGTCACCGCCAAGATCCTTCGTGGCTTCCTTGGAGCCATTCAAGAACAAAGTATTTGATTGAGAAGACAAGGCCCCGACAAGAGGAGCTTGTCGGGAAGGCCACTCCAGGCACGCAGAAGACAAGGCCCCGGCAAGAGGAGCTTGCCGGGAAGGCTCGGAGCGCGACAAGCCTCCGGCAAGAGGATTCAGTCGCGGCAAGGCGCTTGCCGCGGCATGCAACTTCTCTCCATCTCCGCTCCAGCTCACCCAGCTACGTGTCGCCATGGGACCGTTCCGTGGGCGTGTGTCGAGAGGCTGTGCAGCCAGCGGAGAGCAGGGATAAGCGGCGCTGACAAGCTCGCCATCGTGGCGAGCGGAGGCGCACTGACGGCTCTGTTACACTGTTTGGGGCGACAACGACGGGCATTTATTGCTTTTGTCCCTTGCCGTCGAGTTAGGTATTTGGCACTTTATCGCTTTGTTCAAGTAGGTGTACCAACTCCTGTTTTTACATTTGTACCCCCGTCTATGTTGCCACCTGTCGGAGACCGCTTGAGCATATAAAAGGAGGCCCGAGTGCAACGTAGAAAGGGTTCCGCAGGTTCGGCTGGTTCGAGGCATTCGACTTGCCATAGACTAGACACACTCACGCTAGGTTTTGTAATCTCGCATTGCTCCCTAGCAAGAACACAATAGATCAAACAAGCAGCAGTAGGAGTTTTATCTCTCCGGAGAGCTCCGAAGCTGGGTAAACTGCTCGTGTGCATCGCCTCGATCCGCTCTTCGTGCGATCTCCGCCCCCCTCCGAACCACAAGGGGCCTGGTCCGCCGGCCCCATAGGTGTCCTTGGGTACGATCAGCCTCCCCGACAAAACCCTTTCGCTACTAGCTTTGCTTTATAGACGGAAGGATTGCCATCTGCATCTATTTTTCTTTTGAAGATCCATTTGCGTTGTATGGGTTTCACACCCTCTGGAGGATCAACCAAGTTACAAACTTGATTTTCTTACACGGACTCCATTTTGGATTGCATGGCTTTATGCCATTCTTTTGAGCTGGGTGTCGCCATTGCTTCCTTGTAGTGCGCAGGTTCATCTTCTTCCAAGATGAATATTTCATTGTGAAACCATTCAGGAGGTTCAATAACTCTTCCTGACCTACGATGTTCAGTTATAGTATTAACTGGTGTTTCTACAACTATTGTAGTAACTTCTAATTCAGTTGTGTGGACAACTTTTGGAACATATTCCATTTTGTTGGTCCTCTCAACTTCTTGAGATTCAGTAATCTCATTAAGCTGTACTGTCCTCCCACTTAATTCTTTAGTGAGAAACTCCTTCTCAAGAAAGTGTCCATTCTTTGCGACAACACTTTGTCTTCAGACTTTTGGTAGAAGGAATACCCAATTCTTTCTTTGGGATAACCTACAAAGTAACATTTGTCTGCTTTAGGATCGAGCTTATTTGGTTGTAAACATTTTAGATAAGTCTCGCACCCCAGATCTTGAGATGTGACAAGTTGGGTTTTTTCCCATTCCACAATTCATATGGTGTCGTCTCAACAGACTTAGACGGTGCTCCGTTTAGTGTATATGTTGTTGTTTCAAGTGCATATCCCCAGAATGATAAGGGAAGATCCGTAAAAGACATCGTTGACCTCACCATGTCCAACAAAGTTTGGTTACGCCTTTCCGATACTCCATTTCTTTGTGGAGTTCCGGGAGGAGTAAGTTGTGAAACAATTCCACAATCACTTAGATGTTTGCTAAACTCATGACTTAGATATTCTCCTCCATGATCTAATCATAGAAATTTTATCTTTTTCCCACGATGATTCTCAACTTTGTTCTGAAATTCTTTGGACTTTTCAAATGTTTCATTAAGTAGATATAACCGTATCTACTCAAATCACCAGTGAAGGTTACGAAGTATAAGTATCCACAGCGCGCGGGAGTACTCATCGGACCACATACATCACTATGTATTATGTCCAATAATTCCTGCGCCTGTTCAGGATGACCTGTGAATGGCGTTTTCGTCATTTTACCCATCATACAAGCTTCCCATCTATTGAGTGATTCAAAATCAAATGAGGTTAATACTCCATCTTTATGAAGTTTTTGCATGCGTTTCTTTCCGATATGACCAAGACAGCAGTGCCACATGTAAGTGGTATTATCAGTCTTCTTAAGACGTTTAGCATTAATGTTACAGACATCCTTTTCACGTTCAAGATCCATTATGAATAAGCCACCTATAATAGGTGCTAATCCATAAAACATATCCTTATAATATATTGAACAACCATTGTTTTCTGATTTATAAGAATACCCATCACTTATCAAACATGATCCAGAGATAATGTTCTTACATAACTTCAAAACAAAATAACAATTATTTAGTTCTAAAACAAATCCTGAAGGTAAACTCAAAGGCATGACACCCATAGCTAGAGCGGCAATCCCATTACCATTTCCGACTCGCATCACGACTTCATTTCTATTCAGCTTGTGAATCTTCCGTATTCCCTGCATCGTGTTGCAAATGTGAGCAACAGATCTGGTATCAAATACCCATGACTTGGAGTTTTAAGCAAGTTGAATATCAATAACATTAACTTGTATAATTGTTATACATTTACCAGAAGATGAGCTCTTCTTATCTGCTAGATATTTCAAGCAATTTCTTTTCGAGTGTCCTATCTCTTTGCAGTAAAAACATGAAGCCTCGTGAGATGCTCCACCCTTGTTACTTTTGGTGTTGTGCTTCCTCTTGAAACTTTAACTTTTGTTGGTTCTGCAATCCAATCTTATTGGTTTTCAGCATTGCTTCATAAAGCGAAGTGAGGAGCAAGTCGTTTTCTGGTGTTTTGGGAAAATCAGTTCCCTGCAGTTATAGTATCGTAATAGTCTACCAGTCTGGCACCTTGCTTTACACCTTCAGTTATCTTTCATTCTACCATTTCTTCAGCCATCTCATGAACTTCAGCTGGTTCTTCGTGATACAAACTTCCCGTGCCTCGACAATTTTGATAGTTCTGGAATGTTCAAACAATTGTTCTAACACAATGTCCATGCAAGCTAACATAATACTCTTGACAACACTGAAATTATTCTTGCGAGATAAAAACATGTTAATGACATCTTGCGACGCTCCAAGGGCCAGATAGTCACCAAGTGGTTGATCCAACACATATTCTTTCTTTGCACTCCTGAGATCACATCTTAGAGTGTGGATCCAATCCTCATAGTTTCCGCCATTCTCAGCTAACTTTTCTTTCTCAAACAATGGTGCTAAATTGAAACTATTGCTAGCCATTGATCGACAACAATAATCACAATATTAAATTTAAGACACAATTCATAATTAATATTGCACTAGTCTGTAATAGAAAAATAAAGTGCACTCCCACTCAAATTAATATCTCTCATAGTAATTGTGAGTGATTCAAGATCCAAGTCTAGTTCTCAGTCATTGATATGGACATCACTTATGACGAGAATTTTTTATCGGTGGGCAAACTTTTTCTGATCATATCTCCATATGACTCTTGTTCATCTTTCGATTCTTTGTGCTCGGAGCTCGGAACAATTCTGCCGGAACTTCAAGACAACTGAGTGTTATCTACACATATGGTCTGACCATCCCCGTCTCACACATCGCACCCCATTTGTACTCATGTGTACATGACGCACTTCGGAATGCTATGTGTTATAGACGGTTGTAACACTAGGAAGAACACCTTTATCTTGATTTTATTGTGAGAGATCACCCTAATAATTGACTACTGCGCAATCAGAGGGTGAAAAAAAATAAAGGGATAAACATCTCAGGCAATTCATAAAAGCATGACATGGTATAGCCCTGGGCGCCGGGAGTTCTCCATGATCGTCTTCAATCTTCAGTTGAAGCAACGTGACGGCCAATATTTTATTGTCATGGCAATCGTTTCAAAAACGTCACTGTGGTGGTTATCTCAGAAAATGTTGTCATGGAGAACGTTTCAAAAACATTGTCGTGACACCAAAATCTGAAATTCCGTCGTGGCACAAAATTATAGCTCCTCGTCCCGCTCCTAGGTACATCTTCTCCTTGACGGGGTTTTCCGTGTACTTCTTGCCACCATCACCTGTAACCTATCTCTATGATATTTACATTAAGGTGGCAATCTTGTGGCTCCAGCCATCATGCCATGACACGCATGCCACTTAACATTACATCATATAACCATCTCATACAAAAACTCGTTATCATGACGAAGGCTATACCACATCATATGCAAACTCTACAAACCAAGTTAGACGTCTTCTAATCGGTTTTAGCACAAATTTATTTATGTGGTTAACCAGTTTTATCAATTCAGACTAGCTACCTACACAAGCACATAAGGCGATGTTCTTGATGCTAGATTAAGTTTCGAGGTGTGTGAAAGAGAGACTTAATTAAAAGTCTCATCCCCTACACTAAACTTCGTCAATACGCATAACCCCCTAAAAGATCATCCATCTTCGGCACCCTCTTATGTACGCGACCGTTCATTATTCCCGACTATGATGTAGCCCAAGGAACTATTAGCAGATCGTCGATAGCTAGAGACGATTGATTGTCAGAACCTTGTAGCAAAACTACATCATTCTGCCGATGAACTGAACCGAAGCAACACTCGTGGGAAGCACAGCAATAACATCAACCCTCACATACCCGCAAAAAAACATCAACCCTCACATATCATATGTGATCTAGATCGCAACATGCATCTACTCATAAACCTACGCATGAGGCCACTGTTGGGAAATGTAGTAGAAAACAAAAAATATTCGCCCTACGAACACCCAGGAACAATATGAAGATGCATGCTACTTCTTGAGCTTGCGTTGGTTTTTCCCTTGAAGAGGAAAAGGTGATGCAGCAAAGTAGAGATAAGTATTTCCCTCAGTTAGAGAACCAAGGTATCAATCCAGTAGGAGACAACACACAAATCACCAATACCTGCACAAACAATCAAACACTTGCACCCGACGCGATAAAGGGGTTGTCAATCCCTTCACGGTCACTTGCAAAAGTGAGACCTGATAGAGATAGATAAATCTAAACAAAAGATAAAATAAATATTTTTGGGGTTTTTGGTTTATAGATTGGAAAGTAAAAGATTGCAAAATAGTAGATTGGAAACTTATATGATGGAAAATAGACCCGGGGCCATAGGTTTCAGTAGAGGCTTCTCTCAAGGTAGCAAATAATATGGTGGGTGAACAAATTACTGTCGAGCAATTGATAGAAAAGCGCAAAGTTATGATGATATCTAAGGCAATGATTATGAAATATAGGCGTCACGTCCGTGTCAAGTAGACCGACTCCTGCCTGCATCTACTACTATTACTCCACACATCGACCGACTCCTGCCTGCATCTAGATTATTAACTTTATGAAGAACAGAGTAACGCTTTAAGTAAGATGATATGATGTAGTAAACTCAAACAATATGATGCAAACCCCATCTTTTTATCCTCGATGGCAACAATAGAATACGTTCCTCGCTATCCCTACTGTCACTGGGTGAGAACACCGCAAGATTGAACCCAAAGCTAAGCACTTCTCCCATTGCAAGAAAAACCAATCTAGTTGGCCAAACTAAACAAATAGTTCGAAGAGAATTACAAAGATATCAAATCATGCATAAAAGAATTCAGAGAAGATTCAAGTAATATTCATAGATAAGCTCATCATAAATCCATAATTCATCGGATCTCGACAAACACACTGCAAGAGAAGATTACATCGGATAGATCTCCGTGAATCAAAGAGAACATGGTATTGAGAATCAAAGAGAGAGAAGAAATGAGCTAGCTACTAGCTATGGACCCGTAGGTCTGTGGTAAATTACTCAGGCTTCATCGAAACGGCAATAGCGTTGATGTAGAAGCCCTCCGTGATCGAATCCCCCTCCGGCAGGATGCCAGAAAAGGCCCCAAGATGGGATCTCACGGGAACAGAAGGTTGCAGCGGAGGAGAAGTGTTTTCGTGGATGCTTATGATAGTTTGGGAATATATGTGAATATATAGGAGGAAGATCTAGGTCAGGAGGTCACCGAGGGGCCCACAAGGTAGGGGGCGCACCCTACCTCCCTGGGCGTGCCCTCCACCCTTGTGGCCGCCTCGTGGCTCTTCTAATTTTCACTCCAAGTCTCCTGGGTGTCTTCTGGTCCAAGAAAAATCATCGCGAAGGTTTTATTCCATTTGGACTCCGTTTGGTATTCTTTTCTGTGAAGCTCAAAAACAAGGAAAAAAAACAGAAAGCACTTGGGCTCTAGGTTAATAAGTTAGTCCCAAAAATAATATAAAATAGCATATTAATGCATATAAAACATCCAAAACAGATAATACAATAGCATGGAACAATAAAAAAATTATAGATACGTTGGAGACGTATCAAGCATCCCCAGGCTTAATTCTTGCTCGTCCTCGAGTAGGTAAATGATAAAAATGGAATTTTTGATGTGGAATGCTACCTAACATATTTATCCATGTAATTTTATTTATTGTGGCATGAATGTTCAGATCCATAAGATTCGAAACAAAAGTTTAATATTGACATAAAAACAATAATACTTCAAGCATACTAACAAGGCAATTATGTCTTCTCCAAATAACATGGCCAAAGAAAGCTTATCCCTACAAAAGCATATAGTCTAGCTATGCTCCATCTTCATCACACAAAATATTCAAATCATGCACAACCCCAATGACAAGCCAAGAAAGTGTTTCATATTTTTAGTGTTCTCAAACCTTTTCAACTTTCACGCAATACATGAGCGTGAGCCACAGACATACACTAGTACGCGTCGGTGCTATACAAACAGTTTTTAACCCCTTTCCCTGACGACATTTGGAACCGTCACCAAGTGAGTGTGGGCGATAGGGGGTCCTTCCCACACGACCCAGAAACCGTCGGGGATAAGGAGCCAAGATGCATATACAGTACTCCTACTTGTTTGTGATTGCATCGCTTTCACAGTCAGTATTCTGTCATGCTACGTTAACGATGCGCGGCCCATCACAAACGGTTCATTATTATAGAATGTGTATGATAAACATACAATCACACACATTCACTTTTGCCCAAACTGCATGCAATAATTAATTAAGAAGATTAGCTAATCATCCTACGAGTGTCGGACAGGATTATGAAACGCCGGACCGTCGTAACATCGTCGTACACGACAACTATAGCACATTCTATTCTGTGGTGCAATGTTTACGATGCATACTTCATCAGAAACAGTTCATGGTTGCGAATCGTGTACGATAAGGCAACTATCACAAACGTTTAGTTTGCCGACATCATTTGTGATATTGTCTGACATCACACACGCTTTGCAAACAGCAACTGTGTGCATGCTTGCACACATTGCCTCTCTGTGAACCGTGTCGGATTATGGTGTATATCACAAACATTTGTGTTTTACCAACCGTGTGTGCCATAACGACCTGGAGAGCGTAATGTCACCGTAATTTAATTGCTGCTATTTCAAATTGTACCAGATTTGAATTTGAATTTGAATGTATGATATAGTTTTATTCATATCCATCAGGTTCAAACAACCAATGCATTATTCGATTCATAGGTACATATGTTCAAGAATTACATACGGACCAAATAAAGAATGAGGAGCCACAGTTGTATACTTGTCCTATGAAAGACATTAAATAAAGAGGCGAAATATATTCTGGTTGCTGAACAAGGTGAAGCAGAATGCCTATATTGTGCCCTCCTCCATGCAAAAGGCATAGACGACTCTAGTCCAACCCCTTGTGATGGCCAACCGCCCATCCTTCACGGTCTTCATGGAAACATCTAGATAATCATCGTGTTCTGGTAGAAATACTTTAACCTTTGCATTCCCACGAATCATGTAGTTGAGAGGTAATCTTGAGTAAACTGCTTTGGCAACCACTGAAAAGGAAAAAGATTCAGATATTGTCATCTAACACAACTCATTATGGGCAGTAAGAAGAAGGTTGCAGAGTTCTTACTTACCATCCTGCAATTCACTGTTGTGTTGGATAAAGTGTAAACAAATAGTTTAATTGCCATCTTTTAACCCATTTTACTAACAATCTTTATTAGCTTCCTCACTTGATGCTGGCTCATCGATATCTCATTGCCCCATACGCAGAAAGGGTCGAAGCGCGGATCTTTACCAATGACATATGTACCTAAAAGCACCAAGTAAATATTTGTGACGCCCGGATAATTAGGCTACAGTAATCCTGCGTTAACGATGCCACGTCACCTCGGTTACTGTTGCTAACCTCGTGTTAGTTCGAAACCGATTCAAATTCAAATTCAAAATCAATCAAACAATAAAAGTTTTCAAAATATTAAACTAAAATGTTCGGAGTGTGCGATTAAATGCCTAGGTGATTATAGTGCAACAAACACCATTTTGAAAATGTCTAAATATATTAAAATGAAATAAAACAGAAAGTGAAATAAACAAAAGGAAGAGACAAATCTAACTAAAAATAAAAGAGGACCCCCATTGGCCACGGCCCAGATGGCCCCGGGGCCAACTAGGCAAAGGCTCACCGGCCGCCCAATCGGCCCCTCACTCCCGATAACCCACCCCACACCCGAAACCCTAGCCCCGATTCCCCACGCCCACTCGCCCTCGCTTCCCCCGATCTGATCGGGAAAAGGCGCCGCCGCCGCTCGAGAACGCCACCGCTGCTGCCTCGGCCGACGGCCACCTCGCCGGCGTGCCCGCCTCGAGGTCTCCGTGGACGCCGCCATCGCCCCGCGTGCCTCGGCCTCCTCCTCGCCCCGTGCCGAGGCCGCCGTTCCAGCGCCGCGCCCTCGACCCCGTCGCCACCTCCACCGTCGCCTCGCCTGGACCTCACTGGAGCCGCCTCGCCGGAACGCTCCCTCGCCGGATCTCCTCCCGTCTCCGTGGTCGCCCCGTCCTCCTCCACACCGGTCTCCAACGAGCCTCGCCGCCTCTTCTCGGCAACGTTGGTGAGGCCCCGCCTCCCTCCGCTCCTCGCTCACCGCGCGCCAACACCTGCGCCTGCCACAGCTCGCTTGCCGCCACAAGGCCTCTGCCATGGGCGCATCCCCAGCTGCTCAGCTCCTCCAGCCCGATCAAGCGCTTTCAATCGCTGCCCGGCGGTTTCGTCAGCCGGTGGCCTTGCCCGGCCATCCCCACCACCATGGCCCCCACTTCCCGGCCTCCCTGCTCGCCCTCATCTGGCGTCGGCGCCTCGCCACGGGTCACGGCCTCCCACGCCGGGCAGAGGCGCGGCCACGGGCCGCCCGACGGGTGCTGCTGATTGACCCGCCTCACCGCCTAATGCCACCGCCACGGCCTCACGCTGGTTTAAAAAAAAGAATTAAAAAAATATATTAAATAAATAATGATTAAAATAATCAAAATATTAATTAGTTAATAAAGTAATTAATTAAGTTAATTAATCCTGATTAGATTAACCTAATCATTAATTAAATTACTAATCTGTAATTAAACTAAACAGAGAATGACAGGTGGGTCCCACTGGACCCACACGTCAGGTTGACCAGGTCAATGGTCAACGTTGACTGCTGACATCACCCTGATGTCATGCTGACGTCGACATTACTATTCTCGATAATGTTGGATTAAATAATTAATTAAATTCCGTAAATTAATAAAATCTTTAGAAAATCATATCTTTTAATCCGTAACTTTCGGATTAAAATATTTTCAACATGAAAGTTGCTCGAGCAGCGAGACGAATCCGGATAAGCAGTCCGTTCGTCCGCCACACCCCCCTAACCTATCGAACCCGCAACTTTCCCCCTCCGGCTCCTCTGCCCGAAAACACGAAACACCGGGGATATTTTCCCGGATGTTCCCCCCTTAACCGGTATCACCTCATACCACGTTAGGACACGCCTAGCATCGTTACTTGTCATGTCATGAATCCATATGCATCTGTTTACATGGTATTCATTGTTTCTTCCCCCTCTTCTCTCCGGTAGACTACGAGACCGACGCCGCCTGCTTTGCCCGGTTCGACTACTGAGTTGGCGACCCTCTCTCTTGCCAGAGCAACTGTGCAAGCCCCCCTTGATCACCAGATATCGCCTATTCTACTCTATACTGCTTGCATTAGAGTAGTGTAGCATGTTACTGCTTTCAGTTAATCCTATACTTCTTTGCATAGCCTTTGTCCTTGCTACTCATTGTTACCTTTACCGCAATCCTATATGCTTAGTATAGGATGCTAGTGTTATCATCTGTGGCCCTACATTCTTGTCCGTCTCACGTGCTATACTATCGGGCTGTGATCACTCGTGAGGTGATCACGGTATATACTATATACTTTATACATGATACATGTGGAGACTAAAGTCGGGTCGGCTTGTGGAGCACCCATGAGTGATTCACGGATTGGGGCTGAAAGGACCTTTGTCCCGACGGCCCTCTGGATGGATCTTTGTGGCGGAGCGGCAGGCAGGTTGAGACCACCTAGGAGAGAGGTGGGCCTGGCCTGGTCGGCGTTCATGGATACTTAACACGCTTAACGAGATCTTGGTATTTGATCCGAGTTGGCTACGAGCCTATACGCACTAACCATCTACGTGGGAGTAGTTATGGGTATCCGGCGTCGTGGTATCACCGGCACTTCGTGACGCCAGCCGATCGAGTGGCGCGCTACGGATTGGAACGTAAGCCTGCTCTTGTATTAAGGGGCTAGTTACGCTTTGGGTCACAGCGTCGCACGTGCATGTGTGCATTGGGCGATGGGCCCGGACCCTGTCGCTTAGGTTTAGACGGCGTCTTTGGCCTCTCTGTTGAGCCTAGGTGGGGCTGCGGCGTGTTGATCTTCCGCGGCCGGGCATGACCCGTGAAAGTGTGTCCGCCAAATGGGATCAAGCGTGTTGGGTAAGTTGGTGCACCCTGCAGGAAGTTAATCTATTCGAATAGCCGTGATCTTCGGTAACATGTGATCGACTTGGAGTTGTACCTTGACCTTATGACAACTAGAACCGGATACTTAATAAAACACACCCTTCCAAGTGCGGATACAACGGTGGTTGCTCTCTCTCGTGGATACGAGGAGGATCGCCGGTAGGATTATTGCTATGTGATGATACTTGGAGGACTTCAACCTACCCTCTTCTACTGTTGCAAGACGAAGGTGACCGTAAGCGTAGTCTTCGATAAGACTAGCTACCCCCTCTTATTCTCGCATTCTGCAGCTTCACCCATCGATATGGCCCTTTACACATATATCCATGCATATGTAGTGTAGCTCTTTGCTTTATGCAGTACTTTGGATGAGTACTCACGGTTGCATTGTTTCCCCCTTTTCCCCTATCTCTACTCGATTGCTGCAACAGACGATGGAGCCCAGGAGCGACGCCACCGTCGATGGCGACTACTACTGCTGGAGGCCCCTACTACTACGTGCAGCCCGCCGACGACGGCCAGAGTAGTTTAGGAGGATCGAGGCAGAGGCCTGCGCCTCTTTCGATCTGTATCCCGATTTGTGCTAGCCATCTTATGGCAACTTGTTTAACTTATGTCCGTACTCAGATATTGTTGCTTCCATTGTCTCGTCTATGATCGAGCACTTGTATTCGAGCCCTCGAGGCCCCGGCTTGTATTATGATGCTTGTATGACTTATTTTATTTGTAGAGTTGTGTTGTGATATCTTCCGTGAGTCCACGATCTTGATCGTACACATTTGCGTGCATGATTAGTGTACGATTGAATCTGAAGGGCGTCTGACAAGTTGGTATCGAGCCGATTGCCTGTAAAATCCCCTTCCACACTCCTTGGCGAAGTCGAGTCTAGTCATTGCAAAACTTTTACTAACATGGCTGTGTGCCTTACGGGCCCACGCCGCCATTGGGTGGTATTAGGATCTTTTACTCCTCGACCTTTACTCGGGATTACGAACTCTCTTCTATCCGGGTTAAACGATTTTGCTAAAAACAAAACTAACTTTAGGTTCTCGCAAGTACTTTCTCCCGGAGAGCCCCTCACTTCAGATGATACGCCGCTACATCGGAAGATTCGAAGATACTCTCGATGTTCTCTCGAGACTTTGTGCCCATCACTTTTGCTATTCCTAACCACCGATAAATCCGTATGGATAACTACTTACACTTTCCATTCATATGATCATCCCCCATTGATCTTGTTATTACAAGATACCCAAGTTTTCTCTATTGTTAGAAAATACTTTGTGCCTCACTGCCCTAGCGCTTCTTTGCCACATGACCTTCAAATAAATCCTCGCATTTGTCGAGTATCCGCTCATCCCGCTTGTTCATGTGTTTCACATAAGTCTTCAAAATACTATTCGATCTTCCGAAAATCCTCTGGAGCCTTTGGCTCTTGAAATTCTTACTTGCTTGCATTATGGTTAATCCCATAAGTCTCGTAGTCTTATTGACATTCCTTGTCATTATCATTTTGAGTCTGTTGACTCAATATGTTTGCGAATACCAGCAATCATCATTGATCCCTATAAATTACCTTTCCGGCTGAGCTACCATTCTTTTAACTGGAATTGGTCCTCGACCAATCCAATTGTCGTTGATTGTACCCTAAGGCTATTCAACTTATCCATCTCTAATCAGAGCATTGCTCCTGATCCCTTGATTTGAAAATCATAATTACTTTGCTAATTAAGCGCTGAACTATTCAGCTGTTCAATAAACCGATGCATTTGCAATCTTTCTTCCTCTGATTGGGTATCGATACTCATATCGGTCCCATTGTGGATCGCCATACCCACTGTTGGATTATTATCCGACAGTGTCCTTCATAATTAATCAGTTTGTGAGTTCTTTCTCCGATACATAATGCCTTTGGTAAATTGTATCCTTTCCTTTTGTCAACCATGCTCTACTTTCGGGCTTGTGTTATTTACTCCTGAAACTTGTGGTATATGTTTCTAAGAAACCCATATGGGTTGAACATATGCCTTCTCTAAACCGTGTGAACCCGAAAGTTTTCACGAATCATACTCTTCTGGTGCTTCGCCAGATAAAATTTCAACACTGCAACTTCATCGAACATGAGAAGTAAATGAAAGATTATGCATTGAGGAAGTGGGAGTCGACCTTGAACTTTGTGTTCATGCCCATGGACGCGATGTATATCCTATCATGGAAGCTTCTTGTAATAATAACTATTTCCTTGATAACTAACGTATGGTATCTGTGAATTGATCCCTTGCAACCGTGGTTCCGACCATGATTGTTCTTCTTTGATTCCATTTCTCGGACAAGTTAAAACAATTGTCTTCTACGGATCAATACACCAGTCCAACCTTTACTTTGATCTTGTGTCGAGTATTACCCCCTTGGTATCTCGAGATTATTTTGGAACCGCATAAACTTCCTATGAGTTCTTCATCAAGTACTACCTTCACTGATTACAATTTTTCATGGGCTCGAGTTATTAAACACTCAAAGACACCGATAACTGAACCGAAGTCTGCACTACGGTTCAACAACTCTTCAAGATAGCTTCTATAACTACGAGTTTGTACCCGATCACGCCATTCCTAGCCTGTTTGGCTATATCATAGTCGTGGACGGTTCTAACTGTGCTACACGGTCCTTATTCTCGGAGCACCAATTTGCGACAATAGCTAAGCTTGCGTCGATTTTCCTCGTCATACCCTTTCACCTTAAACAACAAGCTTGAGTTCGAGTTTGTGTCGTAACTGTGGTTCCAATAACCTCTTGCTTCATCATTCCTCTGACTTGATGTCGTCGCTGGTTGATTACATCTGCATGAAATCTCTCGACAATTGTGTCGTGATCATCATCAACCTTATGAGCTCTTCCAGGAATTCAATTGAATTCATGATGGATAATACCATCCTTGCCCCTCGATGATTCCTGTTCTCATCGACCACTTTATTGCCTTCCGTTCAACACAAACTTGTTCGTGTTTTGCGTAAACCTTGAGATCCTTACTATCCAACATTTGTTCTTCTTTAGCTTGGAGTATTACCCTCTTTTATGACAAGAATGTCATGAGGATTACTCCACCTCTTGAGAATTCTTGACATAGAAATACTTCTCACCATCACCATTCTTTCTTGGTCCCCGTGTTAATTCCAACAAGTGAACGGTGTTGTTTGGATTCTTTCCTTCTAGCAACCCTATTTCTTTGAAGTTAATGGTCGAAAGTTCATTCTTAGGCTATTGATTATTGAATCACCATTCGGACCTTGGTCATGCAACCCAACCCATATTTCGGGCGCACCTTTCAACCAATGTTTAATTGTGTATGTTTTCCTCGAGCATGTCCCATTATATCATTTGATCTAACAAATGTCATCTTCTTGTTCACATTATCGTGGAAATCCATCCGTTTGGAATTCTCGATGAATTGTCGCTGAGCCCATCAGCCACCTTCTCATCCCCTCCTTGGTTTAATGATGAACTATTGCTTCAGAAACCCGCTCCCATAGTTCATTTCTCGAGAATCTTGCAATGCCATTTCGACGATTTGCGTTGCACCTTTTCCTCTCGGACCCGCTGAGTCTGAGGTATCATGACACCAATTGGATATGAATCTCGGTCAGATATGATGGTTGGGACAACTTTCCAAGAGTTATGATGTTGATCCTTTGATGACCCGGTAACATGATGTCATGCCTAGCACTTTTACCGGAGGACCTATCATTATAGATTCCTTTTCAAAGAAGGTTATCCATTCTCCCATGAGGAAATTGTAAGACTTATTCTACAAGTTATTCCTGATGGATCCTTCGTGTTTCCAAAGTCTGATCTTCACATGAAGACCATGTCAATGCTATCTCGAAGCATGTCAATGGTACTCCGATTTTCAACAGGAACATTTGAAGCACGATGCTAAATTTTATTTATCATTTATCCTAACACCGTTGTATGGGTAATATCGTGAAATTCCTCCCCTTACCTTAATGGTCTACTACTTTCTATCTTGTCATGGATATCATGCCCCGCTTGTCCTTGGGAAGGATATACCCACGAAATATGTGTTTAAACACATTTTTCATTTCCATTGTTTTGTTTAAACTGATAATCGAATTTTCCTTCCATTGGTTGGTTTAATGTTGCCTGTGATCTATATGATCTGAGCAGTGATATTCTCCTGCTTATGTAAACACCTCGGTGTACAATTCTGTAAGTAAGACCCTGTTACTATTGTTGATGACATTCCAGTAACCACTGATGGACGAGAACTTTGCCTATTGGTCCGCCTTGATGCAACGAGCAGGAAAATGGTTCTCTTCGTCCCTCGCCCTTGGTACCAACGTTGTTGCCGACATAACTGACATGGTACTCTCTGACATGCCTTGCTATCATGACCGTGAAAGATGTCACCGCTCCTACAAAAAACCCACATGGTGGGCCCATAACCCACAGTTCCACGAGGATCGAAACCTGACATCACCTGTACACCCCTATTCCCAAAGTTATTCCTCGCGTGTGGCCTCGTATGTAATTCACGGGCCACCGTCCCAAGTGATCTATTTTGGTAGCGAGGCCTTAATACTCAATCTCATTGCTCTGGACCCCTTTCGCATGTTGTTTCGCACATCGGACAATGGCCTATCCGCTTGAAACTTCTCATGGTACCTTCTTACTTTACTCTCGATATTTTCTTAAGTTCAATTCGAGAGTTACTTCCTACCCATTCCCCGAGTTATGTACCGGATAGTCAACTTTGGTAAGGCCTGCCCTTCCCGAGTCTTCCCCATATCCTTTTCGTAAGTACGATGAAGATCCTGAAGAAAGGATGACGACTTCATCATTTTGACACAAGCGGTATGAAGGTATCAATATATTGGATTGACCTCTTCGAGAAGAGCAAGTCAGGATGAGAAGACCCGCTATATTCGTTACCAAACCTTCCCCCCTTACTCCCCTCTTAAATCTCGGGACGAGATTTCTTGTAGTGGAGGAGAATTGTGACGCCCGGATAATTAGGCTACAGTAATCCCGCGTTAACGATGCCACGTCACCTCGGTTACTGTTGCTAACCTCGTGTTAGTTCGAAACCGATTCAAATTCAAATTCAAAATCAATCAAACAATAAAAGTTTTCAAAATATTAAACTAAAATGTTCGAATTGTGCGGTTAAATGCCTAGGTGATTATAGTGCAACAAACACCATTTTTGAAAATGTCTAAATATATTAAAATTAAATAAAACAGACAGTGAAATAAACAAAAGGAAAAGACAAATCTAACTAAAAATAAAAAGAGGACCCCCCCCGCTGGGCCACGGCCCAGATGGCCCCGGGGCCAACTAGGCAAAGGCCCAGCCGGCCGGCCCAACCGGCCCCTCACTCCCGATAACCCACCCCACACCCCAGAAACCCTAGCCCTCCCCCCCGATTCCCCACGCCCCACTCGCCCCCCTCGCTTCCCCCCCGATCTGGATCGGGGAAAAGGCGCCCCGCCGCCGCTTGGAACGCCACCGCCGCGGCCTGCCTCGTCGACGGCCACCTCGCCGGCGTGCCGCTCGAGGTCTCCGTGGACGCCGCCATCGCCCAGCGTGCCTCGGCCTCCTCCTCGCCCGTCTTGAGGCCGCCGTTCAGCGCCCGCGCCCTCGACCCGTCGCCACCTCCACCGTCGCCTCGCTGGACCTCACTGGAGCCGCCTCGCCCGGGCAGCTCCCTCGCCGGATCTCCTCCCGTCTCCGTGGTCGTCCCGTCCTCCTCCACACGGTCTCCAACGAGCCTCGCCGCCCTCTCTTCTCGACAACGTTGGTGAGGCCCGCCTCCCTCCGCTCCCCACACTCACCGCGAACACCCAGCCCTGCCACCTGCTAAATGCCCGCCCGCCTTGGCCTCTGCCTACGCAGCGCCTCCCCTGCCCCAGCTCCCTCCGGCTCCGACTCGCGCCCCCAAGCTGCTGCCCGTGCTCCCGTCGCCGGTGGCCTCGCCCGCGTCGGCCATCCCGACCACCGTGCCCCCACTTCCCGACCTCCCGTTCGGCCTCATCGCCTGGCGTCGGCGCCTCGCCAGGTCACGGCCTCGCTCCCATGCTCGGGCGAGGCGCATCTTGGGCCGCCCCGACGGGTGCCTGCCCGATTGACCCGCCCGCCCGGCCTAATGCCACTTGCCGGGCCCCCTGTTCTGGTTTAAAAAAAGAATTAAAAAAATATATTAAATAAATAAATAAATAATGATTAAAATAATTAAAATATTAATTAGTTAATTAAGTTAATTAATCCTGATTAGATTAACCTAATCATTAATTAAATTACTAATCTGTAATTAAACTAAACAGAGAATGACAGTGGGTCCCCATCGACCCACACGTCGAATTGACCAGTCAATGGTCAACGTTGATCTTGACATCACCACGATGTCATGCTTGACGTCGACATTACTAATTCTGGATAATGTTGGATTAAATAATTAATTAAATTCCAGAAATTAATAAAATCTTTAGAAAATCATATCTTTTAATCCGTAACTCGGTTTAAATATTTTCAACATGAAAGTTGCTCAGAACGACGAGACGAATCAGGATACACAGTCCGTTCGTCCGCCACACCCCCCTAATCTATCGAACCCGCAACTTTCCCCCTCCGGCTCCTCTGCCCGAAAACACGAAACACCGGGGATATTTTCCCGGATGTTCCCCCCCTTAACCGGTATCACCTCATACCACGTTAGGACACGCCTAGCATCGTTACTTGTCATGTCATGCATCGATATGCATCTGTTTACATGGTATTCATTGTTTCTTCCCCCTCTTCTCTCCGGTAGACTACGAGACCGACGCTGCTGCCGCCTAGTTCGACTACGGAGTTGGCGACCCTCTCTCTTGCCGGAGCAACCAGAAAGCCCCCTTGATCACCAGATATCGTCTATTCTACTCTATCTTGCTTGCATTAGAGTAGTGTAGCATGTTCTTGCTTTCATTAATCCTATCTTGCTGCATAGCCTGTCCTTGCTACTACTGTTGTTACCTTTACCTGTAATCCTATATGCTTAGTATAGGATGCTAGTGTTATCATCTGTGGCCCTACATTCTTGTCCGTCTGTCGTGCTATACTATCGGGCCGTGATCACTCGGGAGGTGATCACGGGTATATACTATATACTTTATACATGATACATGTGGAGACTAAAGTCGAATTGGCTTGTGGAGCACCATGAGTGATTCACGGATTGGGGCTGAAAGGACCTTTGTCCCGACGGCCCTCTAGATGGATCTTTGTGGTGGAGCGACACGGCAGGTTGAGACCACCTAGGAGAGAGGTGGGCCTGGCCCTGGTCGGCGTTCGCGGATACTTAACACGCTTAACAAGATCTTGGTATTTGATCTGAGTTGGCTACGAGCCTATACGCACTAACCATCTACGTGGGAGTAGTTATGGGTATCCCGGCGTCGTGGTATCGGTAAAAGCACTTCGTGGCGTCGGCCCGAGTGGCGCGCCCGGATTGGAACGTAAGCCTGCTCTTGTATTAAGGGGCTAGTTACGCTTTGGGCAGCGTCATAGCGTGCATGTGTGCATTGGGCGATGGGCCCGGACCCTGTCGCGCTTAGGTTTAGACCGGCGTCTTTGGCCTCTCTGTTGAGCCTAGGTGGGGCTGCGACGTGTTGATCTTCAGCGGCGGGCATGACCCGAGAAAGTGTGTCCGGCCAAATGGGATCAAGCGTGTTGGGTAAGTTGGTGCACCCCTGCAGGGAAGTTAATCTATTCGAATAGCCGTGATCTTCGGTAACAGGACGACTTGGAGTTGTACCTTGACCTTATGACAACTAGAACCCGATACTTAATAAAACACACCCTTCCAAGTGCCAGATACAACCGGTGGTCGCTCTCTCTCAGGGATATGAGGAGGGGATCGCCGGGTAGGAGTATTGCTATGTGATGATACTTGGAGGACTTCAACCTACCCTCTTCTACCTGTCGCAAGACGAAGGTGACCAGAAGCGTAGTCTTCGATAAGACTAGTTACCCCCTCTTATTACGGCATTCTGCGATTCGGTCCTTGATATGGCCCTTTACACATATATCCATGCATATGTAGTGTAGCTCCTTGCTGCAGTACTTTGGATGAGTACTCACGGTTGCATTGTTTCCCCTTTTCCCCCTATCTCTACTCGATTGCTGCAACTGACGATGGAGCCCAGAGCGACGCCGCCGTCGGTGGCGACTACTACACTGGGGCGCCTACTACTACGTGCAGCCCGGCGGCGGCGACCAGAGTAGTTTAGGAGGATCCCGGCGGGAGGCCTGCGCCTCTTCGATCTGTATCCCGGTTTGTGCTAGCCATCTTCGGCAACTTGTTTAACTTATGTCAGTACTCAGATATTGTTGCTTCCGCTGACTCGTCTATGATCGAGCACTTGTATTCGAGCCCTCGAGGCCCCTGGCTTGTATTATGATGCTTGTATGACTTATTTTATTTGTAGAGTTGTGTTGTGATATCTTCCCGTGAGATTGAATCGGGGGCGTCACAATATTAGAAACTAAACAACAATTGCACAATGATGTAGCACAACACTCTTTTATAATATCTTATAACATCCAATATACTCACATATTAGATGAATTAACATCTTATATTATGGGCCAGAAGGAGTTTATTGCATTCTTACAAATTATCGGCTGATAAACTGCTGATGTATCCATGGGTTAGAGTTAGTTTGAGCTAGTTCGGGCTCAAATAGCCCTAAAGTATATCCAAACATGAGGGCTAGTTTGAGCTAGTTGCATCTAACCCACCCAAAAAAAACTATCCAACCAAGAGGTGCTAATTGGAGCTAGTTCTCCTAGTGCATTTATTGTCAATCTAACCCTGTCATCCAAACACCTCTTTGGATGGACTTAGTTTAGGGTTAGTCATGAGCTAGAAACCAACTCTAACCTCTAGCTAAGTTGAGTATCCAAACAGGGTTGTGTTGTTGTTGTTGTTGTTGTTGTTGTTGTTGTTGTTGTTGTTGTTGTTGTTGTTGTTGTTGTTGTTGTTGTTGTTGTTGTTGTTGTTGTTGTTGTTGTTGTTGTTGTTGTTGTTGTTGTTGTTGTTGTTGTTGTTGTTGTTGTTGTTGTTGTTGTTGTTGTTGTTGTTGTTGTTGTTCTTTGTTCTTTATTCTTTATTCTTTATTCTTTATTCTTTATTCTTTATTCTTTATTCTTTATTCTTTATTCTTTATTCTTTATTCTTTATTCTTTATTCTTTATTCTTTATTCTTTATTCTTTATTCTTTATTCTTTATTCTTTATTCTTTATTCTTTATTCTTATTCTTTGTTGTTGTTATTCTTTATTCTTTGTTGTTGTTGTTGTTGTTGTTGTTGTTGTTGTTGTTGTTGTTGTTGTTGTTGTTGTTGTTGTTGTTGTTGTTGTTGTTGTTGTTGTTGTTGTTGTTGTTGTTGTTGTTGTTGTTGTTGTTGTTGTTGTTGTTGTTGTTGTTGTTGTTGTTGTTGTTGTTGTTGTTGTTGTTGTTGTTGTTGTTGTTGTTGTTGTTGTTGTTGTTGTTGTTGTTGTTGTTGTTGTTGTTGTTGTTGTTGTTGTTGTTGTTGTTGTTGTTGTTGTTGTTGTTGTTGTTGTTGTTGTTGTTGTTGTTGTTGTTGTTGTTGTTGTTGTTGTTGTTGTTGTTGTTGTTGTTGTTGTTGTTGTTGTTGTTGTTGTTGTTGTTGTTGTTGTTGTTGTTGTTGTTGTTGTTGTTGTTGTTGTTGTTGTTGTTGTTGTTGTTGTTGTTGTTGTTGTTGTTGTTGTTGTTGTTGTTGTTGTTGTTGTTGTTGTTGTTGTTGTTGTTGTTGTTGTTGTTGTTGTTGTTGTTGTTGTTGTTGTTGTTGTTGTTGTTGTTGTTGTTGTTGTTGTTGTTGTTGTTGTTGTTGTTGTTGTTGTTGTTGTTGTTGTTGTTGTTGTTGTTGTTGTTGTTGTTGTTGTTGTTGTTGTTGTTGTTGTTGTCTTTATTCTTTGTTGTTGTTGTTGTTATTTATTCTTTGTTGTTATTCTTTATTCTTTGTTATTGTTGTTATTCTTTATTCTTTATTCTTTATTCTTCTTTATTCTTTATTCTTTATTCTTTATTCTTTATTCTTTATTCTTTATTCTTTATTCTTTATTCTTTATTCTTTATTCTTTATTCTTTATTCTTTATTCTTTATTCTTTATTCTTTATTCTTTATTCTGTCTTGTTATTCTTGTCGTTGTTGTTATTGTTATTCTTTGTTGTTATTCTTTGTTGTTGTTGTTATTCTTTATTGTTGTTGTTGTTGTTGTTGTTGTTGTTGTTGTTGTTGTTGTTGTTGTTGTTGTTGTTGTTGTTGTTGTTGTTGTTGTTGTTGTTGTTGTTGTTGTTGTTGTTGTTGTTGTTGTTGTTGTTGTTGTTGTTGTTGTTGTTGTTGTTGTTGTTGTTGTTGTTGTTGTTGTTGTTGTTGTTGTTATTCTTTATTCTTTATTCTTTGTCGCTATCGCTTCTTTATTCTTTATTCTTTATTCTTTATTCTTTGTTGCTGTTGTTGTTGTTATTTGTTGTTGTTGTTGTTGTTGTTGTTGTTGTTGTTGTTGTTGTTGTTGTTGTTGTTGTTGTTGTTGTTGTTGTTGTTGTTGTTGTTGTTGTTGTTGTTGTTGTTGTTGTTGTTGTTGTTGTTGTTGTTGTTGTTGTTGTTGTTGTTGTTGTTGTTGTTGTTGTTGTTGTTGTTGTTGTTGTTGTTGTTGTTGTTGTTGTTGTTGTTGTTGTTGTTGTTGTTGTTGTTGTTGTTGTTGTTGTTGTTGTTGTCGTTGTTGTTATTCTTTGTTGTTGTTGTTCTTTGTTGTTGCTTTGTTCTTTATTCTTTATTCTTTATTCTTGTCGCTATTCTTTATCGCTGTCTTTATTCTTTATTCTTTGTCTTTATTCTTTATTGTTGTTGTTGTTGTTGTTGTTGTTGTTGTTGTTGTTGTTGTTGTTGTTGTTGTTGTTGTTGTTGTTGTTGTTGTTGTTGTTGTTGTTGTTGTTGTTGTTGTTGTTGTTGTTGTTGTTGTTGTTGTTGTTGTTGTTGTTGTTGTTGTTGTTGTTGTTGTTGTTGTTGTTGTTGTTGTTGTTGTTGTTGTTGTTGTTGTTGTTGTTGTTGTTGTTGTTGTTGTTGTTGTTGTTGTTGTTGTTGTTGTTGTTGTTGTTGTTGTTATTCTTTATTCTTTATTCTTTATTCTTTGTTGTTGTTCTTTGGTTGTTGTTGTTGTTGTTGGTCTTTGTTGTTGTTGTTGTTGTTGTTGTTGTTGTTGTTGTTGTTGTTGTTGTTGTTGTTGTTGTTGTTGTTGTTGTTGTTGTTGTTGTTGTTGTTGTTGTTGTTGTTGTTGTTGTTGTTGTTGTTGTTGTTGTTGTTGTTGTTGTTGTTGTTGTTGTTGTTGTTGTTGTTGTTGTTGTTGTTGTTGTTGTTGTTGTTGTTGTTGTTGTTGTTGTTGTTGTTGTTGTTGTTGTTGTTGTTGTTGTTGTTGTTGTTGTTGTTGTTGTTGTTGTTGTTGTTGTTGTTGTTGTTGTTGTTGTTGTTGTTGTTGTTGTTGTTGTTGTTGTTGTTGTTGTTGTTGTTGTTGTTGTTGTTGTTGTTGTTGTTGTTGTTGTTGTTGTTGTTGTTGTTGTTGTTGTTGTTGTTGTTGTTGTTGTTGTTGTTGTTGTTGTTGTTGTTGTTGTTGTTGTTGTTGTTGCTGTTGTTGTTGTTGTTGTTGTTGCTGTTGTTCTTTGTTGTTGTTGTTCTTTGTTATTCTTTATTCTTTGTTATTCTTTATTCTTGTTATTCTTTATTCTTTGTTATTCTTTATTCTTTGTTATTCTTTATTCTTTGTTATTCTTTCTTTATTCTTGTTATTCTTTATTCTTTGTTATTCTTGTTGTTGTTATTCTTTATTCTTTGTTGTTGTTGTCTTTGTTGTTGTTGCCACAAGGAGCTAAAGGTAATATCAATATTCTCTCAAGTCCTATCTGCCACTGACACGACTCTACGTACACCGAACGTTTGCTTCTATCTAGAAACGAGAAATAAAACTACGTTGTGGGTATGAAGAGGATAACTTTGCATGATATCGGAGAACTAAAATATAAAAGTAGGTGCTGTTAATATAAAATTGGAATATATTACTATATATTATAAATAGCGGGTGTGGAATAATGATGGAACGACGTGTGGAATTTTCCTAGGCAATTGTTAACAAGATCGGTAGTCATCATTGCAATTTCATATCAGGGAGAGGCATAAGCTAACAAACTTTCTCTTCTTGGATCATATGCACTTATGATTGGAACTCTAGCAAACATCCGCAACTACTAAAGATCACTAAGGTAAAACCCAACCATAGCATTAAAGCATCAAGTCCCCTTTATCCCATACGCAACAACCCCCTTACTCGGGTTTAAGCTTCTGTCACTCTAGCAACCCACTATAAGTGAATCATGAACGAATTGCAATACCCTACATCGGGTATCCTTCACGTGTGCGCGACACGGAAGGCACCATAGGACAACACCAAAATAAAACATACAACTCATACCAATCTAGATCATCAATCAACCCAAAGAGAAGAGGAGTCTACTCAAAACATCATAGGATGGAAACACATCATTGGATCATAATATATGGCATAAAGCACCATGTTCAAGTAGGGGACTACAGCGGGGTGCGGGAGAGTGGACCACGTAAAAGAGATGAGGATGGTGATGTTGATGAAGACGATCACCACGACGATGGTTCCCTCGATGGCACTCCGGCACCACCGAGAGAGAGGGGGAGAGGTTCTCCCCCTTGTGCTTCCTCCTCCATGGCCTCCCCCTAGATGGGGAGAGGTTCTCCCCTCTGGTCTTTGGCCTCCATGGCGATGATGGCCCCTCCGGATGCTCGTCCATGCCCTCTGGTGATGATGGACCCTCCGGCAGGGTGCCAGAGAGGGCCTAGATTGGTTTTTCGTGGCTGCAGAGGCTTACGGCGGCGGAACTTCTTGATTTATAGGAGGGGTTGGCGTCGGTTTCATGTCAGGGGGCCACATGAGGTGATCACAAGGTCGAGGGAAGCGCCCTAGGGGGTGGGCGCCCCCACCCCTGTGGCGGTCCCAGGACTCCTCTCGCATATCTTTTTCTTCCAGTTTTTTTCATACTTCTTAGAAAAATTCTCCGTTAATTTCCAGCTCGTTCCGAGAACTTTTATTTCTGCACAAAACAACATCGCGGTAGTTTTGCTGAAAACAACGTCAGTCCGGGTTAGTTCTAATCAAATCATACCAAAATCATATGGAATTGTTGTAAACATGGCATGAATACTTCATAAATTATAGATAAGTGGGAGATATATCAGCATCCCCAAGCTTAATTACTACTCGTCCTTGAGTAGGTAAATGATAAAAGAAATAATTTATGAAGTGTGAATGCTATCAAGTGCACAAGTTTGATCAATGAAAGTTCCAAGCATTATTTAGCATTATTATTTATCATAAACAATAGCTCGTCACATAAAACTTCTCATGATCAAGTAAAAAGCTATTCACATGATAAAGTATATACCATAAACTTTCTTGAAAACTAACAAACTATGTTCTTAGTCATCAAACAATTGCAATTCATCTTATTTTCAGGAATGTTCTATGTAAGAGCTTTGATTTAGCAAATTCCAGATACTCAACTATCATTTAATATTTCACAATTGCGAACACTGACGTGATATTTATGGGTTCAAAGTTTTAGTCGGACACAGAGAAAGGTAGGCGCTTATAGTTTCGCCTCCCAACCTTTTACCTCAAGGGTAATGTCAACAATAATACTTTATGATAACCTATATCCGAGTGGATATAAATATCCGGATCGCTCCAACACATAGTGCTTGCCAAAGGAAAAAAGTGTAAAAAAGGAAAGGTGGTGATCACCATGACTTGTATACGGGTAGAAGATAATAGTAAAAGATAGGCCCTTCGCAGAGGGAAGCAAGGTTGTCATGCGCTTTTATGGTTGTATGCACAAAATCTTAATGCAAAAGAACGTCACTTTATATTGCCGCTTGTGATAAAGACCTTTATTATGCAGTCCGTCGCTTTTATTTCTTTGATATCACAAGTTTGTATAAAGCTTATTTTCTTCACAATAATTGATCATACTGTTGGGGAACATAGCATGCAATTTAAAAAATATTCCTACGATCACACAAGATCTATCTAGGAGATGCATAACAACGAGACGGGGAGAGTGTGTCCACGTACCCTCGTAGGCCGAAAGCGGAAGCATTAGCTTAATGCGGTTGATGTAGTCGAACGTCTTAGCGATCCAACCGATCAAGCACCGAACGTACGACACCTCCGAGTTCTGCACAAGTTTAGCTCGACGACGTCCCTCGAACTCTTGATCCAGCAAAGTGCTGAGGGAGAGTTTCGTCAGCACGACAGTGTGGTGACAGTGATGGTGATGTGATCCGCGCAGGGCTTCGCCTAAGCACTACGACAATATGAACGGAGGAGTAAATAGTGGAGGGGGGCACCACACATGGCTAAGAAACAATTGATGTGCTTTGGGGTGCCCCCTGCCCTATATATGAAGGAGGGAGAGGGAGGAGGCCGGCCTAGGCGCGCCCCCAAGGGGGAGGAGTCCTACTAGGACTCCAAGTCCAATTCGGCCCCCTTCCTTCTTTCGGAGGGGAAAAGGGCAAAGGAGAGGGATAGGGAGAAGGGAAGGGGGGTCACGCCCCCTCCCCTTGTCCAATTCGGACTCCCCAGGGGGGGAGCGCCACCCCTTGTGGGTTGTCCTCTCTCTCCCCTATGGCCCATGTGGCCCATTAACTTCCCCGGGGGGTTCTGGTAACCCCTCGGTACTCCGATAAATACCCGAAACCCTCCGAAACCATTCCGGTCTATCGTCCAATATATCAATCTTTACCTCTCGACAATTTAGGGACTCCTCGTCATGTCCATGATCTCATCCGGGACTCTGAACAACATTCGGTCACCAAAACACATAACTCATAATACAAATCGTCTTCGAACGTTCAGTGTGCGGACCCTACGTGTTCGAGAACTATGTAGACATGACCGAGACACATATCCGATCAATAACCAACATCGAAACCTGGATTCTCATATGGGTTCCTACATATTCTACGAAGATCTTTATCGGTCAAACCGCAATGACAACATACATCATTCCCTTTGTCATCGGTATGTTACTTGCCCGAGATTCGATCGCCGATATCTTCATACCTAGTTCAATCTCGTTACTGGCAAGTCCCTTTACTCATTCCGTAATGCATCATCTCGTAACTAACTCATTAGTCACATTGCTTGCAAGTATTATTATGATGTGCATTACCGAGAGGGCCCAGAGATACCTCTCTGATACTCAGAGTCACAAATCCTAATTCGATCTATGCCAACCCAACAAACACCTTCGAAGATACCTATAGAGCATCTTTATGATCACCCAGTTACGTTGTGATGTTTGATAGCACATAAGGTATTCCTCCGGTATTTGGGAGTTGCATAATCTCATAATCAAAGGAATATGTATGTCATGAAGAAAGTAATAGCAATAAAACTTAACGATCATTATGCTAAGCTAACGGATGGGTCTTGTCCATCACATCATTCTCCTAATGATGTGATCCCGTTCATCAAATGAAAACACATGTCTACGGTCAAGAAACTTAACCATCTTTGATTAACGAGCTAGCCTAGTAGAGGCATAATTGGGACACTATGTATTGTCTATGTATTCACACATGTATCAAGTTTTCGGTTAATACAATTCTAGCATGAATAATAAACATTTATCATGATATAAGGAAATATAAATAACAACTTTATTATTGCCTCTAGGGCATATTTCCTTCAGTCTCCCACTTGCACTAGAGTCAATAATCTAGATTACAATGTAATGATTCTAACACCCATGGAGTCTTGGTGTTGATCATGTTTTGCTCATGGAAGAGGCTTAGTCAACGGGTCTGCAACATTCAGATCCGTATGTATTTTGCAAATCTCTATGTCTCCCTCCTTGACTTGATCACGGATGGAGTTAAAGCGTCTCTTGATGTGTTTGGTTCTCTTGTGAAATCTGGATTCCTTTGCTAAGTCAATTGCTCTAGTATTGTCACAAAAGATTTTCATTGGACCCGATGCACTAGGTATTACACCTAGATCGGATATGAACTCCTTCATCCATACTCCTTCATTTGCTGCTTCCGAAGCAGCTATGTACTCCACTTTACATGTAGATCCCACCACGATGCTTTGCTTGGAACTGCGCCGACTGATAGCTCCACCATTCAATATAAATACGTATCCGGTTTGTGAATTAGAGTCATCCGGATTAGTGTCAAAGCTAGCAGTGACGTAAGCATTTACGACAAGCCCTTTGTCACCCCCATAAACGAGAAACACATCCTTAGTTCTTTTCAGGTATTTCAGGATGTTCTTGACTGTTCTCTAGTGATCCACTCCTGGATTACTTTGGTACCTCCCTGCCAAACTTATAGCAAGGCACACATCAGGTCTGGTACATAGCATTGCATACATGATAGAGCCTATGGCTGAGGCATAGGGAATGACTTTCATTTTCTCTCTATCTTCTGAAGTGGTCCGGCATTGGGTCTGACTCAACTTCACACCTTGTAACACAGGCAAGAACCCTTTCTTTGACTGATCCATGTTGAACTTCTTCAAAACTTTATCAAGGTATGTGCTTTGTGAAAGTCCAATTAAGCGTCTTGATCTATCTCTATAGATCTTGATGCCCAATATATAAGCAGATTCACCGAGGTCTTTCATTGAAAAATTCTTATTCAAGTATCCTTTTATGCTATCCAGAAATTCTGTATCATTCCCAATCAACAATATGTCATCCTCATATAATATTAGAAATGCTATAGAGCTCCCACTCACTTTCTTGTAAATACAGGCTTCTCCAAAAGTCCGTATAAAACCATATGCTTTGATCACACTATCAAAGCGTATATTCCAACTCCGAGATGCTTGCACCAGTCCATAAATGGATCGCTGGAGCTTGCACACTTTGTTAGCACCTTTAGGATTGACAAAACCTTCTGGTTGCATCATATACAACTCATCTTTAAGAAATCCATTAAGGAATGTAGTTTTGACGTCCATTTGCCAAATTTCATAATCATAAAATGCGGCAATTGCTAACATGATTCGGACAGGCTTAAGCATGGCTAAGGGTGAGAAGGTCTCATCGTAGTCAACTCCTTGAACTTGTCGAAAACCTTTCACAACAAGTCGAGCTTTGTAGACAGTAACATTACCATCAGCGTAAGTCTTCTTATGGAAGATCCATTTATTCCCTATGGCCTGCCGATCATCTGGCAAGTCAACCAAAATTCATATTTTGTTCTCATACATGGATCCCATCTTAGATTTCATGGCCTCAAGCCATTTTGTAGAATCTGGGCTCATCATCGCTTCCTCATAGTTCGTAGGTTCATCATGGTCTAGTAAAATGACTTCCAGAACAGGATTATCGTACCCCTCTGGCGTGGAACATGCTCTGGTTGACCTACGAGGTTTGGTAGTAACTTGATCTGAAGTTTCACGATCATCATCATTAGCTTCCTCACTAATTGGTGTAGGCATCACGGGAACGGTTTTCTGTGATGAGCTACTTTCCAATTCAAGAGAAGGTACAATTACCTGATCAAGTTCTACTTTCTTCTCAGTCACTTCTTTTGAGAGAAACTCCTTCTCTAGAAAGGATCCATTCTTAGAAACAAATATCTTGCCTTCGGATCTGTGATAGAAGGTGTACCCAACAATTTCTTTTGGGTATCCTATGAAGACACACTTCTTCGATTTGGGTTCGAGCTTATCAGTCTGAAGCTTTTTCACATAAGCATCGCAACCGCAAACTTTAAGAAACGACAACTTAGGTTTCTTGCCAAACCACGGTTCATATGGTGTCGTCTGAATGGATTTAGATGGAGCCCTATTTAACATGAATGCAGTTGTCAACCCCAAAACAACAGTGGTAAATCGTAAGAGACATCATAGATCGCACCATATCTAATAAAGTACGGTTACGATGTTCGGACACACCATTACGCTATGGTGTTCCAGGTGGCGTGAGTTGTGAAACTATTCCACATTGTTTTAAATGAAGACCAAACTCGTAAATCAAATATTTGCCTCCGCGATCAGATTGTAGAAACTTTATTTTCTTGTTACGATGATTTTCCACTTCACTCTGAAATTCTTTGAACTTTTCAAATGTTTCAGACTTGTGTTTCATGAAGTAGATATACCCATATGTGCTCAAATCATCTGTGAAGGTTAGAAAATAACGATACCCGCTGCGAGCCTCAACACTCATCGGACCGCATTCATCAGTATGTATTATTTCCAATAAGTTAGTGGCTCGCTCCATTGTTCTGGAGAATGGAGTTTTAGTCATGTTGCCCATGAGGCATGGTTCGCAAGCATCAAGTAATTCATAATCAAGTGACCTAAACGGCAGTGCCATAAATATGTTGCACTATCATTATTAACTTTGCATCTTTTGGCATCAATATTATGAATATGTGTATCACCACGATCGAGATTCCATAAAAATAGACCACTCATCAAGGGTGCATGACCATAAAATATATTACTCATATAAATAGAACAACCATTATTCTCTGATTTAAATGAATAACCATCTCGCATCAAATAATATCCAGATATAATGTTCATGCTTAACGCTGGCACCAAATAACAATTATTAAGGTCTAAAACTAATCTCGAAGGTAGATGTAGAGGTAGCGTGCCGACGGCGATCTCATCAACCTTGGAACCATTTCCGACGCGCATCATCACCTTGTCCTTAGCCAATCTTCGTTTAACCCGTAGCCCCTATTTCGATTTGCAAATATGAGCAACAGAACTAGTATCAAATACCCAGGCACTACTCGAGCATTAGTAAGGTACACATCAATAACATGTATATCAAATATACCTTTCACTTTGCCATCCTTCTTATCCGCCAAATACTTGGGGCAGTTCCGCTTCTAGTGACCGGTCCCTTTGAAGTAGAAGCACTCAGTTTCAGGCTTAGGTCTAGACTTGGGCTTCTTCCCGGGAGCAGCAACTTTCTTGCTATTATTCTTGAAGTTCCCCTTCTTTCCTTTGCCCTTTTTCTTGAAACTAGTGGTCTTGTTAACCATCAACACTTGGCGCTCCTTCTTGATTTCAACCTCCGCAACCTTGAGCATTGCGAAGAGCTCGGGAATCGTCTTGTTCATCCCTTGCATATTATAGTTCATCACGAAGCCTTTATAGCTTGGTGGCAGTCTGAAGAAATCTGTCAATGACACTATCATCCGGAAGATTAACTCCCAGCTGAGTCAAGTGGTTATGGTACCCAGATATTCTGAGTATGTGTTCACTAACAGAACTGTTCTCCTCCATCTTGCAGCTATAGAACTTGTTGGAGATTTCATATCTCTCAACTCGGGCATTTGCTTGAAAAATTAACTTCAACTCCTGGAACATCTCATATGCTCCATGATGTTCAAAACGTCTTTGAAGTCCCGGTTCTAAGCCGTAAAGCATGACACACTGAACTATTGAGTAGTCATCAGATTTAGCTTGCCAGACGTTCATACCGTCAGCAGTTGCTCCTGCAGCAGACCTTGCACCTAGCGGTGCATCAAGGACATAATTCTTCTTTGCAGCAATGAGGATAATCCTCAAGTTATGGACCCAGTCCGTGTAGTTTCTACCATCATCTTTCAACTTAGGTTTCTCTAGGAACGCATTAAAATTCAAGGGAACGGTAGCACGAGCCATTGATCTACAACATAGATATGCAAAAAACTATCAGGACTAATTTCATGATAAATTTAAGTTCAATTAATCATATTACTTAAGAACTCCCACTTAGATAGACATCCCTCGAGTCATCTAAATGATCACGTGATCCATATCAACTAAACCATGTCCAATCATCACGTGAGATGGAGTAGTTTTCAATGGTGAACATCTACGTTGATCATATCTACTATATGATTCACGTTCGACCTTTCGGTCTCAGTGTTCCGAGGCCATGTCTGTACATGCTAGGCTCGTCAAGTTTAACCCGAGTATTCCGCATGTGCAAAACTGTCTTGCACCCGTTGTATGTGAATGTAGAGCTTATCACACCCGATCATCATGTGGTGTCTCGGCACGACGAACTGTCGCAACGGTGCATACTCAGGGAGAACACTTATACCTTGAAATTTTAGTGAGGGATCATCTTATAATGCTACCGTCGTACTAAGCAAAATAAGATGCATAAAAGATAAACATCACATGCAATCAAAATACGTGATATGATATGGCCATCATCATCTTGTGCCTTTGATCTCCATCTCCAAAGCACCGTCATGATCTCCATCGTCACCAGCTTGATACCTTGCTCTCCATCATAGCGGCGTTGTCGTCTCGCCAACTATTGCTTCTACAACTATCGCTAACACATAGTGATAAAGTAAAGCAATAACATGGAGATTGCATTTCATACAATAAAGGGACAACCGTAAGGCTCCTGCCAGTTGCCGATAACTTTTACAAATTATGATAATCTCATACAATAACGTATATCACATCATGTCTTGACCATATCACATCACAACATGCCCTGCAAAAACAAGTTAGACGTCCTCTACTTTGTTGTTGCAAGTTTTACGTGGCTGCTACGGGCTTCTAGTAAGAACCGTTCTTACCTACACATCAAAACCACAACGATGTTTCATCAAGTGTGATGTTTTAACCTTCAACAAGGACTGGCCATAGTCAAATTCGATTCAACTAAAGTTGGAGAAACAGACACCCGCAAGCCACCTTTATGCAAAACAAGTTGCATGTCTGTCGGTCGAATCGGTCTCATGAACGTGGTCATGTAAGGTTGGTCCGGGCCGCTTCATCCAACAATACCGCCGAATCAAAATAAGACGTTGGTGGTAAGTAGTACGACTAAGATCGCCCAAAACTCTTTGTGTTCTACTCGTGCATATCATCTACGCATAGACTTGGCTCGGACACCACTATTAGGGAACGTAGCATGCAATTTCAAAAATATTCCTACGATCATGCAAGATCTATCTAGGAGATACATAGCAACGAGAGGGGGAGAGTGTGTCCACGTACCCTCGTAGACCGAAAGCGGAAGCATTAGCTTAACGCGATTGATGTAGTCGAACGTCTTCATGATCCAACCGATCAAGCGCCGAACGTACGGCACCTCTGAGTTCTGCACACGTTCAGCTTGATGACGTCCCTCGAACTCTTGATCCAGCAAAGTGTCGAGGGAGAGTTTCGTCAGCACGACGGCGTGGTGACGGTGATGGTGATGTAATCCGCGCAGGGCTTCGCCTAAGTAGTATGAAAATATGACCGGAGGAGTAAATGGTGGAGGGGGGCACCGCACATGGCTAAGAAACAATTGATGTGCTTTGAGGTGCCCCCTGCCCCCGTATATAAAGGAGGGAGAGGGAGGAGGCCGGCCTAGGCACGCCCCCAAGGGGGATGAGTCCTACTATGACTCCAAGTCCAATTCGCCCCCCTTCCTTCTTTCGGTGGGGAAAAGGGGGACGGAGAGGGAGAGGGAGAAGGAAAGGGGCGCGCCCCGTCCCCTCGTCCCATTCAGACTACCCATAGGGGGGCACCCCCTTGTGGGCTGCCCTAACTCTCCCCTATGGCCCATGTGGCCCATTAACTTCCTCGGGGAGTTCCGGTAACCCCACATACTCCAATAAATACCCGAAACCCTCCGAAACCATTCCAGTGTCCGAATACTATCGTCCAATATATCAATCTTTACCTCTCGACCATCTCGAGACTCCTCGTCATGTACGTGATCTCATCCGAGACTCCGAACAACATTCAGTCACCAAAACACATAAATCATAATACAAATCGTCATCGAACGTTAAGCATGCTGACCCTACGGGTTCGAGAACTATGTAGACATGAACGAAACACATCTCCGATCAATAACCAAAAGAAAAACCTAGATGCTCATATTGGTTCCTACATATTCTACGAAGATCTTTATTGGTCAAACCGCAATGACAACATATGTCATTCCCTTTGTCATCGGTATACTTGCTCGAGATTCGATCATCGGTATCTTCATACCTAGTTCAATCTCATTACCAGCAAGTCTCTTTACTCGTTCTGTAATGCATCATCCCATAACTAACTCATTAGTCACATTTCTTGCAAGGCTTATCATGATGTGCATTACTGAGAGGGCCCAGAGATACCTCTCTGATACTCGGAGTGACAAATCCTAATCTCGAACTATGCCAACCCAACAAACACCTTCGGAGATACCTGTAGAGCATCTTTATGATCACCCAGTTATGTTGTGACGTTTGATAGCACACAAGGTGTCGGGGATATACTCTGCGGTGTAACCCGCCGGATGTATGACCCGGCTGGAGCGTGGCGACTCACTGGTGACCCACCTGGAGCTTGGCGATTCACGGATAACCCGCCCGATATTGGCGACTCATTAGTAACCCGGCGGGCGGGTCAGATGGACAACAAGGCCCAAAGCCCAGAAGGCCGGCTCACGTTATGATGGGCCGGCTTAAGAGGAAAGGGATGACAAATATTTCCTTTATGAGGAAGCAAGACCCGGACTTGTATTTAACTTGTAAGAGAAGATAGACTAGTCCTAGTCCTACTTGGACTCCACATGTAACCCGCCCCTCTAACTTATATAAGGAGGGGCAGGGCTCCCCAAGGAGGGCAAGAAACAATATCTAGGGCTAGACACAAAGGGAGAGCCGGCCATCACATGGCGACTCTCTCATGATTATAATGAGACCTAGCCACAAACAGCATGTAGGGTTATTACCGGATGATGTTTCCCGGGGCCCGAAGCTGTCTAAACCCTTGTCTTGTGTCGTGTCTCTCGATTTCGATCAACCCCTCTCAAGCTACTACATAGATGCGCTGGCCTCACGACTAAGTCCTTTTCACGAGGACATCTGCCGTGACAATTCCACGACACAAGGTATTCCTCCGGTATTCGGGAGTTGCATAATCTCATAGTCAAAGGAATATAAGTCATGAATAAAGCAATAGCAATAAAACTTAACGATCATTATGCTAAGCTAACAGATGGGTCTTGTCCATCACATCATTCTCCTAATGATGTGATCCCGTTCATCAAATGACAACACATGTATATGGTCAGGAAACTTAACCATCTTTGATTAACGAGCTAGTCTAGTAGAGGCATACTAGGGAGACTATGTATTGTCTATGTATTCACACATGTATCAAGTTTTCGGTTAATACAATTCTAGCATGAATAATAAACATTTACCATGATATAAAGAAATATAAATAACAACTTTATTATTGCCTCTAGGGCATATTTCCTTCACATACATAACTAGAGAGGAATTTTTATTGCTTGCACCGATGACAACTTACTCAATCCATAGGTAGGTATGGTGGACTCTCATGGCAAAACTGGTTTAAGGGATATTTGGAAGCACAAGTAGTATCTCTACTTGGTGCAAATAATTTGGCTAGCATGAGAGGGAAAGGCAAGCTCAACATGTTGGAGGATCCATGACAATATAACTTCTATTCGGATATAAGAAAACATAACTCATTATGTTGTCTTCCTTGTCCAACGTCAACTTTTTAGCATGTCATATTTTAATGAGTGCTCACAATTAAAAAATATGTCCAAGATAGTATATTCATCTGTGAAATCTCTCTTCCTTCAATATTCTTTCATGAATTATTCAAGTGACCAATGTTGAGTTTGCTAACTTTCAATAAATTTTACCACCTATACTTCTTATAAGTGAAGTCATTCTCCATGGGATAAGCATATGAAGCATATAAAACTTCAGATATATGATATTTAATTCATTTAACCATTTACTCATAGGATATAAGTGAAGCACGTGAGTAAATGACAAACTACTCCGTAAAGATGTAAGTGAAGAACATTGAGTAGTCAAGTAATTAACTAGCCATGGGAGGAATTTCTCTCATTCAAGATTTCAGATCCAATGATTTTATTCAAACAACAAGTAAAATGAAAATATGCTCCAAGAAAAACACATATCATGTGACGAATAAAAATATAGCTCTGTGTAAGGTATACTGATGGTTTTGAAGACGAAAGAGAGGATGCCTCCCGGGGCATCCCCAAGCTTAAGCGCTTGAGTTTTCCTTGAATGTTACCTTGGGGTGCCTTGGGCATCCCCAAGCTTAGGGTCTTTCCATTCCTTATTCTCCTCATATCGATATCTCACCCAAGACTTGAGAACTTCAATCACACAAAACTTAACGAACTTCGTGAGATGGGTTAGTATGAGAAAGACAAATCATTCACTTTGGTACTGTCGAGACAAGATTCATTATTATTCCCACACAATGCCTACTGTACCATATCATTTCTACATTTTATATTGAGCAATATAAGACTTAGAAACTAGAAAACAAGGAAACTATGCATTGAAAACAAAATCTGTCAAAAACAGAATAGTTTGTAATGATCTGAATTAGTCTCATACTTATGTTACTCCAAAAATTCTGAAAAATTAGGACAACGTAGACAATTTGTATATCAATCTTCTGTAAAACAATAAGAATTTTTCAACACTCCAGTAAGTTTAAAGAATTCTGTCACTGGCGCAAAAGTTTCTGATTTTGCACAGCATCAAGTCGAATATCATCCACACTACACCAAAGGCTTTACTTGGCACTTTATTGAAACAAAAGCTATAAAACATGATTACTACAGTAGCTTAATCATGTGGACACATAAAAATAGTAGGTATAAGTGTTGGGTTGTCTCCCAACATGCGCTATTCTTTAATGCATTTTTAGCTAGGCACGATGATTTCAATGATGCTCTCATAAAAGATAAGAATTGAAACATAATGGGAACATCATGAAGAATATGACTAGAACATTTAAGTCTACACACTTCCTATGCATAGGGAATTTGTGAGCAAACAACTTATGGGAATAAGAATCACCTAGCACAGGAAAGCAAAATAAGCATAACTTCAAGATTTTCAACATATAGAGAGGAAATTTGATATTATTGAAACTCCTACAAGCATATATTCCTACCTCATAATAATTTTCAGTAGCATCATGAGTGAATTTCAACAATATAGCTATCACACAAAGCATTCTTTTAATGATCTACAAGCGTAGAAATTTTATTACTCTCCACATAAGCAAATTTATTCTCATGAATAGTAGTGGGAGCAAACTCAACAAAATAGCTATCATGTGAGGCATAATCCAATTGAAAATTAAAATCAAGATGACAAGTTTCATGGTCATCATTATCCTTTATAGCATACATGTCATCATAATAATTATCATAGATAGCAAGTTTGTTCTCATAATCAATTGGAACCTCTTTCGAAATAGTGGAATCATCATTAAATAAAGTCACGACCTCTCCAAATCCACTTTCATAAATATTATAAGATCCAACACCCTCCAAAATAGTGGGATCATTACCTAAAGTTGACACTCTTCCAAACCCACTTTCAATGAAAATTTTATTCATACTCTAAAAGATATAAGTGAAGTTCATAGAGCATTCTACAAATAATATGTATTTATCAATATCCAAGCTCAAAATATATAAGTGAAGCACACGAAGCATTCTATAAAGCCATGCTCAAAGGATTTAAGTGAAGCACAAAGAGCATTCTATAAAGTCATACTCAAAAGATTTAAGTGAAGCACATGAAGCATTCTATAAATCAACGGAGGACTATCTCATACTAGCATGGTGCATGAAGTAAAAGAAAGGAAAAATAAACTCAAAAAACACATATCATGTGAAAAAACCAAAAACCAAGGTATACCGATAATTGTTGAAGAAGAAAGATGGGATGCCAACCGGGGCATCCCCAAGCTTAGATGCTTGAGTATCCTTGAAATATTTACTCGGGGTGCCTTGGGCATCCCCAAGCTTGAGCTCTTGCCTCTCCTTGTTCTTATCATATCGGTAACTCCTCATTCTTCGAATACTTCATCCACACAAAAACTTAACACAAAACTTGGTGAGATCCGTTAGTATAATAAAGCAAATCACTACCTTTAGGTACTATTGTAAACTCATTCCAATTTCATATTAGTATTATATCTACTGTATTCTAACTTCACCATGGTTCATACCCCCAATACAACCCATAGATTCATCAAAATAATAGAAAACATAATCTATCAAAAACAGACAGTCTGTAGCAATATGAATATTTCGTATACTTCTGTACCTACAAAAATTCTAAAAAAATAGGAAAATCTAAAAAAATGCAGGGAAGTAATGTGTGAAAATTTCAAGATTTTATCATGCTCTAGTAAAAAATAAAAATTCAAACACTACATCAAAAGTTTCCGTTTTTCAGCTGCACACACTAAACAAGCAATTTAAACATTCTAAAACCAAACCTTGGCACATTATTTTCATAATACAAAGAATATATACAAGGGGATACTTATTTTTGAGAAACCTCCATGAAAGATTCTACATTATTTCCATGAGCATGAAAAAAGTGTTGAAGGTCGACCCTCACTTCTCCAATGCATATCCTTCCAATCACTTCTCTTTTTGAAAAAGTTTTTAGGCATAAGAGGCAAGTAATTTTTTTTTATTTTCGTTTTGTATTTTTTTGTGTATGTTTCAACCACAACTAAATAAAATCAAAGGGGGGAAATCTACTTAGTGAAGGAAGCAAACAAGCATACACGAAAATATCAACCCCGTGATATTGCTCCCTGGCAACGGCGCCAGAAAAGAGCTTGATAATCCCCGAGTGCAAGGAATCATCATAGCAATTCCCAAAGGTGGAAGTGATAAGTATGGAGTGTCGAACCCACAAGGAGCTAAAGGTAAGATCAATATTCTCTCAAGTCCTATCTGCCACTGACACGACTTACGTACACCAAACGTTTGCTTCTATCTAGAAACGAGAAATAAATCTACGTTGTGGGTATGAAGAGGATAACTTTGCATGATATCGGAGAACTAAAATATAAAAGTAGGTGCTGTTAATATAAAATTAGAATATATTAATATATATTATAAATAGCGAGTGTGGAATAATGATGTAACGGTGTGTGGAATTGTCCTAGGCAATTGTTAACAAGATCGGTAGTCGTCATTGCAATTTCATATCAGGGTGAGGCATAAGCTAACATACTTTCTCTTCTTGGATCATATGCACTTATGATTGGAACTCTAGCAAGCATCCGCATTCTACTAAAGATCATTAAGGTAAAACCCGACCATAGCATTAAAGCATCAAGTCCCCTTTATCCAATAGGCAACAACCCCCTTACTCGGGTTTAAGCTTTTGTCACTCTAGCAACCCACTATAAGCGAATCATGAACGTATTGCAACACCCTACAGCGGGGATCCTTCACGTGTGCGCGGCACGGAAGACACAATAGGACAACACAAAAATAAAACATACAACTCATACCAATCTAGATCACCAATCAACCCAAAGACAAAAGGAATCTACTCAAAACATCATAGGATGGCAACACATCATTGGATCATAATATGTGGCATAAAGCACCATGTTCAAGTAGGGGACTACAGCGGGGTGCGGGGGAGTGGACCACGTAAAAGAGATGAGGCTGGTGACGATGATGGTGATGTTGATGAAGACGATCACCGCGGCGATGGTTCCCTCGATGGCACTCCGGCGCCACCGAGAGAGAGGGGGAGAGGTTCTCCCCCTTGTGCTTCCTCCTCCATGCCCCCCTAGATGGGAAGAGGTTCTCCCTCTGGTCCTTGGCCTCCATGACGATGATGGCCCCTCTGGGATCCTCCTCCATGCCCTCCGGTGATGATGGCCCCCTCCGGCAGGGTGCCAAAGAGGGCCTAGATTGGTTTTTCGTGGCTGCAGAGGCTTACGGCGGCGGAAATTCTGATCTCTCCTCTGTTCTGGGGTTTTTCGTGGCTGCAGAGGCTTACGGAGGGGTCCGCGTCCGTTTCATGTCAAGGGGGCCCCGTGAGGTGATCACAAGGTCGAGGGGCGCGCCCCACCCTTGTGGTGGTCCCAGGACTCCTCCCGCGTATCTTTTTCTTCCAGTATTTTTCATATTTTCCAGAAAAATTCTCCGTTAATTTTCAGCTCTTTCTGAAAACTTTTATTTCTGCACAAAAACAACACCATGACAGTTCTGCTGAAAACAGCGTCAGTCCGGGTTAGTTCTAATCAAATCATACCAAAATCATATGGAATTGTTGTAAACATGGCATGAATACTTCATAAATTATAGATACATGAGAGACGTATCAGTACATCGAGATGCATGTTAAGCACTACAGGCTAAACATCAACCAAAATTATCCATGGAAGACAAAATAATCTCCAAAAGATAGCTTCAATGTGCAGGTTTAAGCATGCTAGTAAAGCAAAACAAGTGGAAAGGTGTGTTAACTACAACAGGCCTAACATTTAGCAACAAGCAAACATAGTCATTCAAACTGGTATTGTGCCGGTCTGAATACACTGGTTATTGTTAAATAAAAATGGAAAGGCGTGTTAACTACAAGATGCAACAACCAAATGTAGTCATTCATAGTGGTATTGTTGAAACTGGTAGTGATGAAATTGAACTGCACAGTTCATACTTGCACATATAGAACATCGCGTTGTGAATAACTGGAATAAACAAGGCATACTATGAACAACCAAAGATAACATTTGAAACTGGACATATGCTAACTACAAACAACCTAACAATCAAAAAACTTTAAAAGAGGCATATGCTAGCTATAACAGGCTTAACAGCAAGCAAATATATGCATTCCTATCAGTATGTTTGAAACTGGATTGATGAAATGTACTGCAGAGTAAATAATTGCACATATAGATCATCACATTATGAACAGCTGAAATAAACAAGGCATACTGCAAACAACCAAATATAGCAATTAAAAATGGACATATTCTCACTACACTACAAAAGGGACTCGACAAAACAAATCATGGGTTTCCCCCTGTGAAGAGGCATAGCAAAACAAATCATGGGTTTCCTCACTTGTCACCGATGGGCTCGTTCCCGTGGGAAGAGCACGGACCCTGGATGCGTTCCATGTTGTCGCAGATGGGTTCCTTCCCCTTGGAAGAGCACGACTGTAGGGTGCCCTCCCAGATGTCACAAACGGGCTCTTTCACCTTGGTAGAGCCAGAGAGGGTTCCCTCCTTGTGGTCGCCGTCGATGAGGTCTAACTTGGAAGCTATGGATCCCAAACCAGCGTTGCAGAATGTGTCCTTCAGAAATGAAAAAAGGGGCTTGATGGCGATGTAGGATGGCAAATTCTTGACAGCGAGCCAGAGGAGATCAGCAGCGGGGCCATGGATGAGATCGAGGGCGGTTGAACCCGCGGGGTTGGGGGTGGGCCACTTAACCTGTGACATAGCCCGCCTCAGGTCGTCGCTGTCGATGACCTCGATGTCGTAGCCGGTGTTTGTCGTGGTTCTAAGTCTGATAGTAGAATGGGGGGTAGGAATGGAGAGGCAAGATCCTATCTATGGAGTAGTTGTATACGCAAGATGTTTACGAGTTCAGGCCCTTCTCGGAGGAAGTAACAGCCCTACGTCTCGGAGCCCGGAGGCGGTCGATCGTATTATGTGCATATGAGTTACAGGGTGTGAACCCTTTACACCGAGGAGGGGTGGCTTATATAGAGTTCATGAGACCCCTCCAAACCCTCGATTATGCAGGATTAAGGTACATTAAGATAGGTAGTTACTTGGTAACGTCCCACATAAAGTGCTATGATGACCATAAACCCACTTAATGACCGACCGCTTATGCGTGCAGACCGATCAGAGATCTCCGGCGGTCGAAAGTGGTTTCCTTCATGGTCTAGTGTCTTCAGTCCGTCGAGTGGAATCCTTCCGTGTCGATCGAAAGGTGGTTTCTTCAAGAGATGTCCTTGGGGAGGGTATCTTGGACAGGTCCATGACCCTACCCTAGGTACATGGCTTCATCAGTAGCCCCCGAATGGATCGAGGTTTGAGTGGGGAAGGAGTTGAGAACTCTTCCGACCCACTTTTCGTGCAATGAGCACGTCCTGTTCTGGATCAATGAGCTTAGGTGACGGCTTCAACTTCTTTTTCAGTCGCCTTGATCCATTCTTTGTATCCGCCGAGTGTGTTTTTCATGCTTGGAGAACTCCAAATGACAGGACGGAGGAAATCTTCTGTCTGATGATTTGCTCTGTGGCGCGCAGATTTAGCGGGATTCGAATTTTGGGAAGTGAGCGGGGCGAAGGAGGCCGCAGTAATCAGACGGGATAAGGCAGGGACGCCTCGATCTCCGTGCCACCTTTTTCTCCACGTATCTTGCGGGCGATCGCTATGGATTTGACAGATCGCCTGGCCTACCAAATACCACCGGAAGCAACCTCATATAAGGCCCCGGACGGGGGTTTTTGAACAGTGCGTTCACCTTTCCTCCCCCCTTCCCCAGATTCATTCGCCGCGTGCGATTCCACCTCAGTGTTGCTGCTCTGTGCGCGTTTCACCAGCGACAATGGTGAAGGACAAGACGGCGGCTTTGGAGCGGGCGAAGAAGGTGACGACGAAGGCGAAGGGAAGAGCGACCAGTCGGGGTGGATCTTCGTCAAGGGCCGGCTTGCCGCAGGGCTGGATCCAGGGCGACTGAATCCGCTCGACGATCAGTCAGAAGGATCTCGACGACATGGCCAATGAGGGATGGATCCCCCATGGATCAGCGCGGCTCCCGGGGAAGGAGTCAGAGCCACAACCTCTGGAGGGTGAGTGTGTTCTCTTGGCCACCCATGTCGACCGCGGGTTTTCTCTGCCGCCTCACCCTTTCTTTCGGGGATTTCTGAACTTCTTCGGGGCACAACTTCACCACTTCACTCCCAACTCCATCGTGTATCTCGCTGCTTTCGTGTCTTTGTGCGAGAATTTCTTGTGTTGCCTGCCTCATTGGGGTCTTTTCAAGCACATTTTCACTTGTCGCTCCCAGACGGTGAAAAAGGTCAGTCCGAGTGACGAGATAACTCAAGTGATTCAGATGTGTGGGGGTCTTGGGGTTCAAATGAGAGGAAAAAAGTTCTTTTCCGGCCATGATCTTACCCGAGTCAGTCCGTGGATGGCAGTCGACTTGGTTCTACTGCAAGGACCAGCCAACGCCAGGGCAGTCGACTGGACTCCCTCGTTTTTTCATGGACCGAGTGAGCAAGCCATCTTCTTTGAAGGTGATCCCGGAAGAGAGGGCGCAGGTGAAGGTGTTGGTCGAACGAGTTTTCCAGCTCATCCGAGACGGGTGGCTTGGCATGGATCTCTTGGAGGTCTTCCTTCGACGACGCATCCAGCCGCTTCAAGCCCGAGACCATCCGATGTGGTTGTACTCTGGCACTGAGGACACCACTCGGATCCACCTGGAGGAGATCGAGGATGCCATGCTGGAAAGGTGTCTTGCGGGCATCACAGGAAACAAGGACAACCCTCAAGGAGCCAGGAGGATCCCTCCACTCGACCAGTCATACGAAGTAGACAAGGTCCATTCCGACATCTTTGACTGTGATCCCGCTTTCTCCATCTTGTTTGCTTAAATCGGTTGATTGACTTTTGTCTTATTTGTTGTCTTCCAGGCCACCACTGAGATGTACTGATGCCCAACGGGGCGCAAGAACCAGTCGAGGAGGAGGAAGGGAGGGGAGGTGAAAGCCAGGAGGAATGGCAATCTGATGGTGAGGGGGACGAAGACGACGACAGCTCCGGCGAAGAGGAGGAGGAGGAAGAGGAGGAAGAAGTCGACCCTCCTCGCATGGAAAGGCGATCCAAGCTCACCCATGACCCCGCGGTCGAGCGTGGCAAGGCTATCGCGCCTGTCGGGCAGTCGACGAAACGCCCTCGGACGACCTCTCCGGCGCCGACTGAAAAAGCGCCGAAGCAACCCCGAGCGACGCCATCAAAGCCGACGAAGGCTTTGCCCAAGATGAAGATGGCCATTCCCACCATTTCCGGGTACAGCAGAACTTGTGTTTTCTTGTCTAGCATGGACATACTTTTGGTCAACTTGTTGACTGATCAACTGATTTCTGAAATCTGCAGCGCTGCTACCTCCGAGACCTCAGCCGGGAATGAAGACTAGGAGATGGAAGATGCTGCTACCTCTAACCTTGGTATGATCACTGTAGTTTCACTTTTGGTCGATTGGATTTCCGTTTCTAACTTTGAATCTTTCCTGTAGTCCCTCCTCATGTCATTGATCTCCCTGATGATGATGATGATGAGGCGCCACTGAGGTGGAGGAGGAATAAAAAGGCGCCTGCTGGCAAGACTGCTCAGGTTGTATCAGTGCCTGAGACGCTGGTTCATGAGGGTGGCAACATCACTCGGACTTCTGTGTCTTTCGTTGTGCCGCTGACGAGCATCCGGCCTTCATCGTCGACTGCTGATCCGCCCTCCCTTTTCGCCACACACCACGTCCCAGAGGACCAAGTGGGTGCTGCTAAGGAAGCTATACGCCAGGCGGGGATCATGATGGAACAAGTGAAGGTGGTCCGGGAGGCCAGCCAAGCGGCCTATGATGCCAGCTCAACTCTTCAGAGCAACGTCCAGGTTAGTTGGTCACCACTTGTTCTGTTAGGATATGCTACCTGAAAACTCTTCTTCAAGATCTTCAGATTCAGACACCCACCGGGTGTGTCGATTGAATTTTTGGATTGGTGGGGCACGCCGAGTGCATGCACCGGGTGTAGTCCCCGAGACTATGGTGGATCACGGGCAAATGACCGTAGTCTTTACACTTTGAATTTCTTTGCTAACTTCTTCACTCATGTGGTGGGACCATGTCGAATGGAATCTTGAAACCGTGGAGGCATCGCTGAGTGCACCCACTGGGTGTAGTCCCCGAGACTATGGTGGATCACTGGCAACAATCGTAGTCTGAAGAACTCTTTTTTTTCATGATGATACCGAGGCTGATCACGACAGTTAGCTATGGTTTAGGATCATAACCTTTTGTCTCTTTCGTCGATCGATCGAACCGAGTCGGTAGAACCAGTGGGGGCACGCTGAGTGCACCCACTGGGTGTAGTCCCCGAGACTACTGTCGAATATTTTGATTCGGCTGTAGTCTTAGAAACGCAACGATTTTTCTTAGTCACTCGGAAGTAACCTATCTTTGATGTCTGTCGATTGACTCTTCGCAGAAATCCTGCGAGCTTGTGGCTCGCTATACTGCATTGGAAAACAAACAAATCCAGCTCAACCTTGACTTGAAGCTTGCTTAGGAGAACTTGCGGAAGGCAAGAGACGAAGCAAAAGGTATGGCTGGTGAGAACTTGACGACTGCCTTTGTCTTTCTGCCCATTCCTAATTCTGATCTCACTTTCATTTTGCAGACAAAATGGAGGAGGCTCTAAGGAAGAAGGATCATGACCTTGCCGAGGCGCAGAAAGCGGCTTTGGACAAAACCAAGCTCGCGGAAGAAAAGCTGTCTTCAGTCGGTAAACTTGAAGAAGAGAACGCCAATCTGAAAGTTGCTCTCGACGCCGCCAACAAGGAGGTTAGCCGATCAAGAACGACAAGATAGCTCTGAGCGACAAGGTCAGGGCGAATCAAGGGAAGAGGAACGATCCGAGGCTTATCTGGGAGGGCTCGCCAAGAAGTTATTCCTCATGCTTGAAGGTAATTCCTCTTATCCGACTGACTTGTTATCACCAACTCATCATAGAACCATTAGCTTGAACTCGAGTTGCGCTTATAGAATTCTGTCAGAACTTCGAGGAGGAGACTAGTCGAGTGGAGACAAGCCTGGACCCCATTAACTCCCCTGTGAAGGATGAAGCCGCAATGAACGTGCTCTGACCGGAGTCTCGTGTTGCTGGTGTGGTGGACTACCTCGCTCGACTGAAGGTTGCGGCGTCGCGGATCGACTCGACACTCTGGCCAGGCGAGACGCTTCAAAATGACCTCGAGTCTTTAATGACTCGACTGAATGACGTTCCAAGTCGAGTGCAGGAATGGAAAAGTCTTCGCCAGTGTGGTGCCGATGTTGCTCTGTCCCTGGTCCGGGTTCACCGCAAGGAGGCGCGATAGGAAAAGTCAAGGCGTCCATCAAAGTTGCCAATACCAAGAAGTACGACTTCCAATCTTTCATGGAGACTTTCATTGTCAGCCACCCGGATTCTTGACAGGATCGACTGGACCAGTTTGTCGCGCCTTCCAGTCCTCCACCTGAGGAGTAAAAAACTTCTATGATTCGTCTTAAATTTGCCTCGGAATGCCGAGTGGTCTTGTAACCGATAAACTTTAACAGGCTTGATGCCTGAGTACTTCTGAATCCGTAGGATGTTATCTGAACTTGGCTTATCGTCGATTATGCTTTCATTTGCCTTCGAGCGAACTTTGTTCTTCACTCGGAATATACTTGATTAGCTTGAGATGCAGCTCGAGGTGAAAAATCGGTCGACCTACACTTCATTTTTCTTGTAGGTAGGGATGGAGCACGGATTGTACTTGTGGCGCATCTCTGAAGGAGAAGGTAACAGTCGACCTGCACCTCATCGTCCTTGCGGATCGGGATGGAGCGCACGTTGTACTTGTAGCACAGCTCCGAAGGAGAAGGTAACAGTCGACCTGCACCTCGTCGTCCTTGCAGATCGGGATGGAGCGCATGTTGTACTTGTGGCGCAGCTCCAAAGGAGAAGGTAACAGTCAACCTGCACCTCGTCGTCCTTGCGGATAAGAATGGATTTCATACTTAGGCGAGTACTGGACTGCAGCTAAGCCTCCGAGTGGTAGGGTTTCTCTCCACTCGGTAGGATTTTCAGATACTTAGGCGAGTACTGGACTGCAGCTAAGCCCCCGAGTGGGAGGTTTGCTCTCCACTCGGTAGGATTTTCAGATACTTAGGCGAGTCTTGGATCGCAGCTAAGCCCCCGAGTGAGAGGTTCGCTCTTCACTCGGTAGGATTTTTAAAACTTAGGCGAGTACTGGACTGCTGCTAAGCCCCCGAGTGGGAGGTTTGCTCTCCACTCGACAGGATTTTCAGATACTTAGGCGAGTACTGGACTGCAGCTAAGCCCCCGAGTGAGAGGTTCGCTCTCCACTCGGTAGGATTTTCAGATACTTAGGCGAGTACTGGACTGCAGCTAAGCCCCCGAGTGAGAGGTTCGCTCTTCACTCGGTAGGATTTTTCAAACTTAGGCAGGTACTGGACTGCGGCTAAGCCTCCGAGTGGGAGGATTTGTTGTGTCGTAGCTTTGAAGGGGAAGGCAACAGTCGACCTGTACCTCGTCGTCCTTGCAAAGCGCACATTGTATTAAATACTTAGGCGAGTACTTGGACTGCAACTAAGCCCCCGAGTGGGAGGCTGGCTCACCACTCGGTAGGATTTTAAACACTTAGGCGAGTACTTGGACTGCAGCTAAGCCCCTGAGTGGGAGGCTGGCTCACCACTCGGTAGGATTTTAAACACTTAGGTGAGTACTAGGACTGCAGCTAAGCCCCCGAGTGGCAGGCTGGCTCACCACTCGGTAGGATTTTAAACAATTAGGCGAGTACTTGGACTGCAGCTAAGCCCCCGAGTGGGAGGCTGGCTCACCACTCGGTAGGATTTTTTTAAACACTTAGGCGAAACGGATTCGCAACTAAGCCCCCGAGTGGGAGGCTGGCTCACCACTCGGCAGGGATTTTTTTTACAAACTTAGGCGCAACGGGTTCGCAGCTAAGTCACCCACTGGGGGGAAATTTCTCATGTAAACAAAAAGTAATAACAATCACTGGGAAAATTATAACATTCTTGTCTTTGATAAACAAACTACAGAGGTACTTTTATTACATCTCACCCGAGTGAGTACTTAAGTATAAAAGGGGCGGAGCAGTTCCGCATTCCAAGCTTGAGGCTCATCAATCTAGCGATCGACGTTGTAAATATGGTATGCTCCATTATGGAGAACTCTGGTGACGATGAAGGGACCTTCCCAAGTGGGAGCGAGCTTGTGTGGTTTCTGTTGATCCACTCGGAGGACCAAGTCTCCTTCTTGGAAGGTTCGGCTCTTCAGATTTCTAGCATGGAATCGACGCAAATCCTGCTGATAGATTGTCGAGCGGATCAGGGCCATCTCTCTCTCCTCTTCTAGGAGATCGACTGCATCTTGCCGGGCTTGCTCCGCTTCATCTTCAGAGTAGAGTTCCACTCGAGGTGCATTGTGAAGCAGGTCACTTGGCAGAACTGCTTCAGCTCCATAGACCAGAAAGAATGGAGTTCTCCCAGTCGACCGATTAGGAGTGGTCCTCAATCCCTAAAGAACTGATGGAAGTTCGTCGACCCACGCTCCTGCTGCATGCTTGAGATCGCGCATCAGCCGGGGTTTCAGTCCTTTGAGAATTAGACCGTTTGCTCGTTCTGCTTGTCCATTCGACTGGGGGAGCAACTGAAGCATAGTCAACTCGCGTACCTTGAGAGGTGCAAAAGGCTTTGAATTTGTCGGAATCGAAGTTTGACCCATTGTCAGTGATGATGCTATGCGGAACTCCATATCTGAATATCAACTCTCTGATGAAACTGATAGCAGTGCACACATCGAGGTTCTTAATAGGCTTAGCTTCAATCCACTTAGTAAACTTGTCGACTGCCACTAACAAGTGAGTGAAGCCGCTTCTGCCAGTTCTCAGTGGTCCAATCATATCCAATCCCCAAACAGGAAAGGGCCAAACGAGTGGAATGGTCTTCAAGGCTGAGGCGGGTTTGTGCGACATATTGGAATAGAACTGACATCCTTCACACTTGTCGACTATTTCCTTTGCCATTTCATTTGCTTTTGGCCAGTAAAATCCCACTCGGTATGCTTTAGCCACAATGGTCCGAGAGGACGCATGGTGACCACAGGTCCCCGAGTGGATATCATCAAGAATTATCTGACCTTCTTCTGGTGTTATGCATTTGTGGCCGGCTCTAGTCGCGCTTTCTCTGAACAACTGTCCCTTGATCACAGTAAAGGCCTTGGATCGGCGGATGATCTGTCGAGCCTCTTCTTCATTCTTCGGGAGCTCTTTCCTTAGGATATACGCGATGTACGGCACTGTCCAGTCGGGAGTGATGACCACGACTTCCATGATCAGGTCGACCACAGCTGGGACCTCAACTTAAGTCGGATCAGTAGCACTTTTTGGCCGTGGGGCTTCTTCGGTGAAAGGATCCTCTTGAATTGACGGTGTGTGGATGTGCTCCAAAAACACATCATTGGGAATGGCTTCCCTCTTGGACCCTATTTTCGCCAAATCATCAGCAGCTTGATTTTTTAGTCGGGGCACATGATGAAGCTCTAACCCCTCGAACTTCTTTTCTAGCTTCCTCACTGCATTGCAATAACCAGTCATGGCTGGACTTCTGACATCCCACTCCTTCATCACCTGATTAACCACTAGATCTGAGTCGCCATAGACCATGAGGCGACGGACGCCGAAAGTGAAATGGCCATCGCAACCCACACAACAAAGGCTTCAGATTCGCTTCATTGTTGGAAGAAACAAAGTGAATCTGGAGCACGATCTGAGCTTATCTCCTCGGGGAAACCAACACTACCCCAAAGACCGAACCATTCAAAGCATCTTGGAACCATCAAAGAACATGGTCCAAAGTTGTTCCGAGTGAACTTGAGTCGGTAGTTGCTGTTCAATCCACTCGGCGATGAAATCTGCTACTGCTTGGGACTTGATGGCTTTCTTTGCCTCAAACTTGATATCAAGGGGAAGGAGTTCAATCGCCCATTTCGCCACTCGACCAGTTGCATCTCCGTTGTGCAGAATCTCTGACAATGGGGCGTCGCGGATGATTGTAATGGAATGGTCAGAGATGTAATGAGCAACCTTCTTCGTGGTCATATAAATCCCATAAACAAGCTTCTGATAATGAGGGTATCTTTGCTTTGATGGGGTCAATACTTCAGAAAGATAATATACTGGGCGCTGAACTTTGAAGGCTTTTCCTTCTTCTTCCCGCTCGACCGTAAGTACTATACTGACGACTTGTCCTGTGGCTGCAATGTAAAGCAGCAAAGGCTCCTTGCTGATTGGGGCAGCAAGCACCGGCTGGGTGGAGAGCATATCTTTTAGCTCTGCAAACGCTGCATCAGCTTCGGGAGTCCACTCGAACTTGTCTCGACTTCTTCATCACCGGTAAAGAGGCAATGCCTTTTCACCGAGACGACAGATGAATCGACTTAAAGCGCCAAGCATCCAAAGAAGCTTCAACATTGTGCACACGCATGTATGCGTTTCATTCGGAGTATAGTGCCAACTTTTTCTAGGTTGGCGTCGATTCCTCATTTGGAAACGAGAAAACCGAGTAACTTCCCGCCAGGAACTCCGAATGTGCACTTTGATAGATTAAGCTTGATATCATACCTCCTGAGATTGGCAAATGTTTCAGCAAGGTCAGTCAACAGGTCGGAACCTTTCCGTGACTTGACCACAATATCATCCATGTATGCTTCCACATTCCGACTGATTTGAGTGAGCAAACACTTCAATCATCCTCATGAACATGGATCCGGCATTCTTGAGGCCGAATGGCATGGTGACATAACGAAGCACCCGAATGGAGTGATGAAAGCTGTTTTGATCTCGTCGGGTCCATACGCATGCATCTGATGGTAACCGGAATAGGCGTCTAAGAAAGACAACCGCTCACATCCCGCAGCTTGAGTCGACTATTTGGTCGATGCAGGGAGAGGAAAATGATCTTTCGGGCAGGCCCGATTGATATGTTTGAAGTCGATGCACATGCGAAGTGACTTGTCCTTCTTAGGGACCATGACAACATTGGCGAGCCATTCGGAGTGGTAAATCTCTCAGATAAACTCTGCTGCTAAGAGCCGAGCCACTTCCTCGCCAATGGCCTTTCTCTTCTGGACGGCGGACCGTCGAAGATGTTCTTTGATAGGTTTAACTTTTGAGTCGACTCGTAGACGATGCTCAGCCAGCCCCCTGGGAACACCCGGCATGTCAGCAGGCCTCCATGCGAAGATGTCCCAGTTCTCACGGAGGAACTGGATGAGCGCTTCTTCCTGTTTGGAGTCGAGCGTTGTTGAGATGTGAGTCGGAGCAGCATTGGGATCAGTCGGGTGAATATGAATCGGTTTTGTCTCACCGGACGACTGAAATGCTGACTCCATGGCGGGCTTCTTGGCTCGCAACAAATCACTCGGGTCTGCAGTTTTCTGGTATTCTTGCAGCTCTACCACTGCCATTTGAGCATCAACGATCTTAGAGCCTTTCTGAAAACACTCTTCTGCTTTCTTCCGATTGCCAGTGACAGAGATCACACCTTTGGGGCCTGGCATCTTCAGTTTGAGGTATACATAACATGGTCGAGCCATGAAACATGCATACGCGGGCCTTCCCAGAATAGCGTGATAAGCGCTCTGGAAATCCACGACCTCAAAGGTCAACTTTTCCTTACAAAAATTCTTGGAATCACCAAAAACCACATCGAGAGCAATTTGGCCGAGTGACTCAGCCTTCTTTCCAGGAATGACTCCATGGAAGCTCATGTTGCTGGTACTGAGTCCGACATCGGAATGCCCATCCCTTTCAACGCCTCTCGCATACAAGATGTTCAGGCCATCGCCACCATCCATCAAAACTTTAGTTAGTCGAGTGCCTTCGACGACTGGGTCGACCACCAACGCTTGCCTCCCATGGGTGGCTATGTGTGTTGGGTGATCAGACTGGTCGAACGTGATGGCGGTCTGTGACCATTTCAGATAACTGGGTGTCGCCGGAGCGACCATATTCACTTCTCGGTTGATAACTTTCAATCGACTTTTGCTTTCAACGTCAAGAAAATCATCGTGGTGGAATTGACACAGGGGTATCCACCGTCACTATCTTCCTTGTCCTCAACTTTGTCCGACTCCTTCTCCTTATCCTTGGGCTGCTTCCCTGGAACAATTTGAATCAAGATCCGACATCGCCGAGTGGTATGCTTTGGGTAAATGAGTTTACCCTCTTCATCTTTGTTCGTGAATGTGACATGGCAAGTCCAATACATCATTTCCATCTTGGTCTTTCACCTTCTTGGGGTTCCAAGGTCCCTTGGATTTCCCCTTGAACTTTCCTGGAGTCACGGCCAAGGCTTCTCCAGGAGCAACTGGCTCGGCTTTCCGCTTCTGCTTCCGACTGGAGTTCCCTCCCCCGGTTTCATTAGCGGGTGACTTGTACTTGCCACTCTGGAGCCGATCCTTCTCTTCACCATTGGCATACTTGGTGGCAATCTCCATCATTCGACTCAGGGTCATGTCTCCGGTCCGACCGAATTTCAAACTTAACTCTCTATTCTTAATGCCTTCCTTAAAGGCATAGACTGCCTGATGATCAGATACATTCTCTACCGTGTGATGCAATGCGATCCATCTCTGGATGTAATCCCTCAGAGTTTCATTCGACTTCTGCACACACGATTGCAACTTTGTCAACCCTGCTGGCCGCTTGCAAGTCCCTTCAAATGTCCTGACAAACACTCGGGCAAGATCTTCCCAAGTGTAAATGCTGCTGGGTGCTAACTGATTCAACCATGCTCTGGTTGAGCCCTCCAACATAAGAGGCAGGTGCTTCATGGCCACTTCATCGTTGCCGCCGCCAATCTGAATAGCCACTCGGTAGTCCTCAAGCCAGGTATCCGGCTTGGACTCACCGATGAACTTATCGACTCGATCGCCAACCCGAAGTTGGGAGGAATCACCGCGCCCTGATGGCTCTGCTAAAACACCACGGTCCCGAGACGTGTACTCTGCTTCTTTGGTAGGCGATTTACATCATGGCCTTCTCGGTGAGCTCTGTTCTGTCGACCAAACCTTGAACGATAATGGATCTCGCATCAAAGCCTGGTTCCACAGGGTCGACCGAATCCTTCGCCCAACACCGTGATGGCGCTCGCCATCCCTATTTGTCGAGGCGCGTATGATCCACCCCTTGGAGGAGGAGTGGGCACTCGGCGTCGATCATCACTATCGAATCGGTCCTCATATTGATCACGCCGGCCTCCATGTCCCTCATGCCTCGGGGGCGATCTTGGGCTATGAGCCGACATGACTGTATCCGCAGCAACGGATCTGCTGTGATTCCTATTCCGCGACTGCGATACAGCTGAATTTTGATCTCCTGCTGCCCGGAGTAAATCTCTGATCTGTAGCAAGCCTCTGCCAGCCTCGATCGAAGGCTGAATGGACTCTGCTATACGGGCTGCAGCTGCTAAATTCTGAATTGGAGTTCGGTATACCTGAGTCGGTTGTGGAAAGAGTTGACGTCGACTGGACAACGGGACCCGTTGTTGCGCTCGTTTGTTGAGCACTCGCTGGAGATTCTCCAGTTGAGTGCGCTCAGCCAAGTTGGCCAAACGCACGTCTTCTAAGGCACGGGCCTCGGGGGTTTCTCCAACGATAGGAGTGTGAAGCGCATCCATGTTCCGGCGGCGAAGCTCCTCCCTCTGCAGCGAAGTGAGGGGCTCGGGTTGATACTCTTCGTGAACCTACGCTGGATCACCCCCGCCAACGCCTCCGTCGGCGCGGGGGAAACCAAGAGGACTACATGGTCCGTCGACCATCAGAACCTCCGCCGCCGGATTACTGCTGTCGCACTCGGATGCAGTCTCTGCGGAGCCAGTCGACGGATCGAATAGGCCGTAGAGAGATTCGTTGGGCTCGATTGTCGCAACTTGGGGAGTGGCCGACTGGCGGGCCACCGCGTGCCTCACCCACCGCTGAAGCCTCGACCGACTGGAGCGCTTGCACCGGCGAGAAACGGGGAGGGAGGACGGCACAGGAGCCGACCGATACTGGGTTGACGGTTACCGCAGGAGGACGCCACGGACGCACGCGCAAAAGTGCGTTGCCCCACAGACGGGGAGCGCGTCTACGTTGAGTGGAGCCTCCTGAAGCCAAGCGGAGTCGTCGGCGATGAACGTGAGCGTGCCGAGACGGATCTCGCGGCCCTCAACCAAAACTCCGCCTGAAACCATGATGAAGTAAATCAGAAAAAACTGCAACTTCTCCAACAAGTCGCTAAGACAGCTGCCCCATGGTGGGCGCCAACTGTCGTGGTTGTAAGTCTGACAGTAGAATGGGGGTAGGAATGGAGCAGCAAGATCCTAGCTATGGAGTAGTTGTATACGCAAGATGTTTACGAGTTCAGGCCCTTCTCGGAGGAAGTAACAGCCCTACGTCTCGGATCCCGGAGGCGGTCGATCAATTATGTGCGTATGAGTTACGAAGTGCGAACCCTTTACACCGAGGAGGGTGGCTTATATAGAGTTTGCCGCCCTCCAAATTTCGATTATGCAGGATTAAGGTATATTAAGATAGGGAGTTACTGGTAACGTCCCACATAAAGTGCTATGATGATAATAAATCCACTTAATGATCGACCGTTTGCGTGCAGACTGACTGTAGATCTCCTGGCGGTCGAGTGGTTTCCTTCATGGTCGAGTGTCTTCAGGTCCGTCGAGTGGAATCCTTCCAGGTCGACTGAAAGGTGGTTTCTTCAAGAGATGTCCTTGGGGAGGGTATCTTGGACAGGTCCATGACCCTACCCTAGGTACATGGCTTCATCAGTGTTCGCGACATACCCGCATACTCTAGCCTGCTGATTGAGTGCCTGCGGCCAGTAATGGTCGTCAGCTTCCTCGTCGACGTCGGGCAAAGAGACCGTGTTACACCTCTCACTACAAAAAAATACACTTCCGTGATGATACGTGTTTGTCATAGTAGGTCACGTTTTCTGTCATGCATGTACATCCATGACAATTTTATGACAGAATCAAGATAGTCATACCTGTGGTGTCATAGAAGTGTTACATGACATTACCAAAATTATCATCACGGAAGTGTCCACTTCCATGATGGTAAATCGCGTGTCATAGAAGTACTTTCTTCAAGGGTGACCGGCACGTGGCATCCACCGGGTCGTCGTTAAGCTATCGGGTCTGGTTTTGGATCCGATAACCCGTTAACAGCCCGAACCAAAGAGGATTTTCCACGTGTAAAATTGTCATTGGCCGGAGGAAACACGTGTTGGCTCACCGTTGGGACAGATGTCATCCATTCATTGGACAGGAGGCGCCTACGATACGTCGACACGTGTCACGACCCAACAGAGGCCCATTCCGGTGAAAAGGCCGGCCCGTTTGACTTGGTCAAAAGGTAACGACCGGCCCATGGAAAGCATGATAATGACCTGTTCGTATATAGCCCATTTACGACCCGCTAACTCATGGCCCGTTAGGGCCTATCGGAATTAAGCCCAGTAGCTTCGTCTGGGCCGTCCAATGTGATTCCAGCCCGTTGTAACTTCCGGCCCATGTATGGCCCATGATGTCCTCTTGGCCTTTAACAGCCCGTGGTGAATCTGGCCCGCAATGAATAGTGTATCGCTTTATACCCATTAACGGCCCATTATTCCATCGGGTCGTTTCCAACCCGTGTTATCTCTCAGCCTTCAGGGCCCATTTATTCTTGGGCTTATTTCCAGCATTCGGTACTTACGGCCTATTACTGGCCTTTTCTGCTTGTGGGCCAAATTCAGCCCATGGTTACAATCGGCCCATTTGCGGCCCATTAAGCCGTTGGGCCTTTTTCATAGCGTCATAAAATACGGCCGATTAACGATGGCCTGTTATGGTCAGCCCATGAACGAACGATTCCGAATCTAGCCCGTTTACAGCCCATAATGCAGTCTGTTATTGGCCCATGTTTGGCCGATCGATCATACGACCCTTAGAAGGCCCATTGATGCTACGGCCCGTAGAAGGCCCATTGTTTCTACGACCCTTAGAAGGCCCATTGTTTCTACGACCCTTAGAAGTCCCATTGTTTCTACGGCCCGTAGGAGGCTCATGGTAACTACAGTAAATATGTAGCCCATGATTATTGTGGCCTAGTTTTAAAAAATAGGTTATTGCGGCCACTAGAAACCGTGGAAAAAGAGCTGCACTGACTACAAGCAAACAAATAAACAAGACAACAAGGAAATAAATAAGAAAGCAACTTACGCTAGGCTATCACGGCTATTACACATAATACATCCACTGGGCATCAAAGTTCGCCACCAGTGCAAATATAGGGAACAAAGCCGCATATCATATACACTGGTTGTCAAAGTTGGCGACCAGTGCAAATAAATGCTGCAACAAAACAAGTCCAGAACTGAAACCACTTCAGAAGAGCTCAAGAAACAATATCCTGGGTACCCGTAATGCTGGCAAGATGCTTAGCAAGCTTATTAACTTTCTCTTGTTTGGCGCTTAAATCCTCCAGCGCTTTGCACCAGAAAGTATGCATCTGAATTCTGCAGGGACTTCCTCAGTCCTTTAGCTTCCTGTCGCAGCTCATCTGATCGATGTCTTTCAACTTGAAGTTGAGAATCAAGAAAACGAACTGATTCAGGCAGCAAGTTCGAAGAGCTTGTGCCAGCAGTAGTGGCCAGTAACTCGAACACTACATCATGACAGGACTTTTGGGTTCTCTCACTGTCGTCAAGATAGTTTTTTTAGCTTTCTTGGAGACCAATAGGGATGTCTCACTATCTTGAACCTTATCTTCATTACTTCCTTTACCATTACATAACGGGGTATTGTTCTCCAATATTTTGTCTGCATTCTAAAAGAGAAACAAACAGACACATCACAGGTTTACCATGTTGTATATGAAACTCATTTTGGTAAATCAGTTCAGTAGTAAAGTGGATAGGATAACAGCATCAAACAGACATATATCTATGTAGCATGGTCACTTTATGGTCTATATCATTCTAGTTTTTGTTGCCAAATCAAGATAGAGACATAGTTCAAATAATATTTGTTCAAGACAAAGCAGAATAGACAGAATATAAGTGTGGGAAACTATAGAGCACTAACAACACTTGTAATGTGCATGACATGAGAACATAATTTTTTATTCAATTGAAACTGAAATCAAGATAGAGCAAGTTACATAAGCAAACCAGTTAAAGAAACAGGTTTAATACATACATGTTGCCCCATTGGAGTTTCAATTCTATCCTTCAAATTTGAAAATAGTTGGTATGAGTAAATACAGTGATGCAAGAGCAAAGGAGTATGAACCATAGCTACAGAACCTAACCTGAGAACAATTGATGAGGACATCTGGATCATTGAAACAACACAAAGCATGCTGAGAAACTCTAATTTGACAAACAAGTACATGATCAGATGCAACACAATTCAAAGGTGAAAGCTACAAATGAGGATTGCATCATTTCTTTGCATGGATATTATCTACTTCCCTTGTACTTATATTTTGCAGATCAAAGAGAGTCGAGGACGACTCTTCATCAAGGGAGGGAGGATGATGAGCACATGGGTACATCATACATGACATTTCAGAAATGTGCAAAATTTAGTTGGAAAGAATTATTAAGACGAATAAAGCAAACACATGCCCAGGTGAACGCTAACTTAAGTTCATACTATAATCTTGAATACATGCCTGCACTTTCATCCCCATTGTTGTTGGTTGAACTTAGTTATAACATGGAATCAATCCAACAACCTATGAGCTCTTGAAGCAACCGCTTTGGAGGAACAAGTTTGGAGAAAACAAGTTTCAAGTGAAGCTGATGCTGTCAGTTTTTACCTCTGATATTTTGGTGTGGCACACCCATATGATGGAGAGACGGGCCATAGGGGTACATCAACAGAAGCTACATCAAATTATCTTTCCAATTCAAAAAACATCACATCATTTGGAGTTGTGAGTCAAAAGTTCTAGTCATTCTCGTGGAAGGTGTCCAAGCTGTCAAGACTTCGCGAATTTCCGAGGAGCTCTGCAACAACTCCCAAAGTTGACTGCTTATTCACCCAAGGAAGCCATGCAAACCTAGATGATAGGTGGGAACCCGATGAACGAGTTCACGCCCGAGGGTGGCCCGATCTTCACGTTGTAGGATCGAATCGGGAGGGATAACTAGCTGCAAGCAGCCGGGATAACTAGCTTTATACCTGCCAAGGTTGGATGCAACCCGTACGTTGGGGATGGCTAACCGAAGCTACAAGAACTCCAACCCGCTGTCCGAACAATCGCAGAACCACTGTCGGTGTCAAAACCGGCGGATCTCGGGTAGGGGGTCTCGAACTGTGCGTCTAGGCGGATGGTAACATGAGACAAGGGACACGATGTTTTTACCCAGGTTCGGGCCCTCTCGATGGAGGTAAAACCCTACTCCTGCATGATTAATATTGATGATATGGGTAGTACAAGAGTGGATCTACCACGAGATCAGAGAGGCTAAACCCTAGAAGCTAGCCTATGGTATGATTGTTGTTCGTCCTACGGACTAAAACCCTCCGGTTTATATAGACACCGGATAGGGTTAGGGTTACATAGAGTCGGTCACAATGGTAGGAGATCTACATATCCGTATTGCCAAGTTTGCCTTCCACGCCAAGGAAAGTCCCATCCGTACACGGGACGAAGTCTTCCATCTTGTATCTTCATAGTCCAGAGTCCGCCAACGGTGATAGTTCGCTATCCGGACACCCCTAATCCAGACTCCTCAAGAGCCCTGAACCAGGCTTCAATGACGACGAGTCCGGCGCGCATATTCTCTTCGGCATTGCAAGGCGGGTTCCTCCTCCGAATACTTCATAGAAGATTTTGAACACAAGGATTGTGTCCGGCTCTGCAAAACAAGTTCCACATACCTCCGTAGAGAGAATAACCTTTGCACAGATCTGCTAACGTATTCCGCACCGTGACATCACACAACGACTAGGTCTTTATACGGATTGTTTTTACTGTTCCACCTCAGCGCGTTTAGCGAGACGGTTTTCTTGGCACGTCTTATCAAAGCGGAGATCGTGCCCCCTTATTCCTGGATTCTCATCAATACGGGCGTGGGTAACCCAGTCATGCCCGTTGGCACGCCTCCTCCATCGAAGGCGAGTCCTGAACGGTCACGGGGTGGGCTCTTGGTATTCAACCTCTTTATAACGAGACCAAGGCCCGCTCCCTTCTTTCAATCTCAATCGAATCCGCCCCTCGCCTCGAGTTCCAACACCCAAAGCTCCAGAGTTAAGCGCTTTGGACCTTCAACGATGTCCGGCTCCGACCTGCACGGCCGGTGGATGTGTTCCTCCGTCACGGAAGAAGATGTGCTAAAGCTGAGAGACACCAGGTATCTAACCGGTGAAATTTCGCATAGGCTTCCTGCTCAAGTGCAGGTTGTTCCCACTCCCGAGCCTGGTGAGAGCGTGGTATTCGTGTCTCACTTCCTTCGGGGTTTAGGCTTCCCGACGGACCCCTTTGTGAGGGGGCGCATGTTTTATTATGGGCCGGAATTCCACGACTTGGATCCGGAGTCCATCCTCCTCATCTCGTTGTTCATTGTCGTATGTGAAGCCTTCCTCCGCATTACGCCTCACTTCGGGTTGTTGCTCAAGACCTTCAAAGTGGAGCCGAAGATGATCAAGGGGCATCAGGCAGAGTGAGGAGGGGCTGTTATAAGAAAGAATGTGGACGCTCCATGGCCCGAGGGCTCCTTTCAAGAGGAGCTCAATTTATGGCAACAGGAGTGGTTTTATATCACCTCTCCCAGGGGCACCAAATGGGCGGCGCCACCTGCCTTCCGCTCGGGTCCTCCACTGCGGTGGGCGTCATGGGTCAATAAAGGGCTCGGCCTGGGACCGTCAAGGACGTACCTCTGTTGCGGGGCCGTGTTCGAGACCTCCGAGAGAGAGAGATCAGTCCGTCGTAGTAGCGCAGGTCATGCTGATTAAATGCACCCTGCCCTGCAAACGTCGCCCCCTCCGCCTGTGGGAGTTTAATCTGGAGGGACCACGAGCTCTGCAACATTTTATGGGCGTAACGCCCGTGGAGATGTACCAACTGTTCTTCGGATCACAAGCAATGTGTCCGGACTTAACCAAGGACGCAAATCTGAGCTGCAATCGCCCGGATACTCAAGTAAGTAGTCCTGTACCCGGACATGCTATCCGCATATTTATCATACACCTGCCCTTAAAAGAGCTAAACTTTAAACAGGAGTGGATAGCAAAAACAAAATTAATCAGGTGTCCGGCCCCCCTCCCTGAGACCACGCCGGATCCTGTATTAACCAAGATGCTAGAGGTTGTGCCTTTTGAAGAAGGCGAAGGGGGGAACAAGGGAACTACTTCCTCCATGAAGGAGGCTATCAAGAAAGGGGGGATCGAAAATCCCTCCCTCCAAGGGGAGAAGAGAACGGCTTCAGAAGATCCGGAGACCAAAGCCTCGAAGCGGGGGAAGAAATCTTCACCAGAGGGTCCTACGGCGGGAGGTGCCCCGGCCGCACTATTTCCCCAAGGAGATCAGCCCTCCAACGAGCCGTAAGTAAAGGGGGCGTTTTTTCTTATAAGAGAGACATCCCCGTTTTATTTCTGAAGGTAACCGAAAGTTTACCTTGTAGTTCGGATCTCAGCCCTTCACAGCAGAGCTCGTCTTCAGGGGATCTTGATCCGGAGATGCTGGAGAGCGAAACGCCTCCGCCCGCCGCACCATTATGCGAGGGGGACGACCCCGAGGTGTCGTCACGGCGGGTTCCTCCGAATCCGGCGGGGCCAGAAGGCAGTCGTATGTCCCCTCAAAGCCCTCCGTGTCCGGCCTTCGAAAAAGGCCACCAGACGAGTCCGGCACCAACGGGTGTACGGTCGGAGGAGCTGAAGGATCTGCTTGGGCGAGCGTCTATCTCGGAAGATCACCGTACGTTAATGAGTACGGTGATTGAAAGGATTTAATCCGCTGAGAGCGGATTGCATGAAGCCGTCGTAAGTTTCTTGGCGGGTTTTGAGGTACGCAAAATGATGTACCTTCGGCGGTTTGCATATAAAATCGCCTGTATAGATAGTAGCCCCTGAGACTTGGTGCGGTGTCAAAAATGACGGCGCGCCGAGGATCATAACCCCAGGTATAATATGCGCTCTTCCTATGTAGGTGGCAAAGCGTCCGGTGGCTAGCCGGGCTGATGAATTCGCCGAGCTGAAGCGGCAACTTGACGTGGCGGATGCGGACATCACGCTTGTTAATAAGCGGCTTGACGAGTCACAAGGTATGCAACTTCTCCGTGGACACCTGGTAAGGGAGCTTAATGCCCATGTCTTACAACGTGTATGCTTAATGCAGATGGTGCCGCTGCTATGGAGAGCCTTCGGGCGGAGCTCACCCGAGCCAAGGAGCAAGCCAGAAAAAGTGATGCGGCTGCTTTAAAGGCGGCCGCAGAGCTAAAAGCCGAATAGGCTGCTCACTGCCAAAGCAAGAAAGAAATGGCCGAGATGGCCATGAAATTGAAGAATGCTATTGACCGTTGCGAGCTTCTTTAAAAAGAAGATCGAGCGAAACAAGAGGACCTGAACAAGGCCGCCACCGAGGCCAAGGATACTCGCTCTGCAATGAGAGCTATGGAGGAGCTACGTCAGGCCGGAGATATTGCGGCTGGAAAGCCCTTTCTGTTGCGGAGGAAATTCATGGATCCTAGGTACGCTCAATCGGACCGGCTGTGGGGTGCGGAGGATGCTTATCTGGACTTGGCGGCGAGTGCCGCAGACGCGGCCGAACACTTTCGAGGTCAAAAGGATCACGGAATGGAAGAGCTTTTTTTGTCGCAGTTCCATAGTCCGGAGCGTCCACTTTCGTTAACCGATCGTTTGGCCGAATGGGCTGAGCTGAATAGGTTGTCCGGACTTGCCATGAAGGCTGTCGTGACTCATTTGTGGCCGAAAAGCCCCTTGCCGAAGACTTATTTTGGCTTGGTGCAACAGTTCCTTGGTGCGGTGCCGTATATCGATGCAATGAAGCGGTCAACATGCATAGTAGGTGCGCGGATGGCTCTTGCCCGTGTCAAGACATACTGGGCGGAGATGAAGGCCACCGACTTTGCATCCCAAGATTCGGACAGAAGCCGAGTACCTACCGAGCACTATTTTGAGGAAGTCCTGCAGGGCGCTGCGTTTAATAGAGACGCAAAGGTTGCTCGAAGGATGTTATGCTTTAATGACATGTATGATTTGTGAAAACAATGTTTCAATATAATATAAGAGCTTTTTATACTTGTGCGTTCAAGTATTAAAACACCTCTGTCTGGCCGTTGATGCATATGTGTATATAACCTGAAAGATGGCAGTCTTGACATTTCACGCACATAGTGCGGGGGGTGTTTGCAAAAAGGGCGCATTTTCACACTTAATCCAATGTCTTGGTCCTGTAAAGGAGGTGATAGCGTAGCAAACTAGGCAACCGGACTATAATGCTTTATCACTTTCACTTAGCCATAGGAGTTCAATGGTGGGGCTACTATATAGCCCCTAGGGGCAATGCGCTCTCCCGAATTCGGGGCGCGTATGTGCCTGGCCGGGAAACGGTCCTTCGTTAATGCGGGGGAATTCTAAACATTCCGGTGGGTCATCGAGTGGTTGACCAGTCTCACGCTATATCATGACAGTCAGTTTTAGCTTTCTCCACTGAGGTGCTCAACCCAGCACAATCGCAGTGGTTCTCCCATCGCTACCTTAGCCGATATAACGGAACGTAAGGTACCAAAACATGGGAGCCGGGCAAACCCAACATTTGACCAAAGACATGATTCAGAGCTGATGCATATAAGGCCTAACTCGAGACGCCGAACACTCCCTAAGGTATTCGGTCTTTATGAAAACGGGCAGAATAATGCCCTAAGCCCCACAGTGTCCGTGCACGCCGCAAAAATTCCGTGCGGCCGATGCCAAAACGCCAGCCTCCTCCTCGGTCATAGCAAGAAGCCGGGGATGTGTATCAACAAGAGACAAGAAAAAGGTTTACGCAGGTCTTAATCTAAAAGAATCCTTGCAACAGGTCCCTCTTGCGTCTGCGCTTTGTGTCTCCGTTGTGCCGTATCACCGGGACGGGTGTAGCACGGTGTTCATCTGTAAAAGAGAAGAACTTAGTTGAAAAGAAAAAGGATCATGCGAAAAATGTACTTTATATTAAATAAACAGAGTACGGTTCGAAAAAGTGAACAAAATTGAGCTCTATTGTTTCTTGTTGTACACGCGTGCAGCCCCTTGTGCGGGGGTATGCCGCTAGTAGGCCTTTATATGTTTACGCCGGACTCGTCTAGCCATGTCCGGGGTTCGAATGACCTATTCAGGTGCTTTGATTAGCGGAGCCAGATTAGTGTGGGGCTGTCAAGGCAGCCTCACGTTCTTCCGTGCTCGAGTAACACTTGGTATTCCCTTTTAATGAGATGATGCCGCGTGGACCGGGCATTTTAAGTGTAAGAGAAAGCTTCACATCCCAGTAGTGCTTGATAGCTACTTTCGAATGGGGTGATGTGGAAGGTTAACTTTTCGCGGCGGAAGTTGTCGGATGACCCGAACACAACTTCTAGCAGTAGGGAGCCCGTACAATGGGCATATAGGCCTGGTATTACCCCTTTGAAGGAGGTGTTGCTATGGCGAATTTTGGTTGGGTCTATCCCCATTTTGCGGATTGTGTCCTGATATAATAGGTTTAGATCGCTACCTCCGTCCATTAGGACTTGTGTAAATTGGAGTCCGTCGATTATAGGATCTAATATCAAGGCAGCCCATCCTGCGTTCCGGATACTTCCGGAATAGTCCTGATGATCGAAGGTGATTGGTTTTGACAACCATCGGTGGCACTCTTCTGGGATAGACCGTGCGGCGCGTGTTTCTATGGGCGCCGCTCTGTTTTTCCCTTTTTTCACTTGAAGTGAGTTCACTGTTTTGACTTTTTGTGGGAAATTCTTTTGTTTTCCGGTGCTCTGCTGGTGGGGTTCGTCGTCGTCCTCGCTTGGTGTGTCGAGCCCCTTGTGTTCGGCATTGAGTTTGCCGGATCGCTTGAAGACCCAACAATCTCTGTGGGTATGGTTTGCGTGCTTCCCGGAGTAATCTTGTGGATTTGGCATATTTTGTCCAAGATTTTGTTTATGTTGGATAGCTCGTCGCTGTTGTCCTTAAGGGGCAGTTTTTATGATTCTGCCGGAGCTTCAATCCGGCGTTGACTGCCGTGCTCTTCGGGCTGTTTCCCTTTGTCCGGCGCTGGTCCTTGCTGCGTCGTGGTTTTCCGTTTCCATCCCTGACTTCGGATGTACTTGGGTCGCTGGTACTGCATCTTGCTAGCCAACTATCCTCTCCCGCGCAAAAGCGGGTCATGAGGCTTGTTAATGCAGCCATTGTTCTCGGCTTCTCCTGGCCGAGGTGTCTGGCGAGCCATTCGTCTCGGACGTTGTGTTTGAAATCTGCTAAGGCTTTGGCGTTCGGACAATTGACTATTTGGTTCTTTTTAGTGAGGAACCTGTTCCAGAATTTGCGGGCTGACTCTCCGGGTTGTTGAGTTATATGAATTAAATCGTCTGCATCCGGAGGATGGACATAAGTCCCTTGAAAGTTTGCCCGAAAAGCATCCTCGAGCTCTTCCCAACTTCCAATGGTATTTTCGGGGAGGCTTTTGAGCCAATGCCGGGCTGGCCCTTTGAGCTTGAGGGTAAGTATTTTATGGCGTGGAGATCATCTCCTCTAGCCATGTGTATGTGGAGGATGTAATCCTCAATCCAGACTCGTGGTCTGTTGTTCCGTCAGATGCCTCTATGTTTACAGTTTGAATCCACTGGGAATTCGTGATCCAAGACCTCATCGGTGAAACACGGGGGTGTGCGGCACCCCTATATTTGGGTGTGCCGTGATGTTCGGATATTTGGCGTGTTGCATTGCTTGGAAGAGCTTGCTTTCTCGGCCCATAGATGGACCTAATGGGCCATCCTTTTGATGCGAATCCTTATGCGGATCGCGTGCGTCGGCTTGTGTGCGGCACCGCTTTGCCGCTCTGTTTGCCATGGGGTCGTCCATCCGACCGGGTGGCCTCCTTGTTTTTTGATTGTGGGGGCTCTACGGCCTCCTCATCAAATTCGGGCAGTAGTTTTCTCTTTGGGTAGCTCTTTGTTCGGCGGCTGTCGCCGTATTTGTGTGCGGTGTTGAGTACTTTGCTCCATCTTATTATGAGTGCATCTTCCGCTGTTTTGAACTTCCGCTTCTGCTTTTTCAGGCTACGCGCAGTGGCGACAAGCCTTTTGTGGAGGTTCTTCTGCTCCAACAATTTGTCCGGCGTGAGATCGTCCGGACTGTTATCTTCGCCGGGGACGGGTTGTTTATCCAAGTTGTCATGTTCGGACGGTTACTCGATAGCATGTTCGTCGTCCACTGGTTCACCCTGCTCTATGGCTGGGTCTGTGTGGCTGCCGTCTTTGTCAAGGCGGGACTTGTTGCGGCGTTTACGTTGCCGTTTTGACTGCTTTTCGAGGGAGCGATCGTTCGTAGCGTCCCGTTGTTCCTCGTCGTCGCTTCCTTTAGGTGTGTCCACCATGTATACATCGTGAGATGAGGTGGTTCTCCGGTGCCCTATAGGCGCTGGTTCATGCTCCTCCCTTACATCGTCGTCCATACCATCGATGTCTTCGGAGTCGAAGTCGAGCATGTCGGTTAAATCATCGACAGTGGCTACAAAGTGGGCGGTGGGTGGGCGTTGAATTTGTTCGTCGTCCGCATCCCAACCTTCCTGACCGTAGTCCGGCCAGGGCTCTCCTGATAAAGAGAGAGACTTTAGTGAATTCAGGATGTCGCCAAAGGGCAAGTGCTGAAAGATGTCCGCGGCAGTGAACTCCATAACCGGCGCCCAATTGGATTTGATTGGCAGAGGCGTGGAGAGTTCGGAGTCCCGAGAGGAGTCCGGCACCTTGGAGTCATGGTCTTTGCAAAGGACAGAGATGGAGTTCGGCTCAATCGCCGTAGAGATCGTAGCCCCTGAGGCGGTGTCCAACCACTCGTCCTCGATCGGCGGAGTCGGCTCCGAGCTAAGGGTCGGAGCGGACGCTGGTGCGGCCTCCAGGGCACTATTCGGCGGCAGAGCTAGATCATGCCCATCGAGACAGTGCGGCGCGCTTGGCTGTGGCTCGAATCCGTCGAAGATCAAGTCTCCGCGGATGTCGGCTGTGTAGTTCAAACTTCCAAATCTGACCTGATGGCCAGGGGCGTAGCTTTGGATCTGCTCCAGATTGCCACATGAATTGGCCCGCAGTGCAAAGCCGCCGAATACGAAGATCTGTCCGGGGAGAAAAGTCTCACCCTGGACCGCGTCGCTGTTGATGATCGAAGAAGCCATCGGGCCTAAGAATGACGACACAGAGGAACTCTCAATGAAAGCACCAATGTCGGTGTCAAAACCGGCGGATCTCGGGTAGGGGTCCCGAATCGCGCGTCTAGGCGGATGGTAACAGGAGACAAGGGACACGATGTTTTTACCCAGGTTCGGGCCCTCTCGATGGAGGTAAAACCCTACTCCTGCTTGATTAATATTGATGATATGGGTAGTACAAGAGTGGATCTACCACGAGATCAGAGAGGCTAAACCCTAGAAGCTAGCCTATGGTATGATTGTTGTTCGTTCTACGGACTAAAACCCTTCGGTTTATATAGACACCGGATAGGGTTAGGGTTACACAGAGTCGGTTACAATGGTAGGAGATCTACATATTCGTATCGCCAAGCTTGCCTTCCACGCCAAGGAAAGTCCCATCCGGACACGGGACAAAATCTTCAATCTTCTATCTTCATAGTCGAGGAGTCCGGCCAACGGTGATAGTTCGGCTATCCGGACACCCCCTAATCCAGAACTCCCTCAACCACAAACCGGGACTAATCCACACAAAACGGCCGGAACCGTAGAGCACGAACTAGGGGGAACCAGAGGCTCCTTCTCGCGAATCCGAATGAACTCACAAGAGCAAAGGTAGCAAGATCTCTCGGATCTCTCTAGCAGTCTTGCTGCATAAGATTGTAGCTGAATGGTTTGACAAAAGGTTTTTCTAGAGGATGGGGGAGATGGGGTTTTATAGCAGGGACAACCTCCTTAGCTAGGTGTGAAAATGGTTTCAAAAGTAAGCAGGTTTGCATGCCTTCCTTGGGTGAATAAGCAGTCAACTTTGGGAGTTGTTGCAGAGCTCCTCGGAAATTCGCGAAGTCTTGACAGCCTGGACACCTTCCACGTGAATGACTAGAACTTTTGACTCACAAATCCAAATGATGTGACGTTTTTTGCATTGGAAAGATAATTTGATGTAGCTTCTGTTGATGTACCCCTATGGCCACGTCTCTCCATCACATGGGTGTGCCATACCAAAACATCAGAAGTAAAAACTGACAGCATCAACTTCACTTGAAACTTGTTTTCTTCAAACTTGTTCCTCCAAATCGGTTGCTTAAAAAGCTCATTGGTTGTTGGATTTCTTCCATGTGATACCTAAGTTCAACCAACAACAATGGAGATGAAAGTGCAGCCATGTGTTGAAGATTGTGGTATGAACTTAAGTTAGCGTTCACCTGGCCATGTGTTTGCTTGATTCGGCTTAGTAATTCTTTCCAACTAAATTGTGCACTTTTGTGAAAAGTCATGTATGATGTACCCATGTGCTCATCATCCTCCCTCCCTTGATGAAGAGTCGTCCTCGACTCTCTTTGATCTACAAAATATAAGTACAAGGGAAGTAGATAATATCCATGCAAAGAAATGATGCAATCCTCATTTGTAGCTTTCACCTTTGAATTGTGTTGCATCTGATCATGTACTTGTTTGTCAAAACTTAGAGTTTTCTCAGGCATGCTTTGTGTTGTTTCAATGATCCAGATGTCCTCGTCATCCCCCCTCTCTTGAAAAGGAGTCGTCCTCGACTCTACCTGGTCATCACACAAAAGAGAGTATGTCAATACCAAATCATAATGCAAAGGTTTCATGATATGAAGAATTTTAGTTTTGAACTTTGCTATCTTATGGACGATGACAACATGATGTTTTGTTCGACTTAGGAGTTCCTTCCAGCAAACATTTTCATGGAGCACAAATTTATAACCAACCATAACCATATTCATATCAGCCTCCCTCTCTAGGAGAAAAGTCGTCCTCGACTTCATTTGGTCTACAAAATTATAGCACGAAGACAATACAAAATGACTAGGAAAACAAAATGATGAATAATCATGTGCAACATTCAATTTTATTGGATGTTTTATAGTTTCTTCAAGATTAACAAAATCAAATTGCTGGATGGATGATCTACCAACCAATTTTTCTCTAATCTTATCACGCCACTGCTTCAAAAACTCATAAGTGCATACCTCTGGCTTCATCAAAATGGAAGATCCTTTTTGTTTTACCTCATTGATTATTTGAATGCCTTTCTGAAAATCAATCTTCAAACATACACCTTGTATAGTGGTGTTCCACGTGCACCACAATTGTTCGTGGATCTCGTCCTCCCATCGTTGCAAGAGAGCTGATACGTATGACTTTTGCATCTGCACATATTGTAAAGAAAGAGAATTTTGTGAAAGGTTAGCAATTGAATACTCCTCTCTCTTTTCATTTGGTGGATCACTCATCTCTTTCATATTATGGGGAAACACCTCAAGCTCACGTTTGGTGGACTCACACAACTCACTGATCCTCTCTCTTGGATGATGTGGTATATTATGTTGTGGTTCACGCATCTCTCTAATGAGGTGTGGAATGATCTCAATCTCACATTTTGTGGCCTCACTCACCTCACTTTCCTTATCACTCTCAATATATGGAATTGCGGAAAGTGGACACTCTTCCTCACATTTGGTGGAGTCAGTCAACTCATTTTTCTTTTCACTATCAAGTGGTGGGATTTTTGAAAGTGGACACTCTTCCTCACTTTTCGTGGAGTCACATAGCTTGCTTTTCTTATCACTCTCAAGTTGTGGTGTTTTGTATTGTGGACTCTCTTCTCACATGGAATTTGTGGCACATGTTTCCTAGATGTTGGGACAGTGGTGGTGGTTGAGATGCCAACATTAGGAGTGAGCTTCTTAGGTGAACATGGGCTATGAATCACTGAAGCCGCTCCATCAACCACATCCATGCTTTGTGATGGGTTGTTGTTGTGTCGATGGGTGCCACAACTTCTCCCTCGAGCATGACATGCTTGTTGCACTTCAGGAGCAGCAGTGACACGCCCACGAGCAACAACGTCAAGCCCTAGAGCATGTATTCTTTGTTGCACTTCATGATTAGTATGTGACTCGAATGGATCCAGTGCTCTGTGCTCAGTGTCATCCCTGGATCAGTAATGCTGACACCACACAGTACTTCGAAGGATTTATAGCAGAGTAGCAATCACACACTTATTACATCGTTGTCCACAAGGGAACTTAATACAATAATATGGCTTAAGGCTATCTAATAATAACAGCGGAAGGCTTGGAAGACAAGTGAGTCCATCAACTCCATCGGCATCACTGAGTATAGAACCACGACCTAACACCTTACTCGTCGTCTGAAAAATCTGCAACGTGAAAGTTGCAGCCCGAAAACGGGTCAGCACATGGAATATGCTGGCAATGTAACACATAGAGGGAAATGAAGGAATAAGCCTATACTACATGCATATATGGCTGGTGGTAAGGCTCTCTGATTTACATTTTTGCATAAAGCTGGTTTTTCCCTACATCAAAGGAATAATTTTATTTAACTATCATGGTGGTTGTTAAACATTGAGGATGGTTGACAGCATCCTCAATCCCAATTAAAAAGTACTCATTAAAACCCAATAACATTTTTATTAGAAGTAACATGTTGAGATTCACATGATATTCAAGTACTAGATACTCAAGATGTCCATAACCGGGGACACGGCTAATCATGATTAGTTTATACACTCTGCAGAGGTTTGCGCACTTTTCCCCACAAGACTCGATCGCCTCCGCTTGGTTCTCGCACTACATGGTGTTTGAGAAGCGGATGACCGAGACATAGTCTTTCGTAAGCGCTTAGCACCTTACATGTGGGTAGACCGTACCAACCTAAATCCCTACATCAGCTAGCCTACCCGTAGAGTTCGCACAACTTAGTCAACTACGCCAGAGCCCATAATTGGCTTGTGGCTGCACACGGAAGTTTCCAGTTTGAATAATCTTATGATCCCTTAGAGCACGGGTGGCGGTCCGAAGAAATACAGGCAAGTCTGATAGAAACCAGTGCCTCAATCCACCCAGATGTGTGTTTAGGTTGCCACCTTAGATAAACCATTAATTACAATCTCACATCTGTCATGGATATTCACTCACCCAATCCACGTCTACTAGCATAGCATAGCATAATAAGCAAACGTAGAAGTAACTCCCAAGGTTTCATAAGTAAAACAGTAATAGGTACTACCTCAATCTACTTCCCATCCCACAATTTAATTAGATCCTAAACATGCAAGTGTTTGAGGGTTTGATCTAATGCATAAAAACTGGGTAGTAGAAAAGGTATGATCAAGTGTTACTTGCCTTGCTGATGATCCGCGAGACCTAGAGATTCGAAGTAACAAGCGGCGCACTCCGGGTGATCTAACGCAGACAAACAACAAGCATACAATAAGTACTCATCTAATGCACGGGGAAATCTCGAATAAAAGATCTAACCAGATAGTTCAACTTAAGAACCCTGGTTGCAAAAGAATCGAATCAAATAAAGCATCAAAAGTCGGAACTCGAGAGAGAACGACTCGGTTTAGCAACCTGAAACTAGGTCAAAATTTTACAGTAGCAAAACTCTGTGTAAGTAGGTTAGTCGGAACGGTGGTTTCGTAACGAAACTCCAGGCGCTTGAATCACCTGATTCCGATAAACGAGCAAGAAATAAAACAGATTTGAAAATCGGATCGGAAATCGAATCTGAAAAAATAACGGATTAAATCCGATTAAAAGAAAACGACGAACGGATTAAATAACGGACGTTCGTTAACAGAACTAATCCAACGAACACATTCATTGAAACGAACGGTTCGGTGAACGTTCGTTAATTAAGAAAACCAAAAAAATTAAAAACCATCTAGGGTTTTAAAAAAAAACCGAACATCTCGAAAAAAAAACCGGATCGGGTTTTCTTAGAGAAAACCGGACCGGGCGGCGGCTACCTCCGGTGCTTCGTCGGCGGGCTCCGGGCTCCGGTCTTGGGGGGAGGGTCCGGCGGGTCGGGAGGGCGACGAGGGGCTCCGCGACGGCGGGGAACGGCGGCGGCGGCGTCCTCGGCGGCGGCGGGCTCGGGGTGGGGCGGGCGGCAACAAGGGATGAGAGAGAGGGGGCGGTATTTAAGAGGGGGTGGCGGCTTGGGAAGGGGCCAGGGTGGCGGCGACCTCGTGTCCGACCCGGACACGGGCGGGCGGCGTGGCGGCGGCGGGCGCCTCAGCCAAGGCGTCTTGTGAGGGAGAGAGGAGGCGGGCAGGCTGGGCCGGGCGCGCTGGTTGGGCCGGGCTGGGCCTTGGCCAGGGCGCGATTTTTTAAACAAAACTAATCGAAATAAAAAAAAATACCAAAGCGAACTCGAATTTAATAAAATAAATTTTCCCCGACTCCTAAAAATGAGTCGAACAAAATGAACTTTAAAAGCGGCAAACATGCATATATTTTTTAAATGCTCATTTTGCCTAAGCAAAACAAATCTTCCAAAAACCAAATTTGATTTATTTATAATATCTTCATTTTTCCTAAATATTGGGAAAGTCATATTATTCCCTCTCTTAAATTTTTATAGGAAAAACTTTTAGGAAGATAATTAAATAAATCCAATGATCCTATTTTCACAATTTGAGAAATCCCAAATATGAAAATAATGAAACTTCCAACTCTCTCCGAGGGTCCTTGAGTTGCGTGAAATTTTCTAGGATCGGAAAAATGCGAGAAAATATGTTATGCATGATGACCTAATGTATAACATACCAAATTGAAAATTTGGGATGTTACAATGAATGAGTTCACGCCCGAGGGTGGCCTGATCTTCACGTCGTAGGATCGAATCAGGAGGGATAACTAGCTGCAAGCAGCCAGGATAACTAGCTTTACACCTGCCAAGGTTGGATGCAACCCGTACGTTGGGGATGGCTGACCGAAGCTACAAGAACTCCAACCCGTTGTCCGAACAATCGCAGAACCACAAACCGGGACTAATCCACACAAAACGGCCGGAACCGTAGAGCACGAACTAGGGGGAACCAGAGGCTCCTTCTCGCGAATCCGAATGAACTCACAAGAGCAAAGGTAGCAAGATCTCTCGGATCTCTCTAGCAGTCTTGCTGCATAAGCTTGTAGCTGAATGGTTTGACAAAAGGTTTTTCTAGAGGATGGGGGAGATGGGGTTTTATAGCAGGGACAACCCCCCTTAGCTAGGTGTGAAAATGGTTTCAAAAGTAAGCAGGTTTGCATGGCTTCCTTGGGTGAATAAGCAGTCAACTTTGGGATTTGTTGCAGAGCTCTTCGGAAATTCGTGAAGTCTTGACAGCCTGGACACCTTCCACGAGAATGACTAGAACTTTTGACTCACAACTCCAAATGATGTGACGTTTTTTGCATTGAAAAGATAATTTGATGTAGCTTCTGTTGATGTACCCCTATGGCCCCGTCTCTCCATCACATGGGTGTGCCATACCAAAACATCAGAGGTAAAAACTGACAGCATCAGCTTCACTTGAAAGTTGTTTTCTTCAAACTTGTTCCTCCAAATTGGTTGCTTCAAAAGCTCATTGGTTGTTAGATTTCTTCCATGTGATACCTAACTTCAACCAACAACAATTGAGATGAAAGTGCAACCATGCGTTGAAGATTGTGGTATGAACTTAAGTTAGCGTTCACCTGGCCATGTGTTTGCTTGATTCGGCTTAGTAATTCTTTCCAACTAAATTGTGCACTTTTGTGAAAAGTCATGTATGATGTACCCATGTGCTCATCAACAATTCTTCTTCTCCTTTACGCGTTGAGTTGGGATTCGGAGTGGTGGTCCTCGTGCTTTGGGAACTACAGTTCCCTTACTAACTGCTCATGTTTGGGTGCTTTGTGGTGGAGACGGTGCTGTGTCAACTGGAACTGGGTTACTATCTGCTGGGGTTGGGGTTAGAAGGGGTGTAGCTGGTTCTCTGTCCAACTAGATACGGGTACAATCTGCGAGAATCTGGGTTATGTGTGGTGGGGCTGGCTCTTGGGCGAGTACAACCGTTGTTCTATCTGCATCAACTGGTAGCACTATCTTTTCTGAAGACTGTGTTGTTACTCCCTTAGATACTGCCATCACCCTCTCCATTTCAAATGGCTGATAAATAAGAGAAGTAACTGAATGTACAGACATTTTATGAGAGACAAGTGCAATGGATAGTGAGGAATAAAAGAGGGCATGAAATAATTCACATTTATGTTGTCTAACCAAACAGGATAACATGACACAATTTCACATATATGATGGCTAACTAAAAAGGATAGCATGACACAATTTCAAATTATGATGGCTAACTAAAAAAGATGGAAAGACATAGTTCAAACTATGATGACTATGTAAACAGGATGACATGATATAACTATATAATGTGTTTATTAAATAGGTCGGCATGCCATAATTCACATACATGCTGCCTATGGAAACATGATAGCATGATATAATTCACGGATAGAATGACATAATTCAAAATATGATGACTGTAAACACTAAACATGATGAGATGATATAACTATATGATGTCTTTATTAAATGGGTTGCCATGCCATAACTCAGATAGATGCTGTGTATGTAAACATGATGGCATGATATAATTCAAATATATGATTTATATAGTAAGCAAGTAAGAAGATGGCAATCCATATATGGTGTAAAAACTAAGCTATGCAAGACAACGTGCATGACATGGGTAATATAACCCTGCCAAGTTTGAGCATAGACCTCGGGGGGGGGATAGGACTGGTCATCAGTCTCTGAATCCTCCTCGGAGGAGCTCTCTGTAACCAGCAAGATGTCTGCTTCAGCAGGTAGCATTGTTTGCTCTGAATACCTTGTTTTCACTCCAAATACTTCCATCACTACTTCAAATGGCTGATGCACAGGAAGAGTAGTTGAATAAACAAACGTTGTCGACAAATGGAACACGTAATACAAAAAAATGACAGCATGATATAATTCACATACATGATGATTGGATCAACAGCATGACATTGCATAATTCACATATATAATGCCTTTGCAACAAGATATCATTGCATAATTCACATATATAATGTCTTGCAACAAGATGGCAATGCATAATTCACATATATGGTAATTAGACACTAAACAGGTGACATTCACACAAAGCATGTCTAAACTAATCAAATGACATAGCAATGCAAGACACCATACGCACGATATGAGCAACATAACCCTGCCAAGTTAGAGCATACACCTCGGGGGGAAATAGGACTGGTCATCTGTCTCTGAATCCTCCTCTGAGGAGCTATCCGTAACCAGCGAGATATGCGCTTAGCCGAGATAGCATAGTCTGCTCTGAAGACCTTGTTTTCACTCCAGAATTTTCCATCACCGTGTCAAATGGCTGATGCACATGAAGAGTAGTTGAGTGAACTAACATTGTTGACAAATGTAATACGTAACGAAAAAAGGATGGCCTGATATAATTCACATTTAAGATGACTGGCTAAGCAGGATGGCATTGCAAAATTCACATATATGATGCATGGCTAAACAAGATGGCGTTGCATAATTCACATAAACGATGAATAAACTAAGCAAATGGCATTCACACAAAGCATGTCTAAACTAAGCAGATGACATATTTGATGTATAAAGTAAGCAATGCAAAACACCATATGCATGATATAACCAACATCAGCATGCCAAGTTAGAGTGAAGACCTCAGGGGGTAAATAGGAGTGGTCTTCTCCTTCTGAATCCCCCTCAGAACAGATATCTTCCTCTCGATTACAATCTGAAATGGGTGGAGGGGGCCTGCCTTTGCGCATACCATGGAGCTACGTGTGCGTGAAATTTTATTGCCACGCAAGGCTCGTCTCTTTTGCTCTACATGTTTAGTTCCATTGTGTACAATAACTAACATGCATAGGAATAAAACATTGTGAGATTATGTAAGGAGTGCATACAAAAATCCAGAGTGATCGTAGCGACCTGTGGATAGACCCAAAACCAATGATAGCAGGCAGATAATGGCATTAGTTAAAAAATACAGATAATGGCTTCTTTACTGCTTGTTTCCCACCCAACATGGAACTCATAGTAGACACCAGAGATTAACCAGATAGTAGATAGATACTATTGATTGCGGCCCCGATATGTACCCCACAACCATTTAAAAATCAAGTTTGACCATTAGTTTGGAGCCGACTCAGAGTCTAATCGGTGAACAGGATGATAAAGTAGCATGTAATATTAAGCGATGCGTAACGTAAGAAGACACGAAAGAGTGCAACCTCTCTTGCGGACCCGTGTAGTCCACGAGGTCATCTGCTCGGTTGATGATGGTAATGCAGTTGTCATGGCTGCCGGCGGCGGGGAAGAAGATCTGAGGCGGCGAAAGATAGTCTGGAGGCCGGATCCTCGCTGTCTTTGGACCCTTCTGTCGTTGGAGCAGCTGAAATTTGGGGTGGACGACGGCAGCAGAGCGGGACAAACCACACAAGGTTTTCTTTGACAACTATCTGTAAGAGAATTAATTCTGTAAGGGCTCATTTGAATTGGAGGATTCTAACAACGCAGGGATAGGAAATACACAGTAATAGGATAGGAATGCACGTGCAAAATAGAGAATTTAAAAACACAGGATTTCTGCCAATCTGGGTGTTTGGTTCACAAGAACTGGACGATCACAGGATGCAAAGAAGCATGGTGAGATTAAGTCAAACCACAAGAAAATGTACGGTTATAATGCTATTATGCTACTATCTCTTAGTCTTGTTCTTCATGAATAGGAATTTGAAAAGGAGTACACATGGATATTAAAATTCCTACGATTTTTCTTTCAAGGAGACACTAAAGGAACAAATCCTACAGTTTTCCTTTGCTCCATTCCTTTGAACCAAATGCATGAATAGTAGTACCATAGGAAACTTTTCGATCCCTATGTTTTTCCTTCACTTTTCCTTTCAAGCATTGGCGATTCTAGTAGGCAGGCTTGAGCAAGGAAAAGCCTACACTCAAAAAATGGTTTTGTGCTACTTCTACTAGTTTAGACCTAGGCCACTGCCCTACTAGCTCAACTCCCAGGCCCATCGACAAATGCACAAATTTCAAACGCCACAGAGATAAAAAAATGATGGCGTTCAAGAGAGTCCATCACAGATAGCTAAGTTGCCTGGTACCTCACTGCTTGTCATATAGTAGGAGAAACTGATCGTATTTCACGTTACTACGTGTGCTCAGTGGACAATATATATAACATGTAGAGTAAAAAAGAGATGCAACAAGTGTCCAACCTATTTGGCGAAGCCATGTCGATCTCAGCGTGATTGGGTTGGTCGGTGAGGATGATCCGGCTGACTTGGTTGTCGGAGAAGGGGAAGAAGATCTTAGGCATCTTGAGATGGAGCCCGGGGTACTGCTCCACTATGATGGAGGGTTTCGTAGTTGGAGCAGCTCCGGTGAGTTGTACGACGCCGATGCTGAAGCAGGATAAGAGAGACAATGTTAACCTGAGTGGAATTCTAATAGCATATCCAGTAGATGACGTAAAATACATAACCACAAAGTGCTAGATGTAAAATACATGAGCCGCTCATCTCTGAACTTAATTGTCGAAAGTGAACTTAATTGTCGAAACTGAATTTTGTTGTCGAAACTGAATGCACTAGTAGTAGAAAAGCAGTAGCAGCAGCGCGTGCGAGAGCCAGGGCAGCTAGTCGTGTAGCAGTTCATCTTCTACCTCCACACCGTCGAGCCGCCAGCCACCACCGGCCAAACCGCCGCCTCCCGCCACCCACGGCCGGTGGTGCGCCGCCCTGCCCGCCCCGAAACCACTCCCCACCACCGGTTCGCCACTGCCCCGGCCATCCCTCTAGCCCCCCCCCCCCCGGGCCGAGCTTTTTCTCCAGCGAGCCCCCCTCCCCGCTACAGTTGGTTCTTCCTTAACTCCGACGAGCCCCCCCCCCCTGAAAATCGACTAACCCAAAAGTCGATTCAGTCGACTGAAGTGTAGCTATATCGGAGCAGCATTGCAAGCAAGAGCAGGAGTGATCCAAGGTGGAGCCCACCATAAGCCTACAACAAATAAAAAATCCAGGTTACAACTTCTTATCCACGTGCATGCAGGTCTCTTTCCTCCTCTCTTCTTTTCTTCCATTTGTTTATTCACTTGGAGGCTGCCTCTAGTCTTGGAGGCGACGCTAAGCATAGAGGCGGACAAACTAAATCATGTAGTGTATAGAGGCAGACTAGAAATCCTTAGAGGCTGCCTTAGAGGCGCAAAAACATCACATTGTGGATGCTCTTAATAAGGCTATCCATAGTGGGAGTAACTTAGGTAGTAACATAGCACATCCCAAGAAAAAATTGCTTATGTGGCATGGAGTTAATGAGGAAAGAGATGTTTGTGGTAACATAATATGTTACTGTAACATAACACACCCCGAGGTAAAATGAGTCTATATCTCAATTAATGAAGACTTGCATGTTACCATCCATATGTTACTACCCATTATGAAGGTAGTAACATATGCATGTTACTAGTCCAAGTTACTCACCACTATGACCAGCCTAAGCAATGTAACCAAACGCTCCTTACTCTGCCTTGCTATCACCCCCGGAAACCCAATGCATGGAGCGCAACTACGCGTTGATCAGTCAAGAAATCAAAGTCGGCTTGCATGCGAGTTAATACGTGGCCCTGCATGGTAGCTAAAATGGCATCTCTTAGTTGTTGTGATTAATTGTTGCGTTTAGAGACAGAAATCGAGGCTTTGATTGGACGAAGGACCGGTCAAGTTTCTCCTTCTCCTCCAATCTGCTTGCACCTTGGTCCCGCTGCACCTTCTAACGTGACTTATTACACCTAGGTGGAGGGAGTAGTACGAGATATGGTGGCACGCTGACTTAGGTCGAATACAAGTTCCCAAAATTGTGTGCATGTTATAATAAGGATTCACTTAAAATAGTACGTGAGCGAATAGAGGAATCAATTGGACAGTGTTCACAAGCAGTAGCGAGACGTTTGAGGTAAGATACACCGTTGTCGCTTTTAATTTTTCTTACTAATTTGTTTGTTTCACCCTCTCACTGGTGGGACCCAACGTACTACGTGGAGAGAGGTAAGGTGACTAAGGCTACATTATTTCTGTACTACCAACACTGCTTTAAATCCAAAAGACCTTACCACCAAAGCCACATGACACGATTATGATTTAAATCCCAATGACTCCCATGAAAAAAACACGGCATGCTTGTCACACGAATGCAGGAATGTATAAAAGGTCATTTTCCTCTCGTTAAACTTAACGTTTGTTTTTGTTCGACTTCTTTCTTCCACCCAATGCAGGTAGGCCCCGCATGACAGAGAGAGAAAGTGATCTGGGGCGGTGCCAAGAGGATTCTTTGACTGGTCAAAATGGATGGATACGGAGCTATACGATCTTCTAGTGGTCGTATAATCACCTCATCACGTATACGTTGTATCCTCGGCACTTGTTTTCTAGGGTTTGCACTCTTCACACTCTCTCTCCACTATATATATACACGCTGGAGCCTCAGTGCTTGTAGTTACTCTCTTCACACACTCTCACCCTCTCCAGATCTAAACAAGACTTCGTTGGCCTCTCTCTCTCTCCCCTCACTGCTGGTCAAAGAGCCGGAAGGATCCTTCCGCCGGGAAGGGAAGGAGGCTTAACGCTATCGCCGTCGGCGAGGGAGGGAATCCACTATCGGCACAACTATTCTCTTTCACCCAGCGGCGGTGCGGGAGGGCCTCCGACCCCTTCTTCCTCGCCACCGTACATAGTGTGGGCAGAACAGCCTCCGGTGGCCCACCGATCCACACCGCAAGAACCTTAAGGTATAATTTACTTATTGCACATGCATTGCTCTAGCTGTATGTGGGCTTTTTCAGCTTCTGCACTTGAATCTAGGTGTTGGATCAAATAGGAAAGTAGTGGGGAAAGTTGTATAGCATGAATCTAGGACGTGGTTCAAAGAGGAAAGGAATGGGGGGAAATAGCGGGGAAAGTTGTATAGCATGAATCTAGGACGTGGTTCAAAGAGGAAAGGAAGGGAGGAAAGTTGTGGGGAAAGTTGTATAGCATGAATCTAGGACGTGGTTCAAAGAGGAAAGGAATGGGGAAAGTTGTATAGCATGAATCTAGGACGTGATTAAAGAGGAAAGGAAGGGGGAAAGTACTAGTACAGACTGGCTATCCAACACCTACGTTGGTCTAAAAGGGAAAACAATGACAAACGCAGTACGCACATCTGTAACAAACTGATCTTTTTGTTTTTTGGGACAAGGCTATAGAGTTTGAGCAGGACTAGATTTGCTGCGCTCACATAGGGAAAGGTGTCCAAAGATAACAAAACTAGGACCAACACAAATATGCTCCTTGGTTGTTTGTTCTTTGTTGCAACAGACTGTGCATCACCCCTTCATACATCGGTAGATGCACATGGTGTTGGTGCGTCCACTGTCCCGTGCAACTCTTTAGCGGTTGTTAATCTAAGGCCCTGTTTGGTTAAAAAGTCCTAGGACTTTTTTTAGTCCAAACTAAAAAGTCCCTAGTCCCTACCTGCTTGGTAACAGGGACTAAACATGGACTAGAGGTTATTAAATGACATGCTAAAAGACCATGTTACCCCTAGTAATGCACTAATAGAGATAAGGTGCGATGCGGGGCAGGGGCAACTATTGGAAAAAGTCCCAAAAAGACTCTCCCTCGGGGTCTTCTTTTTTTAGTCCCAAATGCCCACTTTTAGTCCCTAAAAGTCCCTCATGTTTGGTTTAGATGGGACTGCATGTGACTTTTTTTAGTCCCTACACCAAAAAGTCCATGTAAACAAACACCCTCTAATAATGCCGTTGGAAAATTGATGCAATGCCACCGTTAAAAGCAAATTACATGTTTAACGAATTTTATTGTTAATATAATCTCTCTGTTAATATGATTCAATGCCACCATTTGAGAAATGCTATTGTCTTGCTTTATTTCCCATTTAGATAAGTTAGATGCTTCTTTTTGTTGGCTTCTGTGTCATCCACTGTTATTGACCACTAGTTGTTTCCTTTGCACCTCTGTGTAAACAGGGTTATCTACTTCACCTCATTGCTATTGTGACCTTTTGTTGCCTTTGCACAAAACACTTCTGTTTTAAGAGTGTTTTGTGCAGTTCAACTAAAATGTCACACCGACAATGTTGCTTGATTGCTTGATCTTAGTGGAACTGCACAAGAGGAGATCTTACTTCCTATCTGTGTTGGCAAATTTGGTTCAGATCTTCTTCTTGTGAGTTGTTTGAATTCCGCGTCATGAGAGGTCAGTACTAGCCTTATTTCACATGATAGTGCAATGTGCTTTCATATGTTGTGCTACTTGTATGGTAATGTTGCTTGATTTTAGTGAACTGCACAAATGGAGACAAGACTTCCAATCTGTATGTGCACCGTAATATCCCATTGAGGTAAGATAAGGATATTTCTGGCTGTTGGCTGTATTTTGCCACTTTCATCAGAAAATTAATGTTGTTATTTTGTGCTATACTTGTGCTCCCTAATTGACATGCCAAATCTTACATTGAAGGCGAAGCTTGTCTGTTATTGAACCAAGTGATGAAGGGGAAGAACAAGCAGAAGAAAAACAAAAATCTACTCCCAGTGTTGTAATGAAGCCTTTGGGCTGTGATGACACAAGTAATAATATTGTTTTGCATGTTAATTTATTGCTATGGTTGGAAAGAGCAATTGTTTTGCCACTGATTTGATGCCACTCTTAATGTAATATGTAATTATCTCTACTTGTGAAAATAGGGATCTTCTTTGAAGATACCATATATTTTAGTGGAACTGCAGAAGAAGATGTTGGAAACATTAAACTAACCAAGGAGTATATAGTAAGCATGGCAACCACAGTAGATAACAACAGATGGTTCCGGAGAAGTTCTTGATCTGTATGCTCTACACAATAAGCCTCCTGACAAAGGTTGGTACTCGCCCACGAATTTCATCCATATGATTGAGCTTTGTCATCTCTATTGGTGTTGTGCTAATGTTTAGATACTGTCATGAGAAAGTGGTATTGTCCTTGAGAAGTGCTTCATCTGTGATGTTTTAAATATTTCATTTCTTTTTTTTGAGCAAACAGGGATGCTAGCATTTAGTTGTCCTCTTGTCTTTGCACAACAGGATCATCCTCCTCTGAAGAAGAATATGGAGTACGTGAAGTGACTAGTTCCGATTATGCCAGGATGAAGAAGCCCTGTCTATCTTCTCATCAGAAGGAGCAGGTAAAGGATGATTACATTACTTCCCACAAGACCAAACTAACTTTAGCTCAGAAGGACTGACAGATCTCCATCTTTTTTATGTGATGTGCAAGTACAACGTTGTTCTAGGATTCTTTCCGGTGAGTTCCATTTTTTTGGAAGTGTTCTTTACATGGACCATGTAGGTGCCTGTTTAAACTGTCAATTCATGGTACAGTTTGCTTTGTACTCAGCACTTCTTTGTATTTGTGCAAACAGGGGTGCCTAGCTTGATTTCAATGGGAAATGCACAAAATTTTCATGAATACATTGAATCATTCATTTCCACCACAAGAAACGAGGTGCCGATATGTTCAAGGCACTGCAACACATAAAGGCGAAATAGTACAAGCTACGCGCAAATTTGGTTGATTTTGGTGGAACTGCACAAAAAGAATAGCTGGTTTATTCAGCACGAGGTGCCATGTCAATGTCTGAACTGATGGCAAACCCTTCCCATTCCACAATCGTAGGCATTTGATATTGTGGAATGGGAAAACCCTGTCAAAGTTTGCTCATTGATGTATGCAAAACAACACGCATTTGACATTTTGAATGGGAGAACCTTGTCAAATTTTGCTCACTGATGTTAGCAAGAAGACATGCGTTTGATATTTTCAAATGGGACGCCCTTTGCTGTCAGCAACATCGATCGATTTTTAATTATCCTTTAGTTGTGAAGTAAATATTGGCTCTGACATGTGAATCGCTGAGATGCATAATCATCGATTGTTTTGAATGTTCTCTATGAATTTCCGAACTGTGTGTGTTTGATTGCAATGTACAGGAACGCTAAAAAGCTGCTCAAACTCTTTGTACTCCCTCTGTTCCTTTTTACTTCGCATATTAGATTTCTTTCAAGTCGGTTGATTTTACATTGTGAATGTTCATGCTTTTTTCTATAAGATTGGTCAAAATAGAGATACTTTGACTGCACACTAAAAAGGACCGGAGGGAGTACATGTGAAACTGCTGCAAATGAGGTGATCACCCTGGGAATAATGCTAGTACATATTGTTTTGCATGTTCATCCAATGCCAGTGATACAATAATTCAAACTAATCGAACTAAATTCATTCATACACGGTTGGATTTCATATAAATATGCTGGATTTCATTACATCTCATACATTCTTCAACTAAAAAGGGGTGCACTGGAGGTATACGTAATTAACCGAAGCTACCCACCTGTGTCCGGCTAAGCCGAACAAAAGCTTCTTCTCCGATGGTGAGCTTGATGACTTAAATGTAGGTGCGATTGCGTAACTAACATGTGGCCCGGATGCTGTTGGGCCCGTGTCGATGACCCAACTGCACCGGCAGATAAATGGCGAAGCAGCGTCCTTCTCCAACATAGCTCTCCGACTCCACGTCGGTGCCAAGAAGCTAATGGGTCGTGAATGGTCAACCCGCCTAGCTTGGCTTCAACCGGAGGGTAGCAGCGGTGGCCTTACTTGGACCCGAGCGGCGGCAATCTACTGTGTTCTACTCTTCCTTGTTTTCTGTGTGGCGCGGCCTCATTGTCAGCGGGGCGGGGCCTCGACGGAACCGGCGATGTCCTCTGTCTCGTTGTCAGCGGGATGGCGCCTCGGTGGAGCGGGGGAAATCCTCCCCTTATTGCTGGCAGGATGGGGCCTCGACTGAGCCGATGATGTCCTCTACCTCGTTGTTGGCGGGGCGGGGCCTCGGCGGAGCCGGCGATGCCCTCTGCCTCGTTGTTAGTGCGGCGGGTCCTTTACGGAGAAGGGCCTCGCCGAAGCCAGCGAAATCCTTTGCCTCGGTGCCGGTGGGGCGGGGCATCAGCAGAGCCGGCGGTGTCCTCTGCCTCGTTGTTGTCACCGCGGGGCCTCAGCGGAGCAGGGCCTCGTTGACGCCAGCGGAGTGGGGACTCTTCGGATCGGGCATTGTCATTTGCCTCGTCCTCGATCTTGCCAAACAGTGCCTCGCCCGCTTCATCGCCCTCTTTGTAGGCGGCCGCAGCCTCCGCCACCGCATGTCGTACCGCCAGCGCTCGAAGTAGCCCTCACGGGCGGAGCGGTACGAGTCAAGCAGCGCCTCCTGCTCCGCCCGCTCCACCGCAATCTGCTCCTCCGCCTGCAGGTGCTCCTGGAGGAGATGGTGGTTGTAGGCGGCATTGGCCTGCGCCTCCTGGAACTGCTCCTTAAGCTTCTGCTTCACCGTGTCCATGTATTGGGCACGAGCCTCGCCGATGGTCATGGTGCAATACACCGGCGAGGATGGCGAAGAGGAGGGGGTTGGCGCCGGATCATCAACTACCATGTTCTCTATTGGGAGATCATCGTCCTCCGGCCGCCTGCCGACCATTACCATCTCCTTGTGGTTCGTCATCCGCCCGTCCCGAAGAGCGCTGGAGCGCGAGGAAGCCATGGTGGGGAGTAGTGGTGTGGACAGGAGAAAGGAACGGAGGCGGATGACTGCGGCTATGGCTGGCGCAAGAGTTTATATAGCAATGGTGGGCGGCGGAGGGACAGACATGTGGCGCCGGAGTAGCCGCCTCGGCAACCGCGTATCATTAATGTGGGCGGCAGACGGACGGACGGACGACACTTGTGTCGTTTGAAAGGCGAACAATCGCCGCACCGAAGCGGGCGGCGCTTCGCTTTCGGGTAGAAAGCACACGCAGCGTAGGGAGGCATTCGGTGGGCGAGGCGGTCGAACTCTGCTTGGCGGGGTCGGTCCGGCAACCGAACATGCTGGCTCGCCAGCAAGCTCGCCGAGCTGAGCGACGACAATCAGACTATGGACGTAGCTTCCGACCAGGAGTCGGCGCCACTTTCCAAGCCGGTTCATGTTGTGTTCACCATAGAGCAGGTGCAGCCGCACTTCGACGCCGTAATGGTGGAAGAGCTACCAGCGCAGGAGGACCTGTGCTGCAACCTCCGCCTCCTCAACGAGCACCGGTGAACAAGCGAACGACAATGCTGTCACGGACATGTGGCCTTATGATCCTGGCTTCCCAAATGAGCAGCGGGCGCTGTATCAGCCCATCCGTAGGGCCCGCGAGGCTCTCTCCGTCGTCCTTCGAGTTGTTGCGCTCGCCGTGGCACCGCCGTCTCGCGTTGTCAACATGGTCAACGGACAAGAGGAATGAGGAGATGACTTTACCTGGAGAGGATGATAGTGGGGACCCACCAGGGCCATGGCCGCACGTACGCAAGTGCCTCCTTATTATATACAACTTTTTTTTGCTTCCTCCTGGTTTCCTGACATCACGGTCCCACACCATTGTAGATCTATGTAGTCAATAAACTAGAGAATTGCACAAGGAGCGGCCGACAGCTGGGACCAAGCAGCTCGAGAAGTATTTGTGTTTTTGAGGTGTGAGCACTGCAGAGTTTTTCTTGAGCGATGTTTTAGTTGTTGTTCAGACGAGAGCAGGGTATTAACTGGGCGGGCTGTGGCCCGTCTAGCCCAGTCCAGATATCCAACCTAGATATTAATGTTTTTCAAGCTGAAAATGGCTAGCCCAGCTATACTTTTTTTGAGGAATACCCAGGCAAGGTCAACTTGTTATTCTTCGCCCCGCCGGGCTGCAAATCTTTCCTAGGAGGGATGCATTAGGCTTAACAAGAAAATTAGCTTTGAAAGCACAAGTGCTCCCTGGGTGATTTTGGTAATTAATGTCAACATATTTCTTGTTGGACTAATGTTTTCATCTAGTATGCTTCAGATAAGTTCAACAATGTAGTGGCATGGACTAGAGGATGTGGAACTCCTTCATGATGATAAGGACAAAGGATTGGCTCAAGCTCAAAGCTCAGGACTCTACATTTTCTATTTTAGTGATCCAAGATCACATTGAGTCTATAGGAAAACCAATACTATTAAGAGGGGATGAGGTGTTGCTTAATGGCTTGCTTGCTCAAAGTGCTTAGTGATATGCTCCAAAACCCTCAACCACTTTCTCATATCCACATATGTCCCAAAACCGAAAGTCAAACTCGGTCCCACCGAAACTTTTCATCCGGCACCACCGAGTTCTCTTGACATAGCCACTGCCAGAAATCCTAATCAATTCGGTCTCACCAATGGGATCTCGGTCTCACCGAGATGGGCTTGCAAACTCTCTGTTGCCTATTGCATTAATTTCGGTCTCAACGAAATATGAAATCGGTACCATCGAGTCTGCTTGGCCAACCCTCTGTTTTGCATATTACCCAAATCGGTCCCACCGAGTTTGTGTAATCGGTCAAACCGAGATGAGGCTTTACCCTAACCCTAGCACATCGGTCCCACCGAGTTGATCTTGTCGGTCCCACCGAAAATCCTAACGTTCATATTTTGAACTAAGTCGGCCTGACCGAGTTTTCTGATTCGGTCCCACCGAGTTTGGTGATTTGTGTGTAATGGCTAGATTTTGTGTGGAGGCTATATATACCCCTCCACCCACTCTTCATTCGTGGAGAGAGCCATCAGAACATGCCTAAACTTCCAACATACATTTTCTAAGAGAGAACTACCTACACTTGTGTTGAGACCAAGATATTCCATTCCAACCACATAAATCTTGATCTCTAGCCTTCCCCAAGTTGATTTCCAGTCAAATCATATTTCTACCAAATCCAATCCTGTGAGAGAGAGCTGAGTGTTGGGGAGACTATCATTTGAAGCACAAGAGCAAGGAGTTCATCATCAACACGCCATCTATTACCTTTTGGAGAGTGGTGTCTCCTAGATTGGTTAGGTGTCACTTGGGAGCCTCCGTAAAAATTGTGGAGTTGAACTAAGGAGTTTGTACGGGCAAGGAGATCGCCTACTTCGTGAAGATCTACCCTAGTGAGGCAAGTACTTCGTGGACGATGGCCATGATGGGATAGACAAGGTTGCTTCTTCGTGGACCCTTCGTGGGTGGAGCCCTCCGTGGACTTGCGCAACCGTTACCCTTCGTGGGTTGAAGTCTCCATCAACGTGGATGTACGATAGCGCCACCTATCGGAACCACTGATAAAAAATCTCCGTGTCTCCAATTGCATTTGCACACTTCAATCCCATCCCTTTACATTCTTGCAACTTGCATGATTTACTTTCCGCTGCTCATATACTCTTGTCATGCTAGCTTGATATGTATTGTGAGTGTTTGAACTTGTGTTAAAACTCCACTTCAACTTAAAGAATATAAAACTGCAACTTTTCTTGTCTATTCACCCCCCTCTAGACACCTCTTCTCGATCCTTCCAGGCTTCAAGAAATAATAAATGGGATGTAATTATAAAAACTGGGCAGTAACTATTAAAAAATGCACCAAACACGTAATTAGTTTATAAAATATTATTTTTGGATTTTGAAAATTTCAATTTCATAAATATTTCGTCTGATTTTTATGTAATTGAAATTCATATTGAAATTGTATTTAATCTGACTAGGAATTTTGGAATAAAATATTTCGGATCCCTTCAAAATGTGGGAAATTTTATTGAATTCTATTTTGAACGGTTGGTTGAAATTATTAATCGTTGTCCTAGCTAGAAAATGGGTTGTACTTTTAACAAACTGTAAATATGTTGTAGTAAGTTCCATTAGAATTCAAAAATGGGTTGTATATTCTTACAAATCGCAAATGGCTATAAGTTCTCTGCCACACACTTGTGTGCCTACTAAGTTGACGCGTCCCCTAAAAAAAGTAAGTTGACGCGTATGCAAGGCTTTGTCAACTTATAGTCAACACACGGTTCTAGCATCAGTGGCCGTTGGATGTAGCGATCCGACCTCAAACGGTCAAATCTCTGTGCACAAGTGTCATCCCTCGATCGGTAATGCTGACACACACGGTACTTGAAGGATTTGTAACAGAGTGCAATCACACACTTATTACATTGAATGTCTCAAAAGAGAACTTATTACATTAATATGGCTGAAGGCCATCTAAATAAGATAACTGCGGAAGCATCGAAGGTAAATGAGTCCATCAACTCCAACGGCATAGCTGAGTGCACGACAACGACCTAGCGCACCTTACTCTTCGTCTGAAAAGTCTGCGACATAATACGTTGCAGCCCGAAAGGGTCAGCACATGGAATATGCTGGCAAAATAACACTGTAGAGCAATGAACAAGATAAATGCTAACACTACATGCATATATGGCCGGTGGAGGCTCTATGGTTATCATATTTTTGCGTAAAGCCAATTTTTCCCTACAGCAAAGGAATATATTTTATTTAACTAACAAGTTGGTTGATAAATATTGAGAAGGTTCCTCCAACTCAATCCTAATTAAATAATGTTAATAACCCAACAAATTATTTAGGAGTGATGAGATCAAATCAATAATTCAAGAACCACATACTCATGATGTTCATAACCAGGGACACGACTAACCATGATTAGTTTGTACACTCTACAGGCACACTTTTCCCCACAAGACTCGATCTCCTCCGTTTGATTTCTCGCACTACATGGTGTTTGAGAAACGGATGACTGAGACACAGTCTCTCATAAGCATTAACTCTTTACTCTGGGTAGATAGTACCACCTACATCCCCTACATCTGCTAGCCTACCACTGAAAGAGGTCACACGACATACTCAACTATGCCAGAGCCCATAATGGCTTGTGGCTGCACACGGAAGTTTCTAGCATGAATAATCTTATGATCACTTTGAGCCTGGGTGGCGAACCATAGGATAATCACACGGGTACTCCGGAATATCCCAGGACAGCGCTGGATTGCTCAGTTGCCCAGACAACCATTGGGTGCTCCAGGGTGCCTCAACCAATCCACCCAGATGTGTATTAAAGTATCCACCTTAAGTTAACCATTAATTAACAACTCTCACATCTGTCATGGATACACTCAACCAATCCACGTCTATGAGCATAGCATAGCAGTATAAGCATGACGTAGAACTAACTCCCAAGGTTTATAATAAAGGATAATATGTTCTACCTCATCAACTACTTCCCAAAACCCACAAGTTAAGCAGATCGTACTCATGCAATGTTTGAGGGTTGAAACTAATGCATAAAAACTGGGTATTAAAGGGATATGATCAAAGTATTACTTGCCTTGCTGATGATCTGCAAACCCTAGAGACTCGTAGTAGGACGCTTCGCACTCCGGAAATTCTACCGCAAACAAACAATATCATACATAAGCACTCAAGCATAGATGCAAGGGTAAAACTCAGATAAAAAGACCCAAATTGAAAGTTCAACTGAAGTGCTTCGATCTGCAAAAAGGATCAATCAAATTGGAGCTACAAAACTCAAACTACGATCAAAAGAAGTTCGAAATCAAATCTGCTTGAAACCAAATTTTAAATTTTCAAAATCATGTTCAAGTTATTTAACTAGAAAGAGGGGTTCGAGACGAAGATTTTGGTGTTGGTTTCACTGGATTTGGATGAACGGTTAAAAAGTGCGGGGTTTTGAAGATAAGGGGCTAATCTGTGATAAAAATAATAGCGGATAAGTCCCTGGCCAAAAATAAAAAAAGACTAACGAGCGAACGTTCGCTATCAGGGACGAACGGACGAACGCGTTCGCGAACAGAGGCGTTCGGGTGAACGTTCGCTAAATAGATCCGATCGAGAAAAACAGAGAAAACCGAGAAAAAACCGAAGCGAACCGGCGAGCTGGAGCGGTTTTTATACCGATCAATGGGCAGCGGGTCAACGGCGGCAGGGGCGGTTCCGGTGCGGGCGGCGAATGGCGTGGCGGGCGAGCCTCGGCAATGGCGTGAGCGGGCGGCGGCCGACGAGCGGCGGCGCTTAGCTGGCGCGCGGCAAGCGGCGTGGCGATGGCAAAAGTGGTGGCTGTGGCTGCCGTGGCGGGGTGGTGAGAGGCGGCGGGGGCGGGCGCTATTTATGGGGGCGAGGCGGCGGCTTGGCTTGGGGAGGGGGCCGGCCCCGGGCGGAGTCCGGCTCGGACTCCCCCTCGGCGTCTGTGCCGAGCACGACGGCGCGGGATGCTGGGCCGCGACCTGCTCTACTGGGCCTTTGGCCCAGTCGGGCGATAATTTTTTTAAATAAATTCCGCCGAAGAAAAATCCTAATAAAATAAAAAACAAATTCCAAAAATGCCAAAAACAATTTTCGAATGATTAGAACAAAGTGAACATTTTTCTGGCCTAATAATGAGATTTGAAAAATGCATATTTTTCTAATTCGAATAAAATCTCAAATAAAATCCAAATAGAATTTATATTTGATTTTAAAAAATTTCCTCCAATATTTCTCTCTCTTTGAAGAAGTCATATTATCTTCTCTCTTTTATTTTTAATATTGGAAATATTTGGAGAGAAAATATTAAAACCAAATTGATCCTCTTTTCAAATTTGAGAAAATTCAAATATGAAAATTTATGAAATCTCCAACTCTCTCCGTGGGTCCTTGAGTTGCTTAAGATTTCTAGGATCACAACCAAAATGCAAATAAAATATGATATGCATATGATTACCTATGTGTAATATCCAAATTGAAAATTGGGATGTTACAAACCTACCCCACTTAAGATGAATCTCGCCCTTGAGATTCGGGTTGGCTAGAAAATAGGTGTGGGTGGTCTTTCCGTAGGTCTTATTCTCGTTCCCAGGTGGCTTCATCCTCGGTATGGTGGCTCCACTGAACTTTGCAAAACTTGATAACCTTACTGCGTGTAACTCGGCTGGCAAACTCGAGAATCTTGACGGGTTTCTCCTCGTAGGTTAGGTCACTGTCCAACTGAATTGCTTCCAGGGGCATTGTATCTCTTAGAGGGATATCGGCCATCTCTGCATGGCACTTCTTCAACTGGGAAACGTGAAACACATCATGAACTCCTGACAATCCTTCGGGTAACTCCAACTTGTAGGCCACTTCTCCCATACGCTCCAAAACTCGGTATGGTCCTACAAATGTCGGGGCTAAGTTTCCCTTAACTCCAAATCGTTTAACTCCTCGGAGTGGTGACACAAGTAGATATGCTCTGTCTCCGATCTCGTAGACTACCTCCTTGCGTTTGGACTGTGCATAACTTTTCTGCCTGGACTGAGCTACCTTTTAATCTGTCGCGAATCAACTTAACCTTCTCTTCGGACTCCTTGATCAGATCTGGTCCAAACAACTGACAGTCTCCAACTTCATCCCACATTAACAGTGTCCTGCACCTTCTTCCATACAATGCTTCGAAAGGTGCCATCTTCAAACTAGCCTGGTAACTGTTGTTGTATGAGAACTCTGCGTAGGGTAAATTTTCATCCCAACTGGATCCATAATCTAATGCACAAGCTCTCAACATGTCCTCCAAAATCTGATTGACTCTCTCGGTCTGTCCATCTGTCTGTGGATGAAAAGTTGTACTAAACTCTAGCCTGGTACCCAAAGTTTGGTGCAACTGATTCCAAAACTTTGAGATAAACTGTGTTCCCTCTATCTGATACGATGGTCCTCGGAACTTCACGTAGACATACAATCCTGGTCATATATATCTTGGCCAACTTCGCACTCGTATAAGTGGTTTTCACTGGGATAAAGTGAGCCACTTTGGTCAAGCGATCGACTACTACCCAGATAGAATCATATCCCGATCGGGTCCTGGGTAATCCGGTGATAAAATCCATGCCAAGCTTGTCCTACTTCCATTCAGGTATCGACATAGGCTGTAGTAATCATGCTGTCTTCTGATATTCTGCCTTCACTCTCTGACATACATCACATACGGCTACATACTCGGCAATATCCTTCTTCATACCTTTCCACCAGAAATGCTCCTTTAAATCCAAATACATCTTGGTGTTTCTGGGTTGAATCGAGTATGGCGAGTCATGAGCTTCGTGAAGTATTAACTTCCATACATCCTTTTGTGGCTCTCTATCTCCTACTGCTTTCCCTCAATCATAAGAGCCCTGTCTACCAAGTCCTGGTAGTTAGCAAATGTTGCTACCATCAACTGCATACTCAGCTCATCATTCAGCCCTTCCATAAACTTCTCCTGCTTCGCGGCATCTGTGGCCACATCATCCGGAGCATAGCATGCTAACTTACTGAACGCATCCACATACTGCCCCACAGTACGATTTCCCTGGCGTAAGTTGCGAAAACTCATGCTTCTCCATGCTCATAGCTCCAGTTGAGACATGGGCGGTACGGAAGGCTTGCTGAAACTGATCCCAAGTGACATTGTCTATGGGGAAAGTGGTGGTGTAGTTCTCCCACCATGAGGCTGCGGGTCCATCCAGTTGATGTGCGGCAAAGCGCACCTTCTCAGCATCTGTGCAACCTGCGGTGGTCAGCTCCCTTCCAATTCTACGGAGCCAATCATCAGCAACAATATTCTCGGTGCTACTGGAAAACACCGGCGGATTCAACCTCAAAACGAGCTAAGTTTTCAACTGGAGGTGGTGGCGGCGGGTTGTTGTTGTTGTTGCCTTGGTTTTGGACTAGTAGCTGCATCAAGGCATTGTGTTGTTGGATCAACTGAGTGAGCTCCGGTGGGAAGGCAAATCCAGTGTCACGTCTCGAAGGCATCTGATGGGTTTAGAGGGGAGAGATTAGAATAGAGTGAGGTCTAAGGAGAAATCACTACCCATATGCACAGGAGACAAACACATAATCATATCATATCACTCAATTCAAACAAGGGCATAAAAATGATCTAACTACCGCTACAAAATACTCGGACTACTACTATATACATTGGGGGAATTCTACTGATAATATGGTGGTCGGCTAGAAATTTTGATCGGTGGAAGACTCCACGATATCCGCTCCAGCTTCGTCTTCGTAATCATCATCACTGCTGTCGGGGTCGGAGTCGGTGTCGTCAATGATGATGTAGTCCTCGGGGTGGTCGTCATCTCCTGGGGCGGGGTCTCCCATGGATACTCCTAGCTTCTTCTTTAGGTCTTCATTCTTCTCCAGTAACACTACAATTTCCTCCTCATATCCATCGCGTGTAGACTTGAGTTCCTCTTCAAGCTCCATGTTCCTGGTCATCACCTTCTTTAGACCTATCATGCTGGCGCACATTTGGTTCTCCTGGCGGCGAATGTGTTGTTTAACTCCTGGATAAAGGCTGCAACGGACTTGTCCCTCCTGGTGTTGATCATCTCCCATTGCTCATCTCGGCGCCCACATATCTGGTAGATGGTGTCCTTAAGTTCCTTGTTGTAGACATCGTCGATGCATCCCATGGCGATGTAGCTACCATGCTCTTTCCTAGACTCCAGGTTGGTGCATCAAAGGAAAACTCTATGGGTTCAGTAACTGGCGTGAATGTCCTTCCTGGAACATGAACTCGAATCATCCAACGATCCTCTTCTGGTAAAGTGGCGATGTAGGTCCCGGTGAAGCTTGGTATTCCGATGTTCAGGTACCTAGTGACTTCCTTCAAGTGCCGTCTAAAGGATGTGTCTTCATCCGGTTGAGCAAACTTGTGCCTTGGGTCCGCCATCTATAGAGTGGAAAATGGAGAGGAGTCAGAAATGAGTAGAGAAGAGTGACCCATGGTTTATCTTAGTGGTCGCGTCCTACAGTTAGTGTGTGCTCCAATACCATCTTGTAGCGATCCGACCTCAAACGGTCAAATCTCTATGCATAAGTGTCATCCCTGGATCGGTAATGCTGACACACACAGTACTTGAAGGATTAATAACAGAGTGCAATCACACACTTATTACATCGAATGTCTCAAAAGAGAACTTAGTACATTAATATAGTTGAAGGCCATCTAAATAAGATAACTGCGGAAGCATCGAAGGTAAATGAGTCCATCAACTCCAATGACATAGCTGAGTGCACGACAACGACCTAGCGCACCTTACTCTTCGTCTGAAAAGTCTGCAACATAATACGTTGCAGCCCGAAACGGGTCAGCACATGGAATATGCTGGCAAAATAACAATGTAGAGCAATGAACAAGATAAATGCTAACACTACATGCATATATGGCCGGTGGAGGCTCTATGGTTATCATATTTTTGCGTAAAGACAATTTTTCCCTACAGCAAAGGAATATATTTTATTTAACTAACAAGTTGGTTGATAAATATTGAGAAGGTTCCTCCAACTCAATCCCAATTAAACAATATTAATAACCCAACAAATTATTAGGAGTGATGAGATCAAATCAATAATTCAAGAACCAGATACTCAAGATGTCCATAACCGAGGACACGGCTAACCATGATTAGTTTGTACACTCTGCAGAGGTTTGCGCACTTTTCCCCACAAGACTCGATCTCCTCCATTTGATTTCTCGCACTACATGGTGTTTGAGAAAAGGATAACCGAGACACAGTCTCTCATAAGCATTAACTCTTTACTCTGTGTAGACAGTACCACCTACATCCCCTACATCTGCTAGCCTACCACTAAAAGAGGTCACACGACATACTCAACTATGCCAGAGCCCATAATGGCTTGTGGATGCACACGGAAGTTTCTAGCATGAATAATCTTATGATCCCTTTGAGCCTGGGTGGCGAACCATGGGATAATCACACGGGTACTCCGGAATATCCCAGGACAGCGCTAGATTACTCCAGGTGCCCAGACAACCACTGGGTGCTCCAGGGTGCCTCAACCAATCCACCTAGATGTGTATTAAAGTAGCCACCTTAAGTTAACCATTAATTAACAACTCTCACATCTGTCATGGATACACTGAACCAATCCACGTCTACGAGCATAGCATAGCAGTATAAGCATGATGTAGAAGTAACTCCCGAGGTTTATAATAAAGGACAATAGGTTCTACCTCATCAACTACTTCCCAAAACCCACAAGTTAAGCAGATCCTACTCATGCAATGTTTGAGGGTTGAAACTAATGCATAAAAACTGGGTATTAAAGGGATATGATCAAAGTGTTACTTGCCTTGCTGACGATCTGCAAACCCTAGAGACTCATAGTAGCACGCTTCGCACTCCGGAAATTCTATCGCAAACAAACAATAGCATACATAAGCACTCAAGCATAGACACAAGGGTAAAACTCGGATAAAAAGATCCAAACCGAAAGTTCAACTGAAGTGCTTCGATTTGCAAAAAGAATCAATCAAACCGGAGCTACGAAACTCAAACTACGATCAAAAGAAGTTTGAAATCAAATCTGCTTGAAACCAAATTTTAAATTTTCAAAATCATATTCAAGTTAATTAACTGGAAAGAGGGGTTCGAGACGAAGATTTTGGGTTGGTTTCACTGGATTTGGACGAACGCTTAAAAAGTTGCGGGGTTTTTAAGATCAGGGGCTAATCTATGATAAAAATAATCACGGATAGGTCCCTGGCCGAAAACAAAAAGGAAAGGACTAACGAACGAACATTCCCTATCAGGGACGAACGGACGAACACGTTCGTGAACAGAGACGTTCGGGTGAACGTTCGCTAAATAGATTCGATCGAGAAAAACCAAGAAAATCGAGCAAAAACCGAAGCGAACCGGCGAACCGGAGCGGTTTTTTATATCGGTCAATGGGCGGAGGGTCAACGGCGGCGGCGGCGGTTCCGGGATCCAACATGGAGGCGAATGGCGTATGGGCTCGAAAGCTCCTAAGGCATGAAGCGGCGGCGCATGGCAAGCGGCAGGGCGGCGGGCGGCTTGGGCGGTGGTCATGTATGGATGGTGAGAGGCAGCGGGGGAGGGCGTTATTTAAGGGGGCGGGGCGGCGGCTTGGCTTGGGGAGGGGGCCGGCCGTGGTGGAGTCCGACTCAGACTCCCACTCGGCGTTCGTGCCGTGGACGGTGGCGCGCGGGAGGAAGGCGGCGCGGGAGGCTGGGCCGCGACCTGCTCGGCTGGGCCTTTGGCCCCGTCACGTGAGAATATTTTTTTAAAATAAATTCCATCGAAGAAAAATCCTAATAAATTATAAAAAAGATCTAAAAATAACAAAAACAATTTTCACCATCTAAATAAAATATTTAGAACAAAGTGAACATTTTTATGGCCTAATAATGAGATTTGAAAAATGCATATTTTTCTAATTCGAATAAAATCTCAAATAAAATCCAAATATAATTTATATTTGATTTTAAAATTTTCCTCCAATATTTCTCTCTCTTTGAAGAAGTCATATTATCTTCTCTCTTTTATTTTTAATATTGGAAATATTTGGAGAGAAAAATATTAAAACCAACTTGATCCTCTTTTCAAATTTGAGAAAATTTAAATATGAAAATTTGTGAAATCTCCAACTCTCTCTGTGGATCATTGAGTTGCTTAAGATTTCTAGGATCATTACCAAAATGCAAATAAAATATGATATGCATATGATGACCTATGTATAACCTCCATATTGAAAATTGGGATGTTACATTGCATGTCCATCCAACGGATGTCGTGCTTCTTCTTCAATCTCAGATATTCTAGCTTCAGTCGCCCAAAAAATGATTCCTCGCCCTGACATCTGGGGAGCATCGTTCCGGAGGCTGACCTATGGGCCTACTAAGTTGACGCATACCAAGGGCTTTATCAACTTAGTCAATATAAACGATTCTAACTGTAGTGACCGTACGATGTCCATCCAACGGCCGTCGTGCTTCTTCAACCTCTGGTCTTCTTGCTCCAGCCGCCCAAAGCAGCGCCGATCGTGCCGCCTGCTCTTGCCTCCCATGGCCAGCTATGCTGCCGCGGAGGCCTCACCGCCATCTACTACTCCCACCGCTGGCAGGCCATCCCTCTACTCACCCACACCCCCCTGTTATTCTGCGGCGATGGACACCTCACATTGCAGCCGAACCAGTGAACCCTCGTACTCCTCTCCGCATGGGCATCCACTTCCGCGTCTTTCCTGGCTCCACGTCGTCCCCTTACTAGGCCTTGTCGTCGTCCACCGCCTTGGTGCTCTCGGCCCGGCGTGGTCAATGTGGTCAACAAACGACTTCCATCGGAAGAGTACTGTACATGGAGAGGCTAAAAGCTGGGTCCACGGCCGTAGCAAGGAAGTGCCTCCTTATTACGCGCAAAATAATGATTCCTCCACCTGACAACAGGGACCCACCGGACGGGCTACCGTATTTCGCAGAAAAACATTTCCCCCTTGACTGCTGGGACCAACCAGCTACATCTTCGCACGCAAGGAAGTGCGTCCATATTACGGGCAAAAAAATATGATTCGCCCCCTGACTGTTGGGACCCACCAGCTACATCTTCGCACGCAAGGAACTACCTGACAGTCGGGACCCGCTTGGTCGAAGCATACGTATCGTTCTCATTCTAGTCGCGAACGTGTATGTACATACGATCGTTCTGTCTGCAGGCTACAATGATGAACCGTGGCCGCGTAAGGAAGGGCACGTGTTACAGTAGAGGTGCACACGTAGCATGTCACGCAGTCCCGTTAATATCGTGTAAACGTACGTACAGCGGCCAGGGTGCAAGAAAGAAAATATGGCCACGTATGTACATACGTGTGGGGTCTCGAACGCCTACTCGCGCATACGTATGGCCAGGGCTCGTGTACGTGGCTGGGTCGAAACGGAGAAACTGCATCGTCGTCGTGTTCATCGGGAGCCAACCGGCTTGGACGGAATAGCCGAACGAAATGAGGCCTGGTGTACCGCAAAAACAGAGGAAATGGCCTTGTGTTCGACCGGCCACGGTCGAAACGAGATCCTATTCATCGGGAGGGGTCTGGCGTACTGCAAGACGGAGGAAACAAACTTCTCTTGGACCTCCTACGATAGAAATGGGGTCTTGTTGATCTGGAGGGGTGTGGTGTTGCGCAAAACGGAGGAAACGGACTTGTGTTGGAGCGCTACGGTCGAAACGGGGGTCCTGTTCATTGGGAGGGGTGTGGCGTACCGCAAAACGAGACTCCACTAGATATTGTTCATCTCCACCGTCGACCTCCTCCGGCCTCCACGGCCATCGCTCATCCACCGTCGACCTCCTCCAGCCTCCACCTACGACTGTTCATCCACGGGCTCCTGTTAGTCCAGCCTCCACCGCTCCTCCACCGGCTACTGTTCAACCAGTCCTCTCCACGGGGTCCAGTTCAACCACCCACCGGGAACTGTTTATCCAACCCCCCCCCCCCCCCAAAAAAAACGCTCATTGTTCATCAAGGGAAGGAGGCAGCAGTGTTCGATCAACTTCAGTTAGTAGTAGTAGCGAAGGAATCACTCGGGTTCAGTTAACAGCAAGAGATCGATCGCTCGGGTTCAGTAACGTAGCTAGGGCAATCGTTCGGGTTCAGTTCGAGCCTAACGCCTCGCTCGGGTCCAGTTAGAGCACAACGCCTTGCACACACGCGCGTACGTGTACGAGAGAAACGCGCATTGCTCGGCCCCCGACCGTAACCGGAAACTCCCTGATATTTTCCTCGCTCTTGCTTCTACCACGGTTTTTTCCGTCATGGACAGCCCAAAGAATGTCATGCAGCTGCGTCTCCGGCCCGCCTAGGACGAAAAGCCCATTTTCTGTCATGATTTTTTGTCATACAAGTAGGATCCCACCACATCTATGATGATAACGGGTTTTGTCACAATTATCGTCATAGAAGTGTCATAAGCATGACAGAAAAAATTTCGTTCGGCCCAAAATGTCACGGATGTGTCTTATTTTTTGTAGTGTCTTTTGGGCCAGTCGCTCCTCGAGTTCCACGGGAAGCGTAGCCAGGCTTAGGCTGCGATGCTCTGGAGTGGGGGATGTGGATCTGTCGGAAAGGGGGCGTTTGGCAGGCGTCATCTAAGAAATTCAGTGCGGCCTAGGTATGGAGATCGGTGGGTAAGCTGCACGGGCAAACCGGCAAATGTTGAAAATGGAGGCCTTGCAGTGGCGGGGACCTTGCTAGGGTTTTGAGCGAGTGTGTGTGTGTGTGTGTGTGTGTGTGTATGTGTGTGCGCGCGCGCGTGCCCGAGGAGGTTTTGGTGTGTGTGTGTGTGTGTGTGTGTGTTTGGAGGGGGCGGGGGATGGGGGTGTGTTTGAGGAAATGACGCGGGTACTGAAATTTTTACTACGCGGGAGTCAAACACGGGAGTGAAATGTCGGGGCTATTGAAAATTTTGATGATGGTGCATCGCACACGGTCCGGATGTAACAACCGTGTGTTATGAAACAGAAAAACCCTCGAGGCGGGCAGATATTTTTGAGGTATGCAGGCAGGATTGGTAACAAGAAACATCACACACGATCGAAACACAATAACTGTGTGTTATCAAACAGAAAAAAGCTGCATGCGGGTAGATATTTTTAAGAGGGGAAGCCTTGTGCCCTCGTGGAGCCCAATGTACTATGCGGATGTGTGCGTGACAGGGGCACCGGCGTGGCACACTGTTAGTTTGAGTGAACCTTGTCTGTTGCGTCATCTGACTTGTCTAATGTTCATAAATTTGGCGAAAAATGACACGGGAGAGGGTCAGAACACGAACACGCTTGCATGTGGACCAAATTTATGTATGAAAAGGGTGGTTTGATGTTCAAATACAAAATGCAACTTCGATGTAGCACCTATCTTGCTATGAATGCATGCCCTCCCCCCCCCCCCCCCACAACCGAGGTTCGCCTAGCAAAGTGCGAAGTAGCTAGCAGCCCCCCCTCGTGTCGACATGAAGGGAATCCTAAGCTATGAATGCATGCCCCCCTCGTGTCGGCACGAATTGTATCCTAAGCTATGAATGCATGCCTCCAACCGAGGTTCACCTAGCAAAGTGCGAAGTAGCAGCCCCTCCCCCACACACACACACTTTCAGTCAGTGGGCCAGAGAGGCGTCTCACCAAGATGGATCGTAAAACGGACCAAGAACAATCCACCTTCGTGGTACAACCTCTCTCTTGTTGTTGGTCAAAGTGATGGCCGTCCATGCGACCCGGAGATGGGCTAGCTCGCCAATAATCACGCAAGTGGCTAGTACCCGAAGACAACCACTGCATGCGTGTGGCCCAAACATATATATGTATGGAGAGGTGTGTTTTTAAATACACAATGGAACAACTTTGTTGTGGCACCGTGATTTTGAACTAGAAATCCCCACACCGAGTGAGGGTTATTAGGTTGACGTTGCATATGTATGTTACACCACACTTCAAGCCGACAACGGGGATTCATGCATGCATGCGTGCATAGTATATGCACTCAAAATTAATTAGGTATGAATATCACCATGACCTATACTACAATAACACGAACCAAAGGAAGAACCCGCCATGGTAACCAATCTTGTTGTTGGTCACGGTGATCATGGATGTCCACGTAAGCCCGCGAATATATAGGCTTGTCGCCAATAACAACACGAGGGAGTGTACCGTTCGAAGACAACCACTACATGCATATGTATGGAGGTGATCCGTGCATGCATGCATGTTTGAATACCATTTCACAACATTGATGTGGTGCGTGCGTTGAAAATCGTACAGTCCCCACACAGAGCATGATCGGTTCATGACGTGTCATTGTACTAGCCATTTTGACTTGATGGGAGGGATTCATGCGTACACATGCATGCGTGTGTGCTCAAACTGTATCATGTCATCCCATAGCATGACCTATATATACCGTAGTACAAGCAAAGGAAAAATAATCCCTCCTAAGTCAAATTAACCTTTCTCATTGCCAGGCAAAAAGTAGTGATGGACAAAGCGGGCCGACAGATGGAAAGCATCGATATCATTGATAACCCCTTAAGTGGGTGCGAGAGGACAACCACCATCGCTTTGCATGTGGGTCAAACATATGTTGAATACCCAAAATGCACAACTTTGATGTGCTACATGCCTCAAAAACTGTAAACCCCCCACACAGTGTGAGGTTCATGGAGTGTACTACATATGATGGTCCCCTTCCCCCTCTTCAACACATACTATGCTCCTACCGTAGTACAACCCAAAAAGAATCCTCCTCGATGGTGAAATTAGTTAACCTCTCCCGATGTAAGTCAAAGTGATGCATGCATCAACGATGGCCTCGTGGGCCCATAGATGGAAGCGTCACACGTGAGTATCCTTGCTAGGATAACCACCGCCTGCAAGCATGCGGGGCAAAGAGGTGTTGTGTGATGTTTGAATAGCCAATTTCACAACTTTGATGTGGCACGTGCCTCGAAAACCGAAAAGTCCCAACACTGAGTGAGGTGTACTTGTTCACGGACGCGTACGTATAGTATGTATGATAGTCCCCTGCCACCTCTTCGACGCGTACTATATACCACCATAACACAAACAAAAAAGATTCTACCTTGCTGGTCAAATTAACCTCACTGCCGGCTGTTCGTCAAAGTAATGGACGACGACCTTGCGGGCCCACAAAAAGCGTCACACACGAGTATCGAGTGTCGTGTAGGACAACCATCGACTGCACGTGGCCAAAACATGTATGCATGAAAGGGTTGTGTAATATTTTAAATAACGAATTCACGACTCTGATGTGGCACATGCCTAACAAAACGGCCAACCCACACGGTGTCTCACAACTCGTAGTGTACTGCAAGCCACCCGCCACCCCCAGACACACACACCCAGACACACATCGCGAATTCACCGCAACTATGATGCATGTTAAATTACCAGCGATGAACATATGCTACCAATGGAGGGACGTTTTAATTTAAAAAACAGAGATCATTAAGACATTTTAGTACATTAATTGATCAGTTTTCTACGGGTATAATGTGCAAAAATCAAATTTGAGCTACATGCACCCATGACAGTGCACCTAAATGGATTGCGAAAACACATGTGTCTCACTGGGTGCATGTTTTACTCCCCGTGCAAGAAATTCCAACATTGAGAATCTTGATTTTCAAATTCTAGTACATCCAAAACTTATTTGAAGTTCATGAAACTTATCATGTTGTCATATGGACACCAATAAAAAGTGGCATTATACTTTTTTTGTCAAATTTGAGACCAGTTTTGATGTAGTCTTTATCTAATTACAAACGAGGGATTATTAATAATTGGGAACCAATATCCCAAATTGATTATTTATTTGAACCGTGAGCGTTAGACCAACAATGGATACGTGCCACGCTTCAGTTAAGCAATAAAGCGGCAGCATTAATCTTCCAAATAGAAAAACAATATACGTGCCGCCACGCGACCCGTGTGCCGTGTGAGCAGGCGTAAGTTGACGGGATGCATGCGAGCAGTCCGCCAGGCAGGCAGACAGGGAGGCGTGCGTGCAGGTGTGTGAATTGACGGAGGCGTGCTCGCTGCGCAGTGTCATCAGGAGGCATGCAAGTAGCTGTGTGAAATGGCGGTAGCCATGCCAGCAGCCCGGTGCGAAGGCTCACCGGGAGGCGAGCCAGCGGTTTGATGGCCGCCCGCCTCTCTCACATTACTCCATATTAATGGTGCGCCCGAGCAGCCGCACACCCATCCCCGCCACACACACAATCCTCTCTCTCTGCTTGCATCCTCTACGCTGCTCTCAGTCCTCAAAGCTGTCAGTGTATGAGGATGTTGCCGAAGCGCCCCATCAGAGGGAGTGGCGACGTCGGGGCTGCTGAAGCACCGGAGCACGGCGTGGAGATGGAGATAGAGGTTGCCGTCACCGCCGGTGAGTTATCGCTGCACCCTGACATCGTCGACGGCGTCGAGCTTCCACAACCGGAGGTAGAGTTCCACACCGACTCTGGTGACTACTCGGGCGATGACCCCGGCGACGACTCCGACGACCACTCCGATGACGACTCCGACGACGACGGACAACTGGTTAGTCATCTATACCCATTTATGTGTCAAATAGATCCTAGGGTTTCTCTGATTACTCCTTCCTCCCCCTTTTTGGAATAGAAACCTATGCTTATGTTCTCCCGATCCATGAAATCTGAGTAAGTTCCGTTAGATTCGTGTAGTGTATTGATTGTTTTAATGGTATAATTCTGTTGAAAACAGCGTCAGTCCGGGTTAGTTCCATTCAAATCATGCAAGTTAGAGTCCAAAACAAGGGCTAAAGAGTTTGGAAAAGTAGATACGATGGAGACGTATCAACTCCCCCAAGCTTAACCCATTACTTGTCCTCAAGCAATTCAGTTGACAAACTGAAAGTGATAAAGAAAACTTTTACAAACTCTGTTTGATCTTGTTGTTGCAAACATGTAAAGCCGGCATTCAAGTTTTCAGCAAAGATCACGAACTAACCATATTCACAATAACCTTTAGGTCTCACATTTACTCATATCAATGGCATAGTCAACTAGCAACCAGTAATAATAAAACTCGGATGACAACACTTTCTCAAAGCAATCATGATATGATATAACAAGATGGTATCTCGCTAGCCCTTTCTGAGACCTCAAAAAATAAATGCAGAGCACCCCTGAAGATCAAGGACAGACTAGACATTGTAATTCATGGTAAAAGAGATCCAGTCATACTCAATATAAACTAATAACAGTGCATACAAATGACAGTAGTGCTCTCTAATTGGTGCTTTTTATAAGAGGATGATGACTCGGCAATAAAGGTAAATAGATAGGCCCTTCGCAGAGGGAAGCAGGGATTTGCAGAGGTGCCAGAGCTTGAGTTTTTAAAGCAGAGATAAATAATATTTTGAGCGGCATGCTTTCATTGTCAACATAACAACTAAGAGATCTCGGTATCTTCCATGCTACATACATTATAGGCGGTTCCCAAACAGAATGGTAAAATTTATACTCCCCCACGACCAACAAGCACGCTCCACGGCTGGTCCCAAACAACGGGTACCGTCCAACTAACAACAGTCCTGGGGGAGTTTTGTTTGCAATTATTTTGATTTGATTTGAGCATGGGACTGGGCATTCCGGTTACCAGCCATTTTCTCATGAATGATGAGTGAAGTCCACTCATTGTGAGAATAACCCACCTAGCATGGAAGATATTGACAGCCCTAGTTGGTACATGAGCTATCGAGCATACCAAACAGATTATCGTTTGAAGGTTTAGAATTTGGCACATGCAAATTTACTTGGAACGGCAGGTAAATACCGCATATAGGTAGGTATGGTGGACTCATATGGAACAACTTTGGGGTTCATGGAAGTAGATGCACAAGCAGTATTCCCGCTTAGTACAAGTGAAGGCTAGAAAAAGATTGGGAAGCAACCAACTAGAGAGCGACAACAGTCATAAACATGCATTGAGATTAACCAACATTGAATGCAAGCATGAGTAGGATATAAATCACCATGAACATAAATATTGTGGATGATATGTTGATTTTGTTGCAACTACATGCATGAAGATGTGCCAAGTCAAGCCACTCGAATCATTCAAATGAGGATACCATCCTATCATACTACATCACAATCATTTTAATTTTCATGTTGGCACGCAAGGTAAACCATGATAAACTCCTAGCTAGTTAAGCTTGGCATGAGTAACTATAATCTTTAATTGGCATTACAAACATGTTTCATTCATAATAGGCTGAATCAAGAACGATGAACTAATTATATTTACAAAAACAAGACAGGTCGAGTTCATACCAGCTTTTCCTCATCTCAATCATTTCATCAAATATCATCATTATTGCCTTTCACTTGCATGACCGAACGATGTGGATAATAATAATAGTGCACGTGCATTAGACTAAGTTGGAATCTGCAAACATTTATTCAAAGGAGAACACAAGGTAATATGGGCTCTTTGCTAGATCAACAATAATGCATATGAGAGCCACTCGACATTTTGATCGTGGTCTTCTCCTCTCGGCCCCCAAAGAAAAGAAAAGAATTTCAAAGAAACACACTGAAATATTTTTGGAGTTTTTGTTTTTCTGAAGAAAGAGAAACAAGAACGAGAAAAACTATTTACACGGGAAAGCTCCCAACAAGCAAAAGAAGAACGAGAAATCTTTTTGGGTTTTCTTTTAATACTACAACTAAGCATGCATAGAAAGTAAACTGACTACAACTAATTGTTTTGGTTTTTCTTAAGGTTTTTCAAACAGACAAGAAGAAAGCGAGAAAAAAAATAAACTAACATGGATAATACAATGAAATAGTATGAACACCGACAACTGAAATGAGTGTGTGAACTTGAATGTAATGTAGGTGAGAAATATGTACTTCCCCAAGCTTAGGATTTTGGCCTAAGTTGTTCTAAGCCCATGGATCAAAGTAGCCCTCTCCGGTGTACTGAGGAGGATCCTGGGGGTTCCACTGGTTAGTGAGCTCCTGTGGATCCCACTGATAAATAGACTCCTGCTATGGGTCAGGTGATGGATCTGGCTCAGGAGCTGGGGATCGTGTCCCCTCCTAGTATGCATAAATGTCCACGGGCAAAACAAAGTACCTGCCTGAATGAATATTGAACAAAGTAGGTGCAGGCAGGGTAATGATTTGGCAAGAATCTTCGCTAAATATCAAGTTATAAATGAGTCTCTTTTCCTCATCATAGCAAATAAATTTATGCGCTACCATGCTATCATAATCTAAATATATAGTGGGCAGCAGCTTCTCCTCTTTCTCATAATGCCTAATGGGTATCTCAAAGCGTCTAGCAAGGCGGGAGGCGAAGATACCTCCAAAAATAGGACCCTTTGTATGGTTTAAACTCAACCATTTAGTAACCATAGCGCCTAAACTGAAAGTTCTATCATGAAGTAAAGCATGGCAGAAAATAGAAAGGTTAGGAGCACTAAGGCCACCACTCTTCCCACGACCAGTTAAACATCTCCCAGCAAACAATGAGTAGTAACATAAAATAGTAAAAATGTAAACTAGCCACTCTTGCTTCCGACACCCTTCTCCTTTCCCCTACGGTGACTTCATTAATAAAATCTTCCGCATCACTAGGACGTGGTTCCTCGATGCTAACCTCATAAGGTAATTTACATACCTCAAAAAATTCATAAAGCGTCATTTCCTTATACTCATCATATAAGTAAAAATCTACCATGGGTGGTGATCTCCTAGCATGAAAATGAATTTTTTTTCATGAAAGTATTAGTGAGTAGGAGATACTGATCACACTGGTCGAGGAGGAAGTCGGTGATGCCTACATTCCCAGCCAAATAATAGAAATCAAAATAAATTCTAGCCGCTTGCAAGAATGCATCACATGGCCATTCACACGGCCGAATGTCAATGGCGATTATACTTGGGCTTCTCTCTCTCCTCATTTTCTTTTTCCTTCGTACCCCGGCTCGAGGAGCCTCTCAACAATCTCCTCATCATTTTCTTCCTCTGAAATTTCTGAAATTTTTAGTGACTCAAAATAAAAGTGAACCAAACTCAACAAAATTGATAGCAACTACTCCTACAAGTGCCTAGAGGCTATATCATGCATCAAAACTACTTTGGACCATATAAATTTGACATGCAAGCTCAAGAACAAGGTCACCATAGCAGCAAAATTTTGCAAATAAAGCATTAGAACAAAAACTAATTGGACCATTGGAGGAGTCACATACCGAAGAACAATCCCCCAAAGCAGTTTTGTGAAAAGGAGATCGAAAATGACAACAAAATGAGGAAGAGCACGAGTTTGAGCTATGGAGTGATTTTTTCCGGGGGAAGAATGAGTGGATGGGTGCTGGAATAAGTGGAGGGGGGCCACATGGGGCCCACAAGGACAGGGGCGCGCCAAGGGGGGTAGGGCGCACCCTCCACCCTTGTGGCCAGCTGGTGAGGCCCCCTAGTGTGTGTTCAGTGCCAGAAGTTTTATTTTTGGGACATTTTTTATTGCACGGATAATTCAGAAAACATACAGAAAATACTATTTTTGCTTTATTTAATCTAAATAACAGAAAGTAAAAGATGGGTACAGAAGGTTATGCCTTCTAAATTCATCCATCTGATGCTAATGAAAATGAATCCATTAACAAGGTTGATCAAGTCTCATTAACAAACTTCTTCCGAATAGCATGAAACCAGAGAATTTTCGAATAACACTAGGTTACCTCAATGGGTATATGCATTTACCCGACAATAATAATATCATATTTCTTTTTGGCAGTAGGAAGAGGAAATTCAAAACCTCCAATAGTAATAGTTAAAAAAATTCCAATATAATTGATACTATGAACTTGAGGCTGTTTCTTCGGAAAGTGTACCGTATGCTCATTACCATTAACATGAAAAGTGACATTGCCCTTGTTGCAATCAATAACAGCCCCTGCAATATTCAAAAAGGGTCAACCAAGGATGATCAACATACTGTCGTCCTCAGGAATATCAAGAATAACAAAATTCGTTAAGATAGTAACGTTTGCAACCACAGCAGGCACATCCTCACAAATACCGATGGGTATAGCAGTTGATTTTCAGCCATTTGCAAAGATATTTCAGTAGGTGTCAGCTTATTCAATTGAAGTCTACGATATAAAGAGAAAGGCATAACACTAACACCGGCTCCAAGATCACATAAAGCAGTTTTAACATAGTTTCTTTTAATGGTGCACGGTATAGTTGGTACTCCTGGATCTCCAAGTTTCTTTGGTATTACACCCTTAAAAGTATAACTAGCAAGCATGGTGGAAATTTTAGCATCCATTATCTTTCTTTTATTAGTAACAATATTTTTCATAAACTTAGCATAAGGAGGCATTGTAAGCATATCAGTCAAACACATACACAAAAAGATAGGTCTAATCATTTCAACAAAGCGCTCAACATCCTCTTCATCCTTTTTCTTGGATGGCTTAGGAGGGAAGGGCATGGGTTTCTGAACCCATGGTTCTCTTCTGTACCATGTTTCCTAGCAACAAAGTCTCTCTTATCATAACGTTGAGTCTTTGATTGTGGGTTATGAAGATCAACAGCAGGTTCAATCTCTACATCATTATCGTTAGTAGGTTGAGGATCAATATGAACATCATTATTAACATTATCACTAGGTTCATGTTCATCACTAGATTGTGTCTTAGCATCAGAAATAGAAATATCATTAGGATTCTCATGTGTATCTATAGCAGGCTCACTAGCATGCAAAGTCCTATCAATTTTTTTTTCTTTTTATTACTAGGACTAGGTGCATCAGTATTAGTTCTCTGAGAATCTTGCTCAACTCTCTTAGGATGGCCCTCAGGATACAAAGGTTCCTGGATCATCTTACCACCTCTAGTCATAACCCTAACAGCATTATCATTATTCTTGCTATTCAACTCATTAAGCAATTCATCTCGTGCCTTAAGTACTTGTTCTACTTGAGGTAACCATGGAAGCATGTTTACTAATGAGCTTAAGATCATTAACAGTTCTACTCATATAATCACCCAAGTGGTCAAGCATGTAAGCATTACGTTTCAATTGTCTACAAACATAAGCATTGAAGTTTTCTTGTTTAACAATAAAATTATCAAAGTCATCTAAGCATTGACTAGCACACTTATTATGAGGAATATCACCTTCATCAAATCTATGGAGAGAGTTTACCTCTACTACCTGTGTCAGGTTATGAAGACCATGTATTTCTTCAATAGGTGGTAAATTCTCAACACCTTCAGCTTTAATACCTTTTTCTTTCATAGATTTCTTTGCCTCTTGCATATCTTCGGGACTGAGAAATAGAATACCCCTTTTTTCGGAGTTGGCTTAGGAGTTGGTTCAGGAAGTGTCCAATCATTATCATTACTCCAAATACTATTCAATAGCAATTTATCTTGCTCAACGGTTCTTTCCCTGAAAACACAACCAACACAACTATCCAGGTGGTCTCTAGAAGCATCGGTTAGTCCATTATAAAAGATTCAAATATTTCATTTTTCTTGAGAGGGTGATCAGGCAAAGTATTAAGTAACTGGAGAATCCTCCCCCAAGCTTGTGGGAGACTCTCTTCTTCAATTTGCACAAAATTAAATATTTCCATTAAAGCAACTTGTTTCTTATGAGCAGGGAAATATTTTGCACAGAAGTAATAAATCATATCGTGGGGACTACGCACACAACTAGCAGCAAGAGAATTAAACCATAACTTAGCATCACCCTTTAACGAGAAAGGAAACAATTTAAGAATATAGTAATAGCGGATTTTTCCTGATGAGCAAATAGGGTGGCTATATCATTTAATTTAGTAAGATGTGCCACAACAGTTTCAGATTCATAACCATATAAAGGATCAGATTCAACCAAAGTAATTAAATTAGGATCGGCAGAGAATTCATAATCCTTATCCATAACAAAGACATGTGAAGTAGCAAAAGTAGGATCATATTTCATTCTAGCATTCAAGGATTTTTCTTTCAGCTTAGCTAACAATTTCTTAAGATCTTCTCTATCATTGCAAGCAAAGAAGTCTCTAGAAGTTTCTTCATCCATAACATAACCCTCAGGTACAACTGGCAATTCATATCTAGGGGGAAATCATAATCTTTAGTTTCAAAAATATCATCAGTTTCAGTAATTTCATTCTCTCTAACCCTAGCAAGTTGTTCATCAAGAAATTCACCTAGTGGCACATTATCATCAAGCAGAGAAGTAGTTTCATCGTAAGCATCATGCATAGAAGACGTGGAATCATCAATAACATGCAACATATTGGAATCAATAGCAGGTGTAGGTGTCGCAAGTTTACTCATAACAGAAGGAGAATCAAGTGCAGAGGTAGATGACAGTTCCTTACCTCCCCTCGTAGTTGAGGGATAAATTTTGGTTCTTTGATCTTTCCACTTCCTCATAGTGATGAACGGATATAAATCCCAAGTGACTCAAAGAATAGAGCTATGCTCCCCGGCAATGGTGCCAGAAAAAGGTCTTGATAACCCACAAGTATAGGGGATCGCAACAGTTTTCGAGGGTAGAGTATTCAACCCAAATTTATTGATTCGACACAAGGGGATCCAAATAATATTCTCAAGTATTAGCAGCTGAGTTGTCAATTCAACCACACCTAAAAGACTTAATATCTGCAGCAAAGTATTTAGTAGCAAAGTAGTATGGAAGTAACGGTAACAGTGGCAAAAGTAACAATAGCAGTTTCGTAGCAATCGTAATAGTGGCAACAGAAAAGTAACTTAGCAAAGATCAATATGAAATGAGCTCGTAGGCAATGGATCAATGATGGATAATTATGGTCGTACAACCATGTTTGGTCCTGAAGTATGGTTGATGTTCTTTGGATTTCCTTATGATTATTAGACTGACTATTACATCACTAAAGCTTTGGGTGGCTATGGTTCTCTGGTCCCGTGGTACAATCCAAGGCAAGACCGCAGATTTATCCTGCTCAAAGTTCGTGTGCTCCATCTGCATTTAATCCGGAAGAGTTTTGTTGTGTGGCAACTCGGAGGTGCCAGGGATTGTTGGACAGTACAAGTAACTATTCTTAGAAGCAATGATGGCCATGGACTGCTGCCTGAAGTTCCTCCTGCTGATGAGGAGATGCCACCTCCAGATGGTAACCCTCACCCTATGTTTGGACCTGACCTAACTTCAGAACAATTGTATCAGCAACAAGTGCACAACTAGCTTGTGCGGAATGGAGCTCCTCCTCCCGGTTATGATGGTGGCCAGGACTATCCTCCCGGACTGCACGGCAATGTCAATGGCGGCTGGGGTGCGTGGCCTACTCCTACTCTACCCCTCATGCCCCCGCACCTCGTCAACTACCAACCCTAGCTCAATGCTCAGGGCCTGACGGTTCAAGATGGCCTGGTTCCTGAGAATAATCTAACTGGCAATGCCTATCAAGATTGGAAAGACTCCATCACCATGTCTGTCAGCTCAATCTCCACGTACTCTGATCTTGGTGTCGTGCAGGACCCAATTGCTGTGATGAAAACTCCTTCTCTGCCATCGATATCTCAGTCCATTTCTGTGTCTTTGCATAACCAAGGGATTTCTTTTGGTTTGTCTGCTCAAGGAGATGAGCTTCTTGCTGTTCTGATGAATGACCCAATCCCGCGCCAAAACCTGAACAACTTTATTTTCCAAGCTCTGCATCCAATGGTTATGGCATGCGTGATCCTTGGTTCGAACCTTTGGTCCCTGGAGATCTGGATATGGCATGCGTGAACCTTGGTTCGAACTTGCTGTCCTAGTCACTTCTGACTCTTCAGGCATAAGTTTCACGCAGCAGCAAACGGACGCTCTGCCTCCACCTTCATCTGTGCACATTGAAAAGATCCCCTCTGCTCAGGAATCCAGCGACAGCCTCATGGTGCAATCTATTGGAGAGGACAGCCTCTTGCTAGAACCTGTTGGAGAGGACAGCCTCATAACACTGCCAGTCTCTGATGATAGCCTCATTGTGCAGCCTGTTGAGAATGCCAACCTCTTAGTGCAGCCATCTTCTGAAGACAGCCTCTCTGTGCCGCCTGCTGCATAGTCCATGGCCAGGAAATTTCAATTGCCCCACCAACACAGCCAAATACACGCCCCAGATGCTCAAGACCTGCTGCCCCTCTGTCCATGGTGGATGTTCGTCGCAGCTCGCGCTCTAACAAGTACAATGGCTTCAAAGTCCCGGCTCTGACTGACATTCGTGTGCCCAATTCCAAGGTTAAGCCCAGGACGGTTCCTTCTACTGGATCTTCTAGCTCTGCTCCTCGTGTGGCCGACGTTATTCCTCCTCCAACACCCATTTACACCCTACAAGACATCGGCATCAATAGGTGCGCCATCCCGGAAGTAGAGCTTACTTTTGAAGCTTCTTGTTGCTCCGTCTGCTGCTGCACCAACGCCTACAGGTACTCCCTCCGTGTCGGACCAAGAGGAGCGCCACACCACCCCTCTGGAGTAACTTCATATTTGCATCATGCCACCTCTGCGTTGCTGGAATGTCCTTTTGTGGAATATCAGAGTTTAAATTCTGAGAAGAAACGCTTAGCCCTTAATAATGCGATCATCTCAAGTGGATGCGCAGTAGTTTATCTACAAGAGACCAAGTTGTCTGATGTTACTTCTACTTTTGTTAAAACTTGCTGTCCTCGTCAGTTTGATCAATTTGCGTTTGTTCCCTCGCGTGGTTCTTCGGGTGTAATTCTCACCATTTGGAAAAGCTCTGTCTTCTCCAGCACAGTAGTTTCGAATGACACGCATGCGCTAGTTACCACTTTTGTTAGCATGCAATCGTCTCAATCTTGGACTCTAGGGAATATATACGGGCCTTGCACTTGAGAGGATCGTGAAATTTTTACCAACTGGCTCTATGATGTTCACATTCCTAATGGACAAGACTGGCTATTCCTCGGCGATTTTAACTATATGCGTTCACCTGATAACCGTAACAAGCCTGGGGGGGAACATGCAGGACATGCTTACCTTCAATGACATTATTCATAAACAGTAGCTCATTGAACTTCCAGTACAGGGTCGCGCTTACACATGGAGTAACATGCAAACTGATCCCCTTCTCGAACAAATTGACTGGTTTTTTACCTCCCTTCATTGGACCACTGTCTACCCTAAAACCTTAGTAAAGCCCCTCAGCAAACCTGTGTCTGATCATATACCTTGTGTGGTCAGTATTGAAACTAAAATCCCTCGTAGAAAAATCTTACGCTTTGAGCCTTATTGGATCCTTCACCACAGGTTTATGGATGTTGTGCAAGAAGTTTGGGATAAGCATGTTCGGTCAGAGAATGCAGCAACTAAATTATGTCGCAAGTTCAAAGCCCTTAGACATGCACTGAAATGCTGGAGTAAGAATATTTCCCGCCTCTCCATTGCTATTTATAACTACAATTCTGTCCTTGCTGACCTTGACGAGCTTGAAAACAAACAAACACTCACTATACCAGAGGCCAACTTCAGGACAATTCTTAAAACCCACCTGCTTAGACTCCTCCAGTACCAGAAGCTTTATTGGAAAAAACGCTGCACTATGCGGTGGATTAAATTTGGGGACGAAAATACAAAGTTCTTCTAGGCCATTGCCACTGAACAGTACCATAGGACTAATATTACAAGCTTTCATGATGATAATGGCACGCTGATTGAGGACCACCCTAGCAAAGAAGCCCTTCTGTTCCTCACCTACAAAAGCCGACTTGGCTCCACATCAAACTCAAAGATGAAATTCTCTCTGCCTGACTGTGATGCCCCCGATTCAATCGTACACTAATCATGCACACAAATGTGTACGATCAAGATCAGGGACTCACGGGAAGATATCACAACACAACTCTACAACATAAATAAGTCATACAAGCATCATAATACAAGCCAGGGGCCTCGAGGGCTCGAATACAAGTGCTCGATCATAGACGAGTCATTGAAGCAACAATATCTGAGTACGTACATAAGTTAAACAAGTTTGCCTTAAGAAGGCTAGCACAAATCGGGATACAGATCGAAGAGGCGCAGGCCTCCCGCCTCGATCCTCCTAACTACTCTCGGTCGTTGTCGGGCCGGGCTGCACGTAGTAGTAGGCACCTCCAGTTAGTAGTAGTCGCTGCCGACGGTGGCGTCGCTCACTGGCTCCATCGTGCAGTCGCAGCAACCGGGTAAAGAAAGGGGAAAAGGGGAACAAGGCAACCGTGGGTACTCATCCAAAGTACCCGCAAGCAAGGAGCTACACTACATATGCATGGATATATGTGTAAAGGGCCATATCGGTGGGTGAATCGCAGAATGCCGTAATAAGAGGGGATAGCTAATCACCGTCAAGACTACGCTGGCGGCCTCCGTCTTGCAACATGTAGAAGAGAGTAGACTGAAGTCCTCCAAGTAGCATCGAATAGCATAACCCTACCCGGCGATCCCCTCCTCGTAACCATGAGAGAGAGCGACCACCGGGTTGTATCTGGCACTTGGAAGAGTGTGTTTTATTAAGTATCCGGTTCTAGTTGTCATAAGGTCAAGGTACAACTCCAAGTCGTCACTGCTATCAAGATCACGGCTATTCGAATAGATTAACTTCCCTGCAGGGGTGCACCACATAACCCAACACGCTTGATCCCATTTGGCCGGACACACTTTCCTGGGTCATGCCCGGCTGCGGAAGATCAACACGTCGCAGCCCCACCTAGGCTCAACAGAGAGGTCAGCACGCCGGTCTAAACCTAAGCGCGCAGGGTCCGGGGCCCATCGCCTCGAGCACACACGCACGTTCGTGGGCGGCCGAAGCAGACCTAGCCTAGTGGCGTTCGGTCAATCCGGCAGCCGCTCGATCGGCCGGCGTCACGAAGTGCCGGTGATACCACGACACCGAGTGCCCATATCTTTCCCACGTGGTTGGTTAGTGCGTATAGGCCCGTGAGCCGGACTCAGATCAAATACCAAGATCTCGTTAAGCGTGTTAAGTATCCGCGAATGCGAGCAGGCCGGGCCCACCTCTCTCCTAGGCGGTCTCAACCTGCCCTGCCGCTCCGCCACAAAGATCCACTCGCGGGTGCTCCACCGGTAGGCCGACTTTAGTCACCACATGTATCATGTATAAGTATAAGTATATACCCGTGATCACCTCCCGAGTGATCACGGCCCGATAGTATAGCACAACAGACGGACAAGAATGTAGGGCCACAGATGGAATACTAGCATCCTATACTAAGCATGTAGGATTGCAGGTAAAGGTAACAACAGTAGTAGCAAGGACAGGCTATGCATCAGGATAGGTATAACAGAAAGCAGTAACATGCTATACTACGGTAATGCAAGCAGTATAGAGGAGAGTAGGCGATATCTGGTGATCAAGGGGGGGGGGGGCTTGCCTGGTTGCTCTGGCAAGAGAGAGTGGTCGTCAACTCCGTAGTCTAAGCAGCAGCGTCGGTCTCGTAGTCTACCGGAGAGAAGAGGGGGAAGAAACAATGAATACCATGTAAACAGATGCATATCGATGCATGACATGACAAGTAACGATGCTAGGCGTGCCCTAACGTGGTATGAGGTGATACTCTTAATGGAAACATCCGGGAAAATATCCCCGGTGTTTCGTGTTTTCGGGCAGAGGAGCCGGAGGGGGAAAGTTGCGAGTTCGATAGGTTAGGGGTGCATGGCGGACGAACGGAATGCGTACCCAGATTTGTCTCGTCGTTCTGAGCAACTTTCATGTTGAAAATATTTTAATCCGAGTTACGGATTAAAAGATATGATTTTCTAAAGATTTTATTAATTTCTGGAATTTAATTAATTATTTAATTAATTAAAAAACTGATTAATGACATCAGCATGATGTCATCTTGACATCAGCAGTCAATAGAGTTGACTTGGTCAACCTGACAGTGGGTCCCACATTAGGGATTGTTTAGCTAATTAAAAGTAGTTAATTAGGGTAACTATTTATTAGGTTAATTAATCTTAATTAGTTAAACTAAACCTGATTAATTAAGTTAATTATTTAGTTAATTAATTAATTAATTTTATTATTAATTATTTATTTATTATATTATTTAATTCTTTTTTTAATAAAGAAAAACGTTCTGGGCGTGGGGCCCATCTGTCATAGGCCCCAGGGGCCTTAGCGGGTTCGGCGCCACGGGCGGGTTTGGCGTTAAGCGCCGATCAAGGTCACCAAATCGCCGGGCGAGGAGGGCCGGGGCAAGGCCGTGGCCGTGGGCGTTGGCACGGGCGGCCACGGCGGGGGACAGCGCCGACCAGAATGGGCGCAGGCGCTGGGCGCCGGGCGGACCCAGCGACGGCGGCATCGATGCCGAGAGCGGGCCGGCACGAGGCCGAGGGCGAGCGGCGACAATGGCGGCGGGCGCTGCGGCGCGCAGTGGTAGGGGCCGAGCCGTAGAGAGGTCACGCGGCCACGCACGGGCGCAGCGGCGAAGCGTGGTTAGAACGGGCGACGCGGCGGCTGCGGTCACGCCAGCGCCGGTGAAGGCGAGACAGGGAGAAGGAGGATGCCTCACTGTGGGGAGTAGGGAACCGTGGCGATGGGCTCGGCGGAGGTCGGGAGGTCCGGCGAGGAGGAGGACGGGAGGTTCCGTGATGGCGAGGCAACGACGGTGGCCCGAGCATGAAGCCGAGCGTGGGGCGGCGTCGCGGGGGCGTCCTGGCACGGTCGCGGTCGGCGAGGTGAGGAGCACCGTCGAGGGGGAGAGGGGACGGGGTGCGAGGACGAGGACGAGGGCCGGCTAGGCGGCTCCGCCAAGGGGGGGGGGGGGTGGTGGTGACGGGCGACGCGGCGACGCGGGATCTGGCTCCCCCGCCTCGATCCAGACGAGGGAGAGAGGGGAACGTGGGAGGAGCGAGTGGGGGGGAGTGGACGAGTGGGGTGGCGGCTAGGGTTGCGGGGGGATAAGGAGAGGAGTGGGGCGCGGGGTGGGCCGGCCGGGCCTGGTGGTGGCCTGTGATGGGCTGAGGTCACTGGGCCAAGCCGTGGGGCTTCTCTCCTATTTTTTGTCTTTTGTTTTTCTTTTATCTCTTTTCTTTTATTTATTTTCTTTCACTATTTTATTCAACTCGGGGCATTTAAGTATTTTATAAATTTGTGTTTTCTTTACTATAATTACCACGGCACTTAACCGCACACTCGAACATTTTAGTTTAATATTTTGAAATTTTTGCGTTTGACAATAATTTGAATCTGAATTTCGAACGGTTTGAACTAACGGGCGTTTAGCAACAGTAATCGGGATGACGTGGCATGATTAGAGAGGGATTACTGTAGCAAGATTATCCGGGCGTTACACTGACCTCATCAAACGGTCTGACAATCTTGATCGCCTGACAGATCTGTTCACGCAAAAGGAAATTGACCAAGTTGTTCATGAAATGCCCCCGGACCGAACCCCTGGCCTCGATGGCTTCAGTGGGGCTTTTCACAAGGCCTGCTGGCCCATCATTAAACACGATTTTTATGATCTATGCGCACAATTTCATGAAGGCACACTGGACATCAACATCATCAACGATGGGCTCATCACACTCATCCCAAAAATCAACTCTCCCGAAATGTTGAACGATTATAGACCAATCACGCATCAACCGCTGCCTCAAGTTGATCACAAAACTTCTAGCCGATCGGTTGCAAACGTCCATCTTGGACTTGGTTCACCGCAACCAATACGGCTTTATCAAGGGGAGAACTATATAGGATTGCCTCGCATGGGCATACTAGTACATACACCAGTGTCAAACCTCGGGCAAACAGATCATATTGCTCAAACTTGATTTCGCTAAGGCTTTCGATACAATTGCACATGATCCGATGCTCCAGATTATGCGTCACATGGGCTTCATGACAAGTGGATTTCTTGGATCAAATGCTTATTCTCCTCGTGGCGATATTTTGTTCTTCTCAATGGCATGCCGGGCCGACAATTCCAATGTCGTTGTAGAGTCACACAGGGCAATCCCTTGTCCCCTCTTATTTTTGTCCTTGCCGCGGATTTGCTACAATCAGCCATAAATGATGCTTTCCGAGAAGGTAAAATTGAGCTCCCCTTCCCATGCAATGGGCAAACGGACTACCTCGTTATTCAATACGCTGACTACACTTTGATAGTCCTGCCCGCATGTGTCCGTCAAGCCACTTTGGTCAAGGAGATATTGTCAGATTTTGCTACCTCTATTGGTCTCAAGATCAATTTTCACAAAACAACCTTGGTTCCGATCAACCTTGACCCCTCCTCCACGAACACACTAGCCAGGGTCTTTGGTTGCACTGTTGGCACGATGCCCTTCACTTACCTTGGTCTGCCTCTGGGAACAGCTCGACCTACAGTCCAAGACCTCATGCCTCTGGTTTGCAGATTGGAAAGGCGCTTGACGTCAACTATTGCCATGATGTCTTATGGTGGCAGATTATCCTAGCTAAATGCCTCAGTCGCGTCACTTCTTATCTTTGTCATGTGCACTCTCAAATTTCCACCCAAACTTCTTGAGATTTTGGACAAAATAAGAAGACGTTGCCTTTGGACTAAGAAGACCGAGCAAGGTGACAAATGCAACTCTCTCGCTGCATGGGACATGGTTTGTCGACCCAAAAATAAAGGTGGGCTTGGAGTGATCAATCTCAAAATCCATAATGAAGCCCTGCTCGTCAAATTTCTCCACAAATTCTATAACAAAATGGATGTTCCTTGGGTTCACCTGCTTTGGGACAACCACTACGTCGACAAAATACCTCATGCAACGGACCCTACCGGCTCCTTCTGGTGGCGCGATATTCTAAAATTGACACCAATCTTCAGAGGCATCTCTCGTGTTCAACTGGTGGACGGCTCGACCACTCTGCTCTGGAAGGACTTGTGGGCACATGAAGTACTACAGGATTATCACCCCCGTGCCTTCTCATTTGCCATGCAAGAAGACATCTCAGTCGCTGACTTCTGGGCCTTCAACGATCTGCATGAAACCTTCCACCTACCTATGTTGCCGCTTGCACTGGATGAGATACGCGATGTAAAGACAACCTTGACCAAGATCTTCCCTTCCACATCGACTAATGATGTTTGTCACTATCTGTGGGGCACGGCCACTTTCAAACCGAAGGATTACTACTCTCATTTCTTCCGTGATGCTCAGACCGACCCCATATTCAAGCACATATGGAAATCGAAATGCACAATGAAGATAAAGGTGTTCGGTTGGCTGCTCTTCCATGATAGACTCAACACGCGTAATATGTTGAAACGGAGGCACTACAACATAGGAGATGATTTTGACTGCCTCCTTTGGGGGCTACCAATTGAAGAAACGGTGGACCATCTGATCTTCACCTGTGATTTTAGCAAGACATGCTGGGATAAACTTCAGGTCCAATGCCCCCCCTTTGATAATAGGCTCGCTGCCCTCAAAACTAACAGAGACTCCTGGCGTGACCCATTCTTCATGCAAATTTTTCTCACTGCTCCATGGAGCCTGTGGAAAGAAAGGAATAACAAACACTTTCATGGAGTTGACCCTACTGTGGGGTCCTGGTTAGCATGCTTCAAGATAGACCTGGGTCAGCTCCAGCATAGAGTTAAGGAATCCCATAGAGGCTCATTTCTTAACCTTTGTGCTACTCTAGGATAATTTTTTCCCCAACTTTTTGTATCTTGACTCCTCTTGTGGATAGCTTGAAGTCTACCTCCCCACCTTTCGAGAAGTGGCGAGATGTGTTGTACACCTTGTATGTCTATGTAAACACCCCATTTATATAGGTATATAAAAATCACAGAGGGAGTTCTCTCCCACTGTCAATTCCCTCAAAAAATGATGGATATGCAATAGTTATAAAATAGGGTGACACAGAACTAGCTCCAATTCATCAATATAATGTAGGCATGTATTCCGAATATAGTCATACGTGCTTATGGAAAAGAACTTGCATCACATCTTTTCTCCTACCCTCCGTGGCAGCGGGGTCCTATTGGAAATTAAGGGATATTAAGGCCTCCTTTTAATAGAGTACCGGACCAAAGCATTAGCACTTAGTGAATACATGAACTCCTCAAACTACGGTCATCACCGGAAAGTGTCCCAACTATTGTCACTCCGGGGTTGCCGGGTCATAACACATAGTAGGTGACTATAACTTGCAAGATAGGATCAAAAACACAAATATATTCATGAAAACATAATAGGTTCAGATCTGAAATCATGGCACTCGGGCCCTAGTGACAAGCATTAGGCATAGCAAAGTCATAGCAACATCAATCTTAGAACATAGTGGATTCTAGGGATCAAACCCAAACAAAACTAACTCGATTACATGGTAAATATCATCCAACCCATCATGGTCCTATGACGGGATTACTCATGCACGGCGGTGAGCATCATGAAATTGGTGATGCAGGATGGTTGATGATGACGATGGTCACAGATTCCCCTCTCCGGAGCCCAGAACGGACTCCAGATTTTCTCTCCCGAGGAACAACAGGGCTTGGCCGTGGCTTCATATCGTAAAACGCGATGAATCCTTCTCTCTGATTTTTTCTCCCCGAACGTGAATATATGGAGTTGGAGTTGAGATCGGTGGAGGTCCAGGAGGCCCACAAGGACGGAGGGCACGCCCCCACCCTTGTGGCTAGGGTGTGGGCCCGCTTCAGTTGATTCTTTCGCCAAATTTTTTATTAATCAAAAAATCATCTCCGTGAAGTTTCAGGTCATTCCAAGAACTTTTATTTCTGCACAAAAATAACACCATGGCAATTCTCAAAAAAACAGCCACCTCTGTGTTAGTTCCATTCAAATCATGCAAGTTAGAGTCCAAAACAAGGGCAAAAGAGTTTGGAAAAGTAGATATGATGGAGACGTATCAGCATGCCAGCAGTCCGGTGCGCAGGCTCACCGGGAGGCGAGCCATCGGTTTGACCGCGCCCGCCTCTCTCCCACTATTCCATATTAATGGTGCGCCTGAGCGGCCGCACCCCCCATCCCCGCCACACACACAATCCTCTCTCTCCGTTTGCATCCTCGACGCCGCTCTCAGTCCTCAAATCCGTCGGTGTATGAGGACGCCACCAAAGCTCCCTATCGGAGGGAGTGGCGACGTCGGGGCTGCTGAAGCACCAGAGCACGGCGTGGAGATGGATACAGAGGTTGCCGTTACCGGCGGCGAGTTATCGCTGCACCATGACATCATCGACGGTGTCGAGCTTCCACTGCCGGAGGTGGAGTTCCACATCGACTCTGGTGACGACTCGGGCGACGACCCTGACGACCACTCCGAAGACCACTCCGGCGACGACTCCCGACGACGGACAATCAAGTTAGTCATCTATACCCATTTATGTGTCAAATAGATCCTAGTGTTTCTCTGGTTACTCCTGCCTCCCCCTTTTTGGAATAGAAATCCTATGGTTATGTTCTCCCAATCCATGAAATCTGAGTAAGTTTCGTTAGATCCGCGTAGTGTATTGATTGTTTGAATGGTACAAGTGATAAGTGATTAATTGTTTCATCTGTGCAAATGATTTCTGCTAGTAATCTGACTAGGGTTAGTGTTCGTGGTAATAATTCCTAGCCAGGACTTGACAATTGATTTTTAATGACCTACATATGTTTGTGCCATTATTTTCTTCAAGATTGGTCTGCACATAGACGACTGTGCTTAAAAATCGAACCATAATCTCTGGATATGTATAAATAAATAGCCATAAATTCCTAATCCTACTTCACGGCATGTAAAGATTGATTTTATGCCAAATTTGTTTTACTATTTGTATAGGTGTTGTCTAACGATGTGGACAGCGAGGATGAAGATGGCCAGAAGAGGTACAAGAGGCAAATCCTGAGGGAGATTTATGCGGGAAAGCATAACAGGCGTATTAGGACCTAGAACGGCGGCTATCGATGCCCATTTTGCAACCACAAGCTTCATGACGCGTATTTAAGTGTTCTGGCGCATGCAAGAGGACGAGGCATTGGCTCCTTCAAGCAGAATTATTTTCGCAAGGTGGCGCACGGCGCGTACGCCGAGTACCTAGAGAAGCTTCGGGATCGTGTCGGCATGTGAGATGAGATGTGGGATCGAACTATGTATGCTTGAGTATGCTTAATGACGGTTGAACTATGTACTTATGGCTGAACTATGCTTGTGTACATGTACGCTTATTATCTATGTCTCAGTATGTTCAATCTATGTTTACTTATGTCTAACCGTGGGATATGGATGCAATCAGTTCAGTTGATGGAATCTACCTCCGTCCTAGTTTATTGGTCCCCTTTGTAATTTGTGTTAAATTATAACTAAACGTTTAACTGAAAAAATGTTAGTGCAGGTTAGCAAAAAATATATCGTTGGATGGGTATTTGAGCATAGTGTTCAATGATACAATTTTTTGGTGACATGCATAAACATTTCTATATTTGGTCAAATTTGTTACAAATTACAAAGGGGACCAATAAACCAGGATGGAGGTAGTACGTCAATCACACACGGTTCCCAAAATTGGAACCGTGTGCAATGACTTTCATTTTGCCTGTTGCGTCAATCACACACGGATGGCTCTAGCAAACCGTTGCCTCCGTAATTCCTTGTGGGACAGAAAACCCTAACCACCCAATTCAAAAAAGAAAAAAGAAAACCCTGACCATCCCACGTCACAAAAACCCTCACCCCACCCGCCACCCCCTCCGGTCCCCATTCACACCTGCACAAGCTCCTTCGCGTCTATGCATGGCACCGCCTATCGCGGCGGTAACCACTTAGCTCGACGCCTGCCGCCGCCGCCAGGTTGCCGGCAAAGCCCACCGCATTTCTCCACTTCCGCTTGCCGCCGCCTATCGCCATCAACTTTCTCGATGCTACTCGCGGTCGACCCAGCTCCGCTCGGTTGGGGAATCTGCTGTACTGAGAGTTCTTTCTCATGGACAACAAGAGAACTAATTTAATGAGATATTATCTCATCTCTTATCCCAGTTCATCTGCCTCCTTTAATCACCCGGCCGAAATCGCCGTGAATTCATTTTTATTCGAGCTGATTTGAGGGTTTTCTTCCATTCATAGAGTGTACAGTGTGTGGACACATCAGGACTTTGCGGCCTCCGCCAGACATTCCATCTCACTGTACCAGATGACTTGAGGATGCACACGGTATGTTCAATATCACCCTAAATCTGTTGGAATGGCCTACTTTCCTGAACATATTCTTAATATTGCTACGTTTGGATAAAAGGTGCCACATGCACCATATACGCCAAAGCGGATTTTTCCCGTCTTCATTCTATATTAGGAAAATAAATGATGTATTGTTCTTTTGATTACTCTCATATTTCCATGACATCATGTTTACCCTATCTGTTTAATTATAGACTTTTGTCCTTCGATTCAACTATTGTACAGTTCTTTCAATTTGGGTCCATATTTTGCATATTACCATATTTTCTTTAACAATCCTACCATTTTCTGCAGTGCGTCCCTTGCTATGCAACAGAATCTGTAGTGCACAATATTTCCCTTTACATAAATCAAGACTGTAGGGATGTCATACTGAACACAAACCATGGATTTACAATCATTGCTACTATAAGACTTGATGAACGTCGTGACTCCTATTTTGGCACTGTCCTTTGGAAAGAAATTTCTAAGTTTTATGTACTAAAAGCTGGCACTATAATTGCACTTCACATAAAAGGGCCTGGTCATGAGATATATGTTAACTTCCCCGACGATATCATCCGTCCAGACTTTGTTCGAAGTAAGTTTTCTTTTCAAGTATCTCCATGTTGACTTTCCCAGCAATATCAAATGAATTGTGTAGTATTTAAGCAACCAATTGTTATTCCATTTTCTTACTATATCCTACCTAATAACTTCTAGTTACCAATACACTTTTCTATTGTCCTGTTTTTAACTAAATATTCCCTGTACTCCCACTTCTATCAGAAAGCGCCGCTAACAAGGAGACTCTGGAGGTGGAGAATGGGGCTGCCAACAAGCAGAGGCGGGGCGAGCAAGATCCACAAGTGACTCCAGCAGGCCTAGACTTCATCAACAACCTCCCCGATGATATGTTGACAGTCATCATCTCCCTCCTCCCAATCAAATATGGGGCGTGGACAACTGTCCTTTCCTGGTGGTGGCGCCCCCTATGGAACTCTACCCCTCTCGACCTCATCGACACCCACGAGCTCTACCATGGCTATCGCAAAAGCTTGGATGCGTTCTCCAAGATCCTCGGCAGTCACCTTGGCCCAACCAGAGGCCTTAGAATGGGAATCCTCCGTTCCAACGGCAAGGACCGAGCCAAGCTTGACGACTGGTTCCGATCCCCAGCCCTAGATCAGCTCGAGGAGCTCACTTTTGATGATGGGCATATGCGCTCGCTGCCAATGTCCGCGCCCCGCCTCGCGCCCACGCTGTGCATCGCCAAGTTCAGGAACTGCCATCCCCCCCCCTAATGACGCACCCGCTCTTATTCTACCACAACTGAAGCACCTTGAGCTCGTCCCTGTCTGCCTCCCAAATGGTGACATGGAGTGCCTGCTCTGTGGTTGTACTACACTCGAGTACCTTCGTCTTCAGGCGATCAATGGGTTGAGTACCTTCCACATCACCTCCATGACTCTCCGGACTATTTATGTGTGTTGCTGGTGCGGGAGGAAGACATCACAAGATGCGTACCATGGTATGGTCATTGAGGACACACCTGCACTTGAGAGATTACTTGTAGTTGATCAAGAAGGTCCAACAAGAATCAATATCATTTCTGCACCGAAATTGACAGTGCAGGGCTACACGTCTGACAAATACTCTAAACTTGTTATTGGATTCACACCCGTTCAGGTACAACAGCTGCCTTCTACCTCTCCTTCTACATAACATTATTTCTAATTTTGAAGATGTTTGTTCATCTGTCATCCAGAAAATGATTCCGACAAGCTTGACCTCAAATCAAGACGCAGTTAAGGTCTTAGCACTAGAATCTATCGGCCCCAACCTGGAGAAAGTTGTCAGTTTCCTGAGATGCTTTTCGTGCCTGGAGAAGCTATATATCGAGGTAATGTTCCTTTCCTGTTAAATGTTAACCATAAGGGAGTTCATTTTGTGACACCTTTTCCAAGTTTACAATGACAATGTACTACGATTTCTGAAGGATTCTTTTGGAGTATACATGTCCCCCTCATATTGGTTGCTTGATCCATATGGTTACAATCCATAAGCATTTCTCCTTTGGATTCATCTGTACTAGTTTTCTTAGGGAACTTTTCATCCACTCCAACCTCTTGTGAAGAAGGCTACATTTTTTTAGAATGTAATCAAATGCCCATGTTAATCATGTCAGGTCAAAGATGGCATGTTAGTGCATTTTACAAATCCTGCAAACCAAATAGGCATGTAGTAGTGTTCAAAACTGCATGTAGGCACTAACACGTTTTCTTCTTTTGCAGATCAGATTAGGCCCAGTGGTGGATAATGTGATACAAACTAACAATCATGTCGAATGCCTAGATCTGCATCTCTTAGAAATTACTTTGAACTCCTACTGAGGGACCTTACCAGAGATTATATTCGCCAGGTTCTTTGTTCTTAGAGCAAGGGTGCTGACGGTAATGAGGTTTACCCTACATTTATTTCACAAAAATGAATGGCTTGTTGATCAGCGCCTGCGACAGAATGGAATAGGCTCCGAAAATGCTGAATTTCATTTTGGAACCTTAGATGATATAGTAATCGGAAGTCATCGTGTCAACCCCGTACATGACTTCTCAGTGGCTGACCCCTTTGCAAAAATTATGAGGTTTTGAAACCAGACTTACAAGTGGTAATATTAGTTTGAACCTCTCTGGATATCCATGTTCAGTGGATCAGTGCGGGCGTTTGCAGCTGATGAGCTGAATTTCATTTCTAATATCAGTTTAAACCTTGTAATCTTCGAGTTTGAGCCATATAACTCTAGAATTTGAACCTTGTAATATTTCGAGCTTTTGTGGTACAATCATTGAAATGGCATCGTATGAGACTCATATATTGGTTAATATGCAATGGTCTTAGATTTTATTAACCATTGTCGAATCTGTTTAACTTGTCGGTCTCACAGCACACGATCTATATAGCTAACTCGACTGCGATCTTCAACATTATTGCACACAATTGGTTATTTCAACTGTGTGCCCTGTAGAGCGCAGAATTAATTATCGCACTCGAGTGTCCATCATCACTCTTCTGTGTAACTTTGACCTCATCACCCACGGGTAAACTTATGACCGAAGTCATTCCACACACTTCGTTTTTACAAAGCTTTTTGCCAATAAACGCCCACAATTTGTCCCTCTTCTAGCCGAGGCGTGGCCAAACTAGCCGGGCGGGAAGCTTGCGCGGTAAATTGCATGGTAGCGTGGGAACAGGCTCACCGACGATACATTTGGCGCGTCTTCGAGCCCACACATAGTCAAACGAAACGCGTGCGGTGCGGTGTTGTCAAGCGTGCACTGGAATCCTCCGCTATGAACGCCGTGACAAAACGTGACGATTACAGGCAGGTCGGCCCCCATTTATTATAGCGGTCTTTTAACCATGTGTCTCTTCAACCTTTCGATCGCGCCCCACCATTGCAAGAAGCACACCCACCACGAGAAATTCTTAGAGGGTATCCTACGCGGCTCCAATGGCGCTCCGAGTGGCTGCCGACGACGAGCAGCAATTCACCATGCATGCCGTGGTGGACACCCACAGAAGATTCACGGACCTCTTGATGGTGTACGCCAATGACCCGGTCTGGGTGGAGCACTCCATCCACATCATGGATTTTTTGCTTGCTGAGGAGAAGTACAAGGTGGTCGGGTTCGACCTCGAGTACACCCGCGCTCGTGTCGGGTCTCGTCCCAAGGTCGCCGTCGCCCAGATGTGCGTGCGCCACCACGTCCTCGTCTACCACTACTGCCTGGCCACAAGGCCTTGCGAGCGTTTCGCCAGGTTTGTCAACAGCCCCCACTACATGTTCACTAAGGTGGACATCACCAACGATGTAAAAGCGCTCAAGAATTCGGGCATCGCTTGCCAGAATTTTGTCGACATCCAGGGCCAATACAAGATCTGGGGCAGCAAGGAGCATGAGAAGGACTCACTGGTCCACCACACCGAGGCCATCATCGATCCCTACTACAGAGACATGAATGATTCCTGCAACAAGGACAAGTGTGCCTGGCACTCGGCCTGGATGGAGATACTCGACAAAGCTCACGTCGTGTATGCGGCCAAGGAGGCGTACACGAGCTACGACATGTACAGGCGGATCGTTGACATGAGGAAGTGCCTCCTTCCCCAAAACGGCCAGGGATCCAGACGGAAGCAGAGCAATGGCAAGCGTCGTCGCACAATAAGAAGATGATTAGATCCGCGTTTCTCCTAGTTTAGTATGCATGTAATTCCTTACTTTGGTGTGTGGAAATGTTATGTGTGTAGTCACTTGTGTAATTGTATGCTTAATTTGGTTACACAATGTTGCCTTTTTAAGTATATATGTTGATGCTTTGTAGACAGAGCGTACATGTTGTGCGGACAAAGAAAATCACATTGCACACGGACTAAACAATGGAACCCGTCGGTAATGTTTTCATCAATCACTCACAATTGTATACCAGCAAGCATTTGCTCACAACACACACGGCTTGTTAACAGGAATCGTTTGTGTTGTTATCGGTCTTCCCACACGTTTCCGACTACAGAACTGTTTGTCACGTATCACACACATCTTGTTAAGTTAAACCGTTTCTGTTCTCTTGGCTCAACACAAACAGTTCATACGAGTGAATTGTATGTCGTATATCGCACACACCTTGATCTGGCTGACCGTTTCTTTTGTGTTGCCTAGTCATAAACAGTTCATCTGAGTGAACTGTATGCTGTATATCGCACACACCTTCATATGGCTGCCCATTTCTTTTGTTCCGCCTCATCGGAAACAGTTCATTGAACTGAACCGTATGCCCCTATCCCACACACAACTAAATTATAAAACGTGTTTGATGCATCCGTCATCGCAAATGTTTTGCATCTTTTTTGACGGTTTCCTTACACCACCATTTGCGATTATTGCGTCGCACATAGTTTCCTTGAAGGGTCTCTGATCGTAGTGTCGTGTTAGCAGCATCCTACAGTAGTGATAGCACTATAGGTGGAATAGAATATGGTGGTTGTGGAGAAGATAAAAAAATAGAGGGAGATAGTCTCACATCAACTAGGCGTATTAACGGGCCATGGAGATGCCCATCAATAGATATCAATGTGAGTGAGTAGGGATTGCCATGCAACAGATGCACTGGAGCTATAAGTTTATGAAAGCTCAAAAGAAAACTAAGTGGGTGTGCATCCAACTTGCTTCCTCATGAAGACCTAGGGCAATTTGAAGAAGCCCATCACTGAAATATACAAGCCAAGTTCTATAATGAAAAATTCCCACTAGTATATTAAAGCAACAATATAGGAGACTCTCTATCATGAAGATCATGGTGCTACTTTGAAGCACAAATGTGGAAAAAGGATAGTAACATTGCACCTTCTCTCTTTTCTCTCATTTTTTTATTTTGGTGGGCTTCTTGGCCTCTTCTATTTTTTTTGTGCGCTTCTTTGGCCTCTTTTATTTATTTCCTCACATGGGACAATGCTCTAATAATGAAGACCATCACACTTTTATTTACTTACAACTCAAGAATTACAACTCGATACTTAGAACGAAATATGACTCTATATGAATGCCTCCAGTGGTGTACCAGGATGTGCAATAACTCAAGAGTGACATGTATGAAAGAATTATGAACGGTGGCTTTGCCACAAATACGATGTCAACTACATGATCATGCAAAGCAATATGACAATGATGGTGCGTGTCATAATAAAACGAAACGGTGCAAAGTTGCATGGCAATATATCTTGGAATGGCTATGGAAATGCCATAATAGGTAGTTATGGTGGCTGTTTTGAGGAAGGGTACATGATGGGTGTATGGCACCGGTGAAAGTTCAGCGGTACTAGAGAGGCTAGCAGTGGTGGAAGGGCGAGAGTACGTATAATCCATGGACTCAACATTAGTCATAAAGAACTCACATACTTATTGCAAAAATCTACTAGTCATCGAAACAAAGTACTACGTGCATGCTCCTAGGGGGGATAGATTGGTAGGAAAAGAGCATGCTCCTAGGGGGGATAGATTGGTAGGAAAAGACCATTGCTCGTCCCCGAGCGCCACTCATAAGGAAGACAATCAATAAATAAATCATGCTCCGACTTGATCACATAACGGTTCACCTTACGTGCATGCTACGTGACTCACAAACTTTAACACAAGTATTTCTACAATCCAAAATTACTCACTAGCATGACTCTAATATCATCATCTTTATATCTCAAAATCACTAGGTCGCGTGAGACTAGTCCAACGCCCTTGGATGAAAGACCACATGATCGTTGGATGAAGGATTGTGGACAGCATGCACCATCTGAGGGAGTTATTACTAAATACTAGTAAAGTGCCCGTGCGTTGCCACGGGCCTTAAAAAATTAAGAACATTCTTTTGTTGATATTGGGTTATTCATAGCATTAGTATGTCTTCCTATTCGTTGTGGGTTGGTTGTTACTGATTGCATATCAAATTTCGCATTATAGAAAAGATAGCCAATAACATACAAAAACAATTGAAATCCTCTTCACTTGTAATCTATTTCAATAAAACGTAATTCATTAACATATCTTTATCGCCGATCTAATGCGTAAAATAAAGAAAGTGGTACAAAAACATAGAACTCGGTATTGTGCATTACAAATGATAGGTGGCACATGGATGGCTTTTTATGCTTAAGACCAATCATCCCATGAAAGAATACAGGTTCCGACACATACCTAACCATTTAGAACCATGGCATCACAAAATATTTTAACATTCCCCCATCTACTATTCAAAGCTTGGACAGGCCCCATCTACTTTTCTTGGCTCGGAAGGACTAAGGCCCTCCAAGCGCACTCAACTTCTAGTATATCTCTTCTTTGAAGGCCATGAGAACGTCATTCAGTAAGATCATTCGTGATCATAAATGGCAATTATAATAACTTTGCATAATTTTTTTTACAATAGGCTTTTAACCTAGTGTTTTCCTAAAAAGATACTTAAGTGAATAAAGCATTGCTCGAGATAACATTGTGAGTTGGTTCGTGCTAAGATCATGCGAACTTTCACAAGGATGTCGACAACGACCACCTCATCTAGTAGATTCTCAAGGAAAAATATCCTATTCTACACATATACCAAACCTATATTATTTTTTAGTATTAATTAAGGCTTGAGATTCAACTTTGGCTTATATTTTGTTCAATCTATAATTCCGTATACATGGAAGAATATTGCATTTACAAATCAGAACTTTCTCATTATTAGCAGCAAATATTTTCCGTACAAAATTAAACATGTCAAAATCTCGGCATGAAATTATGTGTTGGGTCTTGCTTTATTCAGCAAGCTACCATCGACCATATTGAAGTCCATAACAAAAGGACACAAACTATCATGTTCAAATTGAAAAACAACAAAGTGAAGTTTATGGATATACGATATTTCTCATTGCAATTAATGCCACTAAATTTATTGATCCATGAAAATCATGCATAATTACAAAATAAAATTAATCTGAGTTGAGAGGAATAAGGAAGGATCAAACAAAAGAATGAATGGATCGCGCACATACCGTTCATAAGTTCTCTCCGTTGGAAATGGAACCCAAGACGTGTCGGTGTCGCTGCGGATCCTTCTCTTTGGTGCCGAGGAACCCCATTTGGCCATTACCTCCGGTGCCACCCTCAACATCTTCTATAACATGTCCGCTTCCACCATCGACATCTTCGCCACTACCACGAAGCCCTGTCCACCATGTTTCATTTTGTATTACATTACTCTCACATATGACACATAGTACTATTCAACCATGCATATCAGTGAAAATATCAGAATGGATCTCTAATACAACAATAACTACACACTTTTTCCAGAGTGACTTATATGCTTTCTAACTATCTTCTACACACCACCCTTGCAGCAGAATCGGCTACGGTCTCAGGTTCCTTCTCCCACTAACCACCTGTGTCACAATTTTGTTGTGGTTATTCTGAATAGTTGTCATTTGTGTGCCTCTCTCGAGACTTGTGCGTGAGAAGAAGCTACCCCAATGAACACGCATTGTTATATCGCCAGCAAGAAATCTCCGCCTTTGCACAATGCACCGTCGACCACAATGTCAAGTCCATGAACAAAATTAAGAAGTGTTCTTGGCTTCCACTTTTGGCCAAAACTGCCACCGTAACGCCATGTGGTCTCTCAAGAGGCGGAAATATTCTGGGAAGCACCGGGACATACCTTGTACAACTCGGTGGTCGTGGTGGGTGGCGTTGATCTCGTCGCCCCCTAGCAATGGCTCCATGGAGGGTTAGGGATTTTTTGGAGCGTGCTTTTCCATTGGATGAGATGTGTGCCTCCCTCCGATGAGCTTGCGACAATGCGCTCGTGACCGTCGTCCTCCACGCGCCATTGCCACATGATACTGAATGAAGAAACAGTAAGCATATTGCTTCATGAAAAATCAAATACTATTGCAACTAAATATATAACACATTAATGAGAGTTTCGAAGTTCTTGTGTGTATAGTCACCAAAGAATAAGGTACAAATATGTTCTTCTTTCATCAGTTTTACATTTGTAGCACTGACAATACTTTTAAGCCACAGACTATTATAATCTATGAGAGAAACCTCCTGAGCAAACAAACTCGAGCCATGTGAGTCTTTTTTTTTGCATGAAACCATGTAAAGTCCATTGATATTTGATAGATGAAAAATTGGAAACTAAACATTAACATATTCTAGGGGACCAACACAAGTGAGATATGTGGCCAGTGGTAAAGAATATTTACCACACTCACAACATAAACAAAATTGTTCAACCTGATGTAACAGGAAATTATCGGCGTGGACGATGTCTTTTCAAATTTTCCTAGAGCACAAATTCAAAGTCCTAGTATACTGCTTACTAGAGAAATCATATTATTAGATTATTCTATAATTAAGGCATGTAAAGGTTGGAACACGCTGAATAAATGTCACTTTAAACAAATAGCCTTGATTTTTTCTATAGTTAATTGCACATGCTGCAACAGAGACATACATATTTGAGTGGCTCAACAACAATTGTCCATTAAATCTCCCCTCCCTCTCTATCTTCCTCTCTCTACATATATGCCCATCTCCCTTCCTTTGATCTCCCTCTCTCTACATGTCTCCACATCTTCCTTCCTCCGCTCTCCCTTCCTTCCACCCTCTCTCGCTCATTGTAGGCGTCACAGGGGACAGACATTTTGTAGAGTACTAATAATTTCCAAGGACCATTGTTCGCCTACATCTATAGCATAAGCCTCCCTTCCTCCCACCCGCTCTTCCTAAGGTCTTCCTACCTTCCTAAGGTATTCCCTGCCGATAACTATTTTAACCAATTTGCCTGCCCATGACAAATGAAAGGGAACAGAGAAGTAGCGGAGGTTTGCTTCAGATATTCTTCCCTTAACATAAGCGGAGGTTTGCTTCGGATATTCTTCCTTTAACATACCATGCTAAACGGAAGCTTCTTCATTGATTCCTTCACCTATATGACAATCATTAAGCATATCAAATAGGGTTTGGTGTTCAGTAAGCAGATGGAAAGGATTAAATGGAGTCCGCCTTTCACGAAGTCCCTACCCATGTATCCCGTCGGATGTCTCTTGCGTCAACTCTATAAAATGCTTGTAACAAACTTCTTCCCCGCTTTCAAGATATTGGAGCAACTATGCTGCATTTGTAGAAGAACATGACTCACAAGGAACAATCATTTTCTCTAAATAAAACATAAGAAACAAGCTGTATGTTTGACTTACTCCTTTTAATCAAACATGCTCCATGGCATGGCACAAGTATTCATGTTCCTATCAAAACCGCAACCGAGTTGCAGAAGCACTTGGTTTTATCTCGTAATCTAGCAAACAATCAGAAGTACCATCAAATGTGACTACCACGGCACCACATATGCTATGTCATGGGATCGCATATCAATCTGTCATGAGTCATAAGACAAGAATAATATTAGAGCCAAGATCTAAATGGGGCTTCACTGCAATCTACAACTGGATTTTCAAAGAAGCATAATCAAGCATGTTGAATAAGTATCATCCCTATCTCAACACCTAATTTTTATAGACTTGCGGTGCAAGTATGCATTAGTAGATAGAAGCATTATTCTTTGTTGTATGTTATTTGTGGACAATATAATTATGCAAAGGTACAAGCAAGACGTGAAGACAAGATATTATTTTTAGAGCATTTTTAAGTGCCACATACACCATCCCTACCAAAACCCTTAAAACAAATAAATTTGAACTAATCAGCACGTGTGTTGCACAGGGTATAAGTATGCTAACGCTTGAATGTTAATTGTCCGAAACATACATCTTTGTTAGCTAGATCAGGAAGGCTAAGGTTTTCAACAATTCTAATCTGCAAGCACAATCGCACCTCATAGCCTACAAAAAGAAATAAAAGTCAATCTAACCATTGGCAAGAACTTCGTGATTGCAGCTTTGAGAGAGATCTAGTCCATTTGTAATTTGGCTAGAAATAAGATCAATCAAACAGGAAAACATCACTTCAGCCGGGAATGCACTACATCTTGATATGAACATGCTTTTTGTTTGTATGCGGGCTCTAAGTTTGTATTGAGAAAATAAATTTAGAAATATGAACCTCAATATTTACATGAGGATTATGCTCGACATGACTCTTTTTCGGAAAAAAAACATGTGTGCATTATTTCAAGAATATACATGAAAGGCAAAATTGCAAAATGATACAAGTAATCCCAACGAACCGGTGTAGTCTCGACCAAGCATGCCATTTCTAATGTTTTTGTAGACCTTGAACTGATCATTCTTTCAAGTATTCAAGACCTCTTCCCAAAGCTGCACTCTCTCCTCCATGAAACATATTTCCTTCTCTAACTACGCACATACGCAAACAATACCAACTATAACATATAATTGCAAAAACATATCTACCAACGTAACATATCTACTAACGTAAAATGGAACACTGATTATTAGTAAAATACAATTACTTGGACCTAACTTTTCCACACTTAGACCTAGTGACTCCAGAGTAGGTATTGTCCCCCAACCTCCAATCTCATCCACCATGAAAAATAGGGGGCGACCTGACCGAAGGCGACAACTTGCTTCAGCTCCGAACGGAGGAATTGGACTCGATCAAGGTATGGAAACACTTCATGAACAATAGCCACCAACATTACAATTTATCGACCAATCAAAATGAATTGAGCTCCTAACTTTCTAAACAGTGTGTATACCTCATCAAGTTGCTCACAGGAATGGAGATCAAAATGGTACATTGTTGGTCCCCATATGAGTTGGAGCTTTGGGCTATAATGTTTATTCTGGTTAGAAGATCCTCCTCGAGGAAAACCTAACTTCTCAAAGCCTCTCCGCATGAGGCGCCTGACGAGAAAGTTCTTGAAGTTCGGGTCTCTGGGATGAGTCGGCATATGCACTTCTCATGGTGCAGGTGTGCACCTCGATCCCGCAACCTACGTGGCAACAAAGAAAGAAAGAACAAAACACATCAAGCCTATCCACCCATACAAGAGGGACCAAAAGGCACCCTAAACCCTAACACTGACGGCGAGCACCATGCATGGAGGGAGAGGAAGACAAGAGGGTGGTGGTACTGACCATATGTTTGGATGTTGCGCATCCTTGAAGAGGGAGATCTCACAGATGGTGATGGAATTGATGCATAGTCCTCCTGCTCGGAGCAAATCGAGCATGATCATAGTGGTCCTTTCCATGTACACACCCATACGTGCCCTCCTGGTCGCCTCTACTTCTGTAGAAACCAGGAGCACACTGGCCGGCATCGACATATGGGAAGAGGGGCGGACCAACCCTGGAGGCAAAAACAGGGACGGTGTCTACAACCCATACAACCGAGCATCCCAAATAATTTATCGGTTGCATATATAAGACATGAGATATGACATGTCGGTGGATATGAGATACACAGATGTGGACTGGATATGAGATACACGGATGTGGACGGCGATTTTGAGGAGTGGTTGGACGATTGCTCGCAGACACATCCGTAGGGCGTTTGAGTCACAAGGATTTGTCACCAAATTGTAGGTGCTTTAAGGCACGCCAAATTTCCACTTGGCATAAAAAGTGATCATAGTCTAAAATTTTCAAGGCTTGCGGTATCATTATCCTTGTTGAATCAAATTAGGCATTGTATAAATCTGCAAAAAGAAAGCTCACTACCTAAAGCGCATAATAACATGAAGAAAAATTTGCTTAGTTATTATGATAATCTTGCTTGTACAGATATGATAGCAGGATAATCACCTAGGTGTTTTAATTTTTGAAAGCAAAATTATATCAAGTACTTGTCATATGATCTTTAGGATGAGGATATGAATAAGTTAACATCCAATATCTCTGCAAAATCATCATTACGCAGAACACCGAATTAGCTAAAACGAGGAAGATCTCAAGAACTCACAAAGCTTATACAGTTGGAAAATATGGCCAGATAACCAATCATCTGGAGATGTCTCATGTCAGTAAAACCAGGCACAAGCATAGTTGCAAAAGTCCAAATAGATCCGCACCTTGGAGAAGAATGACCAAACCATCACCCTCTTGGATGAACATTTTGTGGTACATACCAAATAAAAATATTCCTTATTCAATTTTTAAGGCAATACTAATGTGTATAGTCACAAAAACATATAATGCTTTCAACTCTCAGCTTCCTTTCTCTGTTTCTTACATTGCATGTGTATCTCATTCCTACATTTGTGTCATTGGCAGAAGATCACTATGAACGAGATCTGCTCAATTAAGCATACAAAAACAAAGAATTTCTAAAACCATAGAAGGTGGAATCAACTAAAATAAAAGTTTGGTTGAAGTTGCCAAGGACAATACTGGTAAGCAGATGCATAGGTTGCAAGATATTTTCAATAAATGATGGTCACACCAGCTTAATTACTCATAGTGCATTGCTATCAAGAAAATATGCTACATTTGTGTCTGAAGCACTTAATAACACCGTAATGAAGTGTTGAGTGATATCTCCAAAGCTTGCATTAAACCAAACACCAAACATGTTTGCTCTAATAGAATGAACATGGCAGGAAAAATAATAATCGGGATCATGCGTTGTATTCTTCTTGACCATTGACTGTAGCACTTGATGCACATGTCATGGCTGCAGTTAAGCAGCACAACCTTGTTGTTCCACTCAATGTAGATTCTTCATCTATTTCAGCATTGATCTTGGAGGACTGACCTCTTGCTCTCTTCTTGTACTTCTTCGAGCAAATAACCCTCTACCTCCGGTCGTCGGAGTTGTCGGTCCCCTGTTCCGATTACACGAGGGAAGGAAATATCACAAATGTAGTAGATAAACAAATGGAATTTTTCAAGATCACATATCCAAACCACAAATGCTTTTTTGTCCTGTTTTTCTACATTCTGCAGGACGTTTGTTTAGTTGCCATAGAACTCCCTGATGTTGGCTTCCCTTTTTTGGGTGGACATGGTAGTGGTTCCTTCCAGCTAAACATGCCGAAACAATGTAATCGTGAGGATGGATTTCACGAGAACACAAGTAGTCACTGAATATGCCTGCTGTGAGTCTCGCCATTGCCCAGACACACCGGCCGTCTCGCCGCCTTTGGACTTCTGCCGCCACCGACGGTAAGTTGTTACAAAAAAATGTATGGCCGGATAACTAAACCAAATAAAATATTTTAGATGTGTCATTATCAAGACAAACTCATATGCCTGCTCCCTTTTATCTTCCACACATAACAACAGAACAAGTACAGATGCACACATTAGACAATGCACAAAATTCTGAAGATAAGTACTTAGTATATAATTATGTGTGTTGTAGCATCAATCATAACATGGCTACCCGTACATACATTCTATAATTTATCTATTGAGAGAATGGCAGGAGTAGAATGAAATACAGCTTACTTATAAAAACAAACCTCCATTTCCGGACCTTATCCTTAACCAAATATGCCAACAATTTCTCGGTGCTAAGCGTCTCCACAAAAGATGTAATTTCACACCGCTAATACTACTTCTATAACTGACTAAGATAGTTACCAATTTACACAAAGTCCCCAAGAGAGCGGGCATCTGAAGGGAGAGTCGAAGCCTTCCTTGGGGCTTTGGCAACGCGGGCAGACGCGAGATTTAGAGCTTAGATAATGTGGGCAGTTGGGATTGTATCTCTTTACCCCCATCCCCTCCTTTAATATTGTACGCACACTCATGTGTATTTGAGAAAAGAATTACACAACCATGTGTGCATTTGTAGTATCAATCAGAGTTAGTGCATGCCTGAATCAGTATGTACATTTGCTAAAGCTCTATAGGTGCAGAGATAAACAACATAAGGAACAGAGCACCATTTGCTAAAGCTCAATAGATGCATAGACAAACAACATAAGGAACAAAGCACCATCAGTGATCTAGCAGTACTCACGGCTGGCAAATCCAATATATTAATTTCACACATCCACCCACCCTACATTACTTTTCAATTCAGCAATTTCAAGCATGCCAGACACAAGACAAAAAGTTTTTGGGAACACACCTCTTTGTCCACCACGGCGCTTGTGGGTTCATCTTGCCGATGGACAGCTCATGCAGCTAGAGCTAGGTCTCCCATCTTCCATCCATGTCTGCAACAAAAGAACTGCAACAAAAGAATGGTTGGTTTCAGACTGACAGTTAAGCCAACTGATTGTTCCTAAATCTTGAACTGAAGATATTTTCTAACAACTGAACTGAAGTTGGTGCTGTTAGAAGAAACTTCAATTATTATTTTTTAATAACTTCAACTTGTTACAACAGAAATCATAACAACAGTTTAGCTTATTGTATTGTCAAGTCACCTCTGCCTGTTATGTTCTTGGCACTTTCGGTTCTAGGTGTGCTACCGAATCTGTATGTTCTCGTGTAGATAAAAATCTGCCGTTGTGTCATTTAGTCATGAGAAAATCATAACAATCCTTTTACTCTCTTAAGATTGATTACCCATCAAAATTCTTAGCACATAAGTACCTACCGTATGCTCTCAAAAACTGAAGCCGGTCATCGAAAAATCATCAGAGATACACACTAAAAGGGACAACAAATACAAGCACCAATTGGCATACATATTTGACGCACCTCTGCCTTTTGAACTGCGTGTCTGTGGCACACACGACACCCATCGGAAGTTTGGCGAAGTTCCTATAGGCAGAGGGGAAGCAAAGAGTAAGCCCAATTTGAGCGATTTCAAGAGGAAATTCATCGTCTCTTTCTTTTTCTGATGGAGCGAGACTCAAAAGAACATAATCTTGCACTCATCATGTCACGAGGTCGCATGCGTGGATGCCATCCGGCGACCAACGCATCCACCTCCCGGCGCCCAGCTCGGGAGCGCCCATGTAGGCAGCCGCGTCGAAGCCCGCGTCCCCGCTGGCGTCGAGCGCGAGGGAGACGGCGAGCTCGCTCCCGCCCTCCCCCGCCCTCCATCCAGATCCGCCAGAGAGATCGGGCCCTGACCACCAACACCATGACTTCAAAGAAGAGGTAGGCCAAGATGGGGCACGGATCTGGATCGGGGAGAGGGCGGCGGCGCTCGACGGGGATGGAGGAACAAGAGGTAGGGAGGGTTCGACATAGGGTCTCCCTCCGCCAGATCTGATAAGGGGAATTCCTTGTGAGGTCCGTAGCGGCGAGACCGCCCCTCCGCTGTCAAGTCCGCGGCGGCGAGAGGAGAGTGCGTCGAGGGGATCGAGAGGAGCGTAGGTTTTTTTAGTGCGTGGGTTAGGGAAGGACGACGAAAAAAAACCAGCGAAAAAAACCGGACAAAAATGGTGGGACAAAAATAAAACCCGGAACGCGACCTACCAACTGAGACATTAGGAGTAGAGAAAAACTAATTAAAGCTAATTCTGTGGGGTCTACTATTAACTGCTAGCTCCCTAATTTACTCTTCCAGACTTTTAGGAAACAAATTTCTTTGTTAAAGAAGGAAACTAATAACAAATGAGTTTCCAGACATATACTTTGCTTCCTTATGAAAGATATTTTGCTTCCAGTGATACTCAAGTTGGCTTCTCCCATGAAATGTAAATTGCTTCTATCTAAAGAACAAATATATTTTTTAGATGGTTTGGTTCGAACACATTAAACTTGTGCTTCCCCTCATTAGAGATTGACCTTCCATGGTTAGTTTGTTGAAAAAAAAAGCTTCCATGATTAATGAAATTTGCTTGATTTGTTCTCGGTGGAACGAATTGATGCTTCCATCAACCCAAGAATGAGCTTCCCTGGTTAAGAAAATTAGCTTCAGCTTGACACATGCTTTCTAACGAGTTAGGATGAGTTTCCGAAAAAATAAAAATTGCTTCACCATGAATCCACTATTGGTGATGCTTCATTATTGTTCCTGGACAAACAATAATATGGTTAATCACAGATCGTTCATTGCTTGGGCTACTTGCTTTCTGCATGGCCGTCGGTGAAGTTTCCTCAAGGTGGGGGCAGCGAGCACTAGCATCGACGCCCAAAACTGTGTTGTGTGGCTACTGGAGTTTGCCGATCACGCCGAGCTCCACGCATGGTGCATCGACGCGGAAGCAACAAAGGGAGTCAGACGGTTGTCTCTGATGGTGACGACGAAGCACCTGAATGCGCCCATCTGCAATAAGAACATCGGAAAACTGCTAGAGGAGTACGACATGGCCACCGGAACCAACTTTAGCACATACAAAATTATTCAAGATTCAGGCCTTCTTATTCATGGCGCTTCTGATGAGTCGCCGTTGTTGACGCCCGTGCCGTCGTCTTCTATTATGTCAAGAGTGGTGAGGTGGAGGGGATCGAATCTGTGTGGCGCGGTGGATGCAGGTGAACCATGAGAGCATCTCCAGCCGCGCCCTCAACATGCCCCCCAGGCCGACGCGCCCCCAGGACACCGAAATCCGCCGGTTCAGTTCGTTTTTGGGCCCGGCGATCGCAGGTCGAACCCAGTGCACTAGGGGCGCTCGGGGGCTGATGTAGGGCGGAACCCTATGTGGACGATCTTTCACGTTTGGAGGGGATCCTACGAGGAGAACACGACGAACAAGCGGAAGAACACGGGGAAAAACACACAAGAGGAACACTAAACCGACAAGTCTCGATCACACAAGGGCTAGATCACCGAGCACATAAGGTAGCACCAGATCCAAAATCAACAAAGGAAAGATACACGAGTAGCCGTTCTTCTCCGTGAGGAGGTCTTGATGGGGGTCCACCCTAGAAGGGGGTCTTGAATCCTCTTGGAAGGATCTTCTCCGAGGAGGCGCGATCTCCGAGGAGAAGGTAACCAAGTGGATGTGCAAAGCTCTCACACAAATATGAGCTAATCCTTTGCTAACCCTAACTAGGAGGAGGAGGAGGTCTATTTATAGTCTTAGTGCAAATGGGGGCGAAGTGAACGGGTACAAGGGCTCCAGCCCGCGGTCGCGATCACCACAGTGTCGGACGTCCGGGAAGGCGTCGGACGTCCGGCTTGACGGTCCGGACGTCCGGAGGCTGTCGGACGTCCGTAAATCCGGCTCGGGTGCTGGTCGGTCAGTCGTCCAGAAACTTCGGTCTTCCGTAGATTTGGCTCTGATCGGTGTGTGTCGGTCGTCCGGAGAGGGCCGGTCATCCGGGGCTTCGGGAAGGCCCGGACGCCCGTGGATCGTCGGACGTCCGTAGATTCGGTTTGGGCGTGCATCGGTCGGACGTCCGGTGGTTTCGGTCGGACGTGAGTTTCCATTCGGGTGCCCAGCTGCCGGACGTCTGGAGGGCGTCGGTCGTCCGTGGCCTGGGAGTCGTCGGAGGTCCGGACTTGGTCGGACGTCCGATGCCTAGCTTCAGCAGCTTTTCTTCTTCTTCTTCAACATGCTTGGGGTCCTCGCTGCCTTGGCCCTTGCAAGTAGTTGTTCCTTGGCTCATCCCCATGTACCTGATTACACATAGAGTTTCCGAATGAGGTAGTAGCCATGTCTCGTGAGTAGGAAGAGGGAGTTCGGAGAGGAGCGAGTTCACCTTATCTTCGATAGCCTTAGCTCGGGCTCGAGTCATGGGTCCACGTGGTGTTGAGGAAGATGTAGGTGCGTCCATGGGGATGAGTGAAGGATGCTCCGCATCATCTCCCCCCCCCCCCTGAGAGAGATCCGACCTCGGATCAAAAGCTTCATCTCCATGGTATGGTGCGAGGTCCTTGACATTGAAGATGTCGCTCACATTGTACTTGTCTCGAGGTAGGTCGATCTTGTAGGCGTTGTCGTTGTAGCGTGCTAGCACCTTGAAAGGTCCATCGGCTCGAGGAAGAAGCTTGGACTTGCGTTCTTTGGGGAAGCGGTCCTTGCGAAGGTGTAGCCACACTAGATCACCAATGTTGAAGACCATGGGTTGCTTGCCGACGTTGAGCTTGGTCGCTAGTCGTTGTACTTGGCGCTCGATGGTTTGTCTTGTATCCTCATGCATCTTCTTGATGTAGCTTGCCCGTGCACTCGCATCCATGTTTGTGCGCTCTTGTAGAGAAAGAGGTAGAATGTCCAATGGGGACAACGGGTTGAAGCCGTAGACGACCTCGAAGGGGGACTTGCCGGTAGTCGAATGTCTTGCACGGTTGTAGGCGTATTTCGGCGATGGGTAGACATGCTTCCCACTCCTTGATGTTCTTCTTGATCAAGACACGAAGTAGAGTGGATAGTGTCTTGATTCGACACCTCCGTTTGGCCGTCGGTTTGAGGATGGTATGCGGATGAGAACAAGAGCTTGATTCGAGTCAAGCATAGGGTCTTCCAAAAGTAACTCAAGAACTTGACGTCACGATCGGAGACGATTGTCTTTGGTACTCCATGGAGTCGCAAGATTTCCCTACAAAAGAGATTTGCAATGTGTGAAGCATCGTCTATCTTGTTAAGGAATGAAATGTGCCATCTTAGAAAATCTATCCACAACAACAAACACGGAATCCTTTCCATTTTGAGTTCTAGGCAGACCAAGTACAAAATCCATGCTAATGTCTTCCCAAGGTTGATAAGGAATAGGAAGAGGCATGTAAAGACCATGAGATTGATCTTTAGACTTAGCTTTGCGACATGTAGAGCATCGGTTGGTGAAGCGTGAGACGTCGCAGAACATCTTGGGCCAAAAGTAGTTCTTGGAGAGCGTGGCGAATGTCTTGTCGCGTCCAAAGTGTCCCATGAGTCCGCCTCCATGAGCCTCCATGAAGAGAAGACTCGGGAATGCATAGTTTGTTAGCTCTCATAAGATAAGCATCCTTGATGTAATATTGTTCCCAAGAAGTATGCGCCAAACACTTAGCATAAGGAATAGCAAAAGATGGGTCGTTAGCATACAGTTCTTTTATGTGCTCAAAGCCAATAACATTCAACTCAAGTTTAGTGACAAGCGTGCATATGCGTGAAAGTGCATCGGCAACTACATTTTTTTTACCCTTAATGTACTTGATCACATAAGGAAAAGATTCAATAAACTCACTCCATTTGGCATGGCGCTTGTTCAACTTAGTTTGACCTTTTAGGTACTTAAGCGTTTCATGATCGGTATGGATGACAAACTCATGCGGTCTAAGGTAATGTTCCCAAACATGTAGCACACACACTAAAGCATACAATTCTTTGTCATAGATGGGATAGTTAAGTTGAGCGCCGGAGAGTTTTTCACTAAAATAAGCAATGGCTCGTTTTTCTTGCATCAAAACTTCGCCAATTCCGGTACCACTTGCATCACAATGGACCTCAAAAGTTTTGTCAAAATTAGGCAAAGCGAGAATCGGAGCATGAGTAAGCAAAGACTTGAGCTCATCAAAAGCGGTGGGTTGCAAAGTTCCCTAAACAAAAGGAGTATTCTTCTTACTCAAAGCATGCAAAGGAGCGGCAATTGTGCTAAAATCTTTCACAAAGCGATGATAAAAACCCATAAGACCAAGAAAGCTACGCTTTTGTTGCAAATTGGTGGGTTGGGGCCAAGTTTCAATTGCTTCAATTTTAGATTCATCAACATGGACACCCTTCAGGATACAACAAAACCCAAGAAAACCACTTTGTCAACACCAAATGTGCATTTTTTCATGTTTGCATAAAGACTTTCCTTGCAAAGGGTTTGCAAAACAGCCCTAACATGATCAAGATGTTCTTTCATGGTTTTGCTAAACACAAGAATATCGTCGAAGTAAACCACAACAAAGATTCCAATGTAAGGGCGAAGCACATGATGCATAAGACCTTGCGAAAAGTACCGGGAGCCTCTGATAGACCCATAGGCATCACTAACCACTCATATAAACCAAATTTGGTTTTGAAAGCGGTTTTCCATTCATCACCCTCTTGTATGCGGATTTGGTAATAGCCACTTTTAAGATCAATTTTTGAGAAAAAGTTGGCTCCACTAAGTTCATCAAGCATATCATCTAAGCGAGGAATGGGATGCCTATAATGACGGTAATAGCATTTATAGGTCTACAATCGGAACACAAGCGGAAACTTCCATCGGGTTTAGGCACAAGTATAACGGAACGGCACACGGGCTTAGGCTTTCACGTACATGACCGTTGTCGATGAGTTGTTGTACTTGCCGTTGAATCTCCTTGGTTTCTTCGGGATTGACTCGGTATGGAGCTTTGTTTGGGAGAGGTGCTCCGGGGATGAGGTCGATTCGATGCTCAATGCCTCAAAGAGGAGGTAGACTCGGAGGTAGCTCATCGGGGAAAACATCTTGGAATTCCTGCAAAAGAGATTGAAACACTAAAGGTAGCTCATGAGAGGTGTTAGTTGTTGGCTCTCCATCCTTGCACACAAGGACAAAGTGCATCACACTAGATGGGTTCTCACACACTTCTCTCGTCTCACTCTTGGTGGCAAATAGGATGAGGTTTTTCTCTCTAGGCGAAGAGGCACTCAGGTTTGGCTTGTGGCTCTCACTCACTTTTTGGTGGATCACTTTCTCACTCTTGTCTCTATGATGGGTGGCTTGCTTGTCGGCTATCACTTGACTAGGAGACATAGGTCGTAGCACATAGTCCTTCCCTTTCATCCTGAAGCTATAGTGACTGTTGCGCCTGTAGTGGAAGACAACACTGTCGAATTGCCATGGTCGACCAAGAAGGAGGTGGCAAACCGTCATTGGGACCACATCACATTCCAAAGTGTCCTCATATGCACCAATTTTGAAGGAGACTTGGACCGTATGCTCAACTCGTATAGTGTCGGAGTCACTTAGCCATTGAACCTTGTAGGGATTCGGGTGCTTCCTCTTGACCAATTGAAGCTTGGAGCATAGTTCTTCACTTGCCAAGTTGCGACAACTTCCTCCATCGATGATGACCTTGACGGACCTTCCGTTGATGCCGGCCTTTGTGTGGAAGATGTGGCATCTTTGGTCGTCTTCTTGTTGATGTTGAAGAGTCAAGACCTTGGAGACAACGAGAGCGAGGCTCGAATCCTCATCACAAAAGACTTGATCATCTTCATCTTCGTTCACTCGCCGGTGCATGGCCACTTGCTCAAGGGCTTCCATCTCCTCATCACTCATTGAGTCATATGTGCCGTCGTTGTTGAGGATCATGGTGCGCTTGTTGGTGCATTCGTAGGACTTGTGGCCTCGGCCGCCGCAAGTGAAACACTTGAAGGAGCTTGTCTTGATGGTCTCATTGGTCGGAGTAGATGATGAAGCACGCGGCTTGAAGTTGCTTGTAGTAGGAGGAGGATGACTTGAACTTGTCAAATTTTTCTTGTAACTCGACTTGTCGTCGTTGTTTGTAGAAGGCTTGGTTGATGTAGATGTTGGAGGAGGTGTTGAAGCTTGGTTGTTGGAGAAGCCGTAGGTCTTGGACGAGTACTTGGCGTACTGGAAGTCATCTTGCACTTGATGTTCCGCCTTTGTAGCTTGACGCACGAGATCAATGAGGGTGGAGTATGGTTGGAAGTCAGCGATCTTCTTGATGGGATGATTGAGTCCATTCAAGAAACGTGCCATAGTTTTCTTATCATCTTCCTTCACATTGGCTCGAATCATGGCTATCTCCATTTCCTTGTAGTATTCTTCAACACTCTTTGTTCCTTGCTTGAGGAGTTGGAGTTTCTTGAAGAGGTCGCGGTTGTAGTAGGTTGGCACAAAACATGCTCTCATGACATCTTTCATTTGAGCCCAAGTGGTGATTGGAGGTTCACCTCTTGCTTGTCGCCTCTCAAGGATTTTTTCCCACCATATGAGCACATAGTCTTGGAACTCAAGTGATGCCATAGCGATTTTCTTCTCTCCCTCATAGTTGTGCAAACGAAAGATTTTGTCGACCTTCAATGCCCATGAAAGATATTCTTCGTGGTCATTGCTTCCATTGAATTTGGGCATGGTGAATTTGAGCTTTCCATATCGTTGCTCTTCATTTTGTTGTGGTCGAGGATGATGACGTCCATGTCGTTGAGGATTAACAATCGCATGTTGCTCTTGGCGAGGAGGGTCGTTTTCCTCATGTTGCTCTTGTCTTGGTGGATTTCCATTATCTTCATGCGCTTGATGAACTTGAGGTTCTTGGTGAGCATGTGGTGGAGCTTGTCGAGCTTGTTGTGGGGCTTGTCGATGCACACGTGCTTGGTAGAGCCTTTCTTGGACTTCCTCGCGGAGCGCTTCTTGATATTCACGAGCTTGGTGTCCTCGGTCGGCAACGGCTCTACTTGAGTCGCGAAGTGCACGTTGTGCCTCAAGTGCTTGAGCTTCCCATAGTTGTTGTTCTTGATGTTGCGCCTCGGCGTCTTGTGCATCTTGATGTTGTGTCGCTCGCTCTTCTTGTTCTTGTTGTCGTTGGCGTTGCCGTGCTTGTGCTTGCGCAAATGCAGCTTGGTTTTGACGATGTCGATGCTCTTGAGAGTCGGTGTCGTGTAGAGGATTGCGGTTTGCTTGACGGTCTTGACGTGCGGCACGACGAAGAGTGTTCGAAGTAGGTGTACTTGAGTCGTAGAAGGTGTCGTCGGAGTGTCTACTCGAGCGGTTCCATCTTGAGGATGAAGAAGTGGAATGATGCCGGTTCCTCATCAAGGCGCGGATCTCGTCCATTCTTGCATCATTCTCTTGCTTGTGAGCGTCGAACTTGTTGTCGAAGTAGTCTCTTGTACGTTGCTCGGAGAGTCGCAAGTCGGTGGTGAGGTTGTCGATGTGGTCGCTCATTGCTTGTTGCTCTTGGTGCAACGCTCGTTGTGCATCAAAGAGGTGGCTCTCGGTGACGTATGATGACATGTCGTCGTCTTGCTCGAGGAAGAGTGGGTTGGTAGAAGTACTTGGAATATCCATCATTCCAAGCAAAAATGTGAGTGGTAGAAGGACAAGAACTTATACCAATGTACCTTTGACCGAAGTTGATGATGAATCAAGTTCACTCAAATGCGGACAATGAAATAGCACTATTGGTACCCATCCTTGTCGGTACTCACACCTACACAAATAAAAGCTTATGGTGGAGCTTGGTGAGGATGGTGGCACAAAATTTGATGCAATTGTAAGTGAGCGTCAATAATGTTGGAAAAGGTACACAAATTTGCAAATGCAACAAGTAGACCAAGCAAATAATGGTACACGGAAATACACACGCAAATAGATAAGTGGGATTGTGCAAACCAAAAGTGAGCCAAAATGTGGAATCCATGAAAATGCTCTTGTTGCACAATACTAGAGAGACGCTAGCACGATTGCACAATAGGCGGATCTGAAACTTGTGCACAACCTACTAGGCAAAAATGCAACTATCTCTATCCCGGCTATATGTATGGTATTTCGGTGCTATGATCCAAGATGATCCAATATGACAATCTTAATGTAGTATGATGCTATGGTTCTTGCTCATAAGCTCTTTGCTTATCTTTCCTCTTTGCTTAAAAGCTTGGGTGGCTCTTTCACTTTTGAGCTCTTTTCTCATGCAAAACTTCACGAACCAAGATAGCAATTGTGTATGCTATGACAACTTTGTGACACACAAATGGATCCCAAGATATGCACCACAATGGTATGGTATGTATGCTATGGAGTATGATCACTAATGTGCACAAGTCACGTTGCGGCAATACTCAATGGCTAGTCTCGATGGGTAAGCTACGCAAAAGTAAGGCCATGTGGGTATCAATGCAATTGCAAGGTATGACAAAGATGTCGATGATGTTACCGTCCTTGGCGATGATGTGACCCTTGCGAAGATGAGTCGAGGTGATGATGAAGTCGAACCGTACCTAGATAGCGAAACACAATAGGACACGGGAACCACAACTCAAAATCTCAAGGACCAAAATGTGGCAAAATCGTCATAGGATGTATTGGGAGGATGGTGGTGTATGTGGTTTTGGAAGATGTGGTGGAAGGTGGGGTGGTGGTTAAAGCGAACAATTTCAGTTTAAATCGAGGGGTTTCACGGACGTCCGGTTTTCGGTCGTCCGGCCGTTCTGAGGCTCCGGACATCTGTAAAGCGCCCGGTCGTCCAGGGTCGGGTTAACTTGAATTGGGCACAGGCGATTTTGAGGTGGAAGAAGATGGTGAGGTCAAAATTGAGCAGATTGATGGATGGAAAAGGGTGGGAGGGTGGGAAAAGCTAGATCCACACGTAGCAACTCAAATCCATGGACCAAATCCAACAAAATCTCAACTCACCAACAAATTACAAAAAAAAAATTGGGGCTATTTTTGGTGGGGAATTTTCGGATTTAGGACAAAAACAACAAAATCAAGCTAGAAAACACGGGGTAGGGGCTCCAAAAACGTGATCAACGTGGCTCTGATACCAAGATGATGTAGGGTGGAACCCTATGTGGACGATCTTTCATGTTTGGAGGGGGTCCTACGAGGAGAACACGACGAACAAGCGGAAGAACACGGGGAAAAACACACAAGAGGAACACTAAACCGACAAGTCTCGATCACACAAGGGCTAGATCACCGAGCACATAAGGTAGCACAAGATTCAAAATCAACAAAGGAAAGATACACGAGTAGCCGTTCTTCTCCGTGAGGAGGTCTTGATGGGGGGTCCACCCTAGAAGGGGGTCTTGAATCCTCTTGGAAGGATCTTCTCCGAGGAGGCGCGATCTCCGAGGAGAAGGTAACCAAGTGGATGAGCAAAGCTCTCACACAAATATGAGCTAATCCTTTGCTAACCCTAACTAGGAGGAGGAGGAGGTCTATTTATAGTCTTAGTGCAAATGGGGCGAAGTGAGCGGGTACAAGGGCTCCGGCCCGTGGTCGCGATCACCACAGTGTCAGACGGAAGGCGTCGGACGTCCGAGCTTGGGGCCAGTCCGGACGTCCGGAGGCTGTCGAACGTCCGTAAATCCGGCTCGGGTCTTTGGTCGGTCGGTCGTCCGAAAACTTCGGTCTTCCGTAGATTTTGCTCTGATCGGTGTGCGTCGGTCGTCCGGAGAGGGCCGGTCATCCGGGGCTTCGGGAAGGCCCGGACGTCTGTGGATCGTCGGACGTCCGTAGATTCGGTTGAGCGTGCATCGGTCGGACGTCCGGTAACCGATTCGGACGTGAGTTTCCATTCGGTGCCAGCTGCCGGACGTCCGGAGGGCGTCGGTTGTCCGTGGCTCGAGTCGTCGGACGTCCGGACTTGGTCGGACGTCCGATGCCTATAACTTCAGTGACTTTTCTTCTTCTTCTTCAACATGCTTGGGGTCCTCGTCGTCTTGGCCCTTGCAAGTAGTTGTTCCTTGGCTCATCTCCATGTACTGATTACACATAGAGTTTCCGAATGAGGTAGTAGCCATGTCTCGTGAGTAGGAAGAGGGAGTTCGGAGAGGAGCGAGTTCACCTTATCTTCGATAGCCTTAGCTCGGGCTCGAGTCATGGGTCCACGTGGTGTTGAGGAAGATGTAGGTGCGTCCATGGGGATGAGTGAGGGATGCTCCGCATCAGGGGCTCCGGCGCAAGGGAAAAGCACGGCTGGCCCACACCGTCAGGCGAAAAGTCAAGTTTTCTTTCCCGACTCGCCTCCCACCGCCCGCGCGCTCGGCCGCCAACAGCTGTATCCCAGTGCCGCCCACTGCCCTTCACCGCTAGATAGCCAATCCTCGCCGGAAAAAGAGCAGAGGTTCGCCAAGGCAGCCCCTCCACCAGCAGCTGGGCGTTTTTCCCGCTGTTTTTGGCCGTAGAGGGGCAGTTTAGCGGCGGGTACACGCCCATCGGGCGCAAGGTGTTCGGCGATTTGACTGCCTCGGCGATGGACTCTGACGACGAGGAAGTGCTCGCCGCGCTGCTGGAGGAGAAAGCCGAGGCCGACGTCCAGGAAGATGAACATCTCACGGTGCTCGCCGCCCTCGCCCAGTTGCTGGCGAGCAATGAAAAGCTGCGGCGAGGTGGCTCGGCGCCGGGGCGGATGAAAGCAAAGAACTGACATCGTCTCGAAGGCTACTACATGCTCTACTCCGACTACTTCGCCGATGCTCCACTGCACGGCGACAAAACATTTCGGCGCCGTTATCGGATGAGCCGAAAGCTCTTCCTCATGATTGTGAATTCCATCCGGGAGTTCGACAGCTACTTCAAGTGCAAGATGGATTGCACCTGCAAACTTGGATTCACCTCGATCCAGAAGTGCACGACAGCGATGAGGATGCTTACATACGGAGCTCCCGGTGATTCACTCGACAACTATGGGCGCATGGCCGAGTCCACCACCATTGAGTGTTTCTACAAGTTCAGCCGGGCAATGGTGGCGGTGTTTGGACCGCAATACTTGCGAACACCCAATGCGGAAGACGCTTTCGGATCCTAGCACGTAATGCAGCAAGAGGATTTCTGGGATGCTTGAAAGCATCGATTGCATGCATTTGAAATGGAAGAACTGCCCATTTGCTTGGCGGGGATGTACAAAGGCGCCAAAGGCGGTTGCGATTAATGGTACTTGAGGCGGTGGCCACAGGACCTCTGGATTTGGCACTCCTTCTTTGGTATGCCAGAACTCACGATGACATCAACGTCTTTGCGGTGCTCCCCTGTCTTTGCCAAGCTTGTTGATGGTCATTCTCCTCCGGTGAACTTCGAGGTCAATGGGCGGCACTACAACAAGGGGTACTACCTAGCTGATGGCATCTATCCGAGATGGTCTACATTCGTGAAGACTATCTCAAACGATGTGCCAGGAGGCAAGAAGTCCCACTTTGCCAAGGTGCAGTAGGCTTGCCGGAAGGATGTCGGGCGGGCATTTGGTGTGCTCCAATCTCGATTTGCTGTTGTCCGATACCCTGCTCAGACCTGGTCGAAAGATCAAATGTGGGAGATCATGACTTGCTGTGTCATCTTGCACAATATGATCATCGAGAGCGGCGGGGAAGAGCCGGTGTTTGACCTTTGAACCATACTACTGAGCAGGTCCTCTAGCGAAGTTGATCACCGACTACCGGCAACTGGACTGCCTACCTCGATATCGTCGGGAGATCCGAGACCCACAGTGCATCATCAAGCTGCAGCGGGGATCTGGTGGAGCACCTATGGAGGCTCAAAGAGGCGGCCTTGGGCATGACGTGTGATGAAATATGAGTTTTTTTGTTGAACTATATATTTTATATTGAACTATTTGTTCTTGCACTATTTTGTTGAACTATTTGATTTTCTGTGATGAACTATGTGATAAAAAATATTTATGTTAAGAATTCAACGCCGAACCACGACGAACCATGCCGAATATGGGCCGATTCTCGCCCATATGGGCCCCTTATTCGTCGAAAGTGGGCCGAAAACTGGGCCGATAACTGAACCAAAAATATTTACAGGCGACACAGGCGACGGCTGACGCACCGCCCAACCGCCCCAGCCCGATTGTACATTGGCTCGCCCCAGCGGCAATTTTATGCCTCCTGGGGTGCCAACGGCCGGAGATGCTCTGAGGTGGATTGGAAGCATGGGTGCAGGAGACCGAACCTGGACGCCTCTGGGAAGAGTGCAGGGTATCTCGGGCGTGGGGTGAATGTAGAATCAACGAAGCAGGAGTGGTCTGATGATACATTTGTGTCATACTACATATAGGAAGTGTTTCCCATTATGTATGAGAAAAGACCCACCATAATATTTAACCATGCATGGAATACTATTTTTCATTCAATTATTCTACCTATATTTTATCTTATATACTCTCTGCCTTACTCGCTTATTTATCTCAACATGCAAGCATGCCACCTCATCCATACCATTATAAGTGGGATAAGACCCACCTTAACATGCAATCATGCATGGAAAAAGACCCACCACAATATTCAACTATACATGAAAAAATATTTTCCATTCAAGTATTCTACTTATATTCAAAAAATATTGTTACAACTATATATAGTCAAATATAATAAGTAATATGTATTTTCAATTTTGGTTCTCGTGCTATCAACCCAAAATTACCAATTCCCGCGGCAATGCACGGGGCATCCTCTAGTTACTTGAATGCCCACAATCACAACAACAAATCCAAATTTGTCCAAAATACTGAAATAATAGATCATAGAGAAGAAGTCACAGAACACACAAAGTGAAGAAATGTTCAGACAACATGGTTTTATTTAGTGATTTGTAGAGCTTTTAGTTGAACTGCCCATTACCAGTTCAAAGTACTACGAATTAACCAAAAACAATGCACTCAGGTTTGCTAATAACCATCACTGTGATGTTTAAAGACCAGAGATCGTTCAGTCCAAAAAATATATACTTAACAATTCAAACTCGTCACCAACTCATAACCTACCATAGACTATGGCACTATACAATGATCACCTGTATACTGACATCCACAAACTAAGAAAATGTCAGACTCCATCCAGAACTTATCTAACCTACCAAAACCAACTGTTTTCTTTTGATTCACATTCACTTTGCGTTGGCGAGCAGCCTCAAGACGTTCGCATCTTGACCCGAGCATCGGGAGAGAAAGTAACACAGGAGAGCGCAATATTGAGGACTGACAGCATCTGGCTGTGAACACCAAGTGAAGTTCTTGAGACCCTGGTGTCAAGGACCTGCTCCCTTTGCTCAGGCCTAGCTGAAAGACTGAGAGCCCACTTGGCTAGCTCCATGCCATCACTGACAGATGGTTTCCCTGTTAAGAGCTCCAGTAAAATGACTCCAAAGCTATAAACGTTCCCAGCCATCGTCAACCTCATAGTGTATGCATACTCTGCAATCAAAATTCGGTGATATTTGGTGTTAGTACATATGAACTTTTCTGAATTACTGAAATAACTGAACCAAAAATTGCAAGATTGTCGTGGGGGCTTGGTTATTAGAGGATGGCAGCCTATGCTCTGAGGCAGTTATCTGTTTGAACTATTATTTGCCCCGTTGAGACCCTTTAGTTTGGATGGCAGCTTTCAACATAACACTATAAAGCATGGGCTTGAGTGGCTAAATTAAGCGAGTGAAAGAGGAAGCATTCCATTGGAACACTTCAGGAAACAAGATGATACTTCAAGTGCTGAACAATGGGGAAGATGGAATTTGGAGCTAACATTCACGCGTATTTGCAGTCAAGCACATTAAGAAAAATTTCTACAAACAAGAAACAGATGACATGTGTTTGTAAATGAAAAATAGCAGAAAATATTCATTTCTCAAAAAAAAAATCAACAAGTTGACTATAGCTGCTCAAACTGAATCAGAATATGAGGATACGTGTTTTACCTGGTGGAATATAGCCAACTGTGCCAGCAATGGTTGAAAGGCTCCCACTACTTTTAGAAGGATCAATAATTTTGTAAAGCTCAATATCTCCAATCTGAGGCTCATTCGTTGACTTCAAGTGGATAGTCCTTGTCGACAGATCAAGAAGCAGAACCGGCTGAGTGCGCCCATGAAGAAAGGTCAGCCCTTGAGCCACCCCCAAAGCAATGCTATACCGTGATGTCCAGTCCAGAACATGTGACCTTCCATCATGCAGTAAGTCGAACACCGTTCCCTTGTACACATACTCATAGAGGAGGTACGCATTGTCTTCTGTCAAGACATAAGCCAATGGCACCATGACACTGGAATTGCTTAGCTTGCCAAGTACCTCAAGCTCATGGCCAAATTTCTCTTGGCTACCAACCTGGAATATCTTGTCACTCCAATCAAGCTTTTCACAGAGTAGATTGATCCATTTGGCATCATGGCCTTGTAGTAGGTGCAGAATCTTGTCTTCAGGAATATGTTGTTGGGATTGGAGACTGCTTTCATTGCATACGTGAAGTCAATTCCAGAGGTGTGCACACTGCTCATTGTTATGAAGTGGCCGTCAATGACTTGACACACACCCACTTCAGTTGGTGGTCCTTCGTCTTCCACACGATAAATCCTCTTGGACAATGCGAGCATAATAATAGCAGCCAGCAAGCACAGTCCAACAAGAGAACTGACAATAGCAACAATAATCACAACAGTATGTGTCCTTGTCTTCCCACTAGTAGGAGCGTCATTACTGTTTTCCCTGTCATCTGTAAGATCAGGATTTCCACTGCTATCAACAGTCACACTTGAACGGAATGCAGGAAGAGACCCAGATAGGTGATTATAAGATAGCACCAACTGTGTCAAGCTCTGCAGACCCTCAAGTGAGGATGGCACTGGACCAGACAAGTTGTTGTATGAAAGGTCAAGGATCTCTAAATCTTTCAAAACACCGATATTTGAAGGAATAGATCCACTGAGATGGTTGTGACTAAGATTGAGAACTGTGCTCAAGCTGGTCGGCATTTTTGGGATGGTACCAGTGAGGGAATTATTTGCCAGATTGAGTTCAATTAGAGACTGCAATGAACTGACTGAAACTGGAATGGCACCGCTGATCTTGTTCCCTTGAAAATTCAAGTTGGAAAGCTTTGGAAGGTTGAAAATTCCCATTGGTATCTCTCCAGTGAATGAATTCAGACTAAGATTCAAAGTGCTCAGATTTGTTAAATCAGAAAATGTACTTGGGATAGATCCCCTGAGATTGTTCATTTGAAGCTTCAGAACTACCAGCTTGTCAAGGTTACTGATTGCATCAGGCACTTGCCCCTGAAGATTGTTCGATGCCAGATTCAACAAGGACAAGTTCCTGCATCTTCCAAGCTCTGAAGAGATATTTCCCGTCAAGTGATTGTTGTCCAACTCAAGATAAGCCAAGGCCAAGGCATCACCGATGGTGTCCGGGATGGTCCCATTGAGCTTGTTATCACCAAGCCTCAAGCGGTAGAGGTTTGAAGATAAGTTCCTAGGAATTGGTCCTTGAAGGTAATTGCTGGAGAGATCAACAGTCTCCAATCCTACAGGAGCAAGGAGATCAGAGGGTATCTCCCCACTCAGACCATTGTAACTCAAATCCAACATCTTCACATGCTTTGTAATACCACTGGGTATAGAACCAGTAAAATTGTTCTGATTAGCCGCAAACCGAGTGAGCGTCGTGACACTCGACAAGCTCGCGGTATTGTTCCAGTCAGGTTATTACCAGAAAGGATTAAGGTCCTGAGCTTGGGCAGCTTCCGGAACTCATCAACGACATCACCAGTGAGACTGTTCTGACTAAGATCCAACAGGGTGAGGTTTGAATAACTGAACAGGCTGCTTGGAATTGAATCATTGAAACTATTACGAGACAACACTAACTCCTCCATAGAGCTAGGCATTCTTAGAGGGACAGCACCAACCAAATGATTGGAGCTGAGGTTCAGGCTCCTCAACCTAGGCATAACACTCAACTGGGTGGTCACAGTTCCAGTGATGGAATTGAAGGAGAGATCAAGAACCTGGAGCCGAGAGAAATCGGAGAGATCGCTTAGTCGCCCGACCAGACGGTTGCTGCTGAAATTCAGCACCCGCAACCCGGCAGTCATGGGGCAACGAGAGAAATGGTCCGTCAAATCGGCGAAGTAATTCTTGGAGAGATCGAGGGACTGTAAGGTGTCGAGAGAGCATAAGGAGGCAAAGAGCGTGGGGTTGGATATGGAGCAGCCAGATAAATCGACTTCGGTCACCACCGAGAAGGAACTGGAGTTAGAAGGGGAGCAACCGATTCCTCTCCATAGGCATGGATTGGAGACGGTTGTGTTCCACCAGCTGAGCCCACAGAGCGCGAGAGATCCCTCATGATGGATTCCTGCGTGCTGTTTAGAGGAAGGCGCGGGTTGCCGGCGGCGGCGGCGGCGGCGGACACATGGAGGCACAAGAAGGTGAAGAAGGAGAAGAGCGGTAGCGGCCCCGAGAAGCCATGGGTAGAGGAGCAGGAACAGTACCTCTTCCTGTCCCCCATGGCCGGCGATCCTCGGCCTTTTCTCTTGATTCAGTTGGCTCCCTGCTGATCTTGGTCGGTTGGAGCAATAGGCAAAAGGGACTCCCCTAGGTTTCGGGTTTCTCGGCGGCCATGGCTGTGTGGTGCTCCTGCCCTCGAGTTTTGGTTGGCATTTGAGGATTCGAGACGAGTGTTGTAGAGAGGGAAAGGGAAGACTGCAGTTGTCCAGTCTTGGGAGAATGGAATGGGAGGTGGGTGGGATCTTCTCTGTTTGGGTCCAGAGTTGACTGACTGACTCACTCACGTATTTGGTGGGGTGACCAAAACCTGAGTTTTATTTTTAGAAAAAAAAACCCAGAACCTTAGTGAGATTTTTTTAACGTATACTCATACATACGCACATAACGCACGTACACCCTATTCCCATGAGCATTTCCAAGAGACGCAACCGACACATTATTTTATGATTGATGAAGTCGACATGAACGCCTTCATAGTCGAGATTAATGTCTTCTTTCACTAAACACACATCGCCGGAGCTAGGAACTTTGTTGTATACGATTTCTCGGTTGGATTTGCAATTTTGGATGCCAAAATCTAAGGGCCAATCATGAACACCAAGTTCCGCATGAAATTTACTAAAACAGTTCATACAGGTGTGAAATGCAAACAAGATTATTGAAACCAACGAGCTAGTATGTGGAGTATGGACCATGGACCATAGGAAGAGGACGCATGACGCGTTGGAACTTGGAAAATGGAAGACGATCTTGACCAATCAAATACGTTTTGGTTTGGCTCTACCTAGAAACAGTTCTCACTCGGGAAGGGAGAGGTGGAAACCCTGTTTAACCTCTTTTCTTTTGTCCACAAAAAAGAAAAAAGAGGATCGCTGTCAAGATCAGAAAGAATAGAAAACACAAACTCTGCCAAACAGGCTCTAGCAGACTCCATAAAGTGAATAAATAACTAGCTAAATGCTGGTGAAAGAAAACAAATTCTTCGTATGTGATGCGACTGTTCCAAAATTCTAGTGATCTACTGCATACCAACAACAGCACCTGAAAAGAGAATGCAAAAGTAAATAAGAGCATTTACAGTCGGATTTGCCAAATCCGACACCCTACACGCTCGTGGACGCGCCCGGGTAGTGATCGGGCAGTCCCCAAATCGGCGCATCCACAGTTGCGATTTTCATATCCGGCACATTATGTCCATACAAAACCATGCAACGTACTGCAGGAAGAGGACATATAAACATAAAGCAAACATATATAATTTACATATAAACATCACCAAAAGTGAATCACGGTTCGATCACCCGGCAAATTCTAACTGGGTAGTACTACGAGCTAGCTTATAGAAACAGGAAGAGGGTACACCTTCACCACTTCCTCGCCGGTCCTTTGCCCCTCCGGATGCCGGGTTGTTGTAGTCGTCCGGGATAAGAGATGAGTCATCGTCGGAGCCGTTGTTGTTCGAGTCGTCGTCCTAGGAGGAGGAAGAGGAGTTGACGATGTAGGGCTTCAAGCGTCGAACAATGCGGCCCTACTTCTGCTTGAGCTTGGCCACCCTCGCCGCCTCCGCTGCCTCCCACTCAGACTGCTCAATGCCGAGCCGGAGCGCCTTGCGGTTGATCTTTTGGAGCCGTCGGGCCTCTGTCTCCGCCATCGTAAGTGACCAGTGGTACACCCACTGGAGGACACGGTCCTCCTCGTCGGGCACAGTCGGCATCACGCGGCGGCGGCGGGAGGACTGCGGAGCTGCGCCCGACGCGGCCGCCCTCTCCCTTGCCTTCTGCCTCTCTTGGCGGGTGGCCCGCGCCTCCGATTCTGAAGTGCACATCCGACGACCGGCGGAGCGGGCACTAGAACCCACTGCTGCCCGGGCGGAGCAGCGACCAGAGGGGGAAGAGGCCGACGGACGGGTGTTGCCGATTGAGCTGCCCACGAAGATCCGCAAGCGGGGCGGGAAGGGCCAGCTCTGGCGTCGGCGCTACGGCCGCAGGCGACAGGAAGTGTCACACCAACATGGTTTGTTAGTTTTCAAGAAACTTTATGGTCTATGCTTTAACTTGTGAATAGCTTGCTACTTGATCATGAGAAGTTTTATGAGATTAGCTATTATTTATGATAAAGAAAAATGCTAGAAACAGTGTTTGGAACTATCATTGATCAAACTTGTGCACTTGATAGCATTCACACTTCATAAATTATTTCTTTTATCATTTAGCTGCTCGAGGACGAGCATGAATTACGCTTGGGGATGCTGATACGTCTCCAATGTATCTATAATTTATGAAGTATTCATGCCATGTTTACAACAATTATTTGTGATTTTGGTATGATTTGATTAGAACTAACCCGGACTGACGCCGTTTTCGGCAGAGCTACCGTGGTGTTGTTTTTGTGCAGAAATAAAAGTTCTTAAAATGGGCTGAAAATCTACGGAGAATATTTTTGGAAAATATAAAAAATACTGGAGCAAAAAGATACCAGAGGGGAGTCCCGAGGCCACCTCAAGGGTGGGGGTGCGCCCTCCGGTCTTATCACCGCCTCGTGGACCCTCTTAACTTGTCCCCGACGCCAAACACTCCTATAAATTGAGGAAACACCAGGACAAAACCTAGATCAGGAGTTCCGCCGCCGTAAGCCTCTGTAGCCATGAAAAACCAATCTAGGCCCTCTCTGGTACCCTGCCAGAGAGGGCCATCATCACCGGAGGCCATGGAGGAGGATCCCGGAGGGGTATCATCACCATGGAGGCCAAGGACCAGAGGGAGAACCTCTCGCCATCTAGGGGGGAGGCCATGGAGGAGGAAGCACAACGGGGAGAACCTCTCCCCCTCTCTTTCGGTGGCGCCGGAGTGCCACCGGGGGAACCATCACCGCGGTGATCATCTTCATCAACATCACCATCCTCATAACCATCCTCATCTCTTTTATGTGGTCCACTCTCCCGCACCCCGTTGTAATCCCCTACTTGAACATGGTGCTTCATGCCACATATTATGATCCAATGATGGGTTGCCATCATATGATGTTTTGAGTAGATTTCCTTTGTCTTTTGGGTTGATTCATGATCTAGATTTGCTTTGAGTTGTATGTTTTATTTTGGTGATGTCCTATGGTGCCTTCTGTGTCGCGCACACGTGAAGGATTCCCGCTGTAGGGTGTTGCAATACGTTCATGATTCACTTATAGTGGATTGTCAGAGTGACAAAAGCTTAAACACGAATAAGGGGGTTGTTGCGTATGGGATAAAGGGGACTTGATGCTTTAATGCGATGGTTGGGTTTTACCTTAATGATCTTTAGTAGTTGCGGATGCTTGCTAGAGTTCCATTCATTAGTGCATATGATCCAAGAAGAGAAAGTATGTTAGCTTATGCATCTCCCTCATATAAAATTGCAATGACGACTACCGATCTTGTTAACAATTGCCTAGGACAATTCCGCTTTTACCGATCCATCATTATTCCACACTCGCTATTTATAATATATAGTAATATATTCTAACTTTATGTTAACAACACCTACTTTTATAATTTAGTTCTCCGATATCATACAAAGTTATCCTCTTCATACCCACAATGTAGTTTTATTTCTCGTTTCTAGATGGAAGCAAACATTCGATTGTGCGTGAAATTAAATGTCGATGGCACATAGGACTTGAGAGAATATTGATCTTAACTTTAGCCCCTTCTGGGTTAGACACTCCATACTTATCATTTCCACCTTTGGAAATTTCTACGATGATTCCTTGCACTTGGGGATTATCATCCATCGTTGGATCTCGGTTGCAAAAAGACACCTCAGATACAGTCCGGCATAGGAGCTTGGATGTAGTCCGACGTTGGAGCTCGGCTGCAAAAAGACACCTCGGATGCAGTCCGACGTTGGAGGTCGGACGCAAGAGGACACCACCGCACGGGAAACACTTCAAACCCGAGGTGTGGTGTAAAAAATAACAAGGCATTGATAAAGGCCGAAGACTTAAAGGGCTCCTCGGATACCCGACATGTGAACTCTTCGGATTTAGCTCGGCAGTCCTCAAGATCAAAGATGGGAAGATTTGGTGAACCAGTTTTCAAGACCAATAACCGAAGACGAAGAGCAGTTCGGAAGAACTGAGGAGTGTCCCCAACTTGAAGATCAGTTTAGGGGGCTACTGACGGTGTCCTGGACTAGGGGGACTCACCACGTCATCTACTGACCAGGTGGGTCAGGCCAAGGACCCCCATGGCGGTTCACTAATGGGCTTCTTCGGACAGCTGATGACATATACGAGGAAGATTCCACAAGACTTGGTGATCAAGACAAGGACTCCTCTCCATCGACGTAGCCGACTAGGACTCTTGTTATCCTAGGCCTCCGGTACATTATATAAGCCGAGGCCAGCCTAGTTGGTAGATATATGCTAGATCATTAGAATCATACACAACATACGATCTCAAGATAGATCAATTTTGTACTAGATACATCATCATCAATATAAACAAGAGCAGGGTGTAGGGTTTTACCTCCATCAAGAGGGCCCGAACCTAGGTAAACATCGTCTTCTTCGTCCCCTTTTACCCATCGATCCAAGATCCATAGCTCGGGACCCCCTACCCCGAGGTCTACCGGTTTTGACATCAACACCATGTGGTTCTAATCTCATCCCTATAATTCTCCGCCGACGAGTAGCTCTGGAGGGCGAAGCGCGGCTGGATCATGAAGACCGTATGCTTGCAAGCAAGTAGAGAGGTCATGCTTTCGGTCTTCCATTTGAGGGATCGTTCGTGGGTGGTTTGCAGGATCATCATCGACGTTCAAGGGATTTGAAGTATGATCTAAACCGACTCATCTACTTCCGCAGCACTCCCAAAGTCAGTAACGATCGTTGATCACAACCCGTTATCCATTGATACGTCTCCAACGTATCTATAATTTTTTATTGTTCCATGCTATTATATTATCTATTTTGGATGTTTTATATGCATTAATATGCTATTTTATATTATTTTAGGGACTAACTTATTAACCAAGAGCCCAGTGCCAGTTTCTGTTTTTTTCCTTGTTTTTGAGCTTTGCAGAAAAGGAATACCAAACAGAGTCCAAACGGAATAAAACCTTCGTGATGATTTTTCTTGGACCAGAAGACACCCAGGAGACTTGGAGTGCAAGTTAGAAAAGCCACGAGGCGGCCAAAAGGGTGGAGGGTGTCGATGTCAAAACCGGCCGATCTCAGGTAGGGGGTCCCGAATTGTGCGTCTAAGGATCGAAGGTAACATGAGACAAAGGGGACACGATGTTTACCCAGGTTCGGGCCTTCTTAATGGAGGTAAAACCCTACTTCCTGCTTGATTGACTTTGATGAGTATAGGGGTTACAAGAGCTGATCTACCTCGAGATCGTAATGGCTAAACACTAGATGTCTAGCCTATATGAATTCTGATGATCTCTACGAACTAAACCCTCAAGTTTATATATACACTGGAGGGGTACAGAGGCGGTTCACAACGGAAGGAAACAATACATCTGGACTCCAATCTTGCCCTCCACGCATCCAGGAGTCCTATCCGAACACGGGGAATAACCTTCCGCTCTACCTTCACGGCCCATCATCCCAGCCCATGCTTGAATAGGCCGGACACCTGAGGACCCCCGAATCCAGGTCTCCCTGAGTAGCCCCCGAACTTGCCTTCAATGACGACGTAGTATCCGGCTCATGTCTTCGGCTTTGCAAGGCGGGTTCTTCATTATACTTTGGACCAACGACAGTCCGGTTCTGACCTCTATGTTCTGTCTTTATGACTCCTTCCTGTTGTCGCTTCGATTTCCGCGCGCCAGGTGAATACGAACGGTCCGTGATTTTTTGCAAATAAACCCCTCATCATGCTCGCACGCATCTATATAAGGAGATTTAGATCCCCAAATGCCATCTCACATCGCGAAAATAAAAACCGTCAAGATTAGCTACGAAAAAAGCCTTCCAACATGGCCAGTGCCCCAGGATCCTCTTCGCGCCCCCATGGCCCTCAAGAGGGTGATTGGCAGAGTTGCTTAGTGCCTCATCTTCAACTGAGTCGACTCCATACGCAGGGCTATCTTCCCCTTGCAGATCTGGTCTCCATTCGAGCGAGATTGGCCTCAATCAACAATGAGGTGATGGCTGAGAACTTCCCCAATCCCAATAAGGAGGAGAGAGTGTGCTTCGTCCCATTCCTGTTGTGGGGCCTAGGATTTCCAATCCATCCCTTCCTTAGGGTCCTATTGGAATTTCTGACATTCAACTGCACAACCTTACCCCAGGTTCGATTCTGCACATCTCAAGTTTTGTTGCCCTCTGCGAACTGTTCTTAGGCACCCAGGCCCATTTTGAACTATGGAGGAAGTTCTTTTGCCTCGTTCCCCGCCATCGAGGAGGCTCCATATTTGAAGTGGGTGGTGCCGAAGTGTGGCGTATAGCCAAATCCGGATACCTCATAGGAACTCCCAAAGAGGTATACCCACAGTGGTCTTCGAAATGGTTCTACATGGATGACGTCCCACTGCCGGACCCAGTTTGGTGCGGCCTTCCTGAATTTTCTAGCGCTCCTTTAAAGAAGCGCTTCAACTGGCGTCCTCGAAGTCCCAAGGAGGAAGACAGTGCGGAAATAAAAAGGTTGGTTAGCAAGGTCAGATTGCTAGCCCATACTGAGCTATCAATAATCGAGGTTATGGCTATTACAATAAAGAGGTGCGTCCAGCCGCTCCAATCCAGAGTAACTCCCTTATGGTGTTACAACGGAGAAGATGACGCGTCCCATTATAGACGCAAGGGTCTGGATACCCCTGCCGAACTGGCCACAATCTTGGCCGATCTGTATAAGGGTGAAAAAGAAGATTTCCTCCGCTTAAACTGGCGGGAAGGCTATTCCATGTACAACCCTATTGAATGGGTAAGATTTCGATTATCCGTGTTGCTTTATTGCTGTCACGGCATGCTAATCCAATTTGTTCTTTGCTATAATAGTCATGGCAGAAGATGATCGAGGACGTTCAGTTTCCTGCTCCCTAGCCAGAGGATCATAATCGCGAGGGAGACCCTGGCTTTCGCGAGGATCCGGATATTTACATAGAGTTTGATGATGGGGTATTTTACCAAGCGAGCCTTGACGGCTCCGAAGTGGCTATCACCGCTGGCTACCCCCGCCTCTATCCCTTCTGCATTGTAAGTATTCGGAGGGCTCTTAAAAGGAAATCCCTACTTGCACCTTTGTCCATTATACTGATCCGGATTTTAATAGGATCGGTATTTCGTGAACCGTACCTCCTCAAGGGCGGCCCCTACGCAGGGTAGTTGTTCAAAACGAAAGGGAATTGGAAGCGCTGCAGAAACCTCATCGTCTTCCAAGAGGTATGTCTGCTTAATACATGTCTGGGCACAAGTCCGGATTGTTTAAAGTCTCTCTTTATCCATGATGTCAGGAGAAACACGCGTCCGACGGTGGGAAAACGCCCTGTTAGCCGAATGTCCGCCAATCCGGTGTGAGACTCTTCAACTAGGACGAGAGCCGATGCAATGCCCGTTCCGCCGCCTCATGAGGATTCAGACGACGTATCTGTCATGAATTCCGAAGTGGAGAGCGTGATGAATCACCGTTGATTGAAAGAGGGCATGCGCGCTCCATCCTTTTCTGAGCAAGAGCTTACTGCACTCAGCTCGGTGGATGCATATATCTGGGCTGCCCGAGACGGACTTGCCGGAGTCACTCAGTTGTTCTCAAAGGATATACAGGTACAAGTTTATGCAATTTTTATAGTTGTATGCCAGTAGCCTCCAAGACTTGAAGCGGCGAGGCAAACCGATTTAAGGATCGATATGGCCCGCAGGTTCTCAAAGAGAAGAATACTGCGCTATCCCAGGAGGTGAATAAAAATCAGACGCAGCTAAACACCGTCACCGCCGAACTAACGGAAATGAAAAAGGATGCAATGAGTGCGTCCGGGAAGAAAAAACACGAGGAGGAAAAAGACAAATAATCCAAAGAGATAGAGAGCTTAAAGGCTCAGTTATCGGCCGTTCAGAAAGAAAATGAGAAGCTGAAGGGCGGCATGTTTGGTGTGTCTTCCTTTCTTTTTTTTAAACCACCCTAGGGGCTTGTGTCTAGTCCATAATTCAGAACTTCATGACTCTATTGCTGCAGGTCTGTTAACTGGCCAGCCGGAAGAAAAAGTATTCGGATTTCAAGGCGACGTGCTGAAGGAACTGTCCGTGGTACATACTCGGGCCCAGAAAGTCATGAGGAGTATGGTCAAGGCATTATGGCCAGCCGATACCCCTCCAGAAAGTATGGAGGGCATGGCAAACCTGTTCAGAGGTGCCCGGCGCCAGTTTGAGCTATGGAAGACATCCGCCTGCCGTGAAGGCGCACGAGAAGCCTGGGCCATGGTGAAAATACGTTTCACCAAGCTAGATCCCAATCATGCGGCCCGAGTGGGACCACAAGGACCAGACGGGAAGGAAATTCCAGTTAAGTTGGTATATGACCAAGTAATGATAGTTGTGAAGTACTCGCAGGAAGACTATAAGTTAGACAGTCTTATAGATGGAATAGACAAGGAATGGGTATTTGATTTGATGTATTAATGTACGTTATGATCAACCTGTACCTTTATCCGAACATGTGAAAAGTTTGTCATCGCAGGCTTTCGGCTTTAACCTCCAAACTAAAATGGTGGAGTGTTTTCGGATACTATTCAGAAAGAAAAAGAAGCATTCACTATGTCCGGAAACCAAGCAACCCGGTCATTGTGCTCGAACAGACAAAAAATTTAGTTCGAGATGTATGTTATATTACATATGTAAGAAACAGCTTCCAAGGAAAATAGTTCCGTTAAGGGTTCCTATCCTTGGGTTGGCATGCTGTAATTATGCATGCCAGGGCGTTGGTCCGCAATATGGAAAAAGTGCCTCGCGGTGTTAGAGTGGTTACAATAATGTAACCATCTGTCATTTGATTGCCGGCCAATTATTCTCTTAAGAATGCTAGCTTTCGGCTTCACCCGTCTTAAGAATGCTGTAATTATGCATGCCGGGGCGTTTGGCCATTGCCTAGCGCCTAGGCGTGCCTAAGCGCCTCCTAGGCAATGCCTTTTCCGACAGAGGATTTCCATACACAATTGAATGTTCATGTAGTTATTATCCCACTCATAATTGTATGATGAGGTGTCATACTTGTATGTTGAGATAAATAAGTTAATGAGGATAACTGTTGTAGGGTGAAACCCTAGGGGAGGATGTTTTCACACTTGGAGGGGAAAAGAGCAAGAACACAAGAACACAAGAGAGCAAACACTCAAACAAACCACAATCACACATCCACTAGAGTAGCATACAAGAGATCCACAAGTATACAAGATCAATTCAAGGAAAATAGCACTAGGGTAAAGTTCTTCCCACTAGGTGAGGTCCTGATGATCCTATGATGGGGATCCATCTCCAAGAGGAGGCCTTGAAATCCACAAGAGGATCTTCTCCCTTAGGAGGTCGTGATCTCCAAGAGGAGGAAGATGAGCAAAGCTCTCTCTTTATCTATCCAATACTTTGTTATCCTCTCTAATGAGCAAGGTGAGGAGTATATATAAGCTAGGGATGAATTGGGGGTAAAACAAGGGTACATAGGTAAATTATCCCGAGATACGCACAACCACGGTAGAGGGTCCAGGCACCCGGGGTCAAGGGGTCCGGGCACCCGAGGGTCGCCTGGAGACGGAGGGCCAGGCACCCGGGGGTGAAGTCCGGGCACCCAGGGGGCGCCCAGGGGGCCGCGCCCTTGGCGGTTGGCGGGGCCGGGCACCTGGTGGTGGCGGTGCGGGCACCCGGGGGTCCGGGCACCCGAGGGTGGATGGTGCGGGCACCCGGGGTGTCCAGAGAGCTCCGATGCTTCACGTATTGGGGTCCTTTTTCCTCCTTCCTTCTTGGAAGGTGTAGATGTTCTCTTGAGCTTGAACTCCTCCTCGTCGTTGATGAAGCTCCGGTAATACCTATACATGCACAAAAGAGGGATGGCAAGTAGTATACCATCCTTGAAGGGGTCAAGTGAACACGTGTAAAGGAGATGATTAACTGAAAGCACAAGTGCTCCCTGGGTGGTTTTGGTAATTAATGTCAACATATCTCTTGTTAGACTAATGTTTTCATCTAGTATATTTCAGATGAGTTCAACAGTGAAGTGGCATGGACAAGAGGACGTGGAACCCCTTCAAGAAGCTAAGGACAAGGATTGGCAAAAGCTCAAGACTCTACACTTTCATTTTCGTGATCCAAGATCACATTGAGTCCATAGGAAAAGCCAATACTATTAAAAGGGGATGAGGTGTTGCTTAATGGATTGCTTGCTCAAAATGCTTAGTGATATGCTCCAAAACCCTCAACCACTTTCTCATTTCCACATATGTCCCAAACCTAAAGTCAAACTCGGCCCAACCGACTTGATCTATCCGGCGCCACGGAGTTCACTTGACATAGCCACTGCCAGAAACCCTAATCAGTTCGGTCTCACTGATGGGATCTCGATCTCACCGAGATGGGCTTGCAAACTCTCTGTTTCCTGTTGTAATTATTTCGGTCTCACCGAGATATGCATTCGGTCCCACCGAGTTTGCTTGACCAACTCTCTATTTTTCTTATTACCAAAATCGGTCCCATCGAGTTTGCATAGTCGGTCAAACCAAGTTGACGTTTTACCCTAACCCTAGCACATCGGTCCCACCGAGTTGATCATATCGGTCTCACCGAAAATCCTAACATTCACATTTTAAACTAAGTCGGTCTGACCGAGTTTGATTATTCAGTCCCACCGAGTTTGGTAAACTGTGTGTAACGGCTAGATTTTGTGTGGAGGCTATATATACCCCTCCACCCACTCTTCATTTGTGGGAGAGCCATCAGAACGTGCCTACACTTCCAGCATTCATTTTCTGAGAGAGAACCACCTACTCATGTGTTGAGACCAAGATATTCCAATCCAACCACAAGAATCTTGATCTCTAGCCTTCCCCAAGTTTCTTTTCACTCAAATCATCTTTCCACCAAATCCAAATCTGTGAGAGAGAGTTCAGTGTTGGGGAGACTATCATTTGAAGCACAAGAGCAAGGAGTTCATCATCAACACACCATCCATTACCTTTTGGAGAGTGGCGTCTCCTAGATTGATTAGGTGTCACTTGGGTGCCTCCGTCAAGATTATGGAGTTGAACCAAGGCAAGGAGATCGCCTACTTTGTCAAGATCTACCCTAGTGAGGCAAGTCCTTCGTGGGCGATGGCCATGGTGGGATAGACAAGGTTGCTTCTTCGTGGACCCTTCGTGGGTGGAGCCCTCCGTGGACTCATGCAATTGTTACCCTTCGTGGGTTGAAGTCTCCATCTACGTGGATGTACGATAGCACCACCTATCGGAACCACGCCAAAAATTTCCGTGTGTCCAACTGCGTTTGCATACTCCTATCCCATCCCTTTACATTCTCGCAAATTGCATGCTTTACTTTCCGCTGCTCATATACTCTTGTCACACTTGCTTTAAATGTATTGTGAATGTTTAAACTTGTGCTAAAACTCCACCTTAACTTGAAGAAATTAAAAACTGCCACTTTTCTTTGTTGAGGGTCTAATCAACCCCCTCTAGACACCTTTTATCGATCCTTTCAATTGGTATCAGAGCATTGGTCTCCATTGCTTTGGTTTAATCACAATTGGAGGAAGATGGATGAGTCTATGTTGGGGAGTCTTAGACGTAGAGTGCCTATACTTGATGGAGAGTTCTTTCATGAGTGAAAAAAATGAGATGCTTGAGATTTTCAATGAATATCATTTGAACAAGTACATTACTAGCCATTGTGCCCCCATGTTGATCCTTTGCATCCTACTCTTAATGAGTCTATTGACATGATTCACAACCTTAGAACTATCAATCTTATTACTAGAGGTTTGCCTAGAAATTTATTTGGTTGCTGCCTACTCTTGATTGTGCTTACACTATATGGAGATATCTTGAGGAGGAACGATTTCCAAACTATTCCTTGCAAAAATTAGATGAGATTCTTCACAAGTCTATTGCTTTGAGTAAGATGAATTCCAATGATCCTAAGTTTGGTGATTGTCTATTTGAGCTTAGTAACCTCATGCGTGCCAAAGGAGATGTTGGAATCATTAGCAATATCACCTCCGAAGTCATTAGAATTCATAAAGATGAACATTGTGATGATCATTTATCTAATGAATCACTCTCTCTAGGAATTGATCCATCTCAAGACGATGTCGAACATGGATACTATGATGAGGATGATGATAGTGACTTTGATCTGGATGAGTCTATGAGACACTTTGGTCTTATGGCTAATCTTCGCGGCTACATGGCTGGAGGAAATGAATGGGTTCTTGATAGTGGATGTACCGATCACATGACCAGAGACAAGGATATGTTTCATGAGCTAGCTGAATACGACGACCCTCAAAAGTATGTCACCTTTGGTGATAACTCAAAGGGGTAAGGTGGTGGGCCTTGGTAAGGTGGCCATCTCACATGACAGCTCCATACAAAATGTTATGCTTGTTGAATCTCTTGGCTATAATTTACTTTCCGTATCTAGACTTGCTGACTTTGGCTTCAATGTCCTATTTACTAAAGTAGATTGCCAAGTGTTTCGTAGAGATAATCATAAAATGGTCTTTACCGGTATACATAGAGGTGATCTATATATTGTTGATTTCACTAAAAAGTCTCAACCTAGATCTTGCTTAATTGCTAAATCTTCCAAAGGCTAGTTGTGGCATAGAAGGTTAGGTCATGTGGGCATGCGAAATCTTGATAAGCTTATTAAAGGTGATCATATCCTTGGAGTGAAATATGTTATATTTGACAAGGATAGATTGTGCAGTGCTTATCAACCAGGAAAACAAGTTGGAGGAAGTCACCCCGTGAAGAACATCATGACCACGAGAAGACCGCTCGAGCTACTTCATAATGATCTGTTTGGTCCCAATGCCTATAAAAGTCTTGGTGGAAACTCATTTGGTCTAGTCATAGTCGATGATTTTTCAAGATTTACGTGGGTGTTCTTTCTTGATGATAAATCGCAGGTCCAAAAGATCTTCAAGAATTTCGCTAGGAAGGCCCAAAGTCAATTTGAATTGAAGATCAAGAAGGTTCGAAGCGACAACAGAACAGAGTTCAAGAACGCAAATGTGGATACCTTTCTTGACGAAGAAGGGATTTCACATGAGTTCTCGGCTACGTACACGCCTCAACAAAATGGAGTTGTTGAGAGGAAGAACCGGACTCTTATTAAGATGGCGAGAGCGATGCTTGATGAGTACAAGACACCAAAACACTTCTGGGTGGAAGCGGTTGAGACAGCTTGTCATGCAACAAATCGCTTGTATCTTCACAAGCTACTCGGCAAGACGGATACGAGCTTCTCACCGGTAACAAACCACAAGTTGGATACTTTCGAGTATTCGGCTCAAAGTTCTACATTCTTGATAAGCATCATCATTCTAAATTTGCTCCTAAATCCCATGAGGGTTTCCTAATTGGTTATGGCTCAAACTCTCACACTTACCGTGTCTACAACAACTTCACCCGAAAGGTTGAAGAGACGGTAGATCTGAAGTTTGATGAATCTAATGGCTCGCAAGTAGAGCAATTGCCAATTGATGTAGGAGACAAAGACCCTTCAAAAGCAGTTCAAGACTTGTCTATTGGCAAGATTCGTCCAACAGAGGTGAAGGAGAGTACCTCGTCCGTTCAAGTGGAAGCTTCTACCTCACGACAAGGTGAACCAAGAGTTGACACGAAGGCATCCACAAGTGGGACACGCTAAGATGAATAAACAAGGAAGTACACCAAGATGAACCACATCAACCTCCTTCTCCACCTCGACAAGAGAACGACAACGTCAATGACGAAGAAGGCCAGGAAGAAGAACAAGATGATGAAGAAGATGTTCCACCTCAACCCAAACAAAAGCTCTCACGAGTTCGAGCAAGAGTCTCAAGAGACCATCCCGTCGAACAAATCTTCAATGATATCCAAACTGGGAGAATTACTCGCTCTAAAACTCGTTTGGCTTATTTTTTTGAACATTATTCATTCTTCTCTTGCATTGAACCTATGAAGGTTGAAGAAGCATTGGAAGATCCGTATTGGATAAATGCCATGCATGAAGATCTACACAACTTTGAGAGGAACCAAGTATGGACATTGGCCGAGAAGCCCGACAACAACCACAACATCATCGGTACCAAATGGGTGTTTCGCAACAAGCAAGACGAAGATGGACAAGTCGTTTGCAACAAAGCACGTCTCGTCGCCCAAGGCTACACTCAAGTCGAAGATATGGACTATGGTGAGACATATGCCCCCGTTGCTAGACTTGAATCCATCCGCATCTTACTTGCCTATGCTAATCACCATGATATTACCTTGTACCAAATGGACATTAAAAGTGCTTTTCTAAATGGTGAAATTGAGGAGGAAGTTTATGTTAAACAACCTCCCGGCTTTGTTAATCCTAAGAAACCTGACCATGTTTACAAACTTCACAAAGCTCTTTATGGTCTTAAACAAGATCCTAGAGCATGGTATAAATGCTTGACCAAGTTCCTTATTGAGAAAGGCTTTGAGATTGGAAAGATTGATTCTATTCTTTTTACTAAAAGGGTTAATGGTGAATTATTTGTGTGCCAAATTTATGTTGATGATATCATATTTGGTTCGACTAACCCTAATTTTAGTGAAAAGTTTGGAAAGTTAATGTCGGAGAAGTTTGAGATGTCTATGATGAGTGAACTCAAGTTCTTTCTTGGGTTGCAAATCAAGCAAACTAAGGAGAGAGCCTTTGTTTCTCAAACAAAGTATACCAAGGACTTATTCAAGAAGTTCAACATGCAAGAAAGCAAAGTGAAAGTGCGTTATATCGACTAGAGGGGGGGGGGGGTGAATAGGCGATTTTTATGAATTCTTCACTGAGGAATTTGCCGGTGAGGAAATTCCTTAGCGAAGAACCACTTGCAGCGGAATAAGTACTCAGAAGTAAGCATAAAAGAATGCGGGCATGGTCATCATGATGAAATGAAGACAATCACAGAGTACAGAAAGCGTAATCACAGGATAACACAAGATGAAGACAAACACACTGAAGAAATTGAACTGAGGAAATTGAGAAAGTCTTCAGTCAAAGTCTTCAAACACAGATATGAACAAACACTCAACACAGTAATGAGGAAATGTAAGAGTTGAGGAAATAGAACCAATAAGGTTGGTGAAGACAATGATTTGGTAGACCAGTTCCAACTGCTGTCTCAGTTGTATGTCTGGTTGGAGCGGCTGAGTATTTAAACTCGAGGACACACAGTCCCGGACACCCAATCGCTGAGCATGCAGCTCAGGACACCAAGTCATCACCGTATCCTCCTTGAACTAAGGTCACACGGACCTCGTCCAATCACTCGTGGTAAGTCTTCAGGCGACTTCCAAACCATCACAGACTTGGTCACTCGGCGATCCACAATTCCTCTTGGATGCTCTAGACCATGACGCCTAACCGTCTGGAAGAAGCATAGTCTTCAAAGGTAACAAGCGTCGGATCCACGCAGGATAAATCTCTTTAGTGATGCTCAATCATTTTGGGTTTGTAGGGGTTTGGTTTTGGGTTTTCCTCACTCGATGATTTTCGCTCAAAGTCCTCGGAGGATGGGTTTCTCTCAAATGACAGGTGTCAAGTTCTCTCGGAGCAGCCAACCAGCTAGTGGTTGTAAGGGGCGGCTATTATAGCCTAGGGAGCAGCCTGACATGATAAGACATAAATGCCCTTCAATGATATGACCGTTAGGTGGATAAGATATTTTGGAACAATTTGGCGTGCGACCGACAAGCAGTCGAAAATTTGACTTTCAAATTCCTCAGGGCTATCATGTTCCTCACTGTTTAGGCAATCCGCACTGGCGAATTCCTAACTCCTCAGTCAGAACAAATTCCTCAGCAACCAGAAGAACTTCGTCTCTGTCACTGAAGAAATTAACTGAATTGTATGAGATTTCCGAAGGCTTCACTAGAAGGGATTTGTAGGTGTAGGATTTTGAGTTGAGCATCACATGGAAATTTTTCCTTAGTATTTCCTCGACCCCCTTTAACAGTACGGTGTTTCCTATGACTCAAGAAAGAAAAGCGAAACTACGAAAACAAAAGTTTTCACGCTTCATGTTCCTCAAATGAAAACCAAGTCTTCAAGGTCACACCAATTTCTTCACTTTCAAAGTCTTCAGAAAGTCTTCAGTTGAAAGTGCGTTATATCGACTAGAGGGGGTGAATAGGCGATTTTATGAATTCTTCACCGAGGAATTTCTTTGGTGAGGAAATTCCTAAGTGAAGAACTACTTGCAATGGAATAAGTACTCGGTAAGAATAACAGAATACAGGCATGGTCATCATGATGAAATGAAGACAATCATAGAGTACAGAAAGCGTAATCACAGGATAAAACAATATGAAGACAAACAGACTGAAGAAATTGAACTGAGGAAATTGAGAAAGTCTTCAGTCAAAGTCTTCAAGCACGGATATGAACAAACACTCAACACAGTAATGAGGAAATGAAAGAGGAGAGGAAATAGAACCAGTAAGGTTGGTGAAGATAATGATTTGGTAGACCAGTTCCAACTGCTATCTCGGTTATGCGATCACGGTTGGGCGGTGAGTATTTAAACTCGAGGACACACGATCGGACACCCGATCGGCTGAGCTCACAGCTCGGGACACCAAGTCCTCATCGTATTCTCCTTGAACTAAGGTCACAGACCTCGTCCAATCACTCGTGGTAAGTCTTCAGGCGACTTCCAAACCTTCACAGACTCGGTCACTCGGCGATCCACAACACCTCTTGGATGCTCTAGACCATGACGCCTAACCGTCTGGAAGAAGCACAATCTTCAAAGGTAACAAGCGTCGGATCCACGCAGGATCAATCTCTATAGTGATGCTCAATCACTTTGGGTTTATAGGGGTTTGGTTCTGGGTTTTCCTCACTCGATGATTTTCGCTCAAAGTCCTCGGAGGATGGGTTGCTCTCAAATGACAGGTGTCAAGTTCTCTCGGAGCAGCCAACCAGCTAGTGGTTGTAGAAGCGGCTATTTATAGCCTAGGGAGTAGCCCGACATGATAAGACATAAATGCCCTTCAATGATATGACCGTTAGGTGGATAAGATATTTTGGGACAGGTGACGCGTAGCACAATGATCGAAATTTGACTCTCAAATTCCTCGTGGCTATCATGTTCCTCCTTTGTGTAGGCAATCCGCCTTTGGTGAATTCCTAACTCCTCAGTCAGAACAAATTCCTCAGTGACCAGAAGAACTTCGTCTCTGTCACTGAAGAAATTGACTGAACTGTATGAGATTTCCAAAGGCTTCACTCGAAGGGATTGGTAGGTGTAGGATTTTGAGTTGAGCATCACATGGAATTTTTCCTTAGTATTTCCTCGACCCCCTTTAACGATCACGGTGTTTCCTATGACTCAAGAAAGAGAAAATGAAACTACGAAAACAAAAGTCTTCATGCTTCATGTTCCTCAAATGAATACCAAGTCTTCAAGGTCACACCAATTTCTTCACTTTCAAAGTCTTGAGAAAGTCTTGAGAATATCAAAGTCTTGATCGAAGAACTTCATTTTTAGGGGTTGACTTTCTCTGTAAATATCAAACTCCTCATAGACTTATAGACCTGTGTACACTCATAAACACATTAGTCCCTTAACCTATAACTCTCTAATACACCAAAATCACTAAGGGGCACTAGATGCACTTACAATCTCCCCCTTTTTGGTGATTGATGACAATATAGGTTAAGTTTTCAACAGGGATAAATATATGAAGTGTAAATACTGATATTGAGGAATTTGATTGCAAGATATAGAAGAACTCCCCACGAAGATGTGCATAGTGAGGAATTTGCTTTTGAGGCATTGCACATTTGAAGAGTTGAATCATGGAGATCTCCCCTATATCTTGTAATTCATACACGCATTTGACATATAATATGAAGAATTTGAAATGCATGATGAAATATGGTGATCGATGTAATTCAGCATGCGTGTATTAACATATAACAAAGAATAAGCATGCAGAGGAACACATCAAAAGTATCAGAGCACCATCGGGTTTAAGATTACAACTCGATCCAATAAAAGTCTCAGAAGAGCGAGAGTTGTAACTTAGCAGAAAAACGCCCATATAATAGAGCCGCTTGAAGACTAACTCAAATTTCTCCCCCTTTGTCATCGAATGACCAAAAGGATCGAAACTGAGGACTAACGCCTCAAGAATATCAAGTTGATGGAGGAGCACCCGGCGTTGTCGAGGTCGGTTGTCGTAGTAGAACTGCCGCAGATGTCGTCAAGTCTTCATTTTCATCGATTGTCGCGATGAAGAATAGGAGCTGGCCACCAAGGAAGGAACCTTGACCTTCTTGAATTTCTTGATGGAGGTGCAGACCGGTCAAATTCTTCCTTGAGACCCATGTTCTTGAGATCTTCTGTATTTGAAGAGATGAGATAGAACAGCCAGTGCAGTTGAAGGTTTCATGGAGGTAGTATTGGTTTTTCTTCACGCATTGTGTGTTGAGGTCATGTTGTGAAGAATTGAACCAAAGCGACGCTTGACCCATTTATGATTGCGATCAACCTTCCGATGAAGGCGAGGAGTAACTCACGATCAGTCATCACCACAGGTCTTTGTGGCTTGAGGATTTTGCTTGGCCGAGGTATTGGCGGCAGAGTCATGTGTGGCGAGTCATCATTGGTGGAGTAGGATGCAGCCTTGAGAAATTGACCATCCAATGGACGAATGCCTTCATCTATCACTGCACTTGCCTTGCCTTTGTCATCACCGAGGAAAATGTCCGTTTGAGGACTTCAATTGGAGGCAAGTAGCTGCAGTGGTTCAGAGTATCAGCCTTGTAATTGAGTGAAGACCTTGTCCTGATGAACCTCATAATCCAAGGTGCATAAGGCTTCAGCTCAAAAGTTGACATAGCAATGTTTGCCAGAGTCCTCATGAAGAAATCATGAAAGTTGACGGGAACACCATGAATGATATTGAAAAGCATATTCTTCATGATGCCAACGACTTCTTCATCATTTGAGTCGTGGCCTTTGATAGGACTCATTGTCTTCGTCAGAATGCGATAGACAGTCCGAGGCTCATATAGTAATTCCTTGATGAAGAATTTGGTTCGTGGGGCCTGCCCTGGCTTCAAAGGCTTCATCAGAACTTGCATGTAGTGATTTGTAAGCTCAGGTTCGCTGTAGATGCAACGAGCACCATCTAGGGGAGGATCGAGTGGGAGGGCACGAAGCAATTCGATTCTTTGGTGCCTTGTAGGGAGTATTTTACATCATCGGTGCAAGCACCCATGAGTTCACATCTTGAGAATCTCCGGTGATGTGCAGCGTCGCATAGAATTGAAGAATGAGTTCTTCATTCCAATCATAGATGTCGATCTGAAGTTCAACAATCCAGCTGACATGAAGAACACCGAGGACCTGCTCGAAGCCTGGCGAGAGATTCCATGTCCACGTGAGGAATATGTGCATGATCGAAGACTTTGTCTTTGTTGAATAGCACAGAGGAATAGAAGTTGGCTTGACTAGCAGTCCAGAAACGCCTCTTCCTTATGTGAGCAGAGTCATATGGGTTGTAGTCAGTGAAGAATACATGCTCGCCGAAGAAATCTTCAGCCTTGAACTTTTGCTTCGTTGAGAATGGATTCTTTGGCTTTGGCGATGGAGTGTCGGTGAGTTGCATCACTACCTCGTGAATCGCAATCTCGTGTTCTTCAGCCGAGGATTTTCTCGTTCCTATTCATAGGCATTCTGCGTGTTCAAAAGATCGTGAAGAAGGTTCTTCAAAGCACTAGTGGCTGGAATTTCTTCATGCAGACGAGGTGGGATGAGTTTCTTGAGCCCATTTGAACCGTTGGTGCAGGGACTGAGGAATTTGTTGTATTGGAGTGAAGAGTGGTGAATTTGGATCTTGTTGTCCCAAAAGTCATCGTTCATCACTGGTGTTGTGCTTCCAATATCCACATCTTCTTCAATTTCCTCAACGCCAGCCTCTTCAGCTGTGAACTGAGGCATTGGCGAGGAAATGATTGGTGTTGAAGGGATTGCATCCACTTCAATTTCTTCATCAATCTGCTCTGACGAAGCAACAGTATGATTTTCTTCATCAGATCCGCTTGGGATCTCATATTCTTCACCAAAAGGAACAAGGTCCTTTGATGGAATGGAGGAAATTGGAACAACATCGATTGGATTTTCAAACGAGCTTGTCATAGGCTTCATTTTCTTCAGGGCTGAAGAACTTGAAGCGGTGATGCTTTCATTTTCTTCACTGCAGCTCGCTCTGCAGCCTTGGTCTTCTTCACATCCGATGCGAGATGGAAGGATAGGAGTTGGTGTAGGCGCAGGAGGAGCCGAGGAATCTGTTTGAATTTCCTCGGTATGGCGATCTGATTGCCACGACTTCTTCGATTTCTTCAAGCGCACCACTAGTGGATGCCCCGCAATTTCATCGGTGGTGGAATGGAGTCATCCGCCTCGAACTAGCATTTTTCTTGAGGCTGAAAATCATCGTGATCTTTGGCATGTTCTTCAATGGTGGCGGAGGCTCCACCGGAGGAATTTCTTGTTGCGTTGGGGCTGCAACATTTGTGAACTTCTTTGTCAGTTGACAAATCTGACTTTGGCTCCTGCCAATCGGCATAATAGGCATCAAAGTCATCGAGGGCTTTGATTTCAGACTGGATCTTGAGGAGTTCCTCGGTTGTCATTACGACAACGTTTTTCCTCACGAACTTCTCTTTCCTGAACTGAGCCTTCTTGATTTGCCTTGCCTTCTCAAATTTCCATTTCTCTTCAGAGATGAAATGGGTCAGCATGTGACTTTGTCCAGGAGTCAAATGAAAATCAAGCATAGGTGTCTCTGGATCCTTGTGCCATAGATCAATGTATTCAAGGATCGCCCTTGGATCCAAAAGCAGTGGCACAGGTGTGCCTTTGACTCTAGCGGCCCTTTCTTGCCAGTCTCTGATGATTTCTGCAAGTTCATCATCATCAACTTCATCGTCAGATGGCACTTGGAAGGCTACCTGTTTCTTCTTCGGACTTGGCCGAGGACCTCGTCCAAATAGCTTGCCTTTTCTTCAGCAGAGTGGGGCCTGATGAAGAATTTGGTGCAGCTAAGGAACTTGCTGAGACACCAGAGGCAATAGAGATGCATGCAGTCCTTTGGCACGTGGCCAGATGCACTGGTGCTGAGGACTTTGGAGGAGCTGCTGAGGATTTGGGAGGAGCAGGAGCAGCATGAGGAACTGGCCGTGAGGGCATTGAAGATTCTGGCCGTGAGGGCATTGCTGTTGGTGAAGCACTTGGCTTGTGCGCTGGCTTCTTTGCCATTGATTTTCTGGGCTTGACAGGGGCCTCAGTGGCAGCAGCAGTAGCAGAGTCTTCATTGAAATTCCTCACTGCTTCTTTGGCTTGTCTCGCCAACTTGGCTTGGCGCTTGGCCCATTCTTCAGGAAAGTCCTCACCACACTTGATCTTTGGTGGGGTCACTTCTTGGCAGTGCCAATGGAGCTCTTGGGCATGGAGGATTCAGTGCAAATTTCTTCATGTACTTTGGAGTAACATACCTGTACTCCTTCCATTCCCTTGCCCATCTCCTTTCAATAATCTGAATGCGCACCTTGCGCTGATTTTTGTTTTCCTTGCCAAACTTGGCTTCATCAGGTGTGCAATAGTCAGCATAGATGTCCTCAGGTATCTCAAAAGCAGTCATGACCTCAGGCCTCTTTCCTCCTTTACGTGGCTTCTTTCCTTACGCCATATTCTTCACCGAGGAATTTTAACAATCAAATTCTCTGAAGAAGTATGCAACTTTTCTTCGAGGAACGCTGCAAATGAGTTAAGTTGATGAGAACCTAGTGATTCAGCAGCGGACATGAGTACCTGTGAACAGAGTATAGTTGCGAGGAATTTGGAGAGGTCATATGCGTTCTCAGAAGGTTTTTCAAAAAAGAACTAGTTTGAGGAATTTGACCAGATGAGCCTTGAAGAATTTCACTAAGCGTTCTTTGTCTTAGGTTCCAGAGTTGTATAGATCAAGGATCCACGCAATTGAGGAATCTTGAAGAAAAATCATTGCTTAGAGAAATGAATCAAGAGCGTATTTCGTTTGAGGTGTTCATATGTGTGAAGATTTGAAGAATAAACACCTTTGAAGATTTTCAGGAAGGTTTGAGAATCAAAGTGAGTAATAAAAGTAACTTTTAATTACCCGAACTGAAGAACACGGCATTTAACCGAGAAGTGTAGATTACAAGTTAAATCGATTCAGATCTCCCATGCCCTAACTCGGCGGAGGAAGACAGCTACTGACGGCGGAGTGAAGATTTCCATGATCGGCGCGAGTATGGCCAATGACGAGGTCGAGGCGATGAAGCTCTTCCTCACCGTGACGATGGAGTAGCGGTGGCGCTAGGGTTTGAGAAGCTCGGCGAGAGAGAGAGAGAGAGAGAGAGCGGTCGGCGGAGTAAATGAAGTGAGGAAGGGAGAGGGGTATATATAGCCACGGTGAAAAACTGTTCGCTCAAGATTTTGGACGAACGTGCCTTGACCCTTCTCATTAAACTTGACATGTGTCACCCACGTATTGAAAAGTTGAGATCATGTTAGATCGTGGGTGAATAGATAAGTCTAACGTAGGAAGCGGAACGGATTGAGCGGCAAAGCCGAAAATTTGGATAAGATAAGTTAAAAGTTCCGTTTGCAATTTCTTCAGCTGACAAGGACACAGTGAAGATTTTGAACGAGTTTCAAATAGAACGCACATGAAGAATTTGTGAATAGATTGGCTTGAGTATAGCATAGAGGGGGAAGGGTCCGATCACATTCACTTAGCGAAAAAGCAACTTGAAGAAATAGCCATAAGTGAATGCTGTAGAGGACATAAACCCATATATATATATAGTCAATGAAGAAAGACAATGGAAACAGTGAAGATTTTGCAAAGTTGAAGAATTTGAAAAACTGAGGAAAAACTCAAATTGAAGATTTTCAACTTTGGTGGTGGCGTGACCCACCATATAAGAATGATGATTTCAGACACCGCGTACAATTGTCGTAGGGTTCTGAGAATCAAATTCTTCATTAATTTCTTCACACTTAAAGTGTTATTCTTCATTGATTGAAGAAAAATGTTTCTTCATGTGTTGCACATCTAGGTCATCAATTTTGCATAAGTGTTAGGGTGAGGGTCCTTTTCAAAGAACATTCGAAGATTTTAAGATATTTAGCTCACACCGCAACTTGCTAAATCTCTTCTCATCCAAGGGCTTTGTGAAGATATCGACTAGCTGTTCTTCAGTCTTCACATGCTCAATAGAAATGTCGCCCTTGAACACATGATCACGAAGAAAATGATGACGAATCTGAATGTGCTTTGTCTTCGAGTGCTGAACTGGGTTGTGAGCAATCTTGATGGCACTCTCATTATCACAGTAGAGAGGCACATTCTTCACGTTGATGTCGTAGTCCTTGAGAGTTTGCTTCATCCACAGCAATTGGGCACAGCAAGAACCAAAGCAGCAATGTACTCGGCTTCGCATGATGAAGCGGTGATCTGCAGTTTTGTTTCTTCGAGGACCAACGGACCAAAAACCGTCCGAGGAAATGACAAGTACCAGATGTTGAATTGCGGTCCACACGATCACCAAAGCATAGTCGAGTCGCATATCCAATGAGATCAAAAGTAGAGCCCTTGGGGTACCATAATCCTAGTGTTGGTGTGTGAGCTAGATATCGAAGAATATGCTTCATGACCTTATGGTGTGATTCCTTGGTGTAGCTTGAAATCGGGCACACATGCAAACACTAAGCATTGTATCTGGCCTAGATGCACATAAGTACAATAAAGAACCATTCATGGAGCGGTATACCTTGTGATCGAAGTCAATACCATTTTCATCGATTGCATAGATGGCCATTTGTGGGCATAGGAATTTTGACGCCTTTGCAATCTTGCATGCCGAATTTCCTCGTAACATCCTTGAGGTATTTCTCCTGAGATGAATATGCCATTCTTGTTGTTGGCCAATTTGAAGACCTAAGAAGAATTTCAACTCTCCCATCATAGACATTTGATATTCTTCATTCATCATATAGGCAAATTCATCACTATAACGTTGGTCGATGCGACCAAAGATAATATCATCAACGTATATTTGGCACACAAACATTTCACCATCATAAGATTTAGTAAAGAGAGTAGGGTTGAGTGAACCGGGTGTGAAGCCATTCTCCACGAAGAATTCCTTCAAAGTATCATACCACGCCCGTGGGGCCTGCTTGAGGCCATAGAGGGCCTTGTTGAGTGTGAAGACTTTGTCAGGATTCTTTGGATCTTCAAAACCTGGGGGTTGAACAACATATACTTCTTCCTCAAGCTTACCATTGAGGAATGCACTTTTCACATCCATTTGATATAAAGTGATATTATGATGGTTAGCATAAGCAAGCAATATCACGAATAGCCTTAAGTCTAGCAACAGTGCAAAAGTTTCATCGAAATCAATTCCTTCAACTCGTGTGTAGCCTTGAGCTACAAGTCGTGCCTTATTCCTCACCACAAGGCCATTTTCATCTTGCTTGTTGCGGTAGATCCACTTTGTGCCAATGATATTATGCTTACGAGGATCACTGGACGTTTGACCGGTTCGAGCGTTGTTGAGCTCGAATCGATGTAATTCTTCTTGCATGGCCTGAATCCACTCGGGCTCGAAATGCTTCATCTACCTTAGTGGGCTCTGTGATAGAGACAAAAGCATAGTGCCCACAAAAGTTAGATAAATGTGAGGCTTTTGAGTGTGTGTGAGGACCTGGTGCTTCAATGTCATCGATGATCTTGTCAACTTGCACTTCTTTTGCAACGCGAGGATGAGCTGGTTGTCGTCGAGGAATTTGATCAGCATTTTCTTCAGCACCATTTTCTTTAGCATTATCCTCGGTGCATCACCGACGTTCTTCACGTTACGGAATGAATTCTTCAAAGAGATTCTTCAAAGAGGGAATTACATCCTCGGTTGCCTTGAACTTGATAGATTCCTCGGTCTTGGTTCATCTATCACAAAGGTAGGTGCTCTCTTTGCGAGCCATTAGTTTCATCGAACCGCACATCTACAGTTTCAGCAATCTTGTAAAGAACATTGTTGAAGACTCAGAGGTGTCTTGAGTCCTTTCCATAACCAAGCATAAAACCTTCATGTGCTTTCGGTGCAAATTTAGCATTGTGATGAGGATCTCTAATCCAGCATTTAGCAATCAAGATTTTGAAATAACTCACATTGGGTTTCTTGTCGTTGAGGAGTTCATAGGCAGTTTTCTTGAAGAATTTGTGAAGATATACTCTGTTGATGATGTGGCACGCGGTATCAATTGCATCAATCCAAAAACGACGAGGCGTTTTGTATTCATCAAGCATAGGGCGAGCCAACTCAACAAGAGTTCTGTTCTTGCGCTCCACGACGCCATTTCTTTGAGGAGTATAGGGAGCGAGATAACTCATGAGTAATACCAAGTTCATCAAGATAGTCATCAAGACCGAATTCTTGAACTTCGGTTCCATTGTCCTTTCTTGATGTGCTGATCTTCACACCTAAGTTGGTTGAAGCCCTCGAGGAAAATCGTTTGAAGACTTCACGCACTTCATGTTTGTAAGTGACAATGTGTACCCATGTGTAACGAGAGTAATCATCAACAATAACAAAGCCATATAGAGATGCATCATTAGTGATCTTGAGTAATTATTAGGACCAAAGAGGTCCATGTGAAGCAATTCGAGATGGACGAGTAGTGGTCATGATAGTCTTCGTTGGATGCTTGGCCTTGGTCATTTTCCGACTTCACGGGCTCCACACAAGTGATCCTTGAGGAATTTGACATTCTCAATGCCAATGACATGCTTCTTCTTCATGGCGTGTGCAAATTCCTCATGCACCGCATGACCAAGTCGTCGATGCCATAGCCAGCCTTACGAAGCTTTTGCAAGTAGACACACGGCTGGTTGTGGTCTGTAGAGAAATCAACAATATACAAGTCTCCTCTCCTAAAGCCTTCAAGACTTTGGAATTGTCGACTTCCATAAACACAACACAACGATACTTGCCAAAGACAACAACCATATCAAGATCACAAAGCATTGAGATCGACATGAGGTTGTATCCTAAGGACTCAACAAGCATGACTTTGTCCATGTGTATGTCCTTAGAGATCGCAACCTTACCAAGACCCAATACTGACTTTTGCCTTTGTCGGCAAAGATGATATGCTTGAGATGTGACGGTGATAAGGGAGCATCCATCAATAGATTCTTGTCACCGGTCATGTGATTTGTACATCCACTATCAAGGACCCACTCATTGGCTTTGGGTTGATCATCCTGCGGATGAATTAGTGCAACTTACGATCTCATATACTTCATTAGTGAAGAATATGATATCAATTTCATCGAGATGAGTTTCATCAAGCGGTAAAATAGATATAACTGATGTGAGGGCGTGTGAAATGAAAGTTCATTTCTTCATGATTAACTGCGTCCTTTCAGCAATTTTGTCGGTCCTCAAAGCAAATTCTTGAGACGTTAGAAACGCGTCTGCAGACTGACCCTGAAGAGGAAATTAGTTCTTTTTCTTCACCACCCACATCTGAAGGGGTGGCAAAGAGTTCATCACTCTGCGAGCTCCATATGAGAATGGTGGCATAGAGGCCAATCCATTTCGTTTCACATAAGAGGGGTTAGGGTAAGCATATGAATAAGCGGAGAAATTCTTCGAGGACTTATGAACATATTGGTTTGAAGAATAATGCACATATTCATAGCCCTTAGCTCTACCCTGCGAAACAGAGTTGTTAGCACGACGAGAATCATATGAGGACTTTGATCCACGTGAGGAATTTGGTCCGTATGAGGAGTTTGATCTGGGGTTCCTATTCTTCACAGGTGGTGTTATGAGAACATTCACCTGAAGACTTTCAAGGCACCTTTTGGGAACCCAGATTTTCTTCATAGGGGAACCGTTCCTGCAGTTAGTGCCAACATATCTAGCAAATACTTCACCATTCTGATTTTTGAACAGTTTATAGTTGGAGTCAAATGACTCATCAGAAGAATGAGGAGATTCACATGTAAATCCAGATAAGTTAGATGGATCAACTGGAGGTCCTTTGCAGCAACCCATGAGGTTTTGGGGTACTGCTCAGGCTTCCAATATGTTCCATCAGCATTGAGTTTCCTCTCAAAGGCAATACCCTCTTTCCTAGGGTTCTGTTGAGGATCTGCTTTTAAGCACATCACAAAGAGTCTGATGCCCTTTGAGGCTTTTGTACATACTGTCATGTACAATTCCTTCAACCTGCATCGTCGGTGATACTAGCAATGTCCTCGGATGAGGAATTAGTGATAGCGAGGCAGGTGAAGAATTTGTAACAATTGAAGCATTTGAACATTCAGGTGAAGAATTAGCAGATTCACGTTCAATGCACTTTAAGCATGGAGGAACAAATTCTTCCTGAGAAGCGCTGGTTTGTTGAGCAAGTAATGAATCGCGCTCCTTCTGAAGATCTTCATGACTCACTCTTGGCTTCTCAAGATCTTGCTTTCTTTGAAGAAATTCATAAGAAAGCTTCTCATGATCAGATAAGAGAGTGTTATGATGACCTTGAAGGCTGTCAAACCTAGACTGAAGTCTCTGAAGATTTTCAGTCAGGGCTTTAGTGCGATCCATTTCTTCACCCAACATGTCATTACTTTTATCTAGCATGTTTTGAACCTTTTCCAAGGCATGTTGTTGTTTGGTGGCAATACAAACAAGCTTGGTATAGCTAGGTTCAATATCATCATCAGATCCATCATCATCAGATTCATCGTCACTAAACTCGGATGAGGAACATTCGGTTACCTTGTCACCCTTTGCCATGAGACATGATGCAGAAGATGATGATTATGTTTCGAAAGTAATCGTATTGAGAGATTCCTTGATGTCCTCAAAACTAGGATCATGACGGGTTCGATGACCTTCATAGGCGTCGAGATTCGGTCCCAGATAAACCGCATTGCAAAGATGCATAATGCGCTTGAATTCATCTCTGGATAGGCAGGAACAGATGATGTCCTTCGGCAATATGTCAAGTCGAGTGTACTTGCGAATGTCATCAGCGTCTGCCTTCTTACATAGATCAGTAAGACCAATCTCAGTGACGGTCCACATCTCGCTGTTCATAGCCATGAGGCGCTTCCTCATCATGGCCTTCCACTTGGGATAATCATGACCGTCAAAGATAGGGCATGTCACTTTCTTCATACCTGCGGTCGACATAACTAAAACTCCAGGTGGTTAAACCAAAATCACACAGAACAAGGGAGTACCTTGCTCTAATACCAATTGAAAGTGTGTTATATCGACTAGAGGGGGGGGGTGAATAGGCGATTTTTATGAATTCTTCACTGAGGAATTCGCCGGTGAGGAAATTCCTTAGCGAAGAACTACTTGCTGCGGAATAAGTACTCGAGTAAGCATAACAGAATGCGGGCATGGTCATCATGATGAAATGAAGACAATCACAGTCTGAAAGCATAATCACGAGGATAACACAAGATGAAGACAAAGCGGTGAAGAAATTGAACTGAGGAAATTGAGAAAGTCTTGATCAAAGTCTTCAAACACAGATATGAACAAACACTCAACACAAGAATGAGGAAATGAAAGAGTTGAGAAATAGAACCCGATAAGGTTGGTGAAGACAATGATTTGGTAGACCAGTTCCAACTGTTGTCTCGGTTATGCGTCTGGTTGGAGCGGTGAGTATTTAAACTCGAGGACACACAGTCCGGACACCCGATCCGAAAGCACGCAGCTCAGACACCAAGTCCTCACCGTATCCTCCTTGAACTAAGGTCACAGACCTCGTCCAATCACTCGTGGTAAGTCTTCGCGACTTCCAAACCTTCACAGACTTGGTCACTCAGCGATCCACAATTCCTCTTGGATGCTCTAGACCATGACGCCTAACCGTCTGGAAGAAGCACAGTCTTCAAAGGTAACAAGCGTCGGATCCACGCAGATCAATCTCTTGATGATGCTCAATCACTTTGGGTTTGTAGGGGTTTGGTTTTGGGTTTTCCTCACTCGATGATTTTCGCTCAAAGTCCTCGGAGGATGGGTTGCTCTCAAATGACAGGTGTCAAGTTCTCTCGGAGCAGCCAACCAGCTAGTGGTTGTAAGGGGCGGCTTTTTATAGCCCAGGGAGCAGCCCGACATGATACGACATAAATGCCCTTCAATGATATGACCGTTATGTGGATAAGATATTTTGGAACAGTGGCCTTGACCTGACAGCAGTCGGAAATTTGACTTTCAAATTCCTCGGGGCTATCATGTTCCTCCTTGTGTAGGCAATCCATGACGAATTCCTAACTCCTCGGTCGAGCAAATTCCTCGTGACCGGAAGAACTTCGTCTCATCCTTGAAGAAATTGGTGAATCGTATGAGATTTCAAGGCTTCACTCGAAGGGATTTGTAGGTGTAGGATTTTGAGTTGAGCATCACATGGAAATTTTTCCTTAGTATTTCCTCGACCCCCTTTAACGATGCGGTGTTTCCTATGACTCAAGAAAGAGAAAATGAAACTACGAAAACAAAAGTCTTCACGCTTCATGTTCCTCAAATGAATACCAAGTCTTCAAGGTCACACCAATTTCTTCACTTTCAAAGCCTTGAGAAAGTCTTGAATATCAAAGTCTTGATTGAAGAACTTCATTTTTAGGGTCGACTTTCTCTGTAAATATCAAACTCCTCATAGACTTATAGACCTGTGTACACTCATAAACACATTAGTCCCTTAACCTATAAGTCTTCAATACACCAAAATCACTAAGGGGCACTAGATGCACTTACACAAAGGTATGAAAACACCCATGCCTACAAGTGGACATCTTGACTTGACTAAGGATGGCAAATCGGTTGACCAAAAGGTTTACCGCTCTATGATTGGTTCATTGTTATATCTATGTGCCTCCCATCCCGATATTATGCTAAGTGTGTGCATGTGTGCACGATATCAAGCGACCCCCAAAGAATGTCATCTTAAGGCCGTGAAAAGGATAGTGAGATACTTAATTCATACACCAAATTTTGGCATTTGGTATCCTAAGAGGTCTTCTTTTGATCTTGTTGGCTACTCCGATTCGGACTATGCCGGTGACAAGGTTGATAGAAAGTCCACTTTGGGTACTTGTCAATTTCTTGGTAGAGCTCTTGTGTCTTGGTCCTCCAAGAAACAAAACTCGGTATCCTTATCCACCGTCGAAGCGGAATACATTGCCGCTAGTTCATGTTGTGCTCAATTACTTTGGATGACCCAAACTCTTAAAGATTATGGGATCTATGTGGAACATGTTCCATTACTTTGTGACAATGAAAGTGCTATTAAGATTGCTCATAATCCCGTGCAACATTCTCGAACTAAGCATATTGAAGTTCGTCATCATTTCATTCGAGATCATATTTGCTAAAGGGGACATTGATCTTAAGCATGTTCGTACCGATAAGAAATTGGTGGATATATTCACCAAACCGTTTGATGAGAAAGTATTTTGCCGTCTGAGAGGTGAATTGAACATCGTTGATGCTTCAAACTTGGAGTAGAAACTCCATTTGGATACATGCAAGGCATGAGCCTTTGACTAACCCTTGACATTTATCTTATGATGATGATCATATGTCTTGGATATATACTTTCACCTTTGCATGCTATCTAACCCTTGTAGGTGCTTGGATAAATCTAAATCTATGAGATTGCAAATCACTCACATCTTGAGCAATCTCTACATCACCAAGTCTCTACAATATGGTGGTTGAAGACAAGGAAGCTTGAAACCTTTCAACATATCCTTTAACAATTTTTTTATATGAAATTTTATTTGGTATCAAATTTCATGCTTGTCACTTTGGATACACAAGTGCTTTTCCTTGCAAGACGAACCCATGTAGGTAGATGAACTCAAACTACAAGCGGTGCTCCCAAATCATTGATGAGCTACAACAACCTTGAGCATCTCACACAAGTTCAACTACATGATCAAGTTCAACACCACCACCCAAGGTATGTTATTCCATCTTAGAGAAGCTTTACCCCAAGTCATGGGTCAAAGCAGCTCAACAAGATGTTAATACATCAAAATTCTTAAACGAAAAATGGTAACCCCATTTTGAGCTTAAATGATGAGTATGACCTACGATCAAGTGTTCTCACTTGACTCCTCAGTCAATATACTCTAACATAGGTGACCTTGTCGCCGACCTATTCTAGATGAAGTTCTCTAGTGTTTCTCTGTGTTCTTGCATTTGTCTCTTGCATGTTTGTTCCCTTCTTTAATAAAAAAACTTCATCTAGATTCCTTTTTGTTCTGCATTCTCTGCATCTAATTCATCGCAAATATTTCAGTTAATTCCTTGCAATTTTTTGTGAGATCTTACTTGCCTAAGTGAGCTAAGATGACAATTGTTCTCTCTGTGTGTAGAACTCGGACACACCGGTTTGTCTCTTTCGGTCAAAGTGAACCATTTCGGTGCCACCGAAGAAAACAAATCGGTGTTACGTATTTCAATGCTCAGGAGACACTTTGCCATTTGCATCCTGCATATTTGTTCTAGCTCCACTCAATGATTCTTGTCCTCTACCTGCACCACATTCTACATGATGCTTTGTCATGTCACTCAAGGACCAAACCTATTTGACTCACACTCCAGAAGATCCCTTCTTGGAAATTGATGTCAAAGGGGAGAGAGAGAGAGATCACATCAAAGCTTGATCACATCAAAGGGAGAGAGAGACCCCAGATGCTTGGTATTCAAGAGGAGAGAAGTCACATGTCTTTAAGAGGGGAAAAGACATGTTAGTATGTGTTATGTTTGTTTTGATCTGATTTTCTTGTGTTGCTTTGAATTTCTTTTCCCTACCTTCTCCCATTATCACATATAAGATTCATAGGGAGAGAGACATCTAAGGGAAGGAAATATTCGAACTCATCGCATATCTTTACCTTTTGGGGACATGCCTATGTCCAATAGAGTACCTAGTACTCACTCTCTACATGTCATCCCAATAATGATACTCTTGTGGCTTGCTGTTCTTGCTTTGTCTAGTAGATGTATCTGTGTTATCTAACCGTTTTTACTTAGGTTCATCTCTTCCAAAGCCAGCTCAAGACCACAAGGTAAGTATATGCATCACACTCATGCCCATGATGATCTCTTGCTGATGTACATATTGTTTGCAAGAAGGACTCATGAACATGAAGGTACACTTCATGTATCCACATCATTTGCTCTGATGCATTAGCCAAGATACATGTAACTCACTGCTTGCTCTGTCATGCTTATGCATTCACATGATCATATATTCTATATTTACATTATTGCATACATGTAGGGGGAGCCTATGCATGTTACATGTCCTTCCAAAGCTTTATTTGCTATTCTTTATATATTTATCTAAAGCTTTGACGTATGTTGTCATCAATTACCAAAAAGGGGGGACCGAAAGCACAAGTGCTCCCTGGGTGGTTTTGGTAATTAATGTCAACATATCTCTTGTTGGACTAATATTTTCATCTAGTATATTTCAGATGAGTTCAACAGTGGAGTGGCATGGACAAGAGGATGTGGAACCCCTTCAAGAAGCTAAGGACAAGGATTGGCAAAAGCTCAAGACTCTACATTTTCATTTTAGTGATCCAAGATCACATTGAGTCCATAGGAAAAGCCAATACTATTAAAATGGGATGAGGTGTTGCTTAATGGATTGCTTGCTCAAAATGCTTAGTGATATGCTCCAAAACCCTCAACCACTTTCTCATTTCCACATATGTCCCAAACCTAAAGTCAAACTTGGCCCAACCAATTTGATCTATCCTGCGCCACCGAGTTCACTTGACATAGCCACTGCCAGAAACCCTAATCAGTTCGATATCACCGATGGGATCTCGGTCTCACCGAGATGGGCTTGCAAACTCTCTGTTGCCTGTTGTAATTATTTTGGTCTCACCGAGATACGCAATTAGTCTCACCGAGTTTGCTTGACCAGCTCTTTGTTTTGCTTATGACCAAAATTGGTCCCAGTCGGTCAAACTGAGTTGAGGTTTTACCCTAACCCTAGCACATCGGTCCCACTGAGTTGGTCATATCGGTCCCACCGAAAATCCTAACGTTCACATTTTGAACTAAATCGGTCTGACCGAGTTTGAGTATTCGGTCCCACCGAGTTTGGTAAACTGTGTGTAACAACTACATTTTGTGTGGAGGCTATATATACCCCTCCACCCACTCTTCATTCGTGGGGAGAGCCATCAGAATGTTCCTACACTTCCAGCATTCATTTCATGAGAGAGAACCACCTACTCATGTGTTGAGACCAAGATATTCCAATCCAACCACAAGAATCTTGATCTCTAGCCATCCCCAAGTTGCTTTCCACTCAAATCATCTTTCCACCAAATCCAAATCTGTGAGAGAGAGTTCAGTGTTGGGGAGACTATCATTTGAAGCACAAGAGCAAGGAGTTCATCATCAACACACCATCCATTACCTTTTGGAGAGTGGTGTCTCCTAGATTGGTTAGGTGTCACTTGGGAGCCTCCGTCAAGATTGTAGAGTTGAACCAAGGAGTTTGTACGGGCAAGGAGATCGCCTACTTCGTGAAGATCTACCCTAGTGAGGCAAGTCCTTCGTGGGCGATGGCCATGGTGAGATAGACAAGGTTGCTTCTTCGTGGACCCTTTGTGGGTGGAGCCCTCCATGGACTCGCGCAATTGTTACCCTTCGTGGGTTGAAGTCTACATCAACGTGGATGTATCATAGCACCACCTATCGGAAGCACGCCAAAAATCTACGTGTCTCCAATTGTGTTTGCATACTCCAATCCCATCCCTTTACATTCTCGCAAATTGCATGCTTTAATTTCCGCTGCTCACATACTCTTGTCACGCTTGCTTGAAATGTATTGTGAATGTTTAAACTTGTGCTAAAACTCCACCTTAACTTGAAAAAAATAAAAACTGCCACTTTTCTTTGTTGAGGGTCTAATCACCCCCCTCTAGACACCTCTTATCGATCATTTCAATTGGTATCAGAGCATTGGTCTCCATTGCTTTGGTTTAATCACCATTGGAGGAAGATGGATGAGTCTACGTTGGGGAGTCTTAGATGTAGAGTGCCTATACTTGATGGAGAGTTCTTTCATGAGTGAAAAAATGAGATGCTTGAGATTTTTAATGAATATCATTTGAACAAGTACATTACTAGCCATTGTGCCCCCATGTTGATCCTTTGCATCCTACTCTTGATGAGTCTATTGACATGATTCGCAACCTTAGAACTGTCAATCTTATTACTAGAGGTTTGCCTCGAAATTTATTTGGTTGCCTGCCTACTCTTGATTGTGCTTACACTATATGGAGATTTCTTGAGGAACGATTTCCGAACTATTCCTTGAAAAACTTAGATGATATTCTTCACAAGTCTATTTCTTTGAGTAAGATGAATTCCAATGATCCTAAGTTTGGTGATTGTCTATTTGAGCTTTGTAACCTCATGCGTGCCAAAGGAGATGTTGGAATCATTAGCGATGGCCATGGTTGGATAGACAAGGTTGCTTCTTCATGGACCCTTTATGGGTGGAGCCCTCCGTGGACTCGCGCAACCGTAACTCTTCGTGGGTTGAAGTCTCCATCAACGTGGATGTACGATAGCACCACCTATCAGAACCACGCCAAAATCTCCGTGTCTCCAATTGCGTTTGCATACTCCAATCCCATCCCTTTACATTCTCGTAAATTGCATGCTTTACTTTTCGCTGCTCATATACTCTTGTCACGCTTGCTTGAAATGTATTGTAAATGTTTAAACTTGTGCTAAAAGTCCACCTTAACTTGAAGAAATTAAAATCTGCCACTTTTCTTTGTTGAGGGTCTAATCACCCCCCTCTAGACACCTCTTATCGATCCTTTCAATTGGTATCAGAGCATTGGTCTCCATCGCTTTGGTTTAATCACCATTGGAGGAAGATGGATGAGTTTACGTTGGGGAGTCTTAGACGTAGAGTGCCTATACTTGATGGAGAGTTCTTTCATGAGTGAAAAAATGAGATGCCTGAGATTTTTAATGAATATCATTTGAACAAGTACATTACTAGCCATTGTGCCCCCATGTTGATCATTTGCATCCTACTCTTGATGAGTCTATTGACATGATTCACAACCTTAGAACTGTTAATCTTATTACTAGAGGTTTGCCTAGAAATTTATTTGGTTGCCTGCCTACTCTTGATTGTGCTTACACTATATGGAGATTTCTTGAGGAACGATTTCCAAACTATTCCTTGCAAAACTTAGATGAGATTCTTCACAAGTATATTGCTTTGAGTAAGATGAATTGCAATGATCCTAAGTTTGGTGATTATCTATTTGAGCTTAGTAACCTCATGCGTGCCAAAGGAGATATTGGAATCATTAGCGATGGCCATGGTTGGATAGACAAGGTTGCTTCTTCGTGGACCCTTCGTGGGTGGAGCCCTCCGTGGACTCGCGCAACCGTTACTCTTCGTGGGTTGAAGTCTCCATCAACGTGGATGTACGATAGCACCACCTATCAGAACCACGTCAAAAATCTCCGTGTCTCCAATTGCGTTTGCATACTACAATCCCATCCCTTTACATTCTCGCAAATTGCATGCTTTACTTTCCGCTGCTCATATACTCTTGTCATGCTTGCTTGAAATGTATTGTAAATGTTTAAACTTGTGCTAAAACTCCACCTTAACTTGAAGAAATTAAAAACTTTCACTTCTCTTTGTTCAGGGTCTAATCACCCCCCCCCTCTAGACACCTCTTCTCGATCCTTTCATTAACCTTTATGTATGTGAAGTAGATGTCGCACGTGTCACTTGCCGAACAGACTCTTGACATGGTGATGTCCGTAGGATGCTCCGCGTCAATAACTCTCTTTGGTATAATATAGGATTACTCCCTCCGTTTGAAGAAATGAAGTGAAGTTCTAGCTTTGTCTTTGGTTAATATTTTTAAGCTTGGTCAAGTTTACAGAAAAGTACATCAGCACCTACAACACCAAATTAGTTCTGTTAGATTTTTCATAAAATATATTTCCGTGTCTTAGGTTGGTACAGACTCCCGTGCGACACCACGTTCCTCTTTTTTTCCCCGAGTCATCCCCTTTCAGCCAAATCCATGATGCATCCAAAATCTCAAATCGGACCCCGAAGCTTGATGGACAAGGACAAAGTCAAGGTTAAAGGTGCGTTCATGAATGAAACTGCTGTCAAAACTCATATGCAACATTTAACAACAAACGGAATTAAACAAACCCAAACAAAATATGCTAATTTATGAAAAAATTCAACACATTGCCACATCTACATCACATCAGGAGTACTCATACCAAAATATTTTTTTGACTATGTACTGCAAGGCAACCACCTCACAGTTCTTTATTAGAAATAAAACAGTCCCAAGAGAATATTTACAAAGTGTAGGAAAGTAAGGAGTAAGGATGACTACTTACAAAAACCCTACCTATGGAAGAGAGGAGATCTAGGAAAGAAGACTATCTTTATATTCACATTTGATCCTATGTGCTAGCAATGAAAGATCATGAATGAAATTCCTCCTCCAAGCCCAAAAGCTTGGTCTCTCATTTATGAAAATCTTGACATTTCTTTGCGTCCATCTGTTCCAAGTGGCAGTAAAGATCACTTCAATAAAGAATGGTTTGCCAAAAATCCTTTCTACTTGCTGTAGCCATCAAGAATGTTGATTGATTGGACTGTGCTGACCAGTTGATCCCAAGATAATTCCAAATCATCTGGCTGAAATTTGATGAGTGGTATTTTTACACTCATTTCACCTTTGTTTAAACCAAGATATTTCAATTAAAAAGAGATATTCACTCTAATATTGGTACTGATGACTAATGAACGCAAAGGATTCCACAAATCCTCTCTTTGATGTGTTTCCACGGGAAATGGGTTAAAAAGAAAAGAAATCATGTGTGGAAATGGAATGGATGGAGAATGGAGGATAAAGGAATCACCATGAGACGTCTGTGCGAAAACAACACAAAAGACGGTGTCCCGTATGGCGTGAATTGCGAGGCAGATTTTCCACCTGAACAACTTTCACTAAAGGGACCCCGTTGAAATGTTAACAGGGAGATGAGCACAGAAGCGAGAACCTATTCATCATCATCCTCATTCGCAAACCCTAGCCGCCGGCATCTCCATAGCGAACTCCACACCACCACCGTAGTGCTCATCCATCCCATTCATACTTGTAATCGTGCATCGCAAAAGGCATCCATTGCAAGACATATTGCAATCAATCAATCTCAAGATGTGTTCTTCAATGTTCTCTTCCCGCGATCTGATCTCCATGTATGAGTAGTTCAGTAAGGTATGGGTTGAGGCATAAGCCTTGCAACTCGAGGTATTTGTTGAGAGGATCAATGGAGGACTTTGGCATAATGTCCCGTATGTGTGAAATAAAATTGTTCTGTGAAGATGTCTCTTGTCTCGTCCACAATCTTCATCCCTGCAGGTACCCAGGATCATGGAGATCAAGCACCGGTGAGGCTAGGATCAAGGATACCATGTAGTGTTATATCGAACACCGGTGACAGTAAGGTTTAGTAGGGTAACATGGATCATATCCTTGTGGATAAATGAGGTGTAGTCACTAAACGTCCAAAGCTCTTGTCTAATTTCATTATCTTAATTATCGAGGCAACCCCGCACGATGGATAGGGCTTGCGGTAGGACAAATATTCTTGATGCAGGACTCGTGCCGGTCAAGATGTTATTTGGACACATCCCCCACTTCGATCTGTAACAAGCACATCTCGACGGGTGACTCCCAGTGCAGAAATTAATATCATATTTGATCCCATCACAAATACAAGGTTGTAAGCATAAGACCTCATACCCGTATCTCTTTTTATTATAAGTGTATGAATCACTATTTGTTTCCAGATCCGGTTAAAGGCTGGATTTGATACTTCGACGAAAGCTTGCTAGATACCATGTGATGTAGGGTGGAAACTTAATGGTCAATCTTTTCACACTTGGAGGGGGAGAGGCAAATCAAGAGAAACACAAGATGAACACTCAAAGAGACATGATCCAATCACACATATGCTATATCCACATACACATAAGGAGATACAAGATCTAAAGTTAACACAAGCAACCTGGAAATTACGAAAAACTGTAAAATCTCACCGAGCAACCTGGAAATATGATACCACTTGATAGAGGCGAAGGTGTCCCGATGTTTCGATGAGATGTTGGCTATCATTTTTTGTGAGAGTCGACCTTGACGATCCGACTACGAACGTGCGAGACATCGCGCCTTAGCAATCGCTAAACCAACTTCCGAGGGTTATTGACGACGCCGGAGCACGATCAACCTAACCACGAAGGTCTGTTTCCTGCGAGCAAACGAAGAACAAGCAAGAAACTAAGATTGCAATCTGGATATTGCGAATATAAGAGAAAAGCTTTATTGATGAAGGTGGGGTTCTGTGACGCCTTTGTCTGGTCGTTGAACACAAACGAAGTACGCGAAGTTGCAGCTATGATGAACTTTTAATCTAAACAAAACCCAAAGTCTAAACGGTGCCCTAAGGGGTGTATATATGGAGGAAGAGGGGGAATTTCATGGCCCTTGAGGAAGGGGTCCGAAACCAACCCTATCTCTTGTTTCCCCACACATACGGACTCTAAAAACAGCCTATACTTATGTATTTTGAAATTACATGGGCCTGGCCCAATAATAAGGTGACGCATCACCTAGAATAGCCTCTGGATGAAATTTATGAAGTGGCCTCTTGTATATTTCGTCCAAGGCTTCATGCGCTCTTTATGGTGGCTTCAAAGTCCTAAGATCATCACTTGTAACTCCTTTCTTGTTCCCCTTGCGCATGCCATCAACTCCATGCTTGTTCTTGCTGCAATGTTCATCCTTCTCCAAGCTAGGCCCTTCATTTGTAAGCAAAACAAATGTATCCAATTTAGGCAGCATCATATTCTCATGAACATTAGAATCATTACCAAGAAACGTAAGTACCTCGTAATTTATTTGGCGTGCACGAGCTCTAGTAATTGGTCCAGTATATGTAACAGTAGGGGTTGTGGGTGTAACAATAGTATTATGTCCTCATCATCCTCACCTTCTTGAAATGAAGTCGTCCTCGATGGAAGCTCAGCTTCCTCACCCAAATAAGGCTTCAAATCTGCAATGGTAAAAGTGGGACTAACCCTAAAACCTGCAGGCAGCTCAAGTTTTTATGCATTACCATTTATTTTCTCTAACACCTTAAATGGACCATCAGCACGTGGCATTAGCTTTGATTTGCGCAAATCAGGAAATCTATCCTTACGCAAATGTAACGAAACAAGATCTCCAGGCAAGGAAACACGGATCGGAAAATAGATGGATCTCGAAAACAAACCTAATATGAGAAGAACTCGGATTGGTGATGGATATATGATGGTAAGATATGGCAGCGGTGGTGGTATATGGATATGGATTGGTGGTACATGGCTACGTATTAGTGGTGGTATATGGATACAGATCGGTGACGAATTAGCGGTGGTGGTAGATGGCAGGAGCGATGACGATGGTGCGGCGGCGGCGTTACAACTTGTGAACAGAACTCGAAACTCTAAGGGAAACTAGACACTAAGACCAGCAACTTGACACGAGGATGCAACCGCAAATTCAACAAAGCAAAATACTGAAAAGACTATGCAAAGGCTCAGACTGGTTCGGATAGGATGAACTAACCCTAATTGTTTTTTGTGGCTTTTTTCGTGGACTATAGGTATGAAGAACAGACTCGATCTAAATTACAAAAAACTGTAAAACCTCACCGAGCAACCTAGAAATATGATACCACTTGATAGAGGCAAAGGTGTCCTGATGTTTCTATGAGATGTTGGCTATCATTTTCTGTGGGAGTCGACCTTGATGATCCGACTACGAACGTGCAACACATCACGCCTTAGCAATCGCTAAACCAACTTCCGAGGGTTATTGACCATGCCGGAGCACGATCAACCTGACCATGAAGGCCTATTTCCAGCGAGCAAACGAAGAATAAGTAAGAAACTAAGATTGCAATCTGGATATTGCGAATATAAGAGGAAATCTTTATTGATGAAGGTGGGGTTCTGTGACGCCTTTGTCTGGTCGTTGAACACAAACGAAGTACGTGAATTTGCAGCTATGGCGAACTTTTAATCTAAACAAAACCCAAAGTCTAAACGGTGCCCTAAGGGCTGTATATATGGAGGAAGTGGGGGGAATTTCGTGGCCCTTGTGGAAGGTGATGTAGGGCGGAACCCTAATCGAAGATCTTTCACGTTTGGAGGGGATCCTCCGGGGAAAATACGACGAACGAGCGGAAGAACACAAGGATAAACACACGAGCGAATCAATAAACCGACAAGTATCAATCACACAAGGTCTAGATCACCGAACACATAAGGTAGCACAAGATTCAAAATCAACAAAGGAAAGATACACGAGTAGCCATTCTTCTCCGTGAGGAGGTTTTGATGGGGGTCCACCCTAGAAGGGGGTCTTGAATCCGCTTGGAGGGATCTTCTCTGGTGGAGGCACGTCTCCGAGGAGAAGGTAACCAAGTGGATGAGCAAAGCTCTCACACAAATATGAGCTAATCCTTTGCTAACCCTAACTAGGAGGAGGTGGAGGAGTATATATAGTCTAGGCGAGTGAAAGGGTAAGTGGCTTCGGCCCAACACATGGGCGGGCATACAGGCGTCGGACGTCCGACAGGTACCGGACGTCCGGTGGCTCGCGAGGGTCCGGTCGTCCGGTGCATGTCGGACGTCCGGTGTTTTGGCTCTGGACAGGTGGTGTCGGATGTCCGGTCGGTGTCGGTCGTCCGGGTGCTAGAGAGTGTCAGACGTCCGGTGTCTGGCGGTCGTCCGGGCGCTGGGAGTCGTCGGATGTCCGGTGGCTCCGGTCGTCCGTAGATTCGGCTCGGGTCCTCAGGGGCCGGACGTTTGGGCTGGGCCGGCCGTCCGGTGGCTGTAGCTTCGCGCAACTTCTTCTCTTGGTGCTTGTACTTGGCGTCCTCGCTAGCTGTTCCGTTGGATGTGGTGGCTTCGTGGCTTTCCTCCAAGTACCTGATCATGCATGGAACACACGTTGGAGGTAGTAGCCATGTCTCACATGTAGGAAGTGAAGGTTCGGAAAGGAGCGAGTTCACCTTGTGTCCAATGGCGTATAGTTGAGGTCTCATCATAAGTCCTCTTGGGGTTTGGAGAGTAGTCGGAGTGTACATGGGGATGAACGTGGGATGCTCCGCGTCATCTCCCCCCCTTGGGAAAGATCCGACCTCGGATCATGATCCTCATCACCATGGAAACGGTTATCGTAGACGGACTTGTAGTTGGACGAAGTTGAAGACGTGGCGCAATCCAAGTAGTCCAAGGTGTCGCCGGAGTGATAGACATGCAAAAAGAGAAACATAAGTAACACTCGGAAATACAATGGTTAGCGCACACAAAGTGTCCATCATGTAAGAATGAGTCCGTGCGGCAAGATTGGTCGTGACAAAATACATGAAGCTTATCTAGATGATCTAGAATGAGATGCAAAGCATTCATGGGAGGAAATGCAATCATTGTGCACACGAATGTGTTGTAAATATGATCAATGCAACCACGGTGCAAAATGATGTCATAGTGAGACGGTTTATCAATAGCATGAATATGGAAATGGATGCTCAATATGATTATGTTATCATGCAATTGATGGTAGGGAATATGATCACGATGTATGAATATGCCATCAAGAAAGATCACAACAAATTTGCTAAGAAAATGCACAAGCTCATATATCATGGATGACATGGGAATAGGTGCAACAAGACAATCATAATGTGTGTCAATCCATGCATATGGTGCAAATTTGTCATGGGTGGTGTTGTACCATAGCTCGATGTCGTGGCACTCCTCAACTTGAAGGTCCATAGGGTCCATCTCCAATGTCGGTCCTCCATCCGATATATGTATCATGTAGACAAGAAGAAGGAAACAACAATGAAAGAATGACCCATCCAATATGTGTATTTGAGGATGGCTCAAAGGGAAGGAGGTCACCTTTAGGAGGTTCTCAAGGATGATGGAGTTAAGCATCTTGTATGCCTTCACATAACCAAGTTGTCTCGTGATGTTACCGCCTTGTGAATCTGTCAAAATGAAAGAACATGACAAACACTCGGAAAAACAAATGAGGTCAGCGGAAGTGCAAAACCTATCATTCGTGTGGTAAGATACCCAACAAGTGTATGCATCATGCTCATCATAAGAAAGTACAAGGGAGCATTTCATAGTATGGAGGCATATGATGCGGGAACAACCAAATACAATAGGCTCAAGTAAACAAGCATGCATCACAAGTGAAGTGTCCAAGTCTCCAAGATCATGAAGCATAGAGGCAACTATTGGAGGCAAGCGACAATAAACAAGATATATCATGTGAGAGGCATGAACATATATGTCATCAACCCAAGAAAGCGAGTAAGAATGGAACATGGGTGATGCGACAAAGCAAGCAATCATAGAGATCAAGTCAAGCAAGCTAGTAGTGCAAAGATGAAACGTACTAGAAGGAATCATCGCAAGCATGTCATGTGTGCAAATAGTGGGCATGAATAATTCACATGTCATAGCACAAGCATGAAAGCAAGATATGAGGAAAGTAGGTTCATGGTGTTGGCAAGAAGTCCTATGTAATAGCAATGGGGCATCATGACTCTCCCAACACAACAAGTATCAATAGCATGGGGCACAACAAAATCATGGCAATAGCAACAAGGATCTCCACCAAGCATGCAAATACACATAGGGTCAATCATGGGTAGATGCAAGCAAGGGTCACAATTGCATGGCAAAGGCATAGAAGCAAGTATAACATGCAAAGTGGACACGGTAAAATGAGCATAAGAGGACAAATGGTATATAGCCCATAGCCGTGTGAGAGCCAAGTAGAAGAGGTGCGCGTAGTCCTTGCATGAAGGGAACGGTGCGAATGATAATCCTCGGGATCCCAAATCATCGTTGCTCTCAAGAGCTCGCTTCGTCAACTCATGGGGTTGAGATGTTGACGAGTATACATGCGTACCTACACAAAACAAAGACAAAGGGAAAATTGTGTGTGCGTGGTAGATGTACGCATCATCCATCATGATGCATACGTGCTTGTGTTGGTTAGCACCAAATATCCAATGCTCAAATAAATGAGATGCGTGATATAGAAACATGTCATCCATCATGAGAGGTTTGTTGTTATGTATGGCATAATGGAGACTCAAAGGTTGTAATGCATCATGAGAAATATCTAGAGTATTGTTATTCATGGAATGCATATGGTGCAAGCAATCATGGAAATCATGCAAAGGATGGGATGAATCAAAATCTCCAAACATGTATGAGGAAACTATGGGGGTCTCCTCATGAGCATTAGTAGGAACATCACATGGAGAACATTGACAACATCCACAACAAAGCATATTTGGAACAATGTGATCACGGCATGGCATAGTAGATGAATTGCGCAAATCATGTAAGAGAAGCATGGCAATATCATCACAAGAGAAGAAAAAGCCAATGACCCTCATCTTGTCATCTATGCCATAAGTGAAAATAGGATTTATTTTAATGGGGCATGCATAGTTACTATGTTGAGATTGAAATGAGGCTATATGGGAGATCTCACTCATAGCATATGACAAGTTCAATGGATTTTCAAACATGATGTGACCAAAAGAATTTTCACAAGATGTCCTATGGAGCATAGCATCACAAATAGGCAACTCAACATGCTCATCATCATATTCATCATAAATAGGTAAGTCAAGGCATGAAGAAGTTTCACTAGCATGAAGCATGGTAATAGGTGGGTCAACATCATGGGAGCAATTGATGTCAAGAGAGTCCACTAGTGGGAGAAGAGAAGCACCATCACCTATGTTACCTTTGGAGCATCGCTCATGTGTTGTAGGTGAGGTGTCGAAGATCCAATCGTTGTCATCTTCATCTTGATGGTACCATGTGGGGGGTGTATCATCGTCCACCATGGCCATCGTCGTCTCCATTGGAGGCATGGACTCGTCGACGGTAGGCATGTCATCATGTAGGAGACCTAGCACTAAAGAAGAAAACACACTAAGTAGAGGTTAAGTCGTTAGAAATCATAGTGGCCTCACACGCTGTCTCAACTAACTCAGTCACTAAGTGTTGTGGCTCACTCACTCCCAATATGATGCTCTCACTCGTATGGTTGGTGGAGTCACTCAAATGGCGCTCAACCTCACATAGGATGTGTGGTATGCTCTCAAGTGTGGGACTAGTGGTGGTCACACTCATCCTCTCATAGGAAATCCACTCAATGTCATATAGGGTGGAGTCACTCATCTCACTCATGGGTTGGTGGCTCTCCTCACATGGCAATTGGGTCATCTCATGATATGTGGGTGTCGGAGAGATGTTGGTGCAAATGTCTCCATGCTCAACTCCTATCACCGCCTTGGTTGAAGGGATAGTCCCATGCTCAACCTTCTTGTCATCGTCTTGTTGTTGGAGGCCCATATGATGTGGCACCTCGTAGCTCGTCTCCATGACCGAAGGGAATGTCCCATGCTCGGCCATCTTCCTTGAGGGGCTTCCGAAGATGGAAGTGTCGCCCTCACTCGTAGGTGGTCGCCTTGTTGTTGAAGATGTCGATGTAAGAGAACTCACGGGAAATAGGCGAAGATGACGTATGTCAAAAGGCGAAGATGCCTTGATAGCACATGGCGAAGATGCCGAAGTGGTTGGTGTAGCCGTAGCTCCGTCTTGTTGATGCTTGTCTCGCGTTCTTCTCTTTTGTTCATGAAGCTTGGACTTGGCGTGAAGTAGGGCTTGTTTTGACTTGTGCATTTGTGCTTGGCGAGCATCTTCATGATGATGGTGTTGTTGTCGCACTTGAGCTCGTAGTAGATGTCGTTCGTCGTCGTCGTGCACATGATGCTTGGAGGTGACTTGCCCTTAATGACGATGTGGATCACGAACGTGATGGTGGTCGCCATGGAGATGTGGATGACTTGCGCTTGCATCGCTTGGGCGCTCTAAAGACTTGTGACTTGAACATCGCCGCCTTGAAGATGACGAAGGGGAAGAAGACTTGATCAAGGCTCTAATCTCCTCCATCCTTGCATCTTGCTCCTCTTTATGTGTGGAAAGCTTCTTGTCGATGTAGTCCCTTTTCCTTGCTTCGGAGTGATGAATGTCGATGGAGATGTTCTCGATGCGCTCTCGCAATCTTGATTGTGCGCCTTGCGTTTTTCGTTGTAGATCGAAGATTGACGCTTTGGTGATGTAGTTGTTCACGCCGTCGTTGTTGTCGAAGACCGGAGATGAAATTCCTTGCCTATCCATCACAAGACTCGAGCAAATATGAGTGGGAGGAAGAGAAGAACTTATACCAAAGGTACCTTGAACGATGTTGAAAATGGATCAATGATCACTCAATGATGTAACAAGGAAATAGCACAATTTGTACCAATTCTTGTCGGTTTCTCACACCTTCACAAGTAAAGCTTATGGTGGAGCTCGGTGAGGATTGTGGCACAAAAATTTGATGCAAAATGTTAGCAAGAGTCAATAATGTTGAAAGAGATTCACAAATTCGCAAGTGAAACAAGTAGACCAATAGCAATTAATGGCACACCGAAACGCACACACGGATAGATAAATGGGGCCGTGCAACCAAGGAATGAGCTCAAAATGCGGAATCCCCAAAATGCTCGTGTTGCACAACTCAAGAGAGACGCTAGCACGATTGCTCAATAGGCGGATACAACACTTGTGCACAACCTATAAGATGCAAAATGGATAAACTTTCTATCCCAAGTATGCTATGTATGTATGGTTCCCGGTGTTTCTCAAGATGATCCAAGATGATCGGATATGACAATCTTATATGCAATGTGGTATGATGCTATGGCACTTGCTTACAAGCTCTTTGCTCTCTTTCTTGCTTAAAAGCTTGTTCTTTTTTTTTTCTATGGCCACTTTTGCACAATGCTAAAACCAAGATCGCAATTGTGTATATGCGGGAACAACTTTGTGACACAAGAGATGATATGATGATACCAATATGATATGGTATGTATGCAACGGAAGGTATATCGATGATCACTAATGTGCACAAGTAACGTTGCCGGCAATACTCAAATGGCTAGTTTCGATAGGCAAGTGACGCAAAATGGGCTAGGGGTTATCAATGAGATGGCAAGGGGAATATACAATGGTGTCGTCGAGGTTACCGTCCTTTGCGATGATGAGTGGCGGTGTTCTTGATGTATATACCAAGATGATGGAGACTCGTCCCTAAGTAGCCAAAACACCTTAGGAAATGGAAAAACCGCGAACTCAAAATCTCAAATGACAAATGTCAAATGGTGGTAGCGGAATGCGTGGTGGTTATGAAGCTCAATGGGATTCTTGGAAATGCAATTATGGGTTATGGTGTACGCAATGCGGAAGTGGAGGGTAAGATGGTGGACTATACACGGTGTCGGAGTTGGAAGCACGGTCCCTAAGTAGCCGAAACACCTTAGGAGACACAACTCACAACACAAACAAAATTTGGTTAGGTTGGGTTAGGTTGCGAAAGTCGGTGGTGGTGTAGCGGATGATGTGGTGGAAGCCCTAGGCAAAGATGCCAAAATTCACAAAATTTGATGGAGTCAAATAATGTTGGTGGTATTTTTGTGGGAAGGGCGATGTCAAGAGCTTCAAAACGAGCTAAAGAACGTCAAAATCGGAGTTCGGATGAATTAGTTATGGACAAAACAAAAATCAACCGAAGTCTGAAACTACAGGTTACGGACGTCCGGGAAGGTCGGATGTTCGGAGGCCGGACGTCCAGGAGGGCTTGGAAATCCGTGATTTCAGTTCGGGTTAGGGGTTCCGGTCGTCCGGGAAAGGTCGGACGTCCGGGGGTCGGGGGTCAACGCGGGATTTGAGCTCCAGGACGCGATTTTGTGCGGAATTTTAGGATTTTGGGTCAAAATTGAGGATATTTTGTGGATGGAAAGTGGAGAAACTTGGGGAAATGCTAGATCCACTCGAAACCAAGCAAATCCATGGATCAAAAATCAACAAAACATCATCACGCTAACAAATCACAAAAAAAATTGGGGCTATTTTTGGTGGGGAATTTTCGAATTTGGGGAAGAACACAACAAAATCAATCTAAAAAAATAGGGGTAGGGGCTCCAAAAACGTGATCAACGTGGCTCATGATACCAAGATGATGTAGGGCGGAACCCTAATCGAAGATCTTTCACGTTTGGAGGGGATCCTACGGGGAAAACACGACGAACGAGCGGAAGAACACAAGTGAAAACACACGAGCGAATCACTGAACCGACAAGTATCGATCACACAAGGGCTAGATCACCAAACACATAAGGTAGCACAAGATTCAAAATCAACAAAGGAAAGATACACGAGTAGTTGTTCTTCTCCGTGAGGAGGTCTTGATGGGGGTCCACCCTAGAAGGGGGTCTTGAATCCGCTTGGAGGGATCTTCTCTGGTGGAGGCACGTCTCCGAGGAGAAGGTAACCAAGTGGATGAGCAAAGCTCTCACACAAATATGAGCTAATCCTTTGCTAACCCTAACTAGGAGGAGGTGGAGGAGTATATATAGTGTAGGCGAATGAAAGGGTAAGTGGCTTCGGCCCAACACACGGGCGGGCGCACAGGCGTCAGACGTCCGACAGGTACCGGACGTCCGGTGGCTCGCGAGGGTCCGGTCGTCCGGTGCGTATCGGACGTCCGACATTTTGGCTCTGGACAGGTGGTGTCAGATGTCCGGTCGGCGTCGGTCGTCCGGGCGCTGGAGAGTGTCGGACGTCCGGTGTCCGACGGTCATCCGGGCGCTGGGAGTCGTCGGATGTCCGGTGGCTCCGGTCGTCCATAGATTCGGCTCGGGTCCTCAGGGGCCGAACGTCTGGGCTGGGCCGGTCGTCGTGGGTCAGTAACCGGCGCAGCTTCTTCTCTTGGTCCTTGTACTTGGCGTCCTCGCTAGCTGTTCCGTTGGATGTGGTGGCTTCGTGGCTTTCCTCCAAGTACCTGATCATGCATAGAACACACGTTGGAGGTAGCAGCCATGTCTCACATGTAGGAAGTGAAGGTTCGGAAAGGAGCGAGTTCACCTTGTGTCCAATGGCGTATAGTTGAGGTCTCGTCATAAGTCCTCTTCGGGTTTGGAGAGTAGTCGGAGTGTACATGGGGATGAACGTGGGATGCTCCGCATCAGAAGGGGTCCGAAACCAACCCTATCTCTTGTTTCCCCACACATACGGACTCTAAAAACAACCTATACTTATGTATTTCAAAATTACATGGGCCTGGCCCAATAATAAGGTGACGCAACACCTAGAATAGCCTCTGGATGAAATTTACAAAGTGTCCTCTTGTATATTTCGTCCAAGGCTTCATGCACTCCTTATGGTGGCTTCAAAGTCCTGAAATCATCACTTGTAACTCCGTTCTTGTTCCCCTTGTGCATGCCATCAACTCCATGCTTGTTCTCGCTCCAATGTTCATCCTTCTCCAAACTAGGCCCTTCATTTGTAAGCAAAACAAATGTATCCAATTTAGGCAGCATCATATTCTCATGAACACTATAATCATTACCAAGAAATGAAAGTACCTGGTAATTTAATTGGCGTGCGCGAGCTCTAGTAATTGGTCCAGTATATGTAACAGTAGGGGCTATGGGTGTAACAATGGTATTGATGTCCTCATCACTATACTCGAGATTTGCATGTGGTCTTGATGGACTTCAAGGAGATTTTATTTGCTTTTCTGTTGTATTTTGCTTGTATGCTAGCCTTGAGTTATGCAGGTATGTATTATATTAAATTCTGGATATACGATGTAATATTATGACATGTGGTTTTATTTTGATATGACATCTTGTACTATGTGTGCTAGCTATTGATCCAGGGACTAGCACGGTGAGCACAGAGACATCGAATCTTATCAGGTTCGGGTCGTTTTCTTCAAAATATTATACAGTAGTTCCTCAGCTTGTTCAATAGTTCATTCCCTAAAAACACAACCAGCACAACTATCTAGGTAGTCCCTAGAAGCATCGGCTAGTCCATTATAGAAGATATCAAGTATTTCATTTTTCTTAAGCGGATGATGAGGCAAAGCATTAAGTAATTGGACAAGCCTCCCTCAAGCTTGTGGGAGACTCTCTTCTTCAATTTGTACAAAGCTAAATATTTCCTGTAAGGCAGCTTGTTTCTTATGAGTAGGAAAATATTTTTCAGAGAAGTAATAAATCATATCCTAGGGACTACGCACACAACCAGGAGCAAGAGTATTATACCATATTTTAGCATCACCCTTTAATGAGAAAAGTAAATAACTTGAGAATATAGTAATAGCAAATTTTTTCATCATGAGAAAATAGGGTGGCTATATCATTTAATTTAGTAAGATGTGCCACAACTGTTTTAGTTTCAAAGCCATGGAAAGGATCAGATTCAGCCAAAGTAATCAATTTTGGGTCGATAGAGAATTCAAAATCCTTATCAGTAATGAAGATAGGTGAAGTAGCAAACTTAGGATCATATTTGTTTTAGCATTCAAAGATTTTTCTTTCAACTTGCATAGTAATTTCTTAAGATCATCTCTATCCTTACAAGCAAGAAAGTCCCTAGCTACCTCTCCATCCATAACATAACCCTCAGGTATCTTAGGAAATTCACATCTAGGAGATCTAGGTCTACTAGGTGTTTCATAATTTCCAGTTTCAGTAATGTCATCCGTTTCAGCATTCTCAATTTCTTTAGCTCTTGCAAGTTGTTCATCAAAAAATTCACCTAGTGGAACATTCTTATCAAGCAAAGTACTAGCATCATAATAACATCATCATAGCAGAAGTAGCATCATCAATTACATTACATTCATAGTAGAAGTAGCATCGTCAATTACTTGCGACATATCAGGATTAATTACAGGTTGTGGTGGTGCAAGCTTACTCAAAACATAAGGTGTATCAAGTGCGAAGCTAGATAACAGTTCCTTACCTCCCCTCGTCTTAGAGGGAACGATTGGTTATATCATACTTAAGATTCTTCATAGTGATCAAAGATATAAACCCAAGTGACTTAACAAATATAGCTATGCTCAAGAACGGCGCTTTAAAAAGGTCTTGATAACCCACAAATATAGGGGGTCGCAATAGTTTTCGAGGGTAGAGTATTCAACCCAAATTTATTGATTTGACACAAGGGGAGCCAAAGAATACTTGTAAGTATTAGAAGTTGAGTTGTCAATTCAATAGTATGGTAATTGGATAGCAGTAGTAACGATAGAAATGGTAACGGTAACAATAGTAGCAATAGTTTGTAGCAGTAGTAACAGTAATAGCAACAATAGTAACTTAGCAAGAACAATAATGCGAAAAGCTCGTACACATTGAATCGGTGATAACGTTGGATAATATTCATCATATAACAGTCATAACCTAGGGCGACACAGAACTACCTCCAATTCATCAATGTAATGTAGGCATGTTGATGCGGAGCATCTTTCTAGCATCCCCATGGACGCTCCTGTTGGGGAACGTGGTATTTCAAAATTTTGCCTACGATCACGCAAGATCTATCTAGTAGAAGCATAGCAACGAGCGGGGAGAGTGTGTCCACGTACCCTCGTAGACCGAAAGCGGAAGCGTTTAGTAACGTGGTTGATGTAGTCGAACGTCTTCGCGATCCAACAATCCAAGTACCGAACGTACGGCACCTGCGCGATCAACACATGTTCAGCTCGGTGACGTCCCTCGAACTCTTGATCTAGTTGAGGCCTGTGGAGAGTTCCACAAGACGACGGCATGATGGCGTGATGATGATGAAGTTACCGGCACAGGACTTCGCCTAAGCACTACAACGATATGACTGAGGTGTGTAACTGTGGAGGGGGGCACCGCACACGGTTAAGAGAAACTTGATGAGGACATCAATACCATTGTTACGCCCACAACCCCTACTGTTACATATACTGGACCAATTACTAGAGCTCGCGCACGCCAATTAAATTACCAGGTACTTTCGTTTCTTGGTAATGTTTCTAATGTTCATGAGAATATGAGGCTGCCTAAATTGGATACATTTGTTTTGCTTACAAATGAAGGGCCTAGCTTGGAGAAGGATGAACATTGGAGCAAGGGGAACAAGAACGGAGTTACAAGTGATGATTTCAGGACTTTGAAGCCACCATAAGGAGTGCATGAAGCCTTGGACGAAATATACAAGATGTCACTTCATAAATTTCGTCCAGAGGCTATTCTAGGTGCTGCGTCACCTTATTATTGGGCCAAGCCCATGTAATTTCGAAATACATAAGTATAGGTTGCTTTTAGAGTCCGTATGTGTGGGGAAACAAGAGATAGGGTTGGTTTCGGACCCCTTCCCCAAGGGCCACGAAATTCCCCCCTCTTCCTCCATATATACAACCCTTAGGGCACCATTTAGACTTTGGGTTTTGTTTAGATTAAAGTTCTCCATAGCTGCAACTTCGCGTACTTTGTTTGTGTTCAACGACCAGACAAAGGCGTCACAGGACCCCACCTTGATCAATAAAGCTTTTGTCTTATATTCGCAATATCCAGATTGCAATCTTAGTTTCTTGCTTGTTCTTCGTTTGCCTGCAGGAAACAGACCTTCGTGGTCAGGTTGATCGTGCTCCGACGTGGTCAATAACCTCTCGGAGTTGGTTTAGTGATTGCCAAGGCGCGACATCCTCGCACGTTCGTAGTCGGATCATCAAAGTCGACTTCCTCCAAAATGATAGCCACCATCTCATCAAAAGACGGGACACCTTTGCCTCTATCAAGTGGTACCAGATTTCCATGTTGCTCGGTGAGATTTTACAATTTTTCGTAGTTTAGATCGGGTCTGTTCTTCATACCTACAGTCCACGAAAAAGCCACAAAAAAATTAGGGTTAGTTCATCATATCTGAGGGAGTCCTGGATTAGGGGGTATCCGGACAGCCGGACTATATCCTTTGGCCGGACTGTTGGACTATGAAGATACAAGATAGAAGACTTCGTCCCGTGTCCGGATGGGACTCTCCTTGGCGTGGAAGGCAAGCTTGGCAATACGGATAACCGACTCTGTGTAACCCTAGCCCCCTCCGGTGTCTATATAAACCGGAGTGTTTAGTCCGTAGGACCAACAACAACAATCATACCATAGGCTAGCTTCTAGGGTTTAGCCTCTTTGATCTCGTGGTAGATGAACTCTTGTAATACTCATATCATCAAGATCAATCAAGCAGGAGTAGGGTTTTACCTCCATCGAGAGGGCCCGAACCTGGGTAAAAACATCGTGTCCCTTGTCTCCTGTTACCACCCGCCTAGACGCACAGTTCGGGAACCCCTACCCGAGATCCGCCGGTTTTGACACCGACATAGGTGCTTTCATTGAGAGTCCAGGGTGAGATTTTTCTCCCCGGACAGATCTTTGTATTCGGCAGCTTCGCACTGCGGGCCAACTCGCTTGGCCATCTGGAGTAGATCGAGAGTTACGCCCCTGGCCACCAGGTCAGGTTTGGAAGCTTAAACTATACGACCGACATCCATGGAGACCTGATCTTCGACGGATTCGAGCCCCTGCCGAGTGTTCCGCACAGTCACGATGAGCATGATTTAGCTCTGTCGTCGGACAGTGTTCGGGAGATCGCACCGGCAACCGCTCCGAACCTCAATTCGGAGCCAGTTGCGCCATCCATGGACGGGTGGATAGACCCCGCCACGGAGGCCGCACTCTCAGCGGCGATCGAGCCGAGTATCAACCTTACCCTTCACGAGAGCCGTGACTCCAAACTGCCGGATTCTTCTCCGGCCACGGACTCCGAACCGCCTGCGCCCGTGCCTATCGAATCCGACTGGGCGCCGATCATGGAGTTCACCTCCGCGGATATCTTTCAGCACTCGCCCTTCAGCGACATACTGAACTCATTAAGGTCTCTCTCCTTGTCAGGAGAGTCCTGGCCGGACTATGTCTGACAGGATTGGGATGCGGATGACGAAGAAATTCACCTCCCACCCACTATCCACTTAGTAGCCACTGTCGATGATTTGACCGACATGCTCGACTTCGACTCCGAAGACATCGATAGTATGGACGACGATGCAGGAGACGAACAGGAACCACTACCCACAGGGCACTGGACAGCCACCTCCTCAATGATATATACATGGTGGACACACCCAAAGAAGGCAATGGCGATGGGACATCGGAGGATGACCCCTCCAAGAAGCAACCCAAGCGCCGACGTCAGCGGTGATGCCGGCACAGGAAATAATAGCACTCCGGACAGTGCCGAAGACGACGACAATCCCCTCCAGCAAGATTTAGAGCAGGAGGATGTAGAAGCCAGCCCTCCTAAGAGAGCGGTAGATGAAGAGGCAGAGGATGATAATTACATGCCTCCCTCCAAAGACGAGGCAAGCCTCGACGATGACGAATTCGGCGTGCCTGAGGATCCCGTCGAACAGGAGCGCTTCAAGCGCCGGCTTATAGCCACGGCAAATAGCCTTAAGAAAAAGCAGCAGCAGCTTCGAGCTAATCAAGATTTGCTAGCTGACAGATGGACTGAAGTCCTCGCGGCCGAGGAATGTGAACTCGAACGCCCCTCCAAGAGTTACCCAAAGCGCAGGTTGCTACCCCGATTAGAGGAGGAAGCATTAAAACCTATATCTCTAGCGTATGACGCGGCTGATCATCCACCTCGTGGCCGCGACAGAGAGGCATTTCAGCCAAAAGCTCAGCCCGCACCCCGACGCCACTCAAACAAAAATGTCAAGGCACGGGGAAATACGCTAGACCTGTGAGACGTATCTGAGGACAAAGCAAAACACGCAAGATCGATCTACGGATCGCGAGGGCGCCCCACTATGCGAGACAATAACTGTCACGCCGGATACAACAACAGTAAATCCGGCCGGGCCGAACACAGCAGACAAGACTCATTTGAGCTGCGTCGCGATATAGCCCGATGCTGAGGCGCCAAGACACCCCTATGCTTCACAGATGAAGTAATGGATCACCAAATCCCAGAGGGTTTCAAACCCGTAAATATCGAATCATACGATGGTACAACAGATTCTGCGGTATGGATCGATGACTTCCTCCTGCACATCCACATGGCCCGTGGTGACGATCTACACGCCATCAAATACCTCCCACTCAAGCTTAAAGGACCAGCTCGGCATTGGCTCAACAGCCTGCCAGCAGAATCCATCGGCTGTTGGGAAGATCTGGAAGCCGCATTCCTTGACAACTTCCAGGGCACTTATGTGCGACCACCAGATGCCGATGACTTGAGCCACATAATTCAGCAGCCAGAGGAATCGGCCAGGCAATTCTGGACACGGTTCCTAACCAAGAAAAATAAAATCGTCGATTGTCCAAATGCAGAGGCCCTAGCAGCTTTTAAGCATAACATCCTCGACGAGTGGCTCGCCCGGCACCTTGGCCAGGAAAAGCTGAAATCTATGGCAGCACTCACGACACTCATGACCCGCTTTTGCGCGGGAGAAGACAGCTGGCTGGCTTGCAGCAATAACATATCAAAGAACCCTGGTACTTCGGATACCAAGGATAGCAATGGCAGGTCACGTCGCAACAAACACAAGCGCCGCATCAACAACGACAATACCGAAGATATAGCAGTCAATGCCGGATTCAGAGGCTCTAAATCCGGTCAGCGGAAAAAGCCATTCAAAAGAAGTATTCCGGGCCCGTCCAGTTTGGACTGTATACTCGATCGCTCGTGTCAAATACACGACACTCCCGACAAGCCAGCCAACCACACCAACAGGGATTGTTGGGTGTTCAAGCAGGCCGGCAAGTTAAATGCCGAAAACAAGGATAAGGGGCTGCATAGCGATGACGAGGAGGAGCCCCGGCCGCCGAACACCGGAGGACAGAAGAGGTTCCCCCCACAAGTGCGGACGGTGAACATGATATACGCAACCCACATCCCCAAGAGGGAGCGGAAGCGTGCGCTAAGGGACGTATATGCGTTGGAGCCAGTCGCCCCAAAGTTCAACCCATGGTCCTCCTGTCCGATCACCTTCGATCGCAGGGACCAGCCCACTAGTATCTGTCATGGAGGATTCGCCGCACTGGTCCTAGACCCAATCATTGACGGATTTCACCTCACTCGTGTCTGATACGTCTCCAATGTATCTATAATTTTTGATTGCTCCATGCTACTTTATCTACTGTTTTGGACTATATTGGGCTTTATTTTCCACTTTTATATTACTTTTGGGACTAACCTATTAACCGGAGGCCCAAATTGTAATTGCTGTTTTTGCCTATTTCAGTGTTTTGAAGAAACGGAATATCAAACGGAGTCCAAACGGAATGAAACCTTCGGGAACGTGATTTTCCAACTGAACGTGATCCAGGAGACTTGGACCCTACTCCAAGAAGTGCCAGAGGCGGTCACGAGGGTGGAGGGCGCGCCCCCTACCTCGTAGGCCCCCTGACGCTCCACCGATGTACTCCTTCCTCCTATATATACCTACGTATCCCCAAACGATCAGAACAGGAGCCAAAAACCTAATTCCACCGTCGCACCTTCCTGTATCCACGAGATCCCATCTTGGGGCCTGTTCCGGAGCTCCGCCGGAGGGGGCATCCACCATGGAGGGCTTCAACATCAACACTATAGCCCCTCCGATGAAGTGTGAGTAGTTTACTTCAGACCTTCGGGTCCATAGCTAGTAGCTAGATGGCTTGTTCTCTCTTTTTGGATCTCAATACAATGTTCTCCCCCTCTCTCGTGGAGATCTATTCGATGTAATCTTGTTTTTGCGGTGTGTTTGTTGATACGATGAATTGTGGGTTTATGATCCAGCTTATCTATGAATAATATTTGATTCTTCTCTGAATTCTTTTATGTATGATTGAGTTATCTTTGCAAGTCTCTTTGAATTATCTGTTTGGTTTGGCCAACTAGATTGGTAGTTCTTGCAATGGGAGAAGTGCTTAGCTTTGGGTTCAAACTTGCAGTGTCCTTACCCAAAGGATGTAAAGGGTTGCAAGGCACGTATTGTATTGTTGCCATCGAGGATAACAAGATGGGGTATTTATCATATTGCATGAATTTATTCCTCTACATCATGTCATCTTTCTTAAGGCGTTACTCTGTTTTAACTTAATACTCTAGATGCATGTTGGATAGCGGTCGATGAGTGGAGTAATAGTAGTAGATGCAGAATCATTTCGATCTACTTGTCTCGGACGTGATGCCTATATACATGATCATACCTAGATAACCTCATAACTATGCTCAATTTTGTCAGTTGCTCAACAGTAATTTGTTCACCCACCGTAGAATACTTATGCTCTTGAGAGAAGCCACTAGTGAAACCTATGGCCCCCGGGTCTATTCTCATCATATCAATCTCCATCAATTTTATACTTGCTTTGTTTTTACTTTGCTTTTACTTTTCACTTCACATCTTTATACAAAAAATACCAAAAATATTATCTCTATCAGATCTCACTCTCGTAAGTGACCGTGAAGGGATTGACAACCCCTAATCGCGTTGGTTGCGAGTAGCTATCGTTTTGTGCAGGTACGAGGGACTTGTACGTGGCCTCCTACTGGATTGATACCTTGGTTCTCAAAAACTGAGGGAAATACTTACGCCATCTTGTGCTACATCATCCTCTCCTCTTCGGGAAAACCAACGCAAGCTCAAGACATAGCAAGAAGGATTTACGGCGCCGCTTGCGGGAGTCTACGCAAAAGTCAACATACCAAGTACCCATCACAATCCCTATCTCTCGCATTACATTATTTGCCATTTGCCTCTCGTTTTCCTCTCCCCCACTTCACCCTTGCCATTTTATTCGCCCTCTCTTTCCCAATCTCCTCCTCTTTTTCCCTTTTCCGTTTGTTTGCTCGTGTGTTAGTTTGCTTGTTTGTCGCGATGGCCCTACCTAAATTTGGTGATCTTCACCTTAAAAGGCTAGAGGAGGTCGAAAACAGTGTCAGGAAGTTTATGGTTTTGCAATTTGAGCATAATAATTTCTTTAGAAACGAGCTTAAGGAACAAAAGAGTTTTATGAGTTATATGAATAAAGAGCTCGATGATATGTCCAAATAATTTGATGGTATAAGAGCTCAAATTGCTTGTCCTGAAAAGATGACCGCTGAAATTTCAGATATGCAAGCTACCTTAGTCAATAAGATGGCCGCTAAACCGAATTCCTATGAAAATCAAGATGAAGATCTAAAAGTTATTGATGTGTCCCCTATTAAATCTTTGTTTTGCAATATGAATCTTGATGAAACTGAATATGATCTTCCTTTACCTAGAAAGCGTTCTAAGAATTCGGAGTTTTTAGATCTTGATGATGAAATTGATAAAAGTGGGATTGAAAGAAATAAAAATCAAGATATTGCTAAACCCACTATATTGGATCTCAAGGAATTTAATTATGAAAATTGCTCTTTAATTGATTATATTTCCTTGTTGCAATCCGTGCTAAATTCTCCTCATGCTTATAGTCAAAATAAGTCCTTTACCGAACACATTGTTGATGCCTTGATGCAATCTTATGAAGAAAAACTTGAGTTGAAAGTTTCTATCCCTGGAAAACTCTATGATGAGTGGGAACCTACTATCAAAATTAAAATTAAATATTATGAGTTTCATGCTTTGTGTGATTTGGGTGCTAGTGTCTCTACTATTCCCAAAACCTTGTGTAATTTGCTAGATTTTCGTGATTTTGATGATTGCTCTCTAAACTTGCATCTTGCGGATTCCACTATTAAAAAACCTATGGGAAGAATTAATGATGTTCTTATTGTTGCAAATAGGAATTATGTGCCCATAGATTTTATCATTCTTGATATAGATTGCAATCCTTCATGTCCTATTATTCTTGGTAGACCTTTCCTTAGAACGATTGGTGCAATTATTGATATGAAGGAAGGGAATATTAGATTCCAATTTCCATTAAAGAAAGGCATGGAACACTTTCCTAGAAAGAAAATAAAATTACCATATGAATCTATCATGAGAGCCACTTATGGATTGCCTACCAAAGATGGCAATACCCAGATCTATCCTTCCTTTTATGCCTAGCTAGGGGCGTTAAACGATAACGCTTGTTGGGAGGCAACCCAATTTTATTTTTTATTTTTTGTTTTTGCTTCTGTTTAGGAATAAATAATCCGTCTAGCCTCTGTTTAGATGCGGTTTTATCTTTTAATCAGTGTTTGTGCCAAGTTAAACCTATTAGATCTTCTTGGGTGATAAGTTATTTGATCTTGCTGTAATTTCCAGAATCTTTGCGCTCAGTGCACGAATTGTTAAAAATCACCAGAACATGATAAAATACTGATTCCAATTGCTGCTGATCAATAAACAAATTTTCCAGGCCGTCTAAGTTTGGTAGAATTTTTTGACTTCCAGAAGTTTGCGTTAGTTGCAGATTACTACAGACTGTTCTGTTTTTGACAGATTCTGTTTTCCGTGTGTTGTTTGCTTATTTTGATGAATCTATGGCTAGTAAAATAGTTTATAATCCATAGATAAGTTGGAATACAGTAGGTTTAACACCAATATAAGTAAATAATGAGTTCATTACAGTACCTTGAAGTAGTCTTTTGTTTTCTTTCTCTAACGGAGCTCATGAGATTTCTATTGAGTTTTGTGTTGTGAAGTTTTCAAGTTTTGGGTGAATTCTTTTGATGGATTATGGAACAAGGAGTGGCAAGAGCCTAAGCTTGGGGATGCCCATGGCACCCCCAAGATAATCCAAGGACACTAAAAAGTCAAAGCTTGGGGATGCCTCGGAAGGCATCCCCTCTTTCGTCTACTTCTATCGGTAATTTAGTGGGAGCTATATTTTTATTCACCACATGATATGTGTTTTGCTTGGAGCGTCTTGTATTATTTGCGTCTTTGCTTGTTAGTTTACCACAATCATCCTTACTGTACACACCTTTTGAGAAAGCCATACATGAATTGGAATTTGTTAGAATAATCTATGTGCTTCACTTATATCTTTTGAGCTTGATAGTTTTGCTCATAGTGCTTCACTTATATCTTTTGAGCTTGATAATTTTTGCTCTAGTGCTTCACTTAGATATTTTAGAGCACGGTGGTGGATTTTTTTAAAGAAACTTGATCTCTCATGCTTCACTTAGATTATTTTGAGAGTCGTTAATAGCATGGTAATTTGCTTAATGTTAATATACTTAGTGTTCAAGATATGTGAAACTTTTTTTAGTGAATTAAACACTAAGATAAGTTTGATGCTTGATAATTGTTTTGAGATATGGAGGTAATAATATCAAAGTCGTGCTAGTTGATAATTGTGAATTTGAGAAATACTTGTGTTGAAGTTTGCAAGTCCCGTAGCATGCACGTATGGTTAAAGTTGTGTAACAAATTTGAAACATGAAGTGTACCTGGCTTGTGCATCCTTATGAGTGGCGGTCGGGGACGAGCGATGGTATTTTCCTACCAATCTATCCCCCTAGGAGCATGCGCGTAGTACTTGATTTTTGATGGCTTCTAAATTTTTGCAATAAGTATATGAGTTCTTTTGACTAATGTTGAGTCCATGGATTATACGCACTTTTACCTTTCCGCCTTTGCTAGCCTCTTGATGCCGTGCATTTCCCTTTCTCACCTTGAGAGTTGGTGCAAACTTCACGGTGCATCCAAACCCCGTGATATGATACGCTCTTTCACACATAAACCTCCTTATATCTTCCTCAAAACAACCACCAGCCCTACCTATCATGGCATTTCCATAGCCATTCCGAGATATATTGCCGTGCAACTTCCATCATCATTATTATGACATACATTACTTTTGTCATATTGCCATTGCATGATCATGTAGTTGACATCGTATTTGTGGCAAAGCCACCATGCATTATTTTCCATACATGTCACTCTTGATTCATTGAACCATCCGGTACACCGCCGGAGGCATTCATATAGAGTCATATTTTGTTCTAAGTTTCGAGTTGTAATTGTTGAATTGTAAGAAAAATAAAAGTGTGATGATCATCATTATTAGAGCATTGTCCCAAGTGAGGAAAGGATGATGGAGACTATGATTCCCCCATAAGTCGGGATGAGACTCCGGACGAAAAAAAAGAGCAAGGCCAAAAAAAAAAGAATGCCCAAAAAAATGAGAGAAAAAGAGAGAAGGGACAATGCTACTATCCTTTTATCACACTTGTGCTTCAAAGTAGCACCTTGTTCTTCATGTAGTGAGTCTCATATATTGTGCTTCAAAGTAGCACTAAGATCTTCATGATAGAGAGTCTCTCATTTTGTCATTTTCATATACTAGTGGGAATTTTTCATTATAGAACTTGGCTTGTATATTCCAATGATGGGCTTCCTCAAAGTGCCCTAGGTCTTCGTGAGCAAGAAAGTTGGATGCACACCCACTTAGTTTCTTTTGTAGAGCTTTCATATACTTATAGCTCTAGTGCATCTGTTGCATGGCAATCCCTACTCCTTATGTTGACATCAATTGATGGGCATCTCCATAGCCCGTTGATTATCCTCGTCAATGTGAGACTTTCTCCTTTTTTGTCTTCTCCACACAATCCCCATCATCATATTCTATTCCACCCCATAGTGCTATATCCATGGCTCGCGCTCATGTATTGTGTAAAGGTTGAAAATTTTGAGATTATTTAAGTATGAAACAATTGCTTGGCTTGTCATCAGGGGTATAGAAGTTGGGAACATCTTTGTGTGACGAAAATGAAGCATAGCCTAACTATATGATTTTGTAGGGATGAACTTTCTTTTGCCATGTTATTTTGAGAAGACATGATTGCTTTGATTAGTATGCTTGAAGTATTATTATTTCTGTGCCAATATGAACTTTTGTCTTAAATCTTTCGGATCTGAATATTCATACCATGATTAAAAACATTTACATTGAAATTATGCCAAAGTATCACTCCGCATCAAAAATTCTCTTTTTATCACTTACCTACTCGAGGACGAGCAGGAATTAAGCTTGGGGATGTCTGATACGTCTCCAACGTATCTATAATTTTTGATTGCTCCATGCTACTTTATCTACTGTTTTGGACTATACTGGGCTTTATTTTCCACTTTTATATTACTTTTGGGACTAACCTATTAACCGGAGGCCCAACTCAGAATTGCTGTTTTTTGCCTATTTTAGTGTTTCGAAGAAACGGAATATCAAACAGAGTCCAAACGGAATGAAACATTCGGGAACGTGATTTTCCAACCGAACGTGATCCAGGAGACTTGGACCCTACTCCAAGAAGTGCCAGTGGCGGTCATGAGGGTGGAGGGCGCCCCCCCCGGGCGCGCCCCCTACCTCGTGGGCCCCCTGACGCCCAATCGACGCATTCTTCCTCCTATATATACCCTCGTATCCCCAAACGATCGTAACAGGAGCCAAAACCTAATTCCACCGCCGCACATTCCTGTATCCACGAGATCCCATCTTGGGGCCTGTTAGGAGCTCATTTGGAGGGGCATCCACCATGGAGGGCTTCTACATCAACACCATAGCCCCTCCGATGAAGTGTGAGTAGTTTACTTCAGACCTTCGGGTCCATAGCTAGTAGCTAGATGGCTTCTTCTCTCTTTTGGATCTCAATACAATGTTCTCCCCCTCTCTCGTGGAGATCTATTCGATGTAATCTTCTTTTTGCGGTGTGTTTGTTGAGACGATGAATTGTGGGTTTATGATCTAGCTTATCTATGAATAATATTTGATTCTTCTCTGAATTCTTTTATGTATGATTGAGTTATCTTTGCAAGTCTCTTCGAATTATCCGTTTGGTTTGGCCAACTAGATTGGTAGTTCTTGCAATGGGAGAAGTGCTTAGCTTTGGGTTCAATCTTGCGGTGTCCTTACCCGATGTGAGAAAGGGTTGCAAGTCACGTATTGTATTGTTGCCATCGAGGATAACAAGATGGGGTATTTATCATATTGCATGAATTTATTCCTCTACATCATGTCATCTTGCTTAAGGCGTTACTCTGTTTTTAACTTAATACTCTAGATGCATCTTTGGATAGCGGTCAATGAGTGGAGTAATAGTAGTAGATGCGTAATCGTTTGATCTACTTGTCTCGGACGTGATGCCTATATACATGATCATACCTAGATAACCTCATAACTATGCTCAATTACATCAATTGCTCAACAGTAATTTGTTCACCCACCGTAGAATACTTATGCTCTTGAGAGAAGCCACTAGTGAAACCTATGGCCCCCGGGTCTATTCTCATCATATCAATCTCCATCACTTTTATACTTGCTTTGTTTTTACTTTGCTTTTACTTTTCACTTTGCATCTTTATACAAAAAATACCAAAAATATTATCTCTATCAGTGTCCTTATGGACGGCGGCAGCAGCGTGAACCTGCTTTATCAGGACACAGTGCGCAAAATGGGTATAGACCCCTCAAGGATCAAACCCACAAAAATGACCTTCAAAGGTGTCATACTAGGTGTAGAAGCCCATTGCACAGGCTCAGTCACACTAGAAGTGGTCTTCGGATCCCCGGATAATTTCCGAAGCGAGGAGTTAATCTTCGATATAGTCCCGTTCCGCAGTGGCTATCATGCACTGCTCGGGCGAACCACATTCACAAGATTCAATGCGGTACCGCATTACGCATACCTCAAGCTCAAGATGCCAGGACCTCGCGGTGTCATCACAGTCAATGGAAACACAGAGCGCTCTCTCCGAACGGAGGAGCACACTGCGGCCCTCGCAGCAGAAGCACAAAGCAGCCTCTCAAGGCAATTCACCAGTTCAGCGATCAAACACCCGGACACCGTCAAGCGCCCCCGGAGTAATCTGCAACAAGACCACCTGGCACATTCCGAGCTCACATAGCAATGCGGCCCCCACCCCAGCCCCAGCCAAACGGCAAAATCTGTGCCACGCGTACATAATTACGCATTGAAAATACCATGGGCATAGGGGGGGCACGAATACGGCACGCCCCAAAACGTTGCTCAACCGCACTAGGGGCTTCCCGTTTTATTATTTTTCTCCCTTTCAGGATTCTACTCTCTGGAAACCCCGTACGGCAATACAATTGCCGGACACACGATACAACAACCAAGAAGGCAGAAAGCTACGGCGCACCATGGAACTCCTAGGTGGTCTCTGATAACGAGCGAAATACCTGCTTTAAATACCATTCCGCAGCTTGCCCTTGGAGGGGACATGTAAAATAGTCCTGTTTTTTGCTTATCGCATTACTCGTATCATTATGCTTCGATGCACCTTTTTGAATAAACAATGCATAGCACTAGTCTATAATTGCATCCTCTACTCTTCCTTTTTATATACATATGATCATTCATGACATTCAGCACCCGTACACTCTGGTACGGCCTATACGCCAGGGGCTTAAGCGTACCCCACAACACGGTGTGAGAAGTCCGAACACTTTCGACGGTCGGCACCGAACTTATAGCATTATATGCATCAGCTCCGAATCATGTCTTGGGTCAATAGTTGGGTTTGCTCGGCTCCCATGTTTTGGTACCTTACGTTCTGCTATATCGGCTAAGGTAGCACTGGGAGAACTACTGCGATTGTGCCCCGGTTCATCTGGGCTAAGCACCTCAGTAGAGAAAGCTAAAACTAACTGTCATGATAAAGCGAGAGCTGGTCGCTGTTCGAGAGGTCTCATGTCCCTAAAGACTTATGCCGCTTAGAGCGAGGAGTCGGCTTTGTCCGGCTTAGGCGTGGATAGCGCCCCGAATTCGGCCTTCCGAATACCAGGGGCTTCGCCAAAATTTAAAATTATAGAATTCTCTGGCTAAGTGAGAGTGATAAAGCATTATAGTCTGATTGCCTCGTTCGTTGAGCTGAGCACCTCCCTCGAAGGACCCAAGAATGGCAAAAAGAGTGCTCAAATTTATCCCGAAGACCCCAGCACTCGTGGCATGGGGGCAGAACCGACGACTCGCCATCTCTTAGATTTGATAAACAGCCGCACAAAAGGTAATATTTTAAATTCAAACAAGCGTTGCATAGCACATATGAACAAGTTTTCATAATACAGGATCACACGAGCAAGTTCACTTAAAAATTACATCTTTGGAACACTCACCCACCATAAGGCGGTCACCCTTCAGGACACCCTCATAATACATTTCAGGGTGGCGATGCTCCTTGCCCTGTGGCGGTCCCTCCTTCACCAGCTTCTCAGCGTCCATCTTGGCCCAGTGTACTTTAACACGGGCAAGCGCCAAGGGCGCCGATGCGCATGCATCGCTTGATGACTTCTAGCCGAGGGCAGGCATCCACAAGCTGCCTCACCAGCCCAAAGTAGCTCCCTAGCAGGGCATCCCCAGGCCATAGCCGGGCTATAAGACCCTTCATGGCCTGTTCGGCCGCCTTATGAAGCTCGACCAATTGCTTCAGCTGGTCGCTTAAGGGCACCGGGTGTTCGGCCTCGATATCGAGACGAGAACACCTTCTCCGTCGAGCTCCCTCCTCGGCTTGGTAGTACTTTGCGGCATCGACATGCGCAGGGGCAAATCTGCGAATGCTCCTGGAGAGCTCCGGACTCGGGTAAGTAACAAGTAATTTACTTTCACATGCTTGCTTTGCATAATGAATGCCTTACTCGCCGCTATCTTCTTCATCGCCTCAATTTCCTGGAGGGCCTTTTGGGCTTCAGCCTTGGCATGCTTTGTGCTCTCGAGGGCCGCGGCAAGCTCGGACTCTCGCGTCTTTGAGTCAAGCTCCAAAGTCTCGTGTTTCTTCACGAGGACCTGGAGCTCTTGCTGCACCTCGCCCACCAGTGCCTCGTGTTCCTCCTGCTCGGTGCGCTCCTTGGCCGCTTTGTTTTCGGCCTCGGATAGCGCTTGCTTTAGGGTCGCCACTTCGGTCGTGGCCCCTGGCATATCCATGATGATCCTATCATTTTGTAACCACATCTTTTTACATATATAAACAAGGTATTACTTACCTTTGTTATCCTCGAGCTGCCTCTTGGCAAGACCGAGCTCTTTCTCGGACTGCTCGAGATTACGCTTGATGTGGCGACCTCACTTGATCAGTCTTGGCGTAGATCAAGAATGGCCGCTTATAAAGACATACTTGTATTAGACTCCTGCCGATATTATTCGATCCTCTATTCAGTTTTTCTTTGTGAACACCGAACAGAGCATCATGGGCTACTGTCTATGCGGTAATATTTTCCTATATTTTAAATACTTACCTCAAAGCCTGTTAAAAGGTCAGCACAGGCTTCACCGATCCACTCTTGGCGGATCGAACCTTCTTGATCACCGCACTCATAATAGTGCGGTGCTCCTCGTCGATGGAAGCGCCGCTAAGCACTTCCAAAGAAGTTGTCCGGTGCCTCCGGATGGACGGAGGTCGCCCACGCAGGCGGCTTGCCCATCTTGGCAGGGGGTCATTGCCGAGTCCCGGAACCATCGATGGTTCCGGCGCGGTGTTCGGCTGAGGGCTAAACTTGGAGCCCTTGGGAGCCTTGTTCCCTTTGCGCCTGGAGTCCGGAAGGTTGCCCTGAGGCGCCTCCAGGACTACCTCCCCTCGACTTGGTGCCCTTTGAGACAACACCTCGGCGTTGTCCGTGGGGCGAGGGGTGGAGGCGGTCAGAAGCGAACCGCTACTCATGGTCGAAGGGTCCAAAGAACCGTCCGACGAGGACATGTCAATGCGGTCCCGAGACGGACTACATAATCATATTCGGAGTTAGGAGAAGCAGTGCGACAAAAGTATGCTTTGATTTACTCTGGCATCCGAATACTTACGACTTCGCCAGGGGTTTAGCCCTGGGTGCCCACTCGTCTTCGCTGTCGGCAGCGGTGGTGGAACAGTCCGGAGGGAGAGTCCTTCTCTTCTTGGACCCTTCGCCCCCCCCCCCCCGGTTGGGGCGGCCTTCCTTTTCCTTTCTCCCCCGGCTAGAGGGGGAGAACCTTCTTTTTCCTCCTCCTCGTCTTCATGGGAGGAGTGCGCTTCGGAGTGTTCGGACGACGAGTCCGATACCACCTGGCGCCGGGAAATCTTTCGGGTTCCCGTGGCCTTCTTCTTGATCCTTTTCTCCGGCACCTCATAAGGAGTCGGGGTCCGCATCTTCGTCAGGAGAGCGTCCGCAGGGTCTTCGGGAAGAGGGGCCGGGCAGTCAATCTGCCCCGATGTCTTCACCCAGTCCTGTAAAGGCATGGGAGCTCAGATCCCGCACATGGTTGAATTGCGGAAAATAAATACCCTACAAGATGTAAAAAAACTCACCGGATTCGCAGGGCGCGTCACGCTTAGCCCATGGTCGTCGGTAAGGGGAGGGGGGACCTCGGCACCCTTGAACAGCACCTTCCAGACGTCTTCGTGCGTCGTGTCGAAAAGCTCGCGCAGAGTCTGGTGCTGGGCCGGGTCAAACTCCCATAAGTTGAAATCCCGTTGTTGACACGGTAGGATCCGGCGGAAGAGCATGACCTGGACTACGTTGACAAGCTTGAGCTTCTTGCTTATCATGTTTCGGATACACTTCTGGAGTCCGTCCAGCTCCACCGATGAGCCCCAGGACAGGCCCTTCTCCTTCCAGGAAGTGAGCCGCATGGGGATTCCGGATCGAAACTCGGGGGCCGCCGCCAAGTTGGTGTCGCGCGGCTCGGTGATGTAGAACCACCCCGATTGCCACCCCTTTATGGTCTCCACGTAGGAGCCCTCGAGCCATGTAACGTTGGGCATTTTGCCCACCATGGCTCCGCCGCATTCCGCTTGTTGGCCGCCTACTACCTTCGGTTTGACATTGAAGGTCTTCAGCCACAGACCGAAGTGGGGCCGGACACGGAGGAAAGCCTCACACACGATGATGAACGCCGAGATGTTGAGGATGAAATTCAGGGCCAGATCATGGATGTCCAACCCATAAGAGAACATAAGGCCGCGGACGAATGGATGGAGGGGAAACCCCAGTCCACGGACGATGTGGGTGAGGAAAACCACCCTTTCGTAAGGTTCCGGGGTAGGAACGATCTGCCCCGCGGCTGGCAGCCGATGCGCGATATCCGCGGCTTTTTGATGTGTCCCTCCGTGACGGAGGAGACCATCCACTTGCCTCCCGCTCCGGACATGTTTGGAGAGGTTTGAGGAGAAGGATGCGAACTTGGGCGCTGGAGCTCGAGTGCGCGAGAATGGATGAGCAAGGAGGAAGAAGGCGTGGGTGGAAAAAGGTGAATCCTTATCTCTTTATAAGGGCGGACGAAACTATGCGTCCCCACCAGCCTGGTAAAACTCGCTTATCCCCCAAGCGCCGTAATCAACGGCGCGGTTGGGTTACCCACGTCTGTATTGATGGGAATCCCGCAATAAGGGGACACGATCTCTGCATCGACAAGATGTGCCAAGGAAAGCGCCTCAGGTTGGTTGTAAAAAACGATTCAAATGGTGACCTAGCTGTGGTATGATGACGCACTGTCAAATACGTCAGCAGATTAGATCTGTGGAAATATTATTCTCTCTACGGTGGTATGTGGAACTTATTTTGCAGAGCCAGACACGATCCTCATGTTCAAAATCTTCTATGAAGTATTCGGAGGAGGAACCCGCCTTGCAATGCCGGAGACAATCTGCGCGCCGGACTAATCGTCATTGAAGCCTGGTTCAGGGGCTAATGAGGGAGTCCTGGATTAGGGGGTATCCGGACAGCCGGACTATATCCTTTGGCCGGACTGTTGGACTATGAAGATACAAGATTGCAGACTTCGTCCCGTGTCCGGATGGGACTCTGCTTGGCGTGGAAGGCAAGCTTGGCAATACGGATATGTAGATCTCCTTCCTTGTAACCGACTCTGTGTAACCCTAGCCCCCTCCGGTGTCTATATAAACCGGAGGGTTTAGTCCGTAGGACCAGCAACAACAATCATACCATAGGCTAGCTTCTAGGGTTTAGCATCTTCAATCTCGTGGTAGATCAACTCTTGTAATACTCATATCATCAAGATCAATCAAGCAGGAGTAGGGTTTTACCTCCATCGAGAGGGCCCGAACCTGGGTAAAAACATCGTGTCCCTTGTCTCCTGTTACCACCCGCCTAGACGCACAGTTCGGGAACCCCTACCCGAGATCCGCCGGTTTTGACACCGACAATATCCGAACCAATCTGAGCCTTTGCATAATATTTTTGGGTTTTTTTGCTTTGTTGAATTTGAGGTTGCATCTTGTGTCAAGTTGCTGGTCTTAGAGTCTAGTCTTTTAGAGTTTTGAGTTCTGTTTATAAGTTGCCACGCCGCCGCCGCACCATCATCATCGCCCCTGCCATCTACCCCCACCGCTTATCCACCACCGCTCTGAATCCGTATCCATATACCACCACCGATCTGTATCCATATACCACCACCGCTACCATATACCACCACCGCTGCCATATCCTACCACCATATATCCACCATCAATCCGAGTTCTTTTCATATTAGGTTTGTTTTCGAGATCCATCTATTTTCCGTTTCGTGTTTCCTTGCCTGAGTAGGTCTCGAAAAAAAGTCTGGAGACCCCCGGGCAGTTTTTAGGCCAAATTTTCGGCGACCAAAAATATTTTTTCCCTATCCTTTTGTTAGGCTTTTCTGAGTCTTTTGAGCCACGTGCCATCATAGTGATTTTTTTCGCACTTTTTTGTCATGGCTGCCCTAATTACCGAAAAAAAATTGTCAAAAAATTTCGTGCCCATCCTGTCATTTTGACCTGGGAAGAGTTTTGAGACACTCGTCATTATAGTGATTTCGCAAAAAAAGAGGAGCGCAAAAAAAAAAGAGCGCAAAAAAAACAGTGAAAATAAAGTTCGAGAGTGTGCTTTTCCCTTGTTTACGTGCAGCGCCGTAATTTTGTTAGTGTTCTAGGCTCGCATCTCTAGCACAGTCTAGCCTAGGACCAGCACAGTACCGTCGCTGAGCGTTTATTCAACTTTGCATCTCTGAATTGACTATTGCTGACCCTTTTTGCTACCATATTATAAGCCTTCCCAGCTCCACATACATCTACATCGTGCGTTTGACTCTCCCTGGTAATCGCTCTATCCAAGCTTTGAGAGTTTTGACTACATCGGTTGCCGATCACTTTTCTTCTTTGGGTAAGAACTGGTAAGAATTTGAGATTTGCTTGACGGATTTGTGACACCCACCACCACCACCACTTGTTAGTAGTCTGTACGATCATATTCTTGTGTGTTTCTAATCCTGCTAACCGTGCCAGGATTACAAGCCGACAAGATTGACTAGGAGAACTTAACGAACAAGGAGCTTCATGATAAGTTTCAGCAAATGATGACTGAACAGGTGCAAGATGTGCTGAACAATTTTGAAGAGGCCATGGAGAAGATCACTGGCCTTGAGAAGACGTTCGAATCAAAGCTCGATAACATACTTAATGAATTGCTTGCGCGTATTCCACCACCAGCTGCACCTGCCGCACCTCTGCAACAACAACAACAACAACAACAACGACGACGACGACGACTACCTCCACGTAGTGAAACAACCCTCCGCCGAGCGAGCCGTGTCCTTCTTTAGCCTGGCCAAACTGTTGGTGTTGCTATTGATGCTTCTATGGCTCCTGCTGCTGATGAGGCGGATGATGATTATGCGGGAGATTACGAGGATGAGGTTGATCAAAATCAGAACTACGTGCAACCACCAACACCACAACCGCCAGGTCGTCCACATGCAAATAGTCACAATGGTAGGGCTCTCCCTCAGGTACGAGATCATGACCATCTTCCTAAACTGAAATTGAATATTCCACCATTTGAGGGTAGATATGTTCCTGATATATATCTTACTTGGGAGTTAGAAACCGAACAACGTTTTACATGTTTAGAATATCCGAGGAGAGACGTGTTGCTGCTACACTTTGTGCTTTCACTAGTTTTGCTTGTGTGTGGTGGTCTGAACATCTTAGATTATATCCGAATAATATTCCAACTACTTGGGCTGCTTTGAAAACTGCTATGTGTACTCATTGGGTTCCACCATATTATCAACGTGAATTACTTCAAAAATTGCAGCGTTTAAGACAAGGAAAAAACTCTATGGAGGAATATTTTCAGGTTACAAACTGGCATGATTAGATGTAGTATTGTTGAGGATAAAGAAGCTATGTTTGCACGCTTTATGGGTGGATTAAATAGAGAGATACAGACCATTCTAGAGTATAAGGATTATAATAATATCACTCGTTTATTCCATCTTGCTTTTAAAGCTGAACGTGAAGTGCATGATCGACATGCATTGGCGCGAACTAACTTTTCTGCAGGTCGACCTTCATCATGGACACAACGTGCATCCTCTACTTCCATTGCACCATCACCTCCATCAGGTGCCACCTCCAACCGTGATACAAGAAAGCAAGCACAACCACCACTATCTGCCAAGAGCACACCTGTCGGGCCTGCACAGAGCTCTTCTTCTTCCATGGCATCAACAGGCCACACAAGTGATATTATTTGTAAATGCGTTGTGGCGAAGAGGTCATTATGCGAGAGAATGCAAATCTCAGCGTGTGATGATTGCTACTGAGGATAGTGGGTATGAGTCCGCTAGTGACTATGATGAGGAGACTTTGGCTCTTATTACACGTGAAGAACACGGTGGAGATGATTCTGATCATGAGACGCAATACATGGCTCCTGAAGATACTGACAGGTATGAATGTTTAGTTGCTCAATGTGTTTTGAGTGTGCAGGTTACACAAGCTGAGCAAAATCAGGGCATAATTTGTTCCATACAAAGAGAGTTGTGAAGGAACATTCTATTCGCGTCATCATAGATGGAGGGAGCTGCAACAACTTGGCTAGCATGGAGATGGTGGAGAAGCTATCTCTCACCACAAGACCACATCCACATCCTTACTACATCCAATGGTTCAACAACAATGACAAGGTTAAGGTAACATGTACTGTTAGGTGTGCATTTTAGTATCTCTACATATGCTGATTATGTTGATTGTGATGTGGTACCTATGCAAGCATGTTCCTTATTACTTGGTAGACCATGGCAATTTGATTAAAATTCTGTACACCATGGTAGAAACAATCAGTATACTCTTGTTCATAAGGATACAAATATTACTTTGCTTCCTATGACTCCTGATTCCATTTTGAAAGATCATATTAATATAGCTAATAAAGCAAAACAGGATAAAAATAAGAGTGAAAATCAGATTGTGGCAAAAGAATTTGAGCAACAAATGAAGCCTAATAATAAACCATCTAGTCTTGCTTCTGAAATTAAATTGAAAAGTGCATGTTTACTTGCCACCGAATCTGATATTGATGAGCTAGTTTTTAGCAAATCTGTTTTCTATGCTTTTGTGTGCAAAGAGGCATTATTTTCATTCGAGGACGTGCCTTCCTCTTTGCACCCTGCTGTCACTAACATTTTGCAGGAGTTCGCTGACGTTTTCCCACAAGATGTGCCAGCAGGATTATCACCTATTCGGGGTATTGAGCATCAAATTGACTTAATTCCTGGTGCATCGCTACCCAACCGTGCACCATACCACAGCAATCCATAGGAGACGAAGGAGATTATGCGTCAAGTACATGAGCTGCTCGACAAAGGTTATATACGTGAATCTCTTAGTCCTTGTGCTGTGCCTATTATACTAGTGCCTAAAAAGGATGGTGCGTCGCGTATGTGTGTTGATTGTAGAGGCATTAATAATATTACTATCTGTTATCGTCATCGTATTCCTAGGCTAGATGATATGCTTGATGAATTGAGTGGCTCTACAATATTCTCCAAAGTTGATTTGCGTAGTGGATACCATCAAATTCGTATGAAATTGGGAGATGAATGGAAAACAGCATTTAAAACTACGTTTGGTTTATATGAGTGGTTAGTCATGCCTTTTGGGTTAACTAATGCACCTAGTACTTTCATGAGATTAATGAATGAAGTTTTACGTGCTTTCATTGGACGATTTGTGGTAGTCTATTTTGATGATATACTGATTTATAGCAAATCTTTGGAAGAACATTTGGAACATTTACGTGTTGTTTTTATTGCTCTACGTGATGCATGTTTGTTTGGTAACCTTGGCAAGTGCACCTTTTGCACTGATCGAGTATATTTTCTTGGCTATGTTGTTACTCCACAGGGAATTGAAGTTGATAAAGCCAAGATTGAAGCTATTGAGAGTTGGCCGCAACCCAAAACGGTCACACAAGTGAGGAGTTTTCTTGGACTCGCTGGTTTCTATAGGCGTTTTGTGAGATATTTTAGCACCATTGCTGCACCTCCCAACAAGCTTAGAAAGAAGGATGTGCCTTCTGTTTGGGGTACCGCACAGGAAGAAGCCTTCACAGTATTGAAAGATAAGTTGAGACATGCTCCTTTACTCCAACTTCCTGATTTTAATAAGACTTTTGAGATTGAATGTGATGCTAGTGGAATTGGATTAGGAGGCGTGTTATTACAAGATGGCAAACCTGTTGCATACTTTTCTGAAAAATTGAGTGGGCCTAGTATGAACTATTCTACTTATGATAAAGAATTATATGCTCTTGTTCGGACTTTAGAAACATGGCAACATTATTTATGGCCCAAAGAATTTGTTATACATTCTGATCATGAATCTTTGAAACACATTAAAAGTCAAGCAAAACTAAACCATAGACATGCTAAACGGGTTGAATTCATTAAGACTTTCCCTTATGTCATTAAACACAAGAAGGGTAAAGAAAATGTTATTGCTGATGCATTGTCTCGTCGTTATACTATGCTTTCACAACTTGACTTTAAAGTATTTGGTTTGGAGACCATCAAAGATCAATATGTGCATGATGCTGAATTTAAAGATGTATTGTAGAATTGTAAAGAAGGGAGAACATGGAACAAGTTCGTCGTTAACGATGGATTTGTGTTTCATGCTAACAAGCTATGCATTCCAGCTAGCTCCGTTCGTCTTTTGTTGTTGCAGGAGGCGCATGGAGGAGGATTAATGGGACATTTTGGCGTGAAGAAGATGGAGGATATACTTGCTACACATTTCTTTTGGCCAAAGATGAGATGGGATGTTGAGCATTTTGTTGCTCGCTGCACTACATGTCAAAAAGCTAAGTCATGACTCAATCCTCATGGTTTATATATGCCTTTGCCTGTACCTAGCGTTCCTTGGGAGGATATATCTATGGACTTTGTTTTCGGTTTACCTCGAACAAAGAAGGGGAGGGATAGTATATTTGTTGTTGTGGATAGATTTTCGAAAATGGCACACTTTATACCATGTCATAAAAGCAATGATGTTGTTAATGTTGCTGATTTGTTCTTTCGTGAAATTATTCGCTTGCATGGTGTGCCAAATACTATCATTTCAGATCGTGATACTAAATTTGTTAGCCACTTTTGGAGATGTTTATGGGCTAAGTTGGGGACTAAACTGCTTTTTAGTACTACATGTCACCCTGAAACTGATGGACAAACTGAAGTAGTCAATAGAACATTGTCTACTATGCTTAGTGCTGTTTTGAATAATAATAAGAAAATGTGGGAAGAATGCTTGCCTCATATTGAATTTGCTTATAATCGTTCGTTGCATCCTACTACTAAGATGTGCCCTTTTGAAATTGTGTATGGTTTCCTACCTCGTGCACCTATTGATTTGTTGCCTCTTCCATCTTCGGAGAAGGTTAATTTTGATGCTAAACAATGTCTGAATTGATTTTAAAAATGCATGAGCTAACTAAGGAAAACATTGAGCGTATGAATGCTAGATATAAACTTGCAGGAGATAAGGGTAGAAAACATGTTGTGTTTGCACCTGGAGATCTTGTTTGGTTACATTTATGTAAGGATAGATTTCCCAATTTATGCGAAATCAAAGCTAATGCCACGTCTTTGATGGTCCTTTTAAGGTGTTAGAGAAAATAAATGATAATGCATATAAACTTGAGCTACCTGCAGATTTTGGGGTTAGTCCCACTTTTAACATTGCAGATTTGAAGCCTTATTTGGGTGAGGAAGATGGGCTTCCGTCGAGGACGACTTCATTTCAAGAAGGGGAGGATGATGAGGAAATCAATACCATTGTTACACCCACAGCCCCTACGGTTACATATACTGGACCAATTACTAGAGCTCGCACACGCCAATTAAATTACCAGGTACTTTCGTTTCTTGGTAATGTTTCTAATGTTCATGAGAATACGATGCTGCCTAAATTGGATACATTTTTTTTGCTTACAAATAAAGGGACTAGCTTGAAGAAGGATGAACATTGGAGCAAGGGGAACAAGAACGGAGTTACAAGTGATGATTTCAGGACTTTGAAGCCACCATAAGGAGTGCATGAAGCCTTGGACGAAATATACAAGATGCCACTTCATAAATTTCGTCCAGAGGCTATTCTAGGTGTGGCGTCACCTTATTATTGGGCCAGGCCCAAGTAATTTCGAAATACATAAGGATAGGCTGTTTTTAGAGTCCGTATGTGTGGGGAAACAAGAGATAGGGTTGGTTTCGGACCCCTTCCCCAAGGGCCGCGAAATTCCCCCTCTTCCTCCATATATATAGCCCTTAGGGCACCGTTTAAAATTTGGGTTTTTTTTAGATTAAAGTTCGCCATAGCTGCAACTTCGCGTACTTCGTTTGTGTTCGACGACCAGACAAAGGTGTCAGAGAACCCCACCTTGATCAATAAAGCTTTCCTCTTATATTCACAATATCCAGATTGCAATCTTAGTTTCTTGCTTGTTCTTCGTTTGCCTGCAGGAAACAGACCTTCGTGGTCAGGTTGATCGTGCTCTGGCGTGGTCAATAATCTCTCGGAGTTGGTTTAGCGATTGCTAAGGCGCAACATCCTCGCACGTTCATAGTCGGATCGTCAAAGTCGACTTCCTCCAAAGCAATAGCCACCATCTCATCGAAAGACGGGACACCTTTGCCTCTATCAAAACTTGTGTTTTCTAGGGTGCCCCCTGCCCCCGTATATAAAGGAGGGGAGAGGAGGCCGGCCGGCCCTCCTAGGGCGCGCCAGGAGAGGGGAATCCTACTAGGACTCAAAGTCCTAGTAGGTTTCCACCTAAGGAAGAGGGGGAAGAAGGAAGGAAGAGGGGGAAAGGAAGGAAAGGGGGGCGCCGCCCCCTTCCCCTAGTCCAATTCGGACCCAAGGGGGGGCAGCCCCTCTTGGCCCTTCCTCTCTTCCCACTAAGGCCCATCGAGGCCCATTAGTTCCCCCGGGGGTTCCGGTAACCCTTCGGCACTCCGATAATTATCCGGTACCTCTCAGAACTCATCTAGTGTATGAATAACATCGTCCAATATATTAATCTTTATGTCTCTACTATTTCGAGACTCATCGTCATGTCCATGATCTCATCCGGGACTCCAAAGAATCTTCGGTCATCAAATCACATAACTCATAATACAAATCATCATCGAACGTTAAGCGTGCGGACCCTACGGGTTCGAGAACTATGTAGACATGACCGAGACACATCTCCGGTCAATAACCAATAGCGGAACCTGGATGCTCATATTGGCTCCTACATATTCTATGAAGATATTTATCGGTCAAAGCGCATAACAACATATGTTGTTCTCTTTGTCATCGGTATGTTACTTGCCCGAGATTCCATCGTCCGTATCATCATACCTAGTCCAATCTCGTTATCGACAAGTCTCTTTAATACTTTTGTAATGCATCACCCCGTAACTAACTCATTAGTCACATTGCTTGCAAGGCTTATAGTGATGAGAATTACCGAGAGGGCCCAGAGATACCTCTCTGATACACGAAGTGACAAATCCTAATCTCGATCTATGCCAACTCAACAAACACCATCGGAGACACCTGTAGAGCATCTTTATAATCACCCAGTTATGTTATGACTTTTGATAGGACACTAGGTGTTCCTCCGGTATTCGGGAGTTGCATAATCTCATAGTCATATGAACATGTATAAGTCATGAAGAAAGCTATAGCAATAAACTAAACGATCATAGTGCTAAGCTAACGGATGGGTCTTGTCCATCACATCATTCTCTAATGATGTGATCCCGTTCATCAAATGACAACACATGTCTATGGCTAGGAAACTTAACCATCTTTGATTAACGAGCTAGTCAAGTAGATGCATACTAGGGACACTCTGCTTGTCTATGTATTCACACATGTACTAAGTTTCCGGTTAATACAATTCTAGCATGAATAATAAACATTTATCATGATATAAGGAAATATAAATAACAACTTTATTATTGCCTCTAGGGCATATTTCCTTCAGTCTCCCACTTGCACTTGAGTCAGTAATCTAGATTACATAGTAATTATTGTAACACCCATGGAGTCTTGGTTCTATTCATGTTTTGCTCGTGAAAGAGGCTTAGTCAACGGGTCTGCAACATTAAGATCCGTATGTATCTAGCAAATCTGTATGTCTCCCTCCTTGACTTGATCGCGGATGGAATTGAAGCGTCTCTTGATGTGTTTGGTTCTCTTGTGAAATCTGGATTCCTTCGCCAAGGCAATTGCTCCAGTATTGTCACAAAAGATTTTCATTGGACCCGATGCACTAGGTATGACACCTAGATCGGATATGAACTCCTTCATCCAGAATTCTTCATTTGCTGCTTCTGAAGCAGCTATGTACTCCACTTCACACGTAGATCCCGCCACGATGCTCTATTTGGAACTGCACCAACTTACAACTCCACCATTCAATATAAATACGTATCCGGTTTGTGACTTAGAGTCATCCGGATCAGTGTCAAAGATTGCATCGACGTAACCGTTTACGACGAGCTCTTTGTCACCTCCATAAATGAGAAACATATCCTTAGTCCTTTTTAGGTATTTCAGGATGTTCTTGATCGCTGTCTAGTGATCCACTCCTGGATTACTTTGGTACCTCCCTACTAAACTAATAGCAAGGCACACATCAGGTCTGGTACACATCATTACATACATGATAGAACCTATGGCTGAAGCATAGGGAATGACTTTTATTTTCTCTCTATCTTCTGCAGTGGTCGGGCATTGAGTCTGACTCAACTCCACACCTTGTAACACAGGCAAGAATCCTTTCTTTGCTTGATCCATTTTGAAGTTCTTCAAAACTTTATCAAGGTATGTGCTTTGTGAAAGTCCAATTAAGCGTCTTGATCTATCTCTATAGATCTTGATGCCCAATATACAAGCAGCTTCACCGAGGTCTTTCATTGTAAAATTCTTATTCAAGTATCCTTTTATGCTATCGAGAAATTATGTATCATTTCCGATCAATAATATGTCATCCACATATAATATCAGAAATGCTACAGAGCTCCCACTCACCTTTTTGTAAATACAGGCTTCTCCAAAAGTCTGTATAAAACCATATGATTTGATCACACTATCAAAGCGTGTATTCCAACTTCGAGAGGCTTGCACCAGTCCATAAATGGATCGCTGGAGCTTGCATACTTTGTTAGCACCTTTTGGATCAACAAAACCTTCTGGTTGCATCATATACAACTCTTATTTAAGATATCCATTAAGAAATGCAGTTTTGACATCCATTTCCAAAATTTCATAATCATAAAATGCGGCAATTGCTAACATGATTCGGACAGACTTAAGCATCGCTACGGGCGAGAAGGTCTCATCATAGTCAACTCCTTGAACTTGTCGAAAACCTTTCGTAACAAGTCGAGCTTTGTAGACAGTAACATTACCGTCAGCGTCAGTCTTCTTCTTGAAGATCCATTTATTCTCTATTGCTTGCCTATCATCGGGCAAGTCAACCAAAGTCCATACTTTGTTCGCATACATGGATGCCATCTCATATTTCATGGCCTCAAGCCATTTCACAGAATGTGGGCTCACCATCGCTTCCTGATAGTTCGTAGGTTCGTCATGGTCAAGTAACATGACCTCGAGAACAGGATTACTGTACCACTCTGGTTGACCTACGAGGTTCGGTAGTAACTTGATCAGAAGTTTCATGATCATCATCATTAGCTTCCTCACTAATTGGTGTAGGAATCACTGGAACTGATTTCTATGATGAACTACTTTCCAATAAGGGAGCAGGTACAATTACCTCATCAAGTTCTACCTTCCTCCCACTCACTTCTTTCGAGAGAAACTCATTCTCTAGAAAGGATCCATTCTTAGCAACAAATATCTTGCCATCGGATCTGTGACAGAAGGTGTACCCAACAGTTTCCTTTGGGTATCCTATGAAGACACATTTCTCGGATTTGGATTCGAGCTTATCAGGTTGAAGCTTTTTCACATAAGTATCACAGCCCCAGACTTTAAGAAACGACAACTTGGGTTTCTTGCCAAACCACAGTTCATATGGTGTCGTCTCAACGGATTTAGATGGTGCCCTATTTAACGTGAATGCAGCCGTCTCTAAAGCATAACCCCAAAATGATAGCGGTAAATCAGTAAGAGACATCATAGATCGCACCATATCTAATAAAGTGCGATTACGACGTTCAGACACACCATTACGCTGTGGTGTTCCAGGTGGCGTAAGTTGTGAAACTATTCCACATTGTCTCAAATGAAGACCAAACTCGTAACTCAAATATTCACCTCCACGATCAGATCGTAGAAACTTTATTTTCTTGTTATGATGATTTTCCACTTTACTCTAAATTTTTTTGAACTTTTCAAATGTTTCAGACTTATGTTTCATCAAGTAGATATACCCATATCTGCTCAAATCATTTGTGAAGGTCAGAAAATAATGATACCCGCCGCGAGCCTCAACACTCATCGGACCGCGTACATCAGTATGTATTATTTCCAATAACTCTGTTGCTCGCTCCATTGTTCCGGAGAATGGAGTTTTAGTCATCTTGCCCATGAGGCATGGTTCGCAAGCATCAAGTGATTCATAATCAAGTGATTCGAAAAGCCCATCAGCATAGAGTTTCTTCATGCACTTTACACCAATATGACCTAAACGGCAGTGCCACAAATAAGTTGCACTATCATTATTAAAATTATATATTTTGGCTTCAATACTATGAATATGTGTATCACTACTATCGAGATTCAACAAAAATAGACCACTCATCAAGGGTGCATGAACATAAAATATATTACTCATACAAATAGAACAACCATTTTTCTCTGATTTAAATGAATAACCATCTCGCATCAAACAAGATCCAGATATAATGTTCATGCTTAACGCTGGCACCAAATAACAATTATTCAGGTCTAAAACTAATCCTGAAGGTAGATGTAGAGGTAGCATGCCGACGGCGATCACATCGACTTTGGAACCATTTCCCACGCCAAGATCGTCACCTCGTCCTTAGCCAATCTTCGCTAATCAGAGCCCCTATTTCGAGTTGCAAATATGAGCAACAGAACCGGATCAAATACGCAGGCGCTACTACGAGCATTAGTAAGGTACACATCAATAACATGTATATCAAATATACCTTTCACTTTGCCATCCTTCTTATCCGCCAAATACTTGGGGCAGTTCCGCTTCCAGTGACCAGTGCCTTTGCAGTAGAAGCACTCAGTCTCAGGCTTAGGTCCAGACTTGGGCTTCTTCACTTGACCAGCAACTTGCTTGCCGTTCTTCTTGAAGTTCCCCTTCTTCCCTTTGCCTTTTTTCTTGAAACTAGTGGTCTTGTTAACCATCAACACTTGATGCTCCTTCTTGATTTCTACCTCCCCAGCCTTTAGCATCGCGAAGAGCTCGGGAATTGTCTTATCCATCCCTTGCATATTATAGTTCATCATGAAGCTTTTGTAGCTTGGTGGCTGTGATTGAAGAACTCATCAATGACACTATCAACAAGAAGATTAACTCCAGCTTGAGTCAAGTGGTTGTGGTACCCGGACATTACGAGTATATGTTCACCGACGTAACTATTCTCCTCCATTTTGCAGTGAGAACTTATTGGAGACTTTATATCTCTCAATCCGGGCATTTGCTTGAAATATTAACTTCAACTCCTGGAACATCTCATATGCTCCATGATGTTCAAAACGTCGTTGAAGTCCCGGTTCTAAGCCGTAAAGCATGGCACACTGAACTATCGAGTAGTTATTAGCTTTGCTCTGCCAGGCGTTCATAACGTCCGGTGTTGCTCCTACAGCGGGTATTGCACCTAGCGGTGCTTCCAGGACGTAATTTTTCTGTGCAGCAATGAGGATAATCCCCTCAAGTTACGGACCCAGTCCGTGTAGTTGCTACCATCATCTTTCAACTTAGCTTTCTCTAGGAACGCATTAAAATTCAAAGGAACAGTAGCATGGGCCATTTAATACAACAACATAGACATGCAAAATACTATTAGGTACTAAGTTCATGATAAATTAAAGTTACATTAATCATATTACTTGAGAACTCCCACTTAGATAGACATCCCTCTAGTCATCTAAATGATCACGTGATCCAAATCAACTAAACCATGCCCGATCATCACGCGAAATGGAGTAGTTTTCAATGGTGAACATCACTATGTTGATCATATGTACTATATGATTCACGCTCGACCTTTCGGTCCCAGTGTTCTGAGGCCATATCTGCATATGCTAGGCTCGTCAAGTTTAACCCGAGTATTCTGCGTGTGCAAAACTTGCTTGTACCCGTTGTATGTGAACGTAGGGCTTATCACACCCGATCATCACGTGGTGTCTCCGCACGATAAACTGTAGCAACGGTGCATACTCAGGGAGAACACTTATACCTTGAAATTTAGTGAGAGATCATCTTATAATGCTACCGTTGTACTAAGCAAAATAAGATGCATAAAAAATAAACATCACATGCAATCAAATAAGTGATATGATATGGCCATCATCATCTTGTGCCTTTGATCTCCATCTCCAAAGCACCGTCATGATCACCATAGTCACCGGCTTGACACCTTGATCTCCATCGAAGCATCGTTGTCGTCTCGCCAACTATTGCTTCTACGACTATCACTACCACTTAGTGATGAAGTAAAGCAATTACATGGCGATTGCATTTCATACAATAAAGCGACAACCATATGGCTCCTGCCAGTTGCCGATAACTGTTACAAAACATGATCATATCATACAACAATTTATATATCATCACGTCTTGACCATATCACATCACAGCAAGCCCTGCAAAACAAGTTAGACGTCCTCTACTTTGTTGTTGCAAGTTTTACGTGGCTGCTACGGGCTTCTAGCAAGAACCTTTCTTACCTACGCATCAAAACCACAACAATTTTTCGTCAAGTGTGTTGTTTTAACCTTCAACAAGGACCGGGCGTAGTCAAACTCGATTCAACTAAAGTTGGAGAAACAGACACCCACTAGCTACCTGTGTGCGAAGCACGTCGGTAGAACCAGTCTCATGAACGCGGTCATGTAAAGTCGGTCTGGGCCGCTTCACCCAACAATATCGCAGAATCAAAGTAAGACATTGCAGGTAAGTAGTATGACTATTATCGCCCACAACTCTTTGTGTTCTACTCGTGCATATAACATCTACGCGTAGACCTGGCTCAGATGCCACTGTTGGGGAACGTAGTATTTCAAAATTTTGCCTACGATCACGCAAGATCTATATAGGAGAAGCATAGCAACGAAAGGGGAGAGTGTGTCCAGGTACCCTCGTAGACCGAAAGCGGAAGCATTTAGTAACGCCATTGATGTAATCGAACATCTTCGCGATCCAACCGATCCAAGTACCAAATGTACGGCACCTCTGCGATCAACACACGTTCAACTCGGTGACATCCCTTGAACTCTTGATCCAGTTGAGGCCAAGGGAGAGTTTCGTCAGCACGACGGCGTGGTGACGTTGATGATGAAGTTACCGGCGCAGGGCTTCGTCTAAGAACTACAACGATATGATCGAGGTGTGTAACCGTGGAGGGAGGCACCGCACACGGTTAAGAGAAAATTGTGTGTTCTGGGGTGCCCCCTGCCCCCGTATATAAAGGAGGGGAGGGGAGGCTGGCCGACCCTCCTAGGGCGCACCGGGAGAGTGAAATCCTACTAGGACTCCAAGTCCTAGTAGGTTTCCACCTAAGGAAGAGGGGGAAGAAGGAAGGAAGAGGGGGAAGGGAAGGAAAGGGGGGCGCCGCCCCCTTCCCCTAGTCTAATTTGGACCCAAGGGGGGGGGCGGCCTGTGATGCCCGAATACTTAAGCTACAGTGAACCTCTGCTAATGATGCCACGTCATCTCTGTCTCTGTAGTTAATCTCGGGTTAATTCGAAACCGCTTCAAAATTCAAATTAAATTAATGTCAACAATAAAAGATTTCAAAAGTTGAAACAAAAATGTTCAGTGGGTGCCGAATATTACAATGGTAATTATAATAAAGCAAACACATTTTTATAAAATTCCTAAAAGATTTAAAATAAAATAAAACAGAAAAGAAAATAAATAAAAGAAAGAAAATACAAAAGGGAAAAACAAACGGAAATCAAAAAAAGAGAAAAACCCCATCGGTCTTCGCCCAAAGAATACAGCCCTCTTGGGCCAACCACCGGCCCAACCGGCCTCGCCCACTCTCCATATCCCCCACCCGGTGAGACCCTGACCCCCACCGACACCCACTCCCCCCCCCCACGAAAATATCTCCTCCACCTCTCCCCCGATTGGATCGGGATCGAGGAGGAGGTCGCCGCCCGAAGCCGCCTCGCCGTTGGACATCGCCACGCCGGAGCTTCCCCGCCGGCCCGCTTCCTCCTCTTTGCCGGCATGCCTCCCCATCGCTGTCGTCCCCGTCAACCCACATGAGCACCACTGCCCCGTTCCCTGCTTTCCCCCGTGAGCTCACCCTCTCCCTCCTCTCTGTCTTCCCTCACACGCATCAAGGCCGACGCTGACCCTGCTGCGCCGGGCCTTCGGCCGCTGCCATCGCTGGCGACGCTTCTTCCCTCCTCCTCTCCCGCGTCGACCAAGCCCCACCTTGCCTCAGACTGGCCGCACCAAGACTGCCTTCGCACAAGACCGGTGCCCCGCGAGGCCACGACGTCACCTAGAGACCCCCCGGCTCCGCCTCCTGACGCCGCCACCGGCCGTCGCCCATGGCGGCCGCCTTTGACATCGACGCCTGCATTCGGGCGGCGCCTGCGCCCATAGCTCGGGGCTCCACTCCGGCGCCACCCTCGCCTCGCCCGCCCGTTCGTGCTCCGCACCGGATCCCTCTCCCCCGCTTCGATCTGTCACCGTTGAGGCCGTCCCCGCTCGGCCGCCATGGCCGGAGGTCGCCCGCGTGCTCGCCCACGCCTTGATCCCGCCGTGCCCGCTGCGCCCATGGCTGCCAGCGCCAGCCTTGGCCTCTCAGAGCCACGCCGGCCGCGCCCCACCCTTCTCCGCTAGCCCAGCCACTGCCTCGCACCGGCGCCCATCTCGCGCCTCGGCCTCCTCTGGGACCAGCCGCAGCGCCCAACACCCACTAACCGCCCCGCTAAGGCCCCCAGGGCCCTATGACAAAGGGGACCCCCCTCAGAACGTTTTAGAAAAAGAAAAAAATATATAATAATAATAATAAAATAATAATAATAAATTTAATTAATTAATTAATGAACTAAATTAATTAAGTTAATTAATCCTACTTAATTAATCTAATTAACCTGTTAGTCTAACTAAGCAATAATTAGTTTAACCTAACCCTAATTAACTTAACAAAGGTATGACAGTGGGTCCCATCGCCCACACGTCAGTTTGACCCAGTCAACCTCTGTTGACTGCTGACGTCATGCTAACATCAGCAATCACTGTTCTGGATAATGTTGCATTAAAATAATTAATTAAATCCCGAAAATGATCTAAATCTTTTAAAATTAATAGAAAATAAACCGTAGCTCAGATGAAAATACCTTCTACATGAAAGTTGCTCAGAACGACGAGACGAATCCTAATACGCAGTCCGTTCGTCCACCACACATACCTAGCATAGCAAACATGCAACATTCCACCTCGGGTTCATTTGTCCGAAAATGCGAAACACCGGGGATACTTTCCTGGATGTTTCCCCCTTCCCCGGTATCACCTATCCCTGCGTTAGATCACCCCTGGCACCGTGTATTGCCTTGTTATATTTTGTGATGCTTTGTTTGCTCTGTATTCATTGTTTCTTCCCCCTCTTCTCTTCGGTAGACTACGAGACGGACGTCACTGCTGCCTCGATCGACTACGTTGTTGACCACCCCTCCTTGCCAGAGCAACCAGGCAAGCCCCCCCTTGATCACCAGATATCGCCTATTCTACTCTCTACTACTTGCATTAGAGTAGTGTAACATGTTACTGCTTTCCGTTAATCCTATCCTGATGCATAGCCTGTCCTTGCTACTACTGTTATTACCTTTACCTGCAATCCTACAAGCATAGTATAGGATGCTAGTATTCCATCTGTGGCCCTACATTCTTGTCTGCTGTCATGCTATACTATTGGGCCGTGATCACTTGGGAGGTGATCACGGGTATATACTATACTTTATACATGATACATGTGGTGACTAAAGTCGGGTCGGCTCGTGGAGCACCAAACAGTGATTCACAGATTGGGGGCTGAAAGGACCTTTGTCCCAACGGCCCTCTGTGTGGATCTTTGTGGCGGAGCGTCAGGCAGGTTGAGACTACCTGGGTGAGAGGTGGGCCTGGCCCTGGTTGGTGTCCGTGGTTACATCATTAACACGCTTAACGAGATCTTGGTATTTGATCTGAGTCTGGCCATTTGGTCTATAGGCACTAACCAACTACGTGGGAAAGATATGGGCACTCGGCGTCGTGGTATCAGCCGAAGCCTTCGTGACGTCAGCGACTGAGCGACGCACGCCGGATTGGACCGGAATGCCTGCTAGGCTAGGTTTGCTTCTGGCCGCGTTCGCAACGTGCAGGTGTGCTAAGGGCGATGGGCCCAGACCCCTGTGCGCTTAGGTTTAGACCGGCGTGCTGACCTCTCTATTGGCCTAGGTGGGGCTGCGACGTGTTGATCTTCCGCGGCCGGGCATGACCTAGAAAAGTGTGTCCGGCCAAATGGGATCAAGCGTGTTGGGTTATGTGGTGCACCGCAGGAAGTTTATCTATTCGAATAGCCGTGATCTTCGGTAACAGGACGACTTGAGTTGTACCTTGACCTTATGACAACTAGAACCGGATACTTAATAAAACACACCCTTCCAAGTGCCAGATACAACTTGGTGGTCGCTCTCTAACAGGGCTACGAGGAGAGGATCGCTGGGTAGGAGTATGCTATACGATGCTACTTGGAGGACTTTAGTCTACTCTCTTCTACATGCTGCAAGACGGAGGCTGCCAGAAGCGTAGTCTTCGACATGATTAGTTATCCCCCTCTTATTCTGGCATTCTGCAGTTCAGTCCACCGATATGGCCCTTTACACATATACCCATGCATATGTAGTGTAGTTTCGTTTGCAGTACTTTGGATGAGTACTCACAGCTTGCTTTTCTCCCTCTTTTCCCCTTTCCCTTCTACCTGGTTGTCGCAACCAGATGCCGAGCCTGTGAGCGACGCCACCATCGATGATGACTCCTACTACACCGGAGGTGCCTACTACTACGTGCAGCCCGCAGACGACGACCAGGAGTAGTTTAGGAGGATCCCAGGCAGGAGGCCTGCGCCTCTTTCGATCTGTATCCCAGTTTGTGCTAGCCTTCTTAAGGCAAACTTGTTTAACTTATGTCTGTACTCAAATATTGTTGCTTCCGCTGACTCGTCTATGATCGAGCACTTGTATTCGAGCCCTCGAGGCCCCTGGCTTGTATTATGATGCTTGTATGACTTATTTATGTTTTAAAGTTGTGTTATGATATCTTCCCATGAGTTCCTGATCTTGATCGTACACGTTTGCGTGCATGATTAGTGTACGATTGAATCGGGGGCGTCACACGGCTAGCCCCTCTTGGCCCTTACTCTCTTCCCACTAAGGCCCATCGAGGCCCATTAGTTCCCCCGGGGGTTGCAGTAACCCTCCGGCACTCCAATAATTATCCGGTACCTCTCAGAACTCATCCGGTGTCCGAATAACATCGTCCAATATATCAATCTTTATGTCTCGACCATATCGAGACTCCTCGTCATGTTCGTGATCTAATCTGGGACTCGGAACAATCTTCGGTCATTAAATCACATAACTCATAATACAAATCCTCATCGAACGTTAAGCGTGCGGACCCTACGGGTTCGAGAACTATGTAGACATGACCGAGACACATCTCCGGTCAATAATCAATAGTGGAACCTGGATGCTCATATTGGCTACTACATATTCTACGAAGATCTTTATGGGTCAAACCGCATAACAACATACGTTGTTCCCTTTGTCATCGGTATGTTACTTGCCCGAGATTTGATCGTCGGTATCATCATACCTAGTTCAATCTCGTTACTGGGAAGTCTTTTTAGTCATTTCTTAATGCATCATCCCGTAACTAACTCATTAGTCACATTGCTTGCAAGGCTTATAGTGATGAGCATTACCGAGATGGCCCAGAGATACCTCTCCAATACATGGAGTGAAAAATCCTAATCTCGATCTATGCCAACTCGACAAACACCATCGGAGACACCTGTAGAGCATCTTTATAATCACCCAGTTATGTTGTGACGTTTGATAGCACACTAAGTGTTCCTCCGGTATTCGGGAGTTGCATAATCTCATAGTCATTAGAACATGTATAAGTCATGAAGAAAGCAATAGTAATAAACTAAACGATCATAGTGCTAAGCTAACGGATGAGTCTTGTCCATCACATCATTCTCTAATGATGTGATCCGGTTCATCAAATGACAACAAATGTCTATGGTTAGGAAACTTAACCATCTTTGATTAACGAGCTAGTCAAGTAGAGGCATACTAGGGACACTCTGTTTGTCTATGTAATCACACATGTACTGAGTTTTCGGTTAATACAATTCTAGCATGAGTAATAAACATTTATCATGATATAAGGAAATATAAATAACAACTTTATTATTGCCTCTAGGGCATATTTCCTTGAGCTCCATCACCACCACAAGCACAAAGGGAACCGATGACAAGAGCACACACACGTGGCATCGAAACCGAGGTTGACTCCTTCCACTTCGAACTCCACTCGAATTCACATGAGAATCGGGTTCTACCTCAAATGGAGACGTTGTCGATTCTTAGGTACCAAGAAGGAGCCCATGAAGAAGCTAGGACGAATACCCAAGCTGCCATAGAGGAGAAGAACAAAGAAGAGCGAACGAGACGCGAAGCAACGAAAGATGGCCAAGTGCCTGGACACCCCGGGTGCCCGGCCCTCCTTCCCTCGGGTGCCCGGGCCTTCGACCACCTCCCCGGCCTGGGCCTCTGTGCACCCCGGGTGCCCGGACCCCTGCGCCAGGAGCTGCACCGCCGCCCGGGCTGCCCGGGCCGCTACCCCGGGTGCCCGGCCCTTCCCCACCTGGGCGCTAGAGTTGCCCCCCGGGTGCCCGGCCTCGATAGCATCTAAGGGCGCTGGCCCTCTGACCAGTCCGGGTGCCCGGGCCGCCAACCCCCGGGTGCCCGGCGCCCTCCTTGGCACTTTCCATCGTCTGTCCGGGTGCCCGACCCTTTACCTGGTGCCCGGATTCTCCGGTGTGCTCAAGATGCACTAAGGGCAAATGACCCATGTACCCTCATTTTACCCCCAATTTGTCCCTAGCCTATATAAACTCCTCCCATAGCTCATTAGAGAGGATAGCAAAGTATAAGACATGATTTATTGAGCTTTTCTCCTTGTACCTCCTCTTGAGAGAGAGAGAGAGACATCTCCCATGGAGATCAAGACCTCCTATGGAGAAGATCCCTAGTTGATTCAAGCCCCCATCTTGGGAAGGATCCCCATCATAGGATCATCAAGAGCTCTCTCCTCATAGGATTGGGATGAACTAGTTACCTTGTATATTTTCTTTTTTGTCCTTGGATCATTGTGACCTCTTTTGTGTTCTTGGATCTAGCATATGTGTGATTGGATCTAATTAATTTGAGTGTTCCCCTCTCTTGTGTTCTTCGTGTTCTTCGGGGGATTTCCCCTCCAATTCGTGAAAGATCTCCATCTAGGGTTCCACCCTACATCATCTTGGTATCATGAGCCATGGTTTCTCACGAAATTGGAGCCCCCTTCTTGTTCTCTAGCCTAATATTGTTGTGTTCTTCCCCAATTTTGAAAATTCCCCACCAAAAATAGCCCCATTTTTTTGTGATTTGTTAGTTTGATGAGGTTTTGTTGGATTTGATCCATGGATTTGCTTGGTTTCAAGTGGATCTAGCCTTCCCCCCATCCATCTCCACCTTCCCTCCACGAAATCCACCAATTTCTTCCATTTTTCCCATGAATTTCCGCCCAAATCCATCACCCCCGGGCACCCGGAGCCCCCGCCGACCTCAAGAGACCACCCGGGTGCCTGCACCTTACCCCCGGCACCTGCACCCCGGCCATTTTTCCGCCCAACCCCACTGACTACCCCGGGTGCCCGCACCTCCGACCCCTGGGCACCCGCACCTTCCAGAATCAGCCCACCAACAAAAACCATTTCGGCCATAACTTTCACTCCTGGAGTGCGATTTTGACGTTCTTTATCTCGTTGAGTAGCTATTGACATCCCCCATCCATCTAGATAGGTTCCAACACCATTTGACTCCATAATTTTTTTGGCATTTTGGCATCTTTGCCTATGCCATCCACCATATCATCTGCAAAACCACCCTAGCTTTCCGCAACCTAACCCATTTTGATCCTTATAGCATTTGTGGTTGCTTGAGTGGTGACTTGAGTCTCCTAAGGTGTTTCGGCTAGTTAGGGATGGTTGCTTCATCATAAACCACCACTTCCGCATTGCTAACTCCGGAACCACCAAAGCATTCCGCTACCACCATTTGACATTTTCCTTTGAGATTTTGAGTTTGCGGTTTTTCCGTTTCCTAGGGTGTTTTGGCTAACTAGGAATGGTTCGACATCGACAAAACTGCCACTCACCTTCGACAAGTATTCGACATCGACCACTTCACCATTTTGACACACTAACCGTAAGCAAGAATGGTAACCTCTATATCATCTTGGTATCGTGGTATCCCATCATTGTACATTCTTGCCATTACATTGTTAACCCCTTAGCCCATTTTATGCCACTTGCCTACCGAGACTAGCCATTGAGTATTGCCGGCAACGTTACTTGTGCACATGAGTGATCCATACCTTACATTGCATACATACCATATCATATTGGTATCATCTTGGTATCATCATATCATCCCTTGTGTCACAAGATTGTTCTCGCATATACACAATTGCTATCTTGGTCTGTGCACTTCGCATAAGTGGCCATACAAAAAAAAAGACAATAAGCTTTTAAGCAAAAAGAGAGCGAAGAAGCTTGTAAGCAAGAGCCATAGCATTGCCACATTGCATACCATACTACCATATTGATCATCTTGGATCATCGTGTGCGAAACACCGGAACATCAAACATATATAGCATACTTGGGATAGAAAGCTCATACATTTTGCATCTTATAGGTTGTGCACAAGTGTTGTATCCGCCTATTGAGCAATCGTCCTAGTGTCTCTCTTGAGTTGTGCAACACGATCGTTTTTCGTGGATTCCACATTTTGTGATCATTCCATGGTTGCACGACCCCATTTATCTATCCATGTGTGTGTTTCCGTGTGCCACATATTGCTATTGGTCTACTTGTTTCACTTGCGAATTTGTGAATCTTTTCCAACATTATTGACTCTTTCTAACATTTTGCATAAAGTTTTTGTGCCACTATCCTCACCGAGCTCCACCATAAGCCTTACTTGTGTAGGAGTGAGAATTGACAAGATCCGGTACCAATTGTGCTATTTCCTTGATACATTATTGAGTGATCATTGATCCATCTTCAACATTAGAAAGGTACATTGGTCTAGTTCTTTCCTTTCTTCCACTCACATTTGCTCGAGCCTTGTGATGGATAGGAAAGGCATTTCATCTCCGGTCTCCCACGACAACGACGAGTTCAATGCCATCAAGAACAATTTGGACGCCAAGATGGATGCTCAAATGGAGGAGCTCAGGGTCCTCATCAAGTCCTACAAGAGATCTTCCTCATCTCCCAGAAGATGCTCTAGTGCACATCCTTCCAAGCTACCATCTCCGGCAAGGTCACATCAGCATCGACGCCATCACCAACAAGAACGTGAAGGTAAAGAGCTCAACACCACCAACCGCTCAACGACTTCACCATCTACCTTGGCATCTTCGCCAAGCGACCTCAAGGCATCTTCTCCTTTGGAAATTCGACATCTTTCGCCTACAAGCACCTGAAGACTATGCTCAAGAGAAGCTCCCCAAGATCAAGTCCGAGACTTCCACGAGCTACTACGACCTCGACACCGACCACGAGCTTCCTTTCTATGGGAATCAAGACCCCGAGGAGTATCTCGAGTGGGAGTGCAAGATGGATGACTACCTCAAGCTACGTCAAGTCCCTTCCGAAGACCAAGTGAAGTGCGCCTCAAGTAACTTCCACGACTACGCGTCAACATGGTGTCTTCATACACCTTCGAAGACCTTCTACATGAGTTGGCCCAAGACGAAGAAAGCTATGCGGCGAGAGTTTTTGCCTTCCACCTACATGGAACATCTTCAACGCCAATTGGAGAACACCATCCAAGGATCCAAGTCCCTCGACAAATATCTCCTCGAGATGAAGAAAGCCTTGCAACGAGCTGGTGTGGATGACCCCATTTGGATGAAGTTCTACTTCATGATCGGATTGAACAACGACATCTCCAAGATTATCTTCCTCGAGAACTACAAGTCCCTCGACGACAACTACATTGGTGCTCTCAAGGCGGAGCAAGAACTCAAGAAGGCCAAGTCTACTCAACCCCAAGCTCACTTCACGACGACCACACTCCAAGACGTCGAGCATGAGTCTAGTACCACTGAGATGTCCAATCCCTTTAAGCTCCAAGATGATGGTTCCACCATTGGCGGCGAGAGCGATGATGTGCCATCTTCGGCCTTCATCCACGGCAACGAGATGATTGAGCATGGGATTTTCCCTTCAACCACGGCGAAGTATGATGAGTTGAGTGACATATGCCACCATATTGAGAGTGAGAGTGACTTCACCACTAGCCCCATATATGACGAGTTGCCCCAATTCCCATGTGAGGAGAGCCACCACCATCACCACTTGAATGTTTTGAGTGACTCCACCATATGTGACATTGAGTGCACCTACCTTGAGGGAGTGAGTGAGCCACCACCACATAGATAGAGTGAGGTAGTTGATAGGGCATGTGAGGCCATTTCGATTTCTAACAGCTTAACATCCACCTCTATTGTATCTTCTCATTTAGTTCTAGATCCCATATATGATGACGCGCTGATCCTCGACGACTTCGTCCTTCCTATGGACAAGACGATGGCTATGGTGGAATACGATGCACCCCCACATGGTTCCATCAAGACGAAAATGATGACCACCATTTGGTCTCTCCCACCTCACCTACACCACATGAGTGGAATGTCAAAGGTAACATAGGTGACGGTGAAACTCTAGTCCCACTAGTGGACATTCTTGACATTGATTGCTTGCATGATGTTGATCCACCTATTGTCATGCTTCATGCTAGTGCGACTTCCCCATGCGATGATTTGCCCATTTATGATGAGTTTGATGATTGCAATGTGGAGTCTATTAGTTGTGATGCCATGTTACATAGGATTTCTTGTGACAATTCTCTAGGTCACATCATGTTTGACAATTAAACTTGACTTGTCATATGCTATGCATGAGATCAACCATATGTCATATTTGCAATCTCATCGTAGTGACTATGCATATGCCACTCAAATTAACCCAATTTGCACTTATGACATAGATGACAAGCCCATGGTTATTGGCATTTGTTTTTCTTGTGAAGATATTGATATGCTCCTTTGCATCATTTATCCTATATGCCATGCCATGACCACCTAGCTTTGGATATGCATTGTTTTGGGTGTTGCCCATATTCTTCATATGATGTTTCCAATATTGCTCATGAGGAGACCCCCATAGTTTCCTCATACATGTTAGGATATTTTGATTCATCCCATCCGTTGCATGATTCCCATGATTGTGTGCACCATATACATTCCATGAATAACAGTGCTCTAAATATTTCTCATGATGAATTACACAATTTGAGTCTCCATTATGCTATACATAACAACAAACCTCTCATGATGGATGACATGTTTCTATATCACGCATCTCATTTATTTGAGCCTTGGATATTTCGTGCTAACCAACACATGCACATATGCATCACAATGGATGATGTGTACATCTATCACGCACACACAATTTTTTACTTTGTATTTGTTTTGTGTAGGTACCCATGAATACTTGTCAACCTCGCAATCTCACGAGTTGACAAAACGAGCTCTAGAGAGCAATGGTGGCTGGGGATCCCATGGATTGTCTTTCCCACCGCTCTCTTCGCGGAAAGACTTCGCGCATTTCTTCTACATGGCCCTCAATTGGCTATGGGTTATTGTCCATTACATATTATATGCCCATCTTGCCATGTTCACTTTGCATGACATGCTTATTCATATGCCTTTACCATGCATTTGCGACCCATGCTTTGCATTACACATGATGATTGATTCTACTACGTGTATGTGTATTTGCATGCTTGGTGGAGACATTGCTTGTTATTGCCATGTTTGCTATGTGCCCCATGCCTATGATGATACATTGATCTTGCTTTATGTTCGTTCTTGCGATATGTCTTGTGGATTGTCTATGCCTATTATTTGCTCACATGACATGATTGCCATGATTTCCTCTAGTGGGTTGCATCTTTGCTCCACTAGTTTGTGCGACATGATTTCTATGCTTGCTTCGTGTAGTGCACCACCCATGATTCATACTGCTCATATCACATGTTTGGTTGCACCAATGTCATCACTTCACATATGACACGTCCCTTTGCTTGTCACTTGCTTGACTTGATTGCCTAACACATGATGAACAATCGCTCTTTCCATTGTGTTGAGTGCCACACTATTTTCACTATACCATGTGCACATTATGCTCGGATTGTCTTGCACTTACCCCATTTGTTTAGACATCTTCTCTTATTTGGTGTTGTGAATGGTTCATATGCATACCATATACCATTTGTTGAGCAATTTATGCATGCTTGCTACAGTACAAAAAAAAGACACATTCGTGACATTTTGGGCCGAACGAAATTTTTTTCTATCATGCTTATGACACTTCTATGACGATAATTGTGAAAAAACCCGGTATCATCATAGATGTGGTGGGATCCTACTTCTATGACAAAAAATCATGACAAAAAATGGGCTTTTCGTCCTGGGCGGGCCGGAGACGCAGCTGCATGACATTCTTTGGGCCGTCCATGACAGAAAAAACCATGGTAGAAGCGAGGGCGAGGAAAATATCGGGGAGTTCCCGGTTACGGTGGGTGGTCGGGGGCCGAGCGATGCGCGTTTCTCTCATACGTACGCACGTGTGTGCGAGGCGTTGCGCTCTAACTGAACCCGAGCGAGGCGTTGGGCTCTAACTGAACCCGAGCGATTGCACTAGCTACGTTACTGAACCCAAGCGATTGATCCCTTGCTGTTAACTGAACCCGAGTGATTCCTTTGCTACTGCTGCTAACTGAAGCCGATCGATGATGCCTCTTGATGAACAATGAGCGTTGTTGGGGGTTTGGATGAACAGTTCCCAGTGGGGGGCTGGATGAACAGGACCCCGCGGTGTTGCCGCTGGATGAACAGGACCCTGATCGATCGAGCCGGTGGATGAACAGGACCCCGTGGAGGGGTGGATGAACATGACCGCGTGGAGGGCTGGATGAACAGGACGACCCCATGGAGGGCTGGTTGAACAGTAGCCGGTGGAGGGCCGGATGGACAGTAGCCCGTGGAGGGGTGGTTGAACAGGACCCCGTGGAGAGGGTTGGTTGAATAGTAGCCGGTGGAGGAGCGCGCGGTGGAGGCTGGATGAACAGGAGCATGTGGATGAACAATCTTAGGTGAAGGCTGGAGGAGGTCGATGGTGGGTGAACAGTAGCCCGTGGAGGCTGGAGGAGGTTGACAGTGGAGATGAACAATATCCCGTGGAGTCCTGTTTTGCGGTACGCCACACCCCTCCCGATGAACAGGACCCCCGTTTTGATCGTAGCGCTCCAACACAAGTCTGTTTCCTCCGTTTTGCGGTACGCCACACCCCTCCCGATCAACAGGACCCCGTTTCGACCAAGAGAAGTCCGTTTCCTCCGTTTTGCGGTACGGCAGACCCCTCCCGATGAACAGGATCCTGTTTCGACTGTGGTCGGTGGAACACAAGGTCGTTTCCTCTGTTCCGCAGTACGCCAGACCTCGTTTACATCGGTTGTTCCGTCCAAGCCGGTTGGCTCCCGATGAACAGCACGTGTTCTGTTGCCTCTCGATGAACATGACGCATTCTGTTGCCTCCCCATGAACACGACGCCGACATAGTTTCTCCTTTCTGACCCAGACATGTACACGAGCCCTGGCTATACGTATGCGCGAGTAGGCGTTCGAGACCCCGCCCGTATGTATGTACGTGGCCGTATTTTTTGGCGTGTGGTTGTATGTATGTGTATGGTTTAGATGGGACAACCTGAACTGCTACGTGGTGGGCTATACTATGACATGTGCTGCTACTTACTCGGCCATGATTCATCGTTGCAGAGCGACCGATCGACCAGTATGTACGTACATGTTCCGACAACACAGACAACGCTACGTACGCTTCAACTGGGTGGGTCCCAGCTGTCAGGGAGGATAAGGACGCACTTCCTTGCATGCAAAGATATAACTGCTGGGTCCCAGCTGTTGATAACCCACAAGTATAGGGGATCGCAACAGTTTTCGAGGGTAGAGTATTCAACCCAAATTTATTGATTCGACACAAGGGGAGCCAAAGAATATTCTCAAGTATTAGCAGCTGAGTTGTCAATTCAACCACACCTGGATAACTTAGTATCTGCAGCAAAGTATTTAGTAGCAAAGTAGTATGATAGTAGTGGTAACGGTAACAAAGGTAATAGTAGCAAAATTAATATTTTTGGTGTTTTGTAGTGATTGTAACAGTAGCAACGGAAAAGTAAACAAGCGAAGAACAATATGGGAAAAGCTCATAGGCATTGGATCGGTGATGGAGAATTATGCCGGATGCGGTTCATCATGTAACAATCATATCATAGGGTGACATGTAACTAGCTCCAATTCATCAATATAATATAGGCATGTATTCCGAATATAGTCATACGTTCTTATGGAAAAGAACTTGCATGACATCTTTTGTCCTACCCTCCCGTGGCAGCCGGGTCCTAATGGAAACTAAGGGATATTAAGGCCTCCTTTTAATAGAGTACCGAAACAAAGCATTAGCACATAGTGAATACATGAACTCCTCAAACTATGGTCATCACCGAGTGGTCCCGATTATTGTCACTTCGGGGTTGCCGGATCATAACACATAGTAGGTGACCATAGACTTGCAAGATAGGATCAAGAACTCACATATATTCATGAAAACATAATAGGTTCATATCTGAAATCATGGCACTCGGGCCCTAGTGACAAGCATTAAGCATAGCAAAGTCATAGAAACATCAATCTCAGAACATAGTGGATACTAGGGATCAAACCCTAACAAAACTAACTCGATTACATGATAGATCTCATCCAACCCATCACCGTCTAGCAAGCCTACGATGGAATTATTCACGCATGGCGGTGAGCATCATGAAATTGGTGATGGAGGATGGTTGATGATGACGACGGTGACGAATCCCCCTCTCCGGAGCCTCGAACAGACTCCGGATCAGCCCTCCCGAGAGGTTTTAGGGCTTGGCGGCGGCTCCGTATCGTAAAACGTGATGAATTCTTCTCTCTGTTTTTTTCTCCCTGAAAGCAAATATATAGAGTTGGAGTTGAGGTCGGAGGAACTCCAGGGGGCCCACGAGGTAGGGGGGAGGGTGCGCCCTCCACCCTCATGGCCAGGGTGTGGGCCCCTTGGTCTTCATCTTTGGCAAGGATTTTTTATTATTTCCAAATAGACGTTCCGTGGAGTTTCAGGTCATTCCGAGAACTTTTATTTCTGCACATAAATAACACCATGGATAGTCTGCTGAAAACAGCATCAGTCCGGGTTAGTTCCATTCAAATCATGCAAGTTAGAGTCCAAAACAAGGGCAAAAGTGTTTGGAAAAGTAGATACGACGGAGACGTATCAACTCCCCAAGCTTAAACCTTTGCTTGTCCTCAAGCAATTCAGTTGATAAACTGAAAGTGATAAAGAAAACCTTTTACAAACTCTGTTTGCTCTTGTTGTTGTAAATATGTAAAGCCAGCATTAAAGTTTTCAGCAAAGATTATGACTAACCACATTTACAACAACTCTTAGGTCTCATGTTTACTCATATCAATGGCATATCAACTAGCGAGCCATAATAATAAATCTCGGATGACAACAATTTCTCACTAGCCCTTACTGAGACCGCAAAACATAAATCAGAGCATCCTTAAAGATCAAGGACTGACTAGACATTGTTATTCATGGTAAAAGAGATCCAATCATAGTCATACCCAATATAAATTAATAGTAATGGATGCAAATGACAGTTGTGCTCTCCAGCTAGTGCTTTTTAATAAGAGGGTGATGACTCAACATAAAAGTAAATAGATAGGCCCTTCGCAGAGGGAAGCAGGGATTTGTAGAGGTGCCAGAGCTCGGTTTTGCAATAGAGATAAATAATATTTTGAGCGGCATACTTTCATTGTCAACATAACAACTAAGAGATGTCTATATCTTCCATGCTACACACATTATAGGTGGTTCCCAAACATAATGGTAAAGTTTATACTCACCACCACCAACAAGCATCAATCCATGGCTTGCTCGAAACAACGAAAGTGCCTCCAACTAGCAACAGTCTGTGGGGAGTTTGTTTAAAATTATTTTGATTTAGTTTGCATAAAGCATGGGACTGGGCATCCCGGTGACCAGCCATTTTCTCGTGAATGAGGAGCGGAGTCCACTCCTCTTGAGAATAACCCGCCTAGCATGGAAGATACGGACAACCCTAGTTGATACATGAGCTATTCGAGCATACAAAACAGAATGTTTATTTGAAGGTTTAGAGTTTGGCACATACAAATTTACTTGGAACGGCAGGTAAATACCGCATATAGGAAGGTATGGTGGACTCATATGGAATAACTTTGGGGTTTAAGGATTGGATGCACAAGCAAGATTCCCGCTTAGTAAAAGTGAAGGCTAGCAAAAGACCTGGAAGCGACCAACTAGAGAGCGACAACAGTCATGAACATGCATTAAAATAAATAAACATTGAGTGCAAGCATGAGTAGGATATAATCCACCATGAACATAAATATCATGAAGGCTATGTTGATTTGTTTCAACTACATGTGTGAACATGTGTCAAGTCGAGTCACTTAAATCATTCAAAGGAGGATACCACCCCACTATACCACATCACAACCATTTTAATAGCATGTTGGCGCGCAAGGTAAACCATTATAACTCATAGCTAATCAAGCATTGCACGAGCAACTATGATCTCTAATTGTCATTGCAAACATGTTTATCCATAATAGGCTGAATCAGGAACAATGAACTAATCATATTTATAAAAACAAGAGAGGTCAAGTTCATACCAGCTTCTCCCATCTCAGTCAGTCCATCATATATCGTCATAATTGCCTTTCACTTGCACGATCGAACGATATGAAAATAATAAGAGTGCACGTGCATTGGACTAAGCTGGAATCTGCGAGCATTCAATAAACAGGAGAAGACAAGGCAATATGGGCTCTTGGTTAAATCAACAATAATGCATATAAGAGCCACTTCAACCATTTAATTATGGTCTTCTCCTATCGACCCCCAAAGAAAAGAAAAGAAATAAAACTATTTACACGGGAAAGCTCCCAACAAGCAAAAGAAGAACGGGAAATATTTTTGGGTTTTATTTTTAATTATTACTACTACAGCAAGAAAACTGAACTAGCTAGAAGCTACACTAATTTTTTTTGTTTGTCTTAAAGTTAATTAAACACACAAGAAGAAAGCAGGAAAAAGAAAATAAACTAGCATGGATATTATAGTGAAAGAGTATGAGCACCGACATTTAGCAATGAGTGTGTGAACATAAATGTAATGTCGGTGGAAATACGTGATTTCCCCAAGCTTAGGCTTTTGGCCTAAGTTGGTTTATTTCAAGGATGGCCTGGCGAATATCCGTAGGTGTAGCCGGGTCGTCTTGAGTCATGCAGCTTATTGCCTCCTGAGCTGCAGCGTGGCGGCGAGCTGCATCCGCCCTCCTCTCGTACTCATCTGTCTCCTCTCTGGTGATAAAATGTCTTCCTTTTGTCTGATAATCAAAGAAGCAGGAGCAGGGAGAGTAATACGAAAAGCATGACGTCTATCAAAGATTAAGCGATATCGGAGAGGTTGATTCATTCCTCTCGACAAACTGGTGATAGACCATAGAATTATAGTCTAAATAAGTAGGAGGCAACTCAATGTCGTCCTCACGAACGTCCACACCAAGAAAATCAGCTAAGCGGGTTGCATAAATTCCTCCAAAGAAATCTCCATTAAATCTATTATTATGCAACCTACGTGCAACAATGGCTCCCAAATTATAAGTTTGGTCTCCTAACACAACACTCCTAAGAATACTGAGATCAGGGACACACATGTGAGATGCTTCATCTTTACCATTTATGCACCTACCTATGAAGAGAGCAAAATAATGTATAGCAGGGAAATGAATGCTCCCTATGGTAGCTTGTGCTATATCCTAGATTCCCCCACAGTTATACCAGCAAGAAAGTTTCTAAATTCAGATTTACGGGGTTCACTAACACTACCCCATTGTGGAAGTTTGCAAGCAGAAGTAAAATCCTCTAAGTCCATGGTATAAGATTTTTCATAAAGATCAAACATGATAGTTGGAGAATTACGTGAAGATGAAAATTCAAACCTCCTCACAAATGTACTTGTGAGATAGTGGTATTGGCGACATTTGTCTGCCTCAAAGCTCACAAGATCGGCATTATGCAAATATGTGTTAAATTCTTCCTTGATTCCCGCTCGATCCATAAAATTTTCTGAAGGCCATTCATGTGGCCGCACTGAGCGCCCCTTGGTAACCTCACAAGATCACGCATACGCAAGCCTGGGTCCTTGCTTCCTTGAAGAACCACCTTGGAACATTTTCCTAAGCATATTTCTTCCTCTGAAAAATTTCTGAAAATTTTAGTAACTTCAAATAAAAGTGAACCAAGCTCAACAAAATTGATAGCAACTACTCCTACAAGTGCCTAGAGCCTATATCATGCATTAGAACTACTTGGAACCATATAAATTTGACATGCAAGCTCAAGAACATGGTCACCTAGGCAGCACAAATTTGCAATGAATAGAGCACTAGAACAAAAACTAATTAGACAAATGGAGGAGTCACATACCAAGGAACAATATCCCCAAGCAGTTTTGTGAGAGGTGCTTTGAGCAAGGAGATCGAAAATCGCAGCAAAATGAGCTAGAACTCGTGCTTGAGCTGGATATTGGTGTTTGTGGGAGGAAGAAGGAGTGTGTGGGTGCAGGAATAAGTGGAGGAGGGCCACCATGGGCCCACGAGGCAAGGGGGCGCGCCCTGGGGGGTAGGGCGCGCCCTCCACCCTTGTGGCCAGGTGCTTGCCCCTCCTGCTGTGTTCTCAGTGCCAGAAATTATCAAAAATTCTAGAAAAAATCATATTCCATTTTCAGGGCATTTGGAGAACTTTTATTTTCGGGGTATTTTTATATTGCACAGATAACTCAGAAAACAGACAGGAAAATGCTATTTTTACTTTATTTCAACTAAATAACAGAAAATGGAAAGGGGGTACAAAAGGTTGTGCCTTCTAGTTTCATCCATCTCATGCTCATCAAAAGGAATCCAGTAACAAGGTTGATCAGGTCTTGTTAATAAACTCATTCCGAATAACATGGAACTGGAGAAATTTCGAATAACACTATGTTACCTCAACGGGGATATGCACATCCCCAATAATAAGAATATCATATTTCTTCTTGGCAGTAGGAAGAGGAAATTCAAAACATCCAAATATAATTGATGGAATTTTTCCAATAGAGTTGATACTATGAACTTGAGGTTGTTTCCTCGGAAAGTGTACCGTATGCTCATTACCATTAACATGAAAAGTGACATTGCCTTTGTTGCAATCAATAACAGCCCCTCATGTATTCAAAAAAGGTCTCCCAAGAATAATAGACATACTATCGTCCTCGGGAATATCAAGAATAACAAAGTCCGTTAAAATAGTAACGTTTGCAACCACAACAGGCACATCCTCACAAATACCGACAAGTATAGCATTTGATTTATCAGCCATTTGCAAAGATATTTCAGTAGGTGTCAACTTATTCAAGTCAAGTCTATGATATAAAGAGAGAGGCATAACACTAACACCGGCTCCAAGATCACATAAAGCAGTTTTAACATAGTTTCTTTTAATGGAGCATGGTATAGTGGGTACTCCTGGATCTCCTAGTTTCTTAGGTATTCCACCCTTAAAAGTATAATTAGCAAGCATGGTGGAAATCTCAGCTTCAGGTATCTTTCTCTTATTTGTAACAATATCTTTCATATACTTAGCATAAGGATTCATTTTGGGCATATCATTTAATCGCATGCGCAAAAAGATAGGTCTAATCATTTCAGCAAAGCGCTCAAAATCCTCATCATCCTTTTTCTTGGATGGTTTGGGAGGAAAAGGCATGGGTTTCTGAACCCATGGTTCCCTTTCTTTACCATGTTTCCTAGCAACAAAGTCTCTCTTATCATAACGTTGATTCTTTGATTGTGGGTTATCAAGATCAACAGCAGGTTCAATCTCTACATCATTATCATTACTAGGTTGACCATCATCATGAACATCATCATTAATATTATCACTAGGTTCATGTTCATTACCAGATTGTGTTTCAGCATCAGAAATAGATATATCATTTGGATTCTCAGGTGGTTCAAAGCAGAGGTTCACTAGGAGCATGCAAAGTCCTATCATTTTTCTTTTTCTTCTTTTTAGAAGGACTAGGTGCATCAATATTATTTCTCTGAGAATCTTGTTCAATTCTCTTAGGGTGGCCTTCAGGATACAAAGGTTGCTGAGTCATTTTACCAGTTCTAGTAGCCACTCTAACATCATAGTCACTATTCTTACTATTTAATTCATTGTGCAAATCATTTTGGGCTTTAAGTACTTGTTCTACTTGAGTGGTAACCATAGAAGCATGTTTACTAATGAGTTTAAGTTCACCTCTAACATTAGCCATGTAATCACCCAAGTGTTCAATCATATAAGCATCTTGTTTTAATTGTCTACCAAAATAAGCATTGAAATCTTCTTGCTTAACCATAAAGTTATCAAACTCATCCAAGCATTGGCTAGCAATTTTAGTAGGAGGGATTTCAGCTTTATCATATCTATAAAGAGAATTTACCTTTACTACCTGTGTCGGGTCATCAAGACCATGAGTTTCTTCAATAGGCGGAGGATTAAGATCACAAGTTTCTTCAATAGGCGGTAAATTAAGACAATGTATTTCTTCAATAGGAGGTAAATTCTTAACATCTTCAACTTTAATACCCTTTTCTTTCATGGATTTCTTTGCCTCTTGCATATCTTCATGACTGAGAAATAGAACACCTCTCTTCTTTGGAGTTGGTTTAGGAATAGGCTCAGGAATTTGCTCAGGAGCTTGCTTCGGAAGTGTCCAATTATTTTCATTTGTCAACATATTATTCAATAGAATTTCAACTTCATCTGGTGTTCTTTCCCGAAAATGTAACCAAAGCACAACTATCCGTAATCTCTGGAAGCATCGGTTAGTCCATTATAAAAGATATCAAGTATTTCATTTTTCTTGCGAGGATGATCAGGCAAAGCATTAAGTAACTTGAGAAGCCTCCCCCAAGCTTGTGGGAGACTCTCTTCTTCAATTTGCACAAAATTGTATATTTCCCTCAAAGCAGCTAGTTTCTTATGAGCGGGGAAATATTTAGCAGAGAAGTAATAAATCATATCCTGGGAACCACGCACACAACCAGGATCAAGAGAATTAAACCATATCTTAGCATCACCCTTTAATGAGAATGGAAATATTTTAAGGATATATAGGTAGCGAGATTTCTCATCATTAGTGAACAGGTGGCTATATCATTTAATTTAGTAAGATGTGCCACAACAGTTTCAGATTCATAGCCATGAAAAGGATCAGAGTCAACCAAAGTAATTATATCAGATCAACAAGGAATTCATAATCCTTATCGGTAATACGTATAGGTGAAGTAGCAAAAGGTGGTCAGGTTTCATTTTATCTTTATGAGATTGCTGATTCCATTTAGCTAATAACCTCTTGAGCTCATATCTATCTTTGCAGGCTAAAATAGCTAAAGAAGCTTCTTTATCAAAAACATAACCCTCAGGAATAACAGGCAAGTTTTCATCATCAATTTCATCAATATAATCAGTTTCAATAATTTATTTCTCTCTAGCCCTAGCAATTTGTTCATCAAGAAATTCACTAAGGGGCACAGTAGTATCATGCATAGCAGAAGTGGCATCATCAATAACATGCGACATATCAGAACGAATAGCAGAAGCAGGTTTAGGTGTCACAAGCTTACTCAAAACAGAAGGCGAATCAAGTGCAGAGCTAGATGGCATTTCCTTACCTCCCCTCGTAGTTGAGGGATAAATTGTTGTCTTAGCGTCTTTCAAGTTCTTCATAGTGAACAACAGATATAAATCCCAAGTGACTCAAAGAATAGAGCTATGCTTCCCGGCAACGGCGCCAGAAAATAGTCTTGATAACCCACAAGTATAGGGGATCACAACAGTTTTCGAGGGTAGAGTATTCAACCCAAATTTATTGATTCGACACAAGGGGAGCCAAAGAATATTCTCAAGTATTAGCAGCTGAGTTGTTAATTCAACCACACATGGATAACTTAGTATTTGCAGCAAAGTATTTAGTAGCAAAGTAGTATGATAGTAGTGGTAACGGTAACAAACGTAACAGTAGCGAAAGTAATATTTTTGGTGTTTTGTAGTGATTGTAACAGTAGCAACGGAAAAGTAAATAAGCGAAGAACAATATGGGAAAATCTCGTAGGCATTGGATCGGTGATGGAGAATTATGCCGGATGTGGTTCATCATGTAACAATCATAACATAGGGTGACACAGAACTAGCTCCAATTCATCAATGTAATGTAGGCATGTATTCCGAATATAGTCATACGTGCTTATGGAAAAGAACTTGCATGACATCTTTTGTCCTACCCTCTCGTGGCAGCGGGGTCCCAATGGAAACTAAGGGATATTAAGGCCTCCTTTTAATAGAGTACCAGAACAAAGCATTAACACATAGTGAATACATGAACTCCTCAAACTATCGTCATCACCGGGAGTGGTCCCGATTATTGTCACTTCGGGGTTGCCGGATCATAACACATAGTAGGTGACTATAGACTTGCAAGATAGGATCAAGAACTCACATATATTCATGAAAACATAATAGGTTCAGATCTGAAATCATGGCACTCGGGCCCTAGTGACAAGCATTAAGCAAAGCAAAGTCATAGCAACATCAATCTCAGAACATAGTGGATACTAGGGATCATGATGAGGACATGGCTACCACAGTTACACCCATATCCCCTGCTCTTTTACCTCTTCGAACAGTTGCTAGAGCTCAGATACGCCAATTAGATTATCAGGTACTTTTGTCCTTGGTAATGTTTCTAGTGTTCATGAGAATATGATGCTGCCTAACTTAGATACATTTGTGTTGCTTGCAATTGAAGGGCCTAGCACGGATAAGAAGGGCCTAGCAATTAAGTCACCCACCAAATCTGCCGGGTCCCAGCTGCTGTCATCGAAAGGAATAGTTTTTTCGCATAACAAGGAGGCACTTCCTTCCGCGCGAAGATACAGCGGTGGGTCTGATAACCCACAAGTATAGGGGATCGCAACAGTTTTCGAGGGTAGAGTATTCAACCCAAATTTATTGATTCGACACAAGGGGAGCCAAAGAATATTCTCAAGTATTAGCAGTTGAGTTGTCAATTCAACCACACCTGGATAACTTAATATCTGCAGCAAATTATTTAGTAGCAAAGTAGTATGGAAGTAACGGCAACAGTAGCAAAAGTAACAGTAGCAGTTTTGTAGCAATTGTAACAGTGGCAAAGGAAAAGTAACTAAGCAAAGAGCAATATATGAAAAGCTCGTAGGCATTGGATCGGTGATGGAGAATTATGCCGGATGCGATTCCTCATGCAATAGTTATAACATAGGGTGACAGAGAACTAGCTCCAGTTCATCAATGTAACGTAGGCATGTATTTCGAATATAGTCATACGTGCTTATGGAAAAGAACTTGCATGACATCTTTTGTCCTACCCTCCCGTGGCAGCGGGGTCCTATTGGAAACTAAGGAATATTAAGGCCTCCTTTTAATAGAGTACCGGACCAAAGCATTAACACTTAGTGAATACATGAACTCCTCAAACTATGGTCATCACCGTAAGTATCTCGATTATTGTCACTTCAAGTTAACGAATCATAACACATAATAGGTGACTATAGACTTGCAAGATAGGATCAAGAACTCACATATATTCATGAAAACATAATAGGTTCAGATCTGAAATCATGGCACTCGGGCCCTAGTGACAAGCATTAAGCAAAGCAAAGTCATAGCAACATCAATCTCATAACATAGTGGATAATAGGGATCAAACCCTAACAAAACTAACTCGATTACATGGTAAATCTCATCCAACCCATCACCGGCCCAAAGAAGCCTACGATGGAATTACTCATGCACGGCGGTGAGCATCATGAAATTGGTGATGGAGGAAGGTTGATGATGACGACGGCGACGGATTCCCCTCTCCGGAGCTCCGAACGGACTCTAGATCAGCCCTCTCAAGAGAGTTTAGGGCTTGGCGACGGCTCCGTATCGTAAAAAGCGATGAATCCTTCTCTCTAATTTTTTTCTCCCCGAACGTGAATATATAGAGTTGGAGTTGAGGTCAGTGGAGCACCAGGAGGCCCATGAGGCAGGGGGGCGCGCCCAGGGGGGTAGGCGCGCCCCCACCCTCGTGGATAGGGTGTGGGCCCACTGGCCTTGATTCTTTCGCCAATATTCTTTATATATTCCAAAAATATTCTCCGTGAAGTTTCAAGTCATTCCGAGAACTTTTTTTTCTGCACAAAAATAACACGATGGCAATTCTGCTGAAAACAGCGTCAGTCCGGGCTAGTTTCATTCAAATAATGCAACTTAGAGGCCAAAACAAGGGCAAAAGTATTTGGAAAAGTAGATACGATGGAGATGTATCAGGGTCCCAGCTACCAGGGGAGGAAACAGCTTAATAAGGAGGATCTTTCCTTGCGTGCGATCATGGACCTCTTGGGTCCTAGCCGCCAGGCTCCCCACTACACTCCTCTTCCAATGACTCTCGTTTGTTGACCACGCCGCGCCGAGCGCAGCGAGGTGGTGGATGACAGCGAGGCCCCAGACTGGAACGACCCGGAGATGGGGAAGACGCGGCAGTGGAGTCGCAGACGAAGAGGAGTGGGAAACTTCACTGGTTCGGGTGCGGGGTGGGCCTACACTCGGCAGAGAACAACTGGAGGTGCTTAGTGGAGGGATGGCCTGGCCATCGGCACGGTAGCGTTTCACTGCGAGGCGCGCAAAACAATGCCGCTGGACGCTGGAGGCTGGAGTAGGCGGTCCCGGCAGCGCTGGGGGGAAGAAGACGAGAGATTGAAGAAGAATGCCGACCGTTGGATGTAAATCGAACGCCTTGCTTAGGCTTCGACCTACTGGCCCACATGTCAGCCAGTCCATTTGTTTTTTTAGTCCATTTGGTGGGCTGGGTGAAACAATGATGTAGCATCTATGCAGCCCGTTTATATATATGGTACTCCCTCCGTCCCATAATGTAAGACGTTTTTTGACACTACACTAGTTTCTAAAAACGTCCTACATTATGGGACGGAGGGAGTAGAATTTAAAGCCCATTTGCATTTTTCTCGAAATCCGCGGATTTGCTGGGCTGGGTGAAAATATCATGTTGGGCTAGATGGAGAAATGTTATAAAAACATAAACACATTATTGCACGTCTATTACTGCATCGGTCAGTAAAATCTTCGCAAGCTTATGTACACAATCACTAGGAGTTAACTTGCCAAGTTATATATAAACAATCATTATTATTATTTTGTAAGAAATTTCAATTTACAAAATAAAATATCATTTTAATTTGATGAGTTAATAGGACGTGGGGTATTACTATTTTTAGGCTAGACGTGGGACAGTTGAGTTGGTTCTAGGGAAAAGTACTGGGAGAAAACTCAGTTTACATCGAAAAAGAAAGTGGGAGAAAATTCAGATATAGGATTAATGAAAATGAAAAATAGAGGAAGTGGGAAGGTCTATAAAATGGTTGGACGAACGACAGGTTTAACGGAACCTTATGTTGTTTCTATTATATATATATGTAATAAAATAAGATATAAATATAGGTTCAGTTTTCCATTCTTATAGAAAACATAGGTTCGGTTTTGCATTCTTATAGAAAAATAGGACTGAGTTGTGCGTCGTCTTGAAAAAATAAACATAACTTGGGCTGCTAATGTTATAGACAAGCTAGGTTGGGAGGCCCAGAGGCCGCTTGATACCTGTTGGATCCAAAAAAATGTTGAAACATGTCGTGGGCTACCCATGTTAAACAACAAAACCTAGGCCATGGACCTGGTGGGCCCGGGACTGTCAGCTCTCGATGAACAGTTGTCTCCCAATTCCTCTTGTTTTGCTGACCATGTTGGGGACGACAGACGGTGGCGCCGCGTCGAGATCACCAAGGCGGAGGACAACGTCGAGACCTTGGACCAAACGAACCGGAGCGGGGGAAGACGCAGTGAGGGGAGTACGAGGTTGACTTGTTCAGTGCAGGTGGTGGGCCGTGGAGCTGCCGCCAGACAATGTGTGGGAGTAGAGGGATGGCCTGGCCAACGCCATAGGCTATGATGGCCAACCGCTGTATAGGAAGAGGACGAAAGATTGAACAAAATAAAGAAATACAAATGGATAGGTGGTTGGTCCCATATGTTTGTGTACTAGACCTACTGGGTCCACCTGAGAAGGGGAATATGTTGGGAGGAAGGATATTCAAAGCACGGCAGCCGAGTGAACTAGTTTTTTTTAAATGGATGAGTGAACTAGTTACATACATAAGCAAATAGCCACTAAAAAAGCAAATAGGTTAATGGGTTCTTAAAAGAAATATTTCGGACAAAACAGATAATTGTAACACATAGGCTAATGCATGAAAAACTCAGATGATAAAGGTGCTTAAACAGATAAACTACAACACCTAACCTTCCTGGCACGCTTGATCATGACGCTGTGGATGTCCGTGTATCCGTCGGTTACGGGAAGCAGACACGCCCTCATGTCCAAGATCCGCCTGTACATGTCGTAGCATGTGTATGCGTCCTTGGCCGCGTAGGTTATGTAGGCTAGATTCAGAGGTACCTCCCACATGTTCAGGTCCTTGGTATCGTTGTCTTCTTTCATGTTGGCGTATCGTGGGTCGATGATTGTCTCGGCGAGGTCAACCACGGAGTCCTTCTCCGCCTGCTGTCGATGATCTTGTATTGCTTCCGGATGTCGACAAGCTTGTTGCACCAGATGGCCGAATCGTCGCGTTCTTCCTTCTCTCCGCCGTAGCGAAGGTGCAGTCGGCGCTGCCGATGAAACGGGCGAATGCTCCAGAAACTCTGATGGCCCTACAACAGTGGTAGACGAGATCCTCATCCTGCACACATACCTGGGTGACGGTGATCCGCTGGTCCATGTCAGAAGACGAATGGATGGGCACAAGGTCTAGTCCTGCGACCTTGTGCTTTCTCGCCCTGTAGGTACTGCTTGAACTCGGCGAGGCAGAGCTTCACCGAGTCCGGATCGTTGGTGTACATCACATTCAACTTGGTGCAGCCATGGGACTGAACGGCGAACTCAAAGGTGAAATCCTTGCTGAAGTCCATATCCAGCAGGCTCACCCCTCGGATCGCCATTGGAGTCTCTTCAAGTGAACGAGCGGGTAGGCGGCGGCAGCAGTTTGTTTTTCAGCTCTTGGGGAACTGGATCCAACAGTAAACTGAGTGTGTAGAGGCGACAACAGTTACTACCCCTCCCTCACCCGCTGCACGCCTGGCAGAAGAAGCACCCTCGGCGCATTCAAACGACTCCATTAAGAAACCTACTCCGGCCACACATCGGTTCACGAAAGGTGTCTCAGATTGGTAATCATAATAACAAGTGTTAGTGGTCACTTTACTTAAATTTAATTAGCTTTAATAGAAATTTATTATTAAAACAAGCAATGCATTGGCTCATTCTATCAATGCCACAGGATCAACATGCACAACAATTAGAATTATTATTCTCGGGACGCACACGATCAACACATTTGTCGCACTTTCACATAGATAATACTAGCAAGTTTGAACTGTTTGTTATGGTTGTTGCCCTCTGCATCATCATGCCATGTTTCCTAGCTTGCAAGATTCAGAACCAACAAATAAGATCCAAATAATAAGTACAACAAAGATGCCTACACATCTCACTGATTCCCAGCTTGCAAGATTCAGAACCAACAAATACGATTCAAATAATAAGTACAACAAAGATGCCTACACATCTCATTGATTCCCAGCTTGCAAGATTCAGAACCAACCCATTAGAGCCTTTTGATAAAGTGAATATCGGATTAAATCCACCTTGGCTAGCCGTGTCATACAACCCAAGAACTTGGCGAATGCTCTTAACCGTAACAACATCTGTAGTCGAGTATTCCTGTTTGCACATCACAAATAAGAAGAGCATGATTACTATAATAATGGCACTCCTTGAACTCAACCTGCAGCTCCACTCAGATGAGGCCAACCTAGAGTTCCATGATTCAATTCATGCACCTTTTTCTGCAGTTCACCTGAAATGAAGCAAAGATTGCATCATTCAGCTAGCAAGAAGTACTTGCTCTCGTGAGTCAAGGTGTTCTTCTTTAGTAGTTGCACTAAAATTGAGGAACCTTAAGGTTGGCTTTTCGGCTCATGTAAGGTGCAACTATAATTTGTTTATCCTTTTGTGTAGTTCCACTAAAATAAAGTTCCATTGTGGTGACAGTGACAACTCATCTTGCAAAGGCTAATAAAATGTTGCACGAGATTACCAGCAGAATTTGACGGAGATTTTGGAAACTCCAATCACCATTTTGTGCAGTTCCACCAAAATTGAGAGATGTTGCCCATGTGACATTTTAGTTGAACTGCACAAGACACGCATTCCAAAAAAAGTGTTTTGTGCAGTTCACCAAAATGTCACAATAGCAACAAGGTGAAATGGATATCCCTATCTGCACAAAAAAGATAAAAAGTAATCAGTTGCTGGTCAATAAGAATATACGAAACATACACGAAATGAAAAGAAGCATCTTAATTATGTTCATGGCAAACACGCAAGGATAGTAGAAATTTTGAAACATTAGCAATGCTTCATGTTACCGGAAGCATTACGATCAACAATGACATTCGTCATATATGGGATTACTTTAATGGTGGCATTGCTTGTTTACCAGATACAGTAAATCAACAGCAGCTAAAGAGTTGGTTTAAGGGCATGGGACCGTGGGGACACCAGGACACTCAACAACGTAAAGGAGCAACTTACTTACCGTACTGGGGAAAACAGCAGGAGTACCATTTGTAACACAGTTTAACTGCATCATATCACCGGAGGCATTAGATTAACAATAACACTGGTTAGACATGTCCTTAAGGTAACAGTGTGATCACTTCATTTTACATGTGCCCTTACATTAACAACAGTAAAAGGTTGGCATAAGGACACGCGACAGTGGACGCATCAGCACAATGTACCTACAAGGAGGTACAAAGTGGTGATGCCGAGTTTGTTCAAGCTCTGTGAGGGCAGCAAATCTAATCCTGGAGACCTTTTACTATGTGAGGGTAGCAAATCTAATCCTGGGGACCTTTTACTATGTGAGGGCAGCAAATCTAATCCTGGAGACCTTTTACTATGTGACGGGAACAAATCTAATCCTGGAGACCTTTTACTATGTGAGGGCAACAAATCTAATCCTGGAGACCTTTTACTATGTGAGGGCAGCAAATCTAATCCTGGACATACTCTGTTGACTTTTTGTAAGTGCATCTAGTGCCCCTTGGTGATTTTGGTGTATTGAAGACTTATAGGTTAAGGGACTAATGTGTTTATGAGTGTACACAGGTCTATAAGTCTATGAGGAGTTTGATATTTACAGAAAAAGTCAGCCCCTAAAAATGAATATCTTTGACTGAAGATTTTGGATTCCTGAAGACTTTCTGAAGACTTAGAAAGTGAAGAAATTGGTGTGACCTTCAAGACTTGGTAATCATTTGAGGAACATGAAGCGTAAAGACTTCTGTTTTCGTAGTTTCATTTTCTCTTTCTTGAGTCATTGGAAACACCGTACTGTTAAAGGGGGTCGAGGAAATACTAAGGAAATTTTTCCATGTGATGCTCAACTCAAATCCTACACCTACGAATCCCTTCGAGTGAAGCCATTGGAAATCTCATACAATTCAGTCAATTTCTTTAGTGACAGAGATGAAGTTCTTCTAGTCGCTGAGGAATTTGTTCTGACTGAGGAGTTAGGAATTCACCTGTGCGGATTGCCTACACAGTGAGGAACATGATAGCACTGAGGAAATTGAGCCTCAAATATCCGACCGTTGCTGCCGTACACGCCACCTGTCCCAAAATATCTACCCACCTAACGGTCATATCATTGAAGGGCATTTATGTCTTATCATGTCGGGCTTCTCCCTTGGCTATAAATAGCCGCCCTACAACCATTAGCTGGTTGGTCGCTCCGAGAGAAACCGACACTTGTCATTTGAGAGCATCCCATCCTCCGAGGACTTTGAGCGAAAATCATCAAGTGAGGAAACCCAAACCCAAACACCTACAAACCCAAAGTGATTGAGCATCATCAAGAGATTGATCTCAAGGTGGATCTCGACGCTTGTTACCTTTGAAGACTGTGCTTCTTCGAGACGGTTAGGCGTCATGGTCTAGAGCATCCAAGAGGAAATTGTGGATCGCCGAGTGACCAAGTTTGTGAAGGTTTGGAAGTCACCTGAAGACTTACCACGAGTGATTGGGCGAGGTCTGTGTGACCTTAGCTCAAGCAGAATACGGTGAGGACTGTGTGTCCTCAGGTTTAAATACCTACCCGCTCCAACCAGACGTACAACTGAGACAACAGTTGGAACTGGTCTACCAAATCATTGTCTTCACCAAGCTTACTGGTTCTACTTCCTCAACTCTTTCATTTCCTCGTAACTGTGTTGTGTACTTGTTCATATCTATTTGAAGACTTTGATTGAAGACTTTCTCAATTTCCTCAATTCAATTTCTTCAGTCTGTTTGTCTTCATCCTATGTTATCCTGTGTTTACGCTTTCTGTACTCCGTGCTTGTCTTTATTTCTTCATGATGACCATGCTTGTGTTCTGTTATGTTTACATCTGAGTACTTATTCCGCTGCAAGTAGTTCTTCACTTAGGAATTTCCTCACCCGCAAATTCCTCAGTGAAGAATTCATAAAAATTTCCTATTCACCCCCTCTAGTCGATATAACGCACTTTCAATTGGTATCAGAGCAAGGTACTCCCTTGTTCTGTGTGATTTTTGTTTAACCACTTGGAGTTTTAGTTATGTTGACCACAGGAATGAAGACTGTGTCATGCCCCATCTTTGATGGCTACGAGTATCCCAAGTGGAAGGCCATGATGAAGAAGCTTCTCATGGCGATGAACAGCGAGCTGTGGACCGTCACTGAGATTGGTCTTACCGATCTATGCAAGATGGCGGAAGCTGATGACATTCGCAAGTTCACCCTTCTCAACCTCACGGCGAAGGACGTCATTTGCTCCTATCTGTCTCAGAATCAGTTCAGGAATATCATGCATCTCGATCATGCGAAGCTTATCTGGGACCGTCTCTCTAAGGTCTGTGAAGGTCATCGAAGTCGTCATGATCCTTGGTTTGAGGATTTCAAGGAATCTCTCAAAGCAATGACATTCGAACCAGAATCATCATCTTCTGCTCCATGCCTGATGGCAAGAGATGCTAAGGTAACTGAATGCTACCTATCCGAGTCCAGTGATGATGAATTTGGTGATGAATTTGGACCCAGTTATGTCAAACTTGCTTCCCTTGCCACTAAACAACAAAGAGCTCTAGAAAAAGTTCAATACATGCTAAATAAGTGCGATGATATGTTGGGTGAAGAAATGGATCAGTCGAAAGCTTTGGCTGAAAGTCTTTAGAGACTTCAGTCTAGGTTTGGCAACCTTCAAGGTCATCATAACACTCTCTTATCTGATCATGAGAAGCTTTCTTATGAATTTCTTCAAAGAAAGCAAGATCTTGAAAAGCTAAGGGTGAGTTATGAAGATCTTCGTATGAGCGCGATTCATTACTTGCTCAACAAATTAGCGCCACTCGTGAAGAATTTGTTCCTCCATGTTTCAAGTGTATTGAACGTGAATCGCTAATTCTTCACCAATGTTCAAATGCTTCTAATGCTACAAATTCTTCAATTGTCTCGCTATCACTAATTCCTCATCTAAGGACATTGCTAGTATCACCGATGATGCAGGCTGAAGGAATTGTATATGACAGCATGCACAAAAGCCTCAAAGGGCATCGACTCTTTGTGATGTGCTTAAAAAGCAGATCCTCAACAAGAACCCTAGGAAAGAGGGTATTGCCTTTGAGAGGAAAATTAATGCCGATGGAACATATTGGAAGCCCGAAAGCGGTACCCCAAACCCTCATGGGTTGCTGCAAAGGGACCTCCAGTACATCCATCTAATCTATCTGGCTTTACATGTGAATCTCCTCATTCTTCTGATGAGTCATTTGACTCCAACTATAAACTGTTCAAAAATCAGAATGGTGAAGTATTTGCTAGATATGTTGGCACTAACTGCAGGAATGGTTCCCTATGAAGAAAATCTGGGTTCCCAAAAGGTTCCTTGAAAATCTTCAGGTGAATGTCATCATGACACCACCTATGAGAAAAGGAACCCCATATCAAATTCTTCACATGGACCAAATTCTTCATATGGATCCATGTCCTCATATCGACCAAATTCCTCACATGGATCAAATTCTTCATATCGTGCTAACACCTCTGTTTCGCGGGGAAGAGCTAAGGGCTATGAATATGAGCATCATTTTTCTAATCATTATGTACATAAGTCCTCGAAGAATTCCTCTGCTTATTCATATGCTTATCCTAACTCCTCTTATGTGAAACGAAATGGACTGGCTTCTATGCCACCTTTCTCGTATGGAGCTCGTAGAGTGATGAACTCTTTGCCACCCCTTCAGATGTGGGTGGTGAAGAAAAAGAACTAATTTCTTCTCTAGGGTCAGGTCTCCAGACGTGCTTAAACGTCTGAAGAATTTGCTGGAGACCTGAAAATGCCTGATAGGACGCAGGCTAATCATGAAGAAATGAATCTTCATTTCTCACGTCATCTACTGTTTTATCTGTTCTATTGGTTGATGAAATTGATCTGATGAATTGATGTCATATTCTTCACTGATGAAGTATATGAGTTTGTAAGATGCACTAATTCATCTCCAGGATGATCTACCCAAAGCCAATGAGTGGGTCCTCGATAGTGGATGTACAAATGACATGACTGGTGACAAAAATCTATTGATGGATGTTCCCTTATCTCCATCGCATCTGAAGCATATCATCTTCGCTGACAAAGGCAAAAGTCAGGTATTGGGTCTAGGTAAGGTTGCGATCTCAAAGGATCGACACATGGACAAAGTCATGCTTGTCGAGTGTAAGTGCATCTAGTGCCCCTTAGTGATTTTGGTGTATTGAAGACTTATAGGTTAAGGGACTAATGTGTTTATGAGTGTACACAGGTCTATAAGTCTATGAGGAGTTTGATATTTACAAAGTGAAATTCGACCCTAAAATGAAGTTCTTCGATCAAGACTTTGATATTCTCAAGACTTTCTCAAGACTTTGAAAGTGAAGAAATTGGTGTGACCTTGAAGAGTTGGTATTCATTTGAGGAACATGAAGCGTGAAGACTTTTGTTTTCGTAGTTTCGCTTTTTCTCTTTCTTGAGTCATAGGAAACACCGCATCGTTAAAGGGGTCGAGGAAATACTAAGGAAAAATTTCCATGTGATGCTCAACTCAAAATCCTACACCTACCAATCCCTTCGAGTGAAGCCTTTGAAATCTCATATAGTTCACCAATTTCTTCAAAGGATCGAGACGAAGTTCTTCCTGCTCACGAGGACTTTGTTCGACCGAGGAGTTAGGAATTCGCCAAAGGTCGGATTGCCTACACAAAGGAGGAACATGATAGCCCCGAGGAATTTGAGAGTCAAATTTCGACCGTTCTTTGTCTTCTTGGCCACTGTCCCAAAATATCTTATCCACCTAACGGTCATATCATTGAAGGGCATTTATGTCTTATCATGTCGGGCTGCTCCCTAGGCTATAAATAGCCGCCCCCTACAACCACTAGCTGGTTGGCTACTCCGAGAGAAACTTGACACTTGTCATTTGAGAGCAACCCATCCTCTAAGGACTTTGAGCGAAAATCATCGAGTGAGGAAATCCCAAAACCAAACCCCTACAAACCCAAAGTGATTGAGCATCATCAAGAGATTGATCCTGCGTGGATCCGACGCTTGTTACCTTTGAAGACTGTGCTTCTTCCAGATGGTTAGGCGTCATGGTCTAGAGCATCCAAGAGGAATTGTGGATCGCCGAGTGACCAAGTCTGTGAAGGTTTGGAAGTTGCCTGAAGACTTACCACGAGTGATTGGACGAGGTCTGTTTGACCTTAGTTCAAGGAGAATACGGTGAGGACTTGGTGTCCTGAGCTGCGTGCTCAGCCGATCGGGTGTCCGGACTGTGTCCTCGAGTTTAAATACTTAGCCGCCCAACCAGACGCATAACCGAGACAAAGAAGCTTGAACCGGGTCTACCAAATCATTGTGTCTTCACCAACCTAATCGGGTTCTATTTCCTCATCCCTTTCATTTCCTCATTACCGTGTTGAGTGTTCATTCATATCCGTGTTTGAAGACTTTGATCAAGACTTTCTCAATTTCCTCGCCTCAATTTCTTCACCGTTTGTCTTCATCTTGTGCTATCCTGTGTTTACGCTTTCACTCTTTGTTTGTCTTCATTTCATCATGATGACCATGCCCGCATTCTCTTATGCTTACTTCGAGTACTTATTCCAACAAGTAGTTCTTCGCTAAGGAATTTCCTCACCGGCAAATTCCTCAGTGAAGAATTCATAAAAATCGCCTATTCACCCCCCCTCTAGTCGATATAACGCACTTTCAATTGGTATCAGAGCAAGGTACTCCCTTGTTCTGTGTGAGTTTGGTTTAACCACCTGGAGTTTTAGTTATGTCGACCGCAGGGATGAAGAAAGTGACATGTCCTATCTTTGACGGTCTTGATTATCCCAAGTGGAAGGCCATGATGAGGAAGCGCCTCATGGCAATGGACAGCGAGCTGTGGAACGTCACTGAAATTGGTCTTACTGATCTATGCAAAACGGCGAACACAGATGATATTCGCAAGTACACTCGTCTTGATGTCATGGCGAAGGACATCATCTGTTCCTGCCTATCTAGAGATGAATTCAAGCGCATTATGCATCTTTGCAATGTGAAGCTTATCTGGGACCGAATCTCCGACGTCTATGAAGGTCATCGAACCCGTCATGATCCTTGGTTTGATGACTTCAAGGAATCTCTCAAAACGATGACTTTCGAACCAGATTCATCATCTTCTGCATCATGTCTAATGGCAAAGGGTGACGAGGTAACCGAATGTTCCTCATCTGAGTTTAGTGACTATGAATCTGATGATGATGGATCTGATGATGATATTGAACCTAGTTATGCCAAACTTGTTTGCATTGCCACTAAACAACAAACGGCCTTGGAAAAGGTTCAAAACATGCTAGATAAAAGTGATGATATGTTAGGTGAAGAAATGGATCGCACTAAAGCCCTGACTGAAAATCTTCAGAGACTTCAGTCTAGGTTTGACAACCTTCAAGGTCATCATAACACTCTCTTGTCTAATCATGAGAAACTTTCTTATGAATTTCTTCAAAGAAACAAGATCTTGAGAAGCTAAGAGTGAGTTATGAAGATCTTCAGAAGGAGCGCGATTCATTACTTGCTCGACAAATCAGCGCTTCTCAGGAAGAATTTGTTCCTCCATGCTTAAAGTGCATTGAACGTGAATCTGCTAATTCTTCACCTGAATATTCAAATGCTTCAACTGTTACAAATTCTTCACCTGCCTCTGCTATCACTAATTCCTCATATGAGGACATTGCTAGAAAATCCTCAAAGGGCATCAGACTCTTTCTGATGTGCTTAAAAAGCAGATCCTCAACGGGAACCCGAGGAAAGAGGGTATTGCCTTTGAGAGGAAACTCAATGCTGATGGAACATATTGGAAGCCCGAGCAAGACCCCAAAACCTCCTGGGTTGCTGCAAAGGGACCTCCAGTTGATCCATCTAACTTATCTGGCTTTACATGCGAATCTCCTCATTCTTCTGATGAGTCATTTGACTCCAACTATAAACTATTCAAAAATCAGAATGGAGAAGTATTTGCTAGATATGTTGGCACTAACTGCAGGAACGGTTCCCCTATGAAGAAAATCTGGGTTCCCAAGAAGTGCCTTGAAAGTCTTCAGGTAAATGTCCTCATGACACCACCTCGTGAAGAATAGGAACCCAGTTCAAACTCTTCATATGGACCAAATTCTTCATATGGATCCAAGTCCTCATACGCATCAATTCCTCACGTTGATCAAATTCCTCAAAAGGATCAAAGTCCTCATATGATTATCATCGTGCTAACAACTCTGTTTCGCAGGGTAGAGCTAAGGGCTATGAATATGTGCATTATTCTTCAAACCAATATGTTCATAAGTCCTCGAATAATTTATTTGCTTATTCATATGCTTACCCTAACCCCTCTTATGTGAAACGAAATGGATTGACCTCTATGCCACCATTCTCATATGGTGCTCGCAGAGTGATGAACTCTTTGCCACCCCTTCATATGTGGGTGTTGAAGAAAAAGAACTAACCTCTTCTGCAGGGTTAGGTCTCCAGACGTGCTTTAAACGTCTGAAGAATTTGCTGGGGGCCTGACAAAAATGCCTGAAAGGACGCAGGCTAATCATGAAGAAATGAACTTTCGTTTCACACGTCCTCATACCGCTTATCTGTTATACTGTCTGATGAAATTCATCTGATGAACTTGATATCATATTCTTCACTGATGAAGTATATGAGATCGTGAGTTGCACTAATTCATCTGCAGGATGATCAACCCAAAGCCAATGAGTGGGTCCTCGATAGTGGATGTACAAATCACATGACCGGTGACAAGAATCTATTGATGGATACTCCCTTATCACCGCTACATCTCAAGCATATCATCTTTACGACAAAGGCAAAAGTCGTATTGGGTGTTGGTAAGGTTGCGATCTCTAAGGACATACACATGGACAAAGTCATGCTTGTTGAGTCCTTAGGATACAACCTCATGTCGATCTCAATGCTTTGTGATCTTGATATGGTTGTTATCTTTGGCAAGTATCGTTGTGTTGTGATTATGGAAGTCGACAATTCCAAAGTCTTCAAGGCTTTAGGAGAGGAGACTTGTATATTGTTGATTTCTCTACAGACCACAACCAGCCGTGTGTCTACTTGCAAAAGCTTCGTATATCAAGGCTATGGCATCGGCGACTTGGTCACGCAGGCATGAGGAATTTGCACACGCTTGCAAAGAAGAAGCATGTCATTGGCATTGAGAATGTCAAATTCCTCAAGGATCACTTGTGTGGAGCCTGTGAAGCTGGAAAAATGACCAAGGCCAAGCATCCAGCGAAGACTATCATGACCACTACTCGTCCATTCGAATTGCTTCACATGGACCTCTTTGGAAGTCTTCAAACGATTTTCCTCGAGGGTTTCAACTAACTTTGGTGTGAAGATCAGACACATCAGGAGTGACAATGGAACTGAGTTCAAGAATTCCGGTCTTGATGCCTATCTTGATGAACTTGGTATTACTCATGAGTTATCCGCCCTATACTCCTCAAAGAAATGGCGCCATGGAGCGCAAGAATGTAACTCTTGTTGAGATGGCTTGCACTATGCTTGATGAATACAAAACGCCTAGTCGCTTTTTGGATTGATGCAATTGATACCGCGTGCCACATCATCAACAGAGTGTATCTTCACAAATTCTTCAAGAAGACTGCCTATGAACTCCTCACCGACAAGAAACCCAATGTGAGTTATATCGTAGTCTTCTTGCTAAATGCTGGATTAGAGATCCTCATCACAATTCTAAATTTGCACCGAAAGCACATGAAGGTTTTATGCTTGGTTACGGAAAGGACTCGCACACCTACAGTAGTCTTCAACATCGCTCTTCACAAGATTTTTGATAATCAGATGTGTCGCTTGATGAAAATAATGGCTCGCAAAGAGAGCACCTACCTTCGTGTTAGATGAACCAAGCACCGAGGAATCTATCAAGTTCAAGGCAACCGAGGATGTCATTCCCTCTTGAAGAATCTGCGAAGAATTCATTCCTCAGACGCTGAAGAACGCCGAAATGATGCACCAAGATAATGTCAAGACAATGGTGTGAGGAAAATGATCAAATTCTCGACGGCAACCAGCTCATCTTCGCGTTGCAAAAGAAGTGCAAGTTGACAAGATCATCGATGACATTGAAGCGCCAGGTCCTCTAACTTTTGTGGGCACTATGCTTTTGTCTCTATCAGAGAGCCCACTAAGGTAGATGAAGCATTTCTGGAGCCTGAGTGGATTCAGGCCATGCAAGAAGAATTACATCAGTTCGAGCTCAACAATGTCTGGGAACTGGTCAAATGTCCAGATCCTCGCAAGCATAATATCATTGGCACAAAGTGGATCTACCGCAACAAGCAAAATGAAAATGGCCTTGTGGTGACCAACGTTACTAAATCACCCGGTTCACTCGACCCTACTCTCTTTACTAAATCATATGATGGTGAACTGTTTGTGTGCCAAATATATGTTGATGATATTATCTTTGGCTGTACTGACCAACGTTATAGTGATGAATTTGCCTATATGATGAGTGAAGAATATCAAATGTCTATGATGGGAGAGTTGAAATTCTTCTTAGGTCTTCAAATTCACAACAACACAATGGCATATTCATATCTCAGAGAAATACCTCAAAGATGTCCTCAAGAAATTCGCATGCAAGATTGCAAAGGTGTCAAAATTCCTATGCCCACAAATGGCCATCTATGCACTGGTGAAAATGGTATTGACTTCGATCACAAGGTATACCGCTCCATGATTGGTTCTCTATTGTACTTATGTGCATATAGGCCAGATATAATGCTTAGTGTTTGCATGTGTGCCCGATTTCAAGCTACACCGAAGGAATCACACCATAAGGCTGTGAAGCATATTCTTCAATATCTAGCTCACACACCAACACTAGGATTATGGTACCCCAAGGGCTCTACTTTTGATCTCGTTGGATATTCTCGACTCGACTATGTCAGGTGATCGTGTGGACCGCAAGTCAACATCCGTACTTGTCATTTCCTTGGACGATCTTTAGTCCGTTGGTCCTCAAGAAACAGAATCGTATCACCGCTCATCGCGGAAGCTGAATACATTGTCAGCCGGGCTGTTGTTGTGCTCAATTGCCGTGGATGAAGCAAACTCTCAAGGACTACGGCATCAACGTGAAGAATGCGCCTCTCATCGTGACAATGAGAGTGCCATCAAGATTGCTCGTAACCCAGTTCAAAGACTCGAAGACAAAGCACATTCAAATTCGTCATCATTTTCTTCGTGATCATGTGTTGAAGGGCGACATCACCATCGAGCATGTGAAGACTGAAGAACAGCTAGCCGATATCTTCACAAAGCCCTTGGATGAGAAGAGATTTAGCAAGTTGCGGTGTGAGCTAAATATCTTAGAATCTTCGAATGTTCTTTGAAAAGGACACACATCCTGACACTTATGCAAAATTGATGACCTAGATGTGCAACACATGAAGAAACATTTTTCTTCAATCAATGAAGAATAACACTCTAAGTGTGAAGAAATTAATGAAGAATTTGATTCTCGTAACCCCACGACAATTGTACGCGGTGTCTGAAATCATCATTCTTATACGGTGGGTCACGCCACCACCAAAGTTGAAAATCTTCAATTTGAGTTTTTCCTCAGTTTTTGAAATTCTTCAGTTTTTCAAATTCTTCAACTTTTCAAAATCTTCACTGTTTCCGTCGTTTTTCTTCATTAGCTATGTATATATATGGATTTATGTCCTGTACAACATTCACTTATGGCTATTTATTCAAGTCGCTTTTTCTGCTAAGTGAATGTGATCGGACCCTTCCCCCTCTATGCTATACTCAACCCAATCTATTCACAAATTTGCCATGTGCGTTCTATTTGAAACTCGTTCAAAATCTTCACTGTGTCCTAGTCAGCTGAAGAAATTGCGAACGGAACTTTAAAACTGATCTTATCCAAAGTTTCGTTTTTGCCGCTCAAACCGTTCCGCATTCCACGATGGATTTATCTATTCACCCACGATCTAACACAATCTCCACTTCTCAGTACGTGGGTGACACATGTCAAGCGAATGAGAAGGGTCAGGGGCACGTTCGTCCCACATCTTCTGCGAACAGTTTTTCACCATGGCTATATATACCCCTCTCCCTTCCTCACTTCCTTTACTCCGCCGACCGCTCTCTCTCGCCGAGCTTCTCAAACCCTAGCGCCACCACTACTCCATCGTCACGGTGAGGAAAAGCTTCATCGCCTCGACCTCGTCAGCCGACGCATCGCTACCAACCGTTAATCTTCACTCCGCCGCCGTAGATGTCTTCCTCCGCCAAGTTAGGGCGTGGAAGATCTAACCTGACGAACTTCCCATCTGTTCTTCTCGATTCGTCATGTTCTTCTTCGCCGTAATTAAAAGTTACTTTTATTACTCGCTTTGATTCTCAAACCTTCTTGAAAATCTTCAAAGGTGTTTATTCTTCAAATCTTCACACAGATGAACACCTCAAACAAAATATGCTCTTGATTCGTTTCTCTAAGCAATGATTTTCTTCAAGATTCCTCAATTGTGTGGATCCTCGATCTATACAACTCTGGAACCTAAGACAAAGATCGCTTAGTGAAATTCTTCAAGGCTCATCCGTCAAATTCCTCAAACTAGTTCTTTTGAAAAACCTTCGAGAACGCATATGACCTCTCCAAATTCCTCGCAACTATACTCTGCTCACGTGTAGTCATGTCCGCTGAATCACTAGGTTCTCATCAACTTAACTCATTTGCAGCGTTTCTCAAGAAAAGTTGCAAACTTATTCAGAGAATTTGTTTGTTCAAATTCCTCACCAAGAATATGGCGTATGAAAGAAGCCACGTAAAGGAGGAAAGAGGCCTGAGGTCATGACTGCGTTTGAGATCCCCGAGGAAATATATGCTGATTATTGCACACTGATGAAGCCGAAGTTCGCAAAGAAAATAAAAAATCAGCGCAAGGTGCGCATTCAAAGGATTGAAAGGAGATGGGCAAGGGAATGGAGGAGTACAGATATGTAACTCCAAAGTACATGAAGAAATTCGCTCTCAATCCTCCATGCCCAAGAGCTCCATTGGCACCGGTCAAGAAGTCGACCCCACCAAAGATCAAGCGTGGTGAGGACTTTCCAAGAATGGGCCAAGCGCCAAGCCAAATTGGCAAGACAAGCCAATGAGGCTGTGAGGAAATTTAATGAGGACTCACATCGCTGCTGCCACTGAGGCCTCTGTCAAGCCAAGAAAATCTATGGCAAAGAAGCCTACACACAAGCCAAGTGCTTCACCAACAGTGCCCTCATGGCCAAGTTCCTCAGCTGTGCCCTCACGGCCAATTCCTCATGCTGCTCCTGCTCCTCCCAAGTCCTCAGCTGCTCCTACAAAGTCCTGAGCAGTTCTGACAAAGTCCTCAAGACTGTGCATCCGCCACGTACAAAGGACTGCAGGCATCTCCATTGCCTCTAGGGTTTCAGCAAGTTCCTCACCGCACCAAATTCTTCATCCGCCCGACTCACCAAGACTAAGGCCACACCGGACGAGGTCCTCGGCCAAGTCCCAAGAAGAAACAGGTCGCCTTCCAAGATCCACCGAAGATGATGAGGCTGATGATGATGAACTTGCGGAAATCATCGAGACCGCCAAGAAAGGGCCATAGAGCCAAAGGCACACCTGTACATCATTGCTGGATCCAAGAGCGATCCTAGACTACATTGATCTCCTCGCACAAGGACCCAAACACTCCTATGCTCGACTTCAAGTTGACACCGCCAAAGTCACATGTCGACTCATTTCATCCGAGAGGAGAAATGGAAATATGATACGCCAGAGAGATCAAGAAATCGCAGTGATGTAAAGGAGAAATCATTGAAGAAAAATGTTGTCAAGATGACAATCAAGAACTTGTCAAGATGCAAAGTGACATCAAAGCCCTCACCACAAATTTGACTCATATTATGCTGATTGGCAAGGAGCCAAAGTCGATTCGCCAACCCGACGAAGAAGTTCACCAATGTTGCTGCCCCAACGCAACATGAAATTCCTCATGCCGGAGCCTCACCAAAGAACCGAAGAACATGCCAAAGACCACCGATGAAGTTCAGGCTCAAGACAATGCTAGTTCCAGGGCTGATGATCCCATTCTAGCCAACAAGAAATTGCGTGGCATCCACTAGTGGTGCGCTCAAGAAATCGAACAAGTCAGTAATCAGACTGGGCCATACCGAGGAAAATCAACCAGATTCCTCGGCTCCTCCTGCGCCAACACCAACTCCAATTCTTCCATCCGCCTCTAATGTGAAGAAGACCAAGGCTGCGTAACGAGCTGCGGTGAAGAAACAGAAAGCATCACCAAGGCCAAATTCTTCTACCGCGAAGAAAATGAAGCCAATGACCAGCTCCTTTGAAAATCCTATTGATGTTGTTCCAATTTCCTCAATTCCATCAAAGGACCTTGTTCCTTTTGGTGAAGATTATGAGATCCCAAGGGGATCTGATGAAGAAGATCATTCTGCTGCTTCGTCAGAGCAGATTGATGAAGAAATTGAAGTGGAAGCAATCCCTTCAACCCCAATCATTTCCTCGCCTATGCCTTAGTTCACAGCTGAAGAGGCGGTGTTGAGGAAATTGAAGAAGATGTGGATATTGGAAGCACAACGCCAGTGATGAACGATGACTTTTGGGAAAGCATCCAAATTCTCCACTCTTCACCCCAATTCAACAGATTTCTCAGTCCCCTGCTCCAACAGTTCTAATGGGCTCTGAAGAAACTCATCCCACTTCGTCTATCCATGAAGAAATTCCAGCCACTAGCGCTGATGAACCTGCTGCTGCTGATCCTCGGACTGCACCTATAGAGGAACAAGAAATTCCTCAGCCTGAAGAACCTGAGAATGCGATTCCAGAGGTCGTGATGCAACTCATTGACACTCCACTGCCAAAGCCAAAGAATCCCTTCTCAACAAAGCAAAAGTTCAAGGCTGAAGATTTCTTCGGCGAGCACGTATTCTTCACCGACATAATCCATATGATTCTGCTCGCATAAGGAAGAGGGGTTTCTGGACTGCCAGTCAAGCCAATTTCTATTCCTCAGTGCTCTTCAACAAAGACAAAGTCTTAGATCATGGACATATTCCTCATGTGGACATGGAGTATCTACCAGGCTTTGAGCCAGTCCTCAGTGTTCTTCATGATGCAGGACTTCTGAAATTTTTGCACTGATATCTGTGATTGGAATGAAGAACTCATTCTTCAATTCTATGCAACGCTGCACATCACCAGAGACGCTGAAGACATGAACTCATGGGTGTTAGACTGGATGTCTGAAAACACTCACTACAAGGCACCAAAGAATCGAATTGCTTCGCGTGCCCTACCACTCGCCCTTCCTTGATGGTGCTCGTTGTATCTACAACGAACCTGAGCTTTCAAATCACTATATGCAAGTGCTGATGAAGCCTTTGAAGCCAGGGCAGGCCCTAAGAACCAAATTCCTCGTCAAGGAATTATTGTATGTGCCTCGGACTGTCTATCGGATTCTGACGAAGACAATGAGTCCTATCAAAGGCCACGACTCAAATGATGAAGAAGTCGTTGGCATCATGAAGAATATGCTTTTCAATATGATTCATGGCGTTCCCGTCAACTTCCATGATTTCTTCATGAGGACTCACGAATATTGCTATGTCACCTTTTGAGCTGAAGCCTTATGCACCATGGATTATGAGGTTCATCAGGACAAGGTCTTCACTCAATTACAAGGCTGATACTCTGAACCACTTCAGCTACTTGCCGCCGATTGAAGTTCTCAAACGGACATTTACCTCAGCTGATGACAAGGGCAAGGCAACTGCTGTGATCGATGAAGGCACTCGTCCACTGGATGGTCAATTTCGCAAAGCTGCATCCTACTCCACCAATGATGACTCTGCCACACATGACTCTGCCGCCAATACCTCAGCCAAGCAAAATCCTCAAGCCACAAAGCACCTGTGGTGATGACCGATCGTGAGTTACTCCTCGGTCTTCATCGGAAGGTTGATCGCAATCATAAATGGGTCAAGCGTCCGCTTGGTTCAATTGTTCACAACATGACCTCTACACACAATGCAAAGAAGAAAAACCACTACTACCTCCATGAAACCTTCAAACGCACTGGCTGTTCTTTCAAATGTCTACAACACGGAAGAACTGACGACAATGGGTCTCAAGGAAGAATTTGACTGGTCTGCACCTCCTCCGAAGAAATACAAGAAGGTCAAAGTTCCTTCCTTGGTGGCCAGCTCCTATTCTTCATCACGAGACACTGATGAAAATGAAGACTTGGACGACACTGCGGTAGGCCCCACTACAACGACCGACCCCAACAACGCTGGTGCTCCTTCATCAACTTGAAATTCTTCAGGGGCGTTAGTCCTCAGTTTCGATCCTTTTGGTCATTCGATGACAAAGGGGGAGAAATTTGAGTTAGTCTTCAAGCGGGTCTATTATATGGGCATTTTTTAAGTTACAACTCTCGCTCTTCCGAAACTTTTATTGGATCGAGTTGTAATCTTAAACCCGATGGTGCTCGATACTTTTGATGCAATCGTGCTCTGGCACTATGCTCTGATACTCTTGATGCGTTATTTTGCATGCTTGTTCCTCATTAATGTTATCACACACATGCTGAATTTCATCAAGCACCATATTTCATCATGCATTTCAAATTCTTCATATTATATGTCAAATGCGTGTATGAATTACAAGATATAGGGGGAGATCTCCATGATTCAACTCTTCAAATGTGCACGGCCTCAAAAGCAAATTCCTCACTATGCACATCTTCAGGGGGAGTTCTTCTATATCTTGCAATCAAATTCCTCAACATAAGTATTTACACTTCATATGTTTATCCCCGTTGAAAACTTAACCTATATTGTCATCAATCACCAAAAAGGGGGAGATTGTAAGTGCATCTAGTGCCCCTTAGTGATTTTGGTGTATTGAAGACTTATAGGTTAAGGGACTAATGTGTTTATGAGTGTAAACAGGTCTATAAGTCTATGAGGAGTTTGATATTTACTGTGAAAGCCGACCCTAAAAATGAAGTTCTTCGATCAAGACTTTGATATTCAAGACTTTCTCAAGACTTTGAAAGTGAAGAAATTGGTGTGACCTTGAAGACTTGGTATTCATCTCGAGGAACATGAAGCGTGAAGACTTTTGTTTTCGTAGTTTCGCTTTTTCTTTCTTGACTCATATTAAACACCGCATCAAGTTAAAGGGGTCGAGGAAATACTAAGGAAAAATTCCATGTGATGCTCAACTCAAAATCTTACACCTACCAATCCCTTCGAGTGAAGCCTTTGGAAATCTCATACAGCTTCAACAATTTCTTCAAAGGATGTAGACAAAGTTCTTCCGTTCACGAGGAATTTGTTCTGTAGCGACCCGACCGAATGGATCAAGTCTCGTGCTCGTGTGTCATCCCCGGATCAAGAATGCCGACACCACACAAGATTTCAAAGGATTTATAACAGAGTAGCAATCACACACTTATTACATCGTTGTCCAAAAGAGGACTTATTACAATAAATATGGCTTAAGGCCATCTAATAACGATAACAATGAAGACTTGGAAGATAAGTGAGTCCATCAACTCCATCGGCATCACCGAGTATAGAACCAATGCACTCTAAACACCTTACTGTCGTTCTAAAAGTCTGCGCAACATGAACGTTGCAGCCCGAAACGGGTCAGCACAGGGAATATGCTGGCAATGTAACACATAGAGAGTAATGAAGGATTAATCCTATACTACATGCATATATGGCTGGTGGAAAAGCTGTACGGTTACAGTTTTGCATAAAGCTGGTTTTTCCCTACTGCAAAGGAATAAATTTGTTTAACTATCATGGTGGTTGTTAAACATTGAGAATGGTTGACAGCATCCTCAATCCCAATTAAAAGTACTCATTAAAAACCCAATAACATTATTTAGAGTAACATGTTGAGATTCACATGATATTCAAGTACTAGATACTCAATATGTCCATAACCGGGGACACAGCTAAGCATGATTAGTTTATACACTGCAGAGGTTTATGCACTTTTCCCCACAAGACTCGATCGCCTCCGCTTGGTTCTCGCACCACATGGTGTTTGAGAGACGGATGACCGAGACACAGTCTTTCGTAAGCGCTTAGCACCTTACGATGGGTGGACCGTACACCTACATCCCCTACATCTGCTAGTCCACCACTATAAGAGTTCGCACGACTTACTCAACTATGCCAGAGCCCATAATGGCTTGTGGCTGCACACGGAAGTTTCTAGTTTGAATAATCTTATGATCCCTTTGAGCCTGGGTGGCGGTCCGAAGAAAAACAGGCAAGTCCTGATAGAAACCAGTGCCTCAATCCACCCAGATGTGTGTTTAAGTTGCCACCTTAGATAAACCATTAAATTAACAATCTCACATCCGTCATGGATATCACTCACCCAATCCACGCTCACGAGCATAGCATGGCATAATAAGCAAACGTAGAAGTAACTCCCAAGGTCTCATAAGTAAAACAAGTAATAGGTACTACCTCAATCTACTTCCCATCCCACAATTTAATTAGATCCTAATCATGCAAGTGTTTGAGGATTGATCTAATGCATAAACTGGGTAGTAGAAAAGGTATGATCAAGTGTTACTTGCCTTGCCGACGATCCGCGAAACCTAGAGACTCAAGTAACAAGCGGCGCACCGGTGATCTATCGCAGACAAACAACAAGCATACAATATGTACTCATCTAATGCACAGTTAAAACTCTAATAAAACATCTGACCATAAAGTTCAACTTAAGAACCCTGGTTGCAAAAAGAATCGAATCAAATAAAGCAACGAAAGTCAAATGTCGAAAGAAAACGACTCGGTTCTAGCAATTTGAAACTAGGTCAAATTTTACAGTAGCAAAACTTTGTTTAAGTTGATTAGTCGGAGCGGCGGTTTCGAAACGAAACCCCAGGCGCTTGAATCACCTGATTCTGATAAACGAGCGAGAAATTAAACTAGATTGAAGATTGGATCTGAAATCGAGATCGGAAAATAACGGATTAAATCCGGTTAAAAAGAAAAACAATGAACGGTTAAACGAACGGGCGTTCATAATGTAAACTAACCGGTGAACACGTTCGTTAAAACGACGGATCGGTGAACGTTCACTAAATAACTAAACCGAAAGAAAAAAATAAACCGATCTAGGGTTTTAAAAAAAACCGAACAACAAAAAGAAAAAGAAATCCGGAACGGTTTTTTTTAAAACAAAACCAGACCGGGGGAGGCGCGGCTACCTCCCCGGTCGCCACTGGGCACCGGGCTCCCGGTCGGGTGGGCTCGGCGGGCGGCGGCGGGTCGGCGAGGGGTGGTGGCGGCGGCGCACGGCGCCGGGCGACGGCGGGCGGCTGGGCGGGCGTAAGGGCGGCGGGCGACGCCGGCGGCGCGGGCCTCGGGTGGCGGCAAGGCGGCGCGGGTGGGTCGAGGGGGGGGCCGGCTTTTAAGGAGGAGGTGCCTTGGGGAGGGGCGGCGGCGGGCGTGGCCGAGCCGGACTCGGCGGCGGCGGGACTCCCAAGGGGAGGCGGCGGCGGGTCATGGCCTTGGCCTCAAGGCCAAGGGGTTTTTTCTTTATAAACAGAAAAACGAATTAAAAAAATCTAAACGAACCCCAAATTTAATAAAATAAATTTTCCCCGACTCCTAAAAATGAGTCGAACAAAATGAACTTTAATGCGGGTAAAATGCAAATTTTAAAATACGCATTTTTTCCTAAAGCAAATAAACTCCGAAAAATTCAAAAATTGATTTATTATTAAATCTTCATTTTTCCTAAATTTTGGGAAAGTCATATTATTCCCTCTCTTAATTTTTTTATTGGAAAAATATTTGAAGATAAAATATATATAAATCCAATGATCCTCTTTTCATAGTTTTGAGAGAAATCAAATATGAAAATTTCGAAACCTCCAACTCTCTCCGAGGGTCCTTGAGTTGCGTGAAATTTCTAGGATCGGCAAAATGCAAGAAAATATGATATGCATGATGACTTAATATATAACATTCCAAATTGAAAATTTGGGATGTTACAAACCTACCCCCTTAAGATGAATCTCACCTCGAGATTCGGTTATTAGAAAATAGGTGAGGGTGATCCTTGAGCAAGTCTTCTTCTCTTCCTGTGTGGCTTCATCCTCGGTGTGGTGGCTCCACCGAACCTTGCAAAACTTGATAACCTTGTCATGAAAGTAACTCTGCTGGCATAATCAAGAATCTCGACTGGTTTCTCCTCATATGTCAAATCCTCCTTCAACTGAATCGCTTCAAGTGGCAATCAGATCTCTTAACGGTACCTCCGCCATCTCGGCGTGACATTTCTTCACCGAGAAACATGGAATACATCATGAACTCCCGACAGTCCCTCCGCAATTCCAGCTTATAAGCAACTTCTCCCATGCGTTGCAAAACCTTATACGGTCCAACGAAACGTGGTGCTAATTTTCCTTTAACTCAAACGCTTAACTCCTCAAGCGGGATACTCTAAGATATACTGTCTCCAACTTCATATTCCATCGCCTTGCATTTTGAATCCGCATAGCTTTTCTCGTCTGGATCGGGCTACCTTGAGCCTATCACGAATCAACTTAACCTTCTGCTCGCACTCCTTAATCAAATCTGGTCCAAACAACTGACGGTCTCCAGCTTCGTCCCATGATAACGGTGTCCTGCACCTTCTTCCGTACAAAGCCTCGAAAGGTGCCATCTTCAAGCTGGTTTGGTAACTGTTGTTATAAGAAATATCTGCATACGACAGGTTATCATCCCAACTAGATCCATAATCTAGTGCACAAGCTCTCAAAGATATCCTCCAAAATCTGGTTGACTCTCTCGATGTCATCCATCGGTCTCGTGGGTGGAAAGTCTTTGAATTCCACTGGTTCCCAATGTTTCGTGTAAATCGATTCCAAAACTTTGAGGTAAATTGAGTTCCTCTATCTGACACGATACTCCTCGGAACTCCGTGTAAACACACAATTCTGGTCATGTATATCTTTGCCAACTTAGCACTTCTATAGGTAGTCTTGACTGGAATGAAATGAGCTACCTTTGTCAAGCGGTCGACTATAACCCAAATCGAGTCATAGCCCGAACGAGTCTTTGGCAAACCTGTGATGAAATCCATGCCTAGTTTATCCCACTTCCATTCGGGTGTTGGCAATGGCTGCAACAATCCTACTGGCTTTTGATGCTCTGTCTTCACTCTCTGACATACATCGCAAATTGCTACATACTCCGCGATATCCTTCTTCATTCCGGTCCACCAGAACGTTTCCTTCAAATCCAAATACATCTTGGTATTTCCAGGGTGAATCGAATATGGTGAATCATGTGCTTCTTGCAAAATCAACTTCCTGATCTCAGGTTCATTTGGCACATAAACACGGTCCTCAAACCATAGGGTATCGTGCTCATCCTCACGAAATCCCTTAGCTTTTCCTTCGCTCATTTTCTCCTTTATAGAGGCAACTTCCTTATCTTCCTTTTGAGCTTCTCTGATGTTGTCCATCAACGTAGACTGAATCTCCAATGCTGCTACATAGCCTCTCGGAACTATTTCTAAACATAGCTCTCGAAGATCCTCGGCTAACTCCTTGGGTATTCCTCCCATTATTAATGTATTGACGTGGCTCTTATGGCTCAACGCGTCTGCTACAACGTTAGCCTTTCCGGGGTGATAATGCAATCTCATATCATAATCCTTTATTAGCTCCATCCATCTCCTCTGTCTAAGGTTTAATTCCTTCTGCGTGAAGATGTACTTCAAACTCTTGTGATCCGTATACACCTCACAATGATTTCCAATGAGAAAATGTCTCCAGGTCTTCAATGCATGCACAACAGCTGCTAATTCCAAATCATGGGTGGCATAATTCAACTCATGAGGCTTAAGTTGTCGTGAAGCATACGAAACAACTCTTCCTTCTTGCATAAGCACTGCTCCAAGTCCTCGACGTGAAGCGTCGCAATACACCTCATAATCCTTGGTCTGATCCGCAAAATTAACACCGTGAGGTAACCAATCTTTTCTTCAACTCCGAAAACTTGCCTCACAATCCTCATTCCATATGAACTTGGTATCCTTTTTCAGCAATTCCGTCATAGGCTTTGCAATCCTTGAGAAATTCTCAATCAATCTTCGGTAGTATCCTGCTAGTCCAAGGAAACTCCGAATCTCTCCAATTGTCGTGGGTGCTTCCCATTTGGTTACGGTCTCAACCTTTGTGGGGTCAATCGCTATCCCTTCTCCGTATATAACATGTCCAAGAAATCCAACTTCCTTTAGCCAAAACTCACATTTGCTGAACTTGGCGTATAATCGATGTTCCCTTAGTTTCTCCAAAACCAATCGCAAATGTTCCTTATGTTCCTCTTCATTCTTCGAGAAAATCAAAATATCATCTATGAACACCACGACGAACTTATCCAAAAACTCCATAAACACTTTGTTCATCGTGTTCATGAAATAGGCAAAGCGTTAGTCACCCAAATGACATAACGGTGTACTCATATAGTCCATATTTCGTGGTAAATGTTGTCTTAGGTATGTCCTGTTCTCGAATCTTCAACTGATGGTACCCTGATCGCAAATCGATCTTGGAAAACACTTTAGCTCCTTGCAAACGATCAAACAGATCATTTATCACTTGTAGTGGGTACTTGTTTTTGATTGTTACTTCATTCAATCCACGATAATCAACAACCATCCTTAATGATCCATCCTTCTTCTCCACTAACAGCACGGGTGATCCCCAAGGCGAAGAACTTGGGCGTATAAAACCTTTATCCAATAGCTCCTTTATCTGCTTCTTGATTTCGGCCAAATCCTGTGCGGGCATCCTGTATGGTCGCTTTGATATTGGGCCTGTTCTCGCAAAAGTTCAATCAAAACTCAATGTCTCTATCCGCGGCATTCCCGCAATTCCTCGTGAAATACATCGAAATCCTTTACTATCGGCACCTCTTCCCCGCACCACTCACGATAGGCAATTTACATGAGCTCTCCTACCGATGTCGTGATACATACTTAATCCTTCTTCCTTCCGGTGTTGTGAGCAAAATCGTCTTACTTTATAATCGATGTTCCTCCGTACATCGACAGCCAATCCATACCGAGAATCACATCAAATCCTTGGGATTCCAAAATGGTCAAATCCGGGAACACATGCCTTCCTATACTTAATGGCACTTGAAAACATCCTTGTTCTGCCATATACTCCGCCTCTGGTGAGCTTACTAGCAAAGGGGTTTTAAGAATCCGAGTAGGTAGACTATACTTCTCTACAAATCCCCTTGATATGTATGAATGCGATGCACCGGTGTCGAAAAGAACTAGTGCAGTAAATGGCTTAACCAAAAACTTACCGGTTACTGCATCGGGCTGATCTTCAACCTCCTCCACATCAATGTGGTTCACTTGTCCCCTATTGAAAGGGTTTGGCTTCTTTCCAGAGCTTCCATTGCCACCTTGGCCTTCTGGACAGTCATTTGCATAATGCCCGGGCTTGGAACACTTGAAACAGTGACATGGCTTAGGTCTTTCTTGGTTGGGGTTGATGGTGTGGTGCGGTTCATCCATTGCTTCCTCCATTCCCGCTCCCATTCTTGGTACCATTATGGTTGTGTGAATTACTTCCTTCGTGGGTATGCTGAAACTGAATTCCTTGTTTAGGGTATAACGAGGCTTCACCGAGCTCCGTAGTTATACTTCCCCTGTCCATATTTCCTCTTGCGGTTCTCAATTTGCTGTTGCTTTCCTTCAATCATGAGGGCACAGTCTACCAACTCCTGGTAGTTATTGAAACTTGCTACCATCAACTGCATGCTTAACTCATCATTCAGTCCTTCCAGAAACTTCTCCTGCTTAGTCGCATCTCAGAAAGTAACGCTATCCGGGGCATAACGTGCTAACTTACTAAAATCATCCACATACCGCCAACAGTCCTTCCTCCTTGGCGTAAGTTGCGAAACTCACGCTTCTTCATGGCCATAGCTCCCGCTGAAACATGGGCAAGGCGGAAAGCTTGTCAAACTGATCCCATGTGACCGTGTCTCTGTGGTAAGTGGCTGTAAAATTCTCTCACCATGTCATTGTCGGTCCTTCAAGCTGGTGCGCAGCAAACTTCACCTTCTCTCCATCTGTACATCCTGCAGTGATCAACTCCCTTCCTACCTTACGGAGCCAATCATCTAGTACTATCGGCTCGGTGCTACTTGAAAATACTGGCGGATTCAGTCTTAAGAAACGTGTCAAGTGATCCGCAGGTGGTGGTGGTGGCGGTGGGTTGTTGTTGTTGTTGCCTTGATTCTGCGCCAATGTTTGGATCAAAGTGTTCTGCTGAATCAACTGGGTGATCTCTGGCGGGAAAACAAATCCGGGGTCGCGTCTCGGAGGCATCTGATGGGTTTCGAAAAGATGAGAGATTAAGAATAGAGTGGGGTCTAGGAAGAAACACTACCCAAATGTATATGAGCGAATGCACACAAAATCACTTCATTCAATTCAAACAAAAGGGCTTACAACGGTCTAACTATAGCAAAAGTGCGTGAAAAAGTTACATGGAGGAAATACTAATAATATGTTGGGTCATCTATTAATTTGAACCGGTGGAAGACTCCATGATGTCTGCTCCAGCTTCATCTTCAAAGTCGGGTTCACTTGGATCCGAATCGGTGTCGTCGATGTTGATGTAGTCGCTTGGACAACCGACGTACTGGTCTTCATTCTTGAGTGCCAATTTCTTCTTGAGTTCTTCAATCTCATACTTAAGATCGTTATTGTGTCTTGCTAGAGCTACGATCTTGTCCATGTAGTCCTTACGTGTAGACTTTAGTTCTTCTTCAAGTTCGATTATCCTTCCCTTCGCATCCTTCAATTCTATCATATCATTGCACATCTGGTTCTCCTGGCGTCGAATGTGCTGGTTTAACTCCTGGATAAAAGCTGCAATGGATCTATCCTTCTTGGTGCTGACTATCTCCCATTGTTCATCTCGGCGTCCACAAATCTGATAGATGGTGTCTTTGAGGTCTTCTTGGTAAACTTCTCCAATGCGTCCCATGGTGATATGAGCTGCCATGCTCTTTCCTGCACTCCGAGTTGGTGCACCGAAAACACTATCTATAGGCTTGGTGATTGGGGCGAACGTCCTTCCCGGTACATGAGCTTGAATCTTCCAAGCTCCTCTTCGTGCAGATTACGTTGAAAGTCCCTGAAACTTGGTAGTCCAATGTTCGGGTACTTAGTGACTTCCTTCAAGTGAAATCCAAAAGGTGTGCCTTCATCCGGTTGGGTGTACTTGATCTTCGCGTCCTTCATCCTAAAAGAGTGGAAAAGATGAGGAGTTAGAAATTGAGAAGAGAGTAGTGATCTATGGCTTTAACTTAGCGGTCGTGTCCTACAACAACAGGTGCTCGATACCATCTCTCAGAGCAACCCGAATTCGAATGGATCAAGTCTCGTGCTCGTGTGTCATCCCCGGATCAATAATGCCGACACCACACAAGATTTCAAGGATTTATAACAGAGTAGCAATCACACACTTATTACATCGTTGTCCAAAAGAGGACTTATTACAATAAATATGGCTTAAGGCCATCTAATAACGATAACAATGGAAGACTTGGAAGATAAGTGAGTCCATCAACTCCATCGGCATCACCGAGTATAGAACCACGACCTAAACACCTTACTGTCGTTCTAAAAGTCTCGCAACATGAACGTTGCAGCCGAAAACGGGTCAAAGACAGGAATATGCTGGCAATGTAACACATAGAGAGTAATGAAGGATTAAGCCTATACTACATGCATATATGGCTGGTGGAAAAGTCAGACGTTACGCTTTGCATAAAGCTGGTTTTTCCCTCATCGCAAAGGAATAAATTTGTTTAACTATCATGGTGGTTGTTAAACATTGAGAATGGTTGACATCCTCAATCCCAATTAAAAGTACTCATTAAAACCCAATAACATTATTTAGAGTAACATGTTGAGATTCACATGATATTCAAGTACTAGATACTCAATATGTTCATAACCGGGACACGGCTAAGCATGATTAGTTTATACACTCTGCAGAGGTTTATGCACTTTTCCCCACAAGACTCGATCGCCTCCGCTTGGTTCTCGCACCACATGGTGTTTGAGAGACGGATGACCGAGACACAGTCTTTCAAGCGCTTAGCACCTTACGATGGGTGGACCGGTACACCTACATCCCCTACATCTGCTAGTCCACCACTATAAGAGTTCGTGACGACTTACTCAACTATGCCAGAGCCCATAATGGCTTGTGGCTGCACACGGAAGTTTCTAGTTTGAATAATCTTATGATCCCTTTGAGCACAGGTGGCGGTCCAAGAAAAACAGTAAGTCCTGATAGAAACCAGTGCCTCAATCCACCCGGATGTGTGTTTAAGTTGCCACCTTAGATAAACCATTAAATTAACAATCTCACATCTGTCATGGATATCACTCACCCAATCCACGCTCTGAGCATGGCATGGCATAATAAGCAAACGTAGAAGTAACTCCCAAGGTCTCATAAGTAAAACAGTAATAGGTACTACCTCAATCTACTTCCCATCCCACAATTTAATTAGATCCTAATCATGCAAGTGTTTGAGGATTGATCTAATGCATAAAACTGGGTAGTAGAAAAGGTATGATCAAGTGTTACTTGCCTTGCTGACGATCCGCGAAACCTAGAGACTCAAAGTAACAAGCGGCGACTCCGGGTGATCTATCGCAGACAAACAACAAGCATACAATAAGTACTCATCTAATGCACAGGTAAAACTCGAATAAAAGATCTAACCAGAAAGTTCAACTTAAGAACCCTGGTTGCAAAAAGAATCGAATCAAATAAAGCAACGAAAGTCAAATGTCGAAAGAAAACGACTCGGTTCTAGCAATTTGAAACTAGGTTAAATTTTACAGTAGCAAAACTTTGTTTAAGTTGATTAGTCGGAACGGCGGTTTCGAAACGAAACTCCAGGCGCTTGAATCACCTGATTCCGATAAACGAGCGAGAAATTAAACTAGATTGAAGATTGGATCTGAAATCGAGATCGGAAAATAACGGATTAAATCCGGTTAAAAAGAAAAAATGACGAACGGTTAAACGAACGGGCGTTCGTTAACAGAAACTAACCGGTGAACACGTTCGTTAAAACGAACGGATCGGTGAACGTTCACTAAATAACTAAACCGAAAGAAAAAAAACCGATCTAGGGTTTTCAAAAAAAAAACGAACAACAAAAGAAAAGAAACCGGAACGGTTTTTGAAAACAAACCGGACCGGGAGGCGCGGTGGCTACCTCCGCGAGGTCGCCAAGGGCACCGGGCTGGCTGGGTCGGGTGGCTCGGCGGCGGCGTAGGTCGGCGAGGGGTGGCGGCAAGACGGCGTCGGGCGACGGCGGCTTGGGCAAGGCGTCATGGCGGCGGGCGACGCCGGGCAAGGCCAAGGTGGCTCGGGCAAGTGGCGGCGGGTGGGTCGAGGGGGGCGCCGGCTTTTAAGGAGGGAGGGTGCCTTGGGGAGGGGCGGCGGCGGGCGGGACTCCCAAGGGGAGGCGGCGGCGGGTGGCTGCCGGCTGGGCCTTGGCCCGGCCACACACAGCAGGTTTTTTTTTATAAACAGAAAAACGAATTTAAAAAAATCTAAACGAACCCCAAATTTAATAAAATAAATTTTCTCCGGCTCCTAAAAATGAGTCGAACAAAATGAACTTTAATACGGGGTAAAAATGCAAATTTTTAAAATACGCATTTTTTCCTAAAGCAAATAAACTCCGAAAAATTCAAAAATTGATTTATTATTAAATCTTCATTTTTCCTAAATTTTGGGAAAGTCATATTATTCCCTCTCTTAATTTTTTTATTGGAAAAATATTTGAAGATAAAATATATATAAATCCAATGATCCTCTTCTCATAGTTTTGAGAGAAATCAAATATGAAAATTTCGAAACCTCCAACTCTCTCCGAGGGTCCTTGAGTTGCGTGAAATTTCTAGGATCGGCAAAATGCAAGAAAATATGATATGCATGATGACTTAATATATAACATTCCAAATTGAAAATTTGGGATGTTACATTCTGACTGAGGAGTTAGGAATTCGCCAGTGCGGATTGCCTACACAGTGAGGAACATGATTCGCCAGTGCGTGCTCAGCGACTGGGTGTCCGGGACTCTGTGTCCTCGAGTTTAAATACTCAGCCGCTCCAACCAGACGTACAACTGAGACAGCAGTTGGAACTGGTCTACCAAATCATTGTCTTCACCAACCTAACTGGTTCTATTTCCTCATCCCTTTCATTTCCTCATTACTGTGTTGAGTGTTCATTCATATCTGTGTTTGAAGACTTTGATTGAAGACTTTCTCAATTTCGTCAGTTCAATTTCTTCAGTCTGTTTGTCTTCATCTTGTGCTATCCTGTGTTTACGCTTTCTGTACTCTTTGTTTGTCTTCATTTCATCATGATGACCATGCCCGCATTCTCTTATGCTTACTTCTGAGTACTTATTCCGCTGCAAGTAGTTCTTCGCTAAGGAATTTCCTCACTGGCAAATTCCTCAGTGAAGAATTCATAAAAATCGCCTATTCACCCCCCTCTAGTCGATATAACGCACATTCATCGAGTCCTTAGGATACAACCTCATGTCTGTCTCAATGCTATGTGACCTTGATATGGTTGTTGTATTTGGCAAGTATCGTTGTGTTGTGATCATGGAAGCTAAAAATTCCAAAGACTTGGAAGGCTTTAGGAGAGGAGATCTGTATATTGTTGATTTCTCTACTGGACCACAACCAGCCGTATGTCTACTTGCAAAAACTTTAGAAGGCTGGCTATGGCATCGACGACTTGGTCATGCTGGCATGATGAATCTGCACAAGCTCGCGAAGAAGAAGCATGTCATTGGCATTGAGAATGTCAAATTCCTCAAGGATCACTTATGTGGAGCCTGTGAAGCCGGAAAGGTGACCAAGGCCAAGCATCCAGCAAAGACTATCATGACTACTACTCGACCATTTGAATTGCTTCACATGGATCTCTTTGGTCTTAATCATTATTCTGCAGTTACAAATGATGCATCTCTATATGGCTTTGTTATTGTTGATGATTACTCTCGTTACACATGGGTGCACATTGTCACTTACAAACATGAGGTGCAGGAAGTCTTCAAACGATTTTCCTCGAGGGCTTCAACCAACTTTGGTGTGAAGATCAAGCACATCAGAAGTGACAATGGAACTGAGTTCAAGAATTCTGGTCTTGATGACTATCTTGATGAACTCAGTATTACTCATGAGTTATCTGCTCCTTATACTCCTCAGCAGAATGGCGCCGTGGAGCGCAAGAACAGGACTCTTTTTGAGATTGCTCGCACTATGCTTGATGAGTACAAGACGCCTCGTCGCTTCTGGATTGAGGCAATTGATACTGCATGCCACATCATCAACAGAGTATATCTTCACAAATTCTTCAACAAGACTGCATATGAACTCCTCACTGACAAGAAACCCAATGTGAGTTATTTCAAAGTCTTCGGTGCTAAATGTTGGATTAGAGATCCTCATCACAACTCTAAATTTGCACCGAAATCACATGAAGGTTTTATGCTTGGTTACGGAAAGGACTCGCACACCTACAGAGTCTTCAACAACGTTCTTCACAAAGTTGTTGAAACTGTAGATGTGCAATTACATGAAACTAATGGCTCACAAAGAGAGCACCTACCTTCTGTGTTAGATGATCAGTCACCTGAGGAATCTATCAAGTTCAAAGCTACTGAGGATGTCATTCCTACCAAAGAATTAGCTAAAGAAATCGTTCCAGAACATGAAGAACGTCATGCTGATGCACCTGAAGAAAATGGTGCTGAAGAAAATGCTGATCAAATTCCTCGACGACAAACCGCTCATCCTCGCGTTGCAAACGAAGTGCCAATTGAGAAAATCATCAGCGACATCAACATTCCAGGTCCTCTCACTCGCTCAAAAGCTTCACATTTGTCTAACTTTTGTGGGAACTTTGCTTTCGTCTCTATCATAGAGCCCACTAAGGTAGATGAAGCATTTCTGGAGCCTGAGTGGATTCAAGCTATGCAAGAAGAATTACATCAGTTCGAGCTCAACAACGTCTGGTAATTGGTTAATCGTCCAGATCCTCGCAAGCACAATATCATTGGCACAAAGTGGATATACCACAACAAGCAAGATGAAAATGGCCTTGTGGTGAGGAATAAGGCACGACTTGTATCGCAAGGCTACACATAGGTTGAAGGAATTGATTTCGATGAAACTTTTGCACCTGTGGCTAGACTTGAGGCTATTCGCATATTACTTGCTTATGCTAACCATCATGATATCACTTTATATCAAATGGATGTCAAAAGTGCATTCCTCAATGGTAAGCTTGAGGAAGAAGTATTTGTTGCTCAACCCCTAGGTTATGAAGATCCAAAGCATCCTGACAAAGTCTTCAGACTCAATAAGGCCCTCTATGGCCTCAAGCAAGCCCCTCGGGCATGGTATGATACTTTGAAGGAATTCCTCATGAAGAAAGGCTTCAAACCCGGTTCACTTGATCCTACACTTTTCACTAAATCTTATGATGGTGAACTATTTGTGTGCCAAATATATGTTGATGATATTATCTTTGGCTGTACTGAGCAACGTTACAGTGATGAATTTGCCTATATGATGAGTGAAGAATATCAAATGTCTATGATGGGAGAATTGAAATTCTTCTTAGGTCTTCAAATTCACAACAACAAGAATGGCATATTCATATCTCAGGAGAAATACCTCAAGGATGTACTGAGGAAATTCGTCATGCAAGATTGCAATGGGGTCAAAATTCCAATGCCCACAAATGTCCACCTATGCACAGATGAAAATGGTATTGACTTTGATCAAAAGGTATACCGCTCCATGATTGGTTCTTTATTGTATTTATGTGCATCTAGGCCAGATATTATGCTTAGTGTACGCATGTGTGCCCGATTTCAAGCTATACCGAAGGAATCACACCATAAGGCTGCGAAGCATATTCTTCGATATCTAGCTCACACACCAACACTTGGATTATGGTATCCCAAGGGCTCGGCTTTTGATCTCGTTGGATATTCAGACTCTGACTATGCCGGTGATCGTGTGGACCGCAAGTCAACATCTGGCACATGCCATTTCCTTGGAAGATCTTTGGTCTGTTGGTCCTTGAAGAAACAGAACTGTGTATCACTGTCTACTTCTGAAGCTGAGTACATTGCTGCTGGTTCTTGCTGTGCTCAATTACTGTGGATGAAGCAAACTCTCAAGGACTACAACGTCAACATGAAGAATGTGCCTCTCGACTCTGACAATGAGAATGCAATCAAGATTGCTCACAACCCAGTTCAACACTCCAAGACAAAGCACATTCAAATTCGTCATCATTTTCTTCGTGATCATGTGTGGAAGGGCGACATCTCTATTGAGCATGTACGGGTTGAAGAACAGCTAGCCGATATCTTCACAAAGCCCTTGGATGAGAAGAGATTTAGCAAGTTGAGGTGTGAGCTAAATATCCTAGAATCTTCAAATGTTCTTTGAAAAGGACATTCATCCTAACACTTATGCAAAATTGATGACTTAGATGTGCAACACATGAAGAAACATTTTTCTTCAATCAATGAAGACTAACACTCTAAGTGTGAAGAAATTAGCGAAGAATTTGATTCTCAGAGCCCTACGACAATTGTACGCGGTCTCTGAAATCATCATTCTTACACGGTGGCTTACGCCACCACCAAAAGTTGAAATGTTCAATTGAGTTTTTTTTTGTTTTGAAATTCCTCAGTTGTTCATTTTCTTCAACTTTGCATTGTCTTCACTGTTTCCGTTGTTTTTCTTCAATGTCTATATTTATATAGAGAGTTTATGTCCTCTACAGCATTCACCTATTGCTAATTCTTGAATTTGCTTTTTTCTGCTAAGTGAATGTGATCGGACCCTTCCCGGCCCCTCTATGATATACTCAACCCAATCTATTCACAAATTCTTCATCTGCGTTCTATTTGAAACTCGTTCAAAATCTTCACTGTTTCCTGTCAGCTGAAGAATTTGCGAACGGAACTTTAAAACTTATCTGAGTTTTCGGTGTTTGCCGCTCAAACCGTTCCACATTCCACGATAATACTTATCTATTCACCCACGATCTCACACGATCGCCACCTCTCAGTACGTGGGTGACACATGTCAAGCGAATGAGAAGGGTCAGGGGCACGTTCGTCCAATTTCTTCGGGCGAACAGTTTTCACTCCGACTATAAATACCCATCCCCTTCCTCACTTCATTTTTACTCCGCTCGACCTCTCTCCCGCTCGAGCTACCCAAAACCTAGCATCGCCGCTACTTCATCCTCGCCGGTGAGGAAGAGCTTCACTGCCTCGACCTCGTCGCTGTCGTACTCGCGCCGGCTGCAGATTTCTTTACTCCACCGCCGCTGTAGTTGTCTTCCTCTGCCGAGTTAGGGCGTGGAAGATCTGAACTGACGAACTTCACATCTACACTTACCAGTTCGTCGTGTTCTTCATCAAGGGTAATTAAAAGTTACTTTTACTGCCCTCTTTGATTCGAATGTTTTCTACAAAACCTTCAAAGGTGTTTATTCGTCAAATCTTCACACACCAAACACCTCACATGTTATCTGTTCTTGACCCGTTTCTCTAAGCAACATTTTTCTTCAAGATTCCTCAATTGTGTGGATTTTTTATCTATACAACTCTGGAACCTAAGACAAAGAACGCTTAGTGAAATTCTTCAAGACACATCTGGTCAAATTCCTCAAACTTGTTATTTTTGAAAAACCTTAAGAAAGCATATGACCTCTCCAAATTCCTCACGACTATACTTGTTCACAGGTACTCATGTCCGCTGCTGAATCACTAGGTTCTCATCAACTTAACTCATTTGCAATGTTCCTCGAAGAAAAGTTGCACACCTCTTCAGAAAATTCTGTTCTTCATATTCCTCAGCTGAAGAAAATGGCTGACGGTAAGAAGCCACGGAAGGGAGGAAAGAGGCCTGAGGTCAACAAAGTGTTTGAGATCCCTAATGATATCTATGCTGGGTACTGCACACCCCCTGAGGAGGATAAAAATCAGCGCAAGGTGCGCATTCAAAATATTGAGAGGAGATGGGCATGGGAATGGAGGGAGTACAGATATGTTACTCCCAAGTATGTGAAGAAATTCGCTCTAAATCCTCCATGCCCATGACCTCCATTGGCACCTGGCCAAGAAGCTGATCCCACCAGTCTCAAGCGTGGTGAGGACTATCCTGATGAATGGGCCAAGCGCCAGGCCAAGCTGGCCAAAATAGCTAAGGAAGCAGTGAGGAAATTTAATGAAGACTACATCACTTTGTTGCTACCGCTTCGAGGCCTCTGTTTGTCAAGCCAAAGAAGGCCATGGCAACGAAGCCTGCTCATAAGCCAAGTGCTTCACCCTCAATGCCCTCACGGCCAAGTTCCTCAGCAATGCCCTCACGGCCAGATTATTCAAAGCCCTCACGGCCAGATTCTTCAAAGCCCTCACGGCCAACTCCTCAAGCTGCACCAGCTCCTCCAAAGTCCTCAGCTCCTCCGACAAAATCATCAGCACCTGTGCATCTCGCCACGTGCCAAAGGACAACAGGCATCTCTATTGCTTCAGGAGCTTACGCTAGTTCTTCACTTCACCAAATTCATCAATCGCCCATCTCTGTGAAGGAAAAGGCCCTTTCTTTGGGCGAGGCTCTCGACCAAGTCCTCAAACAAGGTGGCGCCTTTCATGTGTCAGTCTGATGAAGACGAAGTCGATGATGATGAACTTGCCGAAATCATCAGAGACAGCAGCTCAAGGTCATAGAGCCAAAGGCACAAATGTGCCTCTACTTTTGGATCCAAGATTGATCCTTGATTACATTGATCTACGCACAAGGACCCCAACACTCCTATGCTCGATTTCAAGTCGACTCCTGGCCAGAGTCATATGCTGACTACCTTCATTCAAGAAGAAAAATGGAAATTTGAAAAGGCCAGGCAGTTGAAGAAAGCGCAATACAGGAAGGAGCACTTCCTGAAGAAAAACATTGTCTCCATGACAACTGAAGAACTTGTCACTATTCAATCTGAGATCAAGAAGCTCAGTGATGAATTTGACGTATACCGCACTGACTGCCTTGGAGTCAAATTCAGATTTATGAATTTAATTGAGAAGTTCACTTCCAATGTTGCAGCCCCAACGCAACAAGAAAATCCTCAGGCTGAGGCATCTGCTCAGCCGACTGAAGAAAATGCCAGCACCGCTGATGACAATCAGGCTGCTAAAGAAACTCAGAGTACCAGGGCTAACGATTGCATTCCAGCCGCTGAAGAAATTGCTAGGGCAACCACTAGTGTTGCGCCTGAAGAAATTGCCAGGCCAGCTGAAGCTTCTGCCACTGAGCCTGAAGTAAATGAACCCAATTCCTCTGCTCCTCCTGCACCTACCCCAACTTCAATTCTTCCTTCTGCATCAGATGTGAAGAAGACCAAGGTTGCAGAGCGTGCAGCTGTGAAGAAAAGCAAAGCATCAACTTCATCAGATTCTTATGCTCCAAAGAAGATGAAGCCATTGACCAGCTCTTTTGCAAATCCAATTGATGCTATTCCGGTCTCACCCATGCCATCAAAGGACCTTGTTCCTTTTGATGAAGAATATGTGATTCCAAGTGGATCAGATGAAGAGATTCCTTCTGCTGCTTCGTCAGAGCAGTTGGATGAAGAAATTGAAGCGGATGCAATCCCTTCAACCCCAATAGTCTCATCGCCCATGCCTCAGTTCACTGCTGAAGAGGTCGGCGTTGAGGAAAAGAGTGAAGAAGAAGATGTGGACATTGGGTGTACAACTCGTGTGCTGAATGATGATTTTTGGGAAAGTCAGCACCCCAACTCTCCTCTGTTCACACCTCTGCAACAAATTCCTCAGTCCCCTATCAATACTGAAGTACAAATGGGATCTGAAGAACCTCGTGCAACCCCATCTGTCAATGAAGAGATTCCAGCCACTAGTGCTGAAGAAAATGTTAATGAAGAACTAAAAACCAAGGCTGCCACTGAAGAAGAACCTGAAATTCCTCAGCCTGTGGAACCTGAGATTGCGATTCCTGAGGTGGTGATGCAATTGACTGATACTCCTCAGCCCAAGCCAAAGGATCCCTTCTCGAAGAAACAGAAATTCAAGGCTGATGAGTGCTACCTCTTGAGCACTGCATTGGATTTCCTTGAAGAGGAAGGGGTGATGCAGCAAAGTAGCGTAAGTATTTCCCTCAGTTTTTGAGAACCAAGGTATCAATCCAGTAGGAGGCTACGCGCGAGTCCCTCGTACCTACACAAAGCAAATAACTCCTCGCAACCAACGCGATAAGGGGTTGTCAATCCCTTCACGGTCACTTACGAGAGTGAGATCTGATAGAGATGATAAGATAATATTTTTGGTATTTTTGTGATAAAGATACAAAGTAAAATAAAAGCAAAGTAAAAAAGAAAAGGAAATAACTAAGTGTTGGAAGATTAATATGATGAAGATAGACCCGGGGGCCATAGATTTCACTAGTAGCTTCTCTCAAGAGCATAAGTATTTTACGGTGGGTGAACGAATTCTGTTGAGCAATTGATGTAATTGAGCATAGTTATGAGAGTATCTAGGTATGATCATGTATATAGGCATCACGTCCGAGACAAGTAGACCGACTCCCACTGCATCTACTACTATTACTCCACTCATCGATTGTTATCCAAAGATGCATCTAGAGTATTAAGTTCATGAAAACAGAGTAACGCCTTAAGCAAGATGACATGATGTAGAGGGATAAATTCATGCAATATGATAAAAAACCATCTTGTTATCCTCGATGGCAACAATACAATACGTGCCTTGCTGCCCCATCACATCGGGAAAGGACACCGCAAGATTGAACCCAAAGCTAAGCACTTCTCCCATTGCAAGAAAGATCAATCTAGTAGGCCAAACCAAACTGATAATTTGAAGAGACTTGCAAAGATAACCAATCATACATAAAAGAATTCGTAAAAGATTCAAATATTGTTCATAGATAATCTTGATCATAAAGCCACAATTCATCGGTCTCAACAAACACACCGCAAAAAGAAGATTACATCGAATAGATCTCCACGAGAGAGGGGAGAACATTGTATTGAGATCCAAAAGAGAGAAGAAGCCATCTAGCTACTAACTATGGACCCAAGGTCTGAAGTAAACTACTCACACTTCATCGGAGAGGCTATGGTGTTGATGTAGAAGCCCTCCATGATGGATGCCCCTCCCATGAGCTCCTAATAGGCCCCAAGATGGGATATCGTGGGTACAGAAGGTTGCGGCTGTGGAATTGGGTTTTTGGCTCCGTATCTGATCGTTTGGGGGTACGTAGGTATATATAGGAGGAAGGAGAACGTCGGTGGAGCAACAGGGGGCCCACGAGGGTGGAGGGCGTGCCCTGGGGGGTGGGCGCGCCCCCCTACCTCGTGTCTTCCTCTTTTGTTTCTTGACGTAGGGTCCAAGTCTCCCGGATCATAATCTTCCTGAAAATCTCGTTCCCGAAGGTTTCATTCCGTTTGGACTCCGTTTGATATTCCTTTTCTGCGAAACTTTGAAATAGGCAAAAAAACAACAATTCTGGGCTGGGCCTCCGGTTAATAGGTTAGTCCCAAAAATAATATAAAAGTGAATAATAAAGCCCAATAATGTCCAAAACAGTAGATAATATAGCATGGAGCAATCAAAAATTATAGATACGTTGGAGACGTATCAATGACTTCTTCGGCGAGCATGTTTTCTTCACTGACTATAATCCTAATGACTCTGCTCGTCTTAGAAGGAAGCGTTTCTGGACTGCCAGCCAGGCCAATTTTTATTCTTCACTGCTCTTCAACAAGGACAAAGTCTTCGACCACGAGCATATTCCTCATGTGGACATGGAATCACTGCCTTGCTTTACCCCGGTCCTTAATGTGCTTCATGATGCAGGACTGCTCAACTTTTGCTCTGACATTGTTGATTGGAATGAAGAGCTTATTCTTCAGTTCTACGCAACATTGCACGTCATAGGTGATGTTGATGATATCAACACTTGGGTATTGGACTGGATGACCGAAAACACTCAATATAAGGCACCGGCCTCTGAATTACTTCACGCCCTGCCCATCAGTCCACCCCTTGAAGGAGCTCATTATGCATGTGAGCCTGAACTCACTGCTCATTACATGCAAGTGCTTATGAAGCCTCTGAAGCCCGGCCAAGCCCCAAGGACAAAATTCCTCGTGAAGGAATTGCTATATGTGCCAAGAACAGTCTATCGCATTCTAAAGAAGACTTTGAGTCCTATTAAAGGCCACGACTCATCTGATGAGGAAATTGTTGGCATCATGAAGAATCTGCTATTCAATATCATGCATGGCATTCCTGTCAACTATCATGATTTCTTCATGAGAACTCTGGCAAATTTTGTACTCTCTCCGTTTGAGTTGAAGCCTTATGCTCCTTGGATTATGAGATTCCCTAGAACAAGGTCTTCACTCAACTACAAGGCTGACTTTCAGAATACCTCAGCTACTTGCCCCCAATTGAAGTCCTCAAGCGGACATATTCCTCAGCTGATGAAAAGGGCAAGGCACCAACTGTTATTGATGAAGGCATTCGTCCATTGGATGGTCAGTTTCGCAAAGCTACATCTTATTCCACCAATCATGACTCTGCCACTCATGACTCTGCTGCAAATGCATCCAAGCCAAATCCTCAAGCCACAGCTCCAAGGGTGATGACTGATCGGGAGCTACTTCTTAGTCTTCACCAGAAGGTGGATCGAAACCATAAATGGGTTAAGCGTCAGTTTGGTTCTATTCTTCACAACATGACTGCTACACATAATGCAGTGAAGAAAAACCATTACTACTTCCATGAAGTCTTCGGTCGCACCTAGGCTATTCGGTCACATCTATATGGTGAAGAAGATCTAAAGCAAATGGGTCTCAAGGAGGATTTTGACCGGTCTGCACCTCCACCGAAGAAATACAAGAAGGTCAAGGTTCCTTCCTTGGTGGCCAGCTCCTATTCTATCACGCGACACCGACGAGTATGAAGACTTGGACGACATCAAGGCAGCCCTTCAACAACACACGACCCCAACAACGCTGGCGCTCCTTCATCATCATGATATTCTTCAGGGGCATTACTCCTCATTTTTCTACCCTTTTGGTCATTCGATGACAAAGGGGGAGAAATTTGAGTTAGTCTTCAAGCGGGTCTACTTATATGGGCGTTTTTTTTGCAAAGTTGCAACTCTCGTTCTTCTGAGACTTTATTCGACCGAGTTGTAAACTTAAACTCTGTGGTGGCCTGATACTTATGCTGTGATTTTCTGCATGCTTATTACTCATTAATGTTAATGCACGCATGCTGAATCACATTAGTCACCATATTTCAACATGCATTTCAAATTCTTCATATCATATGTTAAATGCGTGCATGAATTACAAGATGTAGGGGGAGATCTCCATGATTCTATTCTGGAAGTGTGCATTTCTTCAAAATCAAATTCCTCACTATGCACATCTTCAGGGGGAGTTCTTCTATATCTTGCAATCTGATAACCCACAAGTATAGGGGATCGCAACAGTTTTCGAGGGTAGAGTATTCAACCCAAATTTATTGATTCGACACAAGGGGAGCCAAAGAATATTCTCAAGTATTAGCAACTGAGTTGTCCATTCAGCCACACATGGATAACTTAATAGCTGCAGCAAAGTAGTTAGTAGCAAAGTAATATGATAGTAGTGGTAACTGTAACAAAAGTAATGATGTAAAAGTAATATTTTTGGTGTTTTGTAGTGATTGTAACAAAGATGTAACGAAAAAGTAAATAAGCGAAGAACAATATGTGAAAAGCTCAGAGGCATTGGATCGGTGATGGAGAATTATGCCGGATGCGGTTCATCATGTAACAGTCATAACATAGGGTGACATGTAACTAGCTCCAATTCATCAATGTAATGTAGGCATGTATTCGAATATAGTCATACGTGCTTATGGAAAAGAACTTGCATGACATCTTTTGTCCTACCCTCCCGTGGGAGCGGGTCCTAATGGAAACTAAGGGATATTAAGGCCTCCTTTTAATAGAGTACCGAACAAAGCATTAGCACATAGTGAATACATGAACTCCTCAAACTATGGTCATCACCGGAGTGGTCCCGATTATTGTCACTTGGGGTTGCCGGATCATAACACATAGTAGGTGACTATAGACTTGCAAGATAGGATCAAGAACTCACATATATTCATGAAAACATAATAGGTTCAGATCTGAAATCATGGCACTCGGGCCCTAGTGACAAGCATTAAGCATAGCAAAGTCATAGAAACATCAATCTCAGAACATAGTGGATACTAGGGATCAAACCCTAACAAAACTAACTCGATTACATGATAGATCTCATCCAACCCATGACCGTCCAGCAAGCCTACGATGGAATTATTCACGCATGGCGGTGAGCATCATGAAATTGGTGATGGAGGATGGTTGATGATGACGACGACGATGAATCCCCTCTCTGGAGCCCCGAACGGACTCCAGATCAGCCCTCCCGAGAGGTTTTAGGGTTTGGCGGCGGCTCCATATCGTAAAACGCGATGATTTCTTCTCCTTGATTTTTTTCTCCCCGAAAGCAAATATATAGAGTTGGAGTTGGCGTCGGAGGAGCGCCAGGGGGCCCACGAGGTAGGGGGGCGCGCCTTAGGGGGGAGGGCGCGCCCCCCACCTTCGTGGACAGGGTGTGGGACCCCTGGTTTTCATCTTTTGCAACGATTTTTTTTATTATTTCCAAATAGATGTTTCGTGGAGTTTCAGGTCATTCTGAGAACTTTTGTTTCTGCACATAACTAACACCATGGAAAGTCTGCTGAAAACAGCGTCAATCCAGGTTAGTTCCATTCAAATCATGCAAGTTAGAGTCCAAAACAAGGGCAAAAGTGTTTGTAAAAGTAGATACGACGGAGACGTATCAACTCCCCCAAGCTTAAACCTTTGCTTGTCCTCAAGCAATTCAGTTGATAAACTGAAAGTGATAATGAAAAACTTTGACAAACTCTATTTGCTCTTGTTGTTGTAAATATGTAAAGCCAGCATTCAAGTTTTCGGCAAAGATTATGACTAACCACATTTGCAATAACTCTCAGGTCTCATGTTTACTCATATCAATGGCATAATCAACTAGCGAGCGATAAGAATAAATCTCGCTAGCCCTTTCTGAGAACGCAAAACATAAATGCAGAGCACCTTTAAAGATCAAGGACTGACTAGACATTGTAATTCATGGTAAAAGAGATCCAATCATAGTCATACCCAATATAAATTAATAGTAATGGATGCAAATGACAGCTGCACTCTCCAGCTAGTGCTTTTTAATAAGAGGGCGATGACTCAACATAAAAGTAAATAGATAGGTCCTTCGCAGAGGGAAGCAGGGATTTGTAGAGGTGCTAGAGCTCGGTTTTGAAATAGAGATAAATAATATTTTGAGCGGCATACTTTCACTGTCAACATAACAACTAAGAGATGGCGATATCTTCCATGCTACACACATTATAGGTGGTTCCCAAACAGAATTGTAAAGTTTATACTCCCCCTCAACCACCAAGCATCAATCCATGACTTGCTCGAAACAACGAGTGTCTCCAACTAGCAACAGTCCCAGGGGGAGTTCTGTTTGCAATTATTTTGATTTAGTTTGCATAAAGCATGGGACTGGGCATCCCGGAGACCAGCCATTTTCTCGTGAATGAGGAGCGGAGTCCACTCCTCTCGAGAATAACCAGCCTAACATGGAAGATAAGGGCATCCCTAGTTGATACATCAGCTATTCGAGCATACAAAACAAAATGTTTATTTGAAGGTTTAGAGTTTGGCACATACAAATTTACTTGGAATGGGAGGTAAATACTGCATATAGGAAGGTATGGTGGACTCATATGGAATAACTTTGGGGTTTAAGGGATTGGATGCACAAGCAGTATTCCCGCTTAGTACAAGTGAAGGCTAGCAAAAGACTGGGAAGCGACCAACTAGAGAGCGACAACAGTCATGAACATGCATTAAAATTATTGAACATTGGATGCAAGCATGAGTAGGATATAATCCACCATAAACATAAATATCGTGAAGGCTATGTTGATTTGTGTTTCAACTACATGTGTGAACATGTGCCAAGTCAAGTCACTTAAATCATTCAAAGGAGGATACCACCCCATGATACCACATCACAACCATTTTAATAGCATGTTGGCACGCAAGGTAAACCATTATAACTCATAGCTAATCAAGCATGGCACGAGCAACTATGATCTCTAATTGTCATTGCGAACATGTTTATTCATAATAGGCTAGATTAGGAACGATGAACTCATCATATTTATAGAAACAAGAGAGGTCGAGTTCATACCAGCTTTTCTCATCTCAGTCAGTCCATCATACATCGTCATAATTGCCTTCCACTTGCCCGACTGAACGATGTGAATAATAATATGAGTGCACGTGCATTGGACTAAGCTGGAATCTGCGAGCATTCAATAAACAGGAGAAGACAAGGCAATATGGGCTCTTGGTTAAATCAACAACAATGCATATAAGAGCCACTTCAACAATTTAATTATGGTTTTCTCCTATCGACCCCCAAAGAAAAGAAAAGGAATAAAAACTATTACACGGGAAAGCTCCCAACAAGCAAAAGAAGAACAGGAAATATTTTTGGGTTTTCTTTTTTGATTATTACTACTACATCAAGAAAAGTAAACTAACTAAAAACTACACTAAATTTTTTGGTTTTTCTTAAGGTTTAACAAACATACAAGAAGAAAGCAAGAAAAATAAAATAAACTAACATGGATATTACAGTGAAAAAGTATGAGCACCGACATCTAGCAATGAGTGTGTGTAAACATAAATGTAATGTCGGTGGGAAATACGTACTCCCCCAAGCTTAGGCTTTTGGCCTAAGTTGGTTCATTGCCAAGGATGGCATGGCGGATATCCGTAGGTGTAGCTGGGGTCGTACTGTGATGCAGCGGTTATTGCCTCCTGAGCTGCAGCGTGGCAGCGAGCTGCCTCCGCCCTCCTCTCGTACTCATCTGCCTCCTCTCTGGTAATAACATATCTTCCTTTTGCCTGATAATCAAAGAAGGCAGGAGTAGGGAGAGTAATACGGACAACACGCCGTTTGTCAAAGATTAGTCGATACTGGAGAGGTGATTCATTCCTCTCGACAAACTGATGGTAGACCATAGAATTATAGTCTAAATAAGTAGGAGGCAACTCCATATCATCCTCACGAACATCCACATCGAGAAAATCAGCTAAGTGGGTTGCATAAATTCCTCCACAGAAATCTCTATTAAATCTATTATGATGCAACCTACGTGCAACAATGGCTCGCAAATTATAAGATTGGTCTCCTAACACAGCACTCCTAAGAATGCTAAGGTCAGGCACACACATATGACATGCTTCATCTTTACCATTTATGCACCTTCCTATGAAGAGAGCAAAATAATGTATAGCAGGAAAGTGAATGCTCCCTATGGTGTCTTGTGTTATATCTCTGGATTCCCCTACAGTTATACCAGCAAGAAAGTCTCTAAATTCAGACTTACGGGGATCACTAACACTACCCCATTGTGGAAGTTTGCAAGCAGAAGTAAAATCCTCTAAGTCCATGGTATAAGATTTTTCATAAAGATCAAACATGACCGTTGGAGAATTACGTGAAGATGAAAAATTCAAACCTCCACACAAATGAGCTAGTGAGATGATGGTACTGGGGGCATTTGTCTACCTCAAAGCTCACAAGATCAGCGTTACGCAAATATGCGTTAAATTCTTCCTTCATTCCCGCTCGATCCATAAAATTTTCTGAAGGCCATTCGCAGGGCCGCACAGGAGCATCTCTTGGTGGCTCATCATCGGCATCACGGATTGCAAGCCTGGGTCCTTCCTTTCTTGAAGAACCACCTTGGAACATTTTCCTAAACATATTTCTTCCTCTAAAAAATTTCTGAAATTTTTAGTAACTTCAAAATAAAAGTGAACCAAGCTCAGCAAAATTGATAGCAACTACTCCTACAAGTGCCTAGAGACTATATCATGCATTAGAACTACTTAGAACCATATAAATTTGACATGCAAGCTCAAGAACATGGTCACCTAGGCTGCGCAAATTTGCAATGAATAAAGCACTAGAGCAAAAACTAATTGGACCAATGGAGGAGTCACATACCAAGGAACAATCTCCCCAAGCAGTTTTGTGAGAGGTGCTTTGAGCAAGGAGATCGAAAATCACAGCAAAATGAGGTAGAACTCGTGCTTGAGCTGGATATTGGTGTTTGTGGGAGGAAGAAGGAGTGAATGGGTGCAGGAATAAGTGGAGGAGGGCCACCATGGGCCCACGAGGCGGGGCGCCTGAGGCGTGAGGCGCGCCTCCACCCTCGTGGCGTGTGGTTGACCCCCTGATGTGTTCTCAGTTCCAGACATCCTCAAATATTCTAGAAAAAATCATATTTCATTTTCAGGGCATTTGGAGAACTTTTATTTTTGGGGTATTTTTATATTGCACGGATAAATCAGAAAACAGACATGAAAATACTATTTTTACTTTATTTCAACTAAATAACAGAAAGTATAGATAGGGTAGAGAAGATTGTGCTTCTAGTTTCATCCATCTCATGCTCATCAAAAGGAATCTACTAACAAGGTTGATCAACTCTTGTTAACAAACTCATTCCGAATAACATGGAACTGGAGAAATTTCGAATAACACTATGTTACCTCAACGGGGATATGCACATCCCCTATAATAAGAATATCATATTTCTTCTTGACGGTAGGAAGAGGAAATTCAAAACCTCCAAATATAATCGATGGAATTTTTCCAATAGAGTTGATACTAGGAACTTGAGGTTGTTTCCTCGGGAAGTGTACCGTATGCTCATTACCATTAACATGAAAAGTGACATTGCCTTTGTTGCAATCAATAACAGCCCCTGCAGTATTCAAAAAGGGTCTTCCAAGAATAATAGACATACTATCGTCCTCGGGAATATCAAGAGTAACAAAGTCCGTTAAAATAGTAACGTTTGCAACCACAACAGGCACATCCTCACAAATACCGACAGGTATAGCAGTTGATTTGTCAGCCATTTGTAAAGATATTTCAGTAGGTGTCAACTTATTCAAGTCAAGTCTACGATATAAAGAGAGAGGCATAACACTAACAGCGGCTCCAAGATCACATAAAGCAGTTTTAACATAGTTTCGTTTAATGGAGCATGGTATAGTGGGTACTCCTGGATCTCCAAGTTTCTTAGGTATTCCACCTTTTAAAGTATAATTAGCAGGCATGGTGGAAATTTCAGCTTCCGGTATCTTTCTCTTATTTGTGACAATATCTTTCATATACTTAGCATAAGGATTCATTTTGAGCATATCAGTCAAACGCATGCGCAAAAAGATAGGTCTAATCATTTCAAAGAAAGCGCTCAAAATCCTCATCATCCTTCTTCTTGGATGGTTTGGGAGGAAAAGGCATAGGTTTACGAACCCATGGTTCCCTTTCTTTACCATGTTTCCTAGCAACAAAGTCTCTCTTATCATAACGTTGATTCTTTGATTGTGGGTTATCAAGATCAACAGCAGGCTCAATTTCTACATCATTGTCATTACTAGGTTGAGCATCATCATGAACATCATCATTAGCATTTTCACTAGGTTCATACCAGATTGTGTTTCAGCATCAGAAATAGAGATATCATTTGGATTCGCAGGTGGTTCAGCAATAGGTTCACTAGAAGCATGCAAAGTCCTATCATTTTTCTTTTTCTTCCTTTTAGAAGGACTAGGTGCATCAATATTATTTCTCTGAGAATCTTGCTCAATTCTCTTAGGGTGGCCTTTAGGATACAAAGGTTCTTGAGTCACTCTACCAGTTCTAGTAGCCACTCTAACAGCATAATCATTTTTCTTACTATTCATTTCATTGAGAAAATCATTTTGAGCTTTAAGTACTTGTTCTACTTGAGTGGTAACCATAGAAGCATGTTTGCTAACGAGTTTTAGTTCACCTTTAACATTAGCCATATAATCACCCAAGTGTTTAATCATATAAGCATTTTGTTTTAATTGTCTACCAAAATAAGCATTGAAGTTTTCTTGCTTAACCATAAAGTTATCAAACTCATCCAAGCATTGGCTAGCAATTTTAGTAGGAGGGATTTTAGCTCTATCATATCTATAGAGAGAATTTACCTTTACTACCTGTCTCGGGTTATCAAGACCATGAGGTTCTTCAATAGGTAATGGATTAAGATCATATGTTTCTTCAACAGGCGGTAAATTAAGACCATGTATTTCTTCAATAGGAGGTAAATTCTTAACATCTTCAGCTTTAATACCTTTTTCTTTCATAGATTTCTTTGCCTCTTGCATATCTTAAGGACTGAGAAATAGAACACCTCTCTTATTCGGACTTGGTATAGGAATAGGCTCAGGAATTGGCTCAGGAAGTGTCCAATTATTTTCATTTGCCAACATATTATTCAATAGAATTCCAGCTTCATCCGTTGTTCTTTCCCTGAAAACAGAACCAACACAACTATCCAGGTAATCTCTGGAAGCATCGGTTAGTCCATTATAAAACATATCAAGTATTCCATTTTTCTTAACAGGATGATCAGGCAAAGCATTAAGTAACTTGAGAAGCCTCCCCCAAGCTTGTGGGAGACTCTCTTCTTCAATTTGCACAAAGTTGTATATTTCCCTCAAAGCAGCTTGTTTCTTATGAGCAGGGAAATATTTAGCAGAGAAGTAATAAATCACATCCTAGGGACTACGCACACAACCAGGATCAAGAGAATTAAACCATATCTTAGCATCACCCTTTAATGAGAATGGAAATATTTTAAGGATATAAAAGTAGCGAGATATCTCATCATTAGTGAACAGGGTGGCTATATCATTTAATTTAGTAAGATGTGCCACAACAGTTTAAGATTCATAACCATGAAAAGGATCAGATTCAACCAAAGTAATTATATCAGGATCAACAGAGAATCCATAATCCTTATCGGCAGAGCTAGATGACAGTTCCTTACCTCCCCTCGTAGTTGAGGGATAAATTGTTGTCTTAGCGTCTTTCAAATTCTTCATAGTGACCAGCAGATATAAATCCCAAGTGACTCAAAGAATAGAGCTATGCTCCCGACAGCGCCTTGAAAATAGTCTTGATAACCCACAATTATAGGGATCGCAACAGTTTTCGAGGGTAGAGTATTCAACCCAAATTTATTGATTCGACACAAGGGGAGCCAAAGAATATTCTCAAGTATTAGCAACTGAGTTGTCATTTCAGCCACACATGGATAACTTAATATCTGCAGCAAAGTATTTAGTAGCTAAGTAATATGATAGTAGTGGTAACGGTAACAAAAGTAACAGTAGCAAAAGTAATATTTTTGGTGTTCTGTAGTGATTGTAACAGTAGCAACGGAAAAGTAAATAAGCGAAGAACAATATGTGAAAAGCTCGTAGGCATTTGATCGGTGATGGAGAATTATGTCGGATGCGGTTCATCATGTAATAGTCATAACATAGGGTGACACAGAACTAGCTCCAATTCATCAATGTAATGTAGGCATGTATTCCGAATATAGTCATACGTGCTTATGGAAAAGAACTTGCATGACATCTTTTGTCCTACCCTCCCGTGGCAGCGGGTCCTAATGGAAACTAAGGGATATTAAGGCATCCTTTTAATAGAGTACCGAACAAAGCATTAGCACATAGTGAATACATGAACTCCTCAAACTATGGTCATCACCGGAGTGGTCCCGATTATTGTCACTTGGGTTGCCGGATCATAACACATAGTAGGTGACTATAGACTTGCAAGATAGGATCAAGAACTCACATATATTCAAGAAAACATAATAGGTTCAGATCTGAAATCATGGCACTCGGGCTCTAGTGACAAGCATTAAGCATAGCAAAGTCATAGCAAATCAATCTCAGAACATAGTGGATACTAGGGATCAAACCCTAACAAAACTAACTCGATTACATGATAGATATCATCCAACCCATCACCGTACAGCAAGCCTACGATGAAATGACTCACACACGGCGGTGAGCATCATGAAATTGGTGATGGAGGATGGTTGATGATGACGACGGCGACGAATCCCCCTCTCCGGAGCCCCGAACAGACTCCAGATCAGCCCTCCCGGGAGGTTTTAAGGCTTGGCGGCGGCTCCGTATCGTAAAACGTGATGATTTATTCTCCTTGATTTTTTTCTCCCCGAAAGCAAATATATAGAGTTGGAGTTGGCATCGGAGGAGCTCAAGGGGGCCCACGAGGTAGGGGGCGCGCCCCCCGCCCTCGTGGACAGGGTGTGGGCCCACTGGTCTTCATCTTTTGCAACGATTTTTTATTATTTCCAAATAGATGTTCCGTGGAGTTTCAGGTCATTCCGAGAACTTTTGTTTCTGCACATAAATAACACCATGGAAAGTTTGCTGAAAACAACATCAGTCCGGGTTAGTTCCATTCAAATCATGCAAGTTAGAGTCCAAAACAAGGGCAAAAGTGTTTGGAAAAGTAGATACGACGGAAACGTATCACAATCGAATTCCTCAGTATCAGTATTTACACTTCATACGTTTATCCCCGTTGAAAACTTAACCTATATTGTTATCAATCACCAAAAAAGGGGGAGATTGTAAGTGCATCTAGTGCCCCTTAGTGATTTTGATGTATTGAAGACTTATAGGTTAAGGGACTAATGTGTTTATGAGTGTACACAGGTCTATAAGTCTATGAGGAGTTTGATATTTACAGAAAAAGTCGACCCCTAAAAATGAGTATCTTTGACTGAAGATTTTGGATTTCTGAAGACTTTCTGAAGACTTTGAAAGTGAAGAAATTGGTTTGACCTTGAAGACTTGGTAATCATTCAAGGAACATGAAGCATGAAGACTTTTGTTTTCATAGTTTCATTTTCTCTTTCTTGAGTCATTGGAAACACCGTACTGTTAAAGGGGTCGAGGAAATACTAAGGAAAAATTTCCATGTGATGCTCAACTCAAATCCTACACCTGCCAACCCCTTCGAGTGAAGCCATTGGAAATCTCATACAGTTTAGTCAATTTCTTGATGAGACGAAGTTCTTCTGGTCGCTGAGGAATTTGTTCTGACTGAGGAGTTAGGAATTCGCTAGTGCGGATTGCCTACACAGTGAGGAACATGATAGCCCTGAGGAAATTGAGCCTCAAATATCCGACCGTTGCTATGCTACGCGCCAGCTATCCCAAAATATCTACCCACCTAACGGTCATATCATTGAAGGGATTTATGTCTTATAATGTCGGGCTGCTCACTTGGCTATAAATAGCCTCCCCCTACAACCACTAGTTGGTTGGCTGCTCTGAGAGAAACTGACACTTGTCATTTGAGAGCATCCCATCCTCCAAGGACTTTGAGCGAAAATCATCAAGGAAACCCAAACCCAAACACCTACAAACCCAAAGTGATTGAGCATCACTGAAGAGATTGATCCTGCTTGGATCCGACGCTTGTTACCTTTGAAGACGGTGCTTCTTCCAGACGGTTAGGAGTCATGGTCTAGAGCATCCAAGAGGAAATTGTGGATCACCGAGTGACCAAGTTTGTGAAGGTTTGTAAGTCACCTGAAGACTTACCATGAGTGATTGGGCGAGGTCTGTGTGACCTTAGCTCAAGGAGAATACGGTGAGGACTGTGTGTCCTCAGGTTTAAATACCTAGCCGCTCCAACCAGACGTACAACTGAGACAACAGTTGGAACTGGTCTACCAAATCATTGTCTTCACCAAGCTTACTAGTTCTACTTCCTCAACTCTTTCATTTCCTCATAACTGTGTTGTGTACTTGTTCATATCTGTTTGAAGACTTTGACTGAAGACTTTCTCAATTTCCTCAGTTCAATTTCTTCAGTCTGTTTGTCTTCATCATGTGTTATCCTGTGTTTACGCTTTCTGTACTCCGTGCTTGTCTTCATTTCTTCATGATGACCATGCTTGTGTTCATTATGTTTACATCTGAGTACTTATTCCGCTGCAAGTAGTTCTTCACTTAGGAATTTCCTCACCCGCAAATTCCTCAGTGAAGAATTCATAAAAATCGCCTATTCACCCCCCCCCCTCTAGTCGATATAACGCACTTTCACTTGTCCACCAGCCGCCACTTTCGATCCCTTTTTCAACCAATAATAGATATGTTCCTTATCCAGCTTGTACTGCGTTTTCCCATTGTTTCCCTTTTCAACCAAGAGACCGGTTGGGTATCCGGTCTCTACTACTTTCACCCTATTATTTCCTCTTTGAATCAAGTCCTAGATTCATGCTACAACTTTCCCCCCTTTCTTCGTTGTTTGAACCAAGTCCTAGATTCGAATGCATGAAGCAGCTTTACCTCTAATAATACTAAAAATTTAGGTGGCTTTGTAAGAGCTGATGGGAGTAGAAAAAGATGCACATGCAGACACGTGGGGAGCTGGGGTAGTAGATCAAGGACGCTTTTGAAGAACTTATACCTGAGGGTCGTCAGGATGTCGTGGCCAGGTCGGATCTATGCCTGTCGTCAGGAGGAAGAAGGGTCGGAGGACCTCCCGAGCCAGCGTTGTGTCGGAGAGAACGGCACGGGCAGAGGATCGGGCCCCTCCGGCAGCTGTGGGTTTCCTCCCTCGCCGGCAATGACCGCGTGAACGATGCACCTAGTCCTCTACACACATCGGCCGAAGGGATCCGGCCGGATCTGTGACCAGCGGTGAGCCAAGAGAAAATGTCACTACCGCTGTCTTGTTTAGATCTGGAGAGGATGAGAGAATGAAGAGAGCAACACTAGTAAAGCAAGCGCTCAGGCCCCTGCGTACATATATAGTGGAGTGATTATCTTTTTCTCTCCACAACAAGTGTTTCAATTTGTGTACGTGGCATTAAAGAAAATAAACTCTCTATTTAAGGTGACTAACTGTACGACTCCTACTTACTATTAGTAGTAGTATTGTTCACTTGTGCTACCCGGCCTTTCATTCATTGAACAATCCCATGGGTGAATAAACATACGGTACTAGTATCTATATAGAATGAACAAGCTCGAACTATTTTCGCGTAGTTTAAAGTTGAGGGCGGGGCTTTTCCCGGGCAATACGCGCGGCAATTTTCGCGTAGGCGGTTTGACAGAGAGGCGAGAGGGTGGGGGAGTAGCGGATTCAACTTACTTACTACTTGAAAGGTCGGGCTGTGCGATTTGACGGCGCGTTATTGCTGGAAAGACTTGTGATATGACTACTCACTATAGTCATGAATTACTAGCGGTACGGCCGGGGTGATGCCCCCCTTCCGTTCCGCACTCTAATCTGGTGTATGACACATCGACCAGGATGCTGGCTCTCCCACATGTCGGCGAAGTACGTAGTAGTAAGAAGGAGCAAAGAATCATGCGGTATATACTAGTAGTACTACTACTGATAGAGGCAAAGGTGTCCCATCTTTCGATGAGATGGTGGCTATCGTTTTGGAGGAAGTCGACTTTGGTGATCCGACTATGAACGTGCGAGGACGTCGCGCCTTAGCAATCGCTAAACCAACTCTGAGAGGTTATTGACCATGCCGGAGCATGATCAACCTGACCACGAAGGTCTGTTTCCTGCAGGCAAACGAAGAACACGCAAGAAACTAAGATTGCAATCTGGATATTGCGAATATAAGAGGAAAGCTTTATTGATCAAGTTGGGGTTCTGTGACGCCTATGTCTGGTCGTTGAACACAAACGAAGTACGTGAAGTTGCAGCTATGGCGAAATTTTAAACTAAACAAACCCAAAGTCTAAACGACGCCCTAACGGCTATATGGAGGAAGAGGTGGGAATTTCATGGCCCTTGGAGGAGGGGTCCGAAACCAATCCTAACTCTTGTTTCCCCACACATACGGACTCTAAAAACAGCCTATACTTAAGTATTTCGAAATTACATGGGCCTGGCCCAAAAATAAGGTGACGCAGCACCTAGAATAGCCTCTGGACAAAATTTATGAAGTGGCATCTTGTATATTTTGTACAAGGCTTCATGCACTCCTTATGATGGCTTCAAAGTCCTGAAATCATCACTTGTAACTGTTCTTGTTCCCCTTGCGCATGCCATCAACTCCATGCTTGTTCTTGCTCCAATGTTCATCCTTCTCCAAGCTAGGCCCTTCATTTGTAAGCAAAACAAATGTATCCAATTTGGGCAGCATCATATTCTCATGAACATTAGAATCATTACCAAGAAATGAAAGTACCTGGTAATTTAATTGGCGTGCGCGAGCTCTAGTAATTGATCCAGTATATGTAACAGTAGGGGCTGTGGGTGTAACAATGGTATTGATGTCCTCATCATCCTTCCTTTCTAGAAATGAAGTCTCTTCGACGGAAGCTCATCTTCCTCACCCAAATAATGCTTCAAATCTGCAATGTTAAAAGTGGGACTAACCCCAAAATCTGCAGGTAGCTCAAGTTTATCTGCATTATCATTTATTTTCTCTAACACCTTAAAAGAACCATCAGCATGTGGTATTAGCTTTGATTTGCGCAAATCAGGAAATCTATCCTTACGTAAATGTAACCAAACAAGATCTCCAGGTGCAAACACAACATGTTTTCTACCCTTATCTACCGCAAGTTTATATTTAGCATTCATACGCTCAATGTTTTCCTTAGTTAACTCATGCATTTTTAAAATCAATTCAGCACGTTGTTTAGCATCAAAATTAATCTTCTCCGAAGATGGAAGAGGCAACAAATCAATAGGTGCACGAGGTAGGAAACCATACAAAATTTCAAAAGGGCACATCTTAGTAGTAGAATGCAACGAACGATTATAAGCAAATTCAATATGAGGTAAGCATTCTTCCCACATTTTCTTATTATTCTTCAAAATAGCCCTAAGCATAGTAGACAATGTTCTATTGACTACTTGAGTTTATCCATCGATTCGGGGGTGACATGTAGTACTAAAAAGCAGTTTAGTCCCCAACTTAGCCCATAAACATCTCCAAAAGTGACTAAGAAATTTAGTATCACGACCTAAAACAATAGTATTTGGCACACCATGCAAGCGAATAATTTCACGAAAGAACAAATCAGCAACATTAACAGCATCATCGCTTTTATGACATGGTATAAAGTGTACCATTTTCGAGAATCTATCCACGACAACAAATATGCTATCCCTCCCCTTCTTCGTTCGAGGTAAACCTAAAACAAAGTCCACATATATATCCTTCCAAGGAACACTAGGTACAGGCAAAGGCATATATAAACCATGAGGATTGAGTCGTGACTTAGCTTTTTGACATGTAGTGCAGCGAGCAACAAAACGCTCAACATCCCATCTCATCTTTGGCCAAAAGAAATGTGTAGCAAGTACGTCCTCTGTCTTCTTCACGCGAAAGTGTCCCATTAGTCCTCCTCCATGCGCCTCCTGGAACAACAAAAGATGAACGGAGCTAGCTGGAATGCATAGCTTGTTAGCACGGAACACAAATCCATCATTAACGCATTTAACTTGTTCCACGTTCTTCCTTCTTTACAATTCTGCATTACATCTTTAAAATCAACATCATGCACATATTGATCTTTGATGGTCTCCAAACCAAATATTTTGAAGTCAAGTTGTGAAAGCATAGTATAGCGACGAGACAATGTGTAGCGACCCGACCTCAGACGGTCAAGTCTCTGTGCTTAAGTGTCATCCCTAGATCGGTATGCTGACACACACAGTACTCGAGGATTTATAACAGAGGTAAATCACATGTATAAAGTAACGTAAATACTATTACCCCATGTCGGTGTCAAAACCGGCGGATCTCGGGTAGGGGGTCCCGAACTGTGCGTCTAGGCGGATGGCAACAGGAGACAAGGGACATGATGTTTTTACCCAGGTTCGGGCCCTCTCGATGGAGGTAAAATCCTACTCCTGCTTGATTAATATTGATGATATGGGTAGTACAAGAGTAGATCTACCACGAGATCAAGGAGGCTAAACCCTAGAAGCTAGCCTATGGTATGATTGTTGTTCGTCCTACGGACTAAAACCCTCCGGTTTATATAGACACCGGATAGGGTTAGGGTTACACAGAGTCGGTTACAATGGTAGGATATCTACATATCCGTGTCACCAAGCTTGCCTTCCACGCCAAGGAAAGTCCCATCCGGACACGGGACGAAGTCTTCAATCTTGTATCTTCATAGTCCAGAGTCCGCCAATGGTGATAGTTCGCTATCCCGGACACCCCTAATCCAGACTCCTCAAGAGCCCTCGAACCAGGCTTCAATGACGCATTTAATCCGCGCATATTGTCTTCGGCATTGCAAGGCGGGTTTCTCTTCCGAATACTTCATAGAAGATTTTGAACACAAGGATAGTGTCCGGCTCTACAAAACAAGTTCCACATACCACCGTAGAGAGAATAACTTTTGCACAGATCTGTCGGCGTATTCCGTGGCGTGACATCACACCACGGCCAGGCCTTTATACGAATCATTTTGCTATTCCACCTCGGTAGCGTTTAGCGAGGTGGTTTCCTTAACGCGTCTTATCAAAGTGGGGATCGTGCCCCTTATTTCGGGATTCTCATCAATACGGACGTGGGTAACCCAACCGCGCCATTGATTACGGCGCTTGGGAGATAAGCGAGTTTTACCAGTGGCGGGGACGCATAGCTTCGTCCGTCCATATAAGGGGATAAGGATCCACCTTTTCACCTACGCCTTCTTCCTCCTTTGCTCATCCATTTCCACGCACTCGAGCTCCAGCGCCCAAGTCCGCACATCCCACCTCAACCTTCTCCAACTATGTCCGGAGCGGGAGGCAAGTGGATGGCCTCGTCCGTCACGGAGGGGCACATCAAAAAGCTGCGGAAGGCCGGATACTTGTCCAGCGACATCGACACCGGCTACCCGACGAGGGGCAGCTCATTCCCACACCCAGGCCCCATGAGAGGGTGGTGTTCCTCACCCACTTCCTCCGCGGACTAGGTTTTCCACTTCATCCATTTGTCCGGGGGCTCATGTTCTACTACGGCCTGGATTTCCACGATCTGGCCCCGAACTTCATCCTCAACATCTCGGCGTTTATCGTCGTGTGCGAGGCCTTCATCTGCATCCAGCCCCACTTCGGCATATGGCTGAAGACCTTCAATGCCAAGCCGAAGGTAGTGGGCGGCTGCCAAGCGGAGTGCGGAGGTGCCATGGTCGGCAAGATGGCCAAAGTCATATGGCTCGAGGGATCCTTTGTGGAGACCATAAAGGGGTGGCAATCGAGGTGGTTCTACATCACCGAGCCGCGCGACTCTCAATGGGCGGCGGCCCCCGAATTCCGATCTCGCTCCCCCACACGGCTCACGTCATGGAAAGAGACGAGCCTGACGTGGGGTGATTCGAAAGAGCTGTCCGGACTCCAAACCTGCATCTGGAACCTGGTGGACAAGAACCTCAAGCTTGTCAATGTAATCCAGGTGATGCTCATCCGCCGGATTCTCCCATGCCAGCAACAGGCCTTCAAATTGTGGGAGTTCGATCCGGCACAGCACCAAACTCTGAAAAGGCTCATCGTCACTACGTACGAAGATGCCTGGAAGGTGCTGTTAAAGGGCGCCGAGGCTCCCACATTCGCCATCAAGATTGCGGATTCAGCTCGCAGCGTCAAACCAGCGAGGTAAGTTATTTTACCCTTTATGGGACTCTTTTTCATAGTTTGACTCTATGCGGGATCTAAAACAACCTAACCTTTGACAGGACTGGCTGAAGACGTCCGGACAGATTAACTGTCCGGCCCCCTTACCAGAAAACCCAGCGGACGCCCGATTAATGGGGCTGCTGGCTCCGACACCTCACGTGGTGCCGAAGAAGAAGGCCAAGAAGTAGGCCACGGGAACTCGAAGGAGCTCCCAGCGCCAGGTGCTGTCGGACTCATCGTCCGATGACTCTGAGGCGGAATCCTCCTCCGAGGACGAGGAGGAGGAAAATGCCTCTCCCGCCGGGGAGAGAAGAAAGGAAGGCCGCCTGATCGGGGAGGCGTAAGGGTTCAAGAAAGGAAGGACCCTTCCTCCGGACTTCTCCACCAACGCCGACAACGACGAGGAGGAGTGGCCAACAAGGGCCAAGCCCCTGGCGAGATCGTAAGTGTCCGGACTCCGGAATAGTTCAGGACTTTTTATTTGTCGCATAGTGTCTTTTAACGCCGAATATGACCATGTAGCCCACCCAAGGACGAGCTCGTCGCTTCGTCGAGCGGCTCCCTGGGTTCGTCAGATGTGAATAGCACTTCACTTCCGACCGCCTCCTCTCCTCGTGTCGCCGACGACATCGCGGTGGAGTCCCAAAAGGGGCCCAGCCAGGAGGAGGTGGTCCTGGAGGCGCCGCAAGGCGACCTCCCGGACTCTGGGCGCAAAGGGGGCGAGACCCCAGAGGGCTCTAAGTCCGGCCCTATGCCGGACTCTGCAGCGGAACCTTCAAGGGTTCCAAGTCCGACAGCGGCCCCTTCGTAAGAAGGGCTAGAACTATGACGCCGGTGACCTCCGTCCATCCGGAGGCACGGATAGCTTCTGGAGGCGCTTAAAGGTGCCTCCATCGACGAGGAGCACCGCCTTTGTTATGAGTGTGGTGATCCAAAGTTCAGTCCGCCAAGAGCGGGCTGATCAAGCCTGTACTCAGCCTTCTAACAAGCTTTGAGGTAAGTTTAGAATATGTAAAAATATTACCGCATAGACAGTAGCCCACGATGCTTAGTTCGGTGTTGGAAAGAAAAGCCGGACTAAGGATCTAAAAAGATATACGCAGGAGTCTAACATAAGTATGTCAATATGGGAATGTAGGCTGGCTGGCCGACCTCTGCCACCGACCGCGGAGGTCAATGCATTGAAGAAGAGCCTCGAGCGGTCCGAGAACGAGCTCGGCCTTGCCAAGAAGCAGCTCGAGGACAAGGAAGGTAAGTAATACCTTATTAAAGAAATACCTTATATAAAGGATTTGGTTGCAAAAATGACAGGACTAATGTGGGTATTGTAGGGGCCACGAACGAGGTGGCGACCCTGAAGGAAGTGGTGTCCGCGCTGAAAGCAAAGCGGCCGCGGAGTGCGCCGAGCGAGAGAAGCAGGAGGCGCGGGTGGCGGAGGTCGGCAAGAGCTCCAGGCTCTCGTGGAAAAACACGAGAGTTTGGAGCGTGACTCGAAGACTCGAGAGTCCGAGCTCGCCTCGGCTCTTGAGAGTGCCAAAGCCGCTAAGGCCGAAGCCCAAAAATCTCTCCAGGAAATTGAATCATTAAAGAAGACAGTGGCGGGTAAGGCATTCATTATGCAAAGCAAGCATGTGAAAGTGAATTACCTATTACTTACCCGAATCCGGAGCTCTCCAGGAGCATTCGCAGATTTGCCCCGTAGTGTGTCTGATGTTGCCGCGTTCTACCGCGCCAAGGAGGGGAGCTCGACGGAGAAGGTGTTCTGGTCTCGATATCTTTGAGGCCGAACATCCGGTGCCCTGAGCCGACCAGCTGAAGCTGGTCGAGCTCCACAAGGTCGCCGAACAGGCCATGAAGGGCCTCATAGTTCGGCCGTGGCCATTGGAAGCCATGCACAGGAGCTACGCCGGGCTAGTCTGCGGTGGTGGACGCCTATCCATGGATTGAAGTCATCAGCGCTCCGTCTGCATTGAAGGTGCCTGTCGGGCCCTTGCCCGTGCTAAAGTGCAGGGCAAGCTGGATGCGCATAAGCTTGTGACGGACGGGCCACCGAAGGGCAAGGAGCATCGCAAGCCCGAAATGTACTATGAGGGCGTCTGAAGGGTGACCGCCAGATAGCGGTGAATGCTCCAAAGATGTAATTTTGAATAGACTCGCATTTGTTATCCTGTCAGACTGAAAACTTGTTCATATGCGCTAAGCAATGCATGTGAATTTAAAATATTACCTTCAGGCGGCCGTTTATCAAATTTGAGAGATGGCAAATCGTTGGCTTCAGCCCCCATGCCACGAAAGTCTTTGGGTGTTCGGGATAAACTTGAGCGCTCTTGTTCCCATTCTTGGGTCCTTCGAGGGAGGCGCTCAACGCAACGAACAAGGCAACCGGACTTATAGTGCTTGAACACTCTCACTTAGCCATAGAATTCTATAATTTTAAATTTAGGCGAAGCCCCTAGTATTCGGAAGACCGAGTTCGGGGCGCTATCCACGCCTTGGCCGGACAATGCCGACTCCTTGCTCTAAGCGGCATAAGTCTTTAGGGACCCGAAAAAACCTCTTGAACAGCGACCAGCTCTCGCCCTATCATGACGGTCCGTTTTAGCTTTCTCCACTGAGGTGCTCAACCCAGCTCAACCAGGGCACAATCGCAGTGGTTATCCCAGCGCTACCTTAGCCGATATAACGGAACGTAAGGTACCAAAACATGGGAGCCGGGCAAACCCAACTATTGACCCAAGACATGATTCGGAGCCGATGCATATAATGCTATAAGTTCGGGGTGCCGCACTTGTGAAAGTGTTCGGACTTATCACACCATACTTTTGGGGTACTTAAGCCACTGGTGTATTGGCCGTACCAAAGTGTACGGGTGCAACATGTCATGAAATAAACATATATATAGATAAAGAAAGGAGTTCAATAATAGGCAGAAGCTATGTATTGTTTATTCAAAAAGGTACTGCAATGGAAGCAGAGCGATACAAATAGTGCGATAAGTAAGGGATGGGACTATTTAACATGTCCCCCTCCAGGGGTAAGCTGCGGGATGGTATGTAAAACAGGTATAATGCTCGTAGTAGAGACCACCTGGACACTCGACGTAGCTTTCTTCTTCCCTGGCTGTTGCATCGAGAGTTTGGCAATTCTAGTGCCGGACAAGACTTCTGGAAAACAGAGTCCTGAAAGTAAGAAAAAAGAAGAAAGAAAAAGAATGACACAATCGGGAGCCCCTGGTGCGGTTGAGCCGCGTGCAGGCGTGCCGTGGTCGTGCCCCTCCCCTTAGGCCCATGGTATCTCCAGAGCGTAGTTATGTACGCGTAGTACTGGCTTCGCAGTTTCGCAAGGGCTGGGGTTGGAGCCGGATTGCTACGCGTGCTCTGATCGTGCCAGGCGGTCTTGTTGTAGGTTACTCCGGGCGCGATTGACGGTGGCCGGACGTTTCATAGCCGGACTCGAGAATTGCTGTGAGAGGCTGCTTTGCACCTCCGCCACGAGGGCCGCCGTGTGCTCCTCCGTTCGGAGAGAGCGTTCGGTGTTTCCATTGACCGTGATTACTCCTCGAGGGCCTAGCATCTTGAGCTTGAGATATGCGTAGTGCGGCACCGCATTGAACTTTGCAAATGCGGTTCGTCCAAGCAGTGCGTGATAGCCGCCATGAACGGTACTATGTCGAAGATTAACACTTCGCCGGAAGTTATCCGGGATCCGAAGACCACTACGAGTGTAATCGAGCACTGTACAATTGGCCTCTACACTGGTATGACGCCTTTAAAGGTCGTCTTTGTGGGTTTAATCCTTGAGGGGTCTATGCCCATTTTGTGCAATCATATCCCGATAAAGCAGGTTCAGTTGCTACCGCCGTCCATCAGGACTCTAGTGAGGTGAAATCCGTCGATGATTGGGTCAAGAACCAATGCGGCGAATCCGCCGTGGCAGATGCTAGTGGGGTGGTCCCTTCGATCAAAGGTGATCGGGCAGGAGGACCATGGATTGAACTTCATGGCGACTGGCTCCATCGCATATACGTCCCTTAGTGCACGCTTGTGGTCCCTTTTGGGTATGTGGGTTGCGTATATCATGTTCACCGTCCGCTATTGTGGGGGGATGCCCTTCTGTCCTCTATTGTTCGGGCCGGGCTCCTCCTCGTCGTCGCTATGCAGCCCCTTGTCATTGAGTTTGGAATTTAACTTGCCTGCCTATTTGAAGACCCAACAATCTCTGTTGGTGTGGTTGGCTGGTTTTTGGGGGTGCCATGTATTTGGCACGAGCGATCGAAAGTATTCGGTCCAGATTGACGGGCCTCGAGTATTTCTTTTGAACGGCTTTTTCACGACCGGGTTTAGAGCCTCTGAATCCGGCATTGATCGCCGTATCTTCAGCATTATCACCGCACGCGGCGCTTGTGCTTGTTGCGACGCGATCTGCCATTGTTGTTCTTGGTATCCGAACTACCAGGGTTTTTGGTCAAGTTGTTGCTACGAGCTAGCCAGCTGTCCTCTCCCGCGCAAAAGCGGGTCATGAGCATTTTGAGGGCTGCCATGGATTTCGGTTTTTCCTGTCCTAGGTGCCGGGCAAGCCACTCGTCGTGGATGTTATGTTTAAAGGCTGCAAGGGCCTCTGCATCCGGACAGTCAATGATTTGATTTTTCTTGGTTAGGAACCGTGTCCAGAATTGTCTGGCCGATTCTTCTGGCTGCTGAATTATGTGGCTGAGGTCATCGGCGTCTGGTGGTCGCACGTATGTGCCCTAGAAGTTATCAAGGAATGCCGCTTCTAGGTCCTCCCAACAACCAATTGATTCTGCTGGCAAGCTGTTAAGCCAATGCCGAGTTGGTCCTTTAAGCTTGAGTGGGAGGTATTTGATGGCGTGTAGATCATCGCCGCGGGCCATGTGGATATGGAGGAGGTAGTCCTCGATCCAAACCGCAGGATCTGTTGTGCCATCGTATGATTTGATGTTTACGGGTTTGAAACCCTCGGGGATTTGATGATCCATTACTTCGTCTGTGAAGCATAGTGGGTGTGTGGTGCCTCTGTATTGAGCTATATCACGACGCAGCTCAAATGAGCTTTGTCTACTATGTTCGGCCCGGCCGGAATTGTTGTATCCGGCGTGACGGTTATCATCACGTGTCGTGGGGCGCCCACGCGATCCATAGATCGATCTTGTTTGCCTTGCCTTGTCCTCCAATATGTCTCGCAGTGCCGCGCGTTTCCCCGTGCCTTGGTACTTTTTGAGCGACGCCGGAGTGCGGCTTGAATGGAGGGTCTAGAGGCCTCTCTGTCGCGACCACGGGGTGGCCGGTCGGCCGCATCATGCGCTGGTTATGTAGGTTTGGGTGTTGCTTCCTCTAATTGGGGTAGCAGCCTGCGTTTGGGGTATCCATTGGAGGGGCGCTCGAGTTTATACTCTTCGGCTGCAAGGAATTCAGTCCATCTGTCAGCTAGCAGGTCTTGGTCAGCTCTAAGCTGCTGTTGCTTTTTCTTGAGGCTTCTTGCCGTGGCCATAAGCCTGCGTTTGAAACGCTCCTGTTCGGCGGGATCCTCAGGCACGACAAATTCATCGTCGTCGAGGCTTGCCTCATCTTCGGAGGGACGCATATAATTATCGTCCTCCACCTCCCTGTCTGCCGCTCTATCATGAGGGCTGGCTTCTCCCTCCTCCTGTGCTCTGTTGGAGGGGGTTGTCTTCGGCACTGTCTGGGGTGTTATTATCTCCCATGCCGGAATCACCATTTTTTCTTTGTGGCGGGATTTAGAGCGGCACCGCCGGCGCTTGGGCTGTTTCTTGGAGGGGTCATCCTCCATTGTTCCATCGCCGTTCCCATCTTTTGGGATGTCCATCATGTATATGTCGATGACGAGGTGGCCTTCCAAAGGCCCTATAGACACCGGGTTCTTGGTCGCTCCAAAGATCGCCGTCCATACCGTCGATGTCTTCGTAGTCGAAGTCGAGCATGTCGGTTAAATCATCGACAAGTGGCTACAAAGTGGGTGGTGGGTGGGCGTTGAATTTCTTCGTCGTCCGCATCCCAACCTTCCCGACCGTAGTCCGCCAGGCTCTCGAGATAAAGAGAGAGACTTTAGTGAATTCAGGATGTCGCCAAAGGGCGAAAAGTCTTTGAAAGATGTCCGCGCGATGAAGTCCATGACCGCGCCAATCGGATTCGATTGGCAGGGGTGCGGAGGGTTCGAGTCCGGAGAGGAGTCCGGCACCTTGGAGTCACGGTCTTCGCAGCGACAGGGATGGAGTTCGGCTCAATCGCCGTAGAGATCGTAGCCCCCGAGGCGGTGTCCAACCACTCGTCCTCAATCGGGGGAGTCGGCTCCGAGCTAAGGGTCGGAGCAGACTCTGGTACGGCTTCCAAGGCACTATTCGGCGGCAGAGCTAGATCATGCCCATCGAGACAGTACGGCGCGCTTGGCTGTGGCTCGAATCCGTCGAAGATCAAGTCTCCGCGGATGTCGGCCATGTAGTTCAAACTCCCAAATCTGACCTGATGGCCATGGGCGTAGCTTTCGATCTGCTCCAGATGGCCAAGTGAATTGGCTCGCAGCAGTAAAGCCTCCGAACACGAAGATCTGTCCGGGAGAAAAGTCTCACCACTGGACCGCGTCGTTGTTGATGATCGAAGGAGCCATCGGGCCTAAAGATGACGACACGGAGGAACTCTCAATGAAAGCACCAATGTCGGTTTCAAAACCGGCGGATCTCGGTAGGGGGTCCCGAATCGTGCGTCTAGGCGGATGGTAACAGGAGACAAGGGACACGATGTTTTTACCCAGGTTCGGGCCCTCTCGATGGAGGTAAAACCCTACTCTGCTTGATTAATATTGATGATATGGGTAGTACAAGAGTAGATCTACCACGAGATCAAGGAGGCTAAACCCTAGAAGCTAGCCTATGGTATGATTGTTGTTCGATCCCACGGACTAAAACCCTCCGGTTTATATAGACACCGGATAGGGTTAGGGTTACACGTAGTCGGTTACAATGGTAGGAGATCTACATATCCAGATCGCCAAGCTTGCCTTCCACGCCAAGGAAAGTCCCATCCGTACACGGGACGAAGTCTTCAATCTTGTATCTTCATAGTCCAGGAGTCCGGCCAATGGTGATAGTTCAGCTATCCGGACACCCCCTAATCCAGGACTCCCTCACCCCAATCGAAAATAGTGGAAGTAATAACAACGTTGTGGATTCCCATCAACACCAATGGCAAAGTTGAGTGTAGAAATCGTAATCCTAACGTATCACTTACTCGTTGTAAGATTCCTGCAACATGAGACGTTGCAGCCACAAAGGGTCAGTACATTGAATGTACTGGCAAATTCACACCATAGGTTAATGATGAATAATAGCTATCACTACATGCATATTTGGCTGGTGGAGGCTCTACGGTTAACATGTTTTTGCGAAAAGCCAATTTTTCCCTACTGCAAAGGAATATATTTTATTTAACTACAAAGTTGGTTGACAAATATTGAGAAGGTTCCTCCAACTCAGTCCCAAAATAATAATCATTAACCCAATGTGACGCAACCGATTCAATCGTACAATAATCATACATGCAAACATGTACGATCAAGATCAGGGACTCACGGGAAGATATCACAACACAAATCTAAAAATAAAATAAGTCATACAAGCATCATAATACAAGCCAGGGGCCTCGAGGGCTCAAATACAAGTGCTTGATCATAGACGAGTCAGTGGAAGCAACAATATCTGAGTACAGACATAAGTTAAACAAGTTGCCATAAGATGGCTAGCACAAACAGTGATACAGATCGAAAGAGGCGCATGCCTCTTGCCTGGGATCCTCCTAAACTACTCCTAGTCGTCGTCGGCAGCCTGCACGTAGTAGCAGGCACCCGCGGTGTATAAGGAGTCGTTGTCGACGGTGGCGTCTGGCTCCTGGGCTCCAGCATCTGGTTGCGACAACCAGGTAGAATGGAAAGGGGTAAAAGAGGGAGAAAAGCAACCGTGAGTACTCATCCAAAGTACTCGCAAGCAAGGATCTACACTACATATGCATGGGTATCTGTGTAAAGAGGCAATATCGGTGGACTGAACTGCAGAATGCCAGAATAATAGGGGGATAGCTAGTCCTGTCAAGGACTACGCTTCTCGCAGCCTCCATCTTGTAGCATGTAGAAGAGAGTAGATGGTAAGTTCACCAAGTATCATCTGTAACATCCCAAAATTCTAAATTTTGGAATGTTATATTAAATAGATAGATTTGATTGATTGTTTTATTGATTGAGTGAAATTTGAAACTTTTTGAAAGTTAAATGAGAGGGGATAAAAGGACTTTCCCAAACTTTCATTTTCTTTTCTGATCTTCATGAATTCAAATTATTTTTCACCACAAAACCCTGGAGAGAAGATGACATGACTTCTTCCATTCATTTAAATGACAAGGGGTGTTGAAAATATTTGAATTTCATTTTGAGAATATTTCCAATTCTCAAACTTTATTCAACTCAATGATTTTCACGAGCGAAGATAAAATGACTTCTTCAAATCATATGAAATATGAGTTGGGAGTTTCAAATAATTAAATTCAAAGTTCTTTTGAATTTATTTTCAATTTGGAGTTATTTGAGTTTTATTCAAATTATTTTTTCTCCAAAAATAAAATATATGGAAAATAGGGTAACATGATTCCCTACAACAGAAAAATGGAGAGAAATAAATTTGAATTAATTTGGTATTTTTAAAATGATTTTTATTGGATTTTTTGTAGAGCAGGAGCACTGTTTCAATTATCTCAATTTGTGTAGATTTTATTTGATGTTAAAAAAATGCCCACGTTGTAGAAAATCTTTTTCTGAAAATTTTGATATATTATATGCCTATAGTTTTGTTTTATTTAGTTACTTTATTTCTTGTCTGTAAAAGTTGTTTAAAAAAAAAGAACCCACCGACCGCGCCCGGGCCAGCCGGCCAGCCCGGCCAGCCGCCTCCCCTGCAGCGCCATGAAGACGCTCGCTCACTCGCCCGCTCGCGCTGCGATCGGCCGCCGCCTCGCTCACGCCACCGGCAGGTGGGACCCACATGTCGGGTTCGTCCCCGACCTCTCGCCGAGTCTCGACGCCACGCCGCGCTCACGGGCCGACGCCGTGCTCAAACCGGACGCCTCCCTCGCCTTGCCCGTCGCCCAAGGCGACCCCCCTATATAAACCCTCGACCCCGGCCCCGTTTTCGCCTCGAAACGTAGCCGCCCTCGCCTCCCCACGCCACACGCGAACTCGCCGGAGTTCCCGAGCTCCGCCGAGATCTGCCGTCGTTGCCCTTCGCTCCACTGCCGCCTACGCCCGACGCCGCCACCACCACCGTAGTCCCCTCGTCGCGTCGCGCCTCCCCGTGGGTTCGTCTGAGCCGGAGGACCTCCGGAGAAGCCGCCCCGACCACCACCAGACGTCGCGCCACCTTCTTCTCCGACGCTTGCGCCGTCAACCGCCACGGTACCTCCCAACTCCTCCCTCATCCGTTAGATCTAGATTAGACGGTCCGGATTAGATCTAGGTTTTGTTTTTTTTTTATTTTCAAACCGGTATGTTTACCTAACGAACGTTCGTTCGTTTAGCGTTGGCAGTGGACGTTTTCGCTATATAAGCCTCGGCAGCGAACGTTCATATATTAGATTTGTTTTTGTGGCCAGGGACCTGTTTGTAAGTATTTTAATTACAGATTAGCCCCTGGTTTTCAAACGACTACATCTTTTTACTCGTTTGTCAAAATCCAACGAAACCAACGCCCACTTATTCGTTACGATCTCCTCTATCTAGTAATCCAACTCAAACATGTTTTTGAAAGTTTAAAATTTGAATTAGATCAGATTTGAATTTGAACTTCGTTGATCATAACTTGAGTTTCATAACTCCGATTTAGTTGATTCCTTTTGCAAATCGAAGCTCTTGACCTAAACTTTCTGATAAGGCCAAATTCACATAGTTTTGGTGCTGTTAGAAATTGCTTTATGTTGCAAGAGTTATTTGCTTGGTTTGAAGTTTTTCGATTTGTTTTCTTCGTTTTCTCCGATCTTTTGAGTGATTGCTTATGTGTGGTTACTATTGTTTGCTTATGATAGATTGACCGGAGTGTGAAGAGTAGACCTATAAAGAGTTTTGAGTGCGAATCACCTTCATCAACATTGCAGGCAAGTTCACACTTTGATCATACCTTTTCTACTACCCAGTTTTATTGCATTAGATCAATCCTCAAACATTGCATGATTAGGATCTAATTAAATTGTGGGATGGGAAGTAGATGAGGTAGTACCTATTACCTGATTTATATTCAAACCTTTGGGAGTTACTTCTACGTTTGATTATTATGCCATGCTATGCTAGTAGACGTGGATTGGGTGAGTGTATCCATGACAGATGTGAGTTTGTTAATTAATGGTTTATTTAAGGTGGCAACTTAAACACACATCCGGGTGGATTGAGGCACTGGTTTCCATCGAGACTTGCCTGTATTTCTTCTGACCGCCACCTGCACTCAAAGGGATCATGAGATTATTCATGCTAGAAACTTCCGTGTGCAGCCACATGCTACTATGGGCTCTAGCATAGTTGACTAAGTTGTGCGAACTCTTACGGGTAGACTAGCTGATGTAGGGGTTGTAGGTTGGTACGGTCTACCCACATGTAAGGTGCTAGCGCTTCTGAAAGACTGTGTCTCGGTCATTCGTTTCTCAAACACCATGTAGTGCGAGAAATCAAACGGAGGAGATCGAGTCTTGTGGGGAAAAGTGCACAAACCTCTGCAGAGTGTATAAACTAATCATGGTTAGCCGTGTCCCCGGTTATGGACATCTTGAGTATCTAGTACTTGGATTATCCTGTTGATCTCATCATGTTACTCTAATAAATATTGTTGGGTTGTTAATGAGTACTTTTAATTGGGATTGAGGATGCTGTCAACCATTCTCAATGTTTAACAACCACCATGATAGTTAAATAAATTTATTCCTTTGCGGAGGGAAAAATTGGCTTTTCATAAAAACTTTAACCGTAGAGCTTTCCACCACCAAATATGCATGTAGTGATAGCCATATTTCAGCATTGCTCTCATACAGAATTTGCCAAGACATTCAATGTAATCGACCCTTTGTGGCTGCAACGTCTCATGTTGCGTGATCTTCTGACAGTAAGTGATACGTTAGGGTTACGATTTCTACACTCAACTTTGCCGTTGGTGTTGATGGGAATCCACAACCTTGTTACTTCCGCTATTTTGGATTGAGGTAATAGTATTTACGTTACTTTATACATGTGATTTACCTCTGTTATAAATCCTCGAGTACTGTGTGTGTCAGCATACCGATCCAGGGATGACACTTAAGCACAGAAACTTGATCCATTCGGGTCGGGTCGCTACATCATCGCATAGCATAATCCTACCCGGCGATTCCCTCCTCATCGCCCTGTGAGAGAGTGATCACCAGATTGTATCTGGCACTTGGAAGGGTGTGTTTTATTAAGTATCCGGTTCTAGTTGTCATAAGGTCAAGGTACAACTCCGGGTCGTCCTTTTACCGAGAGACACGTCTATTCGAATAGATAAACTTCCCTGCAGGGGTGCACCACATAACCCAACACGCTCAATCCCATTTGGCCGGACACACTTTCCTGGGTCATGCTCAGCCTCGAAAGATCAACACGTCGCAGCCCCGCCTAAGCACAATAGAGAGGTCAGCACGCCGGTCTAAATCCTATGCACGCAGGGGTCTGGGCCCATCGCCCATTGCACACCTGCACGTTGCGTGGGCGGCCGGAGAGCAGACCTAGCAACCTCCATTTCAAAGGAAGTTGCGTTACACGGTCCAACCCGGCGCGCCAACAACGATGTCAAGAAGGCTTCGGCTGATACCACGACATCGAGTACCCATAACTGTTCCCGCGTAGTTGGTCAGTGTGTATAGGCCAGTGGCCAGACTCAGATCAAATACCAAGATCTTGTTAAGCGTGTTAAATTTAAGTAACCGCGAACACCGACCAGGGCCAGGCCCACCTCTCTCCTAGGTGGTCTCAACCTGCCCTGTCGCTCCGCCACAAAGTAACAGTCGGGGGCCGTCGGGAACCCAGGCCCACCTCTACCGGGATGGAGCCACCTGCCCCTTTAGCCCCCATCTCCGAACAGTATCATAAGTAATGTAACAGTATAAAGTATATAGCATATGCCCATGATCACCTCCCAAGTGATCACGGTCCAGTAGTATAGCATGGCAGACGGACAAGAGTGTAGGGCCACTGATGGAATACTAGCATCCTATACTAAGCATTTAGGATAGCAGGTAAAGGTAACAATCAGAGTAACAATGACAAAGGCTATGCAGCAGAATAGGATTAACCGAAAGCAGTAACATACTACACTACTCTAATGCAAGCAGTAGAGAGAAGGAATAGGCAATATCTGGTGATCAAGGGGGGGGGGGGCTTGCCTGGTTGCTCTGGCAAGGAGGGGTTGTCAACACGGTAATCGTACTGGGTAGCAGCGGCGTTAGTCTCGGGGTCTACTGGAGAAGAAGAGGGGGAAGAAACAGTAAATATGGAGCAAACAAAGCATCACAAAACATAACGAGGCAATACGCGGTGCTAGGTATGCCCTAACATGGTACTAGGCGATGCTGGCGAAGGGGGGAAACATCCGGAAAAGTATCCCCGGTGTTTCACGTTTTCGGATAGATGAACCGGAGGGGGAAAGTTGTGTGTTCACTATGCTAGGGATGTGTGGCAGACGAACGGGCTACGTATCTGGATTCGTCTTGTCGTTCTGAGCAACTTTCATGTACAAAGTATTTTCATCTGAGCTACGATTTTTATATTAATTTTAAAAGATTTAATCATTTTCAAAATTTACTTAATTATTTTAAATCAACATTATCCAGAATAGTGCATGTTGACGTCAGCAGTCAACAGGGCGTTGACTGGGTCAAACTGACCTGTGGGTCCCACTGGTCATAGACTGTTTAGCTAGTTAACATTAGTTAGTTAGGTTAATTAGCTATTAGGTTAATTAAACACAATTAATTAATTAATATTTTTATATCTTATTTTTTTAATTCCACTTTTTTTATAAAAGCGTTACGGGGTGGGCCCCATTGTCATAAACACAGGGGCCTTAGCAGCGTGGTGCGGGTCTCGGCGGGCGCCTGGCGTTAGCACCCGAGCCTGGTCGGTGCCCGAACAGCGGTTATGGCCGGCGGCAGCGCCTGATGGCGAGGCGATGGTGGGTAGGGGGCCTCGGCGGTTGGCACGTGCAAGCAACGGCCGGAGCGGGGAGGCTGCAGGGCGCGGGCGGAGCAGCAAGCAGCAACAGAACGGCGCAGGCGCGCAGCCTCGCTGCAGGGGGAGGCGATGCGAGGAGCAGGGGTGGCCGGGAGCGAAGGAGCAGCAGGGGACCGGCCACGGCGCGGGAGCGAGGCGGCACCAGATGGATTGCAAGACAACGCAAGCAACCACAGAGTGGCGGAACTAGGCAGCAGAGTAGCGATGAGGGAGGAGGCGCACTGGCGGGCGTCGGAGCGGGGCGAGGAGGACGGCTGCGGGCGAAACAGGCGGGCACGGGTTGCGAGGGAGGTGAGGCAGTGCGTGGCCTGGATGAGCGTGAGGGCGCACGGGACGCGGACGCGGCCGCGGTGAGCGCGGCACGACGCTGGCGCGAAAGCAACAAGGCGATGTGGAGGCACGGGTGGCTGCAGAAGGGCAAAGCGCTGAATCGTCAGGCGCTGCAAGGCGTGGGAGAGAGGGCGAGAGAGGAGGGGCGCGGGCTCACGTCGGGTACAGGGGTCGGGGCAATGGGGCGCGTGGAGGAAGTCAGAGACGACGAGCGACGTCGGGGAGGCAGACCGGCGGGGAGGAGAAGGCAGTCCAGCGAGGTCCAGTCGGCGTTGGTCGGCAACGGGGATCGGCGGCGACGTGGAGAGGACGACGAGGTGGCGGGGTCGAGCGCACAAGCCCTGATCCGATCTGGATCGGGGGAAGCGAGTGGGGGGAATGGCTGTCGCTGGGGTTAGGGTTTCGGTAGTGGGGTTAAGGGGAGTGGGGGTGGCCGGTTGGGCCGGCCTGGTTGGATGGCCAGCTGGGCTGAGGCCCAGCGCGGGGAGAGGGGGTTATTCCTTTTTTTTTCTTTTCTTTTAGTTACTACTTTCTGTTTTATTTGTCACACTTCATTTTAGTTTTTATAAAATATGACCATAGCTCCTAAAATAAGGTTTCAGAACAGCCCTCTACCATAAAAAGTTTGGTGGTCAAATAAACTAGTTTAATATTTGTTTATTATCTAAAATCATTTAAATAATTGTTTTGCTACGGTTTTATTTATTTTAGAGTATTTAATCATTTCATAGAAGTGTGGTTTCTCCACCATAATTACCTATGCATTATTTGGCACAACCCGAACATTTTAGTTTTAATGCTTGAAACCTTTTACCGTTTGTTTTGATTTTGATTTTGAATTTGAATCGGTTTCGAACTAACGTGAGATTAACAATAGTAACCGCGGTGACGTGGCATCATTAACAAGGAATTACTGTAGCTTAAATATCCGGGCGTCACACCCAATCAAATTAATTAAATAAAGTGTTGAGATCAACATGATAATCCAAGAACCAGATACTCAAGATGTCCATAACCGGGGACACGATTAATCATGATTAGTTTGTACACTCTGCAAAGGTTTGCGCACTTTTCCGCACAAGACTCGATCTCCTCCGTTGGATTTCTCGCACTACATGGTGTCTGAGAAACGGATGACCGAGACACAGTCTTTCTGAAGCATTAACTCTAACCCTGGGTAGACAGTACCAACCTACATCCCCTACATCTGCTAGCCTACCACTGGAAGAGGTCATGCAACATACTCAACTATGCTAGAGCCCATAATAACTTGTGGCTGCACACGGAAGTTTCTCCAGGTGCACTGGGATCCCCTTGGGCAAGCACTGGGTTCTCCAGGTGCCCGGGTAAACCACTGGGTGCTCCAGGGTGCCCCTACCAATCCACCCAGATGTGTATTAAATTAGCCACCTTAAGTTAACCATTAATCAACTATCTCACATCTGTCATGGATTCATTCACCCAAACCACATCTTCAAGCATAGCATAGAAATATAAGCATAACGTAGAAGTAACTCCCAAGGTTTGAATGCAGGACAATAGGTTCCTACCTCATCAACTACTTCCCAATACCCACATGTTATCAATTCCTAGCCATGCAATGTTTGAGGGTGAAACTAATGCATAAAAACTGGGTATGAAAGGGATATGATCAAAGTGTGAACTTGCATGTACTGTTGATGAAGATGATTCGCACTCATAACTCTTGATAGTTCTATTCATCACACTCCGGTCAATCTAGCGTAAGCAAGCAATAGTAACCACACATAAGCAATCACTCAAAAGATTGGACAGAACGAAGAAGACAATTCGCAAAACATCAAAAGCAAGAAAATAACCCTTGCAACATAAAACAATTTCTAACAGTACCAAAATTATGTGTATTTGGCCTTATATGAAAGTTTAGTTCAAGAGCTTTAGTTTGCAAAAAGAATCAACTCAAACGGAGTTATAAAACTCAAGTTACGATCAAACAAAGTTCAAATTCAAATCTATTTGAATTCAAATTTTGAAACTTTCAAAAATCTGTTTAAGTTCTTTTACTGGATAGAGGGGATCATAACGAAGAAGTGGGTGTTGGTTTTGTTGGATTTGGACAAACGAGTAAAAAGTAGTGACCGATTGAAATACAGAGACTAATCTGTAATTAAATATTCACGAATAGGTCCCTGGCCGAAAATAAAAATAAAAATAAAATCCTATAGAATGAACGTTCGCTACGAAGAGGTAAACAGCGAGCGTTCGCTACTTAACTAGATTAACTAAGAAAAAAAGGTTTTCAGATAAAAACCAAAACCCTAAAAGGAAAATCGGCGAACCCAGGCGGTTTAGTACCGGTTCAGGGCAGTTTTTCGTCGAAACCCGGCGGCGGCGGTTAGATCGGCGGCGACGGCAGGATCGGCGGTGGTTCGATCGCTTCTTTGGCACGGCCATGACGGCTAAAGGGGCTCTTCTGGCAGCAGCGGATCGGCGGGCGCAAGGCAATGAGGCAGCCTTGATGTGGCGGCAGCAGCCTGGTGGCTGTGGCGGCGGCGGTTGGCGGTGGCTTGAGGGAGGAGAGAGGCGGGGGTGGCAGGTATTTAAAGAGGGCCGGGGCGACGGGTGGCGTGGAGGAGGTGCAGGGCGGCGTGGAGTCCGCGGCGACCACGGCGAGGGATCGCCTGACTCGGCCCCAGCTTCGGGAAGGCGGCGAAGGCAGATTGGGCCGGCTGGGCTGGCTCGGCTGGGTCGACCTAGTTCGGAAGAAGAGATTTTTGAACACATTTTTGTAAACAGAGAGAAAAAGAAAGAAAAATAAAACAAAGTAAAATATTATATAGGCATATAATATATCAAAATTTTCAGAAAAAGATTTCCTACAGCATGAACATTTTTCTAGCGTCAAATAAAAACCGCAAAATTTTGAATAAAGCAAACAGTGCTACAACTCTAATAAAATCATATAAAAAATCATTTTAAAATGCCAAAATAAATTCAAATTTATTCCTCTCCAATTTTCTATTGTAGGGAATCATTTTACCCTGATTTCCATATATTTTTATTTTTGGAGAAAAATAATTTGAATAAATGTCAAATAACTCCAAATTGAAAATAATTTCAAAAGGGATTTTCAATTTGATTCTCCGAAACTCCCAACTCATATTTCATATGTTTTGAAGAAGTCATTTTATCTTCTCTCATGAAAATCATTGAGTTGCTTAAAGTTTCTGAATTGGAAAATATTTCCAAATAAAATTCAAATCTTTTCAAAACCCTTTTCATTTATTCAAATGGAAGAAGTCATGTCATCTTCTCTCTAGGGTTTTGTGTTTGAAAAGAATTTGAATTCACGGAGGTCATAAATGCAAAAAATAAATGTTTGGGAAAGTCCTTTTATTCCCTCTCATTTAACTTTCAAAAGTTTCAAATTTCACTCAACTTCACACAATCAATCATAACTATCTATTTAATATAACATTCCAGAATTTAGAATTTTGGGATGTTACACACCTACCACCCTTAAAATGAATCTCGCCCTCGAGATTCGGAGAGGCTAGAAAGAAATAGGTTAGGTTCGGGGGTCTTCTCAAAATCCATCGATCTTCTCAGGGGGTCTAGGGTTCTACCACCCTTAGAAACATGGTTACGGTTCCATCAAAACTCATATACTCCATCCTTATTGCTGACAGTGTCGGTCTTCTCAAATTCTCGGGAAAATTCCTTCTCTGGGCCCATCCGGTAGTGGCATAACCTATACCTCAACTCTTTTGTCCTTTTATCTTGGTAAGGTTCTTCTGTGACTGGGTCTTATTAGCTGACGGGTCTGGCACCAATACTAAACAACTATCGATATCTCATGGTGGTCATCCAACAATTAGACTAGGTCCCTGCAGAAAACGGGTCTTGGCTGAACCTCACCGTAGGACCTACAATTGGCAACAACTGCCTTGTATAAGGGAAAAAATTGTCCTACCATTCTAAGGTAAACAAGGTTTAATATCGCCATCTCTCTACTATAGGTAAGTCACTCAGATTTACCATCCCATATAGCAGAGGCGAATAATAAGAGTAAGTCGGTATGGTGATCAATCCATCCCGCACCCAAATCATTACCTTGTATACGGTAGTGAATCTCGCATTCTAACACTCGGTCATCCTCACAAGCATTGCAGAATTTATCTTGTCAACGAACTAAGTTCGGATCAATCCATGGATTCTGCAAGCTGAACAAACATCTATCATTTCTTCACATCACTCAGGTTTTGCGTTACTCCTATAAAATCGTCGGTGGGTAAGGTCGTAATCTCTTCCAGGGTTTTTCCTTCAGCAAGAGTGTGCTAGCTTCTTGGCAGGTCCTGGGGCCTGTGGGTTATGGCCCATCTCATCGCTTGTAAACATTGAACTCATCATCGGGGCAACTGATCATCATTCCAACATCCAGCTTCCTAGCATTCTTAAAATCCATCCAATTGTACTGTCTCTCTTCCTTCTATTGGCACCAAACTAAGACGTGATTACTCAGACTCATCATGGAGTTTCAATTGCTCCATATTTCCAACATCATACCTCCTTTATATCCAATAGTACTTCATCCCTTCATACTCTTGGGGTATCCCACATATCGAGATAAAACTTATACTTACGAAGTCCACTCCTTGGAACATCGTTATCCTTTCCAGGGGCCAAATGTTCTCACAGGGTACTACCACCCTTGAAATGCACAAATTCTTCCATATACCATATTTCTCATATCCTCGAAGAGGGTCAAAAATCTTCCTTCATAGAATAACAACTCATAAAATCCAATTCAGTACCAACGAGGCTAACTTGATTGATTCTCCAATGATTACAATCTCTTGCTTTTCCATTACATGCCTCAACTCATCACCTCAATATAAAAGAGTTGTTCCCACTACTACTACTATATTTCTCACAGACACAACTAATTATCACAAGTCTCCTTCTCCTTGGAACAATCTCTGGTAAGGTGCCCTGCTTCATTACAACAAAAACATATTACTTCCGACACGTCTCGTGGTTTCCTGATGACTACATAGCCTCCTTGGGTCCTCAGCTTCCTTTTAGGGCAACCGCTAAAGTAGTGCCATATATCTCTGCACCTAAAACATATGATATGATGCAGGTCCTTCTTGGAATCCATTCTATTTCTCTTCCTGGACTTTTCCGTTCCAATCAGAGCTTCTATTTCCTGTGGGTCATACTCTACTTCCTTTGTCGGGAATTCTACTAGATCCCCATTCAAACAATTCTGGGAGATGTGTCCTTCTTCTCCACATGAATAGCATGAATTGGTGCAAGGTCTACTTGGTTCTTCTGTAGGTGTGTCCTCCACCTCTTCCTTCATCATCGGGTCTTCTAGAATTTCCATGAGGGCTCCTTTCATTACTTCTTTCTTCTGCTGGATGGTTCTTTGTACCATGGGGTAAATGTGACACTGAGCAGGGTAGTGGGTTGTCCCTTCACACAAGAAACAAGTAATATGCCTAGTTGGGCATTCTTCAGCTGTGTGACTTACTTCACAATTAGGGCATTCATCCTTGTGTTCTTTATGGGTGTGTCTGTCGGTGTCAAAACCGGCGGATCTCGGGTAGGGGGTCCCTAACTGTGCGTCTAAGGCGGATGGTAACAGGAGGCGGGGGACACAATGTTTACCCAGGTTCGGGCCCTCTCGATGGAGGTAATACCCTACTTCCTGCTTGATTGATCTTGATGATATGAGTAGTACAAGAGTTGATCTACCACGAGATCGTAGAGGCTAAACCCTAGAAGCTAGCCTATGGTATGATTGTTGTTGTCCTACGGACTAAACCCTCCGGTTTATATAGACACCGTAGGGGGCTAAGGTTACACAGAGTCGGTTACAAGGGAGGAGATTGTTGACACACGAACACGTCACTGTGTACCCTCGACGCTGGGGGTGATGCACCGCAGCTCACGTCGAAGGAGACCCGACCGACAGTGCGATACGCAAGACAGTCAGCGGGCGCTTTTGTAGACGCGAAGCCCCGCTTGCCCGGGAGGGACCCCGTCAGGGCTCGCGGCGGCTATGGGCTGCTCCAGGTCAATTCGCTTGCCCCTAGAGCCTCGTGGATCCGCAGCCCTCCAGCATGAAGAACTAGCGAAGAACGAGAAGACAGATACAAGGGAGAGACAAAAAGTAGATGAACACGAAAAAGTAGTAGATTGATTTGTTCGATTGTGTGTTGTTCAATCGGCCGTCACCCCCAACATATATAAGAGGTGGCTGGACTTCCCGTACAAGAAAAGGATTCATCTATGCTTTCCTTACAAGAAAATTGCATCAATTCACGTCCAAAACCCTAGTCAAATTCGGACTGGTTTTATCCGAACTTTCCAAAACTGTTCGGTTTAAACTGACTGTACCTTGCTGGTCCTTTTTGTGATGGCAAACAACCTCGGATGGAAACGAGTCCAAAAGCAATCTTGACCGTTTCGACGAGACGAACATCTTTCATGTTGAACATTTTCTCATCAGAGGTCATCTCGAGGGTCAAATCGCTCGTGCAAAACAGCAAATTATTCACGCACCTCATCAGACACACCCACGTATGTGTCTGGTTCCGGGCGTCATATTTTGCTCGCTAGAGGGTCTCGTTGTGCGGGCTCTAACTTTTGCATAAGACCTTGGATTGCAACGATCTTTATATTAAAATCGATCGTTTCGACGAGACGAAGACAATTCATGTAGATAATTCGTCCATACGAGGCCGTCTTGGGAGCGTAATGAGCCGAACAGTGTTCTGAATACAAAATCCAAAGATTTTGAGCACAACTTCGGCCTTAGAGATGCGGTCGGATGGCTATGACTTAAACATCAAAGTTGTTCCTCTCGGTGATGTGAAACTTTCCATGCTGAAAACCCTTTCACTCGAAGCCATTTCATTTTCTTTTTATGTCATGCCAAAATCTGGTGTCAACACATGCCCCCCTGTTTTTCGGCAAAGCTTGCACGCCGAAAAATAATATGCACGGTGTTTGTTCTAGAGGCGATGTCAACACTTCATCGGCCATTTATTTTCCTCAGGGAAATATTTATGTATCGGCCATGTTTGTGCTAAGGGAGATAACCGTACATCGGCCATTGCCTACTCAGGCTTCTTGCCACACACTCGGATGATATTTCTTCAAGTACTTGCCATTGAGAGCTCGAGGTAACAATGCCCTTTGTACGGATTCCACCAAATATGAGTTTCTGGGAACTACTCTTGTAATCCTAAAAGGACCTTCCCAACTTGGAGACCACTTCCCGAATTTTTTGTCTCTTGAACCAATTGGCAGAATCACTTTCCAGACGAGATCACCAACTTGAAAATTCTTCAACTTAACTTTCTTATTGTAAGCTCTTGCTACCCTCAACTTGTCCCTCTCTATGGCCTTCAAAGCAGCCAAACGTTTATCGGCAACCTCATCAATATTGTCCATCATCAAGTTATAAAAGTCTACTGCCGATAAATCATTTTATTTGGCTATTCTCAAAGCATTCAAATTTCTTTCCACTGGTAAAACAACCTCTTACCATATACTAGTTCATATGGAGCCACTTTCGTAGCACCATGCCTTGAGATTCTATGTGCCCATAATGCTTCAGACAACAACTCATGCCATCTCCTCGGATTATCCTCAATTTTCTTCTTGATGAGTTTGATTAAAATTTTATTGCTAGACTCAGCTTGTCCATTGGCTTGGGCATAATATGGAGAGGAATTGAGCAACTTTATGTTATAAGATTCGCAAATTCTCGACTTGGTGTGACATGAAAGATGAGCCTTGATCTGTAATCAACGTTTGAGGAATGCCGAATCTATGAATAATGCGCCGGTTATGAACTTAATTACCTCTGTATGTGTCATGTTCTTGAGAGGCACCGCTTCAAACCATTTAGTGAAATAATCGATTGCTACTAATACGAACCGATGCCCTTTGATGAAGACGGATGAATTTGCCCAATAAAGTCTAGACCCCATCCTCCGAAGGCCATGGCACGATAATGGGATGTAGCATAGCAGCAGGAGACAACTGAATATCTCCAAATTTTTGACAAGCTTCCACCCTTTATAATATCTGAAGCAATCATTAATCTTGGTCGGACAATAAAACCCAAAGACGTCAGAGTAACCATTTCATCTTGGGAGCCGACTAATGAGTGCGACAAATACCTTCATGGACCTCTCCCATAGCAATTCTCGCTTGGTCTTCGTCCAAGCACTTTAAAAGAACATCATCAACCGTTCGGCGATAGAGACCATCATGTCTCATAGTGTACTTGAAAGCCATACACGAACAGCCCCTGTCCACCCTTCTACTAGGAGCACACAAATAATCAATGATGGGTTTCCTCCAGTCTTGATTTTCTCTGCATTGAATATTTCATTAGTGGCCGAAGCGGTGGGCTTCGACTCGGCCTTACCTATGTTGACAAGACCTAGCATCGGCTATTGATAGAAATGCAATACACCATGGTTAACATAGTAGCCGGATGCTTGCTGTGCCAACTCTTTCGAATTGTCATGTCTAGATGTATGAATAATTTTAAAGCAACCAAAGGTAAATCTTGCATCTAGACATACCAAAAGATAAACTATAAGTGATTCGTCAAAACATTGATAACCCTTGGATATTTGTGGCACTACTAATAACGAATCACCGGAAGCCTCAATATGTATAGCACCTATAGCAAAGAAAAGCTCCAATCCGAATGACAATGCATATTCGGCTTTGATCATTGTGCAAAAATATTTTAAGCGGGACGAGGCTTCACAAAATAGCACCATAAGGAGATATATAAACAATACCAACACCTTGGCCATTGCTACAATTTTAACCATAAAAAATAACCTCCATGGTACTAGAAAGACTAGGACAATATCAATGAACATGTACTTTGTTTTAGTCTCCAATTCAACTAAGGACGATGTTATGATACTACATCGGCCATGCTTTGACATATTCTTAGGGAGATAGATAAATATCGGCCATTACCTTGAGGTTCATGTAGAATTCACCCACCAAAGTATGTATAGCCGAAATAAACAAATGAAATAGCAATAAAATATTTCGGCCCCTTTGTATTAGCAACAAAAATTTAACTAACCAAGTGTATAGTGATTTGGTAATACCCTGTCATGATATAGAAAATTATGTTGCATCCATGGATCAAAATAAATCCATGGAGGGTAATTGATCATACCTATGGATGAATTCAATGGCAAAGGCATGAATGGTATGGTTGAAGAATATGGATGATGTGCTAACCGAAGATTTTGATGTTGTGATGCGCACCTTCGGCTTAATTGTCTGTTGCTCTCATTTTTCTCTTTCTTCACTTTTGTAACACTTGTTGTAATAGAAGGTTGCACATCATTTTTATTTTGACTGCTTCTCTTGGGAACCCATGCCATGTTCTTCTTTTTCAGCTCTTGTGCACTAAGTTTTTGTAATTCCTTCTTTCGCCAATACGATAAGCCGAGTGGGCACCCCGGCTCTGATTTTGTTTGAAGCAATGGCAATTCTTGTTTTACCTTGTGCACTCTCAACTTCTTTTCTTCAGATTTGGCACTTTGAATCTCAATAATTGGTTGCTTCGTCTCATTGCCTTTAGTAGCCAATGTCAATGCTTTAATTGGCTCTTTTTAATTTGAGATCAAATCTGAAGTTGCACTCTTACGACCATCTCTTTTAACACGATAAACTTGCTTGACCACCTCTTTCTTCTTCCTTGAGCTCTGGACCGATTCCTTACGATTGAAATGGTCTTTAACATGTGATTGTTCAAGTGTTGATCTTCTTGGAGCTGCATAATATTGATGAGATGGTCTGAAATAAGATGGAGAATGTGCCCTTGTATCATACCTGTCCCATGATGGATATGGATCTACATAACATAGGGAGGCATCCACGACATTGGCATTGGCGACCCAAAATAAGGATATGAATATGTTGCATTAAAATTCCCACTTTGCCAATACCAATCCTCATATTTGTGCCTTGGGGGTGATCTTGGTTTCTTTGCATGATTTGGACGATAAGCATTCTTCTCTTCACTCTTCTTTCGATATTTATCCAATAGTTCAGTGAAGGTGATTTTTGATTTCTTACACTTGCGCTTATTTCGGCCTTTGTTTTCTTTCGGTTTGCTTTCATTGATCATTGGATTTGCTTGCTGCCCCCAGTCCTTGGCATCTCCATTGTAGCTTCGATGGAATTCTCGCCCTCAAGATTATGTTCATTATGCTCTTCAACATCTTCTTTATTTGAAAGCTTAATCCCATCACCTGCAGTTTTTACCTTCTCTTTCAATGGATCGGCTTGAAGCAGCCGATGCAAAAACTTTCTGCCATCAAGACCAATCGGAATAGACTAGTCATCTCTTGGTGTCTCAACAAATTTCAATCGTCCTTTATCAATGGCCGATTTAACTATTTGACGAAACATATTGCAATCCTCAAATTTATGTTTGAACGAATGATGCCGGGAGACCTAGCTAGAGAGTGGGGGAAGAGATGTGTGCATGCCCAAGAGATAAAGTGATAGAGACCTATATTGGGGTCCAGACTTTAGAAGAGAGAGGGGTGTCAATGTGCTCGTGTGTTGGTGTTTGGGGGAGAGAACGACTTCTGTGTGTTTGGGGGGGGGGGGACGAGGGGGGGTTGCTTCAGATAGAGAGTGAGGTGTCTATATTTGAGGGACTTCAGCGTAATTGAGATATACATGGTCAATAGTGTGTGCACTCAAGGTTGATCAATTTGTTTCACAGTTTGGACTATGAGATAACGATACTTTTGAACATGCGTGATATACTTTGTTGTACCAGAATTACAAACCTAAGATTGGAATTTTGGAATTCGACTCCATCATTAGCTTTTGTAATTCATTTAAACGGAGGTACATTTTTAAGCCAGGATTTCGTGATTTCAAATTCATATATCAAACCTAGAGACATACACATACGTGCATGTTCAAACTTTATAATCATCTACTTTATTCATACACATACACATTTTTTCTTTTGTCATCATATTTAGGATAAACACATTTGGAATTTCATTTGAATTGGACCATATGATGGTATTTGCTTGTCGTAGCTCAATAATCCATATTTGAATTGAATGGACAATGTAAGTTTCGAGTTGGAGACATTGATTTTCAAAACTTGCACTTTTTTTTGCGTGCAAAACAAACAAATTCTCGGCCATGATATCATAGTCGGCCATACAAGAGCAGAATATAATTTCAGGTGCCAAAAGCTTTCAAACTTCCCACTCACACATCGAAATATCTCATACCGAAAGTTTTGCCCTTCGATATTCCTATTTTACCCCTGCCACATGAACGGAAAAGGGCTGCTTTGGTAACTCCATTGTTTTCCCCTCTTTGCCCCCAACATTCTTCCCCAGAGCCCCTCCCCTTCCCCTCCCCGACCCCCCCAACCACGGCAAGCCGCCGAATCTAGTCCTCCGCCGCAGCGGTGGACCTCACACCCCGACGGATCTACCTTCCGCACCTTGGAACCCCCAACTGCCAACTCACCACTTCACTAGAGCCGCTTCAGCGACTGGATTTTACGTTGCTCCAGATCTCCTTGACCGCCATCATGGTCCACCGCACCGGATCTGCTTAACCGGCGCCCTCATCCACCACAGTGTAGGCCCTTCACTGACTCCCTCGTCCGTCCCTTCGCTGGCCCTTCATACAAGCCCTCGTCTGCCGCAACAGATCCGCCTCACCGAAAGCATCAGATAACGCGCTACCGCAGGTTTTCGCTCCATCGTGACTGCCCGCTCCACGGACGCCATATTCAACTCCACCGGCCCTGCTTTACCAACACCACAACCTCATCAGGTTATTTCAATCTGTACTCCTTCAGTTTTTCTCTTTATAGTGCAATTGTTCACTTACCACAGATGAGCTTTCTTGTATGCCGACAGGCGCCGCAACCGTAGCACCGGAGCCGCTTCAGCGACGGCAACAGCCAGCCCAAACTCAACCGCAACACGAGCACCATCGATGATCCTTCGCTATCAAGTATGACAACGGTACCCATATGTCGCCGAGAATCAGGTACTATTATCCAACGGCCGGCGCCTACGTTCACTTTCTTAGCATAAGGACCGCACCTTTGAATTTCTTCAGGGCATCATTTAGTTTTTCATGAGACGCGTTATTCTGCTTGCACCTCAGAGGGCCATACTTACGGCGGGAACATGTTACATGTGCTAAATTACATACCAAAGGCACATATAGTTAATATGCTTTAGTTTTGTCCTAAGTATTACTATACTTCCTAGATATCACTGCCTACTATTTTACTGCTTGCATGCTATATTTATGATAATGGTGTTGTTCTGATGCCACCTGTTGGTTCCATCAGACTGCTTCATGTTCTCTATGCTTAATTACACACCAGCAAACTAGCATGTGGTTCCGCTGCTTTGTGTTTGTTTTACCCTACATTTTCTGATGCTAGCTATTACATCACTCCTCCGAGCCTCTGCTCGTTACTTTTTTGTGTGTTCTTGACCTTTCCAAGTTGCATGACTAATTTGATGCTTCTATTAATTATGGAGTTGCCAACCCCATCAAGCAAAATATTTGTTCTTTGGGGATAGCACCTCGAACAAGCATAAAAATAGAGTGAAGCAGATATATTGTCGTGTAAGCACACACCCTTCTTTCATTAGTTTAGATGAACCATTGATGATCAATTCGAACCAGTGCATGCGATTAAAATTAATTTTACCTAAATAGAGGGTGCAGAATAAACTACAACAACTAGATTTGCAACCACGGGATGCTGACGATATCTTCAAAGAACATTGCAACAGCAGCGAGGCTTCACATCAAATATGGTAAGCCAGTGTGTCTTAGTACATGTGAAATGTAATGCGTGTGGGCTGCTTTCTTGGCTTGTGCCCTTAACCTGTAATCCTACAGAACTACAAATAGTTCAATTGTCTGCTTTGCTGTATTGCTTGATTCGAATGCTTGTTTGTTACTTGTTAGGCTATACCTGAGTTGGCCAATATGTCAGCAATGGCTGCTGTACTATTGTAAAGAAATGCATGCCTAGTTCATTTGTGTCCTTAACTTTTCCTCTGAACTTCATCACAAGACTGTCTCCGTAGTTTATATGAGGCCACACTGTTAAGTGCTTTCTCAGATTATTTCAACTGCTTAGATGCCTTGGCAACTTAGCGATGGTAACTCCGTTTCAACTAGGGATGTCAACTGGGTCCCGTTTAATCCCGATTAAAGTCCACTAGTGGTATGATAGTTCAAAAGAGTTTTTGTTTTTGAGGAAAATGAACCAGGAGCTAGCAAAACTAACTAGATGGGACTGGTGGATGTCGCTTATTTGCCACTTACATCCCTAGTTTCATCTTACCATTTTAATTTCTTTTTCGGCCGATGTCGCTTGAACCATTTAAATATAGCTTGCCATGCTCGGCAATAATTCGTATGTCGTTTACCATGTAAGCTTACTACATGGATCATGCGATAACTATCTCTTACTTATGTCTAGCGGAAACCTTTCAGGATGCCGTTCACACTAGGACACAATGTACAACCCTAGAATCTATTTGTGGAAGCAGTGCGCCATCCATGTTACCAGATGGTAGCAGTTCAGGGGCAACACCGCCGGAGAGCAGTTTGAGCATAAATATTATAGTTCTTGAGGCTCTACAAGAGGCAGAAAGAGGTGGTGTGGCTGCCATGAATGAGGTAATCTCGATCTTGAAGCTAGAAATTATGCAATTAGCTGCACGCATTATGCAATCAACCCAAGAATTGGAGGAAGTAAGAATGTTGCATTTGAAGACGGAGGAGGTCCTGCTGCTTTTGCTATCTGAATCCCAGGGTAATCCCAGTTCTTCTTTAGATAGCAGTTGAAATTTTCAATTGATTATTGTACTTGCATGTTGTGTCATGTCTCTGAATGGATTATGTTGTAAGACCCCCTATGTTGTCCATGTGTTGTAATGATCCAAATTTTTTAGGCGAGGTAATCCTCAAGACTTGTATGATTGACATAAGGTGAACAGTTTTCGTGGTGAGCATATTGTATTGGATGAAATAACTGTTTGACTCAAAGTGTATCCAACCTACTGAATTCGGAGATCACGACATTTCTAAATCATAATCATATATAAAGGTGGAATAAATCTTTGTTGTGGTTTTGAAGAAATAAATAACAAAACGTAGAATTATCTGTGGATATTTGTAATTGAATAAAAATTGGATTTGGATTTAGTTGCCAGGGCCCAGGGCAAACGTGAATGCTAATTCTCCCAAGTTTTGAATGAAGCGGCTAATTACCCACTATCATTTGTGGGCTGCCCGAAGCAAGTGTTTGCGAGATGGAAATTACCGTCTACCTCGACACTTGACATCCTTATCGATCGGATTTACACCGCTGTCGATAGGGGTAGACTAGTAACTTCAATCGACGTGACACAACGGCCTCTGAGCCCATTCAGATATGGTGGGCGCCAAACGGGTAACAAAACACATTTGATTCAAGCTCGTCCAAAAGACATGTGTCTCTCCCTCCATTTCCCCATTCATCCACGGTGGGCGGCAAAACAAACTCTCCTTGTCCGAAATCAATGTCGGCTAATATTTTAAATAGGGGCAGATGTGTAACTTCCCTCAGACATGACACAACTGCCCTACTTGTCAGCCCCGTTGATACACCGTGGGCGCCAACCGTGGGCGGCAAAACACCCTCTCCTCGCCGGAAATCGTTACCGGCAAATATTTGGGAGATGCGAGATTACCGTCCTATCCCCAACCGACGTGATGTTCAAAATTTTAAACGGGGGATAAGTTCGTAACTTCCCACATTTCAGACAAGCGCGTCCCAAAGTTTGAGATCCCCCTCCATTTCCCCATTCGTACACCGTCGGCTCCACGACAACCTCCCCACTGCGGCCATCCTCCTGCGTCTGCCACCCCATCCTCCACCTTGCCGGAGCCACTACCCCTACCCCGTCGTCCACTGCAAGAGATGGACGTCTCTCATCCATAGCACCGGACCAGGATCCTTTCATCGCATCGTCTCGCTTCATCGGCGTCGTCGTCCACTTTGCCGTTGCCGCTCCTACGACCGCCTCGTCCACGACAACAGGATTTATCCCCCAACACGGCCGTCTGCCATCTAAAGTCTTCTTCCCCGCCGCCGACAGCCATCGCACCCGCAGCACCCTCAATGTATCAGCAGGGGCCTACACGGCGTCGCAAGAGAGGTGGTACTCTTCCATATGTGCTTAAGTTATTGATCTCACCCGGAAAATAGATCTTAAATTGTTTACTGTACTTTTCTTATCCGCATTCAAATCGTAGTGGCTAGTTGAATGCAAACATTGGTTGCGAAGTAGCTTTGTCCGATTTGCACCTTCAGATCCGCCATGTCACGGTCACTATACTCGTAAATCTTATGGTTTCCCCCTTTATATTCACTACCATCATCATAGGTGCTTCCTTGCTTCGTGTCGTGCTAGAGCTGCTCCTCAAGACCTCAACCCATCAAGCGAAACAACATGCCACTCATAATTCCAAAGCTTACGTGTTGAAATATGAATCTGATATGATGCTCATATTATTAAAACAGAGAACATTTAATTGGTCACCTAATGTTCCTATACTCGTTTCGAAAAGCATGTGCGCCACCCATCGTCCAAATTTAGTTCCACTTTCCTGATTTTACTCTTGATGCTTAGGGTTTTCCCTTTTATCTACTCTACTATGACCTCGCGTAGGTGCTTTCATCATACTAGCATTACTCCACCCTTCAAGATAAACAACATAACACTCAAAATTCCAAAGCTTAGTTGTTCAAATATGATTGTGATATGATACTGATATTAGTTAACAGACACATTTAATTGGTTAGCTAAAGGTCCCACTTGAGTTTTGAAATGCATGTCGTGAAATATAGAGAGACAGCAGAATTGCATTTCTTTGTCACTTGTTGACTGTACTTTCTTGTTCATACCAAATCTTAGTTGTTATTTCAAAGCAAATATCGGTTGCTAACTACCCTTTGTGCGGTTTGCGCTTCAGATCTGCCATCCCACCGCCATTTATCAACACTATACTCATCATGCTTACGGTTTCCCATTTTATGATGACCACGATCAGCCCACGTGGTTCGTGGTCGTAATAGCACTGCTCCACCCATCGAGCTAAACAAGCTTAGTTGTACAAATTCAAATCTGATATTATGCTGATATTAGTAAACCGAGAGATGTTTAATTGGTCGCCTAAATGTTCCTACTTTAGTTTCAAAATGCATGTGAGCCACATATGGAGATACCGAAGTAATAGTATTTCTCTCGGCGCTCTGTTCATCATGGGTGGCCAACCGACATTGTATAGAAAGACTTGTAATATCTTCAATCTACTTGATCTTCTCGCTCTTCTTTAAGATGATCCTCTTCTCTGCGGTCGATCGTCGTGTCGAGTTATTCTCCTTAGTATATTTTGAATCACAGTCAGTCGACTTGTTTTTCTTTACTATATGTTGAAGCTGTCATCTGCGAAGTATCATCACTTCTAGCGCTCTCATATTTTTAGTAGTAGGCCACATTATATTAATGCGCACACCAAATTACAGCACGCATGGCACCTCTTAGAAGTTGCAGAGATAGCACAAAGGGGTTTACAGGGAGGAAGTATTGGATTAGAATCACTTCTGCATTACAAAGATAATCTCACTTGTTTTTATGTTTTCATGCATGTCAGGTATTGAACATTATCAAAATGAATATGAGAATGGGCGCACGAGAGGAATATTGCGGAACGATCCACTAGCTAACAAACTTGGCATGGTGGAGGATGACCTATCTTATTCATCCATCAAGGTGCATGCTCTAACTTGGCAAGGTTGTATTGGTCGCACATATTTTGCATCTGACCTCTTGCATTACTTCTACTTTGTTACACCATCTGCTTAGTTTAAGCATCATATATGAGTATATGCCATACCTATCCATTTTCTGTACCTATTCCATGTGTCGTCATACTATGTTTTTCCAGTCAAATGTTGTTCTTTCGTAATAGATGTCCAAAAGGAAGAGGATGTTTGCAGATCCTCAAGGAGTACAAACTAGGTAGTTGGAAAAGGTAGTGATACCTGTTAAATCAGATAGATCAGCAACTACAGAAAACACAGGCCCAACTGTAATGCACTTTACCCCTACTCCAAAGTGGCTAAACCCCTATTAGAATCGGCCGACAGCCCAGCGTCAGTAATCGTTTATGATATCAATTCAAAATTTGAACTCCTAAATTTCTGCATATGCCTTACCTTCTCTCTTGTATAAAAACTAATTTCAGATGAATCTCCTTGCTCAAAGGATCATAGGATCTCACGACAATACTGGGCTCTGCATTGCTCTTGTCAGTACCTCTTGCCCTTCGTCAGCAGACTTACACTCATTGATGTTTGGTTATGTAGCATCACTGTAAATGTTCGCTTCTTTATCTCAACAATTCATGGTGGTGTTTCTCATTGTCATTCTCAACACAGAAGACTGAGGAAGAGATTTCTCCTAAATCTTGGTCCATTCTCTTAAAGATGCATAGTTCCACCTTGATGCCATCCTCTCATAATTGTTTTTGATTGTGAGAATTCTTTTCACCCATCCGGAGCAATTCAGGAGTCTTTCAGCTTGATTCTCCGGAGCCCATCATCTCAGAATTATTCATTCTAGCTTTTAGCTCTCGTTCTCCAAATCTTACCGGAGCATCATTCAAGTATTCTCTAATCAGCTCGGGATCTCTTCGTTCACTTGTATCTAAATTCTCTCAAGTATCTTCATTCATTTTCTAACTCTTCCCGGTGTTTCTTTATCTTTTCTTTGTTCATTTTCAATTCTTAAGGTGGTTTGTTCAAGATTCCTCTTCCTATCTTCTCATATTAATTCATTCATTCTTTCCAATCCTACCGGTGGATCGTTGAAGACTTTTCTCAAGTTTACGCTACATCTCTCTTTATCCTTTCTACGAGAATAAGTAGTATGCCAAATCCGTTGCTTGTCATCAATTTAAATTGGTGAAGGATGCGCATAACATAAATCTTATTCTTGTTTCATCTTCCTTTTTTTCGGAGTCCCAAGTTTTCTCGGTTATGTCATCGCGAAGCTCCACCCAAGCACTGCAAGGCTTCAATCTTCAATTATTTTATGTTATCATTTCCTATCCGGAGTTCTTCATGGAGGCTCAACATGGTGGCTCATCAAGGATTCTTTTCATTCTTCAATTGTTCTTCAAGATCTCTCTCGAAGTTATGCGCGACGGTGCCCGGGGTCTCTAGCGTTGCTCGTTATGCGCGACCTAGGAGGGCCGTGGTGCGGGCGCCGGCTGAGGTTGCCGCGACGCCCGTGGGCAGCACGGCTCCGCCCTTGGACCCAGCGGCGTGCGGTTGGTCGTTTTGGGGGATGAACGATGCTGCTCGCCTGGCTTCGATTGCCAGAGTGTCGTGGATGCTAGTGGGCCACGCCTCCGCCACCACCCGCGGCCTCCCCATCGCCCGCCCGCACTGGTACGGGCGGTTCAGCTCCAGACGAGCTGATTGCTGTGATCCCCTTCTTCTTGGGAGCCATGATGATCGATGAAATGACGTGCTAATTTCTAGATCGGGTTTTCAAAGCTCTCGCCCCTACCTGGCGTGCCAAAGATGTCGGGGAAACGACACCTATGAGACCATGGGGGTCCCTTCTACGGTTTGGCTGGGAATAGGGGCTAAGGAAAGAGCAGATCTAGTGATCAACACCACAGGTATTTACCCAGGTTTGGGCCGCAGAGATGCGTAAAACCCTAGTCCTGCTTGATTGTGTATTGAGTGTTCTTGAGCTTCGGCTTGTTGCTACGCATGCTGGTTGGGCCGAGAGGTCCAAAAAGCCGATTCCTCCCCCAGTACGTCGTGGGCCTCCTTTTATATGACCAAGGGGCTGCCACATTGGCATACAGGAGGTGTAAAGCTGCTATAGTGCGCATACTTAGCTGGGTCATCTAAGGACAAAACGCATTAAATGTGCCATTTACATGGCCCCTAGCTTTATCGGGGACGGGTAGAGAACGCGTCCCGTCCGTTGCCACTCCGCCTCGTCTGGACACGCGTCCATGCAGATGGGGCACGCATGCAGTGCCAAGTTGGCTGGCCAGCTGCTGCGCTGGAGAGGTGGCAGGGCCTTCATGAAGATCTGCATGCCACCACGCGGGCGCCTGCCAGGCTGACAGGTCAGCCCCAAGTACTGTAGTGGTGACTGGGCAACTGAGTCTGGCCGTGGTCTTGCCGATGTCCCCGGCAAGGATCTTGCCGGGGCCTCGTGGGCATCCTCGACAAGGATCTTGTCGGGGCGTTGTGGGCGTCCTCGGTAGGGATCTTGCTTGCGTCTTGTCTTCTGACCTCCACAAAGATCTGCACACCACTATGCACGTGCCCTTGGATTCTGGTCTTAACGTTGTCGATGGTGTCAGAGCTCCCAACCACAAGGGAGGTGCTCTAGTTGGTGCTCTGTAAGCCGTCCCGGCAAGGACCTTGCCGGGGTCTCGCAAGCCGCCCCGGCAAGGATCTTGCCGGGGGTCCAACTCGCCCTCTGTTCTCTGACTTGGCTGTTTTTCTAAGTCTTGTATCTGTCCCCGCTCACCCTCTTCACCCCTTGCCGCGGAGGTGGCTACCACTGCCCATGCACAAGTATGGGGTACTAAAGAACCCAAACTTTAATACACCGACAGGAGCCCCGAGCATGGGCCATACACGGATGCGAGGTGTCGTTGGGACAGGCCCAAACAGTGTGCGGGCACACGTGGAAGGGAATAATTGTTGTAATCTTCTTGTTTTTTGTGCTTGCGGTGGCCCGTGAACATCCTTTATTCACGGGGCGATAATCGACGTTCCACGCTTCCCACTACGCCCGCCTTTTTCGCCACGTACTCCGCATGCATGGCGCGGGGTAGGTGGTAGATGCGTGGGATGCGGGAGGACATGCCATGGCAGATACCCACGCGCCTTTGATTGGCGCGGGGAGGGCGGCCGTCGGCCTCACTCGTTGCTAATGGCTTTAATGAGCCGGACTTGAAACGACTCTTTTGAGGAGGTGTAGAGCCAGCCCCCAGCCCCCTGCTCGGCTATAAAAAGGGGATTGGGAGGAGAAGGAGGGGGCATCTTCTCGCGTCTTCTTCTTCCCTGTTCTTCATCGACCACCATGCCGAGAGGGCGCGGTCGTGGCCGTCCATCTGCAGAGGCGACTAGATCCTCCTCTCGCCAAAGAGCCGCGGTGGTTAAGGAAGAGCCAGACGCCCAAGGCGAAGCTGCTTGATGGGGCCGTGGTCGGCGAGGTGGTCGAGGTAGAGGTGGACGTGGAAGGAGGGCACATGCGGCGCCACTGTCTCCACCACCATCTCCTCCTACTTCGTCAAGCGGCCATGTCGGAAACACGACGCTGGATTTTATCCTGCAGCTGCACGAACCACCGCGTAGCCACCTCCGTCTTCACGAGGCGTTCACGCGAGTGCTGGAGGTTGAGGCTTCACATGAAGGGATGTTGCAATGGCGACATGTTGGCGAACGTAAAGTTCCCCGTCCCTCATGTAATGCTTCTTCATCATGGCTAGAAAACCTTCGCACGCACCCACTGCCCGATGAAGGGGCACGTCCTCCGCTTCAAATTAGTGGAGGCCGACCTGCTCTCCATCAAGGTTTTTGGGCGCTCGGGAATCCGGCTAGGGTGCTGCGCGGAGAGTTCAACTGATGATGAGAGCTCCTCCTCGAGCGGTAGTGACGAGGAGGAGACCAGTGGGGAGGACAAGGGGGACGGGTATGACTAGACGTCGGGCGCCCCGCCCCTAGGCGACGCCGGCAGCACCATCATCAGTGCCTGGTCTTCACCCTGGCAGAGCGATTTGCCGGGGGGTGGTTCTTGGTGGTGGCCTCTCAGGCCAACTCCTTGAACTTCACGGGGCCGCCGCTTCTAGCGGCCGGTGCTGGAAGGCCGGAGAAGACGAAGAAGGCTGGTGGCGGGCCGTCAAGTCGGAGTACGATTGCACCGACGCCTTCATCGCGTATTGCCGGCCCGCTGCCTCATCTTTCAGCTTCTCCCTCGGCACCGTCATCACCAGCCTTCTTCTGGACGGCTACCGGGGCATTCTTTTGGTGTCTTCTGCCACGTGTATTTCGCCTAGGCACTCCTTTTGCCCTCCTGCTATTCCGGTCCGGTTCCTGAGGAGAGGGACAAGAAAAGGATTACGGGCATCTTACCTTTTTTTAGATCTTAAGCCCGCGGGCATTCGTCGAATTTGAACTCTGTAACCCCTAGCTTATGCTTACATTCCGTATGAATTGTACTTGTTAAATCAACGTATTAATGAAGAAAAAGTGTGTTTGTCGGGTTCTTCTGTGCGCGAGCGAGGCTCACACCAAGGAACGGGTCTTTGCCATTTCTTTTAAGTAGACAACGCCCCCCGGCAATCGGCCCTGCCGTCCTCCCGCTTTATACCACGACTACACCCACGCCTTTGGCAGAGTAGGATTAGGCCTTTCGCCTATCCCCTTTTCACTGCAACTACAACCAAATCCCGGCCCAAAAAAGGGATTTTGGGCACATGGAAGAGGGAGCATGGTGGCGTGAGATAGAGCGAAGTTTCATACGTTCAAGTTTCATACGGAAGTACGTAGCTGGGGAAAAAGACTTATCTGAATCTGCAGCCCCTGGTAGCCTTGGCTTGCCGGGGCCGGGGTGTCAGTTCGTCTCCTTTCCTTCAAAAAGTTCTGCTGAAGTGCCCGTGCAGCCTGCGAACCAAAGAGGACTGGAAGGGACAAAAAGACGAGCGCACTTGACCTCTATGCTAGGGGTTAGTTGCCGCTAAGCACTATCAACCCTACCAGAGAGAAACTCAATCTAACATGCATGCTAATTCCTAGGGCGCCAGCGCTTCGTTTATTCATCTGTTGCTCAGGGTCTGCATCTGGCTTTGTACAAACGGTCACATGCCTTGCCGGCAAGGCTTGTACAGCAGGTGGCCTGCCAGGGGGGGGGGCGGCAGCTGCGCCTTACGGGTAAAACTTGCGAAGATGTTCGATGTTCCAGGAGTTGCTCACTGGGATACTGTCTTCGGTCTCCAGGCGGACCGCGCCAGGCCTGGTCACTCGTATTACCCAATAAGGGCCTTCCCACTTTGGCGTCAACTTGTTGGAATTCTTGGCCGACTGAACGCGCCGAAAAACAAGGCCGCCTTCCTCAAAGCTTCGGCCATGGACCTTGCGGCTAGGGTAGCGGCGCAAGGCTTGCTGGTAGCGCGCAGCTCGCAGAGCAGCCCAAAGATGATCTTCCTCAAGGAGCATGGCATCATCTTGCCGCAACTTCTCTTGCTCAATCTCATCGTAAGTGAGCACTCGAGGTGACCCGTATGTGAGTTCTATGGGGAGAACTGCTTCTGCCCCGTACACGAGGGAGAAGGGTGTCTGGCCGGTGACTCGATTTGGCATTGTTCTGGTTGACCAAAGAACCACCGGCAACTCATCAATCCAGGTACTTTCGCACTTGTGCAGCCTGTCGAAAGTCCTCGTCCCGAGGCCTCACAACACCTCGGCATTTGCCCTCTCCACCTGGTCGTTGCTTCGTGGGTGTGCAACAGAAGCAAAACATATTTTGCTGCCGAGGTCTTGGGCGTATTGCATTAAGGTGCGGCTTGTGAACTGCGTGCCGTTGTCGGTGATGACTCTGTTTGGCACACCAAAACGGCAAACTAGTCCTTTGAAGAACTTGACGACTGAGTGTGCTGTCACCTTTCTCACCGCTTCCACTTCTGGCCACTTTGTGAACTTGTCAATTGCAACATACAAGTACTCAAAGCCCCCGACAGCACGGGGACAGGGGCCCAATATGTCAAGCCCCCAGACCGAAAATGGCCAGGAAAGAGGGATTGTCTGAAGAGCTTGAGCTGGTTGATGGAGCTTCTTTGAATGGAACTGACATGCTTCACACCTGGTTACTAGTGCAGCTGCATCCTCAAGAGCAGTGGGCCAGAAGAAACCTTGCCGGAATGCCTTGTCGGCAAGGGCCCTTGATCCTATGTGAGAGTCACATATGCCTCCATGTATCTCTGCCAGCAGCTCCACTCCATCCTCCCAGGGAATACACTTCAGTTTCACGTCGTTTGGTCTTTTCCTGTACAAGACATCATCCACAAACTGGTACATGGCAGACCGACGGGCTACTTTCTCCGCTTCTTCCTGTTCTTCGGGGAGTTCCCCTGTTTGGAGGAACTAAACGGTGTGCTGGGCCCATGACGGAGCCTGAGGCTCGACGGCAAGGTCTAAAGGCATGTCTTCTGCCGTGGGAGTGGTTGTCTCTACGGCAAGGGATTGAGGCCCTGCCGGAGCCTGTTGCTCCTCGGCAAGCTTGGCGTTCCCGACAACATCCTTGTCAGCGGCTCCTAGGAGTTCAGCGGGAAAGTACTTTTCGGGGCCTGATTTTCTTCACTTATTATGTCGTGCCGATGGTTCTACGGATGGCGAGTCGGTCGGAGCACAATGGTCCCTGGTTCCACAGGTAACTTGAGGGCAACACGTTTTGATAGGTCGTCAGCAACGTTGTTCTCTGCTCGAGGAACATGCTCTGCTTGTAGACCGTCAAAACGCTCTTACAACATCCTCACTTCATCTACATAAGCTTCCATCAGTGGGCTTTGATAATCCTTGTTCACTTGCTTCACCACGAGTTGCGAATCCCCACGGACGATCAGCTTTCTGATCCAAAGGTCTGCCGCGATCCTGAGACCGGCAAGCAGCCCCTCATACTCAATGGTGTTGTTCGTTGATTTCTCCCAGGGAAAATGCATTTGGACTACGTGCTTGAGGTGCTCTCCGGTGGGCGCGACAAGCAGCACGCTGGCACCGGCGCCTTGCAGCGAGAAAGCCCCATCAAAGTACATAATCTAGTCACGGCTTGCTTCCTTGCCGGGGAGAGTGGTTCCTTGAATTTCTTTGTCAGGCGTTGAAGTCCATTCTACAATGAACTCCGCCAAAGCCCTGCTCTAGATTTTCGAGGTGCTTTCAAACCTGAGACCAAAGCTTGACAGCTCCAACGCCTATTCCACAATTCTTCCGGTTGCATCAGGGTCGTGCAAGATCCGTTGCAACGGGAAGCGAGTAATGACGGTGATCTCATGTGCTTGAAAATAATGATGCAACTTCGTCGAGGCCATAATGAGGCCAAAGGGCAACTTCTGCACACCGCAGTACCTTGATCAAGCCCCCTGCAAGAGGGAGCTGACAAAGTAAACAAGGTGGTGTGTCATCTTCTTTCTCTGTACCACTACGTTTGCTTGTGTTGATCATGCCTTGCCGGTGCCAGACTTTGCCGGGGCTTCTGTCTCGCCAGTGCCAGACCCTACCGGGGGTCCAGCCTTGCCGGCACCAGACCCTGCCGGGGGAACTCTGGCTCGTCATCCGGCAGTCCCGCCACCGCTACCACCTTTTCGTCAACTTCCCTCCGCACCACTAGCGCATCACTGACCACTTGATTCATCACCGCCAGATATAGCAGCAACGGCTCTTGCGGTTTGGGCACAACTAGTATTGGCGTAGAGGGGAGGTACCTCTTCAAATCCCGTAGTGCTGCCTCGGCCTCCAGGGTCCATTCCATGGGCCCCGCGTTCTTCAAAATCTTGAAGAAGGGGATGGCAGGCTCAGCCGATTTGGAGATGAACCTACTTAAAGCGGCAACGCAGCCGGCAAGCCAACGCACATCCTTGACTCGCCTTGGTTCTTCAATCTGCTCGATTGCCATGATGTTGTCGGGGTTTGCTTCGATCCCACGCTGAGACACAAAGAACCTGAGAAGTTTACCGGATGGGACACCGAAGACACTCTTCTCAGGATTGAGCTTGAGATTAATCTTGTGCAAATTTGCAAATGTTTCCTCCAAATCTTGCACAAGTGTTGCCCTGTCCTTGGTTTTGACCACTATGTCATCCATGTAAGCCTCCATATTTCTATGGAGCTGGGGCTCAAAACCAATCTGAATCGCTTCTTGCAAATGTCGAACCAAAGACTTTTCAACCCGAAAGGCATTCGTACAAAACAATACATACCACATTGGGTGATGAAGGCGGTCTTCTCTTCGTCTTCCTTTGTCATAAAGATTTGGTGGTATCCCGAATAGGCGTCAAGGAACGATAGCAGGTCGCACCCGGCAGTGGAGTCCATGATCTGGTCAATGCACGGCAAAGGGAAAGGATCGTTCGGGCCGACTTTATTGATATCTGTATAATCAATGCACAACCTCCACTTCCCATTTGCCTTGCGCACCATCACCGGGTCAGCCAACCATGTTGGGTGGAGCAACCCTCTAACCAAGCATGCCGCATCCAACTTCCTGATCTCTTCGATGATAAACCCTTGCCGCTCCAAAGCTTGCTATCTGACCTTCTGCTTGACGGGCCGCACATGAGGACATACAACAAGATGGTGCTCAATCACCTCCCTGGGAACGCCGGGGATGTCAGATGCTTGCCATGCAAACACATCGACATTCGCCCGCGGGAAGGTGATGAGCACGCTTTCCTATTTGCTGTCGAGGGTGGAGCTTATAGTAAAAGCCCACTCGTGCCATCCTCCTTGACGGGCACCTTCTTGGTCTCTGGTGGTGCTGCCTTAGATCTCTTGCTCTTACCGGTGGAGCTCTCTGGCACATCCTCGACAGGACCGAAGCACTCCGAAGAGGCGTGCTTGCCAAAGTGCGTGCAAGAGGTCTTGCCGGAGGAGGTCTCACCAGAAGGAGCCTTGCCGGTAGGGGCAGAGGCCTTGCCGGTTTTCTTCTTCCCCGGGGATTCAGCGGTAGGAGCAAGTGCCTTGGCATCAGTTGCTGGAACTGCCTCCCGGTAGAGTTGGTCGGTGCAGATGAGCCCGTCTTTCTTGTCACAGGGGATGGTGATGATGCTCATTGGCCCGGGCATCTTTAACGTGTTGTAGGCGTAATGTGATGCTGCCATAAACTTGGCCAGCGTTGGGTGGCCGAGGAACCCATTATAGGGCAAGGGGATCTCGGCAACATCCAAAACGATCTTCTCCATCCTATAATTCAGCTCGCCCCCAAATGTATCAGGCAACTGATCTTACCCTTCGGCAAACTTCTTCCCGGGTTGACCCCTTGAAACGTGCCCGTTTCCTCGAGATCTCCATCGGGGATTTGCAGCCTCTTGATCGCAGTGGGCGAGATCAAATTCAGACCGGCCCCACCGTCAACTAGCACTTTTGTCACCTTGAGGTTGCGTATTGTTGGTGATACCAACAATGGAAAACACCCGACCGCTGTTGTGCGATTAGGGTGATCCTCGATGTAAAAAATGATAGGTGTGCTGGACCACTTTAGTGGCTTATGGGAATCGAATGATGGCTCTGCCGCAGTGACTTCACACGCCCACTGTTTCACTCGGCGGTGAGAGGTATGCAACGAGGCGCCACCGTCGACGCACATGGCCTCTGTCGCTTTCGAACTTCAGGTCGCTGGACTCGTCGTCCTCATCATGATCATCGTCTCCCTCTTTTTTGTCGCAGCCCCGAGCGGGCCTCTCTGGTTGGTTATCTTTGCCGCGGCGACCTCCTCGGCTGCCACGCTTCTTGTCGGACCCCTCAGCACCGTGCTGGCCCTTCTCCTTATCGCGCCTCTCATACTCAGCTCTCTGCTTCTCTGCAAGCAGCTCAACCTGCCGGCAATTCTGGAGGTCATGGCCCTTGTGCGATGGATCTTGCAATACTGCTTATCGGAGCCTTCTGGCTTGTCGGCAGCCGCCAAGGCCCGACAGGTGGCGCACCCGGCAACCTCCTTGTCGGGGTCGTCAGCCTTGGCCTTCTTAGGGCGACGGTGTTGCCGGATCTCTCAACGGCAAGCACGGTCATGCCATTGTGCTTCCTATTGCGTATTGACCCTTCTTTGCCGGGGCGACGGCATCCACGTTCGTGGAGTCCGTTTCCGCGTTGGCATCTTCACCGGGGTACTTCCTCCCTTCTTCAGCCCGAGCGCATCTGTCGGCCAAAACATAAAGCTCGGCGACATCCCTAACCTTGTTCAACGCTAGCTCCTCACGCATCTGGCGGTTGCGCACATTCTGATGGAATGCACTGATGACGGCGGCGGGGTGAACATCTGGGATGTTGTATAGCACACGGCTGAACCTTTGTATGTACTTGCGCAGGGTTTCGCCGTCCTTCTGGGGGGATGACATGCAAATCACTTGCCTGGCCGGGAGCTTGGTGACCCCCGGTAAAGGCGCCAACAAATTCGTGGCACAGATCCGACCAAGAAGAAATGGAATCCGCTGGCAGGTGCATCAACTATGACATGACGTTGGGCTTAAGTGCCAACAGGAAGTAGTTGGCGAGCACCTTGTCGCTGCGAGCCCCGGCAGCTTGCATCGCGATGGTGTAGATGCTGAGGAACTCCGACGGGTGAGTCTTGCCGTTATACTTCTCTCTGACCTCAGGCTTGAATGTGCGGTGGGTGGGCCACTGGAATTGCCGCAGCTCATGGGTAAAAGCTGGACAACCCACCTTATAAGGTAAGTCACCAGACCCCCCGGCACAGGGCGGTCCATAGTGGGCCCCGCATGCCTATCTGACTAATGGCGCGCTTCCCGCGCCGCTCGATAGTGGTCTGAGCGTCTTCCTGGACTCGCTCCTGAAGAACTTGACATTGATCGTGGCAGGCTCGCCGGTCGGACGACGCTGTGGAAACATTGTCACCGGCGTCGGACCGATGAGCCGGCGGCTGCTTTTGCTGGCATGGAGGAGGAGAGTGCACCGTGGTCGCAGCACCTCCGGTCCTTCCACCACCGGCATGCACCGGCTCGACAGAGCGCCAGCACGAGGGTCCCGCTGGTCACGGTTCATCTTTATTAGCGAAGCTGATGAGGCTTCGGATGGTAGCTCTCCACTCGTCGAGCTTCTCCGCGACAGGAGGAAAGTCAAGGAGCAGTTGCACGCGTGCCAACGCTTCTGCTGGAATGGGTGGCAGAGAAAGCTGCGTAGACCGTGACGCGCTCTGACTTCTAACCACATTAGAAGGAGCTCTACCATGATCTCACGGTCATGTGCCATTTTCGCCAGCGTCTAGGCATGCATGCTGGCCTGGTGCATCTCGAGAGTGATGCAGAGGGCTCCTCCCGTGACGGTGCACGGGATCTCCAGGATTGCGACGTTGCTCGTCATGCGCGACCTGGGAGGGCCACGGTGCGGGCGCCGACTGGGGTACCTTGGAGGTTGCCGCGCCGCCCGTGGGCAACACGGCTCCGCCCTTGGACCCAGCGGCGTGCGGCTCATCGTCTCGGGCATGAACGACACCACTCACCTGGCTTCAATTGCCAGAGTGTCGTGGATGCTCGTGGGCCACGCCTCTACCACCATCCGCGGCCGCCCCGTCGCCCGCCCCATTGGTACGGGCGGTTCAGCTCCAGACGAACCGATCGCTGTGATCCCCTTCTTCTTGGGAGCCATGGTGATCGATGAAACGACGTGCTAATCGCTAGATCAAGTTTTCAAAGCTCTCGCCCCTACCTGGCGCGCCAAAGATATTGGGGAAACGACACCTATGAGACCACTGGGGTCCCTTCTACGGTTTACCAAGGTTCGGGCCGCAGAGATGCATAGAACCCTAGTCCTGCTTGATTGTGTATTGAGTGTTCTTGAGCTTCGGCTCGTTGCTACACATGAAGGTTGGCCCGAGAGGTCCAAAAAGCCGAATCCTCCCCCAGTACGTCGTGGGCCTCCTTTTATATGACCAAGGGGCTGCCCCAGTGGCATACATGAGGTGTAAAGCTGCTACAGTGCACATACTTATCTCGGTCATCTAAGGACAAAACACATCAAATGTGCCACTTACATGGTCCCTAGCTTTATCGGGGATGGGAGAGAGCCCATCCCGTCCGTTGCCGCCCCGCCCCATCTCAACACGCATCCATGCTGATGGGGCATGCAGTGCCAAGTTGGCTGGCCAGCTGCTGCGCTGGAGAGGTGGCAGGGCCTTCACGAAGATCTGCATGCCACCACATGGGTGCCTGCCAGGTTGACAGGTCAGCCCCCCGTACCGGAGTGGTGACTGGGCAGCTGAGTCTGGCCGTGGTTTTGCCGATGTCCTCGGCAAGGATCTTGTCGGGGCCTCATGGGCGTCCTCGACAAGGATCTTGCCGGGGCCTGGTGGGCGTCCTCGGCAGGGATCTTGTTGGCGTCTTGTCTTCTGACCTCCACAAAGATCTGCACGCCACTACGCGCATGCCCTTGGATTCTGGTCTTAACGTTGTCAATGGTGTCAGAGCTCCCCACCACAAGGGAGGTTCTCTAGTTGGTGCTCTGTAAGTCGTCCCGGCAAGGACCTTGACGGGGTCTCGCAAGCCGCCCCGGCAAGTTATTGTAGCTCGAACTACGTCGGTATTTCCCCGGAGAGCGAGGGATGATGTAGCACAGCGACGGTAGAGTATTTCCCTCAGTTACGAAACCAAGGTATCGAACCAGTAGGAGAAACAAGCAACACAATGTATACATCACCTACACACAAATAACAACACCTCGCAGCCCGATGTGTTAAAGGGGTTGTCAGTCCCTTTCAGGTAATGGCGCCACAGATTGGCAACTTGACGGGAGAAATTTGTAATAGATTGATAGATCGAACGCCAAATAAAATAAATAAAGATAAAATGCAGCAAGGTATTTTTGTATTTTTGGTTTAATAGATCTGATTAAAAATGCAAAGGAAAAGTAGATCGCAAGGCAAATATATGAGAAAGAAGACCCGGGTGCTGTAGGTTTCACTAGTGGCTTCTCTCGAGAAAAATAACAAACGGTGGGTAAACAAATTACTGTTGGGCAATTGATATAACTTCAAATAATTAGGATGATATCCAGGCAATGATCATTACATAGGTATCACGTTCAAGATTAGCAGACCGACTCCTGCCTGCATCAACTACTATTACTCCACACATCGACCGCTATCTAGCATGCATCTAGTGTATTAAGTTCATGCAAAACGGAGTAATGCAATAAGAACGATGGCATGATGTAGACAAGATCCGTTTATCTATATGGCGGTATATATAGATCCCGTCTTTTTATCATTAGTAGCAATGATACATACGTGTCGTTTCCCCTTCTGTCACTGGGATCGAGCACCGTAAGATCGAACCCACTACCGGGCACCTTTTCCCATTGCACGATAAATAGATCAAGTTGGCCAAACAAAACCCAAATATCGGAGAAGAAATATGAGGCTATAAGAGATCATGAATATAAGAGATCAAAGAAACTCAAATAACTTTCATGGATATAAAAAGATATGACTGATCATAAACTCAAAGTTCATCAAATCCCAACAAACACACTGCAAAAGGGTTACATCATATGGATCTCCAAGAGACCATTGTATTGAGAATTCAGCGAGAGAGAGAGAGGGGAAGCCATCTAGCTACTAACTACGGACCCAAAGATCTACAAAGAACTACTCACGCTTCATCGGAGAGGCACCAATGGAAGTGGTGAACCCCTCTGTGATGGTGTCTAGATTGGATCTGGTGGTTCTGGACTCTGCGGCGGCTGGATGAATATTTCGACGCTCCTCCTAGGGTTTCTGGAATATTGTGGTTTTTATAGAGCAAAGAGGCGGTCCGGGGGGCACCCGAGGTGGGCACAACCCACCAGGGCGCGCCTGGGCCTCCTGGCGTGCCCTGGTGGGTTGTTCCCCCCTCGGGGCACCCCCAGGTGCAACCAGGGCCCATTGCCTTCCTTCTGGCCCATAAAAAATCATCGTGGAGTTTCGTGCACTTGGACTTCGTTTCATATTGATTTCCTGTGATGTAAAAAACATGGAAAACAAAGAATCGGCACTTGGCACTATGTCAATAGGTTAGTACCAAAATGATATAAAATGACTATATAATGATTAAAAAACATCCGGGATTGATAATAAAACAGCATGGAACAATCAAAAATTATAGATACGTTGGAGACGACGCGGCATCCCTAAGCTTAACTCCTACTGCCCCTCGAGTAGGTAAGTGATAAAAACAGAACTTTTGATGTGGAGTGTTGTTCATCAAGTCATAACATATTCTTTTCTTTATAGTATGGACATTTGGACCTTTATGTGATTCAAAGCAATAGTCTAGTTTTGACTTAATAATTTAGATACTCAAGCATATCAACTAGCAACCATGTCTTCCAAAATATCAATGCTAAATAAGTTATCCCTAGCCCATCATGCTCAAACATTGATCCATTTATGAAACACACTCGAATATTAACTACACCCAATACTTGAGCACGATCATATTGCCTCCTAGTTGGTGCTTTTTATGAGAGAAGATGGAGTGTAACATCCCAAAATTCTAAATTTTGGAATGTTATAAATAAATAGATAGATTTGATTGTTTGTTTGATTGTTGTTTGATTGATTGACTGAAAGTGAGTGGAATTCGAAACCTTTTTGAAAGTTAAATGAGAGGGAATAAAAAGACTTTCCCAAACTTTCATTTTGCTTTTATGATCTTCGGGAATTCAAATTCCTTTTCACCACAAAACCCTGGAGAAAAGATGACATGACTTCTTCCATTTATTTAAATGACAAGGTGTGTTGAAAATATTTGAATTTCATTTGGAAAATATTTCCAATACTAAAACTTTATGCAACTCAATGATTTTCACGAGCGAAGATAAAATGACTTCTTCAAAACATATGAAATATGAGTTGGGAGTTTCAAAGAATTAAATTCAAAGTTCTTCTGATTTTATTTTTCAATTTGGAGTTATTTGAGTTTTATTCAAATTATTTTTCTCCAAAAATAAAATATATGGAAAATAGGGTAACCTGATTCCCTACATCAGAAAATTGGAGAGAAATAAATTTGAATTCATTTTGGTATTTCTAAAATGATTTTTATTGGATTTTATTAGAGCAGAAGCACTCTTTGCTTTATCTGAATTTGTGTGTATTTTATTTGACTCTAGAATAATGGTCATCTTGTAGGAAATCTTTTTCTAAATTTTTTGATATATTATATGCCTATAGTATATTTTTATTTATTTTGGTTTTATTTTATTTTCTGAAAATTTGTTTTTTTTAAAAAACTTCTGGACCGACCGGACCGGGCCGGCCCAGCTAGCCAGGCCACGGCCCAGCCGGCCCGACGCGCCGTCCGCCTCGTCCCTGAGCTCGGGACGAAGTCCCTAGCCAGTACGCGTCGCCGCCGTCCCACGGCCGGACACCGCGCCGCCCTTGCCCCTTGCCCACGCCACCGCCCCTCCCATGGCCTTTAAAAGGCAGGTCCCGACGCCCCCGGCTCCCTCTTTCCTCTCTCTCCTCTCGCTCCGCCGCTCTCGCCAGATTCGATCCGCGCCGCCGTTGAAAGCCACCGCCGCCGCCGCCTCGCCTCGGCCACGACCCCACCTCCGACTCCGCCGCCCCGCGCCGTGCTCGCCGCCATCTCCGCCCATCGCAGCCGACCCCAGAGCCACCGCCGCCGTCTGCCAGACCTCGCCGGAGTTTGGGTAAACCCTAGCCCCGACCCCCGCCGTTGGATCGAGATCCGACGATCTCGATTCAGTCTTGTTTTTTTCCGTTTCGGCTAATTAACGAACGCCCGCTCGTTTAGGTTTTATGTGTGAACAGATTCGCTAGATTAGTTGCTGTAGCGAGCGTTCGCTCGATAGTTTTTTTCTTTTTATTTTAGATTTCGGCCAGGGACCTATCTGTGATGATCTTATTTACAGATTAGTCCCTGTTTTTCAAACGGCTATAACTTTTTACTCGTTTGTCCAAATCCAACGAAACCAACGCCCACTTCTTCGTTATGATCTCCTCTATCCAGTAATCCAACTCAAACATGTTTTTCAAAGTTTAAAATTTAAATTAGATCAGATTTGAATTTAAACTTCGTTTGATCATAACTTGAGTTTCGTAACTCCGTTTTAGTTGGTTCTTTTTGCAAATCGAAGCTCTTGACCTAAACTTTCTGATAAGGCCAAATTCACATAGTTTTGGTACTGTTAGAAATTGTTTTATGTTGCAAGAGTTATTTGCTTGGTTTTGATGTTTTCCGAATCGTCTTCTTCGTTCTTCCCGATCTTTTGAGTGATTGCTTATGAGTGGTTACTATTGCTTGATTTCGATAGATTGACCGGAGTATGACGAGTAGAGCTATCAAGAGTTTTGAGTGCGAATCATCTTAATCAACTTTGCAGGCAAGTAACACTTTGATCATACCTTTTCTACTACCCAATTTTTATGCATTAGTTTCAACCCTCAAACATTGCATGAGTAAGATTGATAACATGCGGGTATTGGGAAGTAGTTGCTGAGGTAGGAACCTATTGCCCTGTTACTATCAAACCCGTGTGATCATCCTACGGTCCGCCACCCAGGCTCAAAGGGATCATAAGATTATTCATGCTAGAAACTTCCGTGTGCAGCCACAAGCTATTATGGGCTCTAGCATAGTTGATTAAGTCGTGTGAACTCTTACAAAGTAGACTAGCGTATGTAGGGGTTGTAGGTGGTACGGTCTACCCATAGTAAGGTGCAAACGCTTCTGAAAGACTATGTCTCGGTCATCCGTTTCTCAAACACCATGTAGTGCGAGAAATCCAACGGAGGAGATCGAGTCTTGTGGGCAAAAAGTGTGCAAACCTCTGCAGAGTGTATAAACTAATCATGGTTAGCCGTGTCCCCGGTTATGGACAATCTTGAGTATCTAGTTCTTAGATTATCCTGTTGATCTCATCATGTTACTTTAATTAATATTGTTGGGTTTAATGATGATACTTAATTGGGATTGAGAATGTCATCAACCATTCTCAATGTTTAACAACCACCATGATAGTTAAATAAAATTTATTCCTTTGCAAGAGGGAAAAATTGGCTTTTCGCAAAACATTATAACCATAGAGCTTTCCACCAGCCATATATGCATGTAGTATAGGCTTATTCTTTCATTACTCTCTATGTGTTACATTGCCAGCATATTCCATGTGTCAATTGACCGTTTCGGGCTGCAACTTTTCATGTTGCGCACTTTTCGCATTTACGAGTAAGTGATACGTTAGGGTTACGGTTTCTACACTCAACTTTGCCGTTGGTGTTGATGGGAATCCACAACCTTGTTGCTTCCGCTATATTTTGGATTGAGGTAATAGTATTTACGTTATTTATACATGCGATTTACCTCTGTTATAAATCCTCGAGTACTGTGTGTGTCAGCATACCGATCCAGGGATGACACTTAAGCACAGAGACTTGATCCATTCGGGTCGGGTCGCTACATGGAGACTCAAATTTCAAAATAAAAATTGCATTAAGTAAAAGAAAGGCCCTTTGCAAAGGGAAGTAGGGATTTGTAGAGGCGGCAGAGCTCAAAGCAAAAAAAATTAGAGATTAAAAACATTTTTGGAGGTGTATCCATCCCACCAACGAAAACGACTTAGAGGTACGAACACTTTTCATGCTAGATATGCCATAGGTGGTCCCCAAACAAAAAATAGAGTTTATTCATTTTTCCACCATACTTTAACTTTCGCAAAGGGAAGTACGGATTTGTAGAGGAGCCAGAGCTCAAAGCGAAAAATTTAGAGATAAAAACATTTTGGGAGGTGTATCCATCCCACCAACAAACGACTTAGAGTTACGAACACTTTCCATGCTAGATATGCCATAGGCCGTTCCCAACAAAAAATAAAGTTTATTCCTTTTTCCACCATACTTTCACTTTCCTTGGCTAGCTGTATCCACGGGTGCCCTCCATACCAACACTTTCCAAGGAGTTTATTATTTGACATCATAAAGTAAATTCATTTTTGCATTAAGGGACTGGGCATCCCTAAGACCTTTGCCTTACTCTCGTGCAATGACAAGTGAGTAAACACTCATCTTGAGAATAACACATCCAACATGGAAAATATTAGCCACCCGTTACCGTTCCGCTAGCGAAACAAACACACAAAGGAGAGGTTTATTTTGAAAATTAGAGATGGCACATGAAAATTTGCTTAGAACGGCAAAAGAGTACCGCATATAGGTAGATATAGTGGACTCATTTGGCAAAACTGGTTTAAAGGATTTTGGATGCACAAGTAGAGGTCATACTTAGTGCAAAATGAAGGCTAGCAAAAGATTGGGAAGCGACCAACCAAGAAACGAATAATCTCATAAGCAAGCATTAAGCATAATTAACACCGAATAATGCACCACAAGTAGGATATAATTTTCATTGCATGATTATTGACTTTCGTGCATGCATAGGGAATCACAAACCTTAACACAAATATTCTTACTAGAGCACAATTACTCATCAACATAACTCACATATCATATCATCATATCTCAAAACTATTACTAAGAATCAAGTTTATTTTGTCCAATGATCTTCATGACATTTTCTTTTACTTTATCCTTCTTGGACATCTATCACTTTGGGACTAATTTTTATGTGTTGCTTTTCATAAGCTCAAACAAATATAAGTGAAGATCATGAGCATAACAAAATTTCTTTCTCTCAAAATAATCTAAGTGAAGCAAGAGAGAATTTCTTCAAAATTTTACTAACTCTCAAATAAATATAAGTGAAGCAAGAGAGCATTTCTTCAAAAAATAACAAAGCACACCGTGCTCAAAAAGATATAAGTGAAGCACTAGAGCAAGTCCTAGCTCATAAAAGATTTAAGTGAAGCATAGAGAGAAATTCTAACTAGTCATGATATAATTTTAGCTCTCTCAAATAGGTGTGTCCAGAAAGGATTGATGACTTAAAACACAAAATAAAACAAGAAAAGACACATATCATACAAGACGCTCCAAGCAAAACACATATCATACAAGACGCTCCAAGCAAAACACATATCATGTGACGAATAAAAATATAGCCTCGAGTAAAATACCGATAGTTGTTGGAAGAAAGCGGGGATGCCACTCGGGGGCATCCCCAAGCTTAGTTGGTTGGATAATAGCTTGGGATGCCGGGGCATCCCCAAGCTTCGGCTCTTACATCCTTCCATCATCCATCGTAAGATAACCCAAAACATGAAAACTTCAATCACCCAAAACTCAACAAAACCTTCGTGAGATCCGTTAGTGTAAGAAAAATAAACCACTACTATAAGTTCTGTATCAAACCAATTATTATTTTGTTTTTGTATTATATCTACTGTATTCCAACTTTTCTATGGCAAAAAATGATCAAATAAAACCATATAGCCATCAAAATAAGCACACAACACAGAGAAAACAGAATCTGTCAAAACAGAACAGTCTGTAGCAATCTGATTTGTTCGAATACTTATGGAACTCCAAAAATTCTTAAAAAATAGGACATCCTAGATAATTTGTATATTGATCTTCTTCAAAAAGAATTAGCATTTTATCACGTTCTGGTGAAGTTTGACAATTATTTTCATGAGCACAAAGTTTCTGTCTTTTTCAGCAAGATCAAACAACTATCACCCAAGAAGATCCTATTGGTTCTACTTGGCACAAACACTAATTAAAACACAAAAAACATAATCATAACATTACCATAATTGTGTTAACACACAAGAACAACAAGCAAGAAGAAAAAGTAAATTTTATCCATTGGGTTGCCTCCCAACAAGCGCTATAGTTTTACGCCGTTAGCTAGGCATAATATTTCAACGATGCTCACACAACATATAATAATCAAAACACAAAGAGAGCATCATGAAACATGTGACAAACACATTTAAGTGTAATATACTTCCTATGCATAGGAATTTTATAGGAAAACAAATTATCAAAACAAGAAACATGTAGCATATGCAAAGGAGAGGAATAAAACATTGACAATCTCAACACAACGAGAGGAAATTTAATAACATGAAAATTTATACAACCATATTTTCCTCTCTCATAATAATTATATGTAGGATCATAATAAAATTCAATAATATAACTATCATATAAATTTTTCTCTTTATGATCCATATGCATGCAAAGTTGACACTCTTCCAAAATAGCGGGATTGTCATTAAATAAAGTCATGGCCTCTTCAAACCCACTTTTATAAAAAAATCACAAGATTGAACACTCTCCGTGTATATGGGATTCTTATTTCCTAAAGTTGACACTCTTCCATACCGACTTTCAACATTATTGCAAGCATATTCATCATGAGGCTTAAATAAATTTTCAAGATCATAAGAAGAATCACCCCAATCATGATCATTGCAACAAGTAGTGGACATAGCAAAATTAGCATCCCCAAGCTTGGGGTTTTGCATATCATTAGCATAATTGACATTAATAGAATTTATAGTAAAATCATTGCAATCTTGCTTTTCATTCAAGGAGCTATCATGAATAACTTCATAAATTTCTTCATCACAATTTTTAGATTCACGATTCTCAAGCAAAACTTCATAAAGATATTCAAGTGCACTCAAATCACTAGAAATTGGTTCATCATAATTGGATCTTTTGAAGAGATTATCAAGTGGATGCGGATCCATATCAACAGATTTTTAGCAAGCGAAGATGCAAGCAAATACAAGACATATGGCAACACAAGCAAACATGAGATCTGACAAGAAAAAGGCGCACGAAAAAGAGGGCGAATAAAATGGCAATTTTTTTGTGAAGTGAGGAAGAGGAAAACGAGAGGCAAATGGAAAATAATGTAAAGCGAGGAGATGAGATCTGTGATTAGGAACCTGGTATATGTTGAAGATCCTCCCCGACAATGGCGCCAGAAATTCTCCTTGATGGTAGCTGGAACTACGTCAGTATTTCCCCGGAGAGGGAGGGATGATGTAGCACAGCGACGGTAGAGTATTTCCCTCAGTTATGAAACCAAGGTATCGAACCAGTAGGAGAACCAAGCAACACAATGTAAATAGCACCTGCACACAAATAACAACACCTCGCAACCCGACGTGTTAAAGGGGTTGTCAATCCCTTTCGGGTAACAGCGCCAGAGATTGGCAAGTTGACGGGAGAAAGTTGTAATAGATTGATAGATCGAACGCCAAATAAAATAGATAAAGATAAAACGCAGCAAGGTATTTTTGTATTTTTGGTTTAATAGATCTGAATAAAAATGCAAAGGAAAAGTAGATCGAAAGGCAAATATATGAGAAAGAAGACCCAGGGGCCGTAGGTTTCACTAGTGGCATCTCTCGAGAAAAATAGCAAACGGTGGGTAAACAAATTACTGTTGGGCAATTGATAGAACTTCAAATAATTATGATGATATCCATGCAATGATCATTTCATAGGAATCACGTCCAAGATTAGTAGACCGACTCTAGCCTGCATCTACTACTATTACTCCACACATCGACCGCTATCCAGCATGCATCTAGATTATTAAGTTCATGGAAAAACCGAGTAATGCAATAAGAACGATGAAATAATGTAGACAAGATCCGTTTGTCTATATGGCGGTAGATATAGATCCCGTCTTTTTATCCTTAGCTACAACGATACATACGTGTCGTTTCCCCTTCTATCACTAGGATCGAGCACCGTAAGATCAAACCCACTACCGGGCACCTCTTCCCATTGCAAGATAAATAGATCAAGTTGGCCAAACAAAACCCAAATATCGGAGAAGAAATATGAGGCTATAAGAGATCATGCATATAAGAGATCAAAGAAACTCAAATAACTTTCATGGATATAAAAAGATATGACTAATCATAAACTCAAACTTCATCAGATCCCTACAAACACAACACAAAGGACTTACATCATACGGATCTCCAAGAGACCATTGTATTGAGAATTCAGCGAGAGAGAGAGAGAGGAAGCCATCTAGCTACTAACTATGGACCCGAAGGTCTACAAAGAACTACTCACGCATCATTGGAGAGGCACCAATGAAAGTGGTGAACCCCTCTGTGATGGTGTCTCGATTGCATCTGGTGGTTCTGGACTCTACGGCGGTTGGATGAATATTTCGACGCTCCTTTTAGGGTTTTTGGAATATTGTGGTATTTATAGAGCAAAGAGGCGGTCCGGGGGGCACCCGAGGTGGGCACAACCCACCAAGGCGCGCCTGGGCCTCCTGGCCAGCATCGGTGGGTTGTGCCCCCCCTCGGGGCACCCCTCCCAGGTGCAACCAGGGCCCATTGCCTTCCTTCTAGCCCATAAAAAATCATCGTGGAGTTTCGTGCATTTGGACTTCGTTTGATATTGATTTCCTGTGTTGTAAAAAACATGGGGAAAACAACAACTGGCACTTGGCACTATGTCAATAGGTTAGTACCAAAAAATGATATAAAATGACTATATACTGTTATAAAACATCCAAGATTGATAATAAAACAACATGGAACAATAAAAAATTATAGATACGTTGGAGACGTATCAGCAAGGATCTTGTCGGGGGTCCAACTCTCCCTCTGTTCTCTGACTTCGCTGTTTTTCTAAGTCTTGTATCTGTCCCCGCTCGCCCTCTTCACGCCTTGCCGCGGAGGTGGCTACGACTGCCCGTGCACAAGTATGGGGTACTAAAGAACCCAAACATTAGTACACCGGCAGCTGGTGGCTCCGGTGTGCGTAGTGGTCCTCTACTTTGTTGTTGCAAGTTTTACGTGGCTGCTATGGGATTCTAGCAAGAACCGTTCTTACCTACACATCAAAACCACAACGGTGAATTATCAATTTTGCTATTTTAAGCTTCAACAAGGACCGGCCGCAGTAACACTCGATTCAACTAAAGTAGGAGAAACAGACACCCGCTAGCCACCTTTATGCAACACTAGTTGCATGTCTGTCGGTGGAACCGGTCTCATGAACGTGGTCATGTAAGGTTGGTCCAGGCCGCTTCATCCAACAATACCGCTGAATCAAAATAAGACATTGGTGGTAAGTAGTGTGACGATCACCGCCCACAACTCTTTGTGTTCTACTCGTATATATTATCTACACATAGACATGGCTCAGATGCTACTGTAGGGAAACGTAGCATGCAATTCCAAAAAATTCCTACGCTCACGCAAGATCTATCTAGGAGATGCATAGCAACAAGGGGGAGAGTGTGTCTATGTACCCTCGTAGACTGAAAGCGGAAGCGTTTGACAACGCGGTTGATGTAGTCGAACTTCTTCTAGCTCCGACCAATCAAGCACCAAACGTACGACACCTCCAAGTTCTGCAAACTTTCAGCGCGATGACGTCCCTTGCTTTCCTGATCCAGCAAGGTGTCAAGGAAGTAGATGATTTCTGTCAACACGATGGCGTGGTGACGGTGATGGTGAAGTGATGTGTGCACGGCTTCGCCTAAGAACTGCGAGTATATGACCGGGGGTGTAAACTATGGAGGGGGGGGGGCGCACACGGCTAACAATTGATGTTGTGTGTTCTAGGCGCCCCCTCCCCACATATATATAGGTGGGAGGGGGAGGGGAGCAGCAAGGGTGCGCCCCAAGTAGGAGGAATCCTACTAATTGGGGTCCTCCCCAATTCGGCCTCCCCCCTTCCATATTTGCCGGAGGGGAAAAGGGAAGATGAAGCACTGGTACGCGTCGGTGCTATACAAACAGTTTTTAACCCCTTCCTGCGACGACATTTGAAACCGTCGCCAAGTGAGTGTGGGCAATAGGGGGGTCCTTCCCAGACGACCCAGAAACCGTCGGGGATAGGCCCTCTTGGCACACAGGCTGGGGCAATATGAGCTCGTGTGCGATCGGGCGAGGCATCGAAACCCAATTATTTCCGTTCATATGTACATCCCACACGGTGAATCCCAGAAAAACATTTCCGTTCTTATGTATATCACACACACAATCAATCCAAGAAATATGTTTCCGTTCTTATGTACATCCCACACAGTCAATCTAGGGAAAACGTTTCCGTTCGTATGTACATCCCACACAGTTTTATGTATAGGCTCGTGTGTGAAAGGTGTAACTATCACACACGCTCTGCCTTGGTTAACTGTTTGCTTTTATCAACTACATCACACACGATTTGATGAAGAAAAAATTGTGTGGCATTGGGCAATCCATCACAAGCGCTTTTACTGCCAGAACCGTTTGTAAAGTTCCATGACCGTCTGTTCTCTTTTTACATTGCACACACTGTCTTCTTTCTAACTGTGTGCACATTATTTTATTAGCTCATTTATATTTTTACTTTTGCCTATAATTTAATATTCAAATTGGAAATTTTGAAATATGAAACGTTCAATACAAATTCTCAGCAGAATGGTTCAACAATGAATCCATAAATAAAATTGCCAGTACAATATGTTCAGTAATTACATGATTAGACAACAATTAGCTATGATGGACCACAATATTTAAAGGCGGTAAAGGTGAAGAGACAAGTGTAAATCATTTTGACTGTCGATGGTGTTGAAGAAGCGGAATGCCCATAATGTGCCTTCCGGCATGCCATAGGCATGAACCACTTTTGTCCAACCCCTTGTGAAGATCGCCCGCCCATCCTTCACCGCCTTCAGGAAGAATTCTAGAGCATTATCATGGTAGCATGAATTATATAGTTTAACCTTAGTTGCCTTCACTCCGGTCATGTAGTTTGCAAGGTAATCATCAGTAAATAGCTTCGTAAACCACTGAAAAGAGAAAAATATCAGATACTGAGGTCTAATAGAGTAACTTGTTGTGGGCAGGGGGGAAAGGCAACATTGCTTACCATCCTAAAGTTCACTGTTGTCTTCGACAAAGTGTAAATAAAGAGCTTAATTCCAATCACCTGTTTCTTTCGCCTAACAATCTTTCTTAGTTTCCTCACTTGACGCTTGTTCATGAATATCTCATTGCCCCATACGCAAAAAGGGATCGAAGCATGGATCAGTACCGCTCATATATGTACCTACAAGCAACCAGTAAATGTTAGAAGCTAAACTGAGATTGCACAAATGATGTAAAATTCAACTACCTATGTTCCTAAGTACAAGTGCTTTTTTAGAGATTTAAATATGAACTACATACATATGTATACAGAATTATAATATAGTTTAGATTAGAATCTAGATTCACTCATTTTGCTCCTTATGTAGTCTATATTGGAATCTCTAAAAATACTTATATTTAGGAATAGATGGTGTATAAGACATGGGATGCTGCTAACCTCGACGGCAAACAACAGCATCGCCCATTGTAGCCCTGTGTAAGTACATGGAAAGCCAATATTAGCTACAACAGGGTTAACATCCACCAAAAATAGCAAATGGTAATAAAACGGCAACATCTGTAGTGAAATCTTCATTGCAAGAGAGTAGCACGGTAGCAAAGGGACGGATTAAAAAATGGATACAACTGTTAATTGCAACAGGCTTAACAACATCCTAATTCATGTTTTGTAAATTTGTAGCCATTGAAATACATCTCTTTAAAAATGGGTACAATTGTTAATTGCAACAGGCTTAATGGCCATTGAAACCGGTACTGATAAAAATGCAATTGGCAGAGTTAAACACCACAAGGCAGCTGCTGCGATAGCAGATAATGGCCCAGTTGTCTATAAAAAGGTAGGGAAAATAGCTAAAACATGTTTGGCATGTTTACTACAACATGCTTAATACATCGACCGTACAAAACATAGCCATTAATTGCAACTAGTATTGGTAAGATTGAACTGGTGAGTACGTACTTGGTAAGTCCTGGGAGGTAGTTGCTGGGGCACTTCATCTTGGCCAGAGCCCGCCCAAAGTCAGCGGCGGCGGAGGTGAGTTGTTCCTCCGTGTCAAAGCGTGGATCAGTGCCACTAAAATGTGTACCTACAGGCAACCAGTAAATGGTAGAAGTTAAACTGCAATTGCACAAATGATGTGAAATACTATAAGACATTGGATGCAGCTAACCTTGATGGCAAATAATAGCATCAGCCTTTATGACCCTGCGTAAGTACATGGACAGGCATGTTAAGTACAACAGGGTTAGGATCCACTAAAAATAGCAAATGTGCAACATCTCTAGTGATATCCTGATTCATGTATTGTAAGTTTGTTGCTGGTATTGGTGAAATTGAGATGGACACGGTAATATTTGAACATCACCACGATTAATGCGATCTTTGAAATAGACAAGGCACGAACATGCTTAATACATCAACTTTACAAATCATAGCCATTGCAAGTGGTATTGGTAAGATTTAGCTGGTTAGATCTTACCTGTTAAGTCCTGGAGGTAGTCACTGGGCACTTCATCTGGACCAGAGCTTGCACCACATCGTCGGCGGCGGAGGCGAGGTGTTCCTCCGGGTCAACACGCACAGCGGCCATCACGCCATGGACCGCCATCAGCTCCTGGCGGTGGGGATTTGGAGGCATGAGGATGTTTCGCAGACGCCATTTACGCAATCAGCCCGGGGCGTAATAGAGATAGGTTGGTTACCTGAGTGGATCCGAGCAAAACATAGATGAGGTTAAAGGTGTGGTTGCGGCGGCAGCGGTTTGAGATGCCGGTAGGGGGAGGCGCGAGGGGGGGGGGAGATACTGAGGAAATTTGATGGGTGGAGATGTGGTTGGTGGAATAAATTCTGAAATCGCGCGCCTAGAAAATTTCACAGCGAAACTTGAAGCTTGGGAGGGGGAACACACAACACAGACGAAGCACGTAAAATACTCGTGTGCGAGAAAACAGAAAATTGGCAGATCCCGTCTCCAAAAAAAATGTACACGAGTAGTTGATTTTTTCCGATCAATGGTACGCCTGGTTTATTAGGAAACATCGCACAGGTAACTGACTTATGGACCATTAACGCAAAAAAACGCAGACGGGTACGACATAGAAATTGTGTGTTTTTTGATCTTCTAATGATTAACGCAAAAAAATGCACACGGGCACACATGCTAATCAACGCCCAAAGCCCTCAAAGGATGCTCTTACCGACATTGTACGTTAATAATACAAACTTAAAGTACTACTGGTAATTTGTTCTAATACTACAAACTTAAACTACTTCTCAGATGCTGCCATCGGGGCATGCTGGCCAGACACCGGCCTTGTAGGCGGCAGCCCACCGTGATTCTATCTCCACCAAGCTCTCCTCACCATGGCGTGCGGGCTCTTCTTTCTTGCAGCGGCGGGACTCTCTTTTCTTCACTGCTTTCTGTCTTTTCTGCTCCTTCTGTGCGGCTTTGGCCGCCTCTAGATCACCACCCATTCGGCCATGGCAGCCTCAAGGTCCACTCATGTAACTGTGTGGTCGCCGGCGGTGATGAACTCGGCGCGGCGAGATGCCATCGCTTCCTTACCATGTGTGCGGTCGCAGGCGGCGAGGGACGCGGCGCGGCGGGATGCCATCGCTTCCTTATGAGTTACTATGCGCCGCGGTGCCATGGACGACGCCTGGAGAGAGCTCTGGGATGGAGAGGCCGGGCAGCAGTACAGTGCGGTGGTATTCAAGAGCTCAACGACAAATGACAACAGAAATTTGGCTTCCCTTACAATTTTGCTCGTTCATTATTGCACATGGTTCATCTCCATCGCTTCCGGAAACAGTGTGCGCTAAGCTATTGTGTGCTGCGTTATGATTGGCCGGAACCCCAACCACGCGGATTGCGCGCGTGCACTATAGGATGCACCGTGATCGAACGGCAATCCACGTCCCTCACATCACACCCGTGCAGATGTAGCTGGATTGGATTTATAAGCGCTAAATGCCTAGAAAATGCACATAATCCCCTAAATATGGTAAATGAGCCCGAAAAATGAAAAATTTGAACACGGTGATTTGCAGGGTGTATGTTCGTCATAGAAAAAAACTCGAGGGCAAAGAATGAAGAAAATTTGGATTCCCCTTCAATCTTGGTGATTTCCCTCCCGAAAGCATGGAACTTCTTTGGTGATGGTTCGATTTATGAAGGGCGTGCATGACGACATAAGCCAAACCTTCTCAAATTTTTACCAGGGCATGGTGAGGTCATACCATGGCACACCATGCCAGGCATCATGTTTTCCAAGCATTTATTTCATTTTTCTATAGTTGAAAACCCAATAAACAAACGTTTGTGGTTAACTATTGCCACACATTTCATTGAAATATCTGTCCATTCCTTGTAAAAGGCATGAGAATTTACTAAATTTTACGAGCATGGTTTTCTAGGCCGTTCTTCTGCAACCTTTCATGCACCGATTGTTTGAACTTGAATTATGTGCACTAATGCCTAGGAAATGCACATAATCCCCAAAATATGGTAAATGGACCCGGAAAAGTGCCAAATTTGAACATGGTGTTTTTAGGGTGTATGTTCATCGTAGAAAAAAACTCGTGGACAAAGGACAAAGGAAATTTGGATCCCCCTTCAATCTTGGTAATTTCCCCCTTGAAACCATGAAACTTCCTTGGTGATGGTTCGATTTATGAAAGGCGTGCATCACGACATAAGGCAACCATGTATTTCATTTCTTGTCTAGTTGTTAGCCTAGTAAACGACGCATTTATGGTTGACTATTGCCACACATTTCCTTGAAATATCTTCCCATTCCTTGCAAAAGGCATGAGAATGTACTAAATAACACGAGTATGGTTTTCTAGACCGTTCTTGTGCACCTTTTCATGCACCGATTGTTTGAATTTGAATTATGTGCATAATTAATGCCTAGAAAATGCACATAATCCCCTGAATATGGTAAATGAGCCTGGAAAAATGTCAAATTTGAACATGTTGCATTTGAGGCGGTATGTTGATCGTTGGGAAAAACTGAATGACAAACTAGGACGGAAATTTGGATTCCCCTTCAATGTTGGTGATTTCCCTCTCGAAAGCATTGAACTTCCTCGGCGATGGTTCGATTTATGAAATGCATGCATGAAGACATAAATCAAACATTCTCAGCTTTTAACCAGGGCACGGTGAGGCCATACCATGGCACCCTGCAAGGCGTCATGTTTTTCAAGCATGTATTTCATTGTTCTATAGTTGATAACCCAGTAAATGACGCGTTTGTGGTTGACTATTGCCACACATTCCCTTGAAATCTCTGCACATTCCTCGTAAAAGGCTTGAGAATTTACTAAATACCATGAGTATGGTTTTTCCAGACCGTTCTTGTGCACATTTTCAAGCACCAATTGTTTGAATTTGAATTATGTGCATTAATGCCTGCAAAATGCACATAATCCCCTAAATATTGTAAATGAACCCGGAAAAGTGTCAAATTTGAACATGGTGATTAGCAGGGTTTATTTTCATCGTAGAAAAGAACTCATGGATGAAGGACAAAGGAAATTTGGATTCCCATTCAATCTCGGTGATTTACTATCGCACACGTTTCATCTCCATCACCTCTGCGAACCATGTGTGTTCACTCACACATGCAAAAGAAAAATAAACTTGTGCCACTTCGTCCCCACCCACTCGCCGCGGACTCCTCCGCTACTCTGCACCTCATAAACTTCTATAGCGGCAGTCACCCGAAGCTCGACGGCTGTTGTCGGCGGGCGTAGGTCGCGCTCCAAACGGCATGGGGTTTCGCCCCTACCATTTTCCGCCGCCTATCTGCACGACATTCTAGACTCTGGTTGACTGGGGTTTTCTGCGGGATTGGGCCGGGGATTTTTCTCATGGAGATGGTAATCAACTTAGCAAAATATTCACTCATCTCTTATCGCAGTCCATCCGTCTCTGTTAATCAACCGGCGGAAATCATCGTGGAATATTTTTGTTCTAGCTGATTCGTGGGTGTTCATCCATGTGTCCACAATTCAAGCACAAATCGGGCAAGTGTGGTCATGGCCAGTGAGAAACGAAGTTCTATCTCACCATTCCGGATGACTTCAGGGACCGCTCGGTATGTTCAATCTCAACCTACCACGGCCGGGATGGCCTAAATACCGTTTGTTGCTACATTATCTATATATTTGCATCAAATCTTTGTTACATTACATATTTTTAATTCTATATTTTTGTACTTTGCTTTCATCTATATATTGATCTGTTTCTATCAAGAACTCCCATATTTGCATCTTGCTCGTTATTTCAATATATCTAGTTTACGATCTTAATTTTCATTTCAAGCAGTACATCCCTTGCTTTGCAAGAATAGGAGTAGAAGGAAATCTTGGGCTTTACTTTGTTGATGACTCCCAGGATGTCATATTGACAATGCATCAAGGATTTACAATGACGATTAGCGTAAAACTTGATAAAGATGGTCACTCCTATTTTAATGCGGACCTTTGGAGAGAAATGTCTAAGTGTTATGAACTGAAAGCTGGCAATAAAATTCTTGTGCGTGCACCACAGCCTGGTCTAATTAACATGGATGTTTACTTCCCCAAAGTCATCAGCCGATCAAAGTCTGATCGAGGTTAGTGTCCTTTCAACTTTCTCCATGCTGTCATATTACTGAGCAAAATCGGGGCATTTGTTCTGATTAATTGATCACTACTTAATAAACCAATTGTGATTTCATATTCTGACTCCGTTCCTAGGTAGTAACTAATTCTATTTACCAATTTATGCGCACTATATATTCTTCTGCCATGTTCTGGATAAATAATACCTTCCCACCTTTTAAGCAGGATATGTTGGATGCATAGTGAATGATCTGTATGTTACTAAGCGTACCAAATTTCACTAGAAGGACTTGAAGCATGTCATAAACTTCATTGATAATCTGACAGAGATAGCACAGCGTATAAACGTTGCATTTTGGATGGGATTAATTAGACCTATGGTGCACACATTGAACAATACCAATTGTGTGCACAAAACGCTGGTTAAAAGTCTTATTTTAATGTATCTTCAACGATATGTTACAATTGGTTTTTATTCCACATGTCAACAGAAATTGCCCGCTGTAGCAGTTCTTGGATCGATTTCCCGGCGTGGTCGAACTAAACTTGTGCCTACTAATAACACCAAAGTGATTGTGAGGTACTGCATTTCCCGCAGAAATGGAACCATTCAAATTAACAAGTTCTCGCTTGTCGTGGAAATGCATCCATATTGGAAAATTGGAGACACTGTTCTACCCATGCTCTACCAAGGCACATGAGGGCTCTTCCTTTTCATTGACGAGATGCCGAGTCGCCGTGCTCAAGCTGCTTCCAGCAGATAGTTGTGGTTGTTGACCCTCGGCCTCTTAAAATGTGCTAGTTGTACTATGTTAAGTATGTAGATATGGAGCATATGGTTGTTGGCCCTTAGCCTCTTAAAATCTGATAGTTGTTACTATGTTAAGTATGTAGATATGGACCATATGGTTGTCAAAACCGTGTTACGAAGATCCTCCTTTTGTCGAATAGTGTAACCACTATATATATGTTACTCAAATGTTGTTACCCAAGTTCTTAAATTTTCATGGAAAGTATTAGTATCATACACAGCTCATTGAGTTTAAGCGTGTGCCCGATGTCCAGAAGGCATTTGCATATTAACTGTTCATATTGCAAATTCACACACATGTTAACATAAGGAAACATATGTGTAACTTACTAATCATCGCACACGAGTACTCACAGACGCATCGTATGCGATACTCCTAGCCACCGCAAGCAACTAGTTTGCATTTTTCAAAGATTTTGTACACACAAAATCGCACACAAATTAACTGTATTAATCGTCTGTGTTGTAGTTTCTCATTGCAAACAGTTCATCTGAGTCGGCTGTTTGCCACGTATCACACACATCTTGTTTACACGACACGTTTGTGCTCTTTTGGCTCATCGCAAACAGTTCATCCACGTGAATTGTATGTCACATATCACACACATCTTGTTAAGTTGAACCGTTTCTTTTGTGTTACCTAATCGAAAACAGTTCGTCCGAGTGAACCGTATGCCGTATATCTCACACACATTGATATGGCTGCCCATTTCTGTTGTTCTGCCTATTGCAATCAGTTTGAATGGATTAACCGTGTGCCCTGCATTGCACACGCAACTAAAATCTGAACCGTGTTTGATGGCTCTGCCATCGCAAATGTTTCGCACCATTTTTGACGGTTTTTTTGCACCACCGTTTGCGATTATTGCATCGCACACAGTTTCTTCAAAGGGTCTCTGATCGTAGTGTCGTGTTAGTAGTATCTTGCAGTAGCTCCGACTCTGCCTCCTTCCTTGGGGGGTGTCACCCCTTGTGGGCTGGTGTGCTCCCCTCCTATGGCCCATATCTTTACCCCGAGGGTTTTGGTAACCCCCCCCCCGGTATTTCGATAAATACCCGATGCTATGTGGAACACTTATGGTGTCCGAATACTATCATCTTATATATCAATCTTTACCTCTCGACCATTTAGAGACTCCTCGTCATGTCCGTGATCTCATCCGGGACTCGAACAACATTCAGTCACCAAATCACATAACTCATATAATGCTAAATTGTCATTGAAAGTTAAGCGCGTAGACCCGACGGGTTCGAGAACTATGTAGACATGACTGAGACACCTCTCTGGTCAATAACCAATAGCGGAACCTGGATGCTCATATTGACTCCTACATATTCTACAAAGATCTTTATCGGTCGAACCGTTATGACAACATACCTTATTCCCTTTGTCCATCGGTATGTTACTTGTCGGAGATTCGATCGTCGGTACCCACATACCTAGTTCAATCTCGTTACTTGTAAGTCTCTTTACTCATTCCATAATACATCATCTTGTAACTAACTCATTAGTCACTTTGCTTACAAGGATTCTTATGATGTGCATTACCGAGAGGGCCCAGAGATACCTCTCCGATACTCGGAGTGCAAATCCTAATCTCGATCTATGCCAACCCAACAAACACCTTCGGAGATACCTGTAGAGCATCTTTACAAACACCCAGTTACGTTGTGACGTTTGATATCACACAAGGTATTCCTCCGGTATCCGGGAGTTGCATAATCTCATAGTCGAAGGAATATGTATTTGACATGAAGAAAGCAATAGCAATAATACTGAACGATCAATACGCTACGCTAATGGATGGGTCATTTCCATCACATCATTCTCCTAATGATGTGATCCCGTTATCAAATGACAACTCATGTCCATGGTTAGGAAACCTTAACCATCTTTGATCAACGAGCTAGTCAAGTAGAGGCTCACTAGGGACACAGTGTTTGTCTATGTATTCACACATGTATTTGGGTTTCCGATCAATACAATTCTCCCATGAATAATAAACATTTATCATGAATAAGGAAATATATAATAACAACTTTATTATTGCCTCTAGGGCATATTTCCTTCAGTCTCCCACTTGCACCAGAGTCAACAATCTAGATTACATTGTAATGATTCTAACACCCATGGAGCCTTGGTGTTGATCATGTTTTGCTCGTGGAAGAGGCTTAGTCAACGGGTATGCTACATTCAGATCTGTATGTATTTTGCAAATCTCTATGTCTCCCTCCTTGACTTGATCATGGATGGAGTTGAAGCGTCCCTTGATGTGTTTGGTTCTTTTGTGAAATCTGGATTCCTTTGCTAAGGCAAGTGCTCCAGTACTGTCACAAAAGATTTTCATTGGACCCGATGCACTAGATTTTCATTGTGAAATCTGGATTCCTTCATCTAGACTCCTTCATTTGCTGCTTCCGAAGCAGCTATGTACTCTGCTTCACAAATAGATCCCGCCACGACACTCTGCTTGGAACCGCACCAACTGACAGCTCCACCATTCAATATAAATATGTATCCGGTTTGTGACTAAGAGTCATCCAGATCAGTGTCGAAACTAGCATCGACGTAACCACTTACGACGAGATCTTTGTCGCCTCCATAAACAAGAAACATATCCTTAGTCCTTTTTAGGTACTTCATGATGTTCTCGACCGCTGTCCAGTGATCCATTCCTGGATTACTTTGGTACCTCCCTGCTAAACTTATAGCAAGGCACACACCAGGTATGGTACACAACATGATAGAACCTATGGATGAATCATAGGGAATGACTTACATTTTCTCTCTATCTTCTGCAGTGGTCGGGCATTGAGTCTGACTCAACTTCACACCTTGTAACACAAGCAAGAACCCTTTCTTTGACTAATCCATTTTGAACTTCTTCAAAACTTTATCAAGGTATGTGCTTTGTGAAAGTCCTATTAAGAGTCTTGATCTATCTCTATAGATCTTGATTCCCAATATATAAGCAACTTCACCGAGGTCTTTCATTGAAAAACTTTTATTCAAGTATCCTTTTATGATATCCAGAAATTCTACATCATTTCCAATCAACAATATGTCGTCCACATATAATATTAGAAATGCTATAGAGCTCCCACTCACTTTCTTGTAAATACAGGCTTCTCCGAAAGTCTGTATAAAACCATATGCTTTGATCACCTCATCAAAGCGTATATTCCAACTCCGAGATGCTTGCACCAGTCCATAGATGGATCGCTGGAGTTTGCATACTTTGTTAGCACGTTTAGGATCGACAAAACCTTCTGGTTGCATCATATACATCTCTTCTTTAAGAAATCCATTAAGGAATGTAGTTTTGATGTCCATTTGCGAGATTTCATAATCATAAAATGCGGCAATTGCTAATATGATTCGGACAGACTTATGCATCGCTACGGCTGAGAAAGTTGTCAGCGTTCCGGGAATCGGGGTACCCAGACTTGCCTGCCTATGGCCCACAGCATGGCTCCATCAGTTGCCTGGTACGGCCCATCTTCAGCACCAACAACTAAAGACCCTCGCGAGGGGCCAAGCCTCGCGAGGCGGACAACACCAAGACCTCCAGAAGGAGCGGCCTCTTTAGGCCGGCTCCCGAGGAGCGGAGATTTCCATGCGAGCCCTCACCTCGTGAGGTTCGGATGACCCAAGCCATGACGACCAAGGACAGGCGGGCGCCAGCGGGCGCAGTACAACAGGTTTCCTCTTTGGTGCTAAAGAGGCAAGCGTAGGCACGGAGTCCTGAGGAATCAGCCAAAGGTTTCCATTTCCATGCAACAAGACCAAGACCGCCAAGATGGTAGGACGGAGGTCATAGCCTAGCCCACCATGGTGTCACAACCAGAAGCTTGGCAGACGCAGACCACCTTTTGTCAGGATAAGATGTACTAGTTGTCACCCTTCGAATTTGGCCGTTGTGGGATCCCTTCCCGCCTCCGTTTTGGGGGAAGAGGACCTAGGCCACTATAAGTATAGCCTAGCCACCACCAGTGACGGGGACGGATCATTCACACCATCCACATCCCCACCAGCTCACACAAACACAAGAACATACCTCCTGAGGTTGTTCTCCCTTTGTACCTGTTCATCCTCAGCCCGCCTCGAGGCTAATCCACCACAAAGCAGGAGTAGGGTAATACACTGCAAGGTCGCCTGAACCTGGGTAAACTGCCTTGCCCCGTTCTTCTTCACTTCATCGAGCCAGGCCGCAAGATCAACGAGTTGGCAGAATGGGGAGGTTGAGTTCTTCGCACGCACCCCAGAGTTCAAATCTACCTAGGGTCTGCGGAGCCCTAAATCCGACATTTGGCGCGCCAAGTAGGGGTGCGTCGGATCCTCTCTTCCGTCGTTCGACTCACCACCGCTCCGTCGTTCTCATGGCTGACGCTCCTCGAGCTCACACTGAGCACTGAGCCGCTCGGCCTGCTCGGGCAGCGCCTTCTGACCAAGAATATATCCACTCCACGCTCCACGCGGCCCGTATGCCGCCCAGCGATGTCGGCCATAGGCGGCATGGACCACCACCGCCCGCTCCGGGGCCGCGCCACAATCGCGCTACCACGCGGTCTTCGAGCTATGCCATGGCAATGGTGCTACACACTCGCGGGGAGCAGGTGAACCCGCGAGTCGTGCTCATCGTGGCACGGGAGCTGCTGCGATGCAGGCCGGCGCAAGGCGGCCACGACGCCCTGCTGGAGTGGGTCGCCGAGCTGCTCGATGTCGCATGTAGGGGCGTAGCACCTTTTTGCACCTTGCCTACGTTGCAAGCGCTGCCGAAGGCACGCGTCGGCCCCCGCTATACCCGTGCGCCCTTCCTCGAGGGACCCGGAGGACCACGTGACACCACCCTGGCCCGCGATGCCGCTCATCTTGCCCAGGATATGTTACCTTCAGGCGTGGTGAGGCCGGGCGGCTCCTCCCAAGGCCGCGCCAAGAGGCCACCCTACGGTCATCGTGACTTGGCACCAATCCTGGCAAGCAGCGATGCTCGACGGCCAGGCGACAACTCGGGGATGGTGGCTTCGGGCACCCCTGTACCTCCACTGACTGGCTTTTTGTGCACGCCAAGAAGAAGCTCCTGCCCGTTTCGCTCGCCAGCCTAAGCATCGAGGCCGCGCGAGGTCAAGGCTTTTCACGAGCCACCCCGGAGCTTCACCGACGTCTTCAACTACAATAGCCACCGGGTACAGCCGATATCTCAGGGGCAAAATTACGCTAACCATGGACCGCAGGTGAATCAAGCCACGTCAGCAGCCGTGGACCTCACGATGGTGGCCCCGCTGCAGGCGGACGGGATGCAATGGGAGCTGCGCAGGGGGAGCCCGGCCCCAGAGCTTCCCCCGCGCCGCATGGAGCAAGGCGCCGCCATGATGGCGGTGCACGCCGCACGAAGGGAGGCCCCCTTCTGGCGTAGGCGCTGGCGAGCCCTTCCACCCGGCGATTGGGGCCTGCGATCACCGGGGCACCGCTAGCGTCCCCCTTGCCCCTTGGTCTCGTCCTGGTTTCCAGACGCCCCAATGGTGGTTGAGGGAGGCGCATGGCAGGGCCCTCGGCAGGCGCCAGGGAAGCCCATGAAGATCTCCACTCATGACACTCTCACGTAATAATGAGTTGCGGCTGTACATGCCCCGGAGTCTCCTGGATGCCGCCCTCGGGCTTCATGGGGGCTCCCACCCATGTCCAAGTGGAAGCACCATGCTCCGCGCTGGCCATTGACACTGTCCCCCAATGACTATGCCCACACCCAGTGGAAGCACTTAGCTCCGAACTGGTGAGAAGACTAGTTAGGTGTCCGACGCGGCTGTTTGTTTTCACCCTCTTTCTGTAACCCAATTTTCCATCTTTTCGAATGAGATTTGGAGTTTTGTGTGCTTGCCAAAGGAAAAACGGGGGGAATTTTTCTTGGTTCACGATGATTTCTTGCCTTTTGGTTTGTATTTAAGAGTAAGGCTCACGCCTACTACCCCCTTGTGAGCGCCCCGTGAGCGGGGGCTGGGCGTGGTATGCACGCGTCAAGCACGCTCGGGCTAGCCCAGGCGGCGCCAAGACCCCCTCGGGGTCAGGAACGCAACTGCCGCATGATCACTACGCGCACACCTTGTCGTAATCTGCAATCAGCTCCTCGCGAGGCCCTCTTGGGCGAGCTAGCAGGTTCCCCGAGAGGCTTAATCCCTCGTGAGCCCTCGGAGGGCCTACCTCAGGAGAGAGGTGCTTCCATAACACCAGAACCTGCTCACGGCCAACGGCACCAAAGATAAGTCATGACAATTACTTTGGTTGGGAGCCTCCTGGTTCACGACAGCATGTACCATAATCTATCTTAAAAGCATATCATCATTTCATACATTATAAGGGGGGCTCTCCAAAAGTGTTTCACGCCCCGCGGGGCCCCCCTAATTTTTTTGGCATACAGGACAGAACAGTAAGGGAAATGCAGGCCTAGCCAGATGCGTTGCCGCTGGAGTCCTCCTCATCATCACCATCCGCGTCGCCGCCCTCGGTTGCAAGCACGACTACGCTGTCTTCAGGGGCGAACTCCGCGATCAGGTCATTCACATGGCCATCCAACCAGATCGCCCTGGATGACCCCGGGCACGGGGGCTATAGCAGCGTCGAAGTCAAAATGGGGGTCAAGGCTGAGAAGGTGGCTAAAGACGCGTGAGAACGCATGCCCAACAAGGCCCCGACTTCTCTCTTCGACAAGCTTGCTGATACATCTCCAACATATCTACTTTTCCTAACACTTTTCCTCTTGTTTTGTACTCTAATTTGCATGATTTGAATGAAACTAACCCCGGACTGACGCTGTTTTCAGCAGAACTACCATGGTGTTGTTTTTGTGTCGAAATAAAAATTCTCGGAAAGGAACGAAACTTTTCGAGCATTATTTATACAATAAATAAGAATTTCTGGAGCCAAGATCCATCGGAGGGGGGCACCTGGGTGGGCACAACCCACCAGGGCGTCCCCCTCCTGCACGCCCAGCTGGATTGTCCCCACCTGGTGGCCCACAGACCCTGAAACTGATGCTATAAAATCCTATTTTTCCAGAAAAAATCGGGGAGAAAGAATTATCGTGATCCACGAGACGAAGCCGCCGTCACCTCCTGTTCTTCATTGGGAGGCCAGATCTGGAGTCCGTTTGGGGCTCCAGAGAGGGGGATCTTCGTTCTTCGTCATCACCAACCCTTCTCCATCGCCAATTCCATGATGCTCCCCACCGGGAGTGAGTAATTCCTTCGTAGGCTCGCTCGTCGGTGAGGAGTTAGCATGAGATTCATCATGTAATCCAGTTAGTTTTGGTAGGGCCTGATCCCTAGTATCCACTATGTTCTAAGATTGATGTTGCTATGACTTTGCCATGCTTAATGCTTCTCACTTTGGGCCCGGGTGCCATGAATTCAGATCTTAACCGTTTATGTTATCACCATTATATCCATGTTCTAGATCCGATCTTGCAACTTATAGTCACCTACCATGTGTTATGATCCGGCAACCCAGGAGTGACAATAGTCGGGACCACTCCCGGTGATGACCGTAGTTTGAGGAGTTCATGTATTCACTATGTGTTAATGCTTTGTTTCGGTTCTCTATTACAAGGAGGCCTTAATATCCCTTCGTTTCCAGTATGGACCCTGCTGCCACGAGAGGGTAGGACAAAAGATGTCATGCAAGTTCTTTCCATAAGCACGTATGACTATTTATGGAATACATGCCTACATTATATTGATGAACTGGAGCTAGTGCCGTATAGCCCTAGGTTAACTATCTCATGATGAATACCAACCAACAAATCAACAAACCAATGCCTACGAATTTATCTTATATTGTTCATGCTAAGTTACTACTACTATCGTTATTGTTGCACTTGCTACAAAACTACTGCTATCACTGTTACCGTTACTACTGTTGTTGTCACTATTATCAAAATTATCATATTACTTTGCTACTGATCACGTTGCTGCAGATAATTAATCTCTAGGTGTAAAGTTGAATTGACAACTCAGCTGCTAATACCTTCAAATATTCTTTGGCTCCCCTTGTGTCGAATCTATAAATTTGGGTTGAATACTCTACCCTCGAAAATTGTTGCGATCCCCTATACTTGTGGGTTATCAAGACCTTTTTCTGGCACCGTTGCCGGGGAGCATAGATATATTTGTTGAGTCACTTGTTATTATTATAAATTTATCACTATGAAGAATCTGAAGGATGCTAAGACGAAGATTTATCCCTCTAAGACGAGGGGAGGTAAGGAACTGCCATCCAGTTCTGCTTTAGGTTCACCTTCTGTTATAAGTAAACTTGCAACACCACCACATGCTAGCAATTCTAATATGTCACAAGTTATTGATGATGCTACTTCTGCTATGGATAATGCTTATGATGATGCTAGTACCTTGCTTGCTTGATGATGATGATGTGCCACTTGGTGACTTTCTTGATGAACAAATTGCTAGAGTAATACAACATGATGTTGTTGAATCTGATGATGAGCTTGAAACTGAAACTCCTAAACACCTGCTAGAACTAGCGTTCCTAGATATGAATTGCCTAAGGTACCGGAAGGTTATGTTATGAATGAGGAGACAACTAGAGATATTCTTGCTTGTAGGGATAGAGATGATCTAGAGAAATTATTATGCAAGTATAAAGAAAAATCTCTGAATGCTAGAATGAAATAGGATCCTAAGTTTGCTACTTCACCTATCTTTATTGATGATAAGGATTATGAATTCTTTGTCAACCTAGAGTTAATTACTTTGGTTGAATCTGATCCTTTCGATGGATATGAAACTGAAACTTTTGTGGGACATCTTACTAAGTTGAATGACATAGCCACCCTTTTTACTCATGATGAGAAGACTCTCTATTACTTTATTCTCAAATTATTTCCTTTCTCATTAAAGGGTGATGCTAAAGCTTGGTACAATACTCTTGCTCCTGGTTGTGTGCGTAGTCCCCAGGATATGATTTATTACTTCTCTGAAAAATATTTCCCTGCTCATAAGAAACAAGTTGCTTTATAGGAAATATTTAAATTTGTTCAAATTAAAGAAGAGAGTCTCCCACAAGCTTGGAGGAGGCTTTGCCAGTTACTTAATGCTTTGCTTGATCATCCTCTTAAGAAAAATGAAATACTTGATATCTTCTATAATGGACTAACCGATGCTTCTAGGGATTTCCTAGATAGTTGTGCTGGTTGTGTTTTCAGGGAACGAACTGTTGGGCAAGCTGAAGAATTATTGAATAATATGTTGAAAATTGTGATGATTGGACTCTTCCTGAACAACCGGTTAAACCCACACTCCGAAGAAGAGGGGTATATTATATCTCAGTTGTCGAAGGTTGGGTGTGACGTATGCCAATGGATGGCTTATCATGATGGGAGCGAGTAGAACGTCGCCGGTGCTTGGAAGTGGGATGAGGCGTAGACACATACACCAGCACACTTTACCCAGGTTCGGGGCTCTCCTAGGAGATAACACCCCTAGTCCTGCTCTGCGGGGTCTCCGCATGATCACTAAGGCACTAGTGAGTACAATGGCGCTCCTCGAGCTGTATGCCAGAGATGGAAGAAGGCAAGGCTAGCTCTCCTCCTCCCCTAGGTGTGAGTCTAATTCTAACAGATTGGAACCCTTTGCATGGGTGCCCTGGGGGGTTTATATAGGCCTACCCTCCAGGGGTACAATGGTAATCTGGCCGGGTGTAGGACCCAGCCGTCAGTCTCTCTGGTCGCCGGCTTCTCCGCCGGCTGCTGGGGCCCGCCGCTTGGTGGGTCCCGCCGGCTGGTCTGGTACGGAGCCGACAGGCCGCTCCCGCCGCTCGCGGGTCTTGCCGGCTGCTGATTACTGTAGCCGTGATGCTAATGATGCAAGCACGGTCTGGGGAGCGTGGCTATAGTCCCGCCGCCTAGCGGGGGATCACTGTTGCCACGCCGGGTCTCATCTGGTTAATGGCGCGTGGGCCCCGAGGACGGAACGGGCCGCCTGCTGGGAGCCGGCCTCCCTCGGGTCCGACTGGTGAGGCCTTCGCGGTCCTCCGGGCTCTCGCTGACTGGTAGGGCCCGCCGTCTTCGGGCCGTACCGACAGGCGGTCGTGGGAGCAGGGCTCTGCCTGACACGAGTGACGTCAGGGGCGGAGTGGCAACAGTGCTGCACCGGCCGGAGTTCTCCGCCTGTACGGAGCACTGTGGCCACGCCCGGCCCTGGATACGGGGGAATGGTCTGTACTGCTGCTGTCGGTGTCAAAACCGGCGGATCTCGGGTAGGGGGTCCCGAACTGTGCGTCTAGGCGGATGGTAACAGGAGACAAGGGACACGATGTTTTTACCTGTGTTCGCCCTCTCGATGGAGGTAAAACCCTACTCCTGCTTGATTAATATTGATGATATGGGTAGTACAAGAGTGGATCTACCACGAGATCGTAGAGGCTAAACCCTAGAAGCTAGCCTATGGTATGATTGTTGTTCGTCCACGGACTAAAACCCTCCGGTTTATATAGACACCGGATAGGGTTAGGGTTACACAGTCGGTTACAATGGTAGGAGATCTACATATCCAGACGCCAAGCTTGCCTTCCATGCCAAGGAAAGTCCCATCCGGACACGGGACGAAGTCTTCAATCTTGTATCTTCATAGTCCGTGAGTCCGCCAACGGTGATAGTTCGGCTATCCGGACACCCCTAATCCAGACTCCTCAAGAGTCTCCCCTGAACCAGGCTTCAACGATGACGAATCCAGCGCGCCTATTGTCTTCGGCATTGCAAGGCGGGTTCCTCCTCCGAATACTTAATAGAAGATTTTGAACACAAGGATAGTGTCCGGCTCTGCAAAAAGTTTCACATACCACCGTAGAGAGAATAACCTTTGCACAGATCTGCTGACGTATCCCGCGGTGTGACATCACACCATGGCCAGGCCTTTATACGAATCATTTTTACTGTCCCACCTCAACGCGTTTAGCGAGGCAGTTTCTTCGGCACGTCTTATCAGAGCGGAGATCGTGCCCCCCTTATTTTGGGAGCCTCATCAATACGGGCATGGGTAACCCAATCGTGCCTGTTGGCACGCCTCCTCCATCGAAGGCGAGTCCCGAACGGTCACGGGGAGGGCTCTTGGTATTCAACCTCTTTATAACGAGAACAAGGCCCACTCCTTTCTTTCAATCTCAATCGAATCCGCCCCTCGCCTCGAGTTCCAACACCCAAAGCTCCAGATTTAGGCGCTTCAGACCTTCAACAATGTCCGGCTCCGACCTGCACGGCCGGTGGATGTCTTCCTCCGTCACGGAAGAAGATGTGCTAAAGCTGAGAGACGCCAGATATCTAACCAGCGAAATTTCGCATAGGTTGTCTGCCCAAGGGCAGGTTATTCCCACTCTCGAGCCTGGTGAGAGCGTGGTATTCGTGTCTCACTTCCTTCGGGGTTTAGGCTTCCCGACGGACCCTTTGTGAGGGGGCTCATGTTTTATTATGGGCTGGAATTCCATGACTTGGATCCGGAGTCCATCCTCCACATCTCGTCGTTCATTGTCATATGTGAAGCCTTCCTCCGCATTACCCCTCACTTCGGATTGTGGCTCAAGACATTCAAAGGGGAGACGAAGATGATCAAGGGGCATCGTGCAGAAAGTGAGGGGCTGTTATAAGCAAGAATGCGACGCCCATGGCCCGAGGATCTTTTCAAGAGGAGCTCAATTTATGGCAACATGAGTGGTTTTACACCGCCCTGTGGGCACCAAATGGGCGGCGCCACATGCCTTCGCTCGGGTCCTCCACTGCGCGGGCGCTATGGGTCAATAAAGGGCTCGACTGGGGACCGTCCAAGGACGTACCTCTGTTGCAGGGCCGTATTTGAGACCTCCGAGAGAGAGAGAGATCAATCTGGTCGTAGTAGCGCAGGTCATGCTAATTCGTCGCACCTTGCCCTGCAAACGTCGCCCCCTCCGCCTGTGGGAGTTTAATCCGGAGGGACCACGAGCTCTCCGACATTTTATGGGCGTAACGCCCGCGGAGATGTACCAACTGTTCTTCGGATCACAAGCAATGTGTCCGGACTTAACCGAGGACGCATGTCTAAGATGCAATCACCCGGATACTCAAGTAAGTAGTCCTATACCCGGACATGCTATCCGCATATTTATCATAAACTTGCCCTTAAAAGAGCTATCCTTTAAATAGGAGTGGATAGCAAAAGCAAAATTGATCAGCTGTCCGGCCCCCCTCCCCGAGACCACGCTGGATCCTGTATTAACCAAGATGCTAGAGGTTGTGCCCTTTGAAGAAGGCGAAGGGGGAACAAGGGAACTACTACCTCCATGAAGGAGGCTATCAAGAAAGGGGGGATCAGAATCCCTCCCTCCAAGGGGAGAAGAGGACCGCTTCTGAAGATCCGGAGACCAAAGCCTCAAGCGGGGAAGAAATCTTCACTGAGGGTCCTCAAGGCGGAGATGCCCCGGCCGCACTATTTCCCAAGGAGATCAGCCCTCCAAATGAGCCGTAAGTAAAGGCGTTTTTTCAAAAGAGAGACATCCCCGTTTTATTTCTGAAGGTAACCGAAAGTTTACCTTGTAGTTCGGATCTCAGCCCTTCACAACAGAGCTCGTCTTCAGGGGATCTTGGTCCGGAGATGATGGAGAGCGAAACACCTCCGCCTGCCGTACCGTTATGCAAGGTGGACGACCCTGAGGTGTCGTCGCGGAGGGCGTCTCCGAATCCGGCGGGGCCAGAAGGCAGCCGTATGTCCCCTCAAAGCCCTCCGTGCCCGGCCTTCAAAAAAGGCCACCGGACGAGTCCGGCACCAACGGGTGTACGGTCGGAGGAGTCAAGGATCTGCTTTCGGGCGGCGTCTATCTCGGAAGATCACCGTACGTTAATGGGTACGGTGATTGAAAGGATTTCATCCGCTGAGAGCGGATTGCATGAAGCCGTCGTAAGTTTACTGACGGGTTTTGAGGTATGCAAAATGCTGTACCTTCTGACAGTTTTGCATATAAAATGTGCCCTGTATAGATAGTAGCCCCTGAGACTTGGTGCGGTGTCAAAAAATGACGGCGCGCCGAGGATCATAACCCCAGGTATAATATGCGCTCTTCCTATGTAGGTGGCGGCGTCGGTGGCTAAGCCGGGCCGATGAATTTGCCGAATCAAGTGGCAACTTGACGTGGCGGATGCGGACATCACGCTTGTTAATAAGCGGCTTGACGAGTCACAAGGTATGCAACTTCTCCGCGGACACACTGGTAAGGGAGCTTGACGCCCATGCCTTACAACATGTACGCCCTAATGCAGATGGTGCTGCTGCTATGGAGAACCTTCAGCGGAGCTCGCCCGAGCCAAGGAGCAAGCTGTAAAAAGTGATGCGGTTGCCTTGAAGGCGGCCAGAGAGCTAAAAGCGAACAGGCTGCTCATTGTCAAGCAAGAAAGAAATGGCTGAGATGGCCGTGAAATTGAAGGATGCTATCGACCGTTCTGAGCTTCTTGAAAAGAAGATCGAGCAAAACAAGAGGACTGAAAAGGCCGCCACCGAGGCCAAGGATACTCGCTTCTGCGATGAGAGCTATGAAGGAGGAGCTACGTCGGGCGGAGATATTGCGGCTGGGAAGCCCTTTCGATGCGGAGGAAATTCACGGATCCTAAATGCACGCTCAATTGGACCGGCTGTGGGGTGCGGAGGATGCTTATTTGGACTTGGCGGCGAGTCAGACGCCAGCGGCCGAACACTTCCGAGGTCAAAAGGATCACGGAATGGAAGAGCTTTTTTGGTCGCAGTTCCATAGTCCGGAGCGTCCGCTTTCATTAACCGATCGTTTGGCCAAATGGGCTGAGCTGAATAGGTTGTCCGGACTTGCCATGAAGGCTGTCGTGACTCATTTGTGGCCGAAAAGGCCCGAGCCGAAGAGTTATTTTGGCTTGGTGCAACAGTTCCTTGGTGCGGTGCCGCATATCGATGCAATGAAGCGGTCAACATGCATAGAGGGTGCGCGGATGGCTCTTGCCCGTGTCAAGACATACTGGGCGGAGATGAAGGCCACCGACGTTGCATCCCAAGATTCGGACAGAAGTCGAGTACCTGCCGAGTACTATTTTGAGGAAGTCCTGCAGGGCGCTCGTTTAATAGAGACGCAGTGCTCGAAGGATATTATGTTTTAATTACATGTATGATTTGTGAAAACAATGTTTCAATATAATATAAGAGCTTTTTATACTTGTGCGTTCAAGTATTAAAACACCTCCTGTGCGGCCGTTGATGTATATGTGTATATAACCCGAAAGATGGCAGTCTTGCCGCCCCCACGCACATAGTGCGGGGTGTTTGTAAAAGGCGCATTTTCACACTTAATCCAACGTCTTGGTCCTGTAAAGGAGGTGATAGCGTAGCAAACTAGGCAACCGGACTATAATGCTTTATCACTTTCACTTAGCCGTAGGAGTTCGATGGTGGGGCTACTATATAGCCCTAGGGGCACCGCGCTCTCCCGAATTCGGGGCGCGTATGTGCCTGACCGGGAAACGGTCCTTCGTTAATGCGGGGGAATTCTAAACATTCCGGTGGGTCATCGAGTGGTTGACCAGTCTCATGCTATATCATGACAGTCAGTTTTCGGCTTTCTCTACTGAGGTGCTCACCTGGCCGAACCGGGGCACAATCGCAGTAGTTCTCCTGGTGCCGCGTTAGCCGATAGAACGGAACGTAAGGCAGCAAAACACAGGAGCCGGGCAAACCCAACATTTGACCTAAGACATGATTCAGAGCTGATGCATATAAAGCCTAACTCGAGACGCCGAACACTCCCTAAGGTATTCGGTCTTTATGAAAACGAGCAGAATAATGCCCTAAGCCCCTGGTGTCCAGGTACGCGCAAAAATTCTGGTGCGGCCGATGCCAAAACGCCAGCCTCCTCCTCGTATATAGCAAGAAACCGGGGTATGTGTATCAACAAGAGACAACAAAAAAGGTTTACGCAGGGTCTTAATCTGAAAAGAATCCTTGCAACGGGTCCCTACTGCACGTCTGCGCTTGTGTCTCCGTTGTGCCGTATCCTGGACGGGTGTAGCACGGTGTTCATCTGTAAAAGAGAAGAACTTAGTTGAAAAGAAAAAAAAGATCGTGCGAAAAAAGTACTTTATATTAAATAAACAGAGTACGATTCGAAAAGTGAATAAAATTGAGCTTTATTGTCTCTTGTTGTACGTAAATCCAGCCCCTTGCACGGGGTATGCCGCTAGTAGGCGTTTATATGTTTACGCCGGACTCGTCTAGCCATGTCCGGGGTTCGAATGACCTATTCAGGTGCTTTGATTAGCGGAGCTGGATTTGTGTGGGGCTGTCAAGGCAGTCTCACGTTCTTCCGTGCTCGAGTAACACTTGATACTCCCTTTTAATGAGATGATGCTGCGTGGACCGGGCATTTTAAGTGTAAGAGATGCATAATGCGGTATTGCGTTAAAGCGGGCGAAAGCTTCACGTCCCAATGAGTGCTTGATAGCTACTTTCGAATGGGGCGATGTGGAAGGTTAACTTTTCACAAGCGGAAGTTGTCGGATGACCCGAACACAACTTCTAGCAGTAGGGAGCCCGTACAATGGGCTAATAGGCCTGGCATTACCCCTTTGAAGGAGGTGCTGCTATGGCGAATTTTGGTTGGGTCTATCCCCATTTTGCGAATTGTGTCCTGATATAGCAGGTTTAGATTGCTACCTCCGTCCATTAGGACTTGTTTGAATTGGAGTCGGTTGATTATAGGATCTAATATCAAGGCAGTCCATCTTGCGTTCGGATACTTCCTAATAGTCCTCGATGATCGAAGGTGATTGGTTTTGACAACCATCATTGGGACTCTCTTGGGATAGACCGTGCGGCGCGATGTTTCTATGGGCGCTCTGTTTTTCCCTTGTCACTTGAAGTGAGTTCACTGTTTTGACTTTTTGTGGGAAATTCTTTTGTTTTCCGGTGCTCTACTTGTGGGGTTCCTCATCGTCCTCGCTTGGTGTGTCGAGCCCCTTGTGTTCGGCATTGAGTTTGCGGACTGCTTGAAGACCCAACAATCTCTGTGAGTATGGTTTGCGTGCTTCCCGGAGTACCGTGGATTTGGCATATTTTGTCCAAGATTTTGTTTAGGTTGGATAGCTCGTCGTTGTTGTCCTTGAGGGGCAGTTTTTATGATTCTGCCGGAGCTTCAATCCAGCGTTGATCGCCGTGCTCTTGGGCTGTTTCCTTTGTCCGCGCTGGTCCTTGCTGCGTCGTGGTTTTCCATTTCCATCCCTCGACTTCGGATGTACTTGGGTCGCTAGTATCGTGCATCTTGCCAGCCAACTATCCTCTCCCGCAAAGCGGGTCATGAGGCTTGTTAATGCAGCCATTGTTCTCGGCTTCTCCTGGCGAGGTGTCTGTGAGCCATTCGTCTCGGGACGTTGTGTTTGAAAGCTGCTAAGGCTTTGGTGTCCTGGACAGTCGACTATTTGGTTCTTTTGATGAGGAACCTGTTCCAGAATTTGCGGGCTGACTCTCCCAAGTTGTTGAGTTATGTGACTTAAATCGCTCGTGCATCTGGAGGACGGACATAAGTCCCTTGAAAATTTGCCCGAAAAGCATCCTCGAGCTCTTCCCAACTTCCAATGGTATTTTTAGGGAGGCTTTTGAGCCAATGTCGGGCTGGCCCTTTGAGCTTGAGGGGTAAGTATTTTTTGGCGTGGAGATCATCTCCTCTAGCCATGTGTATGTGGAGGATGTAACACAGGGGGTGTGCGGCACCCCTATACTTGGGCGTGCCGTGATGTTCGGATATTTGGCGTGTTGCATTGCTTGGAAGAGCTTGCTTTCTCGGCCCATAGATGGACCTAACTGGGCCATCCTTTTGATGCGAATCCTTATGCGGATCGTGTGCCGGCTTGTGTGCTGCGCCGCTTGCCGCCTCCATGTTTGCCATGTGGTCGCTCTATCGGACCGAGGCCTCTTTGTTCTTTGATTGCGGGTTTCACGGCCTCCTCATCGAATTCGGGCAGTAATTTGCGATTCGGGTAGCTCTTTGTTTGGCGATCGCCGCCAGATTTCTCTGCGGTGTTGAGTACTTTGCTCCATCTGATTCTGAGTGCATCTTCCGCTGTTTTGAGCTTCCGCTTCTGCTTTTTCAGGCTACGAGCAGTAGCGACGAGCCTTTTGTGGAGGTTCTTCTACTCCAACAATTTGTCCGGCGTGAGATTGTCCGGACTGTTATCTTCGCCGGGGACGGGTTGTTTATCCAAGTTGTCCTGTTCGGACGGTTGCTTGATAGCATGTTCGTCGTCCACCGGTTCGCCCTGCTCTATGGCTGGGTCTGTGTGGCTGCCGTCTTTGTCGAGGCGGGACTTGGTGCGGCGTTTACGTTGCCGTTTGACTGCTTTTCGAGGATTTATCCTTCGTAGTGTCCCGTTGTTCCTCGTCGTCACTTCCTTTAGGTGTATCCACCATGTATACATCGTGGGATGAGGTGGTTGTCCAGTATCCTATAGGTGCTGGTTCATGGTTGTCTCCTACATCGTCGTCCATACCGTTGATGTCTTCGGAGTCGAAGTCGAGCATGTCGGTTAAATCATCGACAGTGGCTACAAAGTGGGTGGTGGGTGGGCGTTGAATTTCTTCGTCGTTTGCATCCCAACCTTCCTGACCATAGTACGGCCAGGGCTCTCCTGATAAAGAGAGAGACTTTAGTGAATTCAGGATGTCGCCAAAGGGCTAGTGCTGAAAGATGTCCGCGGCAGTGAACTCCATGACCGGCGCCCAATCGGAATCGATTGGCCGGGGCGCGGGTGGTTCGGTGTCCGGAGAGGAGTCCGGCACCTTGGAGTCACGGGATTCGCAAAGGACAGGGATGGAGTTCGGCTCAATCGCCGTAGAGATCGTAGCCCCCGACGCGGTGTCCAACCACTCGTCCTCGATCGGTGGAGTCGGCTCCGAGCTAAGGGTCGGAGCGGACGCTGGTGCGGCCTCCGTGGCAATCGCTCGGGCGGCAGAGCTAGATCGTGCCCATCGAGACAAGGCGCGCGCTTGGCGTGGCTCGAATCCGTCGAAGATTAAGTCTCCGCGGATGTCGGCCGTAGTTCAAACTCCCAAATCTGACCGATGGCCAGGGGCGTAGCTTTTGGTTCTGCTTCCAGATGGCCAAGTGAATTGCCCGCAGCAAAGCCGCCGAATATGAAGATCTTTCCGGGGAGAAAAGTCTCACCCTGGACAACGCCGTTGTTGATGATCGAAGGAGCCATCGGGCCTAAAGATGACGACACAGAGGAACTCTCAATGAAAGCACCAATGTCGGTGTCAAAACTAGCGGATCTCGGGTAGGGGTCCCGAATCGCGGCGTCTAGGCGGATGGTAACAGGAGACAAGGGACACGATGTTTTTACCCAGGTTCGGGCCCTCTCGATGGAGGTAAAACCCTACTCCTACTTGATTAATATTGATGATATGGGTAGTACAAGAGTGGATCTACCACGAGATCGAGAGGCTAAACCCTAGAAGCTAGCCTATGGTATGATTGTTGTTCGTCCCCACGGACTAAAACCCTCCGGTTTATATAGACACCGGATAGGGTTAGGGTTACACAGAGTCGGTTACAATGGTAGGAGATCTACATATTCAGACGCCAAGCTTGCCTTCCACGCCAAGGAAAGTCCCATCCGGACACGGGACAAGTCTTCAATCTTGTATCTTCATAGTCCAGGAGTCCGGCCAATGATGATAGTTCGGCTATCCGGACACCCCCTAATCCAGGACTCCCTCAGCTGCCATACCCTGTCTTGTTTCTTTAATGGGGGGCGCGGACTCTGAGGGCGCCTTGGGCCGACTGCTAGGAGCCGGCCTCTCGGGAGGCCGCCTGCTAGGAGTCGTTCCGTCTTGGAGCTGCCTTCCTGAGCATGGCCGCCTTCTGGCCAGTCGGCCGTTCGGCCAACCGGCCGCCAGAAGGTGGAGATCTATCTTGACGCCTTGAGGGGCGCAGCCGGCCCCGATGTCTTGAAAGGTTTGGTGGCTGGGGTTAGCATACCCGTGGCCCATTACTCCGACAGTAGTCCCCGAAGCTGGTGAGGAGCCATGGCTGAGGAGCCGGGGAGCCTCAATAGTTTCCTCCTCCGGGTGCTCTGAAGGAAACTTCATCCGGCTTCTGGGAAGCCGGTCAGCAGGAATCAGGTACGTCCAGTCGGATCTTTCTGGAATTTCGAACGTATCGGCGGGAACCAGGTAGCGTTCTTACTAAGCTTCTCGGCCCGCCACCCGTCGTGGGCGTGCCACATGGCGCCAGCTAGCCAGGTCGGCCTGCCAGCCCACGCGCGTGATGGGACGCGACCGCAGGCAGGGCCCGCCACCACCGGGCCTCGGCATGCAAGCGGATCCGATGCGGCCGAGGCGGGCGGTTGGGTTTCCCCGCGGAGTTACTACACGCAGTAATTCGCGCGGTGAAGGCGGGAACGTGGGTCGTGGGCACATTTAATCCCACGATCCCACGCCCGCCCCAAGGAGTTACTACACGCAGTAAGGAGAGGAGAGGGAGCGGCGAAGCACGCGCGCCCCTCCACCCCATTCTACCTCCTTCTTCTTCCTCTCGCAACAGTGCTCCTGAGCCCCGCCGGAGCGCTACCACAGCTTGTCTCCGCCGAGCTCGTCCGCCCGAGCCCTCTTTGCTCCGCTCCATTCTCAACTCCCTCGCCGCGCCCTTTCTCTGTCGATCTTACCATGGCGCGCGAGCGAGGAGGCGACTGGGACGGGTCCAACATCAATGAGGACCACATCACCTTCCTCCGCGAGACGCGGCGTCTTCCCGGCACGGGCTACATGAAGGCACGCGTGCCGCAGGAGGGGGAGATCTCGCCGGCGCCGGGGGAGGGAGAGCGGGTCGTCTTCCGCTCGCACTTCATCCACGGCTTCGGCCTGCCGGCAAGCGGCTTCCTCCGCTCGTTTCTCGAATTCTACCACCTCCAGCCTCATCATCTCAGCCCAACACCGTGATGCGCCTAGCCGGCTTCGTCACGCTGTGCGAAGGCTATCTTGGCATCCTCCCCACCATAGAGCTGTGGGGAGCCTTCTTCTACACCAAACTGGGCACCTCCGTCCGAGAGGTGGCTGCCCAGTGCGGTGCCTTCATCGCAGTTCGCCGGCCGTCGCCGAAGAACGCCTTCCCCACCATCAAGCTGCCATAATCGGTCAAGATGTGGAAGCAATCTTACTTTTACGTGGAGAACGTGGACCCGACCATCAACTTCCTCAACCTGCCGGCTTATATAGCCGGCACACCTGTCGAGCCTCGGGCCAGCTGGGCCTACAAGCCAAAGCTGCTGTCAGCAGATGGTGCCGCCGCCATCCAGCGGCTCCGGGAGCTGACCGCAACCGAAGGCCTCAAGGCGTCTGACTTGCTGGTCGCCTTCGTCGAGCGTCGGGTTCTCCCGCTCCAAGGCCGACCGCATCTGATCTGCCAGATGAGCGGGAATCGCGACCCGTGCCGGCTGAGCACCAAGGAGATGCCGGCTGCTGAGGTCGCCAACTTGGTGAACGAGATCTCCGGCCTCAAGCTGGAGGGGTCTTGGAGTTTCAGCAAACAGCCGTATTCCCGCACCGATCCGCCGCCTGCGGTAAGTTTCCAATTCTTTCTTCCTGGTCACTCGTCCTGGTCTCGATCTTGGTCTTGATCAGCCGGCCTTTCGCCGCTTGAAATAGATCTACATGTCGGACGCCACGACCGCGATAATAGGGGCGGGTGGCGACTACCAGCCGGACCGGGCGGTAAGCGACGTGGACGACCTCGACTTGGGGGCGGCCGCTTTGGAGGACACCGCAACGGGCAGCGTCTACGAAGCAGGCGGCACTGAGGAAGGCGGCATCGATACCTGGCCTGACGAGGAGGAGGAGGAAGAAGAGCGGCGTCCAGCTCGGGGCGCCGGCAGGTCATATGCGGGCCCCTCCGTCGAGCTGACTGCTTGAGGCGGCACATGCAAGCGTAAGCAAGGCGATGTCTTGTTCTGCAGCGCGCCGAAGAAGGCCAAGAATCCGACCGCCGCGACCAGGCGAAAGGAGGCCACAGCGAAGGCGGCCAAGTACCAGAAGCTCCCAAAGGCGCCTCCTATGTTGTTGGCGTAAGCATCTTTTCCTTATGGTCTTCTTTCTTGTTGATTGCTTCTGAACTTCCTTTGTTTTATTTTCTTGATTCTTAGGGCTCCACTCTCTCTTGAGAAGTCGGTCGCCGCCTCCATCGTGAGGTCGGCGGAGACTTCCACCACCACCCGGCGAATTGATCCAGCTGCCGACCTTTGGGAGGCGACGGAGCGAAACATGCGGGAGGTGCGCGAGGAGCAGGAAGCCGCCCGCCTGGAGAAGGCGGAGGCGGACAGGGCAGAGGCCGTCGCCTTGAAGAAGATGGCTGAGGCCGAGGCCGCCACCGCGGCGAAGAAGCAGGCCGAGGAAGCCGTGCACCGTCAGTCGGCGATATTTGTCACCCCCCTGAACTCTGCGCCACCACCACTTGAGTTCATGGCGCAGACTGGGGGAGCCAGCGGCGAGCGCCCAATCATGGAGAGGGACGGCGGCAACGTCGTCATGCCAGACATAATCGTGCCCCCGCCACCACCTTCTGATGAGGCGTGAGACAAGCAGCCGGCTGATCCACCGGCGCCACCAGCCAGAGACGAGATGGCTACGGACCCAACTCCTAAGGTTCGTACACCGACGCGCCGCCGGCTCGCAAAGGCGGCCTCGGCGCCACGCCCGCAAGAGACCGCCACCGCGAGCTCTTCAATCCCGAACGCCGAAGCGACCAGCGTCGCGCCCACTGGGTGAGTGCGGGGAGGCGGCACGGGCCCTCTGAACAAGGTGATCCTGGACGTTCAAGCCAAACTCCGCACCGAGGCCGACACTCTCAAGCACTGCGACAAGACGTTCCTGGAATCGCGAGAGGCCATCTGGGTATGCTTCTTACTTCTTTGTTTTTAATTCTCATATTGCTTCGTGCGGGCGTGCCAGCGCACCCACTGGGTGTAGTCCTCGAGTTTCGGGCCGGCTGCTGAGCAGGCGGCTTGGAACTTTAATTAGCAAGCTCCGAGTACTAATATCTGTGCTGCAGGACTATCATAACCTTCGTGCGGCCGCCTTCAACTCCAAAGTCCAGGAGTTGGATCAACGTGCCGTCGACTTGTTGGAGAGCCGGAGTAAGTCCTCTTCTTTCTCTGCGGGGGCGTGCTGGCGCACCCGCGGGCTGTAGTCCCCGAGATTCGGGCCGACTGCTGAGCAGTCGGGCCTGATCTTCCTAGCAAATGTCCTTCTTTTGTTGACAATTGATAGCTTCTTTCTTCAAGGGGCACGCCAAGCACTCCGCAGTCAGTAGTCCCGAGATTTGGGCCGGTCTCGAAAGCGCCGGGCCGGATCTTCCTGGCAACTTCGTCTTTCTTTGCTGATTGTTGATGTCCTTTTCTTCTTCTACCTTTGCAGAGGCCAACACCACCCTGTAGCAACAGCTGGGCGAAGCCAACACTGCGCTGCGTGCCAAGGAGGCGGATTCCAACAAGCTGGCCGAGGAGCGTGACCGGTTGGTCACGCAACTGGCAGAGCAGGCGGAGCTTCTCAAGAAGGCCCAGAAGGAGGCGGAGGACAAGGAGGCTGGTCTCCTTGTTGAGTTCGAGACCGAGCGCCCTGCTTGGACCGACAAGGAGGCAATGCTGACTGCCGGCTTCGGCGAGATTGAGGACACGATCGACGGTAAACCTCCTTCTTTACTCTTTCTTCAAGCCGCCGGCTTCTGATCAAGCCGACTTCTTGTTTCTGATCCGACTCTTTGCTTTTCGTCCGAGAAGAATTCTTCCCAGGTCACTCTGGTGCTGCCAACCAGGCTATCGAGGCCGATCGCTGGCGACGAGGGCGTATAGCAGATCGCTGCCGATGCCCCCGCACTCTTGGCGAGCAACTCCAAAGCATCCAGCTCGTCTTCGGCCGGCTCATCGATGTCAGACGCTTTCGCCTTGACGTCGGTGCCTGTGCAATCGCCGCCCTATGGCCAGACATGCCGGCTCACAAGACACCCAACCGGTACCGACCGGGCTGGAGGTGGCGGCCGGCTGCCTTGAGGCGTGGAAAGGCTCCTCGGCCCGGGCTGGAGCACGTCGGGCATTGGAGTTTGTCAAGGCATGGTACCCTGGGCTAGATCTAGCCCACTTGACCAGATTTCGACTGGAAGCCCAGGAGGAGCTGGTGGCGATGGAGGATGATCTTGTCAAGCGGGCGGCGGCAATCGTCGAGTACACCAACACCAGCATCTTTGTCCCGGAGCTGGCCGAGAACAGAGCCGAGGCGCCACCAGAGTGGTTCGGGCTGAACCTGAAGGATGGCGAGGACTCGGCTGAGGTGATCGACTCCAGCGACGAGGGAGAAGACGAAGAGGATGAGGGAGGTGAAGAGGAGGCACTAGAGGTCGGAGCGGACGGCCAGCCTCAACTCAATCGCGCCTCCAGCAACGAGCCGCGCCCGAGCGAGCCGGCTGCTACTGAAGGCGACCTAGCAGAGACCGACCAGCCGGCTGCTCAACCAGCCGGCACCACCGACTCCACCATCTCGCCGACCCCATCTGCTGCTTCCTAGGCCGCCATTTTACCTTTGTTTCGTCCTGTTTATCAGTCTCGACAAACTTCGTTAATTTCGCACAATTCCACCCGTCGGGTGTATTTCAAACTTCTGTTGGATGTCGGCCAAGGGCCTTTTGATGTGTAAATATTTTAGCCGAGTTCTATCTTTCCTTGCTTTCTGCTCTTTGGCTTTTTTCCTTTGCCGCCTTCCCTCGGTTGCTGTCTTGCCAACAGCCGCTCATGGATCGTGGCTGGGTCAAGTACTTAGCCACTTTCGGAAGGCAAGTACTTAGCCGACTAGAGTTTTCTAGCAAGTTAAGTAGAAATCACGGGCCGCTTCCACAGCCCGGCGAGGCGAGAAGCCGACTTGGACTATGTATATGCTTTAGGTCCTTAGCCATTTTTCATGCAGACACCCTTTCTGCCTTAGCTCCCACCGACCGATCAGTCGCTCTGCGAGTTGCGGCTTCTGGCAGGAGAAAGCTTAAGTGCCAACACATTACTTGTCCAGCTGCAGGAAGCATTTCATAGTACAAAGCGGCGAGTCCCCGGGTCGACTGGTCGAACCCGGTGCCAGACGGACTAATGGGATAACACAAATGACAGGCGTAATACTTATCATATAGATAAAAGAGGGCAGTCCCCGAGCTCTTCTCGAGGGACCCGGAGTCTTCGTACTTAATACAAAAGTTGGCGTGGTACATGCTGCTTTAACTGTAAAACCTTCGAAGGAGATTCACATTCCATGGTCGCTCCGTCTCCTTGCCGGAGTCATCTCTTTTGCATGCTCGAGGCTTCTGAGCGTCGATGAGGTAGTAGGAGTCGTTGCCCAACACCTTACTGATGATGAAGGGGCCTTCCCAAGGTGCCGAGAGCTTGTGCTGGCCGGCTGTTTGCTAGATCAGCCGGAGCACAAGGTCTCCTTCTTGGAAGGATCTTGGTTTGACCTTTCGGTTGTAGTATAGCGCAGGCTCTGCTGGTAGATGGTGGACCGGCTGAGTGCCAACAGCCGGCCCTCTTCCAGCAGATCAACATCGTCTTGTCGTGCTTCTTCTGCCTCCTCTTCGGTGTACGTGGTGACTCGAGGGGAGTCGAATTCTATGTCCGTCGGGATGGCGGCTTCGACACCGTAGACGAGGAAGAAAGGCGTAAAGCCGGTTGACTTGTTTGGAGTTGTGCGCAGGCTCCAGAGGACGGCCGGCAGCTCGTCGAGCCAACAGCCGTCAGACCGCTCCAGAGGCTCGACCAGTCGGGGCTTGATGTCGGATAAGATGAGTCCGTTTGCTCGCTCCACCTGGCCGTTTGACCGCGGATGGGAAACGGATGCTAGGTCCGGTCGGATGCCCTGCATCGCGCAGAAATGGGCCAAGGCGCCTTTGGCAAAGTTTGTGCCATTGTCGGTGATGATGCTGTGTGGTATGCCGTACCGGATGGTGATGTCGGAGATGAAAGTCATAGCAGTCGGACCACTCAACTTCTTAATTGGCTTTGCTTCTATCCACTTGGTGAACTTGTCCACCGCGACAAGCAGATGAGTCATGCCGCCGCGTGCTGTCTTGAATGGTCCCACCATGTCCAGGCCCCAAACTGCAAAGGGCCGTGCAATGGGAATAGTCTTGAGTGCGTGGCTTGGTGATGTGGCTTTGAACGAAACTTCTGGCACCCTTTGCATTTCTGAACCAAGTCCTTGGCGTCTTCTAGGGCAGTCGGCTAGAAAAAACCGTGGCGGAAAGCTTTGGCCACGAGTGCTCTTGAAGCTGCGTGGTGACCACACTTGCCTTGATGGATATCTTTGAGGATTGCTTGGCCTTGCTCCGGCTCTACGCAGCGGTGATAGACACCAGTGACGCTGTGCCTCACAAGCTCTCTATTGACTATGATGCACGCTGCTGCCCGATGTTGCACTTGCCGGGCCGAGATCTCATCAGTTGGCAGCTCTTTGTTCACCGGAAAGTTGAGGGTGGGCTGGGCCCATGAAGGTGCTGCAATTTCTTCGGCTATTAGGACTGCTACTTGCACGAGGGCGGTTGGGCCGGGAGGCGGCGGGTTGGAGTCGGCTGCCGCTTGCTTACTCGATGAAGTCCCCGGGCCGACTGCTGCAGTCCCCGGGTCGCCTGCCGAATTCCCCGTGCCGGCTACTGGGGTCCTCAAGTCGGATCCGACTACTTCAGGAGGAGCCGGCACAAAGATGGAATCTGATTCTGGTGATGGCTTGACAGACGGCTTGAGGAGGCGTTGCAGGGCGACGCCGGCTGGTATTGCTTGCCGGGTGGAGCCGATTCGTGCCAAGGCGTCAACTTGCTCATTGTCATTTCTTTGCACATGGAGGAACTCGCACCCTTCGAAGTATCCGCTAAGTTGCTGGACGAGGAAGCGGTAGCTCGCCATGTTTGCATCCTTGGCGTCCCAGTCACTAGACGACTGCTGGACCACCAGGTCAGAATCTCCATAACACAGGATCCGGCGAATGCCGAGTTCCTTGGCAAGCCGGGGCCCGTGAATGAGTGCTTCGTATTTAGCAACGTTGTTGGAAGCGGCAAAGTGAATTTGCAGCACATATCTGAGCTTGTCGCCTTTGGGAGAGGTGAGGATGATGCCGGCTCCCAAACCGGTGCGCATCCTGGAACCATCGAAGTGCATTCGCCAATGGGTGGAATCAAGGCGGCAGTGTATCGGGTCTCGGCCCAGTCGACGAGGAAGTCGGCCAGTGCTTTGACTTGATGGCGGTGCGAGGCTGGTAGTAGATGGTGTAGGGGGCCAAATCTATGGCCCATTTGGCCACTCGGCCTGAGTCATCTCGGCTTCCAATGATCTCGGCAAGTGGAGCTATGCAGACCACAGTAATTAGGCGCTCTTAAAAATATGGCTTCAATTTCTTGGTGGCAAAGTGCACGCCATAACACATCTTCTGGTAGTGGGGTTAGTTTTGCTTGGAGGCGGACAACACTTCACTCAGGTAATACACCAGCCTCTGGACTGGTAGTGCTTTGCCTTCTTCCTTGCGTTCCACCACCATGACTGTGCTGACCACCCGGCTGGTGGCAGCGATGTAAAGGAGCATGGGCTCCTTAGGAGTCGGAGCCGCCAGGACAGGCGGAGTGGTCAACATCTTCTTGAGCTGGAGGAAAGCTTCATCCGCCTTGTCGTTCCACTCGAAAAAAGTGGTCTTTTTCATGAGCTGGTACAGGGGAAGAGCCTTCTCACCCAGCCGACTGATGAAACGGCTGATGGATGCCAAGCAGCCGGTAAATTTTTGCACGTCCAGCAGTCGGGTGGGCACCTCCATCCTCTTGATGGCCTTGATCTTCACGGGGTTGCACTCTATGTCGCGTTCTGAGACCACAAAGCCAAGAAGCTGGCCGGTTGGCACTCCAAAGACGCATTTCTCCGGGTTGAGCTTGATCTGAAACCGGCGCGAGTTCTCAAAGGTCTCCTTGAGGTCTTCTAGCAGTGTTCCACGCTTCTCCGTCTTCACCACCACATCGTCCACATAGACATGGGCGTTCTGCCGAGTTGCTTGAGGAGACACTTCTGCATGCAACGCTGGAACGTGGCGCCGGCATTTCTCAAGGCGAACGTCATGGTCAGGTAGCAGAAGGCTCTGAATGGCGTGATGAAGGCGGTCTTCGGCCTGTTGGCCGGGCTTAGCTTGATTTGGTGATACCCTGAGTATACATCCAAAAAGCTCAACAGCCCGCATCCGGCTGTGGAGTCAATCACTTGGTCGATCCTTGGTAGAGAAAATGGGTCTTTGGGGCATGCTTTGTTGAGGCTTGTATAATCAATACACATGCGCCACTGCTTGCTCTTTTTCAGCACTAGGACTGGGTGGGCCAACCACTCTGGAAAAGAACACTTCCATGATGAAGCTGGCTACAAGAAGCCGGTCTATCTCTTCTCCAACAACTCTTCTCTTCTCTTTCGACAGGCGGCGCAAGGGCTGCCTGACTGGCTTGGCATCTGACCGGACATGTAGCTTGTGCTCGGTGAATTCCGTCGGAACACCCGGCATGTCCTTGGGAGACCATGCAAAGATGTCCCGATTCTCACGGAGGAAACCGACGAGCTCGCCTTCCTATTTGCTGTCAAGGTTTGCGCCTATGACAGCGTACCTCTCCGGGTGCTCCGGGTCCAAGGGTATCTTCTTTGTTTCTTTGGCCGGCTTGAACGAGCCCTCGGCTTCCGACTCCTTGGGGTTGGGGGACATTTCCGGCTGCTTGCCTGCCATTGCCACAACCTGGTCAAGGAACCGCTTCTCAGCGCAATCACGAGGGACTCGGCCAATCGACTGCTCTCCATAGCGCAGGCAGACGACTTCTTGTAGTCTCCTGCTATGGTCAGGATTCCCTTGGAGCTCGGCATCTTCATCTTTAGGTAAGCATAGTGGGGAACCGCCATGAACTTGACCAAGGCAGGCCGGCCAAGTAAGGCATGATAAGGGCTCTCAAGGTCCACCACCTCAAACCAGACTAGCTCTCGGCGGAAATGATTTTTGTCCCCGAAGAGGACATCTATCTAAGTCTTGCCGATTGGTGAGCAGGAAAGGCCAGGAACTATGCCATGGAAAACAGTCCAAATTGGGCTGAAGATGTCTCTGCTTGATTCCCAACTTCTCCATGGTATCTTTGTATAGAATGTTGATGCTGCTGCCGCCATCTATCAGAACTCGGGAGAAGCGAGCAGCTCGCCTCTCTGTGGCAAACGTGGCATCCAACACCAGAGTGTAAGAGCCGGGATTGGGCATCACCTCTGGGTGGTCGGCTCTGCTCCAGCCCTGGCCGTACTACGGTCAGGAAGGTTGGGATGCAGACGACGAAGAAATTCAACGCCCACCCACCACCCACTTTGTAGCCACTGTCGATGATTTAACCGACATGCTCGACTTCGACCAAGACATCGACGGCATGGACGACGATACCAGAGACGACCAAGACCCAAATACCATGTGGCAATCGGAAGGCCACCTCGCCATACGACATATACATGGTGGACATCCCAAAAGATGGGAACGACGATGGAACAGCGGAGGATGACCCTCCAAGAAACAGCCCAAGCGTCGGCGTCGGTGACACCGCTCTAAATCCCGCCACAAAGAAATGGTGATTCCGCACGGAGATAATAACACCCGGACAAAGGTGCGAAGACAACCCGCTCAGCAGGACTCAAGGCAGGAGGAGGGAGAAGCAAGTCCGCACAACAGTGCGGCAGAAAGAGAGGTAGAGGACGATAATTATGCGCCTCCCTCCGAAGATGAGGCAAGCCTCGATGACGACGAATTTGTCGTGCCTGAGGATCCCGCAAAATAGGAGCGTTTCAAACGCAGGCTTATGGCCACGGCAAGCAGCCTCAAGAAAAAGAAGCAACAACTTAGAGCTGACCAAGACCTGCTAGCTGACAGATGGACTGAAGTCCTTGCAGCCGAAGAGTATGTACTCGAACGCCCCTCCAAAAGCTACCCCAAACGCAGGCCGTTGCCTCGGAGGAGGAAGCACCCAAGTCACCAGCGCACGACATGGAAGACCGGCCACCCCGTGGCCGCGACAGAGAAGCTTCTCGGCCCTTCGTTCAAGCCGTACCCCGACGCCGTTCAAAAAATACCAAGGCACGGGAAAATGCACCAGACTTGCGAGATATATTGGAGGATAAGGCAAAACATACAAGATCGATCTACGGATCGCATGGGCGCCCCACGACACGTGATGATAACCGTCACGCCGGATACAGAAACTCCGGTCGGGCCGAACACAATAGACAAAGCTCATTTGAGCTGCGTCGTGATATAGCCCAATACAGAGGCGCCACACACCCACTATGCTTCACAGATGAAGTAATGGATCATCAAATCCCTGAGGGCTTTAAACCCGTAAACATCGAATCATACGATGGTACCACAGATCCTGCGGTCTGGATCGAGGACTACCTCCTCCATATCCACATGGCCTGCGGTGATGATTTACACGCCATCAAATACCTCCCCCTCAAGCTTAAAGGACCAGCTCGGCATTGGCTTAACAACTTGCCAGCAGAATCAATTGGTTGTTGGGAGGACCTGGAAGCCACATTCCTTGATAACTTCCAGGGCATATATGTGCGACCACCAGACGCCGATGACCTTAGCCATATAATTCAGCAGCCAGAAGAATCGGCCGGAACAATTCTCGACACGGTTCCTAACCAAGAAAAATCAAATCGTTGATCGTCCGGATGCAGAGGCCCTTGCAGCCTTCAAACATAACATCTCTGCGACGAGTGGCTAGCCCGGCACCTAGGACAGAAAAGCCGAAATCCATGGCAGCCCTCACAACACTCATGACCCGCTTTTGTGCGGAGAGGACAGCTGGCTAGCTCGTAGTAACAACTTGACCAAAACCCCGGTAGTTCGGATACCAAGGACAACAATGGCAGGTCGGCGTCGCAACAAGGACAAAGCGCCGCATTAACGGCGACAATGATGAAGATACGGTCGTCAATGCCGGATTCAGAGGCTCTAAACCCGGTCGGCCGGAAGAAGCCATTCAAAAGAAATACCCAGGTCTGGCCCAACTTGGACCGAATACTCGATCGCTTGTGCCAAATACATGGCACCCCTAAAACCAGCCAATCACACCAACGAGGGATTGTTGGGTGTTCAAGCAAGCAGTGCAAGCTAAGTGCCAAACTCAATGACAAGGGGCTGCATAGCGATGACGAGGAAGAGCCCCGGCCGCCGAACAATAGAGGACAGAAGGGTTTTCCCCCACAAGTGCGGACGGTGAACATGATATACGCAACCCATATACCCAAAAGGGAGCGGAAGCGTGCGCTAAGGGACGTATACGCGATGGAGCCAGTCGCCCCGAAGTTCAACCCATGGTCTTCCTGCCCGGTCACCTTTGATCGAAGGGACCACCCCACTAGCATCCGTCAAGGCGGTTTCGCCGCATTGGTTCTTGACCCAATTATTGACGGATTTCACCTCACTAGAGTCCTGATGGACGGCGGCAAAGACTGAACTCGCTTTATCGTGGATACAAGGTCGCAAAATGGGCATAGACCCCTCAATGATTAAACCTACAAAGATGACCTTTAAAGGCGTCATACCGGGTGTAGAGGCCGATTGTACAGGCTCAGTTACACTCGAAGTGGTCTCCGGATCCCCGAATAACTTCCGAAGCGAAGAGTTAATCTTCGACATAGTCCCGTTCCGCAGTGGCTATCACGCACTGCTCGGACGAACCACATTTGCAAAGTTCAATGTGGTGCCGCACTACACATACCTCAATCTCAAGATGCCAGGCCCTCGAGGAGTAATCACGGTCAATGGAAACACCGAACGCTCTCTCAGAACGGAGGAGCACACGGCGGCCCTCACGGCGGAGGTCCAAAGCAGCCTCTCGCAACAATTCTCGAGTCCGGCCACTAAATGTCCGGACACTGTCAAGCACGCCCGGAGTAACCTTCATCAAGACCGTCTGGCACGATTCAAGCACCCGTAGCAATCCGGCCCCAACCCCAGCCCTCGCGAAATTGCGAAGCCAGTATTACGCGTACATAACTACGCTCTGGAGATACCATGGGCATAAGGGGAGGGGCACGACCACGGCACGCCAAGAATGCGGCTCGACCGCACTGTGGGCCCCGATTGTGTCATTCTTTTTCTTTTTCTTTTTCTTACTTTCAGGACTCCGTTCTCCTAAGTCCCGTCTGACATCGAATCGCCGAACTAACGATGCAACAGCCCGGAAGCGTAAAGGTACGCCGAAAGTGTTCGTGTGGTCTCTATTACGAGCATTATACCTGTTTTACATACCATCCCGCAGCTTACCCCTGGAGGGGGACATGTTAAATAGTCCCATCCCTTGCTTATTGCACAATTTGTATAGTTCTGCTTTTATTTGCAGTTTCTTTTTAATAACCAATATATAGCTCTTGCCTATTATTACATTTTTTTATCTATATATATGTTCATTTCATGACATGTTGCAACCGTACACTTTGGTACGGCCAATACACCAGGGGCTTAAGTACCCCTAAATTATGGTGTGATAAGTCCGAACACTTTCACAAGTGCGGCACCCCAAACTTATAGCATTATATGAATCGGCTCCGAATCATGTCTTGGGTCAATAGTTGGGTTTGCCCGGCTCCCGTGTTTTGGTACCTTACGTTCCGTTATATCGGCTAAGGTAGCACCGGAGAACCATCTGCGATTGTGCCCCAGCTTGAGCTGGGTTGAGCACCTCGGAGAAAGCTAAAACTGACTGGCCATGATAGGGCGAGAGCCGGTCATTGTTCGAGAGGTTTTTTGGGTCCCTAAAGACTTATGCCGCTTAGAGCAAGGAATCGACATTGTCCGCCAAGGCGTGGATAGCGCCCGAACTCGGTCTTCCGAATACTAGGGGCTTCACCAAATTTAAAATTATAGAATTCTATGGCTAAGTGAGAGTGTTCAAGCATTATAAGTCCTGGTTGCCTTGTTCGCTATGCTGAGCGCCTCCTCGATGGACCCAAGAATGGGAACAAGATCGCTCAAGTTTATCCCGAACACCCCAAAGACTGTGGCATGGGGGCTGAAGCCAACGACTTGCCATCTCTTAAATTTGATAAACGGCCGCACGTAAGGTAATATTTTAAATTAACAAGCGTTGCTTAGCGCATATGAACAGGTTTTCAGCGCATAGGATAACAAATGCGAGTCTATTCAAAAATTACATCTTTGGAGCACTCATCCGCTATACAGCGAGCACCCTTCAGGAGGCCCTCATAGTACATTTCGGGCGTGCGATGCTCCTTGCCCTTTGGTGGCCCGTCCGTCACAAGCTTCTCCGCATCCAAATTTTGCCTCAAAGTGCACTTTAGCACGGGCAAGGCCCGACGGGCACCTTCAATGCAGACGGAGCGCTTGATGACTTCAATCCTTGGACAAAGGCCCACCAGCCGCCAGACTAGCCCAAAGTAGCTCCTGTGCATGGCTTCCAATGGCCACAGCCGAACTATGAGGCCCTTCATGGCCTGTTCGGCGACCTTGTGGAGCTCGACCAGCTATTTCAGCTGGTCGCTTAGGGGCACCGGATGTCCGGGCTCAGCATACTGAGACCAGAACACCTTTTCTGTCGAGCTTCCCTCCTTGGCGCGGTAGAACGCGGCAGCATCAGACACACTACGGGGCAAATCTGCGAATGCTCCTGGAGAGCTCCGAATCCGGGTAAGTAATAGGTAATTCATTTTCACATGCTTGCTTTGCACAAAGAATGCCTTACCCGCCACTATCTTCTTTAATGATTCAATTTCTTGGAGGGCTTTTTGGGCCTCGGCCTTAGCAGCTTTGGCACTCTCAAGAGCCGAGGCAAGCTCGGACTCCTGGGTCTTGAGTCACGCTCCGCACCCTCGTGTTTTTTCACGAGAGCCTCGAGATCTTGCCGCACCTCCGCCACCTGCGCCTCCCCCTTCTCTCGCTCGGTCCGCTCATGTCACTTTGTTCGACCCACGGACACCGCTTCCTTCAGGGTCGCCACCTCGTTCGTGGACCCTGCAGTAGCCATGTTATTCCTGTTATTTTTTGCAACCAAAACCTTTCTATAAGGTATTTCTTTAATAAGGTATTACTTACCTTCCTTGTCCTCGAGCTGCCTCTTGGCTTGGCCGAGCTCATTCTCGGACCGCTCGAGGCTCTGCTTCAATGCATTGACCTTCGCAGTCAGTGCGGCAGAGGTCAGCAGCGCAGCCTGCATTCCCATATCGACATACTTATGTTAGACTCTCACAGATATCTTTTTAGATCCTTAGTCCGGATTTTCTTTCCGAACACCGAACTAAGCATCAGGGGCTACTGTCTATGCGGTAATATTTTTACGTATTCTAAACTTACCTCAAAGCCTGTTAGAAGGCTGGTACATGCTTCGGTCAGCCCGCTCTTGGCGGACTGAACTGTCCGGATCACCGCGCTCATAATAGTGCGGTGCTCCTCCTTGATGGAGGCGCCGTTAAGCGCCTCCGGTAAGCTATCCGGTGCCTCCGGTTGGACGGAGGACACCGGCGTCTTCCCCTTCTTACGAAGGGACCGTTTGCCGGACTCCGGAACCGATGAAGGTTCCGGCATGGAGTCCGGACGAGGGTCGGGCTTAGAACCCCTGGAGGTCTCGCCCCCCACGCGCCTGGAGTCCGGGAGGTTGCCTTGCGGCGCCTCCTGCACCACCTCCTCTTGACCAGGCCCCCTTGGGGCCCCACCTCGGTGCCGTCCGCAGCGTGAGGTGAGGAGGCGGCCGGAAGTGAAGTACTCTCCATTTCCGACGAACTCAGGTACCCGCTCGACGAAGCGGCGAACTCGCCCTTCGGCGGGCTGCATGATTGTTCGGCATTAGAGAACACTATGCAATAAAAAAGTCATGGGTATCTGGACACTTACGATCTCGCCAGGGGCTGGGCCCTTGTTGGCCAATCCTCCTCGTCGTTGTCGACGTTGGTGGAGAAGTCCGGAGGAAGGGTTCTTCCCTTCTTGGACCCTCCGGCCTCCCCAGCTTAGGCGGCCTTCCTTTCTCTCCTCTTCACCGGGGAGAGGCTTCTTTTTCCTCCTCCTCGTCCTCAGGAGAAGATTTTGCTTCAGAATCCGACAGCACCTATTGTCGGCAGCTCCTTCGAGTTCCCGTGGCCTCCTTCTTAGCCTTCTTCTCCGGCACCACATGAGGTACCGGAGCCAGCAACCCTCACAATCAAAGGCGTCATTGGTCTTCAGCAAGGAGCCGGACAGTTAATCTGTCCGGACGTCTTCAGCCAGTCTTGTCAAAGGTTAGGGAATTTTAGATCCCACATGGAGTCAATCTATGAAAAAAGAGTCTTGTAAAGGGTAAAATAACATACCTCGCCGGCTTGACGCTGCGAGCTGTATCCGCGATCTTTGTTAGCGGATGCGGGGGCTTCGACGCCCTTGAACAGCACCTTCCAGGCATCTTCGTACGTAGTGTCAAAGAGCCGGCTCAAGGTTCGGTCAGGCCGGATCAAACTCCCACAAATTAAAGTCCTGTTCTCGGCATGGGAGAATCCGGTGGATGAGCATGACTGGACTACGTGGACAAGCTTGAGCTTCTTGTCCACCGTGTTTCGGACACGTGTTTGGAGTCCGGTCAACTCTTCCGAATCACCCCACTTCAGGCCCGTCTCTTTCCATGATGTGAGCCGTGTGGGGAGCCAAATCTGAATTGGGGCCGCCGCCCATTTGGAGTCGCTGCTCGGTGATGTAGAACCACCCCGATTGCCACCCCTTTATTGTCTCCACGAAGGAGCCCTCGAGCCAAAGGACATTAGGCATCCTGCCCACCATAGCGCCTCCGCACTCCGCCTGTCGGCCGCCCACTATCTTTGGCTTGACGCTAAAGGTCTTCAACCATAAACCGAAGTGGGGTTGGATGCAGAGGAAGGTTTCGCACACGCATTTATAAACGCCGAGATATTGAGGATGAAGTTTGGGGCCAGATCGTGGAAATCCAGGCCATAGTAGAACATGAGCCCCCGGACAAATGGGTGAAGTGGAAAACCTAGTCCGCGAAGGAAGTGGGTGAGGAACACCACCCTCCCATGGGGCCTGGGAGTGGGGATGAGCTGCCCCTCGTCGGGTAGCCGACACGCGATGTCGCCGGATAGGTATCCGGCCTCCCGCAGTCTTGTGATGTGCCCCTCCGTGACGGAGGAGGCCATCCACCTGCCTCCCGCTCCGGACATAGTTGGAGAAGGTTGAGGTGGGATGTGCGGACTTGGGCGGTGGAGCTCGAGTGCGCGGAAATGGATGAGCAAAGGAGGAAGAAGGCGTAGGTGAAAAAGGTGGATCCTTATCCCCTTATATGGACGGACGAAGCTATGTGTCCCCCGCCAGCCTGGTAAAACTCGCTTATCTCCCAAGCGCCGTAATCAAGGGCGCGGATGGGTTACCCACGTCCGTATTGACGAGAATCCCGGAATAAGGGGGCATGATCTATGCTTTGATATGACGTGCCAGGGAAACCGCCTAGCTAAACGCGCTGAGGTGGAGCAGTAAAAACGATTCATATAAAGGCCTGGCCGTGGTGTGATGTCACGCCGCGGAATACGTCAGAAGATCTGTGCAAAAGTATTCTCTCTACGGTGGTATGTGGAACTTGTTTTGCAGAGCCGGACACTATCCTGGTGTTCAAAACCTTCTATGAAGTATTCGGAGGAGGAACCCGCCTTGCAATGCCGAAGACAATATGCGCGCCGGACTTGTCGTTATTGAAGCCGTGTTCAGGGGCTACCGAGGAGTCCTGGACTAGGGGGTGTCCGGATAGCCGAACTATCATCTTTGGCCGGACTCCAAGACTATGAAGATACAAGATTGAAGACTTCGTCCCGTGTCCGGATGGGACTTTCCTTGGCGTGGAAGGCAAGCTTGGCGATACGGATATGTGGATCTCCTACCATTGTAACCGACTCGTAACCCTAACCTATCCAAAGGTCTATATAAACCGGAGGGTTTTAGTCCAGAGGATCTAAGAACAATCATACCATAGGCTACTTCTAGGGTTTAGCCTCTACGATCTCATGGTAGATCTACTCTTGTACTACCCATATCATCAATATTAATCAAGCGAGAGTAGGGTATTACCTCCATCGAGAGGGCCCAACTCTGGGTAAAACATCGTGTCCCTTGTCTCCTGTTACCATCCGCCTAGACGCATAGTTCGGGACCCCCTACCCGAGATCCGCCGGTTTTGACACCGACAGCCGCCTGCTGGCCAGTCGGCCGTTCGGCCAACCAGCCGCCAGAAGGTGGAGATCTATCTTGACGCCTTGAGGGGCGCAGCCGGCCCCGATGTCTTGAAAGGTTCGGGGGCTCGGGTTAGGCTACCCGTGGCCCATTACTCCGACATCAGTCCTGAAGATATGCAAGAGGCAAAGAAATCTGTGAAGGAAAAAGGTATTAAAGCTGAGAATGTCAAAAAAATTACCTCCTATTGAAGAAATACATGGGCTTCATACACCACCAGCGCCTAAGGTGGTAGAGGTAAATTCTTTAATGAAGTTTAATGATAATGACAATCATCACAATATGCATCCTAGCCAATGTCTTTATGAGTTTGAAAATTACATAAGAAAACAAGATCACTTCAATGCAAATGTTATGAAACAATTGAAATACAATTCTGATATGATTGCTCGCTTGAGTGACTTGTTATTTAGAATCTTAAATGATGTTAGAGGTGTTGGAAAGCATGCTTCTATGGTTCAAACTCAGTTAGAACAAGTTGCTAAATCTCAAAGAGAATTGCTTGATGAAATGAATAATAATATACATGACTTTGCTGTTAGAGTGGCAACTAGAGGAGGTAAAATGACTCACGAACCACTTTATCCCAAGGGACACCCAAAAAGAATTGAACAAGATTCACAAAGAGTTAACACTGATGCATCTAGTCCTTCTAGAAAGAAAAATAAGAAGAAAAATGATAGGACTTTGTATGCTTCTAGTGAACCTGAAATAGAAAAACCTCCTGATAATGATAATGAAACTTCTATCTCTGATGCTGAAACTCAGTCTGGTAATGAACACTCACCTTCTGATAATGAAAAAGATAATGATGAGGTTCATGAAGATGCTCAACCAAATAATAAAGAACCAGACAATGATGTTGAGATAGAACCACTAGTTGATCTTGATAACCCACAACCTAAGAATAAGAGGTATGATAAAAGTGACTTTGTGGCTAGAAAACACGGTAAAGAAAGAGAACTGTGGGTTCAAAAATCTATGCCCCTTCCACCTAAGTCAACTAAAAAGAAAGATGATGAAGAATTTGAACACTTTCCTGAAAGGCTGAGGCCAGTCTTTTTGCGTACCCGCTTGACTGATATCTTGAAAATGCCTCCTTATGCAAAGTACATGAAAGACATCATCGCCAATAAAAGAAAAATACAAGAAGCTGATATCTCCACTATGCTTGCTAATTATACTTTCAAAGATGGAGTACCTAAAAAACATGGAGATCTGGGAATACCAACTATACCTTGCTCTATCAAAAAGAATTATGTGAAAACTGCATTATGTGATTTGGGAGCTGGTGTTAGTGTTATGCCTTTTTCTCTTTATATAAAAGACTTGATTTGAATAAACTCACACCTACTGAAATATCTTTGCAAATGGCTGATAAATCAACTTCCATACCTATCGGTATTTGTGAGGATGTGCCTGTTGTTGTTGCCAATGTTACTATTTTGACTGACTTTGTTATACTTGAGATGCCCGAGGACGACAACATGTCGATTATCCTTTGTAGACCATTCTTGAATACTGAAGGGGCTATTATTGATTGCAATAAAAGCAAGGTCACCTTTCACATCAATGGTAATGAGCATACGGTGCACTTTCCGAAGAAACAATTCCAAGTGAATGGTATTAATGTTATTGAAAAATCTCCGACAATCACTATTGGAAGTTTTCAAATACCTCTACCTACTGCCAAAAAGAAATATGAAATTCTTATTGTTGGGGACATTCATATCCCCATTGAGGTAACTTAGTGATTTACGAAAGTTCTTCGGTTTCATGCTAATCGAAAGTGGTTGTTAATAAGACTTGATCAACCTTATTAATGGATCATTTTTGAGAGCTATGAAGTTGATGATTTAGTAAGCACTACCTTCTCTCCCTACGTTTTGTTTTCTATTTTTATTAGTTAAATAAAATAAAATGCCATGTTTTGTCTTTTCTGAATTTCCCATGCAATAAAAAATGACCCAAAAATAGAAGTTCTCAGAATACTCTGAAAATTTAATACGATTTTTTCTGAATATTTAAGAATTTCTGGTGCAAATAATATCAGAGGGAGGTGCACCAGGTGGGCACAACCCACCTGGGCACGCTAGGACCCCCAGGCGTGCCCTGATGGGTTGTGGTCCCCACGTGGGCCCCCTCACTTATCCCTTCACACCACATCATCACTTACCTCCAGAATAAATTCTCCATTGCTCTCTCTCCCGTGTTCTTGCTCTCAAACCCGCGGATTTCGATCTCTTTGCTCGAAGCTCCATTTCCGAAACTATTTCGGGGGATTGTTGCTTGGTATGTGACTCCACCGTTTATCCAATTAGTTTTTGTTTTAGTGGTTTATATTTCGAATAATTAGCTACTCTTGGTGCTGCTGTAGATGAGTTTGCATGCTGAATTCTTAGAGTTCTAAGTAGTTTGGATGCTTGCTATGGCTTCTATGTATCCCTATGAGTAGTTGCTACCAATTTTGTGAAGTTTTCTTGAGAAAAGTTTATGGACTAAAAATTTCAGAATTTTTTATCATAGGAAAAGGATGAATATTGAAACGCCCCCGATGCGGCTATATCTCCCACGTGTCGAGGCACGACTTAGAGGCATAACCGCATTGAAAGCAATGTCGCAAGTGAGGTAATCTTCACACAACCCATGTAATAAATAAGGGAAAGAGATACATAGTTGGCTTACAAATGCCACTTCACACAATACATAAATAAACATCCATCATTCGTAGTACACTCAAGGTCCCACTACGGAACCAAAATAAAAGAAGATACCCCAAATGGTACACAGATCCCCGATCGTCCCAACTGGGCACCACTATCGATCATCTGAAAAGACACATAGTAACGACCACGTTCCTCGTCGAACTCCCACTTGAGTTCGGTTGAGTCACCCTGACCGCATCGCCGGAACTCGCAACTGTTTTGGAAGTATCTGTGAGTCACGGGACTCAGCAATCTCACACCCGCGAGATCAAGACTATTTAAGCTTATAGGAAGGACAGAGTAGTGTAGTGGAGCTGCAGCAAGCGACTAGCATATATGGTGGCTACTTCGCAAAAGAGAGCGAGAAGAGGAGCAAAGCACGGACGTGAAGCTAGTAGCGATCAAGAAGTGATCCTGAACTACTTACGCCGACATAACTCCAACATCCGTGTTCACTTCCCGGACTCCGCCGAGAAGAGACCATCACGGTTACACACGCCGTTGAAGTGTATTTTATTTGAGGTCAACTTCTGGTTTTCTACAACCGACATTAACAAATTCCCATCTGCCTCATAACCGCAGGCACGGCTTTGAAAGATATTACCTCGCAGGGTGTCCCAACTTAGCCCATTATAAGCTCTCACGGTCAACGAAGGATATTCCTTCTACCGGAAGACCCGATCAATCTCGGAATCCCGGACTACAAGACATTTCGACAAAGAATAAAACAAGACCAAAGAAGCTGCCCGATTGTGCCGACAAATCCCGATAGGAGCTGCACATATCTCGCTCTCGTGGCACATCCGGATGAGCAGTCCATACAACTAAAACCAGACCTCAAGTTGCCTTGAGGGGCGCTATTGGGCTCTAGTTCGGGCCAAGACTCGAAGGAGCACCGGTCCGGGGGGTTTAAAATAAAGATGACCCTCGGGCTCGCGAAAACCCGGGGGAAAAGGCTTAGGTGGCAAATGTTAAAACAAATGTTGGGCCTTCTTTGGGACGAGTCTTATTCAAAGCGAACTGTCAAGGGGGTCCCATAAATCACCCAACCGTAAGGAACGCGAAATCAAGGAACATAACACCGGTATGACGGAAACTAGGGTGGCAAGAGTGGAACAAAACACTGCATAAGGCCGAGCCTTCCACCCTTTACCAAGTATATAGCTGTATTAATTATAGCAGATATATATTGTGATATCCCCAACAAGTAAACATGGTCCAACAAGGAACAACATATCCATTTTCCAACAAGGAACAAACTTCATCTTCACCGCAACTAACAACGCTATAAGAGGGCCGAGCAAAGCGGTAACATAGCCAATCAACGGTTTGCTAGGAAAGGATGGTTAGGGGCTGACATGGCAATATGGGTGGCATGATATAGCAAGTGGTAGGCATGGCAGCATAGGCATAGCAAAAAGAGCGAGCATCTAGCATAGCAAAGATAGAAGTGATTTCGAGGGTATGGTCATCTTACCTGCAATGTTCTCAGAGTTGTCGAAAGCTTGATCCTCGTAAGCGTTCTCAACAGGTTCCTCGCTCACGCACTCGTCTCCGGCTCCACCCAAAGCAACAACACAAACAAAGGAACCACAATAAATCACGGTGCAATGCACAATCAACATGATGCAAAACATGGCATGATATGCGGGATGTGATATGCAATGCGTATGCGCGCTCCGGAAGGGAAATGATGAACCAGGCATCAACTTGGCAAACCAAGTATGCCACTGGAAATATGAGATGATTTCGGATGAAATCGATATAAAGATCACCGGAATCGGATACACGGTTTGCAAATGACAAGCAAAACAAGAATGGCACAAATCTGCCATTAACAGCATGATGCCACTTAGCAAGCAACAAATAATTAAGCTACTGCACCCAAACGTATCAACAAAGTACATGGCAGTGATCTACACAAGATGCTTGACAAAAGATGAGCACTGAGCTTCGGCTAATTCACATCATAACAGGTTCAAACAAGCATGGCAAAAGTGCACAAAATATCAGGCTGGACATGGCAAAAACAGCATCAGGTTGCAATTTTCAGAGCACGAAAACTATATGCTACAGGAAGTTAAAATAGCAAAACAAGGCATGGAATGAATCTACTCAAAGCATAGAACAAAATTCCCTTACTGACCATAAGCCAAAAAGGATCCGTAAATATAGTAACACCCATGTCAATATTGAAAGTTTCGTTAAAAGATTCATCAACATGGCATGTCAAAAACTGATAACAAGTAGGCATGTTTACAAGCTCAATGAACTCACTACAGAGCCTTAAATGATAAACTAAGCATACATTCATCAAGAAGACATGTCATAGAAGACATACATGGCAAGAACAATAACATAGCATAAATGGATCAACCACAACAACCTTGGCAAAATTGAATAACATGTAAACAATCTGCCAGGAAACATTTTATAGCAAAAGTAGAGCTCGATTGGCTCAAGCTATGGTACTCCATAATTGCAAACATGGTCATGGATGGATAGAGCAAGACATGTTTAACAAAACATCCTTACTGAAGTATCTCAAAATATGCATGGATCTCTCGGTAGCATCAAGTTAACATGGCATCAAAATATCAGCTAAACAGGGCCGAAAACAGCAACATCAGGACACCTACTTTGCATGCTTGTGCTAGTCACCACATAGATCACAAAAATACATGGCATACACCCCTGGAAAGATGGCATGGCATATTTCAAAACACATGTAGGACTCCAATTCATAGGGTGCACACATCAATCATGGCAAAAATAACAAAAGTGCAAGTTCTGTTAAGAAACAGAAACTAACATCACATAGCACTCTTCTAACAGCATTTCGGGCATCAAGATGAGCTCAAAGGAAAATGATGCAATAAGATGAAATGATCTACTCTTCGAGGTGAACATTTTGACATATTATACGCACAATATGGATCTACAGATGCAAAGTTACAGCACGTTGAAAATGCCACAAAGTAACAATAGATGCAAAAAACTTAGGGTAAAACTGGAGGGGAGAGAGAGGTCAATCTGCTCGTCCCGAGGCCGGATCGGGCCGGATCGGCGCCGCTGGATCGGATCGGGCGCGGCGGCGGCGGTGGGCGCGGGAGGCGCCGGTGGCCGGAGGGGAGGCGGCGCTGAGCCCCGGATGTCCGTGAGGCGGCGCGCCGAGGCTCGGTGTGGGAGCCACCCGGCGGCGGCGGGCGCCCGGTCAAGGGCGGGCGCCGCCGGGAGGAAGACGGCGGCGGGCGGAGTTCGGCTGCATGGGCGGAGCCGGCGGCAGACCGGCTGGAGTACGGGCGGCCGGTAGGTTATGTGGGCGGCCGCGGCGGTGGCGGCGGCGGGGCCACGTGGCGGCGCGGGAATCGGCGGGCGGCGGCGGCGGACGACGTCCGGTAGCGGGCGGACACGTCCGGTGGCGGCGGAGGACGAATTTTTAGGGTTTCGAGGCAGGGATGATCCGGATTTGGAGGGGGGGTTTGCTTAAATAGGCATAGAGGGAGCTAGGAGAGTCCAAATGAGGTGTAGTTTTCGCCCACACGATCGTGATCGAACGACGGAGAGCATGGAAGTGACTTAGATGGGTTATTGGGCTGTTTTAGAGGGGTGTTGGGCTGTAACTTAAAAGAGGCCTTTGCGAGAGTGCGGTTAACCGTTGGAGTACCAAACAAGCTCCAAATGACCCGAAACTTGACCGGTGGTCTACGGTGGTATACCAAGGCCACTAGACAAACCTCGGTCCATTTCGAGAAGGTTTAATACCCGCACATGGAAAAACGTAAAAGGGACCGCCGGGAAGATAGGAGTGTCGGATTGCAAAACGGACAACGGGAAAAATGCTCGAATCATGAGACGAACACGTATGCAAATGCGATGCACATGATGACATGATGTAAAATGCAAGACATGGACAAAATGCAAAATGAAGAAAACCCAACCACGGAGGGAATATCATATCACAATGCCGAAAATGGCAAGAGTTGGAGTTACAAATATGGAAAGTTACATCCGGGGTGTTACAAATATCTTTAGGAAGTTTGCTTCTAAGAAGAACTCCAAGGGTGTTATTGGGGAGTCGTCTGGCAGTGATCTCCATCCTCAGAGGTTGGCGGAAGTACGGCCGTGCGAATGGCCGCACACCCAGTTCATGGAAGAGGCTGGAATCCTTCAAGAGTTCACACAATATGCTGCTAATGCCGGCCTCACCGACTTCATCGCAGCTGAATGTGAACAGTATCATCTCCTCACAAACATCTTTGTTCAAAGTTTTACTTTCCTTCCTAGGAATAATCCTCCTGAGGTGCAGTTTAATTTATATGCTGAAACCCGTCAGATACCACTCACTGAATTTGGTAACATATGCATGATCCCTTCTGACGGGAGCTTAGCCGAGCCTAGGCTAGCAGAGTTTGAGGCCTTTTATCATACCTTGACAGTGGGAGATGAGAGAGGGGTGTCTGCTATCACTACCGCTGGCTTGCATTTTCCCGTTGTTAACTACTTTGCTCTTTTCATTGCAAAATGCTTGCTTGCTAGAGAGAAGGTGGGTGCGCTCAGCTCACCAGACCTTGTTGTTTTGCGTCGTGCATTAGAAGGCGACAACACTTATAGCTTGGGAGCTATTATGGCACGTCGCCTCCATATTAATAGGTCCCAGGGTAAAATACATGGTGGGATTTTCGCTACTCGTTTGGCGGCTCACTTCAATGTTGAGATACGCCTTCATGATTACCCTTTGACCAAAGTTTACTTAGACCGTGCAGCCATGGAACACCACCATTTTATTGCACGAGATTACCTTGACATCCGTATTCCTTATAACTTGGTTTTTAGCATTGAAACAAGTGATATTATTCCATTGACTGCTCCTGCTTTGTTTGATCCTGTTGCCAGGGGCGGATATAGGATTATGTCTGCAGACATCGTCGCCTACCAGAACGACCAAGCTGCAGAGGAGGAGGAAGAGCCTCAGCAGTTGGATCACTGGATGCCCGCTCCTTAGTACCCCAGCTACTATCCAGGCTTCTGATTGATTACCAACTTAGGCCAAAAGCCTAAGCTTGGGGGAGTACGTGTTTCCCACCGACATTACATTCTGTTGACACCAGATTTTGGCATGATCGAAAATATAATTAAGAAGGCCTTAAATGGAAAAGTGCTCAAAGTGAGGAAGTTCTGTATCGTCAAAAGGAGAAACTTTGATATTTGGGTCATAGCTATCCGGTCTCATCTCTAAGGCCGAAGTTGTGTTCGAAATACTGAGATTTTGTATCTAGAACACTATTCGGCTGATTACACCCTCAAGATGGCCTCGGATGAAGGAGCACTCTAAAGGAATTGTCTTTGTATCGTCGAGGCGATCGATTTACATATATAAATTATCTTAATCCGAGTTTGTATGTAAAAGTTACAGTCAATATGGTGCGGACCAGCTAGGGATCAATATATTACGCTGGACATCAGACACATGTTGATGGATGTCTGATACAATGCGTGAGCAATTAGCCATTGAAGACGATCTCAGATCTAAAAGTGTTCAACATGAAAGTTGTTCGACACGCCAAAACATTCAAGATTGCTTTTGAGCTTGTTTCCATCCGAGGTTGTTTACCACCTCAAAAATTACCGGCAAGGTGCAGCCAGTTTAAACCGAACAATTTTGGAAAGTTCGGACAAAACCAATATGAATTTGACTAGGGTTTTGGACGTGAATCCAAGCCTTTTCCTTGCACGGGAAGTCCAACCGCCTCTTATATACCTAAGGGGTGACGGCCAATTGAACAACACACAATCGATCAAATCATCTACCAGTTTTTATCTTTTATCTTTTCTCCTTAACCCTAGTTCTTCTTCTTCCTCGTTCTTCGCCTGTTCTTCTTGTTGCAGGGCGGCGAACCTCGAGGCCCTAGGGGCGATCAGGTCGACCTAGGGCAGCCTATAGCCTCCGTGCTCCCAGACGGGGTCCCTCCCGGGCGTGTGGGGTTTTGGGTTCTCAAAAGCACCCGCCGGATTGCTTGCGTACCGCGCTTCCGGCCGGGTCTCCTTTGACGGGAGCTGGAGTGCATCACCCCCGGTGTCGAGGATACACGGTGACGTGTTCGTGTGCAAACACACTTTTTGGCGACTCCGCTAGGGACGAAGCTTTGAACTGTCTCCGGCCCGTTCTTGCTACGAAGAGATCGTCATCTAGGGTTTGCAATCTACAGAGGTAACATGAATACCCAATTCACTTATGTAGTTGCAAATAATGCATATGTTGTTGCTAGATCGTTTAATGAGCATAATGTATCGGCTAGCCCTAGCTTTATCAATCATGCATCTAATTATGTGCAAGAGCCGATGCAACAAAATCTCCATGCTTCTACCTCATATAATTTTAGCAACATGGAACATATGTATACAAACTCCCATGCATCGGCAGCCCCACAAATCCATATGCCGATGAACAACATGATGAGTTCCGTTAATCAAGTTGAAACACTTCACATAGGAACTTCTGATAGTATGCAACAAAGTGTTTCATCTTTTTATTCATCGGCAACTAGCTTGCAATATGTTAATCAAAACATGCCGGTGGATACGGGAATTGGCCATGCTACTACTAGTTATCCGGCCAATTACCCTCAATCATCATATGCTACACCTCATGCTACTAATTGTTTGGCACCATATGCAACTATGGGTATTCATAATTCGTCTTTGCACCTTCATTCTAAAAGCCGAATAAGTGAAAATTCTACAGGATCACATGTGTCTTCACCTAGTATCGTAGCATACAATGTTTCCCCTGCAAAATTATAGAATTTTGGTGACATCTCGTTACCAAAAGAGTCTAAGAGTGTCGGGGGGAAATTCTATCCAGATTGGGTCATTAAGAAAAATCTTACGTCTTTTTGGGACGAATGCAAAGTTGTTCTACATGAATTAATAAAAGAGGGAAAGCCTATTAATTCTGCTGCAATACAAGCTAGATTATGTCAAAAAGAGAAAGCATTGGGTGTTGATAGAATTATCAAAAAAGATGGTGATCCGGATAACAAAGTTAATTCGGCTATTGAAAAGACCGAATCAAATATTACGTATGCCGAATCTATTCTAGAAAAACAGGATGACAAGGTGTTGGGGAGCTATTCGAAAGAGGAACAACCTATCGTTCAAGTAACGCAACCATCATGCTCTCCCAACATGTTTGAAAAGGTATGTCTAGCAAGTGGTTTACCTATCTTCCGATTTTGTCGCAACTTTATTGTTGATGCTTCTATAAGAGAAATTCTCATAAGTAATTTTGAAAGGCCAATGATGAAGGGAAATTTACTTGTTAGCAATAAAATTGTTATAGAACATATCGGTCAATCTATTGTGCCATTTATAAAGACCGATAGTGACCTATTATTGCAGCCAAAGTTTTCCCCATTGCTTTATCAAAATTTCATATCTAATTGGGTAGATTTGCTTGTTTCTTACTTGGCCTGCACTTGGTCTCAATTGAGACATGTGTATTCTAACTATTTTCGTTTCAGAAATTTAAAGCCAAGGTCAAATTCTTTTGAGAAATCCGATGCTAATATAATATCTTATCCAAATACATCAGAGATAGGGTGTAAAACACAACACATAGCCGAATGGGGAGATTCTAAATCTGAACCATTCGTTTGCTTACTTCCAAAGATGTTCGCACACCAAGATCGGCTAAAAAACAAAATGTATACCTTCGATTCAAACATGTGCGATCAAATCTTTGATTTGTTGTTGAAAAATAATTACATTAGAATTCTTGATCACCATGTCAAGCCATCTATCCAAGGACGAATTTATTGTAAGTTGCATGATTCATTCAAGCATATTATTGAGGATTGCAATATGTTTCGTCAAATAGTTAAATCGGCCATTGATAAAGGACGATTGAAATTTGTTGAGACACCAAGAGATAACGAGTATTTTCCAATTGGTCCCGATGGTAAAAGGTTTTTGCATCGGCTGATTCAAGGCGATCCATTTAAAGAGAAGGTAAAAATTGCAGGTGATGGGATCAAGCTTTCAAGTAAAGAAGTTGTTAAAGAGCATAATGAACATAATATTGAGGGCGAGAATTCTATCGAAGCTACAATGGAGACACCAAGGACTGGGGGGCAACAAGAAAATCCAAAGACCGGTGCAAGCACAACCAAAGAAAACAAAGGTCGATGTAAGCACAAAGGTAAGAAGCCGAAAGTCACTTTCACGCAACTATTGGAAAAATATCAGAAGATAAGTGAGGAGAACTGTGCTTACCGATCAACTAATGCAAAAGCATCAAGATCACCCCCTAGGCGCAAATCCAAGGATCGGTATTGGCAAGAAGAGAATTTTAATGCAACGTGTTCATATCCTTATTTTGGGCCGCCAATGCCAATGTCATGGATGCCTCCCTATGCTCATGTAGATTGATATTCATCATGGGATAGGTATGATACAATGGCACATTCTCCATCATATTTTAGACCATCTCACCATTGTTATGCAGCTCCAAGAAGATCAACGCTCAAAGGAGCTGTCATATGTTCAAGACTGTTTCAATAAGAAAGAATCGGTCCGGAGCTCAAGAAAGAAGGAAGAGGTGATCAAACAAGTATATCAAGTTAAAAAAGATGGTCGCAAGAGTGCCAGTTCAGATTTGATCTTAAAGGATAAAGAGCCAATTAAAGTGTTAACATTGGCTACTAAAGGCAATGAGATGAAGCAATCAATTGTCGAGAATCAAAGTGCCAAATCTGAAGAAAAGAAGTTGAAAGTGCACAAGGTAAAACAAGAATTGTCATTAGTTCAAACAAAATCACAGCCGGGCGCCACTCGCTTATCATATTGGCAAAAGAAGAAATTACAAAAACTTAGTGCACAAGAACTTGAAGAAAGGAACATGGCATGGGTTCCTAAACGAAGTACTCAAAATAAGAATTATGTGAAAGCATCCATTACACGAAGTGCGGCAAAGATGAAGAAGAAAAAGAGTGAAAACGATGAAGGACCAAGCCGAAGGTTTCAACATCTTCGGTCCACACATTATCCATAGTCTTCAACTATGTTGTCTATGCATATGCCATGGAATTCTTCATCAGGTATGATTGGTTACCCTCAATGGGCTTATTTTAATCCATGCATGCAATATAATTTTTTACATCATGAAAGGGTATTACCAAATCATCATATGTTCAATTAGCTTCACTTTGTTGCTAATCTAAATGGCCGATATATACCTATCGTCCTAAGCACGGACAAATGGCCGATGAAGTGTTGACATCGCGCTTAGGACAAACTTCGTGCAAGGTATTTTTCAGCACACAAGTTTTGCCGAAAAACAGGGGGGCATGTGTTGACACCAGATTTTGGCATGATCGAAAATATAATTAAGAAGGCCTTAAATGGAAAAATGCTCAAAGTGAGGAAGTTCCGTATCGTCAAAAGGAGAAACTTTGATATTTGGGTCATAGCTATCCGGTCTCATCTCTAAGGCCGAAGTTGTGTTCGAAGTACTGAGATTTTGTATCTAGAACACTATTCGGCTGATTACATGCTCAAGATGGCCTCGGATGAAGGAGCACTCTAAAGGAATTGTCTTCGTATCGTCGAGGCGATCGATTTTCATATATAAATAATCTCAATCCGAGTTCGTATGCAAGAGTTACAGTCAATACGGTGCGGACCAGCTAGGGATCAATATATTACGCTAGACATCAGACACATGTTGATGGATGTCTGATACAATGCGTGAGCAATTAGCCATTGAAGACGATCTCAGATCTAAAAGTGTTCAACATGAAAGTTGTTTTTCTCGTTGAAACATTGAAGATTGCTTTTGGGCTTGTTTCCATCCGAGGTCGTTTACCACCTCAAAAATTACCCACAAGGTGCAGCCAGTTTAAACCGAACAGTTTTGGAAAGTTCGGACAAAACCAATCCAAATTTGACTAGGGTTTCAGACGTGAATCCAAGCCTTTTCCTTGCACAGGAAGTCCAGACGCCTCTTATATACCTAAGGGGTGACGGCCGATTGAACAACACACAATCGATCAAATCATCTACCACTTTTTATCTTTTATCTTTTCTCCTTAACCCTAGTTCTTCTTCTTCCTCGTTCTTCGTCTGTTCTTCTGGTTGCAGGGTGGCGAACCTCGAGGCCATAGGGGCGATCAGGTCGACCTAGGGTAGCCCATAGCCGCCGCGCGCCCAGACGGGGTCCCTCGCGGGCGTGTGGGGTTTTGGGTTCTCAAAAGCACACGCCGGATTGCTTGCGTACCGCGCTTCCGGCCGGGTCTCCTTTGACGTGAGCTGCGGTGCATCACCCCCGGCGTCGAGGGTACACGGTGACGTGTTCGTGTGCGAACACATTCATGTTCACTTATTTCATTTGTCGGTGTCCACACTTTTTCATTGTATCATCCATGCTTAATTTTATTTTCTCGCTTTCTTCTTGTGTGTTTGAAAAACCTTAGAAAAGCCAAAAAAATTAGTTGTAGTTAGTTTACTTTCTATGCATGCTTAGCTGTAGCATTGAAAAGAAAATCCAAAAAGATTTCATTATTCTTTTTTTGCTTGTTGGGAGCTTTTCCGTGTAAATTGTTTTTCTCGTATTTTTTTCCCTTTTATTTGCTTGTTCAAGAAAACCAAAAACTCCAAAAATATTTCATTGTGTTTCTCTGAATTTCTTTTCTTTTTATTTGAGTCGTACTGAGGAGAAGACCATAATGAAAATGTTGAGTGGCTCTCATATGAATAACTGTGGATCTAATAAAGAGCCCATTTTACCTTGTCTTCTCCTGTTGAATAAAATGTTTGCAGATTCCAGCTTAGTCCACAACACTCTTGCACTATTATTATTTTCATATCGTTCGGTCGTGCAAGTGAAAGGCAATAATGACGATATTCGATGAACAGGTCGTGGCAGGGAGAAACGGGTATGAACTCGACTTGTTCTGTTTGTGTAAATATGTTTAACCCAGTATCCATGATTCAGCCCATTAAGACTAAACATGTTTGCAATGACAGTTAGAGATTATAGTTTCTCATGCCATGCATAAGTAGCTAGGAGCGGATAATGATTTATCTTGGATATCAACATTGCGTTAAAATGATTGTGATGTAGTATGATGATATCGTATCCTCCTCCGAATGTTTGGGTGGCTTGACTTGGCACATGTTCATGCATGTAGTTGAATCAAAACCAACATAGCCTCTATGATATTTATGTTCATGGTGTTCATATCCTACTCATGCTAGTGTCCAATGTTACTTATGCATAATGCATGTTCATGATCGTTGTTGCTCTCTAGCTGGCCGCTTCTCAACCTATTTGCTAGCCTTCGCCAGTACTAAGTGGGAATTCTGCTTGTACATAAAAAACCTTGAACCCAAAGTTATTCAAGATGAATCCACCATACCTACGTATATGCGGTATTACCCTGTCGTCCTAAGTAAATTTTCATGTGCCACCTCTAAAATCTTCTAATAAATATCATTTTTGTGTGCCTGGATCGTTCATGGAAAGACATGAGGTGGTCGGTATCTTCCATGCTAAGCGAGTTATTCTTAGGTCGAGTGTTTATTCACTCGCTATCGCACGAGAAAAGGGCGGTAATATGGATTCCCAATCCCAAGCTCAAAAATGCAAATAATTAAACAAAACTCCCCTGGGACTGTTGTTGGTTTGGACGGCACCCTTTGTTTCGGACCAGCCGTGGAGTGTGATTGTTGGTGGAGGGGGAGTAAACCTTTACTTTTAACACTTGGGAACCGCCACTAGCATGCTTAGCATGGAAGATATTGATAACTGATAGTCGTGAAGTAAATGAGAAGGTTGCATGTCTCAAAATATCATTTACCTCTGTTTTAAAAACTTGAGCTCTGGCACCTCTGCAAATCACTGCTTCCCTCTGTGAAGGGACTATCTATTTACCTTTTTTGTCGTGTCATCACCTTCTAAAACAAGCGCCCGAACCTGAGAGCACTGTTGTCATGACTTATGCATTGTGTGTAGCTAATGTTGGGTGCATCATGACTGGATCTTTTCTACCATGAATTACAATGTTTAGTCGCTGCTTGAACTTTGGAGGTGCTCTGCATTTATGTTTTGCGTTCTCAGATAGGGCTAGCGAGATTCCGCTATTGTCATATTATATCATGGTTGTTTTGACAACATGTTGCTGTCTAAGATATCTTATTATTGCTCGCTAGCTGATTATGTCATTGATATGAGTTAATATAATCTTTAAGAGTTATTGTCACCATAGTTAGTTATAATGTTAGCTGAAAACCTGGGTGTTGTTTAAGCTTATTTATGCAAACAAGAGCAAAAGAGTTCGTAAAAGTTTTTCTTTTTCACTTTCAGTTTATCAACTGAATTGCTTGAGAACCAGCAAAGGTTTAAGCTTGGGGCAGTTGATACGTCTACAACGTATCTACTTTCCTAACGCTTTTACTCTTGTTTTGGACTCTAATTTGCATGATTTGAATGAAACAAACCCCGGACTGACGCTGTTTTCAGCAGAACTACCATGGTGTTGTTTTTGTGCAGAAATAAAAGTTTTCGGAATGGAACGAAACTTTGTGACGATTTTTTATACAATAAATAAGAATCTCTGGAGCCAAGATCCATCGAAGGGGGGCAACTGGGTGGGCACAACCCACCAGGGCGCCCCCCCTCCTGACACGCCTAGGTGGGTTGTCCCCACCTGGTGGCCCCGTAGACCTTGAAACCGATGCTATAAAATCCTATTTTTCCAAAAAAATGAGGAGAAAGAATTATCACGATCCACGAGACGGAGCCACCGTCACCTCCTGTTCTTCATCGGAAGGCCAGATCTGGAGTCTATTTGGGGCTCCAGGGAGGGGGATCTTCGTTCTTCGTCATCACCAACCCTTCTCCATCGCCAATTCTATGATGCTCCCCACAAGGAGTGAGTAATTCCTTCGTAGGCTCACTGGTCAGTGAGGAGCTGGATGAGATTCATCATGTAATCGAGTTGGTTTTGTTAGGGCCTGATCCGTAGTATCCACTATGTTCTAAGATTGATGTTGCTATGACTTTGACATGCTAAATGCTTGTCACTTTGGGCCCGGCTGCCATGAATTCAGATCTAAACCGTTTATGTTATCACCATTATATCCATGTTCTAGATCCAATCTTGCAAGTTATAATCACCTACTACATGTTATGATCCGGCAACCCCGGAGTGACAGTAGTCGGGACCACTCCCGGTGATGATCGTAGTTTGAGGAGTTCATGTATTCACTATGTGTTAATGCTTTGTTCCGGTTCTCTATTAAAAGGAGGCCTTAATGTCCCTTAGTTTCCAATATGGACCCTGCTGCCATGGGAGGGTAGGAAAAAGATGTCATGCAAGTTCTTTCCATAAGCACGTATGACTATTTACGGAATACATGCCTACATTATATTGATGAACTGGAACTAGTGCCGTATCGCCCTAGATTATAACTGTCTAACGATGAATATCATCCAACAAGTCACCGATCCAATGCCTACGAATTTATCTTATATTATTCTTGCTAAGTTACTACTGCTATCATTATTGTTGCACTTGCTATAAAACTACTGCTATCATTGTTACTGTTACTATTGCTGCTGTCACTATTATCAAAGCTATCATATTACTTTGCTACTGATAACGTTGTTGCAGATAATTAATCTCCAGGTGTGGTTGAATTGAAAACTCTGCTTCTAATACCTTCAAATATTCTTTGGCTCCCTTTGTGTCGAATCTATAAATTTGGGTTGATACTCTACCATCGAAAACTATTGCGATCCCCTATACTTGTGGGTTATCAAGACTCGCGAGCTCTCGCGGCCTGGTCCTCCAGACAGGTCACGATCTGGGTGAAGAAGTGGAGGTTGCCGGCGTCATCATCCTCGTGCGGGCGGGAGACACTCTCTTCGCAGATGGTGTCTTAGGCCCAGTTGGCCCTGACCCTGAGGTCCTCAAGCATTGAGGAACGCTCGCGCTGCATCATCCGACGATGACTTGCTTCGTTCGTGGCCTTCTCCGCAAAAGACGTGACATCAGCGACCTGCTGCTGGAGTGAGGACAAGTCGGCTTGGGTGGAGGCCAGGGCCACCTTGGCGGCAATCTCGCGCTGCTCCGCCGCGACCAACTTCGCCCGGAGGGCATCGGTCCTGCCCTGCAGCTCGGCCTGCTGCATTTCGAAGCGGGTCTTCTGGAGCCCCGACTCTCGGCGGTGCTTGTCAGCAAGAGCCACGCGAATCTTCGCCACCTTTTGGTCAACTTCTTGCTAGACCCTGGCCTCCCTAGCGGCAACAGCGTCCTCAGCCGTGGCTGCTTGGCGCTCCCTCACCTCCAGCCACTCAAGCTCCAAGCTGTGATCCAAGACCGCAAGCGCCAGCGCGTCCTCACGTGCATGGACCTCCTTCTCATCGGAGGGGGCCTCGCTCGATGGTGCCGCTAGGGCGGCCCTGCGCGCCTGGACCAGCCGCTCGAGGGCGGCATTTTAAGCTCGAAGCTCCCTATCCCTATCCTCGGCCGCCTCACGACGGCAGTCGGCTACCCTGGCTTCCTCCAGAGCCCGGGCGCAAGCCTCGCGAGAAGCTGCGAGGGGTACCGTGGCATCCGCACGGGCGCGCTCATGCTGCAGATGCCCGAGGTTGATGGCGACCTTCAGCTGGTTGTAACATCCCAAAGTTTCAATTTGGAATGTTATACATAGAGCATCATTGCATATCATATTTTTTTCGTTGCATTTTTGCTCGGTCCTAGAAATTCTACACAACTCAAGGACCCACGGAGAGAGTTGGGGATTTCGTTATTTTCATATTTTGAGTTTTCTCAAAATTAGAAAATAGGATCATTTGATTTTAATTATTTTATCTTCAATTATTTCTTCTATCAAAATATGAGAGAGGGAATAAAATGACTTTCCCAAAATAAAGGAATAATTAAGATCTAATAATAAAATCAAATAAGATTTTATTTTGGAGTTTTCGCCTTTTATTTGAATTTAGGAAAAATGCACGTTTTCAAAATTGCATTTAGGCCCCAAATAAATGTTCATTTAGTCCGGCTTGATTTTAGAAGCCGGGGAAAATTTATTTCGGGATTTTTGGAGTCCGTTTAGTATTTCTTTTTTTTTCTGCGCGTAATCATTAAAAAAACAAAAAAATGCGAACCGCCTCTCGGTCGTGCCCGAGCGGGACTCCCTCAGGGGGCACTATATAAGCGCCACCCGGCGTGAGCCCAGCCCACCGCCCGCCGAAAGCATAGCCGCCCGCCGCCTTGACCACCGCGCCTACCCGCCCGCCAAAAACCCTAACCCTAGCCAGATCCGCCCCGCCGCCGCTGCCGTCGTCGGATGCCGTCGCCGCCGAGATTCGCCGCCGCCCCGTTCCGCGTGCCGCCGGTTTTAAAAAAAAACCGGGCGGTTTTCTTCGGTTTTTTAGTTTCGTTTTTTATTTTTTTATTAGTTTTGTTTTTTTCTGGTTTAGGTTAAAAAGCGAACGTTCGTTCGTTCGTTCGTTTTTAACGAACGCGTTCGTCAAATTAGTTTAGTTAACGAACGAACGTTCGTTAACCCGTTCGTCGTTTTTCTTTTTCTCGGATTTAATCCATGATTTTTCTGATCGCGATTTCTGATCCGATTTTCATTTTAGTATAACTTTTCGCTCGTTTATCGGAATCAGGCGATTCAAGCGCCTGGAGTTTCGTCACGAAACCCTCTTTCCGAATAACCAACTTAAACAAGTTTTTGCTTCTGTAAAATTTGACTTAGATCCAGATTAGTAAAACGAAGCTGTTTTCTTCCGCCGTTTGACTTTTGTTGCTTCGTTTGATTTGATTCTTTTTGCAAACCGGAGTTCTTAAGTTGAACTATTTGGTTAGATCTATTTGAGTTTTACCTGTGCATTAGATGAGTACTTATTGTATGCTTGTTTGTTTGTCTGCGATAGAATACCCGGAGTGCGCCGCCTGTTACTTCGAGCCTCTAGGTTTCGCGGATCATCGGCAAGGCAAGTAACACTTTGATCATACCTTTCTCATACCCAGTTTTACTTCATTAGATCAATCCTCAAACATTGCATGATTAGGATCTAATTAAATTGTGGGTTATGGGAAGTAGTTGAGGTAGTACCTATTACCTGTTTTATTATCAAACCCTTGGGAGTTACTTCTACGTTTGCTTATTATGCCATGCTATGCTAGTAGACGTGGATTGGGGTGAGTGTATCCATGACAGATGTGAGATTGTTAAATTAATGGTTTATTTAAGGTGGCAACTTGAACACACATCTGGGTGGATTGAGGCACCTGGTTTCTATCAGGATTTACTGTATTTCTTGACCGCCACCCGTGCTCAAAGGGATCATGAGATTATTCTAACTAGAAACTTCCGTGTGCAGCCACAAGCCATTATGGGCTCGCATAGTTGATTAAGTTGTGCGAACTCTTACGGGTAGACTAGCGGATGTAGGGAAAGTAGGTGTACCGGTCTACCCACATGTAAGGTGCTAGTGCTTCGAAAGACTATGTCTCGGTCATCCGCTTCTCAAACATCATGTAGTGCGAGAAATCCAACGGAGGCGATCGAGTCTTGTGGGGAAAAGTGCTAAACCTCTGCAGAGTGTATAAACTAATCATGGTTAGCCGTGTCCCCGGTTATGGACATTTTGAGTATCTAGTACTTGGATATCATGTGAATCTCATCATGTTACTTCTAATTAATACTGTTGGGTTTTTAATGAGTACTTTTAATTGGGATTGAGAATGCTGTCAGCCTTTCTCAATGTTTAACAACCACCATGATAGTTAAATAAATTTTATTCCTTTGCAGTAGGGAAAAATTGGCTTTATGCAAAACTGTAACCATAGAGCTTTCCACCAGCCATATATGCATGTAGTATAGGCTTATTATTCCATTATTCTCCATGTGTTACTTTGCCAGCATATTCCATGTGCTGACCCGTTTTCGAGCTGCAACGTTTCATGTTGCGACTTTTATGCATTTACTTAGTAAGGTGCTTAGGTCGTGGTTCTATACTCAGTGATGCCGTTGGAGTTGATGGACTCGCTTATTCTTCCAAGCCTTCCGTTGTTATCGTTATTAGTTGGCCTTAAGCCATATTTATATTATTAAGTTCTCTCTTGAGACATTCGATTGTAATAAGTGTGTGATTGCTACTCTGTTATAAATCCTCCGAGTACTGTGTGGTGTCAGCATTACTGATCCAGGGATGACACTTAGCACAGAGATCAGACTGTTTGAGGTCTGGTCGCAACACTGGTGCCACTCGCGCGCCAAGCGGAGGCCCTCCGCCTCAAGGCGGGCGTCGACATCGACAAGCTCTCCACCAAGCCAATCCAGCATGCTCATCGTCTCCTGGAAAAGATCATGGCGAACGGAGCTGAGCCCGTGCACGAACTCCAGCGCGCGGCCGGGGCCCTCCTCCGCACCAGAAGCTGTCGTGGAGGCGCGGGACGACTTGCTCACCTTCGGCAGGGGGCTGGACGCCGGCGCCCCTCCAATCGATCCCCGGGCCTTGGTGAAGGCACTATGCATCTCGGTCTCGCCACTCGAGGATGATGCCGATGCTGGGGTAGCCCAACTACCAACAAGCATAAACGGAGGAGCCCTTGGAACGCCACTGCACCCCAGTGATAGTCGCGAAGGAAGGGTCCTGGGATCACAGGCTCATGGCCCTCCAGCGGCACCCCGCCTCGTGTGCCGGTCCTGTGCCACACAAGGACATTTGTCGTGCGGGTCCTGGGATGAAGAGCAGACCAATGGCCTCCGGAGGTCGCTCCCCAGGAGGTTTCACCGCTGCAGCCGAAGTGATCCTGAGGAGCCAGGGACAGGAAAGGATGCGACATGCGGAGAACCACAAAGATAAGGCACTTACTCGTCTATGGCTATGTACTTCCTCTGTTTCAGGAGCCGGGGGCGTCACCACTGCAGCTCCGGAGCCCTTTCCAATTGCGGAGTGCTCCAAGGTTCAGACGAAGCGAGCCGAGGGTCAGAGCATGGCCCATTGCGGCTGGGCTGCGTGCCGCCACCTCAGGAGCCCCGGCCGGAGCTTCAGGGGCAGGCGCCTCAGGAGCGCCGGGCCGCACCTGCTCATCAGCCGCCACCTCAGGGGCACTTGCCGGAGCTTCAGGGGCAGCCGCCTCAGGAGCACCAGGCCGCACCTGCTCACCAGCGATCACCTCAGGAGCGCTCGCAGGGACTTCAGGAATGGCTATCCCTAGAGCACCTGACGGCATCTGCTCCCCAGCGGTCGCCCCGGGAGTACCCGATGGTGTCCACACCCCTGCAACCACATCAGGGGCGCACGCCATGGGACCAGTAAGCATGGGGGACACAAAGATGGGATTTTTGCGAGGCCCCTCAAGGCCCGCTGGGCGCAGCCCCCACATGTTAAAGCAAGGCATCTGCTTCATGAAGGTCTCCCCGTTCGAGCATTGATATAGGAGGCACTTTTCTGCTGGGAGCACGGCAGGCGTCAGGTCGCTCGTCAGGAGCTGGAGCATCGTCCACAACATCTTGGGGGGAAGCGAGGGCACCTGAAGCCTCATGGGGTCTTTGAAGCCAGCAAAGGCCCGCATTGGGCGAGAGTGGCACTGGAGCGGGGTGATGCACTGTCGGACGACCTCCCTCACCACCCTCGGTGCCGTCACTCCTGCCTTCTTCAGCTCGGCCAACCTGGACCAGACGCGAGTGAGCCGCCGGTCAACGAGCTTCGCGTGTCCCTAGACGGAGCTCAGCTCCACCGGCACCCGCGGAAGCTGGAGAAGGGGGCTGTACGTGGCGGCGTCCACATACACCCACTGCTCCCAGAATCTCATCGCATCCAGACGAAGCGTGAAGTCAATGCCGGAGCCATCCGCCACCACCCAGAACGACACGCATCCCGAGCATTGTCTGTTGTCCACTAGATGAAGCGAGAAGAAATGGCGGAACAAGGCCACAAATGGGGAAACGCCCACAATGGACTCGCACAGGAAGGCAAAAGCGGCGAGGAGCACAATGGACCCGGGGTCCAGATGCAGCGCGTGGATCTGGTAATGCGAGAGCACGGCGTTGAAGAAATCAGAGAAAGGGGGACCAAGCCGGCCATGAGGGCGTGAAGGCGGATGGGGATCTCAGTGGCCGTCATATCGAGCGGGCCCGCGAGGCAAGCCATACCACTGCCGCCTTCCACTCATTGATCGGTGGCAAGGGACGGCCGGACCTTGTCCAAGCCCTCCTAATTGATCACCGAGGACCGGCCAAGCGCGGGCTCAAAGTCCAGAGGGGATTCAGTAGGCACGTGAGTCTTTCCCCTCTTCTTCGGCCTCGGAGCCATGGCGGCGGAGGTGAATTAGCGCAGGTGCAGAATCTGGAAGGGGACAAGCAAACTCACAGGAAAGGAAGAAGTAGAGGGCAGGAGCAGCGGGCAATGGTGGCTGAGCCGCGCTCGAATAGGCAGTCGTCAAATCGACGGTTCCCAAGGTAGCGTGGGGAAGCAGAGACGCCCACGTCCCATCAAGCGCCACACGTTGACCGGGGCCGCAGGCGGTTGGCGCCCGCGGCTCTTCACCCTTGCCCTTTGGCTTCACTTAGAAGCCAAGTCCGAGTGCGCCTTGGGCCTGTGGGCTATCACGGTGTTCTGGGAACTGGGTACCTGCACTTGCTCGCTCATGACCCATCAAGGCTGGCTCCATCGGCGGCCTAGTATGGCCTTACTTCAGCACCAACAAAACAAGACCCTCGCGAGGGGCCAAGCCTCACGAGGCGTACGACGCCAAGACCTCCAGAAGGAGCGGCCTCTTTAGGCCGGCTTCTGAGGAGCGGAGATTTCCATGCGAGCCCTCACCTCGTGAGGTTCGGATGACGCAAGCCATGACGACCAAGGCCAGGCGAGCGCTAGCGGGTGCAGTATAGCAGGTTTCCTCTTTGGTGCTAAAGAGGCAAGCGCAGGCACGGACTCCGGAGGAGTCAACCAAAGGTTTCCATTTCCATGCAACAAGACCAAGACCGCCAGGACGGCAGGACGGGGGTCATCGCCGAGCCCACCACATCGTCATGACCAGAAGTTTTGCAGGCGCATACCACATTTCGTCAAGATAAGATGTAATAGTTGTCTCCCTTCGAATTTGGCCGTAGTGGGATCCATTCCCGCCTCCGTTTTGGGGGAAGAGGACCAAGGCCACTATAAGTATAGCCTAGCCACCACCAGCGAGGGGGACAGATCATTCAGACCATCCACACCCCCGCCAGCTCACACTAACACAAGAACACACCTCTTGAGGTTGTTCTCCCTTTGTAACAGTTCATCCTCAGCCCACCTCGAGGCTAATCCACCACAAAGCAGGAGTAGGGTATTACACCGCAAGGTGGCCTGAACCTGGGTAAACTGCGTTGCCCCGTTCTTCTTTAGTTCATCGAGCTAGGCCGCAAAATCGATGAGCTGGCAAACTGGGGAGCTTGAGTTCTTCGCACGCACCCAGAGTTCGAATCTATCTAGGGTCTGCGGAGCCCTGAATCCGACAAAAGTCTCATCATAGTCAACTCCTTGAACTTGTCGAAAACCCTTTCGCGACAGGTCGAGCTTTGTAGATAGTAATATTACCATCAGCGTCAGTCTTCTTCTTGAAGATCCATTTATTCTCTATGGCTCGCCGATCATCACGCAAGTCAACCAAAGTCCACACTATGTCCTCATAAATGGATACTATCTCAGATTTCATGTCCTCAAGCCATTTATCAGAATCTGGGCTCATCATAGCTTCTTCATAGTTCGTAGGTTCGTCTTGGTCTAGTAACATGACTTCCAGAATAGGATTATTGTACCACTCTGGTGCAGAACGTGCTCTGGTTGACCTATGAGGTTCGGTAGTAACTTGATCTAAAGTTTCATGATCATCATTATTAGCTTCCTCTCTAGTTGGTGTAGGCATCACGGGAAAGGTTTTCTATGATGAGATACTTTCTAATTCGAGAGAAGGTACTATTACCTCATCAAGTTCTACTTTGCTCCCACTCACTTCTTTCAAGAGAAACTCCTTCTCTTGAAAGTTTCCATTCTTGGCAACAAAGATCTTGCCTTCGGATCTGTGGTAGAAGGTGTACCCAATTGTTTCCTTAGGGTATCCTATGAAGATGCATTTCTCTTATTTGGGTTCGAGCTTATCAGGCTGAAGCCTTTTGACATAAGTTTTGATGTCTACTATACAACTTTATTCTTGTAGACACGTGTTGGGCCTCCAAGCGCAGAGTTTTGTAGGACAGTAGCAATTTTCCCTCAAGTGGATGACCTAAGGTATATCAATCCGTGAGAGGTGTAGGATGAAGATGGTCTCTCTCAAACGACCCTACAACCAAATACAAGAAATCTCTTGGGTCCCCAACACACCCAATACAATGGCAAATTGTATAGGTGCACTAGTTCGGTGAAGAGATGGTGATAAACATGTAATATGAATGGTGGAATTATATTTTTATAATTTGAATAAATAAAAACAGCAAGGTAGCAAATAGTAAACGGGCACAAAAAATGGTGTTTGAATGCTTAAAAACAAGGCCTAGGGTTCGTACTTTCACTAGTGCATCTCTCAACAGTGCTAACATAGTTGGATCATATGATTATCCCTCAAAGTACAATAAAGAATCACTCCCGAGTTCCTATTATCGGAGAACAGAAGATAGGAATTGTTTGTAGGGTATGAAGCCACCTCAAAGCTATTCTTTCCCATCGATCTATTCAAGAGTTCGTACTAAAATAACACAAAGCTATTGTTTCCGTTTGATCTATCCTAGAGTTCGTACTAGAATAACACCAAAGCATATTCATAATACTCAATCCACACAAAGAACTATAAAGGGGCCCCGAAGTTTCTACCGGAGAAAAACGTGCATCAACCCCTATGCATAGATTACCCCAATATCATCAAGGAATCATGAGTTGAGTGCCATAACATATATCAAGTGAATCAATAAGATACCCCAATTGTCACCTCAAGTATTCATACCGCAAGACATATATCATGTGTTCTCATCTCTGAATATTCAATCCGACATGACAAAACTTCAAAGGGTAAAGATTCAATTCATCACAACAAGAGTATAGAGGGGAGAAACATCATATGATCCGACTATATTAACAAAGCCCATGATATAGGTCACGAGAGAGAGAGAGAGATAAAACACGTAGCTACTGGTACAAACCCTGAGCCCCGAGGTTAGACTACTCCCTCCTCATCGTGGTGGCCGCCGGGATGATGAAGATGGCCACCGGAGATGATTCCTCCCTCCGGCAGGGTGCCGGAATTGGTCTAGATTGGTTTTTGGTGGCTACGGAGCCCTACGGCGGTGGAAATTTTGATCTAGGTTAACCCCGATGGGTTTCGGAATATTTGGGAATTTATAGTGCAAACAGGGGGTGCGGGAGGCCATCGAGGTGGGCACAACCCACCTGGGCGCGCCAGGGGGACCTGGCGCGCCCTGGTGGGCTGTGCCCCCTTCGGGGCACCCCCCGGGTGCTGCTCTGGCCCAATGGATGTCTTTTAGCCCATAAAAAATCCCCATGGAGTTTCATTGCGTTTGGACTCCGTTTGGTATTGATTTCCTACGATGTAAAAAACAAGCAAAAAACAGCAACTGGCACTGGGCACTTGGTCAATAGGTTAGTCCCAAAAAATGATATAAAGTTGCTATAAAATTATTGTAAAACATCAAAGAATGATAAAATAATAGCATGAATACTTCATAAATTATAGATACGTTGGAGATTTATCAGCATCCCCAAGCTTAATTCCTACTCGTCCTCGAGTAGGTAAATGATAAAAGAAATAATTTATGAAGTGTGAATGCTAGCAAAGTGCATAAGTTTGATCAATGAAAATTTCAATCACTTTTCCTAGCATCATAACAGATTTTTTTTTCTTATAAAACTTCTCATGTTATAGTGGCAACCAATTCACATGTTAAGGTTCAAACAATGAACTCTCTTGAAACTCAACAACCTATGTTCTTAGTCACCAAGCAATTGCAATTCAACTTATTCAACAGAGTTTAAGTAAGAGCTCCACATACTCAACCATCATATGGTCTTCTATGATTGCTAACACTCACCGCATACACATGAGCAAAACATTTCAACCGGACACATAATAAGATAGGGGCTTATTGTTTTGCCTCCCAACATATTCACCTCAAGGGTGATGTCAACAATAATAACTCATGCTACCCATATTCAACTGGAAATACGTGCCTAGATCTTTCCTCACCACATGATGCTTGCCAAAAGAGAAAAAACAAAAGGGAATAGAGAGAATAACTTTGACTCTTTGCATAAAAGTAAATACTGAAAAGTAAAAGATAGGCGCTTCGCAGAGGGAAGTAGGGATTTGCAGAGGTGCCAGAGCTCAAAGCAAAAATTGAGAGATAAAAACATTTTGACAGACATACTTTTCCCACCAACGTAAACAACTTAGAGCTCCCAACACTTTCCATGCTAGATATATCATAGGCGGTTCACAAACAGAAAATAAAGTTTATTCCTTTTTCCACCATACTTTCACTTCATGGCTAACCGTATCCACGGGTGCCCTCCATACCAAGACTTTCCAAGGAATTTATTATTTGACAACATAAAGTAAATTCATTTCTAATTTCGGGATTGGGCATCCCTAATACCTTTGTCTTACTCTCGTACAATGGCAAGTGAATAAACACTCATCATGAGAATAACACATCTAGCATGGAAAATATTGGCCACCCCTCACCGCCTCGCGAGCAGTACAAGGACAAAAAAGAGAAATATATTTTGAAAATTCGAGATGGCGCATATAAATTTGCTTAGAATGGCAAAAGAATACCGCATATAGGTAGGTATGGTGGACTCATTAAGATAAGATTTGGGTTTAAGGGTTTTTGGATGCACAAGTAGTATCTCTACTTAGTGCGATTTTTTTGGCTAGCAAAGATGGGGGGCAAGCACCACATGTTGAAGGATCTATGACAATATAACTTCTATGTGAATATGAACAAACATAAATCATCACGTTGTCTTCCTTGTCCAACGTCAACAATTTTGGCATATAATATTTTGATGGGGGCTCACAATCACAAAAGATTTCCATGATAGTGTATTTATATGTGAAAGTTCTCTTCCTTATACTAATTATAAGTGAATTGCTTGTATGACCAATATTGTGATTGTCAAGCCTCAAAGGGTTTCATTTTCTAAACCCAATATGAAGCTACCACTAGGCATGATATGATTTCAACTTCATGACATTCAATTTATTCAACAATTTACTCGTAGGATATAAGTGAAGCACAAGTGTAAATGACAAGCTACTCCAAAAAGATATAAGTGAAGATCAAATGAGTAGTTAAGTAAATAGATAGCTATGTGTGGACTCTCTCTTATTTAAAACTTTAAGATCTAAGTATTTTATTAAAACAGAAAGCAAAACAAAAATAAAATGACATTCTAAGAATAGCACAACTCATGTGAAGAAGCAAAAACTCAGGCTCAACCGATACTGTCGAATGTGGGGTTCCGGCAAATCCTTAAGGTTCGAACACTGGGGTGCGCGCGAAGTCTTTCCCTCCTACCGATCTATGCTCTAGCTCGCTAGGATCTTGCGGACGAACTCGTCGAACTCACAACACAGAAAGAGACACGGGGTTTATACTAGTTTGGGACACCGTTGTGGTGTAATACCCTACTCCTGTGTGGTGGTGGTGGATTGCCTCTTGGGCTGATGATGAACAGTACAAGGGAAGAACAGCCTCCTGAGGTTGAGGTGTTCTTGTGGCTAGTCTCTTGATCAGTTGGATCAAGCTCGGATCCGATCCCCCTCTCTGTGGTGGCTAGCTCTACTTATATAGGGCCTGGTCCTCTTCCCAAATGTTGAGCGGGAAGGGAGCCAACAACGGCGGGAAAATTTGAAGGGGGACAGCTAGTACAAGATATCCTAACAAAAGCGGTCTTCGCCTGCGAAAAGCCCTGGGGTGACGCCGTCTTGGGCTCCACGATGACCTCCACCTTGTCATCCTCCTGGTCTTGGTCTTGTTGCACCAATAAGGCAACCTTTGCCTGATGCCTCGGTACTCTTAAATGCTGCGCTTGCCTCCTTAGCACCAAAGAGGAAATGGGGACGCCAGGTGCGCCGGGCGCCTCCCCGGCACCCGCTTTGGCACCGCTCGTCATGGCTCATGTCACGAGTGCCTCGTGAGGTCTGCCCGCCTTGATATCTCCGGCTCCTCGTGAGCCCGCTGGCTAGGCTACTCCAGAGGAAGTCTTGCGTCGTCCGCCTCGCGAGGCTAGGACCCTCGCGAGGGTCTTGGATGCCTTGTTGATGAAGATGGGCCGTACTGACCACTGCCTAGCCATGCTGTGGGCCGCAGGCAGGCAAGTCTGGGGACCGCGGGTTCCCAGAACGCCGACAGTAGCCCCCGGGCCCAAGGTGCGCTCAGGCTTGGCTTCGCCGCGAAGCCAAGGGTCAAGTTCGGAGCGCCGCGGGCCCCAAAAGCCCGCGGCCTCCATCGACGCATGGCGGTTGATTGGACGTGGGCGTTGTTGGAACACGTGGTATGCTACGCTAGTGCCAAATAAAATTTTCTACCGCGCATCCAAGATCATGCTACTAGAAATAGATCACAGAATCGGGTTTACCACTAGATGCGTAGTCACCGCAGCGGAAGTAGAGTTGGTGATGCGTGTAGCCGATCTCCCGGGCCGTCTCCTCCTCGTGTTGCCGATCTCCCGCGAACAGCGAAGACCCGTGAACGGTGATCTCCCGCGAACGGCACCTCGCGGTTCCCTCGAACGGTTCGTCCAAGCACCGTAGATGTGATGCCTCCAAGGTATCCACACGTACGGGGAGCAGCGTCGAGCGGCGGACTGCTAGGTCCGGTCGCAAGGCATGGGCGTGGGGAGTGGTGGTGGCTAACCAGGGTTCGATTGGATTAACCCTAAGTGGTGCGCCCACTCCCCTTTATATAGACCTCCGAGGTGGGCTCAACACTTGAGCCCACTAGGAATCCACATCCATTTTCCACTCGGATCCAATTCGAATGGGCTGCGGCCCCTTAAGTGTGTGACCCTATAGGTTCACGTACACATGGACACGACCAGAGTCGATAGTTGGTAGCGGCTCCTAGCAGAACGTGCCAACTCCCATGTGGGCGTAAAGTCGTTTGACGAACCTCAACAATGTGGCATATGCAACATTCCTTTTGCCTCACGATATTTGTTGTCGAGCTCAAGGCGAGTACTTGTCACCCGTGTGATAGCTCGACCTCTCTTCTCGAAACCATGATATAGATTCCCGAACTGGGTTAACACTTAACCCAAGTGGCATGGCCATGCTTTCCGAATCTGATCACTCAAGAGGGCCAGAGAATATCTCTCCAAATAGGAGGGGCAAATCCCATCTTGGTCAACCATGTCTAGCGGCATGTCTCACGAATCACCCGAAAGCTACCTTTATAACTACCCAGTTACGGAGTAGCGTTTGATAGACCCTAAGTGAGTCGATCCTCATCCCGAGAACATGTGAGGACCTCAGGTCTAGGACATGGCATAGACATTGTACTTGAGACTAACAGATGATAATCTCTCGCTGCTTCTCAAAGTGGGTCTGCCCGACTCGGTGATCTCCCTCCCGAGTCCATACTATCGGTTTAGCATCTCCATGCACATGACTTGTGAAACATAGTCATCAACCGAGTCATATACTAGTCAAGGATATGTGTCCGCATAACCTTATCAACTAGGGACCATTAAAACAATCATCATACAATACATAGTTTCACAAACAAGTCACATACTTATTGATTCATATCATTGATGATGTTCAAGGAAAATACAAAGGACTCATGAATACATATGGAAATATCATCATCACATGATTGCCTCTAGGGCATATCTCCAACAGTCTCCCACTTGCACTAGAGTCAATCATTTAGGCATCGTATGCCCATGGAAGTCATGTGCGCATCATGCTTCGGACGTGGGAGAGGCTTCGTCAATGGATCAGCAACATTTGCATCCGTGTGTACCTTGCATATGTTTACATCACCTCTTTCGACAATGTCGCGAATAAGGTTAAAATGCCTGAGTATGTGTTGGGTTTTACGATGGTTCCGTGGTTCCTTGACTTGCGCAATGGCACCACTATTATCACAATAGAGGTCCAATGGATTAGACGCGCCCTCAACCACACCAAGATCAGAAATAAAATTCTTCACCCAAACACCTTCTTTTGCAGCTTCAGAAGCCGCAATGTACTCGGCCTCTGTTGTAGAATCAGCTACCGTATCTTGCTTGGAGCTCCTCCAGCTCACTGCTCCTCTGTTCAGAATGAACACAAACCCAGATTGCGATCGACTATCATCCCTATCGGTTTGGAAACTAGCATCGGTGTAACTCTTTACAACGAGCTCATCCTCACCTCCATAAACCAGGAACATATCCTTAGTCCTTCTCAAATACTTAAGGATATTCTTAACCGCTGTCCAAAGGACTCTCACCGGATCAGCCTGGTATCTGCCCACCACGCTAAGAGCAAAACTAACATCGGGACGAGTACATACCATAGCATACATGATGGACCCAACAGCCGAAGCATACGGAATCCCATCCATGCGTTTTTGCTCATCAGGAGTCGTAGGACTCTGAGTCTTGCTAAGACTCATGCCATGTGGCATAGGCAAGAAACCCTTCTTGGCATCTTGCATGTTGAACCGCTTCAACACCCTGTCAATATACGCACTCTGGCTTAATCCAATAAGCCTTCTCGATCTATCTCTATAGATCTTGATTCCCAAAATGTAAGCTGATTCTCCCAAGTCCTTCATAGAAAAACTATTTTTCAAAGGAGTCCTTGATGATTCAAGCATTTGAACATCATTTCCAATCAATAATATGTCATCCACATATAAGATCGTAAATGCAACCGAGCTCCCCGACCTTCTTGAATACACAATGATCACAGTCGTTCTTGATGAAGCCAAACTCTTTGACCGCTTCATTAAAACGAATGTTCCAATTCCGAGATGCTTGCCTTAATCCATAAATGGATCTCTGAAGCTTGCATACCATGCTAGACTTCTTTGGATCGACAAAACCCTCGGGTTGTGTCATATACACATCCTCGGTTAAATTTCCATTAAGGAAAGCCATTTTGACATCCATCTGCCATATTTCATAGTCGAAATATGCCGCTATAGCAAGAATGATCCGAATTGATTTAGGCATCGCTATCGGTGAGTAAGTCTCATCGTAGTCAACTCCTTGAACTTGTCGATAACCTTTAGCAAAAGTCGAGCCTTATGGACTGTGACATTTCCGTCCATATCAGTTTTCTCCTTAAAGATCCACTTGCACTCAATGGCTCGAACGCCATCTGGCAGATCAACCAAGTTCCAAAATTGATTGTCATCCATGGACTTTAATTCGGATCTCATGGCCTCAAGCCATAACTCGGAATCAGGGCTCTCCATCGCTTCCGCATACGTAGTCGGCTCATTGTTCTCCAAGAACAACACATTGCAGTTGAGGGAGTCCTGGACTAGGGGGTGTCCGGATAGCCGGACTATCGTCACGGCCGGACTCCAAGACTATGAAGATACAAGATTGAAGACTTCGTCCCGTGTCCGGATGGGACTTTCCTTGGCGTGGAAGGCAAGCTTGGCGATATGGATATGTAGGTCTCCTACCATTGTAACCGACTCTGTAACCCTAACCTATCCGGTGTCTATATAAACCGGAGGGTTTTAGTCCAGAGGACGAACAACAATCATACCATAGGCTAGCTTCTAGGGTTTAGCCTCCTTGATCTCGTGGTAGATCTACTCTTGTACTACCCATATCATCAATATTAATCAAGCAGGAGTAGGGTATTACCTCCATCGAGAGGGCCCGAACCTGGGTAAAAACATCGTGTCCCTTATCTCCTGTTACCATCCGCCTAGACGCACAGTTCGGGACCCCTACCGAGATCCGCCGGTTTTGACACTGACATTGGTGCTTTCATTGAGAGTTCCTCTGTGTCGTCACCGATAGGCCCGATGGCTCCTTCGATCATCAACAACGACGCGGTCCAGGGTGAGACTTTTTTCCCCGGACAGATCTTCGTGTTCGGGCGGCTTTTGCTGCGGGCCAATTAAGCAGCCATCTGGAGCAGATCGAAGCTACGCCCTGGCCATCAGGTCGGATTTGGAAGTTTAAACTATACGGCCGATATCCGCGGAGACTTGATCTTCGACGGATTCGAGCCGCAGCCAAGTGCGCCGCACTGTCTCGATGGGCATGATCTAGCTCTGCAGCCAAACAGTGCCCTCGAGGACGAGTGGTTGGACACCGCCTCGGGGCTACAATCTCTACGGCGATCGAGCCGAACTCCATCCCTGTCCTTTGCGAAGACCTCGACTCCAGGGTGCCGGAATCCTCTCCGGACTCCGAACCCTCCGCGCCCTTGCCAATCGAATCCGATTGGGCACCCGTTATGGAGTTCACGGCGCGGACATCTTTCAAAGACTCGCCCTTTGGCGACATCCTGAATTCACTAAAGTCTCTCTCTTTATCCGGAGAGCCCTGGCCGGACTACGGTCAGGAAGGTTGGGATGCGGACGATGAAGAAATTCAATGCCCACCCACAACCCACTTCATAGCCACTGTCGAAAGCATACACGACGTGCTCGATTTCAACTCCGAACACATCGACGGTATGGACGACGATGTAGGAGACAACAAAGAACCAGCACCTATAGGATGCTGGACAACCTCATCCCATGATGTATACATGGTGGATACACCTAAAGGAAATGAAGACGAGGAACAACGGGACGCCACGAAGGATAAATCCCTCGAAAAGCAGTCAAACCGGCAACGTAAACGCCGAACAAAGTCCCGCCTCAACAAAGACCCAGCCATAGAGCAGGGCGAACCGGTGGACAACGAACAAGCTATCGAGCAATCGTCCAAAAAAGACAGCTTGGATAAACAATCTGTCCCCGGCGAAGACAACAGTCCGGACGATCTCACGCCGGACAAACCATTGGAGCAAAATGACCTCCAGAAAAGGCTCGTTGCCACTGCGCGTAGCCTGAAAAAGCAGAAGCGGAAGCTCAAAACAGCGGAAGATGCACTCAGGATTAGATGGAGCAAAGTATTCAGCACCGCAGATAAGTACGGCGACAGTCGCCGAATAAAGAGCTACCCGAAAAGAAAGCTACTGCCCGAATTGACGAGGAGGCCTTAGAGCCCCCACAATTAAAAGCAAGAAGGCCACCCGGTCGGATGGACGACCTCACGGCAAAAAGAGAGCGCGTGACGGTGCCACACAAAAGCCAATATGCGATCCGCTTAAGGATTCACATCAAAAGGATGGCCCGCTTAGGTCCATCTATGGGCCAAGAAAGCACGCCACAAAGCAATGCAACACGCCAAAATTCTGAAAACCACGGCACACCCAAATATAGGGCGCGCACACCCCTATGTTTCACCGATGAGGTGCCGGATCATGAATTTCCAGTGATTCAAACCCGTAAACATAGAGGCATACGACGGAACAACAGACCACGAGTTCTGGATTGAGGATTACATCCTCCACATACACATGGCTAGAGGAGATGATCTCCACGCCATAAAATACTTACCCTTAAACTCAAAGGGCCAGCTCGGCATTGGCTTAAGAGCCTCCCGAAAATACCATTGGAAGCTGGGAAGAGCTCGAGGATGCATTTCGGCAAATTTTCGGGGACCTATGTCCGCCCTCCGTCTGTGAACAATCTAAGTCACATAACTCAACAGCCCGGAGAGTCAGCCCGAAATTCGAACAGGTTCCTTACTAAAAGAACCAAATAGTCGATCGTCCGGACGCCAAGCCTTAGCAGCTTTCAAACACAACGTCCGAGACGAATGGCTCGCTGCAGACACCTCGGCCAAGAAAAGCCAAGAACAATGGCCGCATTAACAAGCCTCATGACCCGCTTTTGTGCGGAGAGGATAGTCAGCTAGCAAGATGCAGCACCAGCGACCCAAATACATCCGAAATCAGGGATGGAAACGAGAAACCACGGCGCAACAAGGACCAGCGCCGGATTAAAAGGAACAATCCAAAGAGCACGGAGTCAACGCCGGATTCAAAAGCTCACGGCAGAACAACAAAAAACTGCCCCTTAAGGACAGTAGCGATGAGCTATCCAACTTCAACAAAATCTTGGACAAGATATGTCAAATCCACAGTACTCCTGGGAGGCCTGCCAACCATACCCACGGAAATTGTTTGGTCTTCAAACAGTCCGGCAGACTGAACGCCGAACACAAGGGGCTCGACACACCAAGTGAAGATGACGACGAGCACCACAAGCAGAGCCTCGGAAATCAAAAACTTTCCCACGTGGAGGTCAAAACAGTAAACTCACTTCACGTGATCAAAAGGAAAAAGCAGAGCGGCGCCCCTAAAAGGCGCTGCACACCGTTGTCAAAACCAATCACCTTCGACCATCGGGACTATTCCGATAATATCCAAACGCAGGATGGACTGCCTTGATATTGGATCCTATAATCGACGGATTCCAATTTACACATGTCCTCATGGATGGCGGCAGTGACATAAACCTGATATATCAGGACACAATCCGCAGGATGGGGATAAACCCAACCAAAATTTGCCATAGCAACACCTCCTTTAAAGGAGTAATGCCAGGCCAATATGCCCTTTGCACGGGCTCCATACTGCTAGAAGTTGTGTTTGGTTCATCCGACAACTTCCGTCGCGAAAGGTTACTCTTCCATGTCGCCCCGTTTAAAAGTAGCCATCAAGCACTATTGGGACGCAAAGCTTTCGCCCGCTTTAACGCAATACCGCATTATGCATCTCTAACACTTAAAATGCCCGGTCCATGCGGCATCATCTCGTTAAAAGGAAGTATTAAGTGTCACTTGAGCACGGAAGAACGGGAGACTGCCTTGACAGCCCCACAACTATCCGACTCTGCTAGGCAAAGAACCTGAATCGCTCATTCAAACCCCGGACACGGTTAGACGAGTCCAGCGCCTACTAGCGGCATACCCCCATACGAGGGGCCGCATACATGTATAACAAGAGACAATAAAGCTCAATTTTATTCAATTCTTAGAACCGTACTCTGTTTATTTAATATTAAGTACACCTTCCGCACAATCCTTTTTCTTTCAAACTAAGTTCCTCTCTTTTACAGATGAACAATGTGCTACACCCGTCCAGGATACGGCACAACGGAGACACAGGCGCAGACGTGCAGTAGGGACCCGTTGCAAGGATTCTTTTCAGATTAAGACCCTGCGTAAACCTTTTTTCACTGTCTCTTGTTGATATACATCCCCCCGGTTCCTTAATATAACCGAGGAGGAGGCTGGTGCTTTGGCATTGGCCGCACTAGAATTTTTTGGCGCTGCACTGGACACAAGGGGCTTAGGGCATTATTCTGCCCATTTTCATAAAGACCGAATACCTTAGGGAGTATTCGGCGTCTCGAGTTAGGCCTTATAGCATCAACTCCGAATCATGTCTTTGGTCAAATGTTGGGTTGCCCGGCTCCTGTGTTTTGCTGCCTTACGTTCCGTTTTCACGGCTAACGCGGCACCGTGGAGAACTCTGCGATTGTGCCCGGTTCGCCGGGCGAGCACCTCAAGAGAGAAAGCCAAAACTGACTGTCATGATATAGCGAGAGACTGGTCAACCACTCGATGACTCACAGAATGTTTAGGATTCCTCCGCATTAACGAAGGACCGGTTTTCGGTCAGCACATACGCACTCGGAATTCGGCAGTAGTGTGGTGCCCCGTGGGCTATATAGTAGCCCCACCCTCGAACTCCTATGGCTAAGTGAAAGTGATAAAGCATTATAGTCTAGTTGCCTGGTTTGCTACGCTATCACCTCCTTAACAGGACCAAGACATTGGATTAAGTGTGAAAAACCGCTTTTTTTGCAAACACCCCGGCACTATGTGCGTGGGGGCTGAAGCCAAGGACTGCCATCTTTCAGGTTATATACACATATACATAAACGGCCGCACAGGGAGTAGTTTACTACTTGAATGCACAAGTATAAAAAGCCCTTATATTACATTGAAACATTGTTTTCACAAATCATACATGTCATTTAAACATAATATCCTTCGAGCACTGCGTCTCTCTTAAACGAGCGCCCGGTAGGACTTCTTCAAAGTAGTGCTCGGCAGTACTCGGCTTCATCCGAATCTTGGGATGCAACGTCGGTGGCCTTCATCTCTCTGCCCAGATGTCTTGACACGGGCAAGAGCCATCCGCGCTCCCTCAATACACGCCGATTGCTTCATTGCATCGATACGCGGCACCGCACCAAGAAACTGCTGCACTAAACCAAAATAGCTCTTCGGCTGGGGTCCGTCCGGCCATAAGTGAGTCAAGACATGCTTCATGGCAAATCCGGACAATCGATTCAGCTCGGCCCATTCGGCCAACCGATCGGTCAGCGATAGAGGACGCTTCGGACTATGGAATTGCGACCAATATAGCTCTTCCCTTCTGTGCCCCTTCTGGCCCTGGAAGTGCTCAACCGCGTCCACAGCGCTCGCCGCCAAGTCCAGATAAGCATCCTCTGAACTCCACAACTTATCCAACTGAGCATACTTTGGATCTATATATTTCCTCCGCAGCAGAAACGGTTTTCCAGCCGCAATTGCCCCGGCCTGACTCAGCTCCTCCTTGGCAGCTCTCAAAGCCGATTGGGCATTCTTGGATTCGGCGGCGGCCTTCTTTAGGCCCTCTTGTTCCGCTTGACGCTCTTTTTCAAGAACCTCGCAGCGATCGGTAGTATTCCTTAACTTTTTGGACATATCGGCCATCTCCTCTTTGCTTCGGCAGTGAGCAGCCCGTTCAGCTCCTAGCTCTTCGGCCGCCTTTAAAGCGGCCGCATTACTAATTCTGGCTTGCTCTTTCGCTCGGGCGAGTTCTGCCCGCAGCTCCTCCACGGCAGCGGCACTATCTGCATTAAGCATACGAATAGTAAGACATGGGCGTCAAGCTCCCTTACAAGGTGTCCGCATAGAGGTTGCATACCTTGTGACTCGTCAAACCATTTATTGACCTAGCGATGTCCGCATCCGCCTCGTCAAGTTGCCGCTTTAGTTCGGCATATTCAGCAGTCCGGCTGGCCTCCGGACGCCCCGCCACCTGTTTAGGAGCGGCGATATGTGATAACTGAGAATTTGATCCTCGGCACATTGTCAATTTTTACAACATACCGAGTCTTAGGGGCTACTATCCATACAGGGCACATTTTATATGCATAACTGTCAGAAGGTACGTCATTGTTGCGCACCTCAAACCCCGTCAGTAAGCTTCTGACGGCTTCATGCAATTCGCTCTCCGCGGATGCAATTCTTTCAATCACCATACCCATTAGAGCACGGTGATCTTCTGAAATAGCCGCTCGCCCGAGCAGATCCTTTAGCTCCTCCGACCGCACGCCACTTGGCTCCGGACCTTCCGGCCCCGCCGGACTTGGGGGAACCCTCCGCGACGACACCTCCGGGTCGTCCGCCTCACATGAGGGTGCAACAGGTGGAGGCGTTTCGCTCTCCATCATCTCCGGAAGAAGATCCTCAAGACGAGCTCACGAGAAGGGCTGAGGTCCGAACTACAAGGTACAATTTCAGTTATTATCATGAATAAACACAGGGATGTTCCTTATTTACAAGACCCCTTCTTTTTACTTACGGCTCGCTGGAGGGCTGATCCCCTCGGGGAAATAATGCGGCTGGGTTACTTCCCAGTGCCGGACTCTCTGCCGAAGATTCCTTTCCCCTCTTTGAGGCCTTGACCTCCGGATCTTCCGAAGCGGTCCTCTTCTCTCCTCGGAAGGTGGGACTCTTAATCCCTCCTTCCTTGATAGCCTCCTTCGCAGAGGCAGTTGCTTCCCCCCCCCCCTTCGCCTTCTTCAAAAGGCGCGACCTTCAACATCTTGGTAATCATGGGATCCGGCTTGGTCTCTGGGATTGGATCCATAAAACTTATTAATTTTGCCTTGTCTATCCACACCTGTTCAAGAAACGGCTCCTTTAAAGGGCATATATATGAAATAAATGAATGAACAGCTTGTCCAGTTACAGGACTACTTCCTTATCTAGGCGATTGCAGCTTAGTCCTGCGTCCTCGGTCAAGTCCGGACACTTCTCTTGTGATCCAAGAACAGTTTATACATCTCCACGGGCGTCGTGCCCATAAAATTTTGGAGAGCTCATGGTCCCTCCGGATTGAATTCCCACAAAGTGAGGGGGGCGGCGCTTGTGGTCGAGGCGCCGGATCACCATAACCTGCGCCACTGCAACTAGATTGATCCCTCTTTCCCGGAGATCTCGAATACGGCCCTGCAGCAGGGGAACGTCCTTGGACGGCCCCCAGTCGAGCCCCTTGTTGACCCATGATGCCAGCCGCGGTGGTGGACCTGAGCGGAAGGCAGGGAGCGCCGCCCATTTGGTGCCCCTAGGAGCGGTGATATAAAACCACTCCCGTTGCCACAAACCAAGCTCCTCTTGAAAAGAGCCCTCGGGCCACGGAGCATCAGCACATTTGCTTATGACCGCCCCTCCGCACTCCGCTTGCTGCCCCTTGATCATATTTGGCTCCACCTTGAAGGTCTTGAGCCACAATCCAAAGTGGGGGGTAATATGGAGGAAGGCCTCACATACGACAATGAACGACGAGATATGGAGGATGGACTCAGATTCAAGTCATGGAAATCAAGCCCATAATAAAACATGAGCCCCCGCACAAAGGGATCCATCGGAAGCCTAAACCCCGAAGGAAGTGGGACACGAACACCACGTTCTCACCGGGCTCAGGAGTGGGAATGACCTGCCCTGGAGCAGGCAGCCTATGCGAGATCTCGCCGGTTAGATACCTAGCGTCTCGCAGCTTTAGCACATCCTCTTCTGTGACAGAGGAAGACATCCATCGGCCGTGCTGGTCGGGGCAGGACATCGTCGAAAGTCCGAAGCGCCTAAATCTAAAGCTTTGGGTGTTGGAACTCGAAGCGCGAGGCGAACTCGATGGAGGGTGTAAAAAAGAAGAGGGCCTTGGTCTCATTATAAAGAGGTTGAATACCAAGAGCCCACCCCGTGGTCGATTAGGACTCGCCTTTGATAGAGAAGGCAGGCCAACGGGCACGGTTGGGTTACCCACATCCGTATTGATGAGAATCCCGGAATAAGGTGGCACGATCTACGCTTCAATAAGACGTGCCGAGGAAACCACCTCGCTAAACATGCTGAGGTGGGAACAGTAAAAAAACGATTCATATAAAGGCCTTGCCGTGGTGTGATGTCACGCCGTGGAATACGTCAGCAGATCTGTGCAAAAATTATTCTCTCTACGGTGTTATGTGGAACTTGTTTTGCAGAGCCGGACACTATCCTTGTGTTCAAAACCTTCTATGAAGTATTCGGAGGAGGAACCCGCCTCCCAATGCCGAAGACAATCAACGCGCCGGACTCATCGTCATTGAAGCCTGGTTCAGGGCTACTGAGGAGTCCCGGACTAGGGGTGTCCGGATAGCGGACTATCGTCACGGCCGGACTCCAAGACTATGAAGATACAAGATTGAAGACTTCGCCCGTGTCCGGATGGGACTTTCCTTGGCGTGGAAGGCAAGCTTGGCGATACGGATATGTAGATCTCCTACCATTGTAACCGACTCATGTAACCCTAACCTATCTGGTGTCTATATAAACCGGAGGGTTTTAGTCCGTAGGGACGAACAACAATCATACCATAGGCTAGCTTCTAGGGTTTAGCCTCCTTGATCTCGTGGTAGATCTACTCTTGTACTACCCATATCATCAATATTAATCAAGCAGGAGTAGGGTATTACCTCCATCGAGAGGGCCCGAACCAGGGTAAAAACATCGTGTCCCTTATCTCATATTACCATCCGCCTAGACGCACAGTTCGGGACCCCCTACCCGAGATCCGCCGGTTTTGACACCGACATCAGTCATGCAAATTGCGTAACCTTTGCGACCTCCGTGGAATCGGTGTTGACTCCACTACGGGTTCCCTGACTAACTCCGGTGTGACACTATCACCTACCGGAACGTCCCCGTGTGGTTCTCGAATTTCTCCTAGTCGGACCGTCCTCCCACTACCCTTCCGATTGAGAAACTCTTTCTCAAGGAAAACTCCATGTCGAGCGACAAACACTTTGCCCTCTTCACAGTTGTAGAAGTAATATCCCAAGGTTTCCTTGGATATCCCTGAATATGCACTTGTCCGATTTGGGTGTAAGCTTATCCGACTGGAGTCGCTTGACATATGCTTCATATCCCCAAATTTTCAGAAAAGACAAACTGTGACTCTTCGCAGTCCATATCTCATATGGTGTCTTATCTACGAACTTAGATGGTACCCTGTTTAGTGTGAAAGCTGCAATTTCTAGAGCGTATCCCCAAAATGACAAGGGTAAATCCGACTGACTCATCATCGATCGGACCATGTCCAACAGGGTCCGATTCCTCCGTCGACACACCATTTATCCGTATGGGCGTGCAGGAGGAGTCAGTTGTGGAACTATTCCATGATTCTTCAGATGATCATCAAACTCCTGGCTCATATACTCACCACCATGATCAGATCGTAGAAGTTTGATTTTCTTGCCGAGTTGATTTTCCACTTCGTTCTGAAACTCCTTGAACTTTTCAAAAGTTTCTGACTTGTGCCTCATCAAGTAGACATATGAATATCTACTCAAGTCGTCGGTGAAAGTCACGAAGTATTGGAAACCACCTATGGCTGCCGTGCTCATTGGTCCACCTACATCACTATGTATAAGTTCCAACAGCTCGGACGCCCTCTCGCAATTCTTTGCAAAAGGAGTCTTAGTCATCTTACCGAGTAGGCAAGACTCGCATGTCTCGAATGATTCAAACTCAAACGAAGTTAGAATTCCATCGTCATGGAGCTTCTTCATGCGCTTTTGACTAATGTGTCCTAGTCGACAATGCCAGATGTAAGTCGGATTTATCTCATTAGGCTTATGCCTCTTGACATTTATGTTGTAGACTGATTCACCTTCAAGATCTAGTATAAATAACCCATTTACAACGGGTGCAAAGCCATGAAACATATTATTCAAGTAAATAGAACAACCATTGTCCTTAATACTGAATTCATAACCTTGTCTCATCAAACATGAGGCAGAAATAATGTTTCTACTCAAAGCAGGAACATAATAACAATTATCAAGTTCCATTACAAATCCTGAAGGTAAATTAAGTTGCATAGTGCCAACGGCCAATGCAGCAACTCTTGCTTTATTCCCGACGCGAATGTCAACTTCTCCTCTTGCAACATTCCTAGTTCTGCTTAGCCCCTTCATCGAGTTGCATATGTGAACAACCGATCCGGTATCATATACCCAAGAGCTACTAGAAACATCAGCAAGATAAATGTCTATAACATATACAACAAGTGTACATGAAGAAGAAGTCATACTTCCAGTCTTCTTGCCCTTCTCGGCAAGCCACTTGCTACAGTTCCTTTTCCAGTGTCCGGGTTCCTTGCAATGAAAGCAAATACTCCCCGAAGCCGTCCCTGACTTAGGCGCAGCGGCTGCAGTTGGAGTTGCCTCCTTCTCTTTGCCCTTTGCCTTAGCCTTTTTCTTGGACCAACTCTTCTTGAACTTAGCCGAGTTCTGCACCATCAACACTTGACGATGTGTACCTTTCTTGATATCCTACTCTGCCACTTTGAGCATCCCATGCAATTCAGTGAGCTTCTTTTCCATCCCATGCATGTGGTAGTTCGAGATGAATGGCCCATAGCTGTCCGGAAGAGAACCCATAATTGTATCTATGGACAACTCATCCCCAAGTGGGAAGCCTAGCCTATCCAGAGCTTGCATGTACCCGATCATCTTGATCACATGCGGGGTCAGTGGATCACCCTCTTTCAGCTTACAATCCATCAAGGATCGCCAGACGTTGAACCTTTCGGTCCTAGCCTGCATTTGAAACATGCTCTTAAGGTTCTCGATCATATTGAAAGCCTCAATATTTTCGAACTGCTGCTGCAGATTGGGCTCCATAGAAGCCAGCATGAGACAGCTGATCTCGTTTGATACATCAACGAGTTTCTGGTAGGCATTTCTGGCTGTGGCATTAGCATTATCGGCGCAGTTCCTCTGGAAGCGGATTCTCTAGAACTTGTTCCTTTTTCTCATGCCTAAGAACAATTCTCAGGTTTCTATACCATGTGGTAAAGTTTGTTCCATTCAATTTATCTTTTTTCCAGGATTGATTTCAACGCAAAAGGGGTAACTTGAGCGGGTGGTGCCATTGATCTACAACAGAAATATGCAATACACTAAGACATGTATTCATGATGAGTAATTCATATTAAACATTTTAATAAGACCATTACTCCCACTAAAGTCAACATCCCTCGGTTGATACTTAGTGATTCAAGATCCAAGATCAACATGTCAACTAGTGAGCTTTTGCATCACCGCTAGAGGACAAGATCACTCGGTAAGCAACTCTTGCTAATCGTATCTCCATACGACTCTTGTTGTTGGGGACATCGCATGCCTCGCCAACTCCTATGCCTTGTAGCCCAAAACTGTTTTGATAGCCACGGCAAGTCAACCAATGCTTCACGTGTAAGTGTCCGACACAAACCCATCACTTCAAGGAGATCTAGTGGCACCCTAATTTCATAGGCCCGCCACTAAATATACTTGACATGTGAATGTGCAGCAATTGGGGAGGCATTTGTACTTGACATTCTTTGAGGGATCACCCTACTTAAAACATCTACCATGCAAAAAGAAGGGTGCATAAAAGGGATAAACTTTCACAGGCAGTTTATGTATGTGTGATATGGTATAGCCCCTTTTCACAGCGCGTGGTGATCTCCATCTCCACGTGCGTGGTATGCCCATGCATGGTTGTCCTCGTGGTGTCCATCTCCACGCCATGCTGTCAACCGCCAAGTGTTACATAAGATACTATGCTATTAAAAAAACTAATAGCTACTGAAAGTAAATTACATTACATGGCTTCTCATGTTGACACGCAGGTCATTAATACAATAATGGGACAACCATTTGGTTCCTGCCGGTTGCCGCACTCATGACACGCAGGTCATGAAACAATAATATACAAGCAACATACATGGGCTATACCAAATCACAGTCATTCCCTGCAAAAACGTGTCAGACATTTTACCGCCGAAGATAAAACCTCCTGAAACTCTATATTCCAAGCGGATTTTGGCCTAGCCAGAAAAATCCAACTTTTCGTTAGCTTCAGTTTGACAGGTCGTGGAGCAAAATCAGAGTTCATATGCAAAAGTTACAGCCGTTTTACCAAGACCGCTCCAACAGATTTAGCACCGCGGAAATCACATTTCCAAGGTGTTGATCTATGTTCCGATTCGATCAATCTCATTGATTTTCGCGTGCTACATCCGGATTTACGTTCCACTGTCTACCCCGATGGCGGACAACCGATCGGTAGGGGTAAGTCGTGTCACGACCTCTGCATCACGATCACGGAAACAAGATCACGAAACCAACCTTCAACACTGACATGTGCGACCGATCTCATCGACCCGCACCTGAACAGATCTACATATCTCATATGCATATCATCGAATCTATCACCACACAGCGGGGCTCTGATACCACTATTGGAACACGCGGTATGCTACGCTAGCGCTAAATAAAATTTTCTACCGCGCACCCAAGATCATGCTGCTGGAAATAGATCACGGAATCGGGTTTACCACTAGACGCGCAGTCACCGCAGCGGAAGTAGAGTTGGTGATGCGTGTAGCCGATCTCCCGGGCCGTCTCCTCCTTGTGTTGCCGATCTCCCGCGAACAGCGAAGACCCGTGAACGGTGATCTCCCGCGAACGGCACCTCGTGGTTCCCTCGAACGGTTCGTCCAAGCACCGCAGATGCGATGCCTCCAAGGTATCCACACGTACGGGGAGCAGCGTCAAGCGGCGGACTGCTAGGTCCGGTCGCGCGGCATGGGCGTGTGGAGTGGCGGTGGCTAACCAGGGTTCGATTGGATTAAGCCTAAGTGGTGCGCCCACTCCCCTTTATATAGACCTCCGAGGTGGGCTCAACACTTGAGCCCACTAGGAATCCACATCCATTTTCCACTCGAATCCAATCCGAATGGGCTGCGGCCCCTTAAGTGTGCGACCCTATAGGTTCACGTACACATGGACACGACTAGAGTCGATAGTTGGTAGCGGCTCCTAGCAGAACGTGCCAACTCCCATGTGGGCGTAAAGTCGTTTGATGAACCTCAACAATGTGGCATATGCAACATTCCTTTTGCCTCACGATATTTGTTGTCGAGCTCAAGGCGAGTACTTGTCACCCTTGTGATAGCTCGACCTCTCTTCTCGAAACCATGATACAGATTCCCGAACTGGGTTAACACTTAACCCAAGTCGCATGGCCATGCTTTCCGAATCTGATCACTCGAGAGGGCCCAGAGAATATCTCTCCAAATAGGAGGGGCAAATCCCATCTTGGTCAACCATGTCTCGCGGCATGTCTCACGAATCACCCGAAAGCTACCTTTATAACTACCTAGTTACAAAGTAGCATTTGATAGACCCTAAGTGAGTCAATCCTCATCCCGAGAACATGTGAGGACCTCAGGTCTAGGACATGGCATAGACATTGTACTTGAGACTAACAGATGACAATCTCTCGCTGCGTCTCAAAGTGGGTCTGCCCGACTCGGTGATCTCCATCCCAATACATATAATTGATGATGTTCAAGGACAATACAAAGGACTCATGAATACATATGGAAATATCATCATCACATGATTGCCTCTAGGGCATATCTCTAGGAGGCGTCTCTGCTTCCCCACGCTGCCTTTGCATCCGCCTGGCTATGCGGCCCCTGCAGCCTACACAGTTATTCCTCCGCCTCTTGCGCCTTGCTTCCCCCAATTCCTCTGCTTCCTTGCGACTCTGTTTCTCTTCCCCAATCTGACTCGCGCTCTGCCTGCTCCATAGCCATGGCGCCCAAGCAAGCTGAGAAGGGGAAGAGCCCTTTGCCTCTTTCGGCCGCGCCTCCGCCCTTCGCGCCGGCGCTCGGCCGGTCTCGTGTGCTCAACGACGAGGCCATGGACAAGGTGCGCCCGATGCTTGCCTCCAGCTTCAATGAGTGGGGGGAGACGGTGGCTTGGCCCGCGTCCCGCACTCGCTCGGTTCAGACGGCCACTGAGATCCCAATCTTCATCGATGCCCTCTGGGCAGGCCTAATTCCTCCCTTCTCTTACTTCTTCAACGCCGTGCTTGAGCAATATCAGATCCACTTGCTGCATCTCGACCCTCAGTCCGTGACACTCCTCGCCGTATTTGCCTTCGTGTGTGAAGCCATGGTGGGCATTGCTCCTTCAATGGCTCTCTTCCGCCACTTCTTCTCATTGCATCTGGCCAACCCCCAGCAGTGCTCAGGGTGCATGAGCTTCCAGGCTGTGGCCGCGGCAGCACGCGATGGGATTGATTTTGAGCTTCCTCCATCTACGAGCGACTTCCGGATACGATGGGTGTTTGTTGATGCTGGCATGCTCAGTCCTCTGCTTCAGGCTCCATCGGGGCCCGCTGATCCTAACCCCGGCTGGGGCCATCAGCGGCTCACGAGCCCCGGCTTTGCCCGTGTCTGGCTCAGGTTGAAGTTGATGAAGGATCTCGGTGTAGCCGCACCGATGGTGGTGAAGGAATTCGTGCGACGCCGGGTCGCTCCGCTCGAGCGCCACTCTCGCCACATGTGGACCTTGCTCACAAGCCAAGACCGCATGAGGTTTCAGGAGTCCGGGCTCCTCCTTGGGACGCGAGGGACATTGCTTAGGGTCCTTGAGGCAGTCCTGGATTAGGGGGTATCCGGACAGCCCGACTGTGTACAACGTCCGGACTATTGAAGCATGAAGATACAAGACTCAAGACTTCGGCCCGTGTCCGGATGGGACTTTCCTTGGCGTGGAAGGCAAGCTTGGCGATCCGGATATTATATTTCCTTCCTTGTAAACCCTAGCCCTCTCCGGTGCCTATATAAACCGGAGAGGTTGGTCCTTAGAAGGCCGATCACAATCACAATCATACCATCATAGGCTAGCTCTTAGGGTTTAGCCTCTACGATCTCGTGGTAGATATACTCTTGTACTTGTTGGGTTCTACGGTATGGTGCGTCGACTGCAAATTAAAATTTTCCTACGCGCAGAACATCCAGGAACATGATACGGGAGATGGATCACATTTCGTTACCACTAGACGCGCAGTGCCATGCAGCGGAAGAAGATTTGGGGCAGCGCGTCCACGTGGATCGTCTCCTCCTTGTCCGATCTCCCTCGAGCAGCCGGTCGTCCGATCCTACGTACGAGTTCGCCGGAGCGGCACAAGTGCACCACCTCTAACGGTATCCGCGCGTGCAGGAGGAACACCGTGTGGCGGACTGCTAGGTTCGATCACACAGTCGGCAACGAGTGGAGGTGGCTATTCGCAACACATGCAAACCCTAGTCACAGCGCCGAAGCGATCAACCTCATGATTGTGCTGCACCTCCACTTTATATAGGCGTCCGTCGCGGGCTCAACACTTGGGCCTCGCACGGACCCTAAAGCCCAAAGTCTACTCAGTCACGTTCCTAGTCCAGTTCGGATCACATCCGACCCGGTGTCCCTCTGAACCGACCTCGTAGGTTCCTTCCCTTGCTGCGACCCCTTAGGTTCAAGTCGGCTTGGTCACAGTTCGGATCACCTCCGACCTGCACGGTTGGTAGCGGCCTCTAGCAAGGCGTGCCGACCACCAAGCAGACTATGAAGCTGGTTAGGCGAACCTGTACAACGTGTCACACTTCTGTTGCCTTTGCCACACGATATATATATTGTCGGGCTCAAGGCGATAATGTCATCCTTGTGCTAGCCCGGCCTCTTTCTCGTTCCTGTGATGCCGACCACAATCCGGATTATCTCATAATCCTTGTCGCATGGCCATGCTGTTCCTGGTCGGATCACACGAGGGGCCCAGAGTATATCTCTCCTGGTCGGAGGGGCAAATCCCATCTTGCTCGACCATGTCTCGCGGCATGGGACTGGACTAACCCGAAACCTACCTTTGTAACTACCCAGTCACAGAGTAGCGTTTGGTCGGCCCAAAGCAAGTCTGTCACCATCTCGAGTACATGCGTCAGCTCAGGTCTTAGGACATAGAACATATGTTGTACTAGACACTCACAGATGACATATCACTGCGTCTCATAGTTGGGTCTGTCCGACTCGGACCTTATCTCGACTCGGATCCGACTACGTCGAATCCGACCAGACCTCTCCAAGTCCATATTATCCGTTAGCATCCAATGCTCCATGGCTAGTGAGACCAAGCCATCGACCGTGTCATATGCCATTCTAGTCAGCTGCGCGCCCACACAACCCTTTTGACTAGGGGCCTTTTAGGACAGTCATCATATAATGCATAGTCCCACAAACAAGTCACGTACTTGCTGATACACATCATTGATAATGTCCAAGGACTATCTTTATTCATAAACACATAGGAAATATCATCATACTTGATTGCCACTAGGGCATATCTCCAACAGTCTCCCACTTGCACTACAGTCAATCAAATAGACATCGAATGCCCATAGCTCTAATGTGCCCCTCATGCTTGGGTTGTGGAATCGGCTTAGTCAACGGATCTGCAACATTTGCATCTGTGTGAATCTTGCATAACTCTACATCACCATTCTTTACGATCTTTCGCATCAGGTGATATTTCCGATCTATGTGTCTGACCTTGTGGTGATTCCTCGGCTCCTTGGCTTGTGCGATGGCACTAGAATTATCACAATAAAGGTCCAACGTTTCACCGAGGCTGGGAAAATACCAAGATCATCCAGAAAATGCCGGATCCAAACACCTTCCTTTGCAGCTTCACAAGCCGCAATGTATTCGGCTTCTGTGGTAGAATCAACCACCGTATCCTGCTTGGAACTCATCTAGTGCACTGCTCCTCCGTTCAGGACGTACACGAATCCAGATTGTGATCGACAATCATCTCTGTCGGTTTGGAAACTAGCATCAACGTAACCCCTTACGACGAGCTCTTCCTCACCTCCATAAACTAGGAACATCTCTTTAGTCCTTTTCAGGTACTTCAAAATAGTCTTTACCGCTGCCCAGTGACTCTCACCTGGGTTGCCCTGGTATCTGCTTGTTAGGCTTATTGCAAAAGCAACATCAGCCCTTGTACATATCATGGCATACATGATGGATCCGATTGCCGAGGCATACGGAATCCTTCTCATCCTGCTTCGCTCATCAGATGTCGAAGGACTCTGAGTCTCGCTTAGACTTATACCATGTGAGAGCGGCAAGAACCCTTTCTTCGCCTCACTCATGTTGAACCGCTTCAACACTTTATCTATGTACGTGCTGGCTTAAGCCGAGCAGCCTCCTCGATCTATCTCTATAGATCTTAATGCCTAAAATATATATTGCCTCGCCAAGGTCTTTCATCGAAAACTTGCCATTCAATGACTCCTTGACCGAGTTTAGCATCGAAACATCATTTCCGATCAGTAGTATGTCGTCCACATACAAGATCAAAAACACTATCGAGATCCCACTTAACTTCTTGTATAAACAAGAGTCTTCTTCGCTTTTGATGAAACCGAGACCCGTGACGACCTCATCAAAACGAATGTTCCAACTCCGAGATGCTTGCTTCAACCCATAAATGGATATCTTGAGCTTGCATACCTTACTAGTGCTAGTCGGATCGACAAAACCCTCGGGCTGTATCATATACACGTCCTCGGTTAAATTTCCATGAAGGAAAGCCGTTTTGACATCCATCTGCCATATCTCGAAATCGAAATATGCAGCTATAGCTAGTATGATCCTCACCAATTTCAGCATCGCTACCGGCGAGTAAGTCTCGTCGTAGTCAATTCCTTCAACTTGTCCATAACCTTTAGCGACAAGCCGAGCTTTGTGGATCTGAACATTCCCATCCACATCGGTTTTCTTCTTAAAGACCCATTTGCAACCAATGGCAGTTACGCTAGGTGGCGGATCAACCAAGTCCCAGACTTGATACTCATCCATGGACATTAACTCGGATCTCATGGCCTCCAGCCATGCCTCGGAATCTAGGCTCACCATCGCTTCCGCATACGTGGCCGGCTCGTCGCTTTATAGCAACAATACATCGCGCACTCTGCGCAATCTTTCCGACCTCCGTGGTTCCGGTGCCCGCTTCCACTCTGTGTTCCCCACCGACTCCGATATGATCACATCACCAGCCGAGCCATCCCCGAGTGGTCCTCGAATTTCTTCGAGTCGAACCGTCCTCCCACTGGCCTCCCGACTGAGAAACTCTTTCTCAAGGAAAACCCTGTTCTGAGCAACAAACACTTTGTTCTCTTCCCGGTTGTAGAAGCTATATCCCAAGGTTTCCCTCGGATATCCCACGAATATGCATTTATCTGACTTAGGTGTAAGCTTGTCTGACATAAGTCACTTGACAAATGCTTCACAACCACAAATCTTTAGTAAAGACAAACTGGGACTCTTCCCGGTCCACATCTCATGTGGTGTCTTGTCTACGGATTTTGATGGTACCCTATTAAGTGTGAAAGCTGCAGTTTCTAGAGCGTATCCCCAAAATGACAAGGTAAAACCGATTTGCTCATCATAGACCGGACCATGTCGAACAAGGTCCTATTCCTCTGTTCCGACATGCCGTTTCTCTGTGGCGTACCCGGAGGTGTGAGCTGAGGTACTATACCTCGACTTTTCAGATGATCATCAAACTCCTGGCTCATGTACTCACCTCCACGATCAGATCGCGAAGCTTTATAGTCTTGCCGAGCTGATTCTCAACCTCATTCTCAAACTCTTTGAACTTTTCAAAAGTCTCCGACTTGTGCCTCATCAAATAGATATATCCATATCTACTCAAGTCGTCGGTAAAAGTCACAATCTTGATAGCCACCTCTAGCAGTTGTGCTCATTGGACCACACACATCACTATGTATAAGTTCCAATAGCTCGGACACCCTCTCGCAACTCTTTGCGAAAGGAGACTTAGTCATCTTGCCGAGCAAGCATGATTCACATGTCTCGAACGACCCGAAATCGGACGAAGTTAGGAGCCCATCATCATGGAGCTTCTTCATGCGTTTCAGACTAATGTGTCCAAGTCGGCAATGCCAGAAGTATGCCGGATTTATCTCATTAGGCTTATGCCTCTTGACATTCATGTTATAAACCGGTTCCTGTTCTAGATTCAATATAAATAGCCCATCAACAATGGGTGCATAGCCGTGGAACATACCATTCAAAAATATCGAACAACCATTGTCCTTTAAATTGAATTCATAACCTTAACTCATCAAACATGAGGCAGAAATAATGTTCCGACTAAGTGCAGGAATGTAATAACAATTATTCAATTCCATTATGAATCCGGAAGGAAGCTGGAGCTGCATCGTGCCGACCTCCAATGCAGCAACTCTTGCTTTGTTGCCGACCCTGATGTCAATCTCCCTTGTGCCACACGCCTAGTTCTTACCAGCCCACATCGAGTTGCAAATATGAACAACTGATCCGTATCAAATACCGAAGAGCTACTAGGTATGTCAGCAAGGTAAATGTCTATAACATATGCAACAAGTGTACCTTTGCACGAAGAAGCATTTCCGGCCTTCTTGCCATGCTCGCAAGCCACTTGCTACAGCTTCCTCTTCCAAAGGACCGGTTTCCTTGCAAAGTGATAGCAAGCGGTCTTGAGTCTGCAGTCCAGACTTGGTATGTGGCGAGAGGTTCTTGTCTCCGTGCCCTTTGCCTTAGCCTTTTTCTTGGACCAACTCTTCTTGAACTTAGCGATTTACGCACCATCAACACTTGATGTGTGCCTTTCTTAATATCCTGCTCTGCCACCTTGAGCATCCCATGCAATTCAGTGAGCTTCTTATCCATGCCATGCATATGATAGTTCGAGATGAACGTCCATAGCTGGGCGGAAGAGAACCCGAAACAGCATCGATGAGCTTGACTCATCCAAGAGCGGGAAGCCCAAACGATCCAAAGCTTGCACATATCCGGTCATCTTGATCACATGTGGGCTCGATGGATCACCTTCCTTCAGCTTGCAATCCATCAAGGATCGCCAGACGTTGAACCTTTCGGTCCCTAGCACGTATGCGAACATGCTCTTGAGACTCTCGATCATATCGTAAGCCTCAATATTTTTGAAATGTTGTTGCAAATCGGGCTCCATACAAGCCAGCATCAGACGGTGATCTCCGTTGATTCATCAACGAAGTTTACGTAGGCACTTTTAGCTGTGGCACTAGCATTATCAGCAGGTTCCTCTGGAAGTGGATCCTCTAGAACATGTTCCTTTTTATCATGCTTGAGAACAATTCTCAGATTTCCATACCAGGTGGTAAAGTTTGTTCCATTCAGTTTATCCTTTTCCAGAATTGATTTCAATGCAAAGTTGGGTTGAGCAGGTGGTGCCATTGATCTACAATAGAAAATATGCAATCACTAAATAGAAATACGCCCACTGAAGTCAGCATCCCTCCGCAGACTCTCAGTGATTCAGGATCCGACTAGCGCATGCGACTAGTGAGCTTTAGGATCACTGCTAGCCAACATACCTATCCGGTAAGCAACTCCTTGCTAATCGTATCTCTATCGACTCACAGCCGGTCGGAAGGTATCTCATACCCGGCTCCCAACCTTCTTTGCCACAAGGCCCAAAACCGCTTTGATAGCCTTGTCAAGTTAACTTCGATGCGGTGCATGTACGTGTCCAAACCACGAACCCTTGATTCAAGGACACCCAGCAGCACCCCAATTTTATGAGCCCACGACTAGACGTACTTGACGTGCGAAGGTGCAACATCAGGGATGGCAATTCGCTTGATATTCATGAGGGATCATTCTATCATTCTAACATGCATAGAAACAAAGAAGCATAACAATCACAAATATAACACATTGTGAAATAGTATGGCTCCTTCATGGACGTTCTTCCAGGTCGGCTCCGACTCCGATGACCATCTACGAACTCCATATGGTTTGTCACGCCGGGACGCCAAGCCGCCAACCTGATCTCTATTATCCAACTACTACAACTAGTAATGAATTTACATAGAGTCACAAGTTGACACGCAGGTCGTTATACAATATAATGACAACACTTTGGCTCCTGCCGGCTGACAAACATGACACGCAGGCCACATATAAATTACACACATGCATCACATACACATGAGCTATACTACTCACATCAAACCTGCAAAAGAAAGTTATGCATAGAATCGCATTCTACTGGTTTGTGTGTCGGGTACGAAATACACGGCGCTACGCACACGGCGGTCTCTGATTTGACCGATCTTATCGATCATCGCGAATCCGATTCGGATTTACGTTTCACTGTTAACCCCGATGGCGGATGACCGACCGGTAGGGGTAGATCGTGTCACGACCTCATCGATCCCGATTGACAGAAAACATAGCCTCAACGATCCCCATGTGCAGTTGATCACATCAACCGTGCACATAGCCGATCTTTTCAAGGACAATAGATCTCATCTGCCACCTCCACATATCTAATATGCATACGATCTGAATCCAAATCCTATAGCAGAGGCTCTGATACCACTATTGGGTTCTATGGTAGGGTGCGTCGACTGCAAATTAAAATTTTCCTACGCGCAGAACATCCAGGAGCATGCTACGGGAGATGGATCACAGTTCATTACCACTAGACGTGCAGTGTCGTGCAGCGGAAGAAGAGTTGGGGCAGCGCGTCTGCGTGGATCATCACCTCCTCGTCCGATCTCCCTCGAACAGACGGTCATCCGATCCCACGTACGAGTTTGCCGGAGCGGCCCAAGTGCACCGCCTCTAACGGTATCCGTGCGTGCAGGAGGAACACCGTGCGGCGGACTGCTAGGTTCGATCACACAGTCGGCAGCAAGTGGAGGTGGCTATTCGCAACACATGCAAACCCTAGTCACAGCGCCGAAGCGATCAACCTCATGAGTGTGCTGCACCTCCACTTTATATAGGCGTCCGTCGCGAGCTCAACACTTGGGCCTCGCACGGACCCTAAAGCCCAAAGTCTACTCGGTCATGTTCCTAGTCCAGTTCGGATCACATCCGACCAGTGTCCTATGAACCGACCTTGTAGGTTCCTTCCCTTAAGCTGCGACCCTTAGGTTCAAGTCGGCTTGGTCATAGTTCGGATCACCTCCGACCTGCACGGTTGGTAGCGGCCTCTAGCAAGGCGTGCCGACCACCAAGCAGACTATGAAGCTGGTTTGGCGAACCTGTACAACGTGTCACACTTCTGTTCCCTTTGCCACACGATATATATATTGTCGGGCTCAAGGCGAGACTGTCATCCTTGTGCTAGCCCGACCTCTTTCTCGTTCCAGTGATGCCGACCACAATCCGGATTATCTCATAATACTTGTCACATGGCCATGCTGTTCCTGGTCGGATCAAACGAGGGGCCTAGAGTATATCTCTCCTGATTGGAGGGGCAAATCCCATCTTGCTTGACCATGTCTCGCAGCATGGGACTGGACTAACCCGAAACCTACCTTTGTAACTACCTAGTCACGGAGTAGCGTTTGGACGGCCGAAAGCAAGTCTGTCACCATCTCGGGTACATGCGTCAGCTCAGGTCTTAGGACATAGAACGTATGTTGTACTAGAGACTCACAGATGACATATCGCCGCGTCTCATAGTTGGGTCTGTCCGACTCGGACCTTATCTCAACTCGGATCCGACTACGTCAAATCCGACCAGACCTCTCCAAGTCCATATTATCCGGTTAGCATCCAATGCTCCATGGCTAGTGAGACCAAGCCATCGACCGTGTCATATGCCAGTCTAGTCGGTTGCGCGTCCACACAGCCCTTTTGACTAGGGACCTTTTAGGACAGTCATCATACAATGCGTAGTCCCACAAACAAGTCACGTACTTGCTGATACACATCATGATAATGTCCGAGGACTATCTTTATTCCTAAACACATAGGAAATATCATCATACATGATTGCCTCTAGGGCATATCTCCAGCAGTACTACCCATATCATCAATATTAATCAAGCAGGAAGTAGGGTTTTACCTCCATCGAGAGGGCCCGAACGTGGGTAAACATCTATGTCCCTTGCTTCCTGTTACCATCAGCCTTGACGCACAGATCGGGACCCCCTACCCGAGATCCGCCAGTTTTGACACCGACATTGGTGCTTTCATTGAGAGTTCCTCTGTGTCATCGCCGTCAGGCTCGATGGCCCCTCCAATCATCTTCAACGACGCTGTCCAGGGCGAGACTTTCCTCCCCGGACAAATCTTCGTGTTCGGCGGCTTCGCACTACGGGCCAACTCGCTTGGCCATCTGGAGCAGATCGACAGCTACGCCCCTGGCCACCAGGTCAGGTTCGGAAACCTGAACTACACGCTGGATATCTGCGGAGACTTGATCTTCGATGGATTTGGGCCTATGCCAGGAGCACCGGACAGTCTCGACGAGCACGGCTTAGACCTGCCATCGGACGAAGCTCGGGGTATCGCCTCCGTAGTATCTCCGGACCTAGATCCGGAGCAGGCCGCGCCGCTTAAGGACAGAGGGATGGACCCTGCCCCGCCGGTCGCGCACTCATCGGCGGTAGAGCCGAACACGGGCCTTACCCCTGTAGCGGCCTGTGAATCCGGCCCTCGAATTCATATCCGGACGTTGATTCCGGTCCGCACACTCCCGATCTGGTCGAGCCAGGTGGGGCTCCGGTAAAGGAGTTCACTGCCGCGGATATCTTCCAACACTCGCCCTTCGGCGACATGCCGAACTCATTAAAGCCCCTCTCTTCGTTAGGAGGCTCTTGGCCGAACAACGTCCGGCTCGAGTGGGAAGCAGGCGATGAAGGAATTCTTTGCCCACCCACCACCCACTTCATTGCCATAGTCGATGATTTAACCGACGTGATTGACTTTGACTCCGAAGACATCGATGGTATGAACGACGATGCAGGAGAATCACAAGAGCCACCGCTCACTGGGCGGTGGATAGCCACCTATCCCCATGATATACATATGGCGGACACTCCGAAGGAAACCAATGGCGATGAGGCAGCGGAGGATAATCCCCTAGGGGGAAAAGCAAAGTATGGGCGTCGTCGGCGCCGCTCCGAGCCCCGCCACATGAATACCGGCCCAGAAGTCGAAAACAATCCTAATGGCGCCGAAGACGAATATAACCCTAGTCGGCGTGCCTTTCATAAGGTCGGCCTGGCCACCGTGGGATACTTGGAGAGGGACAACTATACTCCCCCTTTCGGGGACGAGGCAAACCTCGGCAATAACGAATTCGGCGTGCCTGAAGATCCAGTGGAACAAGCTCGCTTCGAGCGACGGCTCATGGCCATGGCAAAAAGCCTGCAAAGGAAGCAACAGCAGCTCAAGGCTGACCAAGATTCGCTGGTGGACACATGGACCAAGGTCCTGGCCACTGAAAGATACTGACCTGACCGCCCCAACAAAGGGCACAACCAGCCACCCCAACCTAAGCAGGAGAACTCAAGGCACATGCCCCGACGTCAACACACCACTACGGTCCAAAACAACACGAAGGACACAAGAAGAAGCATACTCAAGCCCCGGCGCAACGGTCACAAGTGTCATGTCAGGAAAGCTGGTGCTAACTTCAGCAACTCCCAGTCCAGTCAACGGACAAAGAAGAGCTCAGACCTATCCGGCCCGAGCCACACACTAGATCAACCATGCAAAATTCATGGTACTCCCAGAAGGACGGCAAAGCATGCCAATAGAGAATGCCAGATCCTCAAAGGAAAACGGCTGGCCACGTGCCGGAAACAATGAAGGGAGACTTCTGGTCAAGATATCCCCCCCCTCCGTAGCATACAAGTACGGCCGCTTGCCCCAGGCCGCGCTGACCACAGCAACTCAGTTGCAGTACCTAAGGACATAGTAAACCAGGGGCTCCACACAACATAAAACCCCCGCAAGTGAGGAATCACCAACAACATCTCTTAAAAGATGCTGGGAGCAAAGGCCAAGTTTTTCTGGCCCATCACTCTAAACGGTTGTCTTCGGATCACCAAACAAATACTACGCCATAGAATAAATCCTCGGCACCTTCCCACCATGCGGTAATTCACCGTATGCTAATGGGACGAACCACGTTGGCTGGATCCGGCGTGGTAAATCACTCAGGCCAACACCATGTGATGTAATCACACCTATAGGCAAGGCCGAACCCCGCCCTCGGGGCGGATATCATACAGCTGCCGGAGTAGCGAGTCAAGCATGCCTATCAAGATTTCGATATGACAGACGACTAGCCGGACACCAATTGAGGAGTCAGCGCTACCCACCGGTATGACGGCTGGGTTTACCAGGGCCCGATCAGGAGCCCTCGGACAAACCACAAGCGGACACTCGGCTACCTCCGAGTATTTGCCTTATAAACCAACTTTGACTCAGAATAGGATAGGTGACGCGGAACTGGCTAGGACACACAAGGAGCCCCTCCCCTAGAAGAAGGCAGTCCGGATTCACTTCTGTTCCACTGACAAACTCCCTCCAGTCCGGCCATCACAGGTTCCACCAAAAAACACCTCTTTTCATAATCATACATAGTACTCATATGCATAGACATATCATTTTGCTACAATACGTAGACTTAAATAACACTTACCGGCCGTCGCTTTTCATCGACACCTCGTGTTACGCCCGATTACGCCAGGGGCTTCATAATACAACAATAAAGTCCGACCACCTTCTCGGTCGTCCGGCACCCCGAACTTATAGCACTATATGCATCAGCTCTGAATCATGTCTTGGGTCATTGGTTGGGTTTTCCCGGCTCCCTTATTTTGGTACCTTACATTCCGTTATATCGGCTAAGGTAAGCGAGGAGAACTACTGCGATTGTGTCCGGATCTGCCGGACGAGCACCTCGAGAGAAAGCCGAAAACCGATCACATGATATGGCGAGAGCTGGTCAGCTATTCGAGAGGTTGTAAAATCCCTAAAGATTTATTCCGCATAACGCCATTATAAATGCAGAGTGCGACGGATCGGATCTTCTTCCGATCAGCGCCAATAGAGCCCCTAGTTCGCCTTCCGAACACTAGGGGCTGCGCCCACCATACTCGAATTCCTATGGCTAAGTGAGAGTAATAAAGCCTTATAGTCCGATTGCACGTTCGTGGTGAGAAGCGCCTCGCAAAGGGACCCAACTATGGGATAAAGAGCGTTCAGATATATCCCGAACACCCGGTATTCTTTTTACGTGGGGGCGACGGCAGCCAACTCATAGGATTTACATACATTGAACAGCCGCACAGGAAGAACATATGTTCAAACAAAACAGGCAATATATAAACGCCATAATCCCATGTTACAAAAATTGGCATGAATGCCCTCAGGGAAATATAATGTCTTTGGTACATTTATCCGCCGCAAGGCGGGCCCCCTTCAATACACCTTCATAGTACAGTTCGGGCTTGCGATGCTCCTTACCCTCTAGCGGCCCCTCAGTCATCAGCTTCTCCGTGTCAAGCTTCCCCAATGCACTTTTGCACGGCGAATGCCATACGTGCACCCTCTATGCATCGATCGCTTAATAGCATCAAGCCGAGGACAAGCACCATAATCCGCTTCACGAGCCCGAAGTAACTGCTCGGAATTGGATCCGCCGGCCACAACCGGACAATCAAGTCCTTCATGGCTAGTTCGGTCGCCTGGTGCAGTTCGACCAACTGCTTCAGCTGATCGTTAAAGGGCACCGGATAGTTCGGTGCCAAATACTGCGACCAGAAATCCCTCTCCGTAGACTTCTTTTCCTCGATTCGGTTGAATTGGGTGGCATCTGATATGCTACGAGGAAGATCAACAAACGCTCCTGGAAAAATAAGAATTCAGCTTGCCGCTTAGAATTCTTCCATTATCATGAATAAATGGCTAAGAATACAGAAGGCCTTACCAGCCGCAACTTTCCGGGCATCTTGAATGTCCCGTATAGAACCTCGGGCTTCTTCCCGGGCATCCTCCGCAGCTTGGAGCGCTTGGGTGAGTTCGGCTTCTTTCTCTATTACACTTTGCTCCAAGCCCTCGCTTTTCTTCACAGCCTCCTGAAGCTCCCGCTCAGCTGTGACAACCCTGGCCTTGTGTTTTTCACGGAGAGCCTGTTCGGCGGCAGCCTTCTTGTTGGCGTCATCCACAGCCTTCTTCAGTGCCTCGTATTCAGCACTCGCTCCTAGGGCGTACAACACAAATACTTCTCAATAAGCACAATTACTTATTTGTTCCTAATGCAAGACAATGTTTTATCATACCTTGTTTATCTTCTAATTGCTTCCTCACGCGGCCAAGTTCTTCCTCGGCCCGTTCTAGGCTCCGCTTCAGTTCGGACACTTCTGCATTATGAGCGGTCGTCCTCTCCGCAGACGCTTGTATTCAAACAAAGAGGTACATGTTATTAACATAAGTTCCCATGACAAGAGAGGATTTGATCCCTTGCCCGGCTCCCTCTGCTTTGCCGGATAGTGTATCAGGGGCTACTACTCATATAATGACGATTCCTCAAAGGTTTCTTGGAAAACATACCTCAAAGGCCTTTATAAGGCCAAAGGCGAGACTTCGTTCAGCCCGCTCTCGGCGGACTGAATCTTTTCAACCACCGCACCCATAAGGGTTCGATGTTCATCGACGATAGACGCGTTCTTTAACACCGTCGGTAGACCGCCTGGCAGCTCTGTCCGAACAGAGGTTTCCGACAGAGTAGGTAGGCCTCCCAGGGTTGAAGGTGGCTGCTCGCCCGATCCGGGGGCCTTAGAGGTCTCCCGGACCTTGTCCGGCTGTGGGCCGAACCCAAGGTCGCCCCCGCTGACGGCACACTCCGGGGCCATCGCTCCCGTGTGCCCGGCCCCAGTGATACGCCCCCTGGTCTGAGCCCCATTGAGACGACACCTCAATGTCGTGCCGGGACTTCAGGGAAGGGGCCTCTGGAGGCGTCTCGCTCGCCAAAGCGTCCGAGCTCAGCGAATCCTCGGATGAGGACTGGCCGGCGCAGGACCTCGCCGGACTGTGCAAAATATAGCAACAGTTAAAACTATTATACCTAAAAACAATCCCGGACGCATATGCATTTCGGACCTTGTACACTTACGACTTCTCCAGGGGCTGGGCCCTGGGATCCCACTCCGGACTGCTGTCGGCAGCCATGGTGGATGCCTCTAGGAGGGAACCTTTTCTCCTCTTGGGCGATTCGGCCTCCAGGGACGAGGAAGCTACGCGCTTCTTCCCACCTCCAGAATGAGGCTCGCCCTCCTCTGCTTCTTCCTCTTCCTCTTCCGAGGAGGGAGCGTCGCTTGAGTCTTCGGAATTTGCGTCCGAAGCCTCGCGGTGACGGAGGCCGCTTCGAGTCTTCTTGACCTTCTTGGAGGCCTCCTTCTTCGGTGCCTCGTAAGGCGTGGGGACCAGCATCTTCGTCAGAAGAGGTCCGGCCGGTTCCTCCGACAACGGGGCCAGACAGTGTATCCGCTCCACTTTCTTTATCCATCCTTGAGGTCAGGATGAAACACGATTAGGATGTTTCCCCCATAACATGCCAGCTGAAGCATGAATAGACAGAGCTTGGCTGTGACTTACCGAGCTTGGAGAATGGGATAACTGATACCCACGATCCTCGGTGGGGTCCGGCCACGATTTGCCGGGCTTGAAGAGCACCTTCCAGATATCCTTGTGGGAGGAATCGTAAAGCTCCCGAAGGGTTTGGTGCTCGGCAGGGTCGAACTCCCATAGAGTACAAGCTCGGCACTGACAAGGGAGAACCGGGCGAACTAGCATCACCTGGACTACATCCACAAGTTTGACGTCCCTATCAACCACGCATACGAAGGCGCGTGCGAGCATTGACAGCTCGTTAGACGAGGACCAGTTCGGGCCCTTCTCGGGCCAGGATGTGAGCCGCAGCGGAGCTCCGGATCTGAACTCTGGAGCGGCCGCCCACTTTTTGCCGCGTGGCTCGGTGATATAGAACCACTGCTGCTGCCACTCCTTGACGGAGTCGTTGAAAGCACCCGTCGGCCAAACGGCCTTGGGCATCGTGCTCACCATGGCACCGCCGCACTCGGCATGTTCGCCACCCACCACCTTGGGCTTCACATTAAAAATATTTAGCCACAGGCCGAAGTGAGGTGAGATCCGAAGAAAAGCCTCGCACACGACGATGAACGTCGAGATATTGAGGAAGGAGTTGGGGGAGAGATCATGAAAATCAATCCCGTAGTAATACATGACTCCGCGAACAAATGGGTGCAGGGGAAACCCAAGCCCGCGGACAAAGTGAGGAAGGAACACGACTCTCTTGTGAGGTTCCGGAGTGGGGACGACCTATCCCGCCGGGGGGAGACGGTGGCCGATCTTCTGAGCCAGATACCCGGCATTCCGGAGCTTCTTAATATCCTTCTCCTGGACAGTAGAGGCCATCCATTTGCCTCCTGCTCCGGATCCGGACATCTTTGGAAAGCCTCTCTTTGGTGGAAAGGAGGAGTGCTTGGGCGTTAGGGCTCGAAAAGAGGGGAATGAGCGAGCGGAAGGAGAAAGGCGTGGGTAAAGAGAAGGAGACCTTGCCTCTTTATAGGGGCGGAAGTGCTTTTTGTGCCTCCCCACTTGCCTGGTTGAGCCCGTTTGCCTACCACTCGCCACGATTAGCGGTGCGGTTGGATTACCCATGCCCGTATTGATGAGAATCCCATGATAAGGGGGCACGATCTCTGCTTTGACAAGACGTGTCAAGGAAACCGCCTCGCAATATGCGTTGTGGTTGGTTGTGGGAAGACGGTTCGAATACCGACCCTACCGTAATGGCACGTCGCGTTGCTTGAAAGTTGTCAGCAGATTGCGTTTGCAAAACATCATTCTCTTTACGGTGGCATACGAAGACCACCTTGTGGATCCGGACATGGTTTGAGTGTTCGATAATTACCTTGGAGTATTCGGAGGAGGAACCCGCCTTGCAATGCCGAAGACAAGACTGCGCGCCGGACTCATCGTCATTGAAGCCTGGTTCAGGGGCTACTGAGGGAGTCCTGGATTAGGGGGTATCCATAGAGCCGGATAGTGTACAACGTCCAGACTATTGAAGCGTGAAGATACAAGACTCAAGACTTCGGCCCGTGTCCGGATGGGACTTTCCTTGGCGTGGAAGGCAAGCTTGGCGATCCGGATATTATATTTCCTTCCTTGTAACCGACTCCATGTAAACCCTAGCCCTCTCCGGTGCCTATATAAACCGGAGAGGTTGGTCCTTAGAAGGCCGATCACAATCACAATCATACCATCATAGGCTAGCTCTTAGGGTTTAGCCTCTACGATCTCGTGGTAGATCTACTCTTGTACTACCCATATCATCAATATTAATCTAGCAGGAAGTAGGGTTTTACCTCCATCGAGAGGGCCCGAACCTGGGTAAACATCTGTGTCCCTTGCTTCCTCTTACCATCAGCCTTGATGCACAGATCGGGACCCCCTACTCGAGATCCGCCGGTTTTTTCACCGACAGTCCTGATGGGCGTCTCTCTGCCAGCTGATCTGCCCAGGAACAGTTGCCTGCTGTACCGTTGGTGAGAATAAGGACGGATTTGTGAAGGCCATGCGAATGGGGGTCGCGACCGGTCGGCCTGGAGGGGCCTCGGGAGAATCCTGTCGTTGTGGTTCCCTTTCTTGCTCCTGATGCTGGGCTCGCCCGAAGTGACGGTGTAGGTGGGCGAGCTCAGGCGGAGACCAGCAGCTCGTGTGCTGACGAGCACGTGCCGGGCGGTGATCCTGGGGCATCATCTTCGGGAGCATGCCACACCGCTCCTGAGGCGTTGGTTGCTGAGGAGGCGCCACGTGCGACTCCTAATACCAAGTGTCGGTGTCATAACCGGCGGATCTCGGGTAGGGGTCCCGAACTGTGCGTCTAGGCGGATGGTAACAGGAGACAAGGGACACGATGTTTTTACCCAGGTTTGGGCCCTCTCGATGGAGGTAAAACCCTACTCCTGCTTGATTAATATTGATGATATGGGTAGTACAAGAGTAGATCTACCACGAGATCAGAGAGGCTAAACCCTAGAAGCTAGCCTATGGTATGATTGTTGTTCGTCCTACGGACTAAAACCCTATGGTTTATATAGGCACCGAAGAGGCTTAGGGTTACACGGAGTCGGTTACAATGGTAGGAGATCTACATATCCGTATCGCCAAGCTTGCCTTCCACGCCAAGGAAAGTCCCATCCGGACACGGGACGAAGTCTTCAATCTTGTATCTTCATAGTCCAGGAGTCCGGCCAAAGGTCATAGTCCGGCTATCCGAACACCCCCTAATCCGGGACTCCTCAAGAGTCTCCCGAACCAGGCTTCAATGACGATTTAGTCCGCGCCAGATTGTCTTCAGCGTTGCAAGGCGGGTTCTTCTCCAAATCATGTGTACCTATTGAATAGTGTCTGGCTTCTCGTAAATATCGCGCTCCTTGGCTTCCATGCCAAATAATGGCCATCTTCCACGTGTTGAATGAATGCGAAAAGCCAGGGTATTTTTACATTTACCCCCCTAGCTGCGCAAATGAGCTTCCTATATAAGAGACGAGGATCTAGATCCGAATCACACCACCTTCCCTTCGTGAGCTTTCATCGGAGCGCATCTGACAGAAACCCATTCCATCATGGACAGTCGACGCGGCTCCTCCTCTCGCCCTCCTAGTCCTCAGCCTGGAGATTGGGAGAAATGCTCCGTCCCGTGCAGCGAGCTAGTGATGCTCCAAACCAAGGGGTTTCTTCCCCCAGCCTTCATGGTTCCGGTTCGATCCGGACTCGCCACCTATAAGGGCGGAAAACAAGCGGGCCGTCCCGATCCCTCCCAAGGAGAGCGGGTATGCCTTGTCCCTTATTTGATAAGAGGGCTCGGATTTCCAATTCATCCGCTTTCTCCGGGGCTCCTGGAGTTCTATGGCCTCTAGTTGCACAACCTTACGCTGCTTCCATTACGCATATTGCGGGCTTCGTGGCCCTTTTGCGAGCTGTTTTGGGCATCGAGGCTCATTTTGCGCTGTGGAAGAGGTTGTTCTGCCTCGTACCCCATTCTCAGGAGGGGTCGATATATCAAGTGGGCGGAGCCGAACTATGGCGCATCGCCGGGACCGGGTATCTATCCGGAACCCCGAAGAAGGCGTCCGAAGACTGGCCTTCGAAATGGTTTTATATAGAAGATGTCCCCCTACCGGACCCTGTTCGGATCGGCCTCCCGGAGTTCAGTAATGCTCCTTTGAAGAAATGCCTAAGCTGGCGTCCACGGAGCTCTCAGAGGGAAAATGACAGGGACGTCCTTTACCTGATGAGCCAAATAAGGTTGTTGGCTCATTCCGGACTGACCATGATCGGGGTCATGGCCACATGCATTATGCGGGGGGTGCAACCGCTCCAGTATAGGGGCCACCCCATGTGGGATTTCAACGGGGAGGATGATGCCACCCGCCATGGTCGTAAGGGGCCGGGATCGGTTGCTGATCTGATGAAGACCTTGTCTGCATTGTACAAGGGAGAAGAGGAAGAATTTCTTCGCGTTAATCCACAGGACGGGTTCTCTATGAACAATCCTCCAAGCTGGGTAAGCGGACATTTCTTTTTGTCCATCCGATCCATATTCCCATAGTTAAGTATCTCATTTTGTGATTTCGACGCAGGAATCGCAGGCCGTAAAGGATATAAACAGCCTGCCTCCACAACCCAAAGATCCGGAACGGTTCCTCGATCCGGCCTCCCAAGAGGATCCGGACATATCGGTGGAGCTTATCGATGGGGTATTTCACCAGCTGAGCATTGATAATGCCCTGGTTGCCATTACGGCCGATTACCCCGCAATACTTCCCACCTCGCAGGTAACTGAGACCGAAGCCCCAATACTTTGAGAATGATTCATCCTTGCTTATTTTTATCACCATACACCGATGGTGTTTTGCAGGGGGAGCCCTTGAGGCGGAAGGCCGAAGCTCATGCGAAGCTAGCCAACAAGGGCAGACGGCTCAAAGAAAGGCTAAAAAAGAGGTGCGGTCCGGATTGAAGCGCCGGCGCAACGGTATGGCGTGTCACCTTATTCCCAGGTCTTATTCCGGAAGGCATACTAACGCCCGTGCTCTCTTCAAGAAAAAGAGTGCTCGCCGGACTATATCCGGAGAGGTTGCCAATCGAGCCTCCGCCAGCCAGGCTTCAAAGCCAGGCCCAGAAGCGGAGGCGAACACGAGGGGTGCGTCGGATGCTCCTCCGACAGAGGATGCCGACAGATTGTCCGCCACCAACTCCGAGGTGGAGAGTGCCATGAATCACAGGCCACGGACAATTCTTCGTGACACATGTTTCTCCCAAGAGGCGCCGAACGCCTTCAATTCGAGATGCGCACCTCCGTGCCGCTCAAGATGGTCTAGCGAGCCACGGAGGCGGTATGTAGAAGACATACGAGTGAGGAAATTTAATGATTATATATGCCAAGAGTCTCCCGAGACTTGAAATAGTTAGAATAACTGATTTAAGGATCATTTATTGTGCAGGATCTTACAGAAAAGAATACCCAGCTGTCCCAGGAGCTTGAAGAGTGCAAAGCCCAACTTGAGGCTGCACAAGCCGCGACAGGGGAAGCCAAAGAGAACCCCTCTGGTAATATACGTTTTAAAAAGATAAGTATGTTGTGAAGTGCGGCATGTGTATAGATCTGACAATAACATTGTAGGTGGCGCCGGAGTAGATCCGGACAAGCAATAGCTCTTGCGCCAGTTAAAGGCCGGCGAGAACGTGCTTACGAGGGTGAGGCATGAGAAAAATAATCTCCAAGATGCCAACACCCAGCTGGGTGAGGAACTAAAACATGTTCGTGCCCAGCTGTCTGACTCCGTTAAGGAGAATCGGCGGCTTCGACGCGACATTTTTAGTAAGTGCTTAAATGAACTTTAAAAATGAGTTCGGCGAGGAAGTCGACTAACAGAGTTATGTCTATAGGTATGCTCACAGGCCGTCCTGCAGAGGAAATGCCCGGTTCTATGGGTGACCTTCTTCCCGAGCTCTTACAACTGCACGAACGAGTTCGGCAGGTGATGAAAGGCGTCGCCCAGGCCTTGTGGCCATCTGTCTCCCTGCCCGAAGGCCTTGGGGAGCTTGCGCGGCGGCGCTTCCGAGTATGGAAGATACCGGCCTGCCGTCAAAGGCGCCAGGAGGCCTGGGCCATGGTGAAGACGCGGTACACGGTTGTGACCCAAACCACATGGCGAGGTCGGACCTGTGGGGCCTAATAGGAAGGAGATCCCTGTGAGCTTAGTGTACGGCCAGGTAGAATTGGTCATGAAAGTATTCCCAGGATCAGTAAACTAGACAGCCTGTTAGATGGCATTGGAGAGGAATACAATCAGTCAAATTGACTATGTAATTTAATGTGACATGTAAAATGCCTTCTAGCCGGATTGTAGATCGTTTGTCATAGAGGACCTTTTCGCTTCAACCTTGGGACCCAGTAGTACGGAGTGTGTCCGAATACCCTCGCGGTTATATGAAAACCGGGGCATGAGTGGAGACCAGGCGTAGGGGTCATTAGTGCTTTATCAGACAAGTGCCCAACTAGTTATGTTATATTACATGGTTAGTAAGAAACATCTTCCAGGGAGAATAGTTCCGTTAGGGGTTCCTTTCCCTGGGAGGCATGCCCTAAAGTGCATGTCCGGACTGCGAAAAAAGCAGAAAAACATCTGGGGGCAGATAAATAAATAGGAAAGAGATCTTCTTTTAGTTCATCGACCGAATATTCTCTTAAGAACGCTAGCTTTCGGCTTCACCCAGTTTGAGGTACACATCCCGCTGACCCGGCAGTAACAATCGCAGAGGTGCTCCCTTTACCACCTAGCCGAACAATCGGGAGCGTAGGGGTAAGCACGAGAGCCGAACAACCCAGCTTGGCCAAAACTTAAGTCATATCGATGCATATAATGGTGAATAAAAGGTACATGCGGAAGTGTGACACATGTATTGGGCATGAAGACCTTATAATTAAGCTTCTGTGAAAGAAGCCCCCAGGTACAATGAGCACGGATAGCGCGTCAAGTGTGTGCGAACAATGCGCTAACGAGCCTTCGAAGGCTGGAAATAAAAAGGAGGGAGAAGGAGAAAAATAGAAGACAGCTAAAATGTAAAATATGGACAGAAGAAGGAGACGAACTCAGAATCCGGCGCTAGGCGTAGAATCTTCGGAGACGGGCTGCGTTCCATGGGTTCGGCTCGAGTCGGTTATCCGATGCATCTCGCAGACGGTACGCTCCACCGGTCGACTTGGTCGATGATAAAGGGACCTTCCCATTTGGGCTTGAGTTTGTCCTTTTTCTTGTCCGCAGCGAGAACTAGCTCGCCAACATTATAAGTTTTGGCCCGTACTTCTGCTTTGATATCTTCGAGCATCTGTTGATAGAATGTGGAACGGGCTTTTGCTACGTCGGGCTCCTCCTCCAAGGCGTCCAACTGTCCTCCGCCGATCGAGCTCGGCTTCTCTTTCTTCGTACATGCGCACGCCGAGGTGAGTCATGAATTATGTCGCAGGCAGAACTGCCTCGCACCGTATACCATAAAGAATGGTGTGAATCCGATCGTGCGATTCGGAGTGGTCCGCAGCCCCAGTACGGAGTCGAGCTCCTCTACCCAAAGGCGTGTTAGATTCCTTGAGGACCACACTAATCTGGGTTTGATGCCGCTCATAATTAGACCATTTGCTCGCTCAACTTGACCGATAGTTTGAGGATGATAGACTGAAGCGTAGTCGAGCTTAATGCTCATATTTTTGCACCAGAGTTTGACCTCGTCGGCTGTAAAGTTCATGCCGTTATCAGTGATGATGTTGTGGGGGACACCGTAACGGTGTACGACCCCTTATATGAAGTCTATCACCGGTCCGGATTCGGCCGTCTTGACAGTCTTGGCCTCTATCCATTTGGTGAATTTATCCACCATGACCAGTAGGTATTTTTGCTTGTGGGTTCCCCCTTTAAGGGGTCCGACCATGTCAAGCCCCCAGACCGCAAAGGGCCAGGTGATGGGTATAGTTTTGAGGGTGGTGGGTGGCATGTGGCTTTGATTAGCAAAGAGCTGGCATCCGACGCATCGTTGGACTAAGTCCTGAGCATCTTCCCGGGCCGTCGGCCAATAAAATCCTGTACGGAAGGCCTTGCCTACAAGGGCCCGGGCTGCAGCGTGGTGCCCGCCGAGTCCGGCATGAATTTCAGCCAGATTCCGCCTTCCTCTTCGTGAGATACACCTTTGAAGGACTCGGTTGTGCTTTTCTTATAAAGCTCTCCCTCATGGACTTTATAGGCTTTAGATCGCCGCACTATGCAATGGGCCTCGCTTTTGGTCCTCGGGAAGTTCTGCCTGGTTAGGTAGGCTAGGAATGGTTCTGCTACGGGCAATGACCGCCATTATTACGTAATGAGGGTGTTATTTTGTTGGTAGAACCACCAACTGTGTCGTAATTTTCGTGGGGCAAGGCGGTTGGGTCCGGGTTGTTATTTCCGGACTCTCCTCCCATAATACAGATGGCTTGAACAGCCTCTCTAGGAAGATGTTGGGGGGACAACATCGCAGCTTTGCCGATGCGCTAACACGCTCTGCTGCTGGTTGTTATCCGGGCTATATGGTGAAATTCGAGCCCCTCAAACCGAGCTGACTTTTTAGGACGACATTGCGATAGGCTGCCATTTTCGGATCCTTGGCATCAAAGTCTCCATTTATTTGGGATATCGCGAGGTTCGAATCCCCGCGCACCTCTAGGCGTTGAATGCCCATGGAGACTGCCATCCGGAGACCATGTAGAAGGGCCTCGTATTCGCTGCGTTGTTGGAGTCCGTATACATTATCTCGAGTAATGATTGAATCAGATCTCCGATTGGGGACGTCAGAACGACGCCAGCTCCTAGGCCAGCCAACATTTTGCAGCCGTCGAAGTGCATTATCCAGTTGGAATATGCGTCGTACTCTTTCGGGAGTTCGACTTCGGTCCATTCGGTGACGAAGTCGGCCCAAACTTGCGACTTAACAGCTCTCCGTGGCTTATAGGTTATGTTGAATGGGAGAACTCAATGGCCCATTTGGCAATCCCGCCCGTCGCGTCACGGTTGTTTATAATGTCGTTAAGGGGTACTTCGGAGGCTACTGTTATTGAACACTCTTGAAAGTAGTGTCGCAGCTTCCGGGATGCCATAAACACCGTGTACGCTATCTTTTGATAATGCGGGTACCGTAACTTGCATGGAGTTAGGACAGTGGACACGTAGTAAACTGGTTTTTGAAGGGGGAACTTGTGTCCGTCTGTTTCTCGTTCGACAATGAGCACCGCGCTTTCAACTTGGTGAGTTGTCGTGATGTATAATAGCATTGGTTCGGCCATGTTGGGCGCGGCCAGGACCGGGTTTGTTGCCAATATGGCTTTTATTTCTTCGAAGTCCGTAGTGGCGGCATCCGCCCACCCAAGTGTTCGCGTCGGAGGAGGCGATAAAGGGTAATGCCTTTTCTCCCAAATGGGAGATAAAGCGGCTTAGAGCCGCCACGCATCCAAATCAACTTTTGTATTTGTTTGAGGTCTTTTGGGATATCCAATTGTGACAGAGCTCGGATCTTGGCTGGGTTTGCTTCAATTCCTCTACCGGATACAATGAAGCCCAAGAGCTTTCCGGCTGGTACTCCGAAAAAGCATTTTTCCGGGTTGAGCTTGATGTCATATGTTCGGAGATTATCGAATGTGAGCCTCAAGTCGTCTACTAGAGTTTCGACATGCTTGCTTTTGACGACCACATCGTCTATGTATGCCTCCACTGTTTTGCCGATCTGGTTTGCCAGACATGTCTGAATCATGCGCTGATATGTTGCGCCGGCATTTTTGAGCCCGAAGGGCATTGTGTTGAAGCAGAATGGGCCATATGGAGTGATGAATGCCGTTGGGGCTTGGTCAGGCTCTGCCATCTTAATTTGGTGGTAGCCGGAGTATGCGTCGAGGAAACACAATGAATCATGTCCTGCGGTAGCGTCGATCATTTGATCGATGCGGGGGAGGGGGAAGGGATCCTTTGGGCAAGCCTTGTTGAGGTCCTTGAAATCGACGCATAGGCGCCAGGATTTGTCCGTCTTTGGTAACATCACCGGTATGCTAGCCAGTCCGGGATGTTTTATATCTCCGATGAATCCGGCCTCCAATAGTTTGGCTAGCTCCTCTCCCATGGTCTGTCTCTTGGGTTTGGAGAAACAATCAAGAGCCTGTTTGATAGCTTGAACCCTTTTAGGATGTTTAGGCTGTGCTTGGCCAGCCGGCGTGGGATTCCTGGCATGTCTGAAGGGTGCCAGGCAAAAATGTCCCAATTTTTGCGTAGGAATTCTCTAATAGCGGCGTCTACATCAGGATTTAATTGTACCCCGATGGAGGCCATTCTTATCGAGTATCACATCGTCCCTATTCACCATGGAGCGCAGCGCAGTGAGTTCCTCGGCCGCTATGGCTTCGGATAGTGCCTCAAGGGCTAGTGCGGCTGTCTTATTTTCAGCGCGGAGTGCTATGTCCGGGTCACTAGCAAGAGAGATGATTCCGTTGGGCCCGGGCATTTTGAGCTTCAAGTACCCATAATGGGGTATAGCTTGAAAATTGTGAATGCCTCTCGCCCTAATAGAGCGTGGTATCCGCTGCTGAACGGGGCCACTTGGAACGTGACCTCCTCGGACTGTAATTATCCGGGCGTGCGAACACCACATCCAAAGGTGATTTTTCCTCAGACAACGTGCTTCCCGACCGGGATTATTCCTCTAAAGGTTGTGCTGCTTCACTCAATGCGGCTCCAGTCTATTTCCATTTTTCGGAGGGTTTCCTCAGAATGAGGTTCAATCCGCTGCCACCATCCATGAGTACCTTGGTAAGGCGAAAGTCCCACTATCGGACCGAGGACCAATGCATTTGGTGCTCGGGCTGCTCGAATTTAGGTTCACATCCATGGCATTATAGGTAATAGCCGTGTCACCCATGGGTTTATCGTTGCTACTTGGTAGACTTCGCAAGGTTACGGAGTGTTCGCTTCCGCATATTATTTGATGCGAAAGTCTCAAGACTATTAATACCGTCGGTATCCTCGGCTGGTGCTCTAGAGCTAGAAGCTCTTCGCCACTTTTGGCACCTGCCGCAGTATCCAACATGCTCTAAGGCTATGAGTTGGAGTGGCGCCCTCTGTACTATGAATTTTGCATGGTCCATTGAGCCATCCCTCCAAAGACGGTTCCATGCCCTATAGAGGGTTTTTGCTTTTTGGTATTTAACCTGTGTGCTGGCGATGATGCACCGCTTTTATTTTGGACTGGGGTTGTATTCAAGGCCGGATTGTCCCAATATCTTGCTTCGTTTTCGGTGCGCTTTCCATCGCACAAGATTTTCAGATTATGGACGCCAAGTCGGCAAAGCGTGTAATGTCACGGCGACTTATAGCGTTGAGGATCCCGTTGTCCGTGCAATTATTGCGAAGAATGAGATTGCGTCCTCCTCGCGGCAGTCCTTTATCCCGTCCATAACCAGGAGGAATCGCCCAAAGAATGGTGTACTGCTTCGAGGGCTCTTGCCGAATTTGAGATAGGTCGCTTATGTTTGGGTGGGCGGGTGGAATTAAATCCGGAACCGCGCCCAATCTGAGGCTTAAGGGCCAAGGAGCTTCCGAATTTGGAAGCTTGGATTCTTGGATGTTGTCCAATGAATCTAGCCCGCTGCCTAACTTTAGGTTCAGTGCTTGAGTGACGTCCTCTCCTCCGCGGGAATCCGGCATGGAGGGATCGGGAATCCGGACGTCGCTAGTCCTTAAGATAGAAGAAGGGTCGCCGTATTGTTCCTCTACCACAGCAACACGGTGGGTAACCTGGGGAGAGTTAATCTCTCTCAGATCGGGTTTAGGCCCAATCTGATCATAGTCTGTAGTGACTCCCAGGGCGGCGATGCGATCCAAGAGCTCGTTTAAGGAAGAGAGCTCCATCGGATCTAACTGCTCGACGAGCTCCGAGTTAACGTGAAGATTGCTTTCGATGACCCGAGAAGTCATCGTCGGCATGGCGGCCGAACAGGCGGTCATAAGAAAACCGCCTAGCCGGAGAGTTTGGCCGATGTAGCCAAAGATTCTTTAGCAACAAGTGTCGCTTTTAAAGATGTGGAGGAGGCATCCTTCCCAAGGCGACGGCATTTACACAGAGGAACTCTCAATGAAAGCACCAATGTCGGTGTCAAAACCGCGGATCTCGGTAGGGGTCCCGAATCGCGTCTAGGCGGATGGTAACAGGAGACAAGGGACACGATGTTTTTACCCGAGTTCGAGCCCTCTCGATGGAGGTAAAACCCTACCTGCTTGATTAATATTGATGATATGGGTAATACAAGAGTAGATCTACCACGAGATCAGAGCGGCTAAACCCTAGAAGCTAGCCTATGGTATGATTGTTGTTCGTCCTACGGACTAAAACCCTCCGGTTTATATAGGCATCGAAGAGGGTTAGGGTTACACGGAGTCGGTTATAATGGTAGGAAATCTACATATCCGTATCGCCAAGCTTGCCTTCCACGCCAAGGGAAGTCCCATCCGGACACGGGACGAAGTCTTCAATCTTGTATCTTCATAGTCCAGGAGTCCGGCCAAAGGTCATAGTCCGGCTATCTGGACACCCCCTAATCCGGGACTCCCTCACCAAGGCTCCAGGAGCCTCGGGAGAACGTGGTGAAACGGCGCCCGGCTGTTCGCCGCAACCGAGCACCCCTGAAGACATTCTTCCGAGCTCTTCTTCGGTCACGCCGCGCTCTGGCCGCCACGTTCAGCGTTTCGGTCGCCTTTGTGTGGACTTTTAGGAGCTCCACAAGAGGAAAGGATCCCCCAGGGGCAGCAACGTCTTTGGCCCGCTGAAGCGGAGGAAGTACTTCGCCATTGACGTGTAAGTATCACGCGGTCGTGGCTCTCCATGTGCTGCTTTCTTCTTCTGACGCCCGTCTTTCAGGGCTCCATCAACTGAGGCTACCGGATCTCCCGAGAAGCGGCCTCCTTCTTCCTCAACTCTTCTGCCTGCCTCGGGCGCTCCAAGTCCCGCCTCAGGGCGTAGTTGGTCAAGGGGCACTCATGCCTTCCTGGCGCGCTGATCTTGCGACCCCGTCGCCTCTACCCACTGGCCTGGCGTGGAGCTTGGCAGGTGTGCCCAAGACTCCTCCGCTGGTCCTCGGTGGTAGCTTGTTGCTTCGATCCTCGGCTCCTCCTTGAGTGGCAAGACCCAGCAGACGTGGGCTTCTCGCGAAGACAGGCTGGTGTCTGGTGTAGCGCCAACCCCCAGCCTCCTGCCAAGGGATGGCGCGCCATGTGGCGCCCCGCCCGCAGCCCCCGAGGCGGAGGACGACGAAGGCCGGGTGTTTGGGTTTGAGCGCGACCGGAGCATGGTTCGCTATGAGCTCTTCCAGGAGGCGATGAGCGCGATTAGCCGGCTTGGTGGGGAGCTCGCGAGTGTGGATTCACGTCTTGAGGCGGAAGGTCTTCGGCTGTTAGAGGAGCAGCGCAAGCTGAAGGTGGCCATCAGCCTCGGCCACTATCAACGTGACCTTGAGAACGCAAAGGCCGAGGCGTCTCTCAAGGCCTCCTACGAGGCTCGGCCATGAGCCTTGGAGGAGGCTCATGAGGCCGATCGCCGCCATGAGGTCATGGAGAAGCGCGCTTGGGAGCTCCAGGTCTGGGGCGCGTCTCTTGAGCAGCAGGTGGAGGCGCGTAGGGCCGCTCTTGCGTTGCTGAGGGGGACGCCCGTGGAGGAAGAGGAGGTCCAAAAGCGTGAGGAGGCATTGGCCCTGGATGCCATGGAGCGTAGTGGCGAGCTCGAGCAACTGGAGACGAGGGAGCGTCAAGTTGCCCAAGCAGAGGATGCCGTAGGGGCTCGTGAGGCTGGAGTAGAGGAGGAGGTGAACCGCCGGATGGCCGAGGTTCGCGTGGACCTGGAGGGCAGGCACAACCTGAAGCTGAAGCTCACGGGTGTGGAGGATGAGGGAAGGGCCGCTGCCCTCAGGCCCAGGTTGGACGAGGCTGAGAGGCGCGCGGAAGCCACGGCTGCAGCCCTGGTCACGGCACAGGCAGACCTGGCCTCCACCCGCGCCGAGCTGCGCTCCCTCCAGAGACGGGTTGATGATAGAGAGGCCATCACGAGGCAGAACACGGAGGAGATGCTCCGGCGCCTAACACTGGAGCGCGAGCACGCCCCCATGCTTCAGGAGCTTCGGAACAGGGCCAATATCACCCTGGGCCACATTTGTGATGTGGAGGCGCCAACTCCTCACTCGAACGATTACGCTAGCCACCTGACTTTCTTCACCGAGGTGGTGACGCGCCCCGAGGCTCGATCTTCCCAAGCTCGCCAGCTTGTGGAGGAAAGGGGGCGCGGCTTGCTTGAGCGCGCTTTCTCGCGCGTCTTCAGCCATCTCCTGAATGCCGACCCCAACTTCGACTTTGACGCCGCCATCGCCCCCGTACCCATGGCTGTCCGGGGCGACCTGGCGCGCTGGGTCGAGGACCGTGTGGACGCGTTGGTCAGGGCCTTCGCTTCGGAAGATGATGCGGTGGTGGTCGTCGCAGACGAAGGCGGTGTGGTCGATGATGGCGACGGGGGCGTCACCGACGATGGGGATGTGGCCGACGAAGATGACGACGACGCGAGTGACGCGTCTGCAAGTGACGCGGCGAGTGACATATCCGGCTGATCCCTTGTTCTCTTGTCATTTCTTCCTGTGCACAAACTCGGGTGTGGCCCTCGGAAACTTGTCATAGCATTTTGAGAGGGGGAGCCCCTCATGTAAACAAATCGCAGTTTTTATTTTTCATGCGGTGTGAGTTTGTGTTCTCGTGAACTTGTGAATCCTGATGTGAGTTTTCTACCTTGGTTTACCTTAGTCAGCACCAGCCTCGAGCTAGGCTGTGATGCGCCGAGTTTCTGAGAGCCTTGGGGAGCTCGCCGCCCTGCCGGAGGGGGCCCCATGTGGAGTGGGCACACAGCTTGCAGCACACAGGGGCGCTGCCAAGCCATGATCCCCCGCCATGAGGAGCTCGTGAGGGAAGGCGACGGACAAGAGTCCCGAACAAAGCGAGATCCGTAAGGCAAGAAATTGCTCAAACAAGAAAAGGCTCCCCCCCGTGCATCGATAAAAACTCAGCTTCAACTCAAATCCAGATCCAAAAAGCAAAGCTACAGAAGGAAAGATCCAAAGCAAAAGGCCGCGTCCGGCACCTAGTCTAGTCTTCTGGTCTTCAAGTCTTCTCACCAGTGCAGAGCTAAGTGCTTCCACTAGGCGTGGGCGGAAGCCCCAGGGCCTGAGGCCCGCACCCCTGAGACTTTGGGGCGTGTACAACCCCAACTCATTATTACGTGAGAGTGTCACGGATGGCGAGCTTCACAGGCACCGGGCCTTCTTCACAGGTACCGGCCTTGCTTCATATCGCCAGACGAGGGCCCCGCCTTGCGCCGCTCTCGACCTCCTCTCGAGACGCACGGAGACCGGGGCCAACAGAGGAGGGAAAGAGGATGCCACTGTTCCCTCGGTGACCAGGTCCTCTCGGCCGGGGAAGGGTTGGTGAGGCCTCCCCAGAGGGCCCACCTCCGGTGTCGTCGGTCAGATCACGCCGCGAGAGGGCCTTGCTCCTGGCTCCCTCTTGGTGGCCCCCAGCACGTCTCCCTTGTCGGATCAGGTGTCGCCGCGCCTGGGTCGTCGACCGACGCGGCAACCTGGTTCATCTGTAGCCCATGGTTAGTGTAAACCTGTTCTTGAGTGACTAGTGGTGCCCTGCAATTGCCGATGTTGGCGCGATCGTTGTGGTTCTTCGTTGACTCCTGGAAAGCTTCCGCTCCTAGCGCCCCTTCTCCCCAATCTTCTCCAATGAACGAGCCTATGTCGTCCATCATGCGGGGCACGTAGGCTTCCGAGGCCGTCACCCCGAACACCTCGCCATGGTGCCCCACGCTCCATGTCGCTCCACCCATGACAGCGTCCTGGGGAGGACGGTACGGCATCCGGCCGGGATTGTGGGGGTGACGCTTGTGCTTGTGCTCATCGAGGGCGGCATGGGGGGATTGGAGCCCCCTGCGCCGCCGGCCGTGCTGATGTTGACGAAGCCCCCGTGCGTAGTTGGTGGTGCGCAGGCGTGGTGATGCTCGCCGCGCGGCCCTGCAGTGGCCTGGGGGGAAGTCGATAGCAGAAAGGTGGTGCTCCCGATGCCGCCGCGTCCAGCAGCTCAGTGACTCGCTCGAGTAGCGTGTCCCGGCCGCTCTCCATCAGCCTGCATCGCAGCAGCTCTCTTGCCACCGTAAGTGCCATCCGCATGTTCGCTTGCTCCCGCCGTGAGTGCAGTGCCGTTGCCGCGTCGTGGCTCGCCGCTCTCGCCGCCGCCCATACTTGTCGTGGGGTGAGGGTGGATGACGCCTGACTGCGCTGCCCGCGCCCAGCGGAGCTTGGTGGCGCCCGCGCCGCTTGAGGTGCGGGGTCGAGATCTCCATGGGCACGCGGCGTCGTCCGGGCCGGCCAGGCTGCCCAGCGGTCGGAGCTGGTCCTTGGGTCGCCTAACATCACAGCTGATGAACGTCGAGGAGCTGGTTGGCAGAGAAGAAGCTCCGGCGCACCCCTACCCGGCGTGCCAAATGTCGGATGTGGGGTTCCGGCAAACCCTTAAGGTTAGAACACTAGGGTGCACATGAAGTCTTTCCCTCCTAACGATATATGCTCTAGCTTGCTAGGATCTTGCGGACGAACTCGTTGAACTCACAACACAGAAAGAGACACGGGGTTTATACTGGTTCGGGCCACCGTTGTGGTGTAATACCCTACTCCAGTGTGGTGGTGGTGGATTGCCTCTTGGGCTGATGATGAACAGTACAAGGGAAGAACAGCCTCCTGAGGTTGAGGTGTACTTGTGGCTAGGCTCTCGATCAGTTGGATCAAGCTCAGATCCGACCCCCCTCTCTGTGGTGGCTAGCTCTACTTATATAGGCCCTGGTCCTCTTCCCAAATGTTGAGCGGGAAGGGAGCCAACAACGGCGGGCAAATTTGAAGGGGGACAGCTAGTAGAAGATATCCTGACAAAAGCGGTCTTCGCCTGCGAAAAGCCCTGGGGTGACACCGTCTTGGGCTCCATGATGACCTCTGCCTTGTCGTCCTCCTGGTCTTGGTCTTGTTGCACCAATAAGGCAACCTTTGCCTAATGCCCCGGTACTCTTCGTCTGCGCTTGCCTCCTTAGCACCAAAGAGGAAATGGGGACGCTGTGCACGCTGGCGCCCGCCTGGCGCCATTCGTCATGGCTCATGTCACGAGTGCCTCGTGAGGTTTGCCCCGCCTTGATATCTCCGCTCCTCGTGAGCCCGCCCGGCTAGGCTACTCCAAAGGAAGTATTGCGTCGTCCGCCTCGCGAGGCTTGGACCCTCGCGAAGGTCTTGGATGCCTTGTTGATGAAGATGGGCCGTACGGCCCGCTGCCTAGCCATGCTGTGGGCCGCAGGCAGGCAAGTCTGGGGACCCCCGTTCCCAGAACGCCGACAGATACTAACCCATAATTGTTGAAGAAGAAAGGTGGGATGCCTACCGGGGCATCCCCAAGCTTATATGCTTGAGACTTCTTGAATATTATCTTGGGATGCCTTGGGCATCCCCAATCTTGAGCTTTTGTGTCTCCTTAATTCTTCTCATATCACAGTTTTCCTGAATCTCAAATGCTTCATCCACACAAAACTCAACAAGAACTCGTGAGATAAGTTAGTATAAACCAATGCAAAAACCTTAGCATTCTCTATTGTAGCAAATCACTAAAATTACTATTCAACATTGCATACTAAATGCCTCTGCATATTTAATACTTATATCCTCAAATAGAATCATTAAACAAGCAAACATAAGCAAACAATGCAATCATAACAGCAATCTGCCAAAACAGTACAGCCTGTAAAGATTGCAAGAGTATCAATACTTATTCAACTCCAACATTATGAAATTCTACCACACTGTAGAAAATTTATTAGAGCTTATTATGCAAAAAGTTTCAACATTTTATCACATTCTGACTTTTCTAGGGAATTTTCGCAACATCGATAAACTTTCTGTTTTCAAACAGCAACAAGTATACTTGCAAAATAAGCATGGCAAAGGCTATACTTGAAATTTTTATTGAAATAAAAGATGCAAAAAATTATTCTAAATAACATAAAGCAAATCCTAACAAAATAAATTGACGCTCCAAGCAAAACACATATCATGTGACGAATGAAAACATAGCTCCAAGTGAGGTTACCGATAGTGTTGGAGACGAAAGAGGGGGTGCCTTCCGGGGAATCCCCAAGATTAGGGTCTTGTCACTCCTTATTCTCATCATATCGTCATCTCACCCAAAACTCGAAAACTTCAATCACACAAAACTTAACGGAACTTCGTGAGATAGTTAGTATGATAAAGAACAAACCATTTCACTTTGGTACTGTCAAAAACAAGATTCATAATTGTTTCCACACAATGCCTACTGTAGCATATCATTTCCACAATTTATATTGAGCAATGTAAGCCATAGAAACTAGAAAGCAAGCAAACTATGCATTTAAGACAGAATCTGTCAAAAACAGAAAAGTCTGTAGTAATTTGTACTCAAACCATACTTCTGCTACTCCAAAAAATATGAAACAAACTGGACCACGTGAGAAATTTTTATATTAAACTTCTACAAAAAGAATAAACTCAAGATCACTCTTCTGTTAAAAATGGGACTTATTTTCGTGAGCGCAAAAGTTTCTGTTTTTCAGCAGGGTCAAATCAACTATCACCCAACATGATCCCAAAGGCTTTACTTGGCACTTTATTGAAACAAAAGCAATAAAACACGATCTACATAGTAGCATGATCATGTGAACACACAAAAACAGTAGGTAAAAGTGTTTGGTTGTCTCCCAACAAGCGCTTTTATTTAATGCCTTTTAAGCTAGGCATGATGATTTCAATGATGCTCGCATAAAAGATAAGAATTGAAACATAAAGAGAGCATCATGAAGCATATGACTATCACATTTAGGTCTAACCCACTTCCTATGCATAGGGATTTTGTGACAAAAACAACGTATGGGAACAAGAATCAACTAGCATAGGAAGGCAAAACAAGTGCAACTTCAAAACAATCAACACATAGAGAAGAAACTTGATATTATTGAGATATGAAAGAGCATAAGGTCCTTTATCATAATAATTTGCAAAGGCATCATGAATGGATTCAACAATATAACTATCACATACATCACTCTTTTCATGATGCACAAGCATAGAAGATTTATCACTCTTTATGGCATAGATGTCATCTTAATAATCATCATAGATAGCAACTTCATTGTCATAATCAATTGAAACCTCTTCCAAAATAGTGGATGTATCACTAAATAAAGTCATGACCTATCCAAATCCACTTTCATCAATATTGTAATAAGATTCAACACCCTCGAAAATAGTGGGATCACTACTACCTAGAGTTGACACTCTTCCAAACCCACTTTCATCAATGTAATCATCATAAATAGGAGGCATGCTACCATCATAATAAATTTTCTTATCGAAAGTAGAAGGAATCAAAGGATCATATTCATTAAGCAAAGCATCCCCAAGCTTAGGACAAGCATTATTTCCAGCAACTAAATCTTCAACCATATCATACTCATTAAACATAGCATCCCCAAGCTTTTGGTTTTGCATATCATCACAATCATTCTTATCAATAGCATCAATAGCACCAATAGTATAGAAAACATTATTATCATATTCTTGCAAGCAAGTGCTAAAAAGATTTTCAAGATCATAAGGGATATCATTGTCTTCCCAATTAAAATCATCACAACAAGCAATAGGCACAACAAAGTCATCATAATAGTGCTCTCGGACATTGTGCCATAAGACATAGAAGCAATATAATCATCAAGTGCATCATCTTCCACAATTATTTTTGATTCATTTTCATGAGGCACAATGGTGATAGGAGCAACATTATTTTGGAGAGATAAATTTTTGCCTCTCTTCTTTCTTCTTTTCTTCTTCTTCACCACATCATGTGTGGGTTTAATTATTTTTTTTCAAGCTTCTTGTTTAAGAGATTGATTGGATAGGAAGCTCCTCCATGTTACCTGATTCATCATAATAAACGCTAGGAGGGTATTGAGAAACATTTTCCCTTTCATTAGTACTCTCTTCATATTCTATTTGTTTTCTTGTCTTTAGGTAGTTGGCAATATAAGGATTCTCAATGCAATTTACCGCACAAAACATATAAATTTCTTCTAGATCAAAACCAAGAAATCTCTTGGGATTTGGAAAACCCTTAGTTGTACGTTTCATTTCTTCATACCCCAAAATAAGGATAAGATCTTTATGACGCTCAAGGGTAATCAAGTTATCACAATTTTTTGACATGATTTGATCATGAAATAAATTTCATTGGAGATTTAAATGACCATGTTCATTGCAAAGTTCACAAGGATGGCGAAAAAATTACATCTTTCAGCACAATCATCTAGCCTCTCTTGCAACCTTTTTGTTTCTAAATATTTATGCTTCTTACAAAATCTATCTTCCCTTTTTGGTGTGTAAAGGCACTCCCAATTCACTCCGCAAAAAGTGACATGCTTATAAGAAACATTTTTGTCAAGACTTGTGCAATCATCATTAGCATTTTGGATATTCGAAGAATTCACACTAACAACATTGCAATCATGCTCATCATTCAAATATCCTGTGCCAAACATTTTATTGACTTTTTCTTCTAACAATTGAGCACAATTTTCTGAACCATCATTTTCAATAAAGTTATTATAAAGATGATCAATAATACGATCAACCTAAATTCCATTTTTATGTAGTTTTCTTTAATAGACCAAACTAGTGATAAAACAAGAAACTAAAAGATTCAATTGCAAGATCTAAAGATATACCTTCAAGCACTCACCTCCCCTGCAACGGTGCCAGAAAAGAGCTTGATGTCTACTACGCAACTTTATTCTTGTAGACACGTGTTGGGCCTCCAAGCGCAGAGTTTTGTAGGATGGTAGCAATTTTCCCTCAAGTGGATGACCTAAGGTTTATCAATCTGTGAGAGGTGTAGGATGAAGATGGTCTCTCTCAAAAGACCCTGCAACCAAATACAAGAAATCTCTTGTGTCCCCAACACACCCAATACAATGGAAAAGTGTATAGGTGCACTAGTTCGGCGAAGAGATGGTGATAAACGTGTAATATGGATGGTAGAATTATATTTTTATAATCTGAATAAATAAAAAAAGAAAGGTAGCAAATAGTAAACGGGCACAAAAAAGGTGTTTCAATGCTTAAAAACAAAGCCTAGGGTACGTACTTTCACTAGTGCAATCTCTCAGCACTGTTAACATAGTTGGATCATATGATTATCCCTCAAAGTACAATAAAGAATCACTCCCGAGTTCCTATTATCGGAGAACAAAAGATAGGAATTGTTTGTAGGGTACGAAGCCACCTCAATACTATTCTTTCCGATCGATCTATTCAAGAGTTCGTACTAAAATAACACAAAGCTATTGTTTCCGTTCGATCTATCCTAGAGTTCGTACTAGAATAACACCAAAGCATATTCATATTCATAATACGCAATCCACACAAAGAAGTATAAAGAGGCACCGAAGTTTCTACCTGAGAAAAACATGCATCAACCCCTATGCATAGATTACCCCAATATCACCGCCGGAATCCGCGAGTTGAATGACATAACATATATCAAGTGAATCAATAAGATACCCCAATTGTCACCACTACAAAAAAAAACACATCCGTGACATTTTGGACCGAACAAATTTTTTTCTGTCATACTTATGACACTTCTATGACAATAATTGTGACAAAACACGGTATCATCATAGATGTGGTGGGGTCCTACTTCTATGACAAAAAGTCATGATAGAAAATAGGCTTTTCGTCCTGGGCGGGCCGGAGACGCAGCTGCATGACATTCTTTGGGCCATCCATGACGGAAAAAACTGTGGTAGAAGCGAGGGTGAGGAAAATACTGCGGAGTCCCCGGTTACGGTGGGTGGTCGGGGGCCGAGCGATGCGTGTTTCTCTCATACGTACGCTGCTGCAGTGTGCGTAGGCGTTGGGCTCTAATCGAACTCGAAGCGAGGCGTTGGGCTAATCGAACCCAACCGATTGCTGCGCAGTTACGTGTTATCGAACCCGAGCGATCGATCGATGGTCGTTAATCGAACCCGATCAAGCGATTCCTACACTACCGCCGCTAATCAAGCCGATCGATGCTGCCTCTGGATGAACAAAGTGGCGCTATGCTGGGGGTGGATGAACAGTTCTTGATGGGGGTGGATGAAAACGACCCGTGGTGTTGCTCTCCGGATGAACAAGACTGATCGACGAGCCAGCTTGGGGCTGGATGAACAGGACCCGTGGAGGGCAGGATGAACAGGACCACCACTGTGGAGGGCGGGATGAACAAGAGACGGTGGAGGGCTGGATGAACAAGAGCCCGTGGAGGGTGGTTGAACAGAGCCCGTGGAGAGGGCTGGTTGAATAAAGAGCGGTGGAGTAGCGCAGCGGTGGAGGCTGGATGAACAGGAGCCCGTGGATGAACAAATACAGTGGAGGCCGGAGGAGGTCGACGGTGGATGAACAAGAGTCTGTGGAGTCCCGTTTTCCGATACGCCACACCCCTCCCGATGAACAGGACCCCTGTTTCGACCGTAGCGCTCCAACACAAGTCTGTTTCCTCCGTTTTGCGGTACGCCACACCCCTCCCGATCAACAGGACCCCCGTTTCGACCGTAGGAGGTCCGTTTCCTCTGTTTTGCAATACGCGAGACCCCTCTCGATGAACAGGATCCCGTTTCGAACGTGGCCGGTCGAACACAAGGTCGTTTCCTCCATTCTGTGGTACGCCAGGCCTCGTTTCTATCGGCTGTTCCGTCCAAGCCCTCCCGATGAACACGACGAGGCATTCTGTTCTGACCCAGCCGATTGACTCCCCATGAACACGACGACGACGTTGTTTCTCCATTCTGACCCAACCATGTACATGAGCCCTGGCCGTACGTATGCGCGAGTAGGCGTTCGAGACCCTGCACGTATGTATGTACATGGACGTATTTTCTTTCTTGCACACTGGCCGCTGTACGTACATGTGCATGCTACGTGCGCGCCTCTACTACTACACGTGCGCGCCTCTACATCGACCAGTATGTACGTACACGTTTGCGACCAGAATAACAACGCTACGTACGCTTCGACCAGGTGGGTCCCGAATGTCGCGCACTTCCTTGCCTGTGAAGATGTAGCTGGTGGGTCCCAGCAGTCAGGGGGCGAATCGTTTTTTTGCCCGGACGCACTTCCTTGTGTGCGAAGATGTAGCTGGTGGTAGGGCTGTAAACGAGTCGAGCTCGAGCGAGTTGGTGTTGGCTCAGCTCAACTCATATGAAAATTCAAGCGAGCTCAAACTGAGTGAAGCTCATGATCGAGCTGTAGAACATGACTTGTGCTCAGCTTGTAACGATCTCGAGTCGATCTCAAGCTAGTTTCGAGCTAAATGAGATGGTAAAAATTATAAATCTATGGACGAAAAACAAAAAAATTAAGGTGAATATGCTGGGAACCTTTGCAAAAATATAGGATATTGAACACATAGTCGACCACGTGCCATAATTAGGTCTAAATCTTCTATGCACTTAATTAAGTTTCCATGTTCGTTGGTAAATAAAATGGAGACAAATTATGGACAACATATATGGTAATAATTATCTTATTTCCATTTGATATATGGCATGATCAATAAACATAATGATATTTTATCGAGCTATCAAGCTAAAATCGAGCGAGCCAACATTGGCTCAAGATAGGCTCGTTTCTCGGTCGAGCTACATAAAGTGTTCAAACTCAGCTTGTTTCTTTTCAAGTCGATCTCGAGTCGAGTCAAAAAACAAGTCGATCCCGAGCGGCTCACGAGCCTCGAGCTTTTCTTGCGGCCCTAGCTGGTGGGTCCCAGCAGTCAAGGGGAAACGTTTTTTTCGTGAAATACGGTGGCCCGTCTAGTGGGTCCCCGCTGTCAGGTAGAGGAATAATTATTTTGCGCCTAATAAGGATGCACTTCCTTGCTACGGCCATGGACCCAGCTGTCAGCCTCTCCACGTACAGTCCACGTCCGATGGAAGCCGTTCCTTGACCACGCCGCGCCGAGAGCACCAGGGTGGTGGACGACGGCGAGGCCTAGGAAGGGGATGACGCGGAGCCGGGGAAGACGCGGCAGTGTATGCCCACGCGGAGAGGAGTACGAGGGTTCACTGGTTCGCTGCGGTGTGAGGCAGCCATCGCCGCAAAATAACAGGGGGTGTGGGTGAGTAGAGGGATGGCCTGGCCAGCGCTGGGAGTAGTAGGGGGCGGTGAGGCCTCCGCCGCATTGCAGCCGGCCACGGGAGGCAAGAGCACGAGGCACGACCGGCGCTGGTTTGGGCTGCTGGAGCAAGAAGACCAGAGGTTGAAGAAGCACTACGACCGTTGGATGGACATCGTACGGTCACTAGAGCTAGAATCGTGCATATTGACTAAGTTGACAAAGCCCTCCGTCCCCGTCAACTTAGTAGGCCCACAAGTCAGCCTGCCACTATAGTGGGTCCCAGCTAGCAGGGGGAGTATTCATTTTTTTTGTGCGTAATCAGGAGGCACTTCCTTGCATGCGAAGATATAGCTGGTGGGTCCAAGTCACAACAAGTGTAACGTTTTTTCACGAAATACAGAGGCCCTTTCGATGGGTCCCGGATGTCGTGGAGGAATCATTATTTTGTGCGTAATAAGGAGGCACTTCCTTGCATGCGGCCCGTGGACCCAAATCACCTCTCCACGCAAATTCACTTCAGATGCATGTCGGTAGTTGACCACGTTGACCAGGCCGCGCCGAGAGCACCAGGGCGGTGGACGACGGCGAGGCCTAGGAAGGGAATGACACGGAGGCAAGGAAGACTCGTAAGTTGTTTCCCACGTGGAGGGGAGTACGACTGTATGAGGGTTTACTGGTTCGTCTGCCGTCGCCGGAGAATAACAGCAGGTGTGGGTGAGTAGAGGGATGGCTAGGCCAGTGATGGGAGTACGGTGGGGAGGTCACAAGGGCAGCATAGCCGGTCATGGGAGAGAGAGAGCAGTCCACGGGCGCTTGTTTGAACGGGCCGGAGCAGAAGAGCAGAGATTGAAGAAGACGACGGCCGTTGGATGGACATCCAATAACCGCTTAAAGGCCAACCTTTTTAGGAAAGCCTCAAATCTGTGGAAAACATCATACAACCCATCTGCCATTATTTCTAATAATTTTCAACCAATTTGTTAATTCTTAAGGTTTTTTTTGGAGCCCATATTCTTTTTGTTAGCATTACAACCCATATTGTGGCCACGGTTAAAAAATTATACGAAATTTTGCATATTTTTTTGCGGTCCGAAATGTTTTTAATCCTGAAATGTCGAGTCACATTCAAACTGATTTAAAAAAAAATGTATATCAATATAAAATCCAAAAAATTGTCCACGCATAAAAATCAATGCAATTTAAAATCTCGAAATGAAAAAAAGAAATTTGAAACTAATTACTGATTTGATGTGTTTTAAAAATGTACATCCCATTTCTCATTACGAATAGGTCATTTTCTCGGCCAACCGAATGAAGCTCTCCTCGTCTTGAAAGATTTGCAACCCAAGAGGCCTGACAAAGTGACTTACTTGGCAAATCACAAAAAAACTGGGCTGTGGCCATGGACCCAGCTGTCAGCCTCTCCACATACAGTACTCTTCCGATAGAAGTCAGTTGTTGACCACATTGACCACGCCGCGCCGAGAGTACCAAGGCGGTGGACGACAGCGAGGCCTAGGAAGGGGACGACGCGGAGCCGGGGAAGACGCATCAGTGGATGCCCACGCGGAGAGGAGTACGAGGGTTCACTGGTTCGGCTGCGGTGTGAGGCTGCCATCACCGCAGAATAACAGGGGGTGTGGATGAGTAGAGGGATGGCATGGCGAGCGGTGGGAGTAGTAGGGGGCGGTGAGGCCTCCGCGGCATCACAGCCGTCCACGGGAGGCAGGAGCACGCGGCACGACCGGCGCTGGTTTGGGCGGCTGGAGCAAGAAGACCAGAGATTGAAGAAGCACTACTGCCGTTGGATGAACATCGTACGGTAACTAGAGCTAGAATCGTTCATATTGACTAAGTTCACAAAGCCCTCCATCCCCGTCAACTTGGTAGGCCCACAAGTCAGCCTCCCATGATGCTGGGTTCCAGCTGGCAGGGGGAGTATTCATTTTTTTGTGCGTAATAAGGAGGCACTTCCTTGCGTGCAAAGATAGCTGGTGAGTCCGACCTGTCAGCGGGGGGCATTTTATTGCGACATACGGAGGCCCTTCCGATGGGTCCTAGATGTCAGGTCGAGGAATCAAAGACTTGAGAAGGCGTGTAGAACAAGCTAGTGTACCAGTAAAGAGACGTTGCTGAGTTTTATAAAAAAGAGAGACGTGCTCCTGTAGCTGGTTCGAATCCAAACCTAGACTATGACTATATATGGTGCTATGCTACTCTGCAAGTAATGAAACTGACATATCCAACATTCGCTTCTCCTCTTCTTTACTTACACTGCCTAGCATCAGAAGCTCTGGCCGCAGAACCATGTCCGCCGGTGCTTTCGTCCACCGCTTCTTCAAAGCAGTAACAACCAAATATGCGCCAAGTCGCCACCCGTACCATCGCCTGTGGGTCTCATCACACCCCCGCCGACACGTGCACCACAGCCGGTTGCTCATCGCAACCCACTGCCGTTGGTGTGGTGCCACTGCTGCAAATCATGCAGAGTCATCCGTCACGTCTCAACCACAATCCTCAACCCTGGCCGAGTCTTCTACAAATGCCCGAATCATGGGGTAATAATATGTTGAAGTGTTGTACTAGTGCTTTCAGTTGCTGATTTTTTTAATAGTTTGGTTGATGATCTTCCAATTTGATTCGTGCAGAAAAGGGAAGATTCGTGTGAGTTGTATTTCTGGGAAGTTGCTGATGTGGGGGAGTGCAACTACGCTGATTATTTGGTTAGCCGAGGAATCCCAATACCAGTAGGTTGGGGTGTTGGAGAAGTAACTAAAGGAACGACAGAAGAGGAAGATGCAGAGTAGAAGGTTAAAGATGCAGTTCCTCCGATCATGGCCAAGCAACAAAGGAACGGCCTTGACAACAATGAGGAGATGAAAGAGCTTGTGAAGATAATGGGAAAAATCGATATGCTCTGTAGGATGATTGTCTCTTTATTTGAAGTGTATGTAGCACTCATGATGTATTAAGTGGCTATGACATGAGCACTTTGCTGAAACTAGTAATGAATGAAACCTGTGTAGCAGGCTGGGCGTAGTGTTGTGAACATCTAATGATTTCTATTAATGGAAATCAAGGGGTATCCCCTTTTGCTCATAAATAAATAAATAGCAGAGTGCCTTTTGGTAATAAATAAATAAATAAATTAGCAGAGGACCTGTCGGGTCAGCTTTGTTCTCATTCGAAGACGTCGAGCAAATTGCAGTCCAATAGCAAACTATGTCATTAAATTCAAGTTTCACAGCCAAATATGAGTACAACTAAACAACAATGTCATCATGACTTAGTCGTCATACAATCACCAAACACAAATCAGCATACATAACAAGTGATGTTCTCACAGGAAAATACTAAACAACATGTTCATCAGGTTTCAGTTGTCATAGCAAACAAAATTTCACATATTATATAAAAAACATCTTCTGACAGGCAAATACGACAAAAGCAATGTAATCGTCATCCGCAGCAGCAGCGTCAACATCTTCGCCATGTGTATCAGTCTGAATTGTAATTCCCCATGGTGTCATCTTTTTGTTCGTCCTCAACGTCCTCGAACGTTGGCTTCTTCTTGATCAACTCTAGTATGTCCACAACACGACATTGCAATCTTTTCGCCGCCTTATTGACGTGATGGTTCTCAAAGATATTAGGAACATCTGTGTTATCTTGTACATCAGGAGCAGTGTAAGCATCATCTTGTTGTGCAACTTCATTAAACGAATTCCTCTGGTGAAACCTTTGCACTACTCTCCAGTCATCGCTACATGCAAATGTGTCTTCCAAGAAAAATATATGTGTTGCTTGATTTGCCAAAATAAAAGGCTCGTTGGTCTGGTATGCCGCCTTGACATTGATGGATTTGAAATAATCATCGCCTTTGGGTTTTGCGATCCTCGAAAACAGGTTATACCAACGACGGCACAATGTAACCACACACCGATGATCCTCAAATCGAGATATATCAGAATCAACAATGTATGTTATGTTAGCATACATTTTGTTGTCTCTTTGGCATACGTATCTGTGCTCATGATGGCACTGTTTTGTGTCTTCCTGCCATCGTCTCGTGCAAGGGTGTTGTAGCGCACATCTCCAACAACGCAAGATTCATAATGTCTTACCCGAGTATCAAGACCCATTGCTAGTGAGTAAAGGGCATCATCAACTGCCTGCCAATCCTCCCGCATCTTCTTAACCTATGGTTAGAAAATAGACAAGCTGATCATCTTATCTACTCAATATCTTAAAAAAACTGACAGTGCTCTTGAACCATTTCGCAAATCCTGCCATAACCAGTTTGTCAATGTTTCTTGGATTTTGCGGCAGTAACTCCTTTTTGTAGATGTTGCACAACATAGTGATCGTGTAAAACATCTAAATATATAAGAATGTGCTGCAAGTTTAGTAGATTACGATGTATAAGCTGCAGTACTTAGCACTTACTTGATATAAGGTAGTATCTCGGGATGCTTATTCAACACATACCAAACCATTTTGTCCAAATCTTTAGGTTTGTCCTCTTGTCGACTCTTCCTCGTAACTCAAAATGTAATAATCGAAAACATTGAGCCCGAGATTGTCTTCATCCACGTCTTTGCTAAGCTGATCAGCTGTTTCAATGTATCTTGAGCAGAATGTCAACGCTTCTGTAGCAATGTAGGCCTTCGCAATGGAACCCTCGAGTCTAGCTCTGTTCCTAACATAGCCCTTGAAAGTGCCTAGCCGCCTTTCAATAGGGTACATCCAGCCATACTATACTGGACCTCTAAGTAGTGCCTCATCAGGTAGATGAACAGGCAAATGCACCATCACATCAAAGAAGGCCGGAGGATATATCTTCTCAAGGTCGCATAGGATAGTTGGTATCTTGCCTCTAAGATGCTCCAAAGCATCTATCCCGATATTTCTACTGCAGAGTTCCCTCAAGAATTGTCCCAACTCAAGAATCGCCTCAGATAAGTCGTATGCCCAATCCTCTAAGGATAACAGGTAAAACCCTTTGAAGTAGGACGTGGCGGTCATGAGTTTTCAACCCTTGTACCTTGTCTCCATCTCAGACCGACTCTCCTTTCGTGGTTGGAAGCAAATCCATGTGGGAATCTCACACGTGACAGGACCTTGCAGAATTATTTTCTTTTTACCTTGTCCAAGACGTACACAGCTGGTGCCATATCCCGTGGTTTACCTTCATCTTGCACCTGTAAATCCTTTCTGATACCCAGGTGTGTCAAATTAATCCTAGATTTTAAGGTATCTTTCGTCTTGCCTTCAATATTAAGAAGTGTGCCGATAATGTTGTCATGTATATTTTTCTCGATGTGCATCACATCAAGATTATGCCGCAGATCCAAATCTTTCCAATACTCCAAGTCCCACAAAGTGGACCTGTGGGTAAACAATAATCTCTCTTCTGCCCTGCCACGCTTACTTTTCCCGCTACCCTTATCAGGATGGTTTCCTGGTGTAATATGCCTGACCTTCTCTAATTCCACTTGCAACTCATAGGCGGTGAGCCTCTTTGGTGCATCACGGTTTTCATGCTTTGCATTGAACACATGTCTTCGGTATTTTCTAGGATGCGGCTTGTCCTTGGCAAGGAAACAGCGGTGTCCAATGTAACAGATCTTCCTAAGTATTGTGTATGACAGCGGATTCCTGTCACAGCGAACACATGCATTAACCATGTGTCGTTCGCCCTGACATAGTGCCCAAAGCCGTATAATCATGGATGCACCAAATTATAACAGAACGCAGAAAGAAATCAGCTGGTGGGCTGCTATATAGGTCTCGAGTGAGAACACCCCTCCATAGCTGTTGAAGTTCCTCCATAAGAGGCTCCAGGAACAAATCGAAATCCTATCCAGGACTTTGTGGACCTCGGATGACCAAGGCCATCACGTAGTTTGATTCTTTGGTGCAGACATTTGGAGGCATGTTGTAAGGGATAACAAGCACTGCCACATGCTATATGTGGCACTCTGGTGGCCAAATGGGTTAAATCCATCTGAAGCTAAGCCAAGTCTAATGTTTCTCGGGTTAGCAGCAAAATTTTCGTGCTTCTGATTGAAGCTTTTCCACTCACTACCATGTGATGGATGGCTCATTACATTCTGATCTCTGAAATCCTAGTTCCTAGAATGCCACAATACATCCTCTCTTGTTTCAGCATCATGAAACAACCTCTGCAATCTTGGTGTAATTGGAAAACGTCTCAGAACATTATGAGGAATCCTCTTCACAGCATCGCCGTCTTTCCATCTTGATGATTTGCATTTTGGGCATTCACTTAAGTTGGCATAATCCTTCCGGAATAGAACACAATTATTCTTACAAACATGGATCATATCATATCCAATTCCAACTACATGAAGGAAATTCTTCATTTTACTGTAGGTGTGTGGCAGCTCAGACGCATCTGGGAAAGCTTTGCGAAAAGCAGCCAACATCGCATCAAATGACTTGTTGGTCATTCGCTCAGATGTCTTCACCTGAAGAAAGGTGACCATAGCTGAGAATACTGATAGCTTATTTCCTGGGGTGACACCCACGTTGCATTGTTCCAACATGCGGGCCCACCGATTTTCTTCTACAGGTGAAAGTTCACGAAATGCACGAGCATTTTGTAGCATTGTTTCAATGTTGGTCAAACTCACTGGCTCCGCCACCACCACCTCCTCCTCCTCTTCCACCTAAGCATCAAAGTGTGATCAAGATGGTGATCTGCTGCTTCCACGTAGTCAATAACATTGACGTTCACAGCTTTACCATGATGAACCCACCTAGTATATGTGACCAACATCCCATACAAGTGTAGATGATTTTGCACAGTTAACTGGGGTCTTGTAACTGAATTCATACAACTGCTACACGGGTAGAGCACATCTGATTTCGGACCACCGTACTCAGCTCTGATAAAGTTCATGAAGTTTTCAACCCCCTCGACATATGCAGCGGAGAATCTTCGAGCAGAAGTTATCCAAGTCCTGTCCATCTATTAGACATACAAATTAGTTCTTCTACTAGATATTACAGGAAAAACATATATGCTTTTTTTATGAAGTCCAGAAGAAAATACCTAGGTCGATGTCTAAAGCTATGGCAAGTTATTTGGAGGAGCAGATCTAAGTAACGAAATATATGTAAAGCTAATTTAGCAAACAGATTTGAGTGCTAAATTATGGCAAGTCAAGCTGTTTCAAAGAATCAATGAGGCCGAGCACACAGCCATCGAACTATCGAAGGCCATCGCAGCAACAAAGATCAAGTATAAAACGGTGTAGAGATATTTCACTTAACAGATTGGCTACTAGACCATGGCAATCTACGTCACAATAAATATATGCCAGGATATTTTAGCAACTAATCGGCCTTGGCATTCCATCTCAGCTAAGCAAATTGAGTGCAGAACAGGACAAGGAAGCTTCTTAAGCAGAGCATATTGACTATAAACTACTTCGGCAAACAGTGAGATTAATAGCGTCTATCAGCTAACATTCAGCGCTACACCGACATGCACGGGGCCTCAGTCTAGAATGCGCATACTGTGGGAGAAGCTGACTGCCGTGCGTCTCCACACGAACATCGCCAGCGGTGGCGGCGCTGACCACCGTGCGCCTCCAGAAGAACGTCGGCAGTGGTGGCGGCGCGGCTAGAGGACGGCAGTCTACGAGAGCGTACTGTGGGAGCGAGAGGATCACCGTGCATCCCCTCGATGAACCACGGCGCCGACGTATCAGCGTGGCGGGTCGGCTTTGGCGGAGCAAATGGAGTGGAGGGGGACGGGGGGGAGGGGGTTTGGGGAATATTATTGGCTAGTTGGCCGAAGGGCGGTTAAATCTAGGATTTGGGGGGAATTTTTGGGTGGGGGAGGATTTCCGCGCGGTGGGCGGGGGGAGTTTGGCGCATGGTCGGTTTCTCCAAGTACAGTCCCACGTGTTAGTGAAGAGGCAAGCCAAACGCGTCCCGTTTGTGTGAGCCGTGTGCAGGACCGAACGTGTGTGGGGTGCAATGCGACCGCGACAGGGGTGCTGTGAGTATACCGCCTTATTTCCTTTTAAACTAGGTGCTTCGCCCCCTAAAAAAAACTTATTGCTTCGCGCGATCCATCGATACTACTACTAGTAATCCGGTAATCCAGACTAAAATGGCGCGGCCGGGTCTTTTCCCGTGCGATATGCTGGGAGGTTGGCTTAGTTGGGTTTTTTAGGACGAGTAATGCTACACCTACGTAGTCCCAGTTATGTAATTAACATAATGTGAAACGTGTGAGCTGTTGATTGTAGATTGGGGGGAGAGAGGGGCCCACCACCATGAAAATCAGGGGAGGAGAGAGAGAGGCAATTTACGTTAACCCTTTCGTAGGTTCCCGTAGATGTAGAAAAATGTGAAATGCGTGAATGTGCATTTGCAGATAAGGCCTTCCCTTGTTCATCCTTTTCTCCCACAAGATCTTGATCTTCCGTGCAACGCACGGGCATCTTGCTAGTACTCCTACAATATACTATATTATTGTGAAAGTTCATATACACCGGCCAAGATTAATGCAAACACGGCAGATTTTCATTACATTTCGAACTTTTATAGGATAGAAAAATAAAAGAAACCCGACCCTAAACCTATTCTACGGCGTCGGCCGACGTCCTCCATCTGCGATCTCCATATACGGGGGCGGGGTTCAAGACCCGTGAAGTGAAGGTGCGGTCTCCGGCGAGGAAAAGTAGAACACGGGAGACGGACCGGCCAGTTGGCACACCATGCCCTGCCGCCTCCCTTGCCCTACTCATCCTCGGAGGAGTCCCCGACCTCAGCGGTGCCGGACGTTGGACGGCGGCAAGTAGGACACGTGGCTGACGGTGCTCCCGTCATCGGCCGCCAGCGTGGCCACCGCTTGTGTGGTGACTTGAGCGAGGGCGGCGACCTCGAGCTCCATCCCCAAAGACAAGCTCTCCCGCAGAGTGTTCGCGCTTGCAGTCATGGCGGATGTTGTGCCAGGTAGGAGGACGATGCGCTATGGTGTGGAGGTTAGCTGGGCGTTGCCGCTTTAAGTAGCGCATTCCGGTGAGGCCAAGCGTCACGGTGCGTCATTAAGTCGCTGGAGTTAGTTCCTTGGGCACCGAGCCTCTTAACGATGGCATACGGATGAACGGCATGAATGCGGGTAGCTGGCGCCGGCTGGGAATGCACCACACGACGGTGCGAGGGACGAGGGTTTTTGGTGTGGCAGGGGAGTCAGCTGCGGTTGTGGCAACGTTGGATATGCCCTTTTCTCACATGCGATCGACGCATGTCATTGAAAAAGCAAGACGACCTGGCATGGTCTCAGGTCCTGAGGATGCAGTCGGCCGTGCTACACCACTCTGCGGATGCGTCCCGGCGCCCCGTGCATCCTCGACGAGCCGGGTGTTGCGATGTGTTTGGATTGTGGCCAAAGTGCACCTTACCAAAATTTTGGTCATGACCCAAAGATTGGTCTTTGTTTGGATGGTTGCCATTTTTTTTAAGGTTTTGGTCACGACCCAAAAATGGATGGTTGCCATTTTTTTGGCATGCCAATGAACTCTAGCCAACTCAAGTTCATTTTTCTTGCCGATGTCGGCCAAATCATGGGCAACCAAAACCTCAACAAAAAATTTAGCTACCCAATGCTTTGATGGGGCAACCTTGGGCACAAACCAAACATACTAGCTGTTGGTCGTGCCACAACACTAACGCCACCCTCGGCACACTGAAACCGACCGTGTCTAGCAACGACGAGCGTGTCTCTCACCGCGGTCGTCGTGTCCAGAGGCGGTGCTGGATCTGCGCCATGTTGTTGGCCCCCACGACCCACATGAACGGTTGTCGGTGGCGAGGAAGTAGTGGGCCAGCTCCTCCATTAGACTAGTTTGCGCTACGTTGTCCCGACAGGTGTGCCCCACATGTCGGTTTCCCTGTTTTCCCGGCCATATCCGAGCGTCAGTGCTCCGCGTTGCGCATTAGGCCTTTCACTATGTAGGCCAAGAGAGACAACTTATTGTTTATTTCAGCCGGTCAAGTATAATCATGTGGTGTTGGCATATTTCTCATTCATCTCCAACCCTCTTCTCCATCGATCATGTCGCCCTCTGGTCGAGTCCATCCTCCCGCATGCCTCATTTGAACATTTTGCCGAGTATCATTCGCATGTGGGCCTAGACCATGCTTGTATTTCCAATGTTTATTTGTAATTTGTCCGACATGCATACAAACAAACGGTTCGTTTGAAGTTTCACTTTGCCTCCACTACGTGTCGCTTCGTGTCTTAGTTTTGGCATCCCATTCGGTTCATGCATGCCCGAACATATGTTGACGAGATTGATTGATGTTCAGAGATCAATTGCGTGTCGTGCAAGGAGATAAAGGTTTGGTCTGTTTCTATGATAGAAATGACCCGCGAGGGGGGGGGGGTCTGTGTGGATCAGAGGGAGTATATTGTACGTTCATAAGCGAAACGTACATATTGTACCCACCCTAGTCCTCTTTCAATTGATCTCCGGACCCCGAGATGAAATCGAGAGAGAATGAGTGGGGGCATGTGTGATACCTAAGGCGGATTCAAAATTTTGAACCGGTGATCATAGCATCCGCAAATCATATATAAAGGGTATTCAATGTTCGTTTGCTTTTTGAACGCATAATATACTCCCTCCTATCCTTTCTAGTTTACATATAAGTTTTATGTGTAGTCAAAGTATCTCTACTTTGATAACAAAATATCAACATTCAACAACGCCCAATCAATATTGTTAGATTCGTACTTACTCCAGATTTGTACTCGAGATGGTTTCCAATTTGTTTTCAACCACGTGAATGTGCTTGTTCTCGCGCATGCTCTTCCTACTAGTATTTTGCCACGTATAGCCAGTCCAATAGTAACTTTTTTTAAGCTCCCTGTCCAATAGTACTAGTGGATACTGACAACATCTATACTAGAGTATGCAGTGCTCATAGTTGTACTCCCTCCTTGCATTTATATAGGGCCTATGTGGAGGAGAGAGATGTTAAAAAGTAAGGGGAGTGAGCTCTCATGCAAGAGCCTAGCTATATACACATTCCTAGTTAAATACGTACAATAAATATGAAGAAAGAGATGGAGAGGAGATGGAAAAAAGTACTAATACAATAGCCAACCTTATAAAAAAATTGCGGGAAATAGCCAACCTTATAGCCCACACTACTGTATGAGTGCATATAATAGATGACATGGCAGTTCCTTATAGCCATCGACTGGCTATATTATTAACCATGCTCTAATGCGTTTTTCAAAACCGCATTTGACTATTGACAAGATTAATAGTACATGAGATGTATAATTTGAAAATTATATCATTGGAAGCTCCTTTCATACACGTATCCCTGCCTTACCCTTGCTTTCGGTCACTTACTGGTGGACCCCATGCTTGCTAGGCCCCGCATGTCAGTTACTCAATGGGTTCGGCCACGTCAGGGGATCCTCATCCGTAGTATACTCCCTCTGTTTTTATTTACTCCGCATAAAATGACGCGGGCGGGGGAGGGGGAGGGATGCCGGTTTGCTCTCAACTGCGTCTCACAAGCGAGTGAAAATGCAAGACGAAGCACATTCCATTCGGTGAGCAATGTGGAAGGTCCAGCGTGCCGGGCTGCAACGCAAAGGAGACAAGAGCGATGTACAGTCAAAACCGATTGATCGGTCGTCACCGGAACCACTATTCACACCAGAACCTTCACGCCGCTCACGCCAGCCACTGCCCTAAAACCACACCTAATCTCCAGCCCCTTCCCCCACCTTTCGATCCCCTAGCCCGCATCAAGCATCCCCTAGTTCGCCGGAAAGCCATGGTGCGCCACAAGATCACGTACTACAAGATGCTACCGGAGCGCCGCGCAGAAATCGCGGCGGCGGTCGGCGCCAGAGACCTCCATTCCCAAGCTCGCTTTGCGGCGGGCCAATCCCCGAGTTCTCTGGAGCAAAGCTACGAGGAGGAGGAAGCCGATCCAATGTTCATGGCGAAGGTCGTGCAGAAGGCCCCCGATGGGTATGAGACGATGGACGTCGACTTCGTGCCGGCGTTCGAGTCCCCCATGGTGCAGGAGGACCAGCGATTCAACCTGGCGATACTAAAGGAGGACCGGGAGGCAGAGGCTCAACTCGATGCGGAGTGCGTGCATGCCGCTGCCGTCGAGGCTCTCCTGCAGGCGGAACCGTATGTCATGGATGTGAACCGGGCGGCGGAGGCTCAACTTGAGGCGGAGCGCGTCGATGCCGCTGCCATCGAGGTCCTCCTAAAGGCGGAACCGGACGTCCTCTACTTGAACCGGGCGGCAGAGGCTCAACTCGACGCGGAGCGTGCAGATGCCGCTCTCATCGAGGCCCTCCTGCAGGCGGAACCGGATGTCCTGGACTTGAACCGGGCGGCGGAGGCTCGACTTGACATGGAGCGCGCTGATGCCGCTGCCATCGAGGCCCTCCTGCAGGTGGAATCGGGCGTCCTCGACTTGAACCGGGCGGTGCTCTCGTCCGTGCAGAGCGCCCGCATGCTCCGCATGAACGAGTTGCTAGAGGCCGAGGACAACCACGGTGCGGAGACACACGTCGGTAGCTACGGCTGGTTCGCGCCGGCAGCCAAAGACGACGAGGCCGTCTCGTTCCGCGAGCAGTGATAGTTTTTCTTTATGTTGTTGTTTTTATGGATCTTTTGGTGTGTCAAAACATATATTGTCATGCAAATCGCCTGACTTGGGTCAGTCTACCATTTCAGGCGGTTGGATGAATATCCTACGTCTCCTAACCCTCCTTCCTCACCTCTTCTTCTTCCCCAACAGACCACCGCACGGGCCGTACGGATACTCCCCAACATGCGGTTGGATAAACATACTCTATGAATGAAAATTATGTGTCAGCGGTAGGATGGCTGAGTTTGGTTTGTTCACATGCAACAACACGTGTCACTGAGGGTGCGTTCCCTTGGTTGGGTTTGCGGCGTGCAGGAGCGACTGTGTATGTGAGGGTGCGGTGCGACCGCGGCGTGCAGGAGCGACCGTGTGAGGGTGCGGTGCGACCGCAACAGCCGTGCGCAAGTGTACCTCCTTTTAATTTTGAAAATTTTAGGCAAGCTTGGCAAAAATGTGTGGCGAAGTATGGCAATGCAAGCCCTAGACCCAAACACGATAGTACTACGTACTAGGAGTACTAGTGTTAAAAAAGAAAGGCGGGGTTTTCCTTCGTGAGATTAATCGATACAAATCCTCGTTTCACGTGTCAATTAATGCATATTTTTTTATCCAAAGCCCAAAGAGCTAACCATCTCACTCTTCATCGCTTGATTAATGCAGCGCCATGCAAACCAACCTTCTCACTTCCGCATGCATGCAGCGGATATTAATGTCCTTGGTTGCTAGTACGAGGCAAAACCCATCAATTTTGCCTCGATTAGTGTTAGTGGCCTTTTGCAAATTGTAATTTTGATATACCGGCCTTGTGTACAAAAAAATGGAGGTAGTAACTATATTTGACTTCCTTCCCCATTGCGGCGACGTCGACGACATCTCGAACGTTGTGGTTTGGCGAAGTGCGTTCAACGGAGAACACCATTGAGGGAGACCACGGTAAGTCGTTCGCAAGTGCCGCCTGCAAGCCGAGACAACCGCCTTATTTGCATCCAGGAAGTCCGTTGAACCAAAGGACGCGTAAATGTACTAGTACTACTCGTACACAATAGCGTCGTCTGTCCAGCTTAGTGCGGTGAGATGGTTTCTCGAAGAAGACGATGGAGAAGCAGAGTCAGCGAAGAGTGAAATGATGGTTTCTTCGTCCGTGCTTTGTGATTTGATGCCTCACTGCTTTGTGATTGGTGATAGAAGGGACAGGGAAGTAGACTCTGTCCTCTATACTGTACATGCGTCCAAGCACGGGAAAAAGAGGAGAGACGTTGCATTTTTCTATTCCTTCAATCAATCAATCAATCAGGTAGCTTCGGTTCCATCCTTTTGGCTTTGGCAACACCGTCCACAATGGTTCCCACGATGCAAAAAGTTATTTTCACATTTGGCTACACATTGTGGATGCCCTAACCGTGCCACTTGGTTTTGCTCCTATGTGCTATCTATACAAATCTCAATTATATTGATCTAAAAAATTATAGAATCAAGATTAGTAAAAAGGAGGTGATTTTGCCGCGCGGATGGCGGGGGAGGTTTCTTATTTTTAGAGGACGTTGTCCTGGCGGTTTGCTAACATGCGGTCCCACGTGTCAGATCTTTACCAATCCGATCCTCTTACCACAAGAGGCGTAACAACGGCAGAAGCAACACGTGGTTAACTCGAAGAAGATGAGGGAGAAGCGGATTCAACAACGAGTGAAATGATGGTTGCTTCGTCCCTCCAACTTCTTTTTTAGCATTATTAGTTCGTCCCTCCAACTTAACTACGGGAAAGGTGCAGCTTTGTGATTTGACGCCTCATTGCTCATTACTACGCCGGCGCCATGACTGGGTGCTTCACCCCGGCTGCTCTGCACTGTATTCCGGTATGGCACGTGGACCCAGTAGCTTGATGCCCCACATGTCGGCGAAAGGGACTAGAAGATTTATGAAAGCGAGCGCTCCACTCTTACGACGGAGGAGTACACGACACGACGACCCAATGAACTGTCACTTGTACTGTATATAGTACTATAGTTTTGTTGTTTCGCACGATCCATCAATACAAACCCGATTAAACAGGAAAGGGCAGGATTTTTCCCGCGCGGTATATGATACTGGCCATACATTTCAAAGGCAATTTTAATGTATGCAAACTGAATAATTAAGTAACAATATGATATCTAGTAAAACTAAAAACACATATGATTTATTGTGTTAGAGTGTAGTAGTAGTGTTGTATTGCATGTTAGATGTAACATGCGAGAACGTGTAGAGATGTAGTTTTGGAGGGCCCACAGAGAGAAAAGCGTAATACGTTTACCGAACTTCAGAATAAGCTGATTACGGTCACTATATACGTTTTGCAGTGATTATACGGTCACTTGCTCACGGTTCAGCATCGGATTGCACTCTGTTGATCAGCCAAATAGTCTGCGTGGCACCATGTTGACTAGTTAAATTGACCACGTTCCTTGTGGGTCCCACCTGTCAGTCCACATAGGGAAAAGGTCAGATAAACACAAATTTACGTAGGCGCGACAAGACTCCACCCCGTGCACGGGAATCACCTGGTTGTGTATGTGTCTCTCAGGGCCTGATGTGTGCGCATGCACGTGTAGGTTGAGCACTTGAGTGTGAGAGTGTGTGTTGGTCGTGTGGTGTACTGGTGTGTGCATGCATGCGTGCGCGTGTGTTGCGTGCGTGCATGGTTGCGTGTGTACGTGTGAGTGTTGTATGCGTGCGTGGGTGCATGTGTTCGTGTGAGTGTTGCGTGCATGCCGTTCGTGTGCATGCGTGTGTGTGTGTATAATCACCACACCAGCTCCTGTGTGTTAAAACAGATGGCTCAGCATACCAATACAAGGCCACCTTGTACGTAGTGCCCGCGGTCATGACTTCGAACCACCGTACAATATTTTTTTTGTCGTTCGTTTTCATTCTTACTAGCAAGATGCTTGTGCGTTGCACGTAACATCAAGATGCATTTGTATGACTAGTTTATCTTGTGAGAGAAAAGGATGAATGAGGGAAGGCCTTATTTGCAAATGTGGAGAGGTGTGTGGGTACATCTTAGGCAAAATTGTCATAGTTTCTTTCCTATTAAATGAGATATAAATCGGACGACCTATATTGCAGGATGGCAGGCACACCATCATCACCAACTCTGTTTTTATAAGAGTGTATTTTATCCCTACTCTTATAAAAAGCATAGTTGGTGATGATCGTGTGCCTGTCATCCTGCAATATAGGCCGTCCGATCTATATCTGACGGATAGGAAGGAAACTATGGCAATTTTGCAAAAAGATACCCACACCCCTCTCCACACTTGCAAATAAGGCCTTCCCTTGTTCATCCTTTTCTCCCACAAGATAAACTACTCATACAAATGCATCTTGATGTTCCATGCAACGCATGGGCATCTTGTTAGTATTTTATAAGAGTGTAGATGTAGAGTAGATACAAGCCGACAGGTGGGCGCGATGGTAGTGAGATAATGTGATGCAACACTAGAGGTGCCACGTGGAGCGTTTGACTGGTCAACTAGTCGTGTCTTGAGCAAATACAGAGGTGTACGGTGAGCCCGTGACTGTATAATAACCACAAAACATAAATGGTGACCGTAATGAGTGGATTCTGAAGTCCAATGTACGTATCGTGCTTTCGCTTCAAATACAATGATCGTCACTGTATATATCGCGAGAGAAATATGAAACATGCGTGAATGTGCTGGGGGCTTACTTTTAGAGGACCTGGAGATAGTTTGTGTGCGTACGTGAAAGGGGCGTAGAGGGGGTATGCGATGGAGAGAGAGATGCTCTTCTTTTCCCTTTATTATGACTAACTTTATATATAGTATAAAAATATATAAATTCACAGTGTGGAATAAATATCATTGTGGGCACCATGCAATGCAAGTGTTCATACTCCTCCATATAACTTTGTAATGCTGTATATATGTAGAAATTCATAAATATTTTTTTGGCCACACTTTATTCAAAAGGAATGTTGTATGCTAAATAAACGTGAAGAGAGGGCTTTTTAGATCAATGGGGTACGTGATGTAACATGTGTGAATGTGTAGTTGATGCATTTGGCAGGGCCTAGAGAGGTATCTGTGTGTATTACGTATTCGAGAGAGGCATGGATAGAGGGGTCGACAGGGGGGTGTGGGAGAGATAGCATGAGAAATGAGAGTGGTCTAGAGAGAGAGACGAATATGACGTCACGGCGAGAGATTCCCTTTAGTGTGTATATGCAAGAGGGGAGTGGATAGAGGCACCAGGAGAATATTTTTTTTGTGTGTGGTGTCTGTGTTGGTATGTGTGGGTGTGAGAAGATAACGAGACATGGGGGCAGAGGGTGTGTCACCGCGTGAGGTCCGGTGGGTCGAGGTGAGGCCCTTCGTTCGGTTCCGTCCTGCGCCACATTGGTCGGCCCGTGACGCATTTAGGGAGACCCATGGATGACTAGTCATACAAGACAAAGATAGCATAATTGTGAAGGACTCTATGTCCACTGACAAAGCCGGCTAGGATTTGTAACCCTATGTTCTCGGACTAAGGTGACCCCTTTATCTCTGATATTACTATTCATCCAACCTAACTTTAAGGGGCATCCTACAGAATGCTCTGCTAGAATCATACTCGTCGATTAAGAAGAGAGGTGTGAGACAATGCGTGAGAGATATGCCTAAAGATAATGTGCGTACAGGAGACATGTAGGCAGGTCTATGTATATAGAAAGGGTATATGGGGATTGTGCGTGTGTATGCTTGCGAGAGGAAGAGTGCTTGTGATAAAGGTTAGTGAAAACAGTCGTAAATGGTTACGAGAGGGAGGGAGGGTTATATCGAGAGCATGTGTGCGAGAAAGACACCTTGGGAGAGAGTGTGTGAGCATGTGTGAGAGACCACCGATGGAGACTGAAACTACACGTACAAGACTGTTGTACACATAAATTAAAGATATAAATTGTATCCAAATATTAGGATGGGATCATGATATTTGCAATTCGCGTAAGGAACGGTCATTGATCCATCAGACATCTAGATTCTATCAAATTTGAGAATGTCTATGTTATTATTCGACACAATTGATCCACATAGTTAGTATTTTGAACTCCACACAATGCATCGCTTTAGCAATCGAATATAAACGTGAGTATAGTTCATGTTGTGTGTGTAAAGAACATTATACATAGGAAAGTTACACAATGAACATTATAAATAGCTACCTATGAACTAGCATACATTTGAATTCAACTTAAGGTGGTTTTAAAAAATCGAATTCAACATGAAGTGCATTCAATTATTTGAATTTGATATCATGGCATTTGTAAATCATACCTAAATTATGGGGGCACCAATCTTTGCTTTGATTTTGTACATAATAGCATATGTAGTCGTGTACAAAATAGATTCTAATTTAGCTCCTCCATTCCATAATAATCGTAGTTATAGGATTTTCAAGTGTCAAAATTTCAAAAAGAAGCGGATAATTTAATGAGGTTTTCAAACATACAAGGTCAAATTTAATGTTGTCTATTTAGGTCAATCCTCAAAGTTCAAGAGTACTCTAAACGTGAATGCTTGTGTTTCAAAATTTGAGCGAAGTGCCAAAAGAGCCTCTACTACTTGAAACCGCATGAGACCAATGTTTGGTAGTACAAGGAAATTACTTTTCTAATAACTCCGACCCATGAAACCTACCGGCCCGACATCCAAAGGTCTAAATCGGGGTAGGTTTGTAGCTTCATCTAGATGCCACGCAACCGCCTCCGAAAAACATTCATACACAATGGCCGCCTAAGCACACATGTGTGCGGCCGAAATCGCTCCCGCCCACTATTTGGGACACCAGGGATTACCATCCTACCCCGACCACATGAGGTCCGAATTTAAGAGGGGGCAAAGTTTGTACTTTCCCCAAATTTCAAACAAGCGCGTCCCATGTTACATTCAAAAAAGCCAAAAACAAGCGCGTCCTGCATCAAACATGGTTCTCCTCCCTCCCCGGCCCACCGTCGATTCCCCATTACTTCCGTGGGTGAAAAAACTACCTCTCCACCAGCCGTGAAACCCCGGCGTCCTCCGTCCGCCACCCCATTCCACCCATCAATCGCCGCCCTCCTCCATCACACCGGAGCCGATACCCCGACGTCGTCTTCCACCGCAACCTCAACTGCAACACCCTCCACGGCTAGTAGTTGAAGCCGAGGCCGAGCCGTCCGTACCCAAGCCAGTTCAACCACGCCGTCCTACGCCTCACCGCTGCGGCTCCAACTTCGCCATTGTCCACCGCACCAGAGCTGTTCTTGCTACGCCATCCTTCGCCGCCTCAGATTTGCTTCCCCTCCACCGACATACGGCCACAGCAACACAGTCAACAATTTGGCCATGGGTTCGTCCAAGGCTGCACCCTCCTCCAAAACATTGGTTCTCCCGGCAAAAAGAAGAAGATCGCCGCGACATATGGAGGACCCAACACTGGCAACCGAAAATGGTACTCCTCTTCCCTTATTCGTGCAAATCTTACGTGTCTGCTTGCACGGTATTCATCCCACAGAAGACACTAGTTGACCGCTTCTTATTGATACTAGATGTTCCTAGTAACTCGGGATGCACAAGGTTTCTCCTCACATACCATTTCACCTTAGCTAGAGGTCCGTCGCCCCCTTGAATTTCAATTCCTGGTCAGTTGATTCCCCATTAACGTAAGCATTCCCCGGCGTAACAGGCGCTAGCCCGCCTATTACACCAGGAAGCAGCGCCTCGGTGTTTATCTAGGGGCGTGTGGGGCCTAGAGATGCTGGCGCCCGATCTGGATGTCGGCCGGGATTAAAGGGATGGCCTGGGGCGCTGCCAAGCACGGAGGTGGTGTGAGGTCGAGGGAGGCGCGGGCGGTGGAGGCAGGGGTCTGGCGGTGGTGGTCGCGGTTCGAGAAAGATCATCAACAAAGGATGGCGGGAGGTAGACGAAGGCCATCTGCCCGTTCCTTATAGATCGGACGGTTCATTAAAAAATTGATCGACCTATTTATTTTCAATGATCATTGTTATCTTGACATGACCACATGTGGTGGTGTCTTTGGAGGAGTACCAAGATTTCATGTGCTCATATATTAGAAAATCATACGGAGTAGAATTTAATTTTGTTTGCCATGCAATGTTGTAGAGCTATCATATGTCTCCTGTCATTTATTTTTCAGCCACCGCTATCTCTGCTACTTTTACAAAGGCACTAGTTCTGCACACACTTCACCCATACTCTCACTATTGTGTTTTTATGCAAGGGTATTTCAGGCCCTGCCTTGACATAAGCAGAAAAGATAAGAGAGAAGTTGCTCCAGCGTGGTACGCGGCTAAGCCAGACATGTTTCAAGACTTTAAAGGGTGTAGTGTCAGCAGATGGAGACGGGGAACATAGCTCTGGAGTTGATGATCTCGCTCGCCATGAACCACCGTCCCAGGTGCTTGCTTTAACTTCACGGTGTCATATGTGGTTGCATGTTCCATATGGTGTCTAGCTTGTATTCGAAAGGCCGAAGTCAGTCTTTATTAAGATAAGGAAAGATATTTTTTACATGAACCACCAGCCCGTGAGCACCAGAAGACAAATATCTAGTCGAGGCCTTGGCGAGCCGATGACAAGCCCGAAAGAGAGGCATCACACTGAAAACCAACTAAAAAGCCGCAATGGTGGCGAAGCAGCCCGCCTCCCACCGGGCTCTCGTGTCCTAGATGATCATGCTCACCACTCCACCGGATGTCTAGCTTGTATTGCTTCCAATTTGGTTAAATTGCATCCGCTTAGCTTACACATTATACCTTTGAATATGACATGCCTTTACTGCTTTTGGTACATACTAGTACATCTGTATTAACCATATTCTTACATCAAACTAATGTTCTTGTGTATCCCTCATCAATCACTTATGATGAGGCAACAGCAAGTGGAATACTCCTCATTTAAAGAATGCAGCGTTAGCCTCCCGACATGATTCTCAAGAAACAGCAAGGCTGGATGAAGATAGTGAACGTAGCTCTGTAGTTGATTACCGTATTTCCCCTACACTAGCATCGCAAGTGCTTGCTCTAACTTGGCAGCGTGATATGTGGTTGCATGTTGCATATGGTGTCTAGATTGTAATTCTTCCAATCTGGTTAAACTGCATATGCTATTCTGCTTAGCTTATACATTATACATGTTAATGTGACGTGCCTTCCTGTATTTAGTACATAGTACATCTGTCTATTAAGCATGTCCTCGCATAAAACTATTGTTTTTTTGTATCCCACATAAATCAATATGACGAGACACCTTCAGTATATGCAGTGTGATATTAATTGCATCTTTGATATGATTTATAGCATGCGCTGCTTCTAATTTGTTGAAATGTCATTTATGATGGGACACTTTTAACTTGGCAGAGTCATATTGGTTGCATCTTTCACGTGGTGTCTAGCTTGCATTGCTTCTTATTTGGTGAAATGGTTTACCTTAGTTTACACAAACAGTTGTGAATATGCTATGCCGTCTGTTTTTCGTATTATTCCATCCTTGAATCATGTGTTTGCCTTACATCAAAGTAGTGATTGTCAAGATCATGCACGAATGAGTTACGAAGAGTGAATTTTATTGCTTTTTCTTGTCGGCTTTACTTGACAATTCAAAATCAATAAAGCGGAAGAAGTTAGCAAGGCAGCGGATGAAGGTGCTCCTTCCAAATGGAGGGCCTCTACAGATTCTACTCATCCATCCCCCCCAAGATGATTTCCAAGACAACACATGCATAGACACTCAACGTAGTTGTGTTGGTGATGAGCACATCTCCCCTAGTGCACCATCACAAGTGCTCCCTCTAACTTGGCACTGTTATATGTGGTTGCATGTTATGTATGATGTCTAGCTTGTATTGCTTCTAATTTTGTTGAATTTCATCTGCTTACTTTACACATTATACTTGTGACTAAGACATGTGTTCCTGTTTCTAGAACATACAATATCAGTCTATCACACCATGTTCTTACATAAAAGTACATTTGTTCTGAAGAACAAAAGTGTTATTCATTTTTCTTGTCGGCTTGACTTAACATGGCACAGAGAAAGAGGAAGCAAGACAGAACGATAGGGAAAGGGAAGCAGAACAATCCTGCAGGTTCTCCTGGTACTGATGGTGCAATAGAAGTTCAAAGTCCAGCGGAAAATTGTACCTACAGGGTATCCCATGCTACACGAGCTGCAGAACAAGACAAACAGAAACAAATAGCTGCCACCAAACAAGCAGAGACAACCCTAGTTGTTGCAACACCTTCCACAGTACCACCAGCTGCATGATGTACTCATTCACAACTCATTAGCAAGACGTTCCCAAGCTCCCTTGCCACCTGACACTACTTCCCAAGCACTCTTGACACAAGGTGAGTTGGCAAGATCAGATGAACTTTGTGAGCTTCAACAGCAAGAAGGTAGTAGCTGGAGTCAAGTTTCAGTTGCATGCTTCTTTATATGTAGTCTCATAGTTTGATGTACACTAACACTTCCTATGTTTGTTGTTGGACTAGCACTTAGGCGCAAGAGGAAACAAACATCAGGGATAATGCTCGATAGGTTAACTAAATCTAGAGGAGGAAGAATGGAGATCCATTTTGAGGCAGGTTTAAAAAGGCCACATGATGCTACAAAGTCAGCCAAGTTAGTATCAGAGGCAGCGGCTGCTGTTAGGTGTCATGTACGTATCCTCCCAACATGGATTCAGTATAGGAATGACAAAGACGAAACCCAGTTCAACACCTTTCTCGACCATTTACCTGTAAGTATGGTTATGTATGGAAACTAGTAATATCATCTTGCTCTGTCCAATACTTTCTAGGTTGCTGATAATGAGACTCCCATAATTTTCAATAGATGAGGTTCAAGTTGGATAGCCAAGATGATGCAACCAAACAAGCTTGCACCCATGTTTTCAAGTCTGCTTTCTGCGGACAAAGACGGTATAACTTTAGGAAAACTCACTTTGAAGGCAAGGCTAACAGTGAACTTGCCCAAACATCTTCAGTGGAAAATATATCTGATGAAGACTGGAGAGGCCTCGCTAAACACTGGTCCGATCTGAAGTATCAAGTACATTATATATATATATATATATATATATATATATATATATATATATCAGATCACATGTTGAAGTCCTCTTTACGCATGTGCCACACAAATCTATCTTCTTGTAGGTGAACTATTCAAAGAACAAGGCCAACCGTATTTAAAGTGAAATTCCAATGCATTTACGAGGATCTCGTAGCTATATTGCACCTGTGAGGCTCTTGTAATTAGCTATTGTTTCACTCTTTTCATTGTACCATATTATCAGATCTATATTGACTTGTTCCAAATGCGTTGGAAAGCCGCAAGGACCAAAAAATACCTGAACCAAATGTTGTGGAAATCTTCAAGGACTGTCACACCGGCCAAGAAGAAGGTCATGACTACACCGGTCAAATCCATTGTTGTAAGTCCTTAATCCTCATGCCTTTTAACTACTACTTACTCGACTTGTGCCTTGAATCGCATGGTTTGCAGCCAATGTCTATTACTCTTTTCAATTTTATACACAATTGTCTTAGCGTATCATTGCACCTTACAAGGTTTAAAAGATGGAGTGATGTTCCTTTGATCTTGACACCTGTAATCTAGTTCCGTCTTGGACTTGCCCACACAATGTTACAATTGCTCGTTTATGCTTCTCAGTTGTTTTGTGATACGAATGATGTCATACTATGCTTAACGTATTATAAACTCCGTCTCTTTATCCTTAGCCCTCAATACAATGTGAAGAAATAGACAATACATTAGCAATGGTACATGGTCATATGTTTGGAACCTGGTTTTATTATGTACTTTGCAATAAAATACAACTATTATTTTACATGGGTTCACCAGAATAAGTTATGTACATAGACCAAAGCTATTTTGTTTGGTTTTTTTGCCCCCTTAATATCTTCTGTTCTGGTACTACTAATGTAAAACCACAACTTGTCAGCGAGCTATGGAAAAAATGGTGGAACCGCCATCTTCTGAAGGTGGCGACGCAACTATAACCGCAATGTAAGCTCTTGCTGCAGTGGGTCAAGATGCACATCCACTAACAGTGGCAAAAGCACGTTCCTGCGTAAATACTGGGTTGGTTGTTAAGGCAACCTCGTCCAAACTGCCTCATGATCAAGATATGCAAGCTCAAAACAATGTTGTATCTGCGGTCCGGACACAAGTCCATTCCCTAACAGAGACCCTTTGTGAAACAAGGAGAGACATTGTTCGATGTTGTCAAGATATGCATGGTTTTGAAACCAGACTATCAGACATTTGCTATGTTGTTCAGGAGCCTAGGAGAACTGAAGGCGAAGGTTATGGTGCTCCATCGGACAATACAGCATGAAAACGTAACAGTCATGTCAAATGAACTGAGCTTCTGAACTTCTGGTGGTGCATTTATCTGCTAGACTGTTAACTTTTATGCCAACCTTCCTTTTGTTTTATAGTTGTAATTTGTTTTGGTGCGATAAAATTTGTTCTTAACGTGCAGCCACCGGCTGAAGAAAACAGCAAGCCATTTTTGTATAGTGTAGGGTGTTCCCTATATTTGCACTGGTGGTGAACTTTCATGCCCACCGGCTGCAGTTTACATGGGCCTCCTACGGGCCGTAGAAACAATGGGCCTTCTAAGGGCCATAGAAACAATGGGCCTTCTATGCGGTGTAGAAACAATGGGCCTTATACGGGCCGTAGACACAATGGGCCTTCTATGGGCCATATCATCAATGGGCCTTCTACGGGCTTATGATCGGTTGGCCAAACATGGGCCAATAACAAACCACGTTATGGTCGTAAATGGGCTAGAGTTGAAATCAACCGTTCATGGGCCGACCATAACGGGCCATCGTTAATCGGCCGTATTTTGATGACGCTATGAAAATGGCCCAACGTATTAACGGGCCACAAACGGGCCGACTGTAACCACGGGCTGAATTTGCCCCACAAGCAGAAAATGATAGTAATGGGCTGTAAGTAAACGAATGTGGAAATGAGCCCAAGAATAAATGGGCCCCGAGAAGGCCGAAAGATAACATATCGGAAACGCCCAACGGAATAATGGGCCGTTAATGGGTATAAAGTGATACCTTTATTCATTACGGGCCAGTTTCACCACGGGCCGTTAATGGGTATAAAGTGATACACTGTTCATGACGGGCCAGTATTACCACGGGCCGTTAATGGGCCAAGAGTAATAAGGGCCTCATATGGGCCGAAAGACGTCATGGGCCATACATGGGCCGGAAGTAAAAACGGGCTAGAATTATATTGGACGGCCCAGATGACGCTACTGGTCCTAATTCGGTTAGGCCGTAAACGGGCCCTCGGTTAGCGGGCTGTATATGGGCTATATGCGAATAGGCCTTTAACAGGCTTGCCGTGGGCCGGCCCGCCACCTTTTGACCAAGTCAAATGCGCCGGCCTTTTCACAGGAATGGGCCTCTCTATTGGGCCGTGCCACGTGTTGACGTATCATAGGCGCTTTGTGCCCAATGAGTGGATGATATCTGTCCCAACGGTGAGCCGACACGTGTTTCCTCCAGTCAATGATGAGTTTACACGTGGAAAATCCCCATTGGTTGGGGCTGTTAGCGGGTTATCGGATCCAAAACCGGACCCGATAGCTTAACGGCATTTCGTTACGGTGGATGCCACGTGTCGGTCATCCTTGACGAAAGCACTTCTGTGACGCGCGATTTATCGTCATGGAAGTGGACACTTCCGTGATGATAATTTTGGTAATGTCATGGAACACTTCTACGATAGAACATGTATGACTATCTTGATTCTGTCATAAATTTGTCATGGATGTGCATGCATGACAGAAAATGTGACCTACTGTGACAAACACGTATCATCACGAAAGTGTCTTTTTTTTGTAGTGCACTTCAAGTATTCATACCGCAAGACATATATCATGTGTTCTCATCTCTGAATATTCAATCCGACATGACAAAACTTCAAAGGGTAAAGATTCAATTCATCACAACAAGAATATAGAGGGGATAAAAATCATATGATCCAACTATACTAACAAAGCCCATGATATAGATCACGAGAGAGAGAGAGAGAGACAAAGAGAGATAAAACACATAGCTACTGGTACAAACCCTCAGCCCCGAGGGTGGACTACTCCTTCCTCATCGTGGTGGCCGCCGGGATGATGAAGATGGCCACCGGAGATGATTCCCGCCTCCGGCAGGGTGCCGGAACGGGTATGGATTGGTTTTCAGTGGCTACGAAGCCCTGCGGCGGCGGAACTTCTGATCTAGGTTAACCCCAATGGGTTTCAGAATATTTGGGAATTTATAGTGCAAAGAGGGGGTGTGGGAGGCCACCGAGGTGGGCACAACCCACCTGGGCGCGCCAGGGGGCCCTGGCACGCCCTGGTGGGTTATGCCCCCCTCGGGGCACAATGGATGTCTTCTGGCCCATAAAAATCCTCGTGGAGTTTCGTTGCGTTTGGACTCCGTTTGGTATTGATTTCCTGCGATGTAAAAAACAAGCAAAAAACAACAACTGGCACTGGGCACTGGGTCAATAGGTTAGTCCCAAAAAATGATATAAAGTTGCTATAAAATGATTGTAAAACATCCAAGAACGATAAAATAATAGCATAAATACTTCATAAATAATAGATACGTTGGAGACGTATCAGTTTCGCAGCCCCAAACTTTAAGAAACGACAACTTAGGTTTCTTGCCAAACCACAATTCATACGGTGTCGTCTCAACGGATTTAGACGGTGCCCTATTTAACGTGAATGCAGTTGTCTCTAATGCATAACCCCAAAACAATAATGGTAAATTGGTAAGAGACATCGTAGATCGCACATATCTAATAAAGTACGGTTACGACGTTCGGACACACCATTACGTTGTGGTGTTCCAGGAGGCGTGAGTTGTGAAACTATTCCACATTGTTTTAAATGAAGGACAAACTCGTAACTCAAATGTTCGCCTCCGCGATCAGAACGTAGAAACTTTATTTTCTTGTTATGATGATTCTCCACTTCACTCTGAAATTCTTTGAACTTTTCAAATGTTTCAGTCTTGTGTTACATCAAGATATACCCATATCTGCTCAAATCATCTGTGAAGGTCAGAAAAATAACGATACCCGCCACGAGCTTCAACAATCATCGGACCGCATACATCGGTATTTATTATTTCCAATAAGTCATTAGCTCGCTCCATTGTTTCAGAGAACGGGGTTTTAGTCATCTTTCCCATGAGGCATGGTTCGCAAGTATCAAACGATTCATAATCAAGTGATTCCAAAAGTCCATCTATATGGAGTTTCTTCATGCGCTTTACACCAATATGACCTAAATGGCAGTGCCACAAATATGTTGCACTATCATTATCAACTTTGCATCTTTTGGCATCAATATTATGAATATGTGTATCACCACAATCGAGATTCAACAAAAATAGACCACTCTTCAAGGGTTCATGACCATAAAAGATATTACTTATATAAATAGAACAACCATTATTCTCTGATTTAAATGAATAACCGTCTCACACTAAACAAGATCCAGATATAATATTCATGCTCAACGCTGGCACCAAATAACAATTATTCAGGTCTAAAACTAATCCCAAAGGTAGATGTAGAGGTAGTGTGCCGACGGCGATCACATTGACCTTGGAACCATTCCCGACGCGCATAGTTGCCTCGTCCTTAGCCAATCTTCGTTTAATTCGTAGCCCATGTTTCAAGTTACAAATATGAGCAATCGAACCAGTATCAAATACCCAGGCACTACTACGAGCATTAGTAAGGTACACATCAATAACATGTATATCAAATATACCTTTGTAATCTTTGCCATCCTTCTTATCCGCCAAATACTTGGGGCAGTTACGCTTCTAGTGACCAGTCCCTTTGTAGTATAAGCACCCAGTTTCAGGCTTGGGTCCAGATGTGGGCTTCTTCCCAGGAGTGGCAACTTGCTTGCCCTTCTTCTTGAAGTTCCCCTTCTTTCCCTTGCCCTTTTTCTTGAAACTAGTGGTCTTGTTAACCATCAACACTTGATGATCCTTCTTGATTTCTACCTCCGCAGCTTTGAGCATTGCGAAGAGCTCGGGAATTGTCTTATCCATCCCTTGCATATTATAGTTCATCATGAAGCCTTTGTAGCCTGGTGGCAGTGATTGAGGAACTCGGTCAATAACACTATCATCTGGAAGATTAACTCCCAGCCGAGTCAAGTGATTATGATACCCAGACATTTTGAGTAAGTGTTCACTGATAGAACTGTTCTCCTCCATCTTGCAGCTATAGAACTTGTTGGAGACTTCATATCTCTCAACTCGAGCATTTGCTTGAAATATTAACTTCAATTCCTGGAACATCTCATATGGTCCATGACGTTCAAAACGTCTTTGAAGTCCCGATTCTAAGCCGTAAAGCATGGCACACTGAAATATCGAGTATTCATCAGATCGAGCTTGCCAGGCGTTCATAACATCAGTATATGCTCCTGCAATATGCCTTCCACCTAGCGGTGCATCAAGGACATAATTCTTCTGTGCAGCAATGAGGATAATCCTCAAGTTACGGACCCAATCTGTGTAGTTGCTACCATCATATTTCAACTTAGCTTTCTCTAGGAACGCATGGAAATTTAAGGGAACGGTAGCACGTGCCATTGATCTACAACATAGATATGCAAAAACTATCATGACTAAGTTCATGATAAATCAAGAATCAAATAACTTAAGAACTCCCACTTAGATAGATATCCCTCAAGTCATCTAAATGATACGTGATCCAAATCAACTAAACCATGTTCGATCATCACATGAGATGGAGTAGTCAACAATGGTGAACATCTCTATGTTGATCATATCTACTATATGATTCACGTTTGATCTTTAGGTCTCCAGTGTTCCGAGGCCATGTCTGTACATGCCAGGCTCGTCAAGTTTAACCCGAGTATTCCGCATGTGCAAAACAGTCTTGCACCCATTGTATGTGAACGTAGAGTCTATCACACCCGATCATCACATGGTGCCTCAACACGACGAACTGTCGCAACGGTGCATACTCAGGGAGAACACTTATACCTTGAAATTTAGTGAAGGGATCATCTTATAATGCTGCCGCCATACTAAGCAAAATAAGAAGCATAAAAGATGAACATCACATGCAATCAATGTATGTGACATGATATGGCCATCATCATCTTGTGCTTTTGATCTCCGTCTCCAAAGCATTGTAATGATCTCCATTGTCACCGGCTTGACACCTTGATCTCCATCGTTGCGTCGTGGTCGTCTCGCCCACTATTGCTTCTACAACTATCGCTAACGCATAGTGATGAAGTAAAGAAATTACATGTCATTTGCATTTCATACAATAACGAGACAACCATAAGGCTCCTGCCGGTTGCCGATAATTTTTACAAAACATGATCATTTCATACACCAAAGTATATTACATCATGTCTTGACCATATCACATCACAACATGCCCTGCAAAAACAAGTTAGACATCCTCTACTTTGTTGTTGCAAGTTTTACGTGGCTGCTACGGGCTTCTAGAAAGAACCGTTCTTAGCTACGCATCAAAACCACAACGGTGATTTATCAGGTTTGTTGTTTTAACCTTCAACAAGGACCGGCCGCAATCAAACTCGATTCAACTAAAGTAGGAGAAACAGACACCCGCTAGCCACCTTTATGCAAAACTAGTTGCATGTCTGTCGGTGGAATCGGTCTCATGAACGTGGTCATGTAAGGTTGGTCCGAGCCGCTTCATCCAACAATACTGCCGAATCAAAATAAGACATTGGTGGTAAGCACTATGACGATCACCGCCCACAACTCTTTGTGTTCTACTCGTGCATATCATCTACGCATAGACTGGCTTGGATGCCACTTTAGGGAAACGTGGCATGCAATTTCAAAAAAAAATTCTACGCTCATGCAAGATCTATCTAGGAGATGCATAGCAACGAGAGGGAGAGTGTGTCTGCGTACCCTCGTGGACTGGAAGCGGAAGCGTCTGATGACGCGGTTGATGTAGTCGAACTTCTTCTAGCTCCGACTGATCAAGCATCGAACGCACCTCACCTCCGAGTTCTGCACATGTTCAGCGTGATGACGTCCCTCGCCTTCTTGATCCAGCAAGGTGTTGAGGAAGTAGATGAGTTCCGTTAACACGGCGGTGTGGTGACGGTGTGTAACATCCCAAATTTTCAATTTGGAATGTTATACATAGATCATCATTGCATATCATATTTTTGTTGCATTGTTGGCTCGATCCTAGAAATTCTACGCAACTCAAGGACCCACGGAGAGAGTTGGGGATTTCGTTATTTTCATATTTGAGTTTTCTCAAATTTTGAAAATAGGATCATTTGATTTTAATTATTTTATCTTCAATTATTTCGATTACAAAAATATGAGAAAGGGAATAAAATGACTTTCCCAAAATAAAGAAATAATGAGGATTTAATAATAAAATCAAATAAGATTTTATTTTGGAGTTTTTCGCCATTTTATTTGAATTTAGGAAAAATGTGCATTTTTCAAAATTGCATTTAGGCCCCAAATAAATGTTCATCTTGTCCGGCTTGATTTTAAAAGCCGGGGAAATTTTATTTTGGGATTTTTGGAGTCCGTTTAGTATTTCTTTCGTTTGTTTTTCTGCGCGAAATTATTTAAAAAAACGAACCGACCTACGGGTCAGGTCCGACCGACTCGGCCGGTAGGCTTTATAAGCCGGGGAGCTACCAGCCCGAGCCGCCACGCCAAACCCTAGTACCGCGCCGCCACCCTTGCCGCCATCACCGCCCGCTGGCCGCCACCCGCCGAGGTGCCTCGAAATCCGCACCGCCGTTTTTTGAAAAACCGTTCGACAATCCGTCGGTTTTTTTTCAGTTTCTGTTTTTTTATTAGATCAGTTTTTTTATTTTCGATTCGGTTAAATAGCGACCGTTCGCTCGTTCGTTCGTTTTTACGAACGTGTTCGTCAGATTAGATCTAGTTAACGAACGTTCGTTCGTTAACCTGTTCGTCGTTTTTCTTTTTCTCGGATTTAAATCCGCGATTTTTCTGGTCGCGATTTCCGATCCGATTTTCGTTTTAGTATAACTTTTCGCTCGTTTATCGGAATCAGGCGATTCAAGCGCCTGGAGTTTCGTCTCGAAACCCTCTTTTCGAATAACCAACTTAAACAAGTTTTTGCCTCTGTAAAATTTGACTTAGATCTAGATTAGTAAAACGGAGCTGTTTTCTTTTGCCGTTTGACTTCCGTTGCTTCGTTTGATTTGATTCTTTTTGCAAACCGGAGTTCTTAAGTTGAACTTTCTGGTTAGATCTTTTATTTGAGATTTACCTGTGCATTAGATGAGTACTTATTGTATGCTTGTTTGTTTGTCTGCGATAGAATACCCGGAGTGCGCCGCCTGTTACTTCGAGTCTCTAGGTTTCGCGGATCATCAAAGAAGGCAAGTAACACTTTGATCATACCTTTTCTACTACCCAGCTTTATTGCATTAGATCAATCCTCAAACATTGCATGATTAGGATCTAATTTTAATGTGGGATGGGATGTAGATGAGGTAGTTCATATTACCTGATTATTATCAAACCTTTGGGAGTTACTTCTACGTTTGCTTATTATGCCATGCTATGCTAGTAGACGTGGATTGGGTGAGTGTATCCATGACAGATGTGAGATTGTTAATTAATGGTTTACTTAAGGTCGCAACTTAAACACACATCTAGGTGGATTGAGGTACCTGGTTTCCAGGATTTGCCTGTTTTTCTTCGGACCGCCACCCAGGCTCAAAGGGATCATGAGATTATTCATGCTAGAAACTTCCGTGTGCAGCCACATGCTACTATGGGCTCTAGCATAGTTGACTAAGTCGTGCGAACTCTTATGGGTAGACTAGCAGATGTAGGGGTTGTAGGTTGGTACGGTCTACCCATACGTAAGGTGCAAGTGCTTCAGAAAAACTATGGCTCGGTCATCTGTTTCTCAAACACCATGTAGTGCGAGAAATCAAACGGAGGAGATCGAGTCTTGTGGGGAAAAGTGCACAAACCTCTGCAGAGTGTAACAAACTAATCATGGTTAGTCGTGTCCCCAGTTATGGACATCTTGAGTATCTAGTACTTGGATATCATGTGAATCTCATCATGTTACTCTAATTAATATTGTTGGGTTGTTAATGATTACTTTAATTGGGATTGAGGATGTTGTCAACCATTCTCAATGTTTAACAACCACCATGATAGTTAAATAAATTTATTCCTTTGCAGTAGGGAAAAATTGGCTTTTCGCAAAACTGTAACCATAGAGCTTTCCACCAGCCATATATGCATGTAGTATAGGCTTACTCTTTCATTACTCTCTATGTGTTACTTTGCCAGCATATTCCATGTGCTGACCCGTTTACGGGCTGCAATATTTCGTGTTGCATATTTTTCAGACGACGAGTAAGGTGCCTTTTAGGTCGTGGTTCTATACTCAGTGATGCCGTTGGAGTTGATGGACTCACTTATTTCTTCCAAGCCTTCCGCTGTTATCGTTTTTAGATGGCCTTAAGCCATATTTATTTTATTAAGGTCTCACTTGAGACATTCGATGTAATAAGTGTGTGATTGCTACTCTGTTATAAATCCTTCAAGTACTGCGTGGTGTTAGCATTACTGATCCAGGGATGACACTGAGCACAGAGATCAGACTGTTTGAGGTCTGGTCGCTACAAAGATGGTATCAGAGCACACGTTGACTGTGGACACGACCACTAAGCTAAAGCCCTAGATCACTACTCTCTTCTTATTTCTGACTCCTCATCTTTTGTACTCTTTTAGGATGACGGAAGCGAGGATCAAGTTCACCCAGCCGGATGAAGATACACCCTTTGGGTGACACCTGAAGGAAGTCACTAAGTACCTGAACATCGGAATACCAAGCTTCACCGGGACCTACAATTCCACTTTACCCGAAGAGGAGCGTTGGAAGATTCAAGCTCAAGTTCCCGGAAGGACGTTCGCCACCACTTGAGCCCATAGAGTGTGTTTTAATGCACCAACCTGAGTCTGGGAAAGAGCATGGCAGCTCACATAACCATGGGACGAATTGGAGAAGTTTACCAAGATGACCTCAAGGATACTATCTACCAGATTTGCGGACGCCGAGATGAACAATGGGAGATAGTTAGCACTAAGAAGGATCGATCCATTGCGCCTTTCATCCAAGAGTTAAATCAGCACATTCGACGCCAGGAGAACCCGGATGTCTTGTGCAGACATGATGGAGTTGAAGAAAGCAAAAGCCAAGATTATCGAACTAGAAGGAGAACTGAAGGCCACTTGCAAGGACTACATGGAGGAGATTGTAGCTCTAGTGAGACAAAACGGCGATCTTAAGGAGAAGATTGAAGAACTCATGGGGAATTCAGCACCCGGAGGAGAAGATGAAGATTGCACCTGTCCAGAGAACTACATCATCATCGACGACACCGATTCCGATCCTAGTGATGATGATTTCGAAGACGAAGCTGGAGCAGATATCATGGAGTCTTCATCGGAGCGGTTTTTCTAGTTGACCACCATAACAGTAGTAGTGTCCCACCATGTACATAGTATAGTCCAAGCACTTCTGTAACGATAGTTAGACCGTTGTATGCCCTTGTTTGATTTGATTGGAGTGATATTGTGTGTTTTTGTCTCATTTGCATATGGGTAGTGTTTTCTCCCTAGACCTCATTCTATTATTAACTCTCGTCTTTTCTATAAACCCCTCAGATGCCTCCGAGATGCGACCCCGGATTTGTTTTCCCGCCGGAGATCACTCAGTTGATTCAGCAGCAGAATGCCTTGATTCAAACATTGGTACAGAACCAAGGCAACAACAACAACAACAACAACCCACCACCACCACCACCTGTTGACCATTTGACCAGTTTCTTAAGGCTGAATCCGCCGGTGTTTTCCAAAGAGCACCGAGCCGATAGTAGCAGTATGATTGGCTCCGCAAGATAGGGAGGGATTTGACCACCGCAGGATGCATGAGATGGGGAAAAGGTGAAATTTGCCGCACATCAGCTTGAAGGACCTGCAGAAGATGGTGGGAGAATTTTATAGCCACTTATCCTGTGAGACACTGTCACATGGGATCGGGCCAAAGAAGCTTTCCATCTTGCCCATGTTTCAGCAGGAGCTATGGCCATGAAGAAGCGTGAGTTTCGCAACTTGCGCCAAGGAGGATGGACAGTTGGCCAGTATGTGAATGATTTTAGTAAGTTAGCACGTTATGCCCCAGATGACGTTGCTACAGATGCAGCTAAGCAGGAGAAGTTTCTAGAAGGACTGAATGATGAGATGAGCATGCAGTTGATGGTAGCCACCTTCAATAACTACCAGGAGTTAGTAGACCGTGCTCTTATGATTGAAGGGAAGCAGCAGCAGATTGCCAATCGCAAGAGAAAGTATGGACAGGGGAAGTATAACTCTGGAGCTCAGCAGAAACTACGCTTTACCCCGAAGCCAGGAGGGCAATTTCAGCATACTCACGGAGGAGGTAGCTCGCACAATCATAATGGCACAAAGAATGGAAACGGGAATGGAGGAAGTAATGGACAAAACCGCACCAACCCGTCAACACCATCCAAGGTAGACCTGAGCCATATCACTTGTTTTAAGTGCCGTAAAACTGGGCATTATGCAAATGAATGTCCAAAAGCCCAAAATGGTAACGTCAATGGAAGCCCAGGAAAGAAGCCGAACCCTTTCAACAGGGGACAGGTGAACCACGTTACCGTGGAGGAGGTTGAAGCTCAAATGCCAGACGCAGAATAGGTAAGTTTTGGTTAAGACATTTATCGCAGCTTGTTCTTTTTGATACTTGGTGCATCGCATTCATACATATCAAGGGGATTTGTGGATAAGTATAAATTACCAACCCAAGCCCTTAGGTCACCCATGCTAGTAACCTCACCCGAGCGGAATATATGGCAAGTATATGGTGCGATCGATCGCCATTAAGGATTGGAAACTACTTATTTCCCTCGGACCTAATAGTTTTGGAATCCCAAGGATTGGATGTGATATTAGGCATGGATTGGTTATCAAAGCACGGAGGGAATATTGATTGCGCCAAGAAGTCGATTTTTCTTACCACCCCAGAAGGAAGGAGAATCAAGTATGTATCACGGCATGAGCCGAGGAGGGCACATGTAAATTCCTTATCAGGAGTTGTGCAGGAGGAAGTACCAGTGGTAAGGGATTATCCGGACGTGTTTCCGAAAGAGTTGCCAGGCATGCCGCTGGACAGAGACATTGAGTTTCTAATTGAACTACTGCCAGTCACTAGGCCAATATCTAAGAGACCGTATAGGATGCCAGCCCAAGATTTGGAGGAAATTAAGAAGCAGATTAAGGAGTTACTGGATAAAGGTTTAATTCGCCCAAGTTCTTCGCCTTGGGGATCGCCAGTACTTCTAGTGGAAAAGAAGGATGGATCGTTAAGAATGGTTGTTGATTATCGAGGATTGAATGAAGTGACCATTAAGAACAAATACCCGTTGCCGATGATCAACGACTTGTTTGACCAATTGATTGGAGCTAAGGTATTTTCCAAGATTGATTTGCGATCAGGATACCATCAGTTGAAGATTCGGGAGCAGGATATACCTAAGACGGCTTTTACCACCAGGTACGGGCTGTATGAGTATACCGTTATGTCATTTGGTCTGACTAACGCCCCAGCCTATTTTATGAACATGATGAACAAGGTGTTTATGGAGTTTTTGGATAAGTTCGTCGTGGTATTCATTGACGATATTTTGGTCTACTCAAATAATGAAGAAGAACATAAGGAGCACTTGCGTTTGGTACTCGAGAAGCTCAGAGAACATCAGTTGTATGCCAAGTTCAGCAAGTGTGAGTTTTGGTTAAAGGAAGTTGGATTTCTCGGACATGTTATATCCGGAGAAGGTATAGCAAGAGACCCCACTAAAGTTGCCACGGTGACAAATCGGGAAGCGCCAACAACAGTTGGACAGATCCGGAGTTTCCTTGGACTCGCAGGATACTACCGGAGATTCATTGAGAATTTCTTGAAGATTGCGAAGCCTATGACAAAATTATTGAAGAAGGATACCAAGTTTATATGAACTGAAGAGTGTGAGGCTAGTTTCCAAGAGTTGAAGAAACGTTTGGTTACCTCACCAGTGTTGATTTTGCTGCACTGCACTAAAGATTATGAGGTGTATTGCGACGCTTCACGTCGAGGACTTGGAGCAGTGCTCATGCAAGAGGGAAGAGTTGTTTTGTATGCTTCACGACAAATGAAACCTCACGAATTAAAATATGCCACGCATGATTTGGAGTTAGCAGCCGTAGTGCATGCATTGAAAACATGGAGGCATTTCCTCATTAGAAATCATTGTGAGGTGTACACGGATCACAAGAGTTTGAAGTACATATTCACGCAGAAAGATTTAAACCTCAGACAAAGGAGATGGTTGGAGCTCATCAAGGATTATGATATGAGATTGCATTATCACCCCGGAAAGGCTAACATGGTAGCGAGGGCGTTGAGCCGTAAGAGTCATGTCAACATCCTAATGACCGGAGGTTTACCAAAAGAATTAGCCAAGGAATTCCGGGAGCTATGTTTGGAAATAGTTCTGAGAGGCTATGTAGCAGCGTTGGAGATTTAGTCTACTTTGATGGATAAAATCAAAGAAGCTCAAAGGACAGATAAGGAAGTTGCTTCTATTAAGGAGAAGATGAGCAAGGGAAAAGCAAAGGGATTTCATGAGGATGAGCATGATACCTTATGGTTTGAGGACCGCGTTTATGTGCCAAGTGATCCGGAGATTCGGAAGTTGATTTTGCAAGAGGCGCATGATTCGCCGTATTCGATCCACCCCGGAAATACCAAGATGTATTTGTATTTGAAGGATACTTTCTGGTGGACCGGGATGAAGAAAGATATTGCAGAGTATGTAGCAGTTTGTGATGTGTGTCAAAAAGTGAAGGCGTAACATCGAAGCCAGCAGGATTGTTACAACCATTGCCTATACCGTAATGGAAGTGGGATAAACTAGGCATGGATTTCATCACGGATTGCCCAGACCCGTTCAAAGCTATGACTCGATTTGGGTTGTAGTCGATCGTTTGACGAAGGTAGCTCATTTCATTCCAAAGAAGACTACCTAGAGCAAAGTGCCAAATTGGCTAAGATATATATGACCAGGATTGTATGCTTGCATGGAGTTCCGAGGAGTATCGTGACGATAGAGGAACCCAATTCACCTCAAAGTTACGGAAGCGATTGCACGAAACTTTGGGAACCAGACCGAGTTTAGTACAACTTTTCATCCACAGACGCATGATGGACAAACCGAGAGAGTCAACCAGATTTTGGAAGATATGCCGAGAGCATGTGCCTTGGATTATGGATCAAGTTGGGATGACAACTTGCCATATGCGGAGTTTTCTTATAACAATGACTACCAAACCGGTTTGAAGATGGCACCTTTCCAAGCCTTGTACGGAAGGAGGTGGAGAACCCGCTATTGTGGGATGAGGTTGGAGACCGCCAGCTTGTTTGGACCGGATGTGATTAAGGAGTCCGAATAAAGTAAAGTTGATTCGCGATAGGCTCAAGGTAGCCCAGTCAAGGCAGAAGAGCTATGCGGATTCAAAACGCAAGGAGACAGAATATGAAGTCGGAGACAGAGTTTATCTTCGAGTATCTCCGCTTCGAGGAGTTAAGCGTTTTGGTGTTAAAGGAAAATTAGCGCCACGTTTTGTGGGACCATACAAAGTTTTGGAGCGCATGGGAGAAGTTGCGTACAAGTTGGAATTACCCGAGGGTTTGTCAGGTGTTCACGATGTGTTCCATGTTTCTCAATTGAAGAAGTGTCACGCAGAGATGGCGGATATACCACCGAGAGATCTTTGTGCCACTAGAGGTGATTCAATTGAATAACGATTTGACCTATGAGGAGAAACCAGCTAAGATTCTCGGAGTGTGCCACCGAGTCACCCGCAAAGAAGGTCATTAAGTTTTGCAAAGTTCGGTGGAGCCACCACACCGAGGATGAAGCCACACAGGAGCGAGAGGAAGATTTGCTTAAGGACCAACCTCACCTATTTTCTAGCCAACCCGAATCTCGAGGGCGAGATTCATATTAAGGGGGTAGGTTTGTAACATCCCAAATTTTCAATTTGGAATGTTATACATAGATCATCATTGCATATCATATTTTTGTTGCATTATTGGCTCGATCCTAGAAATTCTCGCAACTCAAGGACCCACAGAGAGAGTTGGGGATTTCGTTATTTTCATATTTGAGTTTTCTCAAATTTTGAAAATAGGATCATTTGATTTTAATTATTTTATCTTCAATTATTTCGATTACAAAAATATGAGAGAGGGAATAAAATGACTTTCCCAAAATAAAGAAATAATGAGGATTTAATAATAAAATCAAATAAGATTTTATTTTGGAGTTTTTCGCCATTTTATTTGAATTTAGGAAAAATGTGCATTTTTCAAAATTGCATTTAGGCCCCAAATAAATGTTCATCTTGTCCGGCTTGATTTTAGAAGCCGGGAAAAATTTATTTCGGGATTTTTGGACTCTGTTTAGTATTTCTTTCGTTTGTTTTTCTGCGTGAAATTATTTAAAAAAACGTACGGACCTACGGGCCTTGTCCGACCGGGACTCCGGCCCGGTAGGCTTTATAAGCCACGGGGGAGCCAGCCCAGCCCGAGCCGCCCCGCGCCCCCAAACCCTAGCACCCGCGTCGCAACCCGCGCCCGCCGCCGCCCGCCGCCGCCAGAGTCAGCCGCCGACGACCCGCCGCCAAGTGCCTTGAAATCCGTGCGTTTTTAGAAAAACCGTTCGGTTTTCCGTCGGTTTTCGTTGGTTTTTTTTAGTTTCCATTTTTTTAGTAGATCGGTTTTTTTTATTTTCGTTTCGGTTAAATAGCGGCGTCATTGCTCGTTCGCTTTTACGAACGTGTTCGTCGAATTAGATCTAGTTAACGAACGCTCGCTCGTTAACCTGTTCGTCGTTTTTCTTTTTCTCGGATTTAAATCCGCGATTTTTCTGGTCGCGATTTCCGATCCGATTTTCGTTTTAGAATAACTTTTCGCTCGTTTATCGGAATCAGGCGATTCAAGCGCCTGGAATTTCATCTCGAAACTCTCTTTCCGAATAACCAACTTAAACAAGTTTTTGCCTCTGTAAAATTTGACTTAGAGACAGATTAGTAAAACGGAGCTGTTTTCTTTTGCCGTTTGACTTCCGTTGCTTCGTTTGATTTGATTCTTTTTGCAAACCGGAGTTCTTAAGTTGAACTTTCTGGTTAGATCTTTTATTTGAGATTTACCTGTGCATTAGATGAGTACTTATTGTATGCTTGTTTGTTTGTCTGCGATAGAATACCCGGAGTGCGCCGCCTGTTACTTCGAGTCTCTAGGTTTCGCAGATCATCAGCAAGGCAAGTAACACTTTGATCATACATTTTCTACTACCCAGTTTTATTGCATTAGATCAATCCCCAAACATTGCATGATTAGGATCTAATTAAATTGTGGGATGGGAAGTAGATGAGGTAGTACCTATTACCTGTTTATTATCAAACCTTTGGGAGTTACTTCTCGTTTGCTTATTATGCCATGCTATGCTAGTAGACGTGGATTGGGTGAGTGTATCCATGATGTATGTGAGATTGTTAATTAATGGTTTACTTACGGTGGAAACTTAAACACACATCCTGGTGGATTGAGGTACCGGTTTCCGAGGATTTGCCTGTTTTTCTTGGACCGCCACCCGTGCTCAAAGGGATCATGAGATTATTCATGCTAGAAACTTCCGTGTGCAGCCACATGCTACTATGGGCTCTAGCATAGTTGACTAAGTCGTGCGAACTCTTACGGGTAGACTAGCAGATGTCGGGGTTGTAGGTTGGTACGGTCTACCCATACGTAAGGTGCAAGCGCTTCAGAAAAACTATGTCTCGGTCATCCGTTTCTCAAACACCATGTAGTGCGAGAAATCAAACGGAGGAGATCGAGTCTTGTGGGGAAAAGTGCACAAACCTCTGCAGAGTGTAACAAACTAATCATGGTTAGCCATGTCCCCGGTTATGGACATCTTGAGTATCTAGTACTTGGATATCATGTGAATCTCATCATGTTACTCTAATTAATATTGTAGGGTTGTTAATGATTACTTTAATTGGGATTGAGGATGCTGTCAACCATTCTCAATGTTTAACAACCACCATGATAGTTAAATAAATTTATTCGTTTGCAGTATGGAAAAATTGGCTTTTCGCAAAACTATAACCGTAGAGCTTTCCACCAGCCATATATGCATGTAGTATAGGCTTACTCTTTCATTACTCTCTATGTGTTACTTTGCCAGCATATTCCATGTGCTGACCCGTTTTCGGGCTGCAACGTTTCATGTTGCAGATTTTTCGACATTTAGTAAGGTGCCTTTTAGGTCGTGGTTCTATACTCAGTGATGCCGTTGGAGTTGATGGACTCGCTTGTTTCTTCCAAGCCTTCCGCTGTTATCATTTTTAGATGGCCTTAAGCCATATTTATTTTATTAAGGTCTCTCTTGAGACATTCGATGTAATAAGTGTGTGATTGCTACTCTGCTATAAATCCTTCAAGTACAGTGTGGTGTTAGCATTACTGATCCAGGGATGACACTGAGCACAGAGATCAGACTGTTTGAGGTCTGGTCGCTACACGGTGATGGTGAAGTGATCCGCGCAGGGCTTCGCCTAAGCACCGCGAGAATATGACCGGGGGTGTAAACTGTGGAGGGGGGCGCCGCACACGGCTAACAATTGATGTTGTGTGTTCTAGGCGCCCCCTCCCCACATATATATATATATAGGTGGGAACGGGAGGGGAGCAGCAAGGGTGCGCCCCAAGTAGGAGGAATCCTACTTGGGATCCTTGATACGTCTCCAACGTATCTATGATTTTTTATTGTTCTATGCTATTACATTATATGTTTTGGATGTTTAATGGGCTTTAATATGCTCTTTTATATTATTTTTTAGACTAACCTATTAACTGGAGGCCCAGCGCCAGTTTCTGTTTTTTTTTTTTGCCTATTTTAGAGTTTCGCAAAAAAGGAATACCAAACGGAATGAAACCTTCGCGATGATCTTTCTTGGACCGAAAGCAATCCAGAAGACTTGGAGTCGAAGTCTGGAACTCCACGAGGCGGCCACGAGGCAGGAGGGCGCGCCCATGGGGGTAGCCGCGCCCCCACCCTCATGGGCCCCTCGTAGCTCCACCGACGTACTTCTTTCGCCTATGTATACTCTTATACCCAAGATCGATCGCAGAGAGCCACGAGACCACTTTTCCACCGCCACAACCTTTTGTACCCGTGAGATCCCATCTTGGGGCCTTTTCCAGCGATCTGCCGAAGGGGAATCGATCATGGAGGGCTTCTACATCAACACCATTGCCTCTCCGATGAAGCGTGAGTAGTTTACCACAGAACTTTGGGTCCATAGTTATTAGCTAGATGGCTTCTTCTCTCTCTTTGATTCTCAATACAAAGTTCTCCTTGATGCTCTTGGAGATCTATTTGATGTAATACTCTTTTGCGGTGTGTTTGCCGAGATCTGATGAATTGTGGATTTATGAACAAGATTATCTATGAATATTATTTGGTTCTTCTCTGAATTCTTATATGCATGATTTGATATCTTTGCAAGTCTCTTCAAATTATCGGTTTAGTTTGGCCAACTAGATTGATCTTTATTGCAATGGGAGAAGTGCTTAGCTTTGGGTTCAATCTTGCGGTGTCCTTTCCCAAAGGATGAGGGGGATGAGGGGCAGCATGGCACGTATTTTATTGTTGCCATCGAGGATAAAAAGATGGGGTTTATATCATATTGCTTGAGTTTATCCCTCTACAGCATGTCATCTTGCTATATGTGTTACTCTGTTCTTATGAACTTAATACTGTAGATGCATGCTGGATAGCGGCCGATGCGTGGAGTAATAGTAGTAGATGCAGAATAGTTTCGGTCTACTTGACACGGACGTGATGCCTATATTCATGATCATTGCCTTAGATATCTTCATAACTATGCGCTTTTCTATCAATTACTCGGCAGTAATTTGTTCACCCACCGTAATACATGCTATCTTGAGAGAAGCCACTAGTGAAACCTATGTCCCCCGGGTCTCTTTCTTATTATATTGCATCTCTTTTATTTACATCGCATCTCGTTTACTATTTTGCAATCTTTACTTTCCAATCTATACAACAAAAATACCAAAAATATTTACTTTACTATCTTTATTAGATCTCACTTTTGCAAGTGACCATGAAGGGATTGACAACCCCTTTATCACATTGGTTGCAAGGTTCTTGGTTGTTTGTGCAGGTACTAGGTGACTTGTGCGTTGTCTCCTACTGGATTGATACAATTGGTTCTCAAAACTGAGGGAAATACTTACGCTACTTTGCTGCATCACCCTTTCCTCTTCAAGGGAAAACCAACGCATGCTCAGGAGGTAGCAAGAAGGATTTCTGGCACCGTTGCCGGGGAGATCTACGCCAAGTCAATACATACCAAGTACCCATCATAAACTCTTCTCCCTCGCATTACATTATTTACCATTCGCCTCTTGTTTTCCTCTCCCCTACTTCTAAAACGATTTGTGAAAACATTTGCCTTTTCTTCGCCTTCTTCCCGTATGTATCTTTGTTTGTGTTTCCATGTGCCTTCTATTTGCTTGCATTGTTGCTTGCTAAAAATACCAAATATATTTACTTTACTATCTTTATTAGATCTCACTTTTGCGAGTGACCGTGAAGGGATTGACAACCCCTTTATCGCGTTGGTTGCAAGGTTCTTGATTGTTTGTGCAGGTACTAGGTGACTCGAATCTATTGATCTGGATCCACTTAAAGTGCTCTACTTGGATCATCTTCGATCCTTATGCGCTCGTGCTGAAACCCCAACTAGGCTAGTTGATAAGAAATCTTTAGATGAGCATGCTCATTTTGTGCATCACCGTTTTTCTGAAAAAGGGAGACTCTTATGGGATTAAATAAACAGATTGATGTGTTATGCTTGGAATCTTTGTGAAATTTATGATTTTACTTGTTGCTCTAAGAACCTTAAAAAAGCACCTCCCCTACCTATGTGAGTTTAATTATAATGAAATCTTATCTTCTTATGCAAAAGGTATTTATAGTTACTACGATATCTAACAAATTAAAGAATTTGTTGCTTTTAAGGGTGCTTATGAAATTGCTTCTTTGATTGAAAAGTATGATATTACTCTCTACGAATCTGAAAAATTTGACATACTTAAATATTGCTATGAAATATATGCTCATAATGTCTATGTCAAAGAATTTATTGAAAGAATTACCGTTGCTTTGGAAGAAAATAATGATATTCATGAATCTATAGATAATTATGATTCCGATGATTTGATTAAAATATCCCTTGATGAACATGATGCTTGCTATTCTTGTGGCCATGATGCCAATATTTATGAAGATGAATTTGCTATAGTTCCTTATGTTAAACATGAGATCGTTGCTATTGCACCAATACTTGATAGTTCCTTCGATGAAAAGCATGATTGCAATGATGTTATTATAAATTCTCTTAATGTCAACTGTGTTAATGATATGCAAAACCTCAAGCTTGGGGATGCTAGTTTTGCTATGACTACTATTTGTTGCAATGATCATGATTGGGGTGATTCTTCTTATGATCTTGAAAATTTATTTAAGCCCCATGATGAATATGAGATTGATAATAATGTTTGTAATAATATTGAAAGTGAGTTTGGAAGAGTGTAAACTTTAGATCCCAAATATTTGGAGAATGTTCAATCTTATGAAGTTTTTGATAAAAGTGGGTTTGGAGAGGTCATGACTTTAGTTAATGTTAATCCCACTATTTTGGAAGAGTGTCAACTTTGCATACATGTGGATCGTGTTAAGAATATGTTTTTTGATAGCTATATTTTTGAATTTTCTTATGATCCTACATGTAATTATTATAAGAGAGGAAAATATGGTTGTAGAAATTTTCATGTTACTAAATTACCTCTCGTTATGTTGAGATTGCTATTGTTTCTTTCCGCTTCCTTGCATATGCTAGTTTTTGCTTGCCTTGAAAATTTGTTTGCCTATAAGATGCCTATGCATAGGAAGTATGTTAGACTTAGATGTGTTTGTCACATGTTTGATGATGCTCTCTTTGTGCTTCAATTCTTGTCTTTCATGTGAGCATCATTGAAATCTCTTCGCCTAGCTATGGGTGTTAAACGAAAGAGCTTGTTGGGAGGCAACCCAATATATTTCCTTTCTGTTTTTGAATAAATAATTCATATATCTTCTGTTTAGATGTGGTTTTATGTTTTAATTAGTGTATGTGCCAAGTAGAACCAATAGGATCTTCTTGGGTGATAGTTGCTTGATTTTGCTGAAAAAGACAGAAACTCTATGCTCACGAAAATAATTGTTAAAATTCACTAGAACGTGATAACATGCTAATTCGTTTTGCAGAAGATCAAAATACAAATTATACAGGTCGTCCTAGTTTTTCAGAATTTTTGGAGGTACATAAGTATTATAACAAATCGGATTTCTACAGACTATTCTGTTTTTGATAGATTCTGTTTTTCGTGTGTTGTTCACTTATTTTGATGAATCTATGAGTAGTATCAGGGGGTATGAACCATAGAGAAGTTGGAATACAATAGGTTTAATACCAATATAAATAAAGAATGAGTTCATTATAGTACCTTAAAGTGGTGGTTCATTTTCTTATACTAACGGAGCTCATGAGATTTTCTGTTGAAGTTTTGTGTTGTGAAGTTTTCAAGTTTTTGGGTAAAGATTTGATGGATTTTGGAATGAGGAGTGGCAAGAGCCTAAGATTGGGGATGCCCAAGGCACCCCAAGGTAAAATTCAAGTACAACCAAAAGCCTAAGCTTGGGGATGCCCCGGAAGGCATCCCCTCTTTCGTCTTCGTCTATCGGTAACTTTACTTGAGGCTATATTTTTAGTCACCACATGATATGTGTTTTTCTTGGAGCGTCTTGTATGATTTGAGTCTTTGATTTTTAGTTTACCACAATCATCCTAGCTGTACACACCCTTTGGGAGAGACACGCGTGAATAGGAATTTATTAGAATACTCTATGTGCTTCACTTATATCTTTTGAGCTAGATAATTTTGCTCTAGTGCTTCACTTATATCTTTTTAGAGCACCGTGGTGGTTTTATTTTATAGAAATTATTGATCTCTCATGCTTCATTTATATTATTTTGATAGTCTTTTAGAACAACATGGTAATTTGCTTTGGCTATAAAACTAGTCCTAATATGATGGGCATCTAAGATGGGTATAATAAAAACATTCATATAAAGTTCATTGAATACTATGAGAAGTTTGATGCTTGATGATTGTTTTGATACATGAGGATGGTGATATTAGAGTCATGCTAGTAGATAATTGTGAATTTGAGAAATACTTATGTTGAGGTTTGCAAGTCCCATAGCATGCACGTATGGTAACCGTTGCATAACAAATTTGAAGCATGATGTGTTTCTTTGATTGTCTTCCTTATGAGTGGCGGCCGGGGACGAGCGATGGTCTTTTCCTACCAATATATCCCCCTAGGAGCATGCGCGTAGTGCTTGGTTTTGATGACTTGTAGATTTTTGCAATAAGTATGTGAGTTCTTTATGACTAATGTTGAGTCCATGGATTATACGCACTCTCACCCTTCCACCGTTGCTAGCCTCTCTAGTACCGCACAACTTTCACTGGTACCATAAACCCACCATTTACCTTCCTCAAAACAGCCACCATACCTACCTATTATGGCATTTCCATAGCCATTCCGAGATATATTGCCATGCAACTTTCCACCATTCAGTCTATTATGACACGTCCATCATTGTCATATTGCCTTGCATGATCATGTAGTTGACATCGTATTTGTGGCAAAGCCACCATTCATATATTTTTCCATACATGTCACTCTTGATTCATTGCACATCCCGGTACACTGCCGGAGGCACTCATATAGATTCATATTTTGTTCTAAGTATCGAGTTGTAATCCTTGAGTTCTAAATAAATAGAAGTGTGATGATCATCATTATTAGAGCATTGTCCCGTGTGAGGAAATAAAAAAAAAGGCCAAAGAAGCCAATGAAAAAAAAGGGAGGCCAAAGAAGCCAAACAAAAAAAGAGAGAAAAAAGAGACAAGCGACAATGCTACTATCCTTTTTCCACACTTGTGCTTGAAAGTAGCACCATGATCTTCATGATAGAGAGTCTCTTATTTTGTCACTTTCATATACTAGTGGGAATTTTCGTTATATAACTTAGCTTGTATATTCAAATAATGGGCTTCCTCAAAATGCCCTAGGTCTTCGTGAGCAAGCAAGTTGGATGCACACCGACTTAGTTTCGTTTGTTGAGCTTTCATACATTTATAGCTCTAGTGCATCCGTTGCATGGCAATCCCTACTCACTCACATTGATATCTATTGACGGGCATCTCCATAGCCCATTAATACGCCTAGTTGGTGTGAGACCATCTTCCTCCTTTTTGTCCTCTCCACAACCACCATTCTATTCCACCTATAGTGTTATGTTCATGGCTCACGCACATGTATTGCGTATAAGTTGAAAAAGTTTGAGGATACTAAAGTATTCAACAATTGCTTGGCTTGTCATCGGAGTTGTGCATGATCTGAATATTTTGTGTGACAAAGATGGAGCATAGACAAACTATATGATTTTGTAGGGATGAACTTTCTTTGGCCATGTTATTTTGAGAAGACATGATTACTTTGTTAGTATGCTTGAAGTATTATTATTTTTATGTCAATATTAAACTTTTGTCTTGAATCTTTCGGATCTGAACATTCATGCCACAATAAAGAAAATTACATTGATAATTATGTTAGGTAGCATTCCACAACAAAAATTCTGTTTTAATCATTTACCTACTCGACGACGACCAGGAATTAAGCTTGGGGATGCTTGATACGTCTCCAACGTATCTATAATTTTTTACTGTTCCATGCTATTATATTATATGTTTTGGATGTTTAATGGGATTTAATATGCTCTTTTATATTATTTTTGGGACTAACCTATTAACCGGAGGCCCACTGCCAGTTTTAGTTTTTTTGCCTATTTTAGAGTTTCACATAAAAGGAATATCAAACGGAGTCCAAACGGAATGAAACCTTCGCGATGATCCTTCTTGGACCGAAAGCAATCCAGAAGACTTGGAGTCGAAGTATGGAACTCCACAAGGCGGCCACGAGGCAGGAGGGCGCACACACGGGGGTAGGCGTGCCCCCCACCCTCGTGGGCCCCTCATAGCTCCATCGACGTATTTCTTTCTCCTATATATACTCTTATACCCTAGATCGATCGTAGAGAGCCACGAAACCACTTTTCCACCGCCGCAACCTTCTGTACCCGTGAGATCCCAACTTGGGGCCTTTTCTGGCGATTTGCCGGAGGGGGAATCGATCATGGAGGGCTTCTACATCAACACCATTGCCTCTTCGATGAAGCGTGAGCAGTTTACCACAGACCTTCGGGTCCATAGTTATTAGCTAGATGGCTTCTTCTCTCTCTTTGATTCTCAATACAAAGTTCTCCTCGATGTTCTTGGAGATCTATTTGAGTAATTGTAACGCCCTCGATGCGGCTATATCTCCCACGTGTCGAAGCATGACTTAGAGGCATAACCGCATTGAAAGCAATGTCGCAACTGAGGTAATCTTCACACAACCCATGTAATACATAAGGGAAAGAGATACATAGTTGGCTTACAAATGCCACTTCACACAATACATAAATAAACATCCATCATCCAGATTACACTCGTGGTCCGACTACGGAACCAAAATAAAAGAAGACTACCCCAAATGCTACACGGATCCCCGATCGTCCCAACTGGCTCCACTCATCGATCATCAGGAAAAGACACATAGTAACGACCACGTTCCTTGTCGGACTCCCACTTGAGCTCGGTTGTGTCACCTGCACTGGCATCGTCGGCACCTGCAACTGTTTTGGTAGAATATGTGAGTCACGGGGACTCAGCAATCTCACACCCGCGAGATCAAGACTATTTAAGCTTATAGGAAGGGTGGTGTAACGAGGTGGAGCTGCAGCAAATGACTAGCATATATGGTGGCTAACATACGCAAGGGAGAGTGAGAAGAGAAGCAAAGCACGGTCGTGAAGCTAGAAGTGATCAAGAAGTGATCCTAAAACTGCTTACGTCAAACATAACTCCAACACCGTGTTCACTTCCCGGACTCCGCCGAGAAGAGACCATCACGGTTACACGCCGTTGATGTATTTTAATTAAGGTCAACTTCGGGTTTTCTACAACCGGACATTAACAAATTCCCATCTGCCTCATAACCGTGGGCACGGCTTTCGAAAGATAATACCCTGCAGGGGTGTCCCAACTTAGCCCATTATAAGCTCTCACGGTCAACGAAGGATATTCCTTCTACCGGAAAGGCCCGATCAGTCTCGGGATCCCGGACTACAAGACATTTCGACAATGGTAAAACAAGACCAGCAAAGCCGCCCGATTATGCCGACAAATCCCGATAGGAGCTGCACATATCTCGTTCTCAGGGCACATCCGGATGAACACTACGTACGGCAACCGAAGATACCCCAAGTTGCCTCGTATGCACCGCAAGTGGCTCTAGTTTGGACCAACACTCAGAGGAGCATTGGCTCGGGGGGGGTTAATAAAGATGACCCTCGGGCTCGCGAAAACCCGGGGGAAAAGAATTAGGTGGCAAATGGTAATACCAAAGTTGGGCCTTGCTGGAGGAGTCTTATTCAAGGCGAACTGTCAAGGGGGTCCCATAAATCACCCAACCGTATAAGGAACGCAAAATCAAGGAACATAACACCGGTATGACGGAAACTAGGGTGGCAAGAGTGGAACAAAACACCAGACATAAGGCCGAGCCTTCCTTTACCAAGTATATAGATGCATTAATTAAAATAAGAGATATTGTGATATCCCAAAATAACCATGTTCCAACCTGGAACCAGCTTCATCTTCACCTGCAACTAGCAACGCTATAAGAGGGGCTGAGCAAAGCGGTAACATAGCCAATCAACGGTTTGCTAGGAGAGGATGGTTAGAGGTTTGACATGGCAATATGGGTGGCATGATATAGCAAGTGGTAGGTAACGTAGCATAGGCATAGCAAAAGAACGAGCATCTAGCGAGCAAAGATAGAAGTGATTTCGAGGGTATGGTCATCTTGCCTGCAAAGTTCTCAGAGTTGTCGAAAGCTTGATCCTCGTAAGCGTTCTCAACAGGTTCCTCATTCACGTACTCGTCTCCCGGCTCTACCCAAAGCAAGAACACAAACAGTGGAACCACAATAAATCACGGGCGATGCACAAACAACATGATGCAATACATGGCATGATATGCGAGATGTGAGATGCAATGCGTATGCGTGCTCCGGAAGGAAAATGATGAACAAGGCATCAACTTGGCAAACCAAGTATGCCGCTGGAAATGTGAGATGATTTCGGTTGAAATCGATATAAAGATCACCGGAATCGGATGCACGGTTTGCAAATGACAAGCAATACATGACATAATTCTGCGATTAACAGCATGATGCCACTTAGCAAGCAACAAGAAATTAAGCTACTGCACCCAAACATATCAACAAAGCACATGACAGTGATCTACTCAAGATGCTTGACAAAAGATGAACAGTAAGCTACGGATAAATCACAACATAACAGGTTCAAACAAGCATGGCAAATGTGCAAAATATATCAGGTTGGACATGGCATAAATAAAGATCGTGTAGCAATGTTCAGAGCAAGCAATCAACATGCTACAGGAACTTATAATAGCAAAACAAGGCATGACATGATTCTAATCAAAGCATAGAACAAAAACCCTTACTGACCATCAGCCAAAAAGGATAGGAAGAACTGATGGCACCAATGTAAACATAGCAAGTTTCGTTAACAGATTCAGCAAACAGGGCACGACATTGACAGAATTATGAAGGCATCTTCGCGAGCTCGATGCACTCACTACAGAGCATTTCATGATAAACTAAGCATACATCCATCAAGAATACATGGCATAGAAGCTATACATGGCAAGAACAACATCATAGCATACACGGATCAACTACAACGACCTTGGCAAAATTGAATAACATGTAAACAATCTGCCAGGAAACATTTTATAGCAAAAGTAGAGCTCGATTGACTCAAGCTAGACTACTCTATAATTGCAAACAGGGGCATGGATGGATAGAGCATAACCATATGTTCAAAATATCCTTACTGAAGTATTTAAAAATAAGCATGGATCTCTCTGTAGCATCAAGTTTACATGGCATAAAATATCACCAGAACAGGGGCTGAGATCAGCAACATCATGAAGCCTAGTTTGCATGCTTGTGCTAGTCACCACAGAGATCACAAAAATACATGGCATACACCCCTATAAATATGGCATGGCATAGAACAAAACACATGTAGATCTCATGTTCATAGCGTGCACACATCAATCATGGCAAAAATGACAAAAGTGCAAGTTCTGATAAGAATCTGAAACTAACATCACATAGCCCTCTTCTAACAGCATTTCGGGCATCAAGATGAGCTCAAATGAAAATGATGCAATTAGATGAAATGATTTACTCGTCGAGGCGAACAAATAGGTATGCTATAAGCCCAAAACGGGGCCACGAGTACAGAGTTATGGTGCGATGAAAATGCAACAATTAATCTGCAGAATAAATAACTTGGATTTCGGGGGAGAAAGAAGTCAACCCTACTCTCAGATCTGGATCCGGCTCGGCGCGCGGATCGAGGCGGCACCGGAGCCTCGCCGGAGTTGGACGGGGGAGGCGGAGCTGCCGGATCCCAAGACCGGGCGGAGGCGGTGGTGGGGCCGGGCGACGCGACGGCGATCGACCGGACGGCGGGCGCGAGGTCGGAGGTGGATGGGGCGGCTTGTCATGGCAGGCGGCGCCGGGCGGAGGTGGCGCCAGAGCGGGCAGGCGGGCGCGCTGCAGAGCTGCTGAGCGCCGGGCCGCGGCGGCGGCGGCGAGGCGGGTTGCCGAGGGCCCTGCTGGGCCGGCCGGGCGGCGCTGGCGATGTGGGCGCCACACGCAGGTGGCGGTTCACCGGGGCAGCGGGCGGACGGTCCGGCCCGGTCCGGACAAGGCCCGGTGGCAAGTGGGGAGGAGTTCGTTTAGGGTCTGCCGCAAAATTCGAGGATGGACACATATTTATAGGTAGGAGGAGCTAGGAGGCTCCAAATGGAGTGAGGTTTTACCACACGATCGTGATCCGACGACGGAGAGCATGGAAGTGACTTAGATGGGTTATTGGGCATTTTTGAAGGGGTGTTGGGCTGCAACCCAAAAGAGGCCTTCTTTGTTATGCGGTTAACCGTTGGAGTATCAAACGAGCTCCAAATGACTCGAAACTTGACAGGTGGTCTATCGGTGGTGTACCAAGGCCACTTGACAAGCCTCGTCCCATTCCGAGAATGTTTTAACACCCGCACACGAAAAGAGACAGGAGGGCTGTGCCGGTGCACGTGGGAGTGTCGGATTGCAAAACGGACAACGGGGAAAATGCTCGGATGCATGAGACGAACACGTATGCAAATGAGATGCACATGATAACATGATATGAGATGCATGACATAAACAAAATTCAAAACAAAAGACAAAAACCCAACCACGGAGGGAATACCATAGCACATAGCCGAAAATGGCAAGAGTTGGAGTTACAAATATGGAAAGTTACATCCGGGGTGTTACAATAATACTCTTTTGTGGTGTGTTTTCCGAGATCCGATGAATTATGGATTTATGAACAATATTATCTATGAATATTATTTGCTTCTTCTCTGAATTCTCATATGCATGATTTGATATCTTTGCAAGTCTCTTCGAATTATCGGTTTAGTTTGGCCTACTAGATTGATCTTTCTTGCAAAGGGAGAAGTGCTTAGCTTTGGGTCCTTTCCCATTGATAGTAGGGGAAGAAAGGCACGCATTGCATTGTTGCCATCGAGGATAAAAAGATCGGGTTTATATCATATTGCTCGAGTTTATCCCTCTCCATCATGTCATCTTGCTTAATGTGTCACTCTGTTCTTATGAACTTAATACTCTAGATGCATGCTGGATAGCGGTCGATGTGTGGAGTAATAGTAGTAGATGCAGAATCGTTTCGGTCTACTTGACACGGACGTGATGCCTATATTCATGATCATTGCCTTAGATATCTTCATAACTATGTGCTTTTCTATCAATTGCTCGGCAGTAATTTGTTCACCCACCGTACTACATGCTATCTTGAGAGAAGCCACTAGTGAAAACCTATGGCCCCTGGGTCTCTTTCCTATTTTATTGAATCTCTTTTATTTACATCACTCCTCATTTACTATTGCGCAATCTTCACTTTCCAATCTATACAACAAAAATACCAAAAATATTTACTTTACTATCTTTATTAGATCTCACTTTTGCGAGTGACCGTGAAGGGATTGACAACCCCTTTATCGCGTTGGTTGCCAGGTTCTTGATTGTTTGTGCAGGTACTAGGTGACTTGTGCGTTGTCTCCTACTGGATTGATACCTTGGTTCTCAAAACTGAGGGAAATACTTATGCTACTTTGCTGCATCACCCTTTCCTCTTCAAGGGAAAACTGACACATGCTCAAGACATAACAATCCTCCCCAATTCGGCCTCCCCCCTTCCATATTTGTCGAAGGGGAAAAGGAAAGATGAAGGAGAGAAGGAAAGGGGGAGCCGAACCCCCTCTTTCCCTTCTCCCACTCGGCCTCCTTCCTTGGGGGGGGGGGGTCACCCCTTGTGGGCTGGTGTGCTCCCCTCCTATGGCCCATATCTTTCCCCCGGGGGTACTGGTAACCCCCCCCCCTGTCGGTGGGAACGACACCTATGGGATCACTAGGACCCCTTCTACGTCTGGCGGGCGCGGGGTTGTGCAAAGAGCGGGTCTGGCAGGAAGAACAAGGATCGTTTACCCAGGTTCGAGCCGCGAGGATGTGTAAGACCCTAGTCCTGCTTTGGTGTATGTATTTGAGTGTTCTTGAGTTCTTGAGCTAGCTATGGTGCATGGGTAGCCCAAAAAAATCCAAATCCTTCTCCTGGTCGCCTCGGGCCTCCTTTTATAGACAAAAGGGGTCGCCACAGTGGCACACAGGAGGTGGAAAGGTGTACAGTGGATGAGTCTATCCTTCCGCACCGCTTGGACAAACGCATTTAATGCGCCGCCGACGCGTGCCCTCTCACTTTATCGGGACGGCAAGGAAGCTGGTCCCAGCTGTCACCGCCGCTCGCTTCGACATCGCCGTCCGAGCCGACGAGGCGTCGTGGCGCCCACGTTGGCTGCTCGCTGGCTGGGCGCGGTGGTGGAGCCTTCACGAAGATCCGCATGTCACCATGCAGGTTCTTGCTGAGTCAGTCGTGGAGGCCGCTCGTCGCCACGCAGGTGCCTGCCCAGCTGGTTGAGCTGGCAGCTGCATGGGGACGGTGGTGGACCCTTGGCAGACGCGGGCCCTACTGTTGCCCCATAGGTGTCTCCGGCAAGGGCCTTGCCGGGGCCCCAGCAAGGGTCTTGCCGTGGCATCGTGGTCTTCCCCGGCAAGCGTCTTGCCGGGGGTCTCGTGGATTTCCTTAGCTAGGATCTCGCCGAGGATCATCGTCTTCTGGTCATCATCTGATCTTGTGTGTTTATGATCTTGACGAAGATCTGCATGACACCACGGAGGTGCCTCCCGAGCCCTGGTCCTAATGTGGTTGTTGGAAACCCTCGGGCTCAAGGGTGGCGCGCCCCGCTGGCCTCGGGCAAGTTGCCCCGGCAAGGCTCTTGCCGGGGCCACGGAGGCCACCCGTCAAGGGTCTTCCCAGGGGAGTCCGCCTCGCCCCTTTTCTCTTTGTGGTCTTTGGTCTTGGCGTTGCTCTGATCACCTTGTGCTCCGGCTCCCCTTCCCTGGCCTGCTTAGTGTAGCCGTGGGCGCGGCTCCGACTGTCCGTGCACAAGTAAAGGGGTCAAAAGGAGAGCCCCTACTTTTGTACACCGACAGGAGCCCCCGGGCCTGGGCCACACATAAGCGCGACACGTTGTTGGACCAGGCCCAGGACGATGCGCGGGCAGGCGGGACAGATTTTTACCGCGGTAGCTTTTTCGCTCGCTTGCGCTTCCATGACCCACGTTGAATGCGCGTCGTGGAGGGTCGTGCGTGATGTGGGGGGCATGCGTGGGATGGTTCCCAAATGCATGCGTCACGTCACAGTAAAGAGGCGGCTCGCGCCTTCCACATAAAAAGAGGAAAACGCAGAGGCGCGGCTCATTTACTGAGCGGACTCGGGTCGTGGTCTTCAAGGCGTCCGCGCCCCACAATCACGGGGTGGGGAACGGTCGCCTCACCCGTCCCCTCGAATTTTGCTTGCTCGCCACGTGTCCCCCATGCCCCCAACGTGGCAGGCGTTGGAGGCGGGAAACCGGGCCGTCGCTGATTGGAGCAGCGGGTCGGTCTCCATTCCCTGCGCCCCTGACGGTCGGATTGGCTGAGTGGGGCGGCCGAGCCCCGACCCCGCCCCTTTATAAGAAGGGGGAGGGGGATGGCATCCCACATTCTCTCGTCACCCATCTCCTTCCACCTCGTCTCCTTCCCTCCATCTGCCATGGTGAGAGGGGGTGCTGGCCCTTCGAGAAGGGGCGCCGGCCCTTCGACGGCGGCGGCAAGGGTCTCTGCTCGACAGCGCATCCCTCCTTCCCAAGATCTTGCGGCGGCGGAGCCGGCCACGAGAGGAAGGGGGAGGGGGCGAGGCCGAGGTCACCGCGGCGCTCGGGGAAGAGGGGGACGGGGCGGTGCACCGGCCTTGCCTCCGCCGGCGATGCCTCCCCCAATGGAGGGCCACGTCGGGGACCAGCCCCGTGAGTTCTTCATTAGGCTGCATCGGCCACCCCGTCGTCGTCTTCGTCTTCCTACTCCATTCGCTCGGGAGATGGAGCTCGACCCGCCGCAGACCCTTAGGTTGCATATGAGGGGCTGTGGGAACGGCGGTATGCGGGTCGACGTCGACTTTCCCGCTCCTCATGTCATGTACCTTCGCCGCGGATGGAAGACCTTCGATCGTGTCCACAGCCTGACGGCGGGGCTCGTTCTCTACTTCAAATTAATTGAGAATGGCCTGCTCTCCGTCAAGGTCTTCGGGGACCTCGGAACTCGCCTGAAGTGCTGTGTGGAGAGCTCCTCTGATGATGAAGATTCCTCCTCGAGCGGGAGTGACGAGGAGGACAGCGACAGCGACGACGAGGGCGTCGAGCAGGAGAACGCCGACCTCGACTCCAACTGGCCCCTCCCTCGGCCACGCGCCCTGCCGAGGGCCTTCCTCGTCAAGCTCTCCATCGGCGCGTTCCTCGTCGCCTCCTTGGGCGGCTGGCGTAGGAGGGCCGGAGAAGACGAAGAAGGCGGGTGGCAGGCTGTCAAGTCGGAGTACGCGGGCACCGTCGCCTTCATCGCGTATTGTCGGCTCGCCGCCTCATCTTCTGCTGCTCGTACCTCGCCTAGGCGTTTTTTTACCCTCCCTACCATCTCGTTCCACCTTCTGAGGAGAGGGACAAGAAAGGGATTACGGGAATCTTATCTCTTTTTAGTTTGTAAGCCTGGAGGCATTTGTTAAATTTGAAACTTGTAATCCCCTTTCTTATGTTTTTCATTCCGTATGAACTATACCTGTATGGGATGTTTTTAATGAAAAAGGGTGTGTGCCGGGTTCGTTGTGCGCGGGCGAGGCCCATGCCAAGGAGTGAATCCTTGTTATTTTTAAGATAAACATTGTCGCCCGGCAACAGGCCTTGCCCTCCCCCTACTTCATTCGACCATTCTCACGCCCTTGGCGGAGGCGGGGGCGAAGTAGAGTTAGGCCCTTCCTTTGTCTCCTTGTCACTGCGACTACGAGCCAGGAAATAGTTCTTGGGTGCAGGAAAAAAGGGGGAGCACGGTGGCCTAGGAATAAAACGAGATTTCATATGTCCCAACTTCATAGGGAAATGTACAAATAGGGGATAAAAGACGTATCTAGATCTTTAGCCCCCGGCATCCTTGGCTTGCCGTGGTTGGACTCTTGTGTCTGCAGCCCCCGGCAACCTTGGCTCGCCGGGGCCGGGATGCCGACTGTTCCCTTTCCCCCAGACAACTCAGCAGAAACGTCCATGTACCCTGCGAACCAAAGAGGATGGAAAGGAACACAGAGACGCACACTCGACCTCTATGCTAGGGGTTAGTCGGTGCTAAGCACTATCAACTCGAACCGAGGGAGAAACTCGGCCTAGCATGCATGCTAAAACTTAGGGCGCCAGCGCTTCATTTATTTATGCTCAGGCTCTGCGTCTGGCTTTGTACAGAGGGTTACATGCCTTGCCGGCAAGGGTTGTACAAAAGGTGATTTGCCAGGGGGGCCGGCAACCGCGCCTTATGGGTAAAGCTTGAGAAGATGTTCAATGTTCCAGGAGTTGCTCACCAGAATAGCATCTTCGATCTCCAGGCGGACTGCGCCGGGCCTGGTGACTCGTATTACCCGATAAGCGCCTTCCCACTTTGGCGTCAACTTTTTGGAATTCTTGGCCGATTGAACGCGCCGAAGAACAAGGTCGCCTTCCTCAAAGCTTCGGGCATGAACCTTGCGGCTATGGTAGCGGCGCAAGGCATGCTGGTAGTGCGCTGCTCTCACAGCTGCCCGAAGACGATCTTCCTCAAGGAGCGTTGCATCATCTTGCCGCAATTGCTCTTGCTCAAGCTCGTCATAAGCGAGCACTTGAGGTGACCCGTATGTGAGTTCCGTGGGGAGAACTGCTTCTGCCCCGTATACCAGGGCAAAGGGTGTGTGGCCGGTGGCTCAATTCGGCGTCGTTCTGATCGACCAAAGAACCGCCGGCAACTCATCAATCCAGTGCCTTCCGCTCTTGTGCAGCTTGTCAAAAGTCTTTGTTCTCAGGCCGGCTGCTGGCTTGACGAGTTGCCAGCCATCCTCTGGAGCCTTCGCACAACTCCAAACAAGTCAACCGGCTTCACGCCTTTCTTCCTCGTCTACGGTGCCGAAGCTGTCATCCCAACGGATATAGAGTTCGACTCCCCACGAGTCACCATGTACACCGAGGAGGAAGCAGAAGAAGCATGTCAAGACGGCATCGATCTGCTAGAAGAGGGCCGGCTGTTGACACTCAGCCGGTCCAGCATCTACCAGCAGAGCCTGCGCTAATACTACAACCGGAAGGTCAAGCCGAGATCTTTCCAAGAAGGAGACCTTGTGCTCCGGCTGATCCAAATAATGTACCGGCCAAAGACAAGCTCAAAGACCTTGGGAAGGCCCTTTCATCATCGGCAAAGTGTTGGGCAACGACTCCTACTACGATCGGCGCCGAAGCCCCGAAACGCATAAGAGGGACGACTCCGGCAAAGAGACGGAGCGGCCATGGAATGCAAATCTCCTCCGAAGATTTTACAGTTAATGCAGTATGTATCACGCTACCTTTTGTATTAAAGAACGAAAACTTCGGGGGCCCTGAGAAGAGCTCGGGGACTACCCTCTTTTATCTACATGATAAGAATTATGCCTACGAGTACGTTATTCTTTGTTATGCCGCTGGCACCGGGTTCGACTAGTCGGCCCAGGGACTTGCCGTCTTGCACTATGAAATGCTTCCTGCAGCCGGACAAGTAGTGTGTGGCACTTAAGCCGTCTCTGTCGAGAAGCCGCAACTCGCATGAGCGGCTATGCAGTGGGCAGGAGTAAGGTAGAATGGGTGTCCACATGAAAAATGGCTAAGGACTCAAAGCGTGCGCATAGTTTAAGCCGGCTTCCAGCCTTTTACAGCCGACTCTTAAGCAGTCGGCACGCCATTTCTACTCAACTTGCTAAAAAAACTCTAAACGGCTAAGTACTTGCCTTCCAAAAGTAGCTAAGTACTTGACCCAGCAGCAGTCCATAGAGCGGCTGTCCGGCTGGCAAGACAGCAATCGAGGGAAGGAGGCAAAGGAAAAAAGCCAAAAAGAGCAATGAGCAAGAAGAGATAGAAGTCGGAGAAATATTTACATAGCAAAGGCCCTTGGCCGAATCTTCAAACAGAAGTTCAAGATACACCCCGCTGGTGGAATTGTGCAAATTAACAAGTTCATCAAGCATATTAAGCAGATAAAAACAAAGATAAAGTGGCAGCCTAGGAAGTGGCAGACGGGTTCGGAGGATCGGAGAAGTCGGCGGTGCCGATTATTCTTGGCCCGGCTGGTCGGTCTCGGCAATCCCCTCCGTGATGGCCCGGCTCGGTCAGCGCGGCTCATTCTTTGGTGGCGCGGTCGAGCTGAGGCTGGCCGTCCGCTCCATCTTCTGGCGCCTCCTCTTCGCCTCCCTCCTCCGCCTCGCCTTCCTACTCACCGCTGGAGCCGATCACCTCCGCCGAGTCTTCACCGTCGTCTGGATTAATCCCGAACCACTTCGGCGGCGCCTCTTCGCCGTGTTCAGCCCGCTCTAGGACGAAGATGCTGGTGTTAGTGTACTCGGCGATCAACGACGCGCGCTTGACGAGAGCGTCTTCCATGACTGCCAACTCCGCCTGAGCCTCTAGCCGGAACATGGCTAGCTGGGCTAGACTCAGCCCAGGATACCACGCCTTGACGAACTCCAAGGCCCGGCGCGCTCCGGCCCGGGCCGAGGAGCCCTTCCAGGCCTGAAGACGGCCAGTCGGCAGTCCGACTGGGAGTACGCGGAGCCTGCATATCCGGCCACAGGGCGGCGATCACCTGGGCGCTGACAAGCTGAAGCCGACGCAGCATCCGATGAGCCGGCCGAAGGCGGGCCTCGATGCTCAAGATCTGCTCGTCAAGAGTTCGGGGGGGGGGGGTGGGGGTCGGCAGGGATCTTTGCGCCATCCGCCCTCCGCCCTTCGCGATCAGCCTCGATGGCTTGGTTGGCAGCCTGCGAGTGGCCAGGGAAGAAGTCTGCCAAGACAAAAGAATGAAGAACAAGATTAAAAGCTAAAGGTCAACTCGACTAGCAGTCGGCAGCTTAGGAAAGGAAAATGAGGGGAAGCTCACCGTCGACGAGATCCTCGATCTCATGGAAGCCGGAAGCCAGCATCGCTTCCTTGTCAGTCCAGGAGGAGCGCTCGCTCGCGAACTCAGCAAGGAGGGCGGTCTCCTTTTCTTCCGCCTCCATCTGGGTCTTCTTGAGCAGCTCATACCTCTGCCCGATTCTTGACCAGCGAGATCACGCACGGCTTGTTGCACTCCTCCTCCTTGGCACGCAGCGCGGTGTTGGCCTCGCCCAGCTGCTGCTGCAGGGTGGCGTTGGCCTCTTCGGAAGAACAAGAAAACAAGGCGTCAGTCGTCAACAAAAAAGAAAGGTCGCCGGGGAGATCCGGCCCGACTGCTCAGCAGTCGGCCCGAATCTCTGGGACTACAGCCCGCGGGTGCGCCAGCGAACCCCCGCAGAGAAGGAAGAGGACTCACTCCGGCTTTCCGACAAGTCGGCGATCCGCTTGGCCAATTCTTCGACGTTGGCGCTGAAGGCGGTCACGCGAAGGTTGTGGTAGTCCTGTGACAAAATTTCACACAAGTGTTAGTATTTGGAACTCGCCAATTAGAGTTCTGAGCCGCCTGCTCAGCAGTCGGCCCGAAACTTGGGGACTACACCCAGTGGGTGCGCTGGCGCGCCCCCACGAAGAAGAACAAGAAACAGAAACAAAGGAGGAAACGTACCCGGATGGCTGCTCACAACGCCAGATGCGCCTTGGTGCAATTCTGGATGGCGTCGCCCTCGGCTCGGATCTTGGCCTGGACGTCCAGAAGCGCCCGGTTCAACGGGCATGTCCCGCCTCCCCGCACCCACCCCGTGGGCGCGGTGCTCGTCGCCTCGGTGTCCGGGATCGTGGAGCTCGCGGCGCCGGTTTCCAAGGGGCATGGCGCCGAGGCCGCCTTCGCAAGACGGCGACGCGTCGGCGTGCCGACTTGGAGAATTAGGCCCGCCACCACCTCGTCTTCAGTCGGCGGCACCGGTGGGCCCGCCGACTGCTCGCCTTGCGCACTTCCAGACGGCGGCGGTGGCGGCACAATCACATCTGGCATGGAGGCGTCGCCGCCGTCCTTCTCCATGGCCGGGTTCTCATCGCCGGCTTCCCCGGTTTGCCCCGTGAACTCCGGTGGCAGCGGCACGGATTTCAGTGGGGTGACAAAAACCGCCGACTGGCGGTGCGCGGCTTCTTCAGCCTGCTTCTTCGCCACGTTGGCGGCCTCGGCCTCCGCCAGCTTCTTCTGGGCGGCGGCTTCCGCCTTCTCAGCCTCCGCCTTCTCCAGGAGGGTTGTCGCCCGCTCTTCGCGCGCTTCTCGCGCATTCCCCTTCGTCGCCTCCCGGAGGTCGGCGGCCGGATCGATCGGCCAAATGAAGGTGGAGGTCTCCGCCGACCCCACGACGGAGGCGGCCGCGACCTTGTCAAGAGAGAGGGGAGCCCTAGACCAAGGGAAAACAAGCAAAAACTCAGGCAAAATCAACAAAAGAAAAAATGAAGGCAAAAGGAAGGAGCACTCACGCAGAAACCAGCGGCAGCTTCTTCACCTTCTTGCAGTGGAGGTTGGCCTTCGCGGCCGCCTCGTCCCGCTTGGTCGCTGCGGCCGAGCCCTTGGACTTCTTCGGCCGGCTGCTGTCGTGGTTCTAAGTCTGACAGTAGAATGGGGGGTAGGTATGGAGAGGCAAGTTCCTAGCTATGGAGTAGTTGTATACGCAAGAGATTTATGAGTTCAGGCCCTTCTCGGAGGAAGTAATAGCCCTCGGAGCCCGGAGGCGGTCGACTGGATTATATGTGTATGTGTTACAGGGGTGCCAACCCTTCTACCTGTGGAGGGGGGTGGCTTATATAGAGTGCGCCAGGACCCCAGCCAGCCCACGTAGTAGAGGGTTTAAGGTGCGTTAAGGCTAGGCGTTACTGGTAGCACCTTACATAAAGTGTCATTAAGATCATAAAGACTATTTAACTACAGACCGTTTGGGCACCGAGTGGCTCTTGGACTCCTGGTGGTCGAGTGGGTCTTCATGGTCGAGTGTCTTTGAATCTGTCGAGTGGAAACCTACCATGTCGATTTGGAAGGCCGCTTCTCTTGCGAGTGTCCTTGTGGAGGGTACCTTTGGGCAGGTCTATGACCCTACCCTGTGTACATGACTTCATCATTAGCCCCGAATGGATCGAGGTTTGAGTGAGGAAGGAGTTGATAATCTTTTCGACCTGTTCTTCGTGTTGCGAGTGTGTCTTACTCGATCAACGACCTTTTAGTGATGGCATCAACTTCTCTTTCAGTCGCCTTGATCCATTCTTCACGTTTTGTCGAGTGAACTCTGTGAACTTGAGGATTTCCGAGCGACGGATCGGAGGAAATCTGCTATCTCACGGGTTGCTCCGCGGTTAGCGGATTCCGCAGGATCTGAATTTTGGGAAGCGCGCGAAGCGGAGAAAACTGCGGCACTCGGATGGGATAAGACGATGACGCCTCGATATTCGTGCTGCCTTTTTCGCCACGTATCGCGTGCGTGCACATTCTTGAGATTTGTGGGATTGCCTGGGCCTACCGGTCAGCCACTTTAAGCGGCCCCATATAAAGCGTCGGACAGTATTTTGAGCAGGCGACCTCAATCTTCTCCTCCCTCCGCCTCCACACCTTCTCGCTGCGCTCTTAGCCTGTCCAAAGACCGCAGCTCGATTACTCGCTTCGGCGACCATGGTGAAGGAGAAGACCGCAGCCCTGGAACGGGTGAAGAAGGCGGCGAAGGCTAAGGGAGGCGCCCGATCAGGCGGATCCTCTTCAGGTCCAAAGCTGCCGCAAGGCTGGGTCCAAGGAGATTGGATCCGCTCGACCTTCACCGAGAAGGACCTCACCGATCTGGCCAATGAAGGACTGATCCCCCATGGGTCGGTGAGGCTTCCGGGAACGGAGTGGCAACCGTAGCCTGAAGAGGGTGAGTGCGTTCTCCTGGCCACCCATGTAGATCGGGGACTTTCTCTGCCACCGAATCCTTTTTTCCGGGGGTTTCTGAACTTTTTTGGAGCGCAACTCCATCATTTCACTCCCAACTCCATTGTCTATCTTGCTGCTTTCATTTTGTTATGCGTGAACTTCTTGGGTTGTCGACCGCACTGGGGTCTCTTCAAGCACATATTCACCTGTCGCTCTCAGACGGTGAAGAAAACGAACCCGAATGACGAGAGAACCCAAGTAATCCAGATGTTTGGGGGACTCGGGGTCCAGATGAGGGGGAAGAGCGCCTTTCCGCTATGACTCTCCTCGACTCGGTTAGAGGGTGGCGATCGACCTGGTTCTCTTGCCAAGACCAGCCGGCAGGGGCGATTAGTGGACTCCCTCCTTTCTCCATGAGTCGAGTGAACAAGCCATCTTCCTGAAGATGTTACCAGAGGAGAAGGCCCAAGTAAAATTGCGATGGAGCGCGTAGTCCAGCTCATTCGCGACGGGGTGACCGGCATGGATCTCTGGAGGTTTTCCTTGACGGCATATTCAGCCACTCCAATACCGAGGTCATCCGATGTGGATGTACTGCAGTGCGGATGATACCACTCGGGTCCATCCGGAGGAGGTCAATGATGCCACTTATTTGGAGAAGTGGATGACCGCCATCACAGGAAACAAAGATAACCCTCGCGGAGCTAGGAGGATCCCACCACTCGACCAAACTTACGAAGTAGACAAGGTACAACCACTTATCTTCGACTGTGATTCGGCTGCATTCATTCTGTTTAGATGTCAATTCGTCGACTGACTTTCGCCTTGTTTTGTTGTCTTCTAGGTCACCACTGATATGTACTCGAAGCCCAACGGGGCGCAGGAAACAGTAGAAGAAGAAGAAGGAAGTGGAGGTGAAAGTCAGGAGGAATGGGAGTCCAACGGCGAGGAGGATGAGCGGGGTGACAGCTCTGATGAAGAGGAGGAAGAGGAGGAAGAGGAGGAAGACGTAGATCCTCCTCGCTCGGAGGGAAGGTCCAAGTTGACGCATGACCCGGCGGCCGGGCGCTCCACTGGGCAGTCGACGAAGCGACCTAGGACAACTTCCCCTGCGCCGACTGAGAAACCGCCGAAGCAACCTCGAGCAACGTCGTCAAAGCCGGTGAAGGCTCTGCCCAAGATGCGGATGGTCATCCCCACCATCTCCGGGTAACCAACAGAACCTTGTATTTCCTTATTCCACATGAGTGAACTTTTGGTCGACTTGATGACCGATCAGCCGATTCTTGAAATCTCTGATGCCGCTACCTCCGAGACTTCACCAAGCACGAAGATCAGGAAATGGAGGATGCTGCCACCTCCAACCTTGGTATGATCTCTGAGGTTTTGCTTTTAGTCGATTGGACTTCCATGTTTACTTTTGAATCTTTCTTGTAGTTCTGCCTCACGTCATTGATCTCCCCGATGATGACGAGGAAGCGCCATTGAGGAAGAGGAAGAACAAGAGAGTGCCTGCTGGCAAGGCTGCTCCAGTCGCGGTGATTCCTGAGAGGCTGGTTTCCGAGGGAGGCAACCCCACTCGGGCTTCTGTCTTTCATTGCATCACGACAACTGCCCGACCCACTTCGTCGATCGCTGATCCACCATCTCTTTTTGCTATACACCACGTCCCGGAAGACCAAGTGAGTGCGGCTAAGGAGGCCATACGCCCGTGCAGGGATCATGATGGAGCAAGTGAAAGCGGTCCGAGAGGCTAGCCAGCGGCCTATGATGCTAGTTCAGCTCTCGAGCAATGTCCAAGTAAGTCGATCGTTGCTTGCTTTGTTAGGATATGCTACCAAACTGCTTCCTTCCGGAGATTTCCATATCTGTACACCCACCGGGTGGGTGTGTCAATTAATTTTTGTGGGGCATCTTTGAGTGCACCCACCGGTGTAGTCCCCGAGACTATGGTCGATCGCGTGCATTCGGTTATAGTCTTTATGTCGTGAACTTCTTCACTCGACTTGGACGGACCAAGTCGAATGGAACCGTAAAACCGGTGGGGGCACGCTGAGTGCACCCACTGGGTGTAGTCCCCGAGACTATGGTCGACTGCGTGCAGTCGACTATAGTCTAAAGAACTGTGTGTTGTTTTTTTTATCGCGGCTGACCGCTGACACATAACCTTTTTGCCTCTTTTGGTCGACTAGTCGAACCAAATTGGTAAAACCAGTGGGGGCACGCTGAGTGCACCCGCTGGGTGTAGTCCACGAGATTACTGTCGAATGTTTTGATTCGACTATAGTCTTAGAAATGCTACTATTTTTCCTTAATCACTCGGAAGTGATCTGTCTTTGATGTCTTTCGTTGGTTGACTCTTTGTAGAAATCTAGCGAGCTTGTGGCTCGCTATACTGAGTTAGAGAAACAAACAGATCCAGCTCAACCTCGATTTGAAGCTTGCTCAGGAGAATTTGCAGAAGGCAAAGGATGAAGCAAAAGGTATGGCTGGTGAGAACTTTTGACAACTGCCTTTGTTTTTCTGTTCATTCTCAACTCTGTTCTCATTGTTGCTTTGCAGATAAACTGGAAGAGGCTTTGAAGAAGAAGGACCTTGACCTTGCAGAGGCACAGAAGGCGGCTTTGGAGAAAACAAAGCTCGCTGAAGAGAAGCTTGCCTCAATCGACAAACTTGAAGATGAAAATGCCAAGCTGAAAGCCGCTCTTGACGCGGCTAACAAGGAAGTTAGTCGATCAAGAACGACAAGATTGCTCTGTCGACAAGGCCGCCAATCAAGCGGGGAAGCAAAATGACACGGAGATTTATCTTGGAGGGCTCGCCAAGAAGCTGTTTCTCATGCTTGAAGGTAATCTCTTTTACCCGACTATCTTGCTATCACCGCTCATCACATGATCGTTATTTTGAATCTGAGCTGTGTTTTCAGAATTCTGTCAAAACTTGAAGAAGAAACCGGTCAGTGGAAACCAGTTTGGACCCCATCAACTCTCCCGTGAAGGACGAAGCTGCTATGAATGTGCTCCGACCGAGTCTCGCGTTGCTAAGCGTGGTGGATTATCTTGCTCGACTAAAAGTTGCGATTATCGGCGCATCGACTCGACTCTCTAGCCGGATCGGGCGGCAGAATGACCTTGAATCTGATGACTCAACTGAATGAGATTCCAAGTCGAGTGCAAGAATGGAAAAGTCTTACGCCGGTGTGGTGCCGATGTTGCTCTATCTCTGGTTCGTGTCCACCGCAAAGAAGCGCAAGAGGACAAGCTGGTGTCTCTCAAGGTTGCCAACACCGTGAAGCTCGACTTCGGATGTTTCATGGAGACTTTCATCGCTGCTGCTACCCGTATTGCCGGCGGAATCGACCTCGACCAGTTTGTTGCACCTTCCAATTCCTCTGCCGGAGGAGTAAAAAACTTCTAAGTCCCACCTTAAATTTGCCTCGGAATGCCGAGTGGTTTTTGTAACCGATAAACTTTAACAGGCTTAACGCCTGAGCACCTTTGGATCCGTAGGACGTTTATCTGAACTTGATTTATCCTTTTAACATGCTTTGTTTGCCTTCGAGAGAACTTTGTTCCTCATTCGGAAGATATTCCGTTGAAACTCCAGACGACTTGTGCTTCATCTATCCTGCAGGTAGAGATGGAACACAGACTGTGACTGACCTCGTCGTCCTTGCAGATTGGGATGAACCGCATGTTGTACTTGTGGCGAAGCTCCGAAGGAGGAGGTAGCAGTCGACCTGCACCTCGTCGTCCTTGAGGATTGGGATGGACCGCACGTTGTACTTGTGGCGAAGCTCCGAAGGAGAAGGTAACAGTCGACCTGCACCTCGTCGTCCTTGCGGATTGGGATGAATTCCTTACTTAGGCGAAACCTTTGGACCGCAGCTAAGCCCCCGAGTGGGAGGTTTGCTCTCCACTCGGTAGGGTTTTTATTACTTAGGCGAGCACTAGGCTGCAGCTAAGCCTCCGAGTGGGAGGTTTGCTCCCCACTCGGTAGGATTTTTATTACTTAGGCGAGCACTGGGCTGCAGCTAAGCCTCCGAGTGGGAGGTTTGCTCTCCACTCGGTAAGATTTTTATTACTTAGGCGAGCACTGGCTCTGGCTAAGCCTCCGAGTGGGAGGTTTGCTCTCCACTCGGTAGGATTTCTATTACTTAGGCGAGCACTGGCTGCAGCTAAGCCTCTGAGTGGGAGGTTTGCTCTCCACTCGGTAGGATTTTTTATTACTTAGGCGAGCACTGGCTGCAGCTAAGCCTCCCGAGTGGGAGGTTTGCTCTCCACTCGGTAGGATTTCTATTACTTAGGCGAGCACTGGGCTACAGCTAAGCCTCCGAGTGGGAGGTTTGCTCTCCACTCGGTAGGATTTTTATGGCGTAGCTTTGAAGGAGAAGGTAGCAGTCGACCTGCACCTCATTGTCCTTGCGATTTTCCTTATTTTGGATGTTAAGGCGAATCCTTGGGCTGTTTGCAAGCCCCCGAGTGGGAGGCTGGTTCACCACTCGGTAAGATTTGAATACTTAGGCGAGTACTTGGACTGCAGCTAAGCCTCCGAGTGGGAGGCTGGCTCGCCACTCGGTAGGATTTTGAATACTTTGGCGAGTACTTGGACTGCAGCTAAGCCTCCGAGTGGGAGGCCGGCTCACCACTCGGTAGGTTTTGAATACTTAGGCGAGTACTTGGACTGCAGCTAAGCCTCCGAGTGAGAGGCCGGCTCACCACTCGGTAGGATTTTGAATACTTAGGCGAGTACTTGGACTGCAGCTAAGCCTCCGAGTGGGAGGCCGGCTCACCACTCGGTGGGATTTTGAATACTTAGGCGAGTACTTGGGTGCAGGCTAATCCCCGAGTGGGAGGCGGCTCACCATTCGGTGGGATTTTGAATACTTAGGCGAAGCGGATTCGCAGCTAAGCCCCCGAGTGAGAGGCGGCTCGCCACTTTCGGAAAGGATTTTTTTTACAAACTTAGGCGAACCGGATTCGCAACTAAGTCACCCACTGGGGAAATTTCAACAAAAAGTAATAACAATCACTGGGAAAATTATAACATTCTTGTCTTAGATAAACATACTACCAAAGTACTTTTATTACATCTCAACCGAGTGAGTATTAAGTGTAAAAGAGGCGGAGCAGTTCCGCGTTCCAAGCTCGAGGCTCGTCGATCTGGCGATCAACGTTGTAGAGATGATACACTCCGTTGTGGAGAACTATTGTGACGATGAAGGGACCTTCCCAAGTGGGAGCGAGCTTGTGTGGTTTCTGTTGGTCCACTCGGAGGACCAAATCTCCCTCTTGGAAGGCTCGACTCTTCACATTTCTAGCATGGAATCGACGCAAGTCTTGCTGATAGATAGTCGAGCGGATCAGGGCCATTTCTCTCTCCTCTTCCAAGAGGTCGACTGCATCGTGTCGGGCTTGTTCCGCTTCTTCTTCAGAGTATAGTTCGACTCGAGGCGCATTGTGAAGCGGTGTCACTCAGCGTGAGCTGCTTGACTCCATAGACCAGAAGAATGGAGTTCTCCCGATCGACCGATTAGGAGTGGTCCTCAATCCCTAGAGAACTGATGGAAGTTCGTCGACCCAAGCTCCTGCTGCGTGTTTGAGATCACGCATCAGCCGTGGTTTCAGCCCTTTGAGAATGAGGTCGTTTGCACGTTCTGCTTGTCCATTCGACTAAGGATGAGCCACTGAAGCATAGTTGACCCGCGTGCCTTGAGAGGCGCAGAAGGCTTTGAACTTGTCATTATCGAAGTTTGACCCATTGTCGGTGATGATGCTATGCGGAACTCCATATCTGAATATCAACTCTCTGATGAAACTAATAGCAGTGCATGCATCGAGGTTCTTGATGGGCTTGGCCCGATACACTTGGTGAACTTGTCGATTGCTACTAGCAAATGAGTGAAGCCGCTTACGCCAGCTTCTCAACGGTCCAATCGTGTCCAATCCCCAAACAGCGAAGGGCCACACGAGTGGAATGGTCTTCAAGGCTAAGGCGGGCTTGTGCGACATGTTGGAATAGAACTGACATCCTTCACACTTGTCAACTATTTCTTTTGCCATTTCATTTGCTTTCGGCCAGTAAAATCCTGCTCGGTATGCTTTAGCCACAATGGTCCGAGAGGACGATGATGGCCACAGTCCCCAGTGGATATCCTCAAGAATTATCGACCTTCTTACGGCATGATACACTTACGGCCGACTCGATCCGCTTTCTCACGAACAAATGTCCCTTGATCACTGTAAAGGCCTTGGATCGTCGGACGATCTGTCGAACCTCTTCTTCATTCTCTGGGAGCTCTTTCCTTAGGATATATGCGATGTACGGCACCGTCCAGTCGGGAGTGATGACCACAACTTTCATAATTAGGTCGACCACGGTGGGACCTCAACTTCGGTCGGATCATTGGCACTCTTTTTGCTTTGGGGCTTCTTCGTGAAAGGATCCTCCTGACCGATGGTGCATGAATGTGCTCCAAAATACATTACTAGGAATTGCTTCCCTCTTGGATCCTATATTAGCCAAATCATCCGCAGCTTGATTTTTTCAACGGGTATATGATGAAGCTCTAACCCCTCGAATTTCTTCTCCAGCTTTCTCACTTCATTACAATAACCTATCATAGCTGGGCTTCTGACATCCCACTCCTTCATCACTTGATTAACAACCAGATCCGATTCGCCGTAGACCATAAGGCGACGCACGCCGAGTGAAATGGCCATGCGCAAACCATACAAGAGTGCTTCATATTTTGCTTCGTTGTTGGAAGAATCAAAGTGAATCTGGAGAACATATTTGAGCCTATCTCCTCGGGGGGAAACCAATACAACCCTGCACTGTAACCGTTCGGATCTTGGAACCGTCGAAAAACATAGTCCGGTGTTACGAGTGAACTTGAGTCGGAAGCTGCTGCTCGATCCACTCGGCGAGGAAATCTGCTATTGCTTGGGACTTGATGGCTTTCTTTGCCTCGAATTTGATATCAAGGGAAGGAGTTCAATCGCCCATTTTGCCACTCGACCAGTTGCATCTCTGTTATGAAGAATTTCCGACAATGGGCGTCGGCGGCAGCGTAATGGAATGATCGGAGAAATAATGAGAAACCTTCTTTGTGGTCATATAGATCCCATAAACAAGCTTCGATAGTGAGGGTATCTTTGCTTTGATGGGGTCAAGACTTGGAAAGATAATAAACTGGGCGTTGAACTTTGAAGGCTTTTCCTTCTTCTTCCGCTCGACCGTAAATGCAGTCTTGTGACTTGTCCAATGGCTGCAATGTAAAGCAGCAAAGGCTCTTTCTTGATTGGGGCAACAAGCACCGGTGGGTGGAGAGCGAGCTTTGAGCTCTGCAAGCGCTGCATCGACCACGGAGTCCACTCGAACTTGTCTGACTTCTTCATCAGTCGGTAAAGAGGCAATGCCTTTTCACCGAGGCGAGAGATGAATCGACTTAAAGCGGCCAAGCATCCAATAATTTTCTGGACATCGTGCACACGCACAGGGCGCTTCATTCGGAGTATGGTACCAACCTTTTCGGGGTTAGCATCGATTCCTCGCTCAGAAACGAGAAAACTGAGTAACTTACCACCAGGAACTCCAAATGTACACTTTGATGGGTTAAGCTTGATATCATACCTCCTAAGATTGGCAAATGTTTTGACAAGGTCGGTCAACAATTGAAACCTTTTCGTGACTTGACCACTATATCATCCATGTGCGCTTCCACATTCCGGTGATTTGAGTGAGCAAACACTTCAATCATCCTCATGAATGTGGCTCCGGCATTCTTGAGACCGAATGGCATGGTGACATAATGAAGCACCGAATGGAGTGATGAAGCGTTGTTTTAATCTCATCGGGTCCATACAGACGGATCTGATGGTACCCGGAATAGGCGTCTAAAAAGACAACCTCTCACATCCCGCAGCTTGAGTCGACTATTTGGTCAATGCGAGGAAGAGGAAATGATCTTTCGGGCAGGCCCGATTGATATGCTTGAAATCGATGCACATGCGCATAGCGACTTGTCCTTCTTGGGGACCATGGCGACATTGGCGAGCCACTTTCGAGTGGTAGATCTCTCGGATGAACTCTGCCGCTAAGAGCCGAGCCACCTCCTCGCCAATGGCCTTTCTCTTACGGGCGGCGGATCGCCAAGATATTCTTTAACCGGTTTGAATTTTGGGTCGACTCGTGGCGATGCTCAGCCAGCTCCACAGGAACACCGGCATGTCGGCTGCTTCCATGCAAAGATGTCCCAGTTCTCACGGAGGAACTGGATGGCGCTTCTTCCTATTTTGAGTCGAGTGTTGTTGAGATGTTGGTCGGAGCAGCATTGGGATCGATCGGGTGAATGTGAACCTATTTCGTCTCACCGATCGGTGAAATCTTGACTCGTAGCATGCTTCTTAGCTCGCAACAAATCACTTTCCGGATCTGCAGTTTTACGATACTCTTGTAGCTCTACCATCGCCAACCGAGCATCGGCAATCTTAGAGCCTTTACGGAAGCACTCTTCCGCCTTCTTCCGATTGCCCATAACGGTGATCACGCCCTTGGGACCAAGCATCTTCAGTTTAAGATACACGTAACATGGTCGGGCCATGAAACGTGCATAAGCTGGCCTTCCCAGAATAGCGTGATAAGCGCTCTGGAAATCCACGACCTCAAAGGTCAACTTTTCTTTCCGGAAATGCTTCGAATCACCAAAAACTACATCAAGGGCAATTTGGCCGAGTGACTCAGCCTTCTTTCCAGGAATGACTCCGTGGAAGCTCATGTTACTGGTACTGAGTCTAGACATCGGAATGCCCGTTCCTCCGCGTACAATATGTTCAGGCCACTACCACCATCCATCAGGACTTTGGTCAGTCGAGTGCCCTCAACAACTGGGTCGACCACCAATGCTTGCCTCCCAGGGGTGGCAATGTGCATCGGGTGATCAGACTGGTCGAATGTGATGGCGGTCTGGGACCATTTCAGATAATTGGGAGTCGCCAGAGCAACCAAGTTCACTTCCGATTGATAACCTTCAATCGACTTTTGCTTTCGACGTCGGCCAAAAATCATCGTGGTGGAATTGACACAGGGATATCCATCATCACCATCATCTTTGTCCTCAACTTTGTGCATTTCCTTATCCTTATCCTTGAGTTGTTTCCCTTGGAACTGCTGAATCAAGAGCCGACATCGCCGAGTGGTATGTTTCGGGTAAATGAGTTTACCCTCTTCATCTTTCTTTGTATGAATATGACATGGTAAATCCAACATGTCGTTTCCATCCTGGTCTTTCACCTTCTTGGGGTTCCAAGGACCCTTGGGTTTCCCCTTGAACTTTCCTGGGGTCACAGCCAAGGCCTCTCCGGGAGCGGCTGGCTCGGCTTTCTTGCTCTGCTTCCATTTGGAATTTCCTCCGCCGGCCTCATTGGCGGCCGATTTGTATTTACCACTCCAGAGCCGATCCTCTTCTTCACCATTTGCATACTTGGTGGCAATCTCCATCATCCGACTCAAGGTCATATCTCCGGTTCGACCAAATTTCAAACTCAACTCTCTGTTCTTGACACCTTCTTTGAAGGCACAGATCGCTGGTGATCGAGATACATTCTCGATTGTGTGGTGCAAAGTGATCCACCTCTGGATATAATCTCTCAAAGTTTCACTCGAATTTTGCACACACGATCGCAACTCCGCCAATCCTGCTGGTCGTTTGCAAGTTCCTTCAAATGTCACGACAAACACTCGGGCAAGATCTTCCCAAGTGTAAATACTTTGTTGGGTGCTAATCGATTCAACCACGCATACTGGCTGAACCCTCCAACATAAGAGGCAAATGTTTCATGGCTACCTCATCGTTGCCACCGCCGATCTGAACAGCCACTCGGTAATCTTCAAGCCAAGTGTCGCTTGGATTCACCGATGAACTTCTTGACTCCGATTGCCAACTTTGAAGTTGGGAGGAATCACCGCGGTTACGATGGCTCTGCTGAAACACTACGTCCCGAGACATGAACTCTGCTGCTGGAGGGAACATCTCTATCATGGCCGTCTCGGTGAGCTCTGTTCCTGTCGACCAAACCTAGAACGATAATAGATCTCGCATCAAAGCCTGGTTCTCTAGGGTCGACTGGAACTCTTCGCCCAACACTGTGCTGGCGTCTGTCGTCCTGCTGCCGAGGAGCGTATGATCCACCCCTTGGGGGAGTAGTGGGCACTCGACGTCGATCGTTGCGATCGAATCGGTCCTCATACTGCTCGCGGCCCTTGTACTGATCATCACGTCGGCCCCCACGTTCCTCACGCCTCGGGGGCGATCTCGGACTATGGGCTGACTGGACTGAATTCGCAGCGACGGATCGGCTGTGAATCCTGTTCATGACGTGATACAACTGAGTTTTGACCTCCTGCCGCCCGGAGCAGATCTCTGATTTGCGACAAACCTCTACCCGCCTCCATTTGGGAAGGCTGAATTGACTACTGCTATACGGGCGGCTGCTAAATTCTGAATCGGAGTTCGATATACCTGATTTGGCGGTTGAAAGAGCCGACGTCGATCGATTACGGAACCTTTGGTCGCAGCATCGTCGAGTACTCGCTAAGGTTCTCGATCGAGTGCGCTCAGCCAGGTTGGCTGTTGCATCCTCCAAGGCACTAGCCTCGGGGTTTCTCCAACGATAGGAGTGTGAAGTGCATCCATGTTCCGACGGCGAAGCTCCTCCCTCTGGAGCGAAGTGAGGGGCTCGGGCAGGTACTCTTCGTGGGCTTGCTCCGGACCGTCTCCACCGTCACCTTCGTTGGTGTGGGTGAATCCGGGGGGACTGCGTGGTCCATCGACCATCAGAACCTCTGCCGCCGGGTCACTGCTATCGCATTCGAACGCAGTCTCTGCGGAGCGGTCGAACAGACGTAGAGATTCGTCGAGCTCGATCGCCGCGACTTGGGGGTGGCCGATTGGCGGGCCACCGCATGCCTCACCCACCGCCGAAGCCTCGACCGACCGGGCAACGCTTGCGCCCGGTGGGAGGCCCAGAAAAGCGGCACAAGAGTCGACCCATCTTGGGTCGACGGTTGCCCTTGAGGAGGACGCCAGCGGACACCTGCAGCGAAAGTCGTCGCCCAGACGGGGAGCGCGTCCACGTCGAGTAGAGCCTCCTGAAGCCAAGCGGAGTCGTCGGCGACGAACGTGAGCGCACCGAGACGAATCTCGTGGCCGTCAACCAGAACTCCACTTGAAACCATGATATAGGAGATCGAAAGAATCCCAACTTCTCCAACAAATCGCTAGAACACCGGCCCCACGGTGGGCGCCAACTGTCGTGGTTCTAAGTCGGCGGTAGAATGGGGGTAGGTATGGAGAGGCAAGTTCCTAGCTATGGAGTAGTTGTATACGCAAGATATTTACGAGTTCAGGCCCTTCTCGGAGGAAGTAATAGCCCTACGTCTCGGAGCCCGGAGGCGGTCGACTGGATTATATGCGTATGTGTTACAGGGGTGCCAACCCTTCTACCTGTGGAGGGGGTGGCTTATATAGAGTGCGCCAGGACCCCAGCCAGCCCACGTAGCAGAGGGTTTAAGGTGCGTTAAGGCTAGGCGTTACTGGTAACGCCTTACATAAAGTGTCATTAAGATCATAAAGACTATTTAACTACAGGCCGTTTGGGCACCGAGTGGCTCTTGGACTCCTGGTGGTCGAGTGGGTCTTCATGGTCGAGTGTCTTTGAATCTGTCGAGTGGAAACCTACCAGGTCGTTTGGAAGGCCGCTTCTCTTGCGAGTGTCCTTGTGGAGGGTACCTTTGGGCAGGTCTATGACCCTACCCCAGGTACATGACTTCATCAGCTGCCGAACCAGCTCGGCGCGGCCCTGCGCTTCTTCACGCCGCCATGAGCATCCGGCGTGGCAGAAGAGCTCGCGCCGGGCTGGCTGACTCCTGGCTGGTGGCGAGGGGCGACCTCCTCGTCATCGTCAGGCCAGTCCACGAGACTGGCCCCGAGCCGTGGGCCGCCCACCTCGCCGCCTCCTCCCTCAGCATCGTCTTCCAAGGCGGCTGCCCCCAAATCGGGGTCGTCAACGTCGCTCTCCGCCTGGATGGCGAGCAATTCGCGGGCCGTCCCCGCGGTGTCGGCTGCTGGATGGACGGGGGGTTCTGACCAAAGCCGACTGGTCAGATCGGACAAGACGGACTCGGCGACGAAGAAGTCAAGAAAGTTAAAGAAAAAGAGAAAAAGAAACAACTCACTACGGGCGGTGGGTTGGCATGTGAATACGGTTCCTTGTCGAACTTCCACTCTTCCAAGAGCTTGCAGTCCACAAGCTAGTTCACCATATAGGCTACCTCCTCGTGAGGCATTTCCTTGGTGCACATCCGACTCGGGTCCCGATGCCCGCTCATCTGGCATATCATGTGGGGGCGACCTTGGAGTGGGAGAACTTGGCGCGCCACGAAGGCGGCCAGCAGATCCGGACGGTCGGACCCTCCGATCGCTTCAAGACTTTCGAGTCGTCGGCGACGGCGCTGGCTCCCACGGGCGTCGGCGTCTGCCCGACATACCAGTTGGGCTGCCTCCCAGCCGGCGGGCCGGTCACGTAGGCCGGCAGATTGACCCAGTCGCCCTCCGCGAAGACGCTCTTCACGTAGAAGTACGACCGCTTCCACATCTTCACCGGCTTTATCAGCTTGATGGAGGGGAACGGGTTGTCGGCCCCGGAACTCCGCACGGTGATGAATGCACCGCACTGAGCCGGCACGCCTGTGGCTTGGGTGCCGAGCTTGGAGTAGAAGAACTCCCCCCAGAGCTCGATGGTGGGGAGGACGCCGAGGAAGCCTTCGCACAAGGCGATGAAGGCGGACAGCAGCACCATCGTGTTGGGGTGAGGTGGTGCGGCTGGAGGCCGTAGAATTCGAGGAAGGCGCGGAAGAAGCTGCTCGCCGGCAGGCCTAGGCCGCGCAGGCAGTGCGAGCGGAAGACGACCCGCTCGCCCTCCTGCGGCGCCGGCGAGATTTCACCCCTCGGCGCAAGACGAACCCGCATAAAATCCTTGCCGGGGAGCCGACGCGTCTTGCGGAGGAATTCGACATGATCGTCATGGACCTCCGAACTGTCCCAGGTGCCGGAGTGTACCGAGGGGGGCGCGGCGGCCGAAGACGAGCTCATCGCGAACGGGTCACCGCAGCTCGGCGTAGCTTGGGGCGCGGCGGCGTGAAGAAAAAGAAGAAGAAGAAACAGTGTGGAGGAGGGGCGCGCGTGCTCTGCCGCTCCCCCTCCTCCCCCCTACTTATAGACTCATGGGCTGCGAAGCCGAGGGGGTGGTCGTGGGATTTACTGCGCCCACGACCCCCATGTTTATCGTGCAAAGTTACTGCACGCAGTAACTCCGCGGGAACCCCAACCGTCCGCCACGGCCGCAGCGGATCCGCTCGTGTGCTGAGGCGTGGTAGTGGCGGGCCCCGCCTGTAGGCCTGTCCTGTCGCGCGCGTGGGTGGGCAGACTGGCCCGGCCGCTTGTTGCCACATGACAGGCCCGAAACAGGCGGCGGCCTGGAAGCTTAGCTAGCACGCCACTTGGATCCCGCCGAGGCGTTCAAAAATTTTGGACAAGTCAAATTGGGTGAGGCCGACTCCTACCAGTCTACCCGGCAGAAGTCGAACAAAGTTTCCACCTCAAGCACCCGGAGAGAAAAACTGTTGAGGCTCCTCGGTTGATCATCGCGGCGCCTCACCAACTTCGGGGACTACTGTCGGAGTAATGGGCCACGGGTAGGCTAACCCGAAGCCCAGAACCTTTCAAGGCATCGGGGCTGACTGCGCCCCTCAAGACGCCAAGATGAAGAGTCGCCTTCTGGAAGCCGGCTGTAGGAACAGCCGACTGCCCACTCACGGCCAAGTCCTGGAGGCGAGATCAAGACCAGCCGACTCCTACCTGGCGACTTCCAGAGAAGCCGGCCCCAAGGAGTTGGCCCACGGCACCAACAAACACCCATGCCCTCATACAGGGGGACGGGACGGGGAGTGGCTACAGTGAAGCCCACTCCCTCCCCTTTCCAGAGGCTGGCGTGGCCACAGTGAGCTGTACCCGTGGAGATCTCCGTCTGGCGCGGCACTGTTGCCATGCCATCCCTGACAACAGCACCAGTGGGCGGAGTCCTGCACCCACGACGGCATGTCTGTACGACCTAAGGACGACGGGTCCCACCAGTCAGCGAGAGTCCAGAAGACGGCAAGAGCGCCACCAGTCGGACCCAATAGGAGTCGGCCCCTGGGAGTCGGCCTACCCCTCCCACGGGTCCCACGCGCCATTAACCAGACGATACGGGGAGTGGCTACAGTAATCGCCCGCCAGGCAGCGGGGTTGTAGCCACGACCCCATGACCAAGCCTGCGGCATTAGAGGCACGGCTATAGTAATCAGCAGCCAGCAAGACCCGCAAGCGGCGGGTACGGCCTGTCGGCTCCATACCAGACCAGTCAGCGGGGCCCACCAGTCGGCGGGCCCCAACAGTCGACAGAGAAGCCGGCAGGCGAAGAGACTGACGGTTGGGCCCGGCGCCCAGTCGGATTACCATTGTACCCCTGGGGGTAGGCCTATATAAACCCCCCAGGGCACCCATGCAAAGGGTTGGAACCCATTAGAGCTAGACCAGATCATATAGGAAGGAGAGAGCTAGCCTTGCCTTCTCCTACCTTCAGCATACAGCTCGAGGAGCAACTTTATACTCACTTTGCCTTAGTGATCATGCGGAGACCCCGCAGAGCAGGACTAGGGGTGTTATCTTCTAGGAGAGCCCCGAACCTGGGTAAAGTACGCCGGCGTTCGTGTCTACGTCTCATCCCGCTTCCGGGCACCAGCGATGTTCTACTCGCTCCCACCATGATAAGCCATCCTTTGGCATATGTCGCACCCAATCCCCGACAATGAGGGCGGAATGTATGCTTGTAGGAATTGAAATAATATCAAGTTTCCTCTCTATGTGCTTAAAGTTTTGAAGTTATGCTTGTTTTACCTTCCTATGCAAGTTGATTCTTGTTCCCATAAGTTGTTTGCTCACAAAATCCCTATGCATAGGAAGTGGGTTAGGCTTAAATGTTCTAGCCATATTCTTCATGATGCTCTCTTTATGTTTCAATTCTTATCTTTTATGCGAACATCATTGAAATCATCATGCCTAGCTAGGGGCGTTAAACGATAGCGCTTGTTGGGAGGCAACCCAATTTTAATTTAGTTTCTTGCTTTTTGGTTCTGTTTAGAAATAAATAATCCATATAGCTTCTGTTTAGATGTGGTTTTGTGTTTTAATTAGTGTTTGTGCCAAGTAGAACCTTTGGGAAGACTTGGGTGAAGTCTTTATGATCATGCTGTAAAAAACAGAAACTTTAGCGCTCACGAGAATAGCTTCAATTATTTACTGGAGAGTGCTATTTAGTTGATTCTTTTTGAAGATTATTACTAGACAAATTCCTCAGGTCCACCAATTTATTTTAGAATTTTTGGAGTTCCAGAAGTTTGTGTTAGATACAGATTACTACAGACTATTCTGTTTTTGACAGATTATGTTTTCATTGTGTTGCTTGCTTATTTTGATGAATCTATGGCTAGTAAAATAGTTTATAAACCATAGATAAGTTGGAATACAGTAGGTTTAACACCAATATAAATAAATAATGAGTTAATTACAGTACCTTGAAGTGGTGTTTTGTTTTCTTTCGCTAACGGAGCTTACGAGTTTTCTGTTGAGTTTTGTGTTGTGAAGTTTTCAAGTTTTGGGTAAAGATTCGATGGACTATGGAATAAGGAGTGGCAAGAGCCTACGCTTGGGGATGCCCAAGGCACCCCAAGGTAATATTCAAGGATAACCAAGAGACTAAGCTTGGGGATGCTCCGGAAGGCATCCCCTCTTTCGTCTTCGTTCATCGGTAACTTTACTTGGAGCTATATTTTTATTCACCACATGATATGTGTTTTGCTTGGTGCGTCATTTTATTTTCTTTAGCTTTGCTTGCTGTTTGAATAAAGTATCAAGATCTGAAATTATTAAATGGGAGAGTCTTCACATAGTTGTATAATTATTCGACTACTCATTGATCTTCACTTATATCTTTCGGAGTAGTTTGTTGTTTGCTCTAGTGCTTCACTTATATCTTTTAGAGAACGGTGGTGGATTTGTTTTATAGAAACTATTGATCTCTCATGCTTCACCTAGATTATTTTGAGAGTCTTAAATAGCATGGTAATTTGCTTAAATAATCCTAATATGCTAAGCATGCAAGATTTGTAAGAATTCTTATGAGTGTGTTGAATACTAAGAAAAGTTTGATGCTTGATAATTGTTTTGAGATATGGAGGTGATGATATTAAAGTTGTGCTAGTTGAGTAGTTGTGAATTTGAGAAATGCTTGTGCTGAAGTTTGCAAGTCCCGTAGCATGCACGTATGGTAAACATTATGTAACAAATTTGAAACATGAGGTGTTCTTTGATTGTCTTCCTTATGAGTGGCGGTCGGGGACGAGCGATGGTCTTTTCCTACCAATATATCCCCCTAGGAGCATGCGCGTAGTGCTTTGGTTTTTGATGAGTTGTAGATTTTTGCAGTAAGTATGTGAGTTCTTTATGACTAATGTTGAGTCCATGGATTATACGCACTCTCACCCTTCCATCATTGCTAGCCTCTTTGGTAACGTGCATTGCCCTTTCTCACATTGAGAGTTGGTGCAAACTTCACGGTGCATCCAAACCCCGTGATATGATACGCTCTTTCACACATAAACCTCCTTATATCTTCCTCAAAACAGCCACCATACCTACCAATTATGGCATTTCCATAGCCATTCGGAGATATATTGCCATGCAACTTTCCACCATTCCGTTCATTATGACACATTCATCATTGTCATATTGCTTAGCATGATCATGTAGTTGACATAGTATTTGTGGCAAAGCCGCCGTTCATAATTCTTTCATACATGTAACTCTTGGTTCATTGCATATCCCGGTACACCGCCGGAGGCATTCATTTTGAATCATACTTTGTTCTAGTATCGAGTTGTAATCATTGAGTTGTAAATAAATAGAAGTGTGATGATCATCATTTTCTAGAGCATTGTCCCAAGTGAGGAATAATAATAAAAAGAGAAAGGCCATAAAAAGAGAAGGCCCAAAAAAGAGAAAGGCCATAAAAGGAGAAGGCCCAAAAATGAGAGAAAAGAGAGAAGGGACAATGTTACTATCCTTTTACCACACTTGTGCTTCAAAGTAGCACCATAATCTTCATGATAGAGAGTCTCTTGTTTTGTCACTTTCATATACTAGTGGGAATTTTTCATTGTGGAACTTGGCTTGTATATTCCAACAATGGGCCTCCTCAAGTGCCCTAGGTCTTTGTGAGCAAGCAAGTTGGATGCACACCCACTTAGTTTCTTTTGTTGAGCTTTCATACATTTATAGCTCTAGTGCATCCGTTGCATGGCAATCCCTACTCCTTGCGTTAACATCAATCACTGGGCATCTCCATAGCTCATTGATTAGCCTAGTTGATGTGAGACTTTCTCCTTTTTGTCTTCTCCACATAACCCCCATCATTATATTCTATTCCACCCATAGTGCTATATCCATAGCTCACGCTCATGTATTGCGTGAAGGTTTATAAAGTTTGAGATTACTAAAGTATGAAACAATTGATTGGCTTGTCATCGGGGTTGTGCATGATGAGAGCATTCTTGTGTGACGAAAATGGAGCATGACTAAACTATATGATTTTGTAGGGATGAACTTTCTTTGGCCATGTTATTTTGAGAAGACATAATTGCTTATTTAGTATGCTTGAAGTATTATTAATTTTATGTCTATATGAACTTTTATCTTGAATCTTTCGGATCTAAATATTCATATCACAATTAAGAAGAATTATAATGAAACTATGCCAACTAGCATTCCACATCAAAAATTATCTTTTTTATCATTTACCTACTCGAGGACGAGCAGGAATTAAGCTTGGGGATGCTTGATACGTCTCCAACGTATCTATATTTTTTGATTGCTCCATGCTATATTATCTGCTGTTTTGGATGTTTATGGGCTTTATTTTACACTTTTATATTATTTTTGGGACTAACCTATTAACCGGAGGCCCAGCCCAGAATTGTTGTCTTTTGCCTATTTCAGTGTTTCGAAGAAAAGGAATATCAAACGGAGTCCAATTGACCTGAAACTCCACGAAACTTATTTTTGGACCAGAAGAAGCCCACGGAGTACCGGAGTTGCACCAGGGGAGTCCCGGGCTGCCCATGAGGGTGGGGGCGCGCCCCCTGTCGGTGTCAAAACCGGCGGATCTCGGGTAGGGGGTCCCGAACTGTGCGTCTAGGCGGATGGTAACAGGAGACAAGGGACACGATGTTTTACCCAGGTTCGGGCCCTCTTGATGGAGGTAAAACCCTACGTCTGCTTGATTAATATTGATGATGTGTGTTACAAGAGTGGATCTACCACGAGATCAAAGAGGCTAAACCCTAGAAGCTAGCCTATGGTATGATTGTTGTTCGTCCCCACGGACTAAAACCCTCCGGTTTATATAGACACCGGATAGGGTTAGGGTTACACAGAGTCGGTTACAATGGTAGGAGATCTACATATCCGTATCGCCAAGCTTGACTTCCACGCCAAGGAAAGTCCCATCCGGACACGGGACGAAGTCTTCAATCTTGTATCTTCATAGTCTTGGAGTCCGGCCGATGATGACAGTTCGGCTATCCGGACACCCCCTAGTCCTAACTCCCTCAAGAGTCTCCTGAACCAGGCTTCAATGACGATGAGTCCAGCAGTATGTTGTCTTCGGCATTGCAAGGCGGGTTCTTCCTCCAATAATTTATAGAAGATTGTGAACACCAGATAGTGTCCGCTCGCAAAAATAAATTCCACATACCACGGTAGAGAGAATAATATTACAAAGATCAATCTGGCGGCGTATTTAGCGAAGCGGTTTCCTTGGCACGCCTTGTCGAGGCGTAGATCGTGTTCCCTTATTCCGGATTCCCATCAATACGGACGTGGGTAACCCAACCGTGCCATTGATTCTGACGCTTGGGAGATAAGCGAGTTTTACCAGCCGGTGGGGACACATGTTTTGTCCGCCCATATAAGTGGATAAGGATCCACCCTTTCACCTACGCCTTCTTCCTCCTTTGCTCATCCATTCCCGTGCACTCGAGCTCTAGCGCCCAAGTCCGCACTTTCCTCCTCAACCTTCTCCAACCATGTCAGGAGCGGGAGGCAGATGGATGGCCTCCTCCGTCACGGAGGGGCACATCACAAGATCAAGGAGGCCGGATACTTGTCCCGGCGATATCAGCGCCTGAGCTGCCCGGCAGGGCAGCTCATTCCAACCCCAGTTCCCATGAGAGGGTGGTATTTCTCCCCCAATTCCTCTGCGGACTAGGTTTTCCACTTCACCCATTTGTCCGGGGGCTCATGTTCTACTACGGCCTGGACTTCCATGACCTGGCCCCGAATTTCATCCTCAACGTCTCGGCATTTATCGTCATGTGCGAGGCCTTCCTCTGCATCCAGCCCCACTTCGGCCTATGGCTGAAGACCTTTAACGTCAGGCCGAAGGTTGTGGGCGGCCGTCAAGCCGGAGTCGGAGGCGCCATGGTCGGCAAGATGGCCAAAGTCCTATGGCTCGAGGGCTCCTTTGTGGAGACAATAAAGGTGGCAATCGGGGTGGTTCTACATCATCGAGCCACGCGACTCGAATGGGCGGCGACCCCCAAATTCAGATCTGGATTCCCACACAGCTCTCGTCATGGAAAGAGACGGGCCTGAAGTGGGGGGATTCGGACGAGCTATCCGGACTCCAAACACGCGTCTGAAACCTGGTGGACAAGAATCGCAGGCCTGTCGACGTAATCCAGGTGATGCTCATCCACCAGATTCTCCCATGCCAACAACGGGACTTCAACTTGTGGGAGTTCGATCCGGCACAGCACCGAACCTTGAGCCGGCTCTTCGATACCACGTACGAAGATGCATGGAAGGTGTTGTTCAAGGGCGCCAAAGCCCCCGCATCCGCTAACAAAGATCGCGGATACAGCTCGCGGCGTCAAGCCGGCGAGGTAAGTTGTTTTACCCTTTACGGGACTCTTTTTTCATAGATTGACTCTACGTGGGATCTAAAAACTCCCTATTCTTCGACAGTGTCCGGTTGAAGACGTCGGACAGATTAACCGTCCGCTCCTTTGCCGAAGACCCAGCGGATGCCCGATTGACGGGCTGGGCTTCGCACCCCATGTGGTGCCGGAGAAGAAGGCCAAGAAGGAGGCCACGGAACTCTAAGGAGCTCTCGACGCTAGGTGCCGTCATGATTCAAGCGTAATCTTCTCCCAAGACGAGGAGGAAGAAGAAGAAGCTTCTCCCCGGGGAGGAGAGGAAAAGGAAGGTCACCCAATCGGGAGGCCGGAGGGTCCAACAAGGGAAGAACCCTTCCTCCGGATTTCTCCACCAACGCTGCCGACGACGAGGGGATTGGCCTACAAGGGCCAAGCCCCTGGCGAGATCGTAAGTATCCGGACTCCCGAATAACTTCAAGATTTTTTATTTTCGCCACATAATGTCTTTCTAATGCCGCATACAACCCTGCAGTCCGCCCAAGGATGATCTTCCCGTTTCGTCGAAGCGGGTCCTTGGGTGCGTCGGATATGGATTCCTTCCGACTGCCTCCACCCCGTGCCGCTGGACGACGCCGAGGTGGGATCCTGCAAAGGATCCACCAAGAGGAGGAGGCCCCGGAGGTGTCACAGGACACCCTCCCGGACCGTGCACCGGACTCAGCCCCGGAGGCCACAGTGGCTCCGGAGTCCGGCGGGCGACCCCTTCGTAAGAAGGGCAAGACCGCGACGCCGGCTGCCTCCGTCCAACCGGAGGTGCCGGAAAATTGCCTGAGGCGCTCAACAGCGCCTCCATCGAAAGAGGAACACCGCACCGTTATGAGTGCGGTGATTCAGGTTCATTTCGCCAAGAGCGGGCTGACTGAAGCCTCGCAGCAGCCTTCTAACAGGCTTTGAGGTAAGAATTTCAATATATGTAAAATGGTACCGCATAGACAAGAGCCCCGATGCTCGGTTCGGTGTTCGTAAAGAAAAGCCGGACCGAGGATCTTTAGAAAGATAAACGCAGGAGTCATAAAAAATATGTCAATATGGGATTGCAGGTCTTTGTTGACCTCACTGACCGATCATGGAGGTCAATACTTTGAAGAAAAACCTCGAGCGGTCCGAGAACGAGCTCGGTCATGCCAAGAAGCAGCTCGAGGAAAAAGAAGGTGAGTAATACCTTATGAAAATTGTACCTTACTGTAAAAGGATTTGGTTGCAAGAAAATGACAAGGATAACGTGGGTATTGTAGGGGCCACTAACGAGGTGGCGACCAAGGAGGCGGTGGCAGCGGCCGAACGCAGCGACGCTGAGCGCACCGAGCGAGAGAAGCAGGAGGCGCGGGTGGCGGAGGTACAAAGAAGAGCTCCAGGATCTCGTGAAAAACATGAGAGCTTGGAGCATGACTCAAGACTCGAGTCCTGAGCTTGCAATGGCTCTTGAGAGTGCCAAAGCCGCTAAGGCCAAGCCTACAAGGCCCTCCAGAGATTGAGGCGGTGAAGAAAATGGCAGCGGTAAGGCATTTTTCATGCAAAGTAAGCATGTGAGAGTTAATTACCTGTTGCTTACCCGAATTCGGAGCTCTCCAGAGCGTTCGCAGATCTTCCTTGCAGCAGGTCCGATGTCACCGCATTCTACTGTGCCGAGGAGGGCAGCTCGACGGAGAAGGTCTTCTGGTCTCGATGTCGAGGCCGGACATCCGGTGCCCTTAGCGACCAAATTGAAGCAGCCGGTCGAGCTCCACAAGGCGGCCGAACAGGCCATGAAGGGCCTCATAGTTCGGCTGTGGCCTAAGGAGGCCATGCCTGGAGCTACTTCGGCCCTGGTGCGGCGGTGATGGATGCGTGCCCGTGGGTTGAAGTTATCAAGCATTCCGCTTGTATTGAGGGTGCCTGCCGGGCCCTTGCCAGCACAAGAAGGTGCACTGGGGCAAGATGGATGCCTGTGGCTCGTGGACGGACCCGCCACCAGAGGGCAAGGAGCATCGCACGCCCGAGATGTATTATAAGAGTGTGTCAAGGGCGCCCAGACTATTGCGGTGAGTGCTCCAAAGATGTAATATTTGAGTAGACTCGCATTTTGTTATCCTCGCTACCAAAACTTAGTTCATATGCGCTTAAGCAACGCTTGTTAATTTAAAATATTACCTTATGTGCGGCTGTTTATCAAATCGAGAGATGGCAAGTCGTCGGCTTTAGCCCCATGCCACGAAAGTGTCGGGTGTTCGATAAACTTGAGCGCTCTTGTTCCCATTTTTGGGTCCATCTAGGGAGGCGCTCAACACAGTAACAAGGCAACCGGACTTATAATGCTTGAACACTCTCACTTAGTCATAGAATTCTATAATTTTAAATTTCGTGAAGCCCCTAGTCTTCGGAAGGTCAATTTGGGCGCAATCACGCCTTGGCCGGACAAGATCCCGCTCCTCGCTCTAAGCGGCATAAGTCTTTAAGGACTCGCAAAAACCTCTCGAACAACGCATCGCTCTCGCCTCATCATGATGGTCAGTTTTAGCTTTCTCCACTGAGGCGTTAACCTAGCTCAACTGGGGCGGAATCGCAGTAGTTCTCCCGGTGCTACCTTAGCCGATATAACGGAACGTAAGGTACCAGAACACGGGAGTCGGGCAAACCCAACTATTGACCCAAGACATGATTCGGAGCCGATGCATATAGTGCTATAAGTTCGGGGTGCCGCACTTGTGAAAGTGTCCGGACTCATCACACCATAATGCGGGGAACATAAGCCCCTGGTGTATATTAGCCATACCAAAGTGTACGGATGCAACATGCCGTGAATGAACATATGTATGAAAAATAAATGCAATTATAAGCAAAAAGGTGCTGCATTGTTTTATTCAATGAGTGCTGCTACGAATGCAGAACGATACAAATAGTGTGATAAGCAAGGTATGGAACTGTTAAACATGTCCCCCTCCAGGGGTAGGCTGCAGATTGGTGTATAAAAATGCTCGTAATGGAGACCACCTGTATATTCGTTGTAGCCTTTATCCTTCCCCTGGATGTTGCATCGTGAGTTCGGGCAGTCTCACGCCGGACAGGCTTCCACAAACGGAGTCCTGTGGGTAAAAAGTAAAAGGTAAAAAGAAAAGAAAAAGGAACGACACACTTGAGAGCCCCTGGTGTGGTTGAGCCGCAGTCTGGGTTTATCGTGGTCGTGCCCCTCTCCCCATGCCCATGGTATCTTCAGAGCGTAATGGTGTACGCGAAGGACCTGCTTTGACGTTTCGCAGAGCTGGTGTTAGCCGCATCGCCACGCATGCTCTAACGTGCTGTGGTCTTGTTGTAAGTTACTCCGGGCGCCGCTTGGCTGTGTCCGCCGCTTAACGGCCGGACTCAAGAATTGCCTTAAGAGGCTGCATTGCACTTCGCCGCGAGAGTCATTGATGTTCCTCCGCGCGGAGAGAACGCTCGGTGTTTCCGTTGACCGTGATGACTCCTCGAGGGCCTGGCATCTTGAGCTTGAGGTATGCGTAGTGCGGCACCGCGTTGAACTTTGCAAACGCGGTATGTCCGAGCAAGGCATGATAGCCCCTGCGGAACGGGACTATGTCGAAGATTAACTCCTCGCCGAAGTTATCCGGGATCCGAAGACCACTTCCGGTGTAATTGAGCCTGTACAATTGGCTTCTACACCTGGTATGACGCCTTTAAAGGTCGCTTTTGGTAGGTTTAATCCTTGAGGGGTCTATGCCCATTTTGCGACCGTATCCCGGGTAAAGCGGGTTCAGTCTTTGCCGCCATTCATCGGGACTACGGTTAGGTGAAATCCATCGATGATTGGGTCTAAGACCGGTCTGGCCGAATCCACCGTGGCGGATGCCGGTGGGGTGGTCCTTCGGTCAAAAGTGATCGACAGAGGACCATGGATTGAACTTCGGGCAACCGGCTTCATCACAGAGACATCCTCGAGTGCGCGCTTGCGCTCCCTTTTGGGTATATGCGTTGCGTATATCATGTTCACCGTCCGCACTGTGGGGGAAACCTTCGTCCTTTATTGTTCGGCGGTTGGGTCTCGTCCTCGCCATCGCTATGCAGCCCCTTGTCATTGTTTTCGCAATTAACTTGCCTACCTGTTGAGTACCCAACAGTCCCTGTTGGTGTGGTTAGCTGGTTTTTCGGGTGCCGTGTATCCGCACAAGCGGTCGAGTATTCGGTCCAAATTGGACGGACCCGGAGTAGTTCTTTTGAATGGCTTTTTTCCGCTGACCGGGTTTAGAGCCTCGAATCCGCATTGACCGCCAGATCCTCAATATTGTCGCCGTTAATGCGGCGTTTGTTTTTGTTACGACGCTGCCTGCCATTTCGGTCCTTGAAGTCCGGATCGCTAGAATTTTTGCCGAGGTTGTTGCTGCGTGCTAGCTGGGCTTGTCCTCACCCGCAGGCGGGTCATGAGTGATGTGAGGGCTGCCATGGATTTTGGCTTTTCCTGTCCTAGGTGCCGGGCAAGCCACTCGTCACGGATGTTATGCTTGAAGGTCATGAGGGCCTCCGCATCCGGACAATCGACAATTTGGTTTTTCTTGGTTAAGAACCGTGTCCGTAATTGTTCCGCCGATTCGTCTGCTGCTGAATTATGTGGCTTAGCTCATCAGCGTCTGGTGGTCGCACATAAGTGCCCCGAAAGTTATCAAGGAATGCGGCTTCAGGTCCTCCCAGCTCCCAATTGACTCACTGGCAAGCTGTTGAGCCAATGTCGGGCTGGTCCTTTAAGCTTGAGGGGAGGTATTTGATGGCGTGAAGATTGTCACCGCAGCCATGTGGATGTGAAGGAGATAGTCTTTGATCCAAACCGCTGGGTCTGTTGTGCCATCATAGGATTCAATATTGACGGGTTTAAACCCTTCGGGATTTGATGATCCATTACTTTGTCTCGTGAAGCATAGTGGGTGTCGCGCCTCAGATCGGGCGATATCACGACGGAGCTCAAAAGAGCTTGGTCTGCTTTTGTTCGCCCGGCGGACTTATCAGGTCCGGCGCGACGGTTGTCGCCACGCACTGCGTATGCCCACGCGATCCATAGATCGATCTTGATTGTCTTTCCTTGTCCTCCAATATATCTCACAGGTCTGGAGCGTTCCCCTTTGGCCGTGTGCTTTTTGAGCGATGTCGGGGTACGGTTCTAGTGAAGGGCCTAGAGGCCTCTCTGTCGCGACCACGGGGTGGTCGGTCAACCGTATTGTCTCCTGGTGATGCGGGTTCGTAAGCCTCCTCCTTTAATCGGGGGAGCAGCTTGCGTTTAGGGTAGCTTTTGGAGGGGCGTTCGAGCTCATGCTCTTCGGCCGCGAGGACTTCACCCATCTGCCGGCTAGCGTATCCCGATCAGCTCTAAGTCTGTTGTCGCTTTTCTTGAGGCTGTTCGCCGTGGCCATAAGCCTGCGCCTAAAACGCTCTTGTTCGACGGGATTCTCGTGCACGACGAATTCATCGTCGTCGAGGCTTGCTTGTCTCCGGAGGAGGCATATAATCCTCTACCTCTTCTTCGCCGCCTTCTCGTGAGGGTGGCGTCTCCATCTTCCCTGTCTTTGGATCTTGCTGGAGTGGATTGTCTTTGGCACTATCCAGTGTATTGTTATCTCCGGTGCCGGAATCTTTATTCTTGCTGTGGCGGGATTTAGAGCGGCGCCGCTGACGCCGGCGCTTGGGCTGCTTCTTGGAGGGGTCATCCTCCGTTGTTCCATCGCCGTTCCCATCTTTTGGGATGTACACCATATATATGTCGATGACGAGGTGGCCTTCCAGCCCCTCGTAGGCGCTGGGTCTTGTTCGCTCCGCATCGCCGTCCATACCGCCGATGTCTTCGGAGTTGTAGTCTAGCATGTCGGTTAGATCATCGGCAATGACTACCAAGTGGGTGGTGGGTGGGCTTTGAATTTCTTCATCGTCCGCATCCCAACCTTCCGATCATAATCCGCCAGGGCTCTCCGGATAAAGAGAGAGACTTTAGTGAATTCGAGGATGTCGCCAAAGGGCGAGTCTTTGAAAGATGTCCGCGGTCGTGAACTCCATGACGGGTGCCCAATCGGATTCGATTGGCAGGGCGCAGGGGTTGAGTCCGGATAGGAGTCCGCACCACGGAGTCGAGGTCTTCGCAGCGACAGATGGAGTTCGCTCGATCGCCATAGAGATTAAAGCCCCGAGGCGGTGTCCAACCACTCATCCTCGATCGGGAATCCGGCTCCGGATTAAGGGTCGGAGCGGATGCAAAAGCGGCCTGTGGCAATCGCTCGCTGCAGAGCTAGATCAGCCCATCGAAACTGTCTGGCGGCGCTGCTGCGGCTCGAATCCGTCGAAGATCAAGTCTCCGCGGATATCGGCCGTATAGTTCAAACTTCCAAATCGACTGATGGCTGTGGGCGTAGCTTTCGATCTGCTCCAGATGGCTGCTTAATTGGCCCGCAGCGGTAAAGCCGCCGAACACGAAGATCTGTCCGGGAGAAAAGTCTCACCGACCGCTGCGTCGTTGTTGATGATCAAAGGAGCCATCGAGCCTATCGGTGACGCATACGGAGGAAATCTCAATGAAAGCACCACCGCTGCTGTCAAAACCGCGGATCTCGGGTAGGGGTCCCGAATCGCGTCTAGGCGGATGGTAAAAGGAGACAAGGGACACGATGTTTTACCTGTGTTCGGGCCCTCTTGATGGAGGTAAAACCCTCGTCATGCTTGATTAATATTGATGATGTGTGTTACAAGAGTGGATCTACCACGAGATCAAAGAGGCTAAACCCTAGAAGCTAGCCTATGGTATGATTGTTGTTCGTCCCACGGACTAAAACCCTCCGGTTTATATAGACACCGGATAGGGTTAGAGTTACATGTAGTCGGTTACAATGGTAGGAGATCTACATATCCGTATCGCCAAGCTTGCCTTCCACGCCAAGGAAAGTCCCATCCGGACACGGGACGAAGTCTTCAATCTTGTATCTTCATAGTCTTGGAGTCCGGCCGATGATGACAGTTCGGCTATCCGGACACCCCCTAGTCCGGAACTCCCTCACCCCCCTACCTCGTGGACAGCCCGGAGGTCCACCGACGTACTTCTGCTGCCTATATAACTCCATATACCCTAAAACTTCCGTAGAACAGAATAAATCGGGAGTTCCGCCGCCGCAAGCCTCTGTAGCCACCAAAAACCAATCGGGACCCTGTTCCGGCACCCTGCCGGAGGGGGGAACCCTCACCGGTGGCCATCTTCATCATCCCGGCGCTCTCCATGACGAGGAGGGAGTAGTTCACCCTCGGGGATGAGGGTATGTACCAGTAGCTATGTGTTTGATCTCTCTCTCTCTCTCTCTCTCTCTCTCTCTCTCTCTCTCTCGTGTTCTTGATTTGGCACGATCTTGATGTATCGCGAGCTTTGCTATTATAGTTGGATCTTATGATGTTTCTCCCCCTCTACTCTCTTGTAACGGATTGAGTTTTCCTTTGAAGTAATCTTATCGGATTGAGTCTTTAATGATTTGAGAACACTTGATGTATGTCTTGCCGCATGCGTATTCTGTGGTGACAATGGGATATCGCGTGATTCACATGATGTATGTTTTGGTGACCAACTTATGGTTCCGCCCATGAACCGATGCATAGGGGTTGGCACATGTTTTCGCCTTGATTCTCCCAGAGAAACTTTGGGGCACTCTTTGAGGTTCTATGTGTTGGTTGAATAGATGAATCTGATATTGTGTGATGCATATCGTATAATCATACCCACGGATACTTGAGGTGACATTGGAGTATCTAGGTGACATTAGGGTTTTGGTTGATTTGTATCTTAAGGTGTTATTCTAGTACGAACTTTAGGGCTGTTTGTGACACTTATAGGAATAGCCCAACGGATTGATTGGAAAGAATAACTTTGAGGTGGTTTCGCACCCTACCATAATCTCTTCGTTTGTTCTCCGCTATTAGTGACTTTGGAGTGACTCTTTGTTGCATGGTGAGGGATAGTTATATGATCCAATTATGTTATTATTGTTGAGAGAACTTGCACTAGTGAAAGTATGAACCCTAGGCCTTGTTTCCTAGCATTGCAATACCGCTTACGCTCACTTTTACCACTTGTTACCTTGCTGTTTTTATATTTTCAGATTACAAAAACCTATATCTACCATCCATATTGCACTTGTATCACCATCTCTTCGCCGAACTAGTGCACCTATACAATTTACCATTGTATTGGGTGTTTTGGGGACACAAGAGACTCTTTGTTATTTGGTTGCAGGGTTGTTTGAGAGAGACCATCTCATCCTACGCCTCCCGCTGATTGATAAACCTTAGGTCATCCACTTGAGGGAAATTTGCTACTGTCCTACAAACCTCTGCACTTGGAGGCCCAACAACGTCTACAAGAAGAAGGTTGTGTAGTAGACATCAGCTGATCACGGCGGCGGGGTGAACATCTGGGATGTTGTATTGCACCCGGATGAACCTCTGTATGTACTTGCACAGGTTTTCACGTTCCTTCTGGGGAATGATATGCAAAATCGCTGGCCTAGCCATGAGCTTGGTGACCTCCAGTGAAGGCACCAAAGAACTCATGACACAGATCCGACCAAGAAGAAATGGAATCCGCCGGCAAGTGCATCAACCAAGACATGACATTGGGTTTCAAAGTACAACGGGAAGTAATTGGCAAGCACCTTGTCGTCGCAAGCTCCAGCGGCTTGCATCGCGATGGTGTAGATGCTGAGGAACTCCGACGGGTGGGTCTTGCCGTTGTACTTCTCGCCGACGACTGGCTTGAACGTGCGGTGGGACGGCCACTGGAACTGCCGCAGCTCCCGGGTAAAGGTCGGGCAACCCACCTCATAGGGTAGGCCACCGGAGCCTCCCGGCGCTGGGTGGTCCATAGTGGGCCCTGCCCGCCTATCTGACTGGTGGTGCATCGCGCCGGCGCTCGATGGTGGTTCGAGCATCTTCATGGGCTCGCTCCCGAAGAACTTGGCGTTGATCGCGGTGGGTCCGTGGGTCAGACGACGCTATGGAAATGTTATCACAAGCGTCATCACGACGGACTGGCACCCGCGGCAACTGGCGGAGAGGAGGAGAGTGCACCGTGGCCACAGCACCCGCGTTCCTTCCACCACTGGTGTGCGGTGGTTCGACGGAGTGCCGGCCTGAGGACCCCGCTGGTCGTGGCTCATCTTTATTGGCGGCACCGACGAGGCTTCGGATGGTGGCTCTCCACTCGTCGAGCTTTTAAGCAGCAGGAGGAAAATGGAGGAGCAGCTGCGCGCGTGCCAAAGCTTCCGCTGGTGTGGGCGGCGGCGAAAGCTGCGTGGACCGTGACGCGCTCCGACTTCTAACCACGTTAGAAGGAGCTCTATCACGGCCTTGCGGCTGCGTGCCATTTCCGCCAGCACTTCAGTGCACGGGCTGGCCTCCTTCGTCCCGCAAATGATGCACGGGACTCTTCCCACGGCGGCGCCCGGGGTCACCAGCGTGGCGACACTGCTCGTCGCGCACAATCTGGGAAGAGCGTGTCGTGGGCACCGGCGTAGGCGTCTTGGAGATCGCTGCGCCGCCCGTAGGCGGCACGGCGCCGCCCCTGGAGGGCCCCGCGCTGCCTGCGGGGCGCCCAGCTCCGTCTTTGGATTTGGCGACGTGCGGCCCGTCGTCTCGCGCACTGATACGTCTCCAACGTATCTATAATTTTTTATTGTTCCATGCTATATTATATTATGTTTTGGATGATTAATGGGCTTTATTATACACTTTTATATTATTTTTGGGACTAACCTATTAACCGGAGGCCCAGCCCAAATTGTCAAGTTTTTGCCTATTTCAAGTTTCAAGGAAAAGGATATCAAACGGAGTCCAAACAGAATGAAACCTTCGGGAATGTGATTTTCGGAACAAACGTGATCCAGAGGACTTGGAGTCTACGTAAAGCAATCAACGAGGAGAGCACGAGGTAAGGGGGCGCGCCCACCTCCACCAGGCGCACCCACCACCCTTGTGGGGCCCACGTTGTTCCACCGACGTACTTCTTCCTCCTATATATACCCATACACCCCGGAAACATCGTATACGGAGCAAAAACCCTAATTCCACCGCCGCAACCTTCTGTACCCGTGAGATCCCATCTTGGGGCCTTCTCCGGTGTCCTGGCGGATGGGGCATTGATCACGGAGGGCTTCTACATCAACACCATAGCCTCTCCGATGATGTGTGAGTAGTTTACCTCAGTCCTTCGGGTCCATAATTATTAGCTAGATGGCTTCTTCTCTCTCTTTGGATCTCAATAGAAAGTTCTCCTCGATCTTCTTGGAGATCTATTTGATGTAACTCTTGTTTTGCGGTGTGTTTGTCGAGACCGATGAATTGTGGCTTTATGATCAAGTTTATCTATGAACAATATTTGAATCTCCTCTGAATTCTTTTATGTATGATTGGTTATCTTTGCAAGTCCCTTCAAATTATCAATTTGGTTTGGCCTACTAGATTGATCTTTCTTGCAATGGGAGAAGTGCTTAGCTTTGGGTTCAATCTTGCGGTGTCCTTTCCTAGTGACAGTAGGGGCAGCAAGGCACGTATTGTATTGTTGCCATCGAGGATAAAAATATGGGGTTTATATCATATTGCATGAGTTTATCCCTCTACATCATGTCATCTTGCTTAAAGCATTACTCTGTTCTTTTGAACTTAATACTCTAGATGCATGCTGGATAGCGGGTGATGTGTGGTGTAATAGTAGTAGATGCAGAATCGTTTTGGTCTACTTGTCGCGGACGTGATGCCTATATACATGATCATACCTAGATATTCTCATAACTATGCTCAATTCTATCAATTGCTCGATGTAAATTTGTTCACCCACCGTAATACTTATGCTCTTGAGAGAAGCCACTAGTGAAACCTATGGCCCCCGGGTCTATTTTCCATCATATTAATCTCCCGTCAACAAGCTATTTCTGGCGCCGTTTATTTTGTTTTCTTTACTTTTAGTCTTTAACATAAAAATACCAAAAATATTATCTTATCATCTCTATCAGATCTCACTCTCGTAAGTGACCGTGAAGGGATTGACAGCCCCTTTATCGCGTTGGTTGCGAGGTTCTTATTTGTTTGTGTAGGTGCGTGGGACTCGAGCGTGGCCTCCTACTGGATTGATACCTTGGTTCTCAAAAACTGAGGGAAATACTTATGCTACTTTACTGCATCATGCTTTCCTCTTCAAGGGAAAACCAACGCATTTCTCAAGAGGTAGCAAGAAGGATTTCTAGCGCTGTTGCCGGGGAGTCTACGCACAAGTCAAGACATACCAAGTACCCATCACAAACTCTTATCCCTCGCATTACATTATTTGCCATTTGCCTCTCATTTTCCTCTCCCCCACTTCACCCTTGCTGTTTTATTCGCCCTCTCTTTTCCGTTCGCCTCTTTTTCTCTCGCTTCTTGATTGCCCGTGTGTTGGTTTGTTTGCTTGTCACTATGGCTCAAGATAATACTAAATTGTGTGACTTTACCAATACCAACAACAATGATTTTCTTAGCACTCCGATTGCTCCTCTTACCGATGCTGAATCTTGTGAAATTAAAGTTGCTTTGTTGAATCTTGTCATGAAAGATCAATTCGACGGCCTTCCTAGTGAAGATGCCGCTACCCATCTGAATAGCTTCGTTGATTTGTGTGATATGCAAAAGAAGAAAGATGTGGATAATGATATTGTTAAATTGAAGCTATTTCCTTTTTCGCTTAGAGATCGTGCTAAAGCTTGGTTTTCGTCTTTGCCTAAAAATAGTATTGATTCTTGGAATAAGTGCAAAGATGCTTTTATCTCTTAAGTATTTTCCTCCCGCTAAAATCAACTCTCTTAGAAACGATATTATGAATTTTAAGCAACTTGATCATGAACATGTTGCACAAGCTTGGGAGAGAATGAAATTAATGATACGTAATTGCCCTACTCATGGTTTGAATTCATGGATGATTATACAAAAAAATTATGCCGGATTGAATTTAGCTTCTAGAAATCTTTTAGATTCGGCCGCGGGAGGCACTTTTGTGGAAATCACTTTAGGAGAAGCTACTAAACTCCTAGATAATATTATGGTTAACTATTCTCAATGGCATACTGAAAGATCTACTAGTAAAAAGGTGCATGCAATAGAAGAAATTAATGTTTTGAGTGGAAAGATGGATGAACTTATGAAATTATTTGCTAATAAGAGTGTTTCTTCTGATCCTAATGATATGCCCTTGTCTACCTTGATTGAGAATAATAATGAATCTATGGATGTGAATTTTGTTGGTAGGAATAATTTTGGTAACAACGCGTATAGAGGAAACTTTAATCCTAGACCGTATCCTAGTAATTCCTCTAATAATTATGGTAATTCCTACAACAACTCTTATGGAAATCTTAACAAGATGCCCTCTGAATTTGAGACTAGTGTTAAAGAATTTATGAATTCGCAAAAGAACTTCAATGCTTTGCTTGAAGAAAAATTGCTTAAAGTTGACGAATTGGCTAGGAACGTTGATAGAATTTCTCTTGATGTTGATTCTTTGAAACTTGGATCTATTCCACCTAAGCATGATATCAATGAGTCTCTCAAAGCTATGAGAATTTTCATTGATGAGTGCAAAGAAAGAACCGCTAGGATGCGTGCTAAGAAAGATTGCTCTGTGAAAGTGTGTTCTTCTAATTTTTGTGAGAATAAAGATGAAGATCTAAAAGTTATTGATGTGTCCCCTATTAAATCTTTATTTTGCAATATGAATCTTTATAATGATGGGACTGGAGATGAGACACCTTTACCTAGAAGGCGTTCCAAAATTTTGGAGTTTTTAGACCTTGATGCTAAAATTGGTAAAAGTGGGATTGAAGAGGTCAAAACTTTAGATATCAATGAACCCACTATCTTGGATTTCAAGGAATTTAATTATGATAATTGCTCTTTGATAGATTGTATTTCCTTGTTGCAATCCGTGCTAAATTCTCCTCATGCTTATAGTCAAAATAAAGCTTTTACCAAACATAATGTTGATGCTTCAATGCAATCTTATGAAGAAAAACTTGAGTTGGAAGTTTCTATCCCTAGAAAATTTTATGATGAATGGGAACCTACTATTAAAATTAAAATTAAAGATCATGAATGCTATGCTTTGTGTGACTTGGGTGCTAGTGTTTCCACGATTCCAAAAACTTTGTGTGATTTGTTAGGTTTCCGCGAATTTGATGATTGCTCTTTAAATTTACACCTTGCGGATTCCACTATTAAGAAACCTATGGGAAGAATTAATGATGTTCTTATTGTTGCGAATAGGAACTATGTGCCCGTAGATTTTATTGTTTTTGATATAGATTGCAATCCTTCATGTCCTATTAATCTTGGTAGACCTTTCCTTAGAACGATTGGTGCAATTATTGATATGAAGGAAGGAAATATTAGATTCCAATTTCCGCTAAGGAAATGCATGGAACACTTCCCTAGAAAGAAAATTAAATTATCATATGAATCTATTATGAGAGCCACTTATGGATTGCCTACCAAAGATGGCAATACTTAGATATATCCTTGTTTTTATGCCTAGCTAGGGGTGTTAAACGATAGCGCTTGTTGGGAGGCAACCCAATTTTATTTTTAGTTTTTTTGCTTTTTGCGTCTATTTAGGAATAAATATTTGATCTAGCCTCTAGTTAGACTTATTTTTATGTTTTAATTAGTGTTTGTGCCAAGTTAAACCTATAGGAACTTCTTGGATGATAGTTATTTGATCTTGCTGAAAATTCCAGAAACTTTCTGTTCACGAAAACAATTGTTAAAAATCACCAGGAAGTGATAAAATACTGGTTCCAATTGCAGAAGATCAATAAAAAAATTATTTTGGTCGTCCTATTTGGGCAGAATTTTTAGAGTTCCAGAAGTTTTAGTTAGTTACAGATTACTACAGACTGTTCTGTTTTTGGCAGATTCTGTTTTTCGTGTGTTGTTTGCTTATTTTGATGAATCTATGGCTAGTAAAATAGTTTATAAACCATAGAAAAGTTGGAGTAGATTAAGTTTAACACCAATAAAAATAAAGAATGAGTTCATTACAGTACCTTGAAGTGGTGTTTTGTTTTCTTTCGCTAACGGAGCTCACGAGATTTTCTGTTGAGTTTTGTGTTGTGAAGTTTTCAAGTTTTGGGTAAAGATTTGATGGATTATGGAACAAGGAGTGGCAAGAGCCTAAGCTTGGGGATGACCATGGCACCCCAAGATAATCTAAGGACACCAAAAAGCCAAAGCTTGGGGATGCCCCGGAAGGCATCCCCTCTTTCGTCTTCGTCCATGGGTAACTTTACTTGGAGCTATATTTTTATTCACCACATGATATGTGTTTTTCTTGGAGCGTCTTGTATAATTTGAGTCCTTGCTTTTTATTTTTAACACAATCATCTTTGCTGTACACACCCTTTTGAGAGAGACACACATGATTCGGAAATTATTAGAATACTCTATGCGCTTCACTTATATCTTTTGAGCTATGTAGTTTTGCTCTAATGCTTCACTTATATCTTTTAGATCACGGTGGTGAATTTGTTTTACAGAAACTATTGTTCTCTAATGCTTCACTTATACTATTTTGAGAGTCCTACAAAACAGCATGGTAATTTGCTTAAATTGGGAAATTAGTCCTAATATGCTAGGTATTCAAAATTAGTAAAAACTTTCTTATGAGTGTGTTGAATACTAAGAAAAGTTTGATGCTTGATGATTGTTTTGAGATATGGAGGTAGTGATATTAAAGTTGTGCTAGTTGAGTATTTGAGAATTTGATAAATACTTGTGTTGAAGTTTGCAAGTCCCGTAGCATGCACGTATGGTAAACGTTGTGTAACAAATTTGAAACATGAGGTGTTCTTTGATTGCCCTCCTTATGATTGGCGGTCGGGGACGGCGATGGTCTTTTCCTACCAATCTATCCCCTAGGAGCATGCTGCCGTAGTGCTTGGTTTTTGATGACATGTAGATTTTTGCAATAAGTATGTGAGTTCTTTATGACTAATGTTGAGTCCATGGATTATACGCACTCTTACCCTTCCATCATTGCTAGCCTCTTCGGTACCGTGCATTGCCCTTTCTCACCTTGAGAGTTGGTGCAAACTTTGCCGATGCATCCAAACCTCGTGATACGATACGCTCTATCACACATAAACCTCCTTATATCTTCCTCAAAACAGCCCCCATACCTACCTATTATGGCATTTCCATAGCCATTCCGAGATATATTGCCATGCAACTTTCCACTGTTCCGTTTATCATGACACGTTCATCATTGTCATATTGCCTTGCATGATCATGTATTTGACATCGTATTTGTGGCAAAGCCACCATGCATATTATCATACATGTCACTCTTGATTCATTACCCATCCAGGTACATCGCTGGAGGCATTCATGTTGAGTCATACTTTGTTCTAGTATCAAGTTGTAATCATTGAGTAGTAAATAAATAGAAGTGTGATGATCATCATTCATAGAGCATTGACACAAAAAAAGAGAAAGGCCAAAAGAAAAAAGAAAGGCCCAAAAAAGAGAAAAGAAAATAAAAAGGGGCAATGCTACTATCTTTTTCCTTACTTGTGCTTCAAAGTAGCACCATGATCTTTTTGATAGAGAGTCTCTTGTTTTGTAATTTTCATATACTAGTGGGAATTTTTCATTATAGAACTTGGCTTGTATATTCCAACAATGGGCTTCCTCAAATGCCCTAGGTCTTCGTGAGCAAGCAAGTTGGATGCACATCCACTTAGTTTCTTTTGTTGAGCTTTCATACATTTATAGCTCTAGTGCATCCGTTGCATGGCAATCCCTACTCCTTGCATTGACATCAATTGATGGGCATCTCCATATCCCGTTGATTAGCCGCGTTGATGTGAGACTTTCCCCTTTTTTGTCTTCTCCACATAACATCCATCATTATATTCTATTCCACCCATAGTGCTATATCCATGGCTCACGCTCATGTATTGCGTGAAAGTTGAAAAAAGTTTGTGATTACTAAAGTATGAAACAATTGCTTGGCTTGTCATCGGGGTTGTGCATGATGAGAGCATTCTTGTGTGATGAAAATGGAGCATGACCAGATTGTATGATTTTGTAGGGATGAACTTTCTTTGGCCATGTTATTTTGAGAAGACATAATTGCTTAGTTAGTATGCTTGAAGTTTTGTTACTTTTATGTCAATATTAAACTTTTATCTTGAATCTTTCGGATCTGAATATTCATACCACAATTAAGAGGGTTACATTGAAAATTATGCTAAGTAGCATTCCACATCAAAAATTCTGTTTTTATCATTTACCTACTCGAGGACGAGCAAGAATTAAGCTTGGGGATGCTTGATACGTCTCCAACGTATCTATAATTTTTTATTGTTCCATGCTATATTATATTCTGTTTTTGATGATTAATGGGCTTTATTATACACTTTTATATTATTTTTGGGACTAACCTATTAACCGGAGGCCCAACCCAAATTGCTAATCTTTTTTCCAATTTCAGTGTTTCGAAGGAAAAGGATATCAAACGGAGTCCAAACGGAATGAAACCTTCAGGAATGAGATTTTCGGAACAAACATGATCCAGAGGACTTGGAGTCTATGTAAAGCAATCAACGAGGAGAGCACGAGGTAGGGGGGCGCCCACCTCCCCCAGGCGCGCCCTCCACCCTCATGGGGCCCATGTTGTTCCACCGACGTACTTCTTCCTCCTATATATACCCATACACCCTCGAAACATCATATGCGGAGCAAAAACCCTAATTTCACCGCTGCAACCTTCTGTACCCGTGAGATCCCATCTTGGGGCCTTTTCCGACGTCCTGCCGGAGGGGGCATTGATCACGAAGGGCTTCTACATCAACACCATAGCCTCTCCGATGATGTGTGAGTAGTTTACCTCAGACCTTCGAGTCCATAGTTATTAGCTAGATGGCTTCTTCTCTCTCTTTGGATCTCAATACAAAGTTCTCCTCGATCTTCTTGGAGATCTATTTGATGTAACTCTTCTTTTGCGGTGTGTTCGTCGAGATCGATGAATTGTGGCTTTATGATCAAGTTTTTCTATGAACAATATTTGAATCTCCTCTGAATTCTTTTATGTATGATTGGTTACCTTTGCAAGTCCCTTCGAATTATCAGTTTGGTTTGGCCTACTAGATTGATCTTTCTCGCAATGGGAGAAGTGCTTAGCTTTGGGTTCAGTCTTGCGGTGTCCTTTCCTAGTGACAGTAGGGGCAGCAAGGCACGTATTGTATTGTTTCCATCGAGGATAAAAAGATGGGGTTTATATCATATTGCATGAGTTTATCCCTCTACATCATGTCATCTTGCTTAAAGCATTACTCTGTTCTTTTGAACTTAATACTCTAGATGCATCTTTGGATAGCGATCGATGTATGGAGTAATAGTAGTAGATGCAGAATCGTTTTGGTCTACTTGTCGCGGACGTGATGCCTATATACATGACCATACCTAGATATTCTCATAACTATGGTCGATTCTATCAATTGCTCGACAGTAATTTGTTCACCCATCGTAATACTTATGCTCTTGAGAGAAGCCACTAGTGAAACCTATGGCCCATTGGTCTATTTTCAATCATATTAATCTCCTGTCAACAAGCTATTTCTGGCGTCGTTATTTTGTTTTCTTTACTTTTAGTCTTTAACATAAAAATACCAAAAATATTATCTTATCATCTCTATCAGACCTCACTCTCGTAAGTGACCGTGAAGGGATTGACAACCCCTTTATTGTGTTGGTTGCGAGGTTCTTATTTGTTTGTGTAGGTGCGTGGGACTCGAGCGTGGCCTCCTACTGGATTGATACCTTGGTTCTCAAAAGCGAGGGAAATCCTTACGCTACTTTCTTGCATCACCCTTTCCTCTTCAAGGAAAACCAACGCAGTGCTCAAGAGGTAGCCTTACGAGCAGCGCCGCTCGCCGGGCTTTGTTGCCCAGAGCGATGTTGGTGTTGTGGGCAGCGCCTCATGGTTACATCATGGCCCGCTGCTTTCGTCACGCAGTGCAGACGTCCGACTCCGGATGAACCGATCACCGTGATCGTCTTCTTCTTGGGAGCCATGGCGATGAGGAACTGCTAGGCTAACTGCTAGACCGGATTTTCACAACTGCACCCCCCCTACCTGGCGCGCCAAAGATGTCGATGGGAACGACACCTATGGGATCACTGGGACCCCTTCTATGGTTGGCGTGCGCGGGGTTGTGCAAAGAGCGGGTCTGGCAAGAAGCACAAAGATCGTTTACCCAGGTTCGGGCCGCGAGGATGCGTAATACCCTAGTCCTGCTTTGGTGTATGTATTTGAGTGTTCTTGAGTTCTTGAGCTAGCTACGGTGCGTGGGTAGCCCAAAAAATCCGAATTCTTCTCCTGGTCGCCTCGGGCCTCCTTTTATAGACAAAAGGGGTCGCCATACGGGCACAGGAGGTGGAAAGGTGTCTGATGGATGAGTCTATCCTCTCGGCACCGTGAGGACAAACGCATTTAATGCGCGCCGACGTGCCCTCTCGCTTTATCGGGGGCGGCAGGAAGCTCGTCCCAATCGCCGCCTCGGGCTTCTACATGCGTCCGAGCCGACGAGGCGTCAGAGCGCCACGTTATCGGTCTTGGTGGCGTGGTGGTGGAGCCTTCACGAAGATTTGCATGTCACCACGCAGGTTCTTGCTGAGTCGGTCGTGGAGGCCACTCTTCGCCACGCAGGTGCATGCCCAGCTGGTTGAGCTAGCAGCTGCATGGGAACGGCGGTGGACCCTTGGCAGACGCGGGCCCTGCTGTTGCCCCGTAGGTGTCTCAGCAAGGGCCTTGCCAGGGCCCCGGCAAGGGTCTTGCCGTGGCATCATGGTCTTCCCCAGCAAGCTTCTTGTCGGGGGTCACATGGATTTCCTCGGCTAGGATCTCGTCTTCTGGTCCTCATCTGATCTTGTGTATTTATGATCTTGACGAAGATTTGCATGCCACCACGGAGGTGCCTCCCGAGCCCTGGTCCTAATGTGGTTGTTGGAAACCCTCGGGCTCAAGGGTGGCGCGCCCCACTGGTGTCAGGAAAGTTGCCCCGGCAAGGCTCTTGTCGGGGCCACGGAGGCCACCCGGCGAGGGTCTTGCCGGGGGAGTCCGCCTCGCCCCTTTGCTCTTTGTGGTCTTTGGTCTTGACGTTGCTCTTATCGCCTTGTGCTCCGGCTCCCCTTCCCTGGGCTGCTTAGTGTGGCCGTGGGCGCGGCTCCGACTGTCCGTGCACAAGTAAAGGGGTCAAAAGGAGAGCCCCTACTTTTGTACACCGACACCCCCCCCCCCCCCGGTACTCCGATAAATACCTGATACTATCTAGAACACTTCCAGTGTCCGAATATTATCATCCTATATATCAATCTTTACCTCTCGACCATTTCAAGACTCCTCTTCATTTCCATGATCTCATCCGGGACTTCGAACAACATTCAGTCACCAAATCACATAACTCATATCATACTAAATCGGCATCGAACGTTAAGCGTGTGGACCCTACGGGTTTGAGAACTATGTAGACATGACCGAGACACCTCTCCGGTTAATAACCAATAGTGGAACCTGGATGCTCATATTGACACCTACATATTCTACGAAGATCTTTATCGGTTGATACGTCTCTGTTGTATCTATAATTTTTTATTGTTCCATGCCAATATTCTACAACTTTTACATACTTTTGGCAACTTTTTATACTATTTTTGGGACTAACATATTGATCCAGTGCCCAGTGCCGGTTCCTGTTTGTTGCATGTTTTTTGTTTCGCAGAAAATCCATATCAAACGGAGTCCAAATGGGGTAAAAACTTATGGAGATTATTTTTGGAATATATGTGAATTTTGGGAAGTGGAATCAATGCGAGATGATGCCCGAGGGGCCCACGTGGGTGAGGGGCGTGCCCCAGGGGGTAGGGCGTGCCCTGGGCCCTCTTGGCCACTCTGTAAGGCGGTTGGTGCCCTTCTTTCGCCGCAAGAAAGCCAATATCCGGATAAAAATCGTGTCCAAATTTCAGCCCAATCGGAGTTACGGATCTCCGGGAATTTAAGAAACGGTGAAAGGGCGGAATCAGAGCGCAGTAAATGTATGAACCAGAGAGAGAGATCCAATCTCGGAGGGGCTCTCGCCCCTCCGCCGCCATGGAGGCCATGTACCAGAGGGGAAACCCTTCTCCCATCTAGGGGAAAGGTCAAGGAAGAAGAAGAAGAAGGGGGGCTCTCTCCCCCTCTCTCTCGGTGGCGCCGGAACGCCGCAGGGGCCATCATCGCGACAACGATCTACACCAACAACTTCACCACCGTCATCACCAACTCTTCCCCCCTCTATGCAGCTGTGTAACCCCTCTTTTACCCGCTGTAATCTCTACTTAAACATGGTGCTCAACGCTATATATTATTTCCCAATGATGTATGGATATCCTATGATGTTTGAGTAGATCCATTTTGTCCTATGGGTAATTGATGATCGTGATTGGTTTGAGTTGCATGTTTAATTATTGGTGCTGTCCTATGGTGCCCTCCGTGTCGCGCAAGCGTGAGGGATCCCCGCTGTAGAATATGCAATATGTTCATGATTTGCTTATGGTGGGTGGCGTGAGTGACAGAAGCACAGACCCGAGTAAGTAGGTTGTTTGCGTATGGGAGTAAAGAGGACTTGATGCCTTATAATGCTATGGTTGGGTTTTACCTTAATGATCTTTAGTAGTTGCGGATGCTTGCTAGAGTTCCAGTCATAAGTGCATATGTTCCAAGAAGAGAAAGTATGTTAGCTTATGCCTCTCCCTCAAATAAAATTGCAATAATGATTACCGGTCTAGTTATCGATTGCCTAGGGACAAATAACTTTCTTGTGACAAAAAGCTCTCTACTAAAACTAACTTAGTTGTGTCTTTATCTAAACAGCCCCAAGATTTTATTTATGCGCTCTTTATTATCTTGCAAACCTATCCTATCATACCTACAAAGCACTTCTAGTTTTATACTTGTTCTAGGTAAAGCGAACGTCAAGCGTGCGTATAGTTGTATCAATGGTCGATAGAACTTGAGGGAATATTTGTTCTACCTTTATCTCCTCGTTGGGTTCGAAACTCTTATTTATCGAAAAAGGCTACAAATGATCCCCTATACTTGTGGGTTATCATCGGTCGAACCGTTATGACAACATACATTATTCCCTTTGTCCCTTGGTATGTTACTTGCCCGAGATTCGATCATCGGTATCCACATACCTAGTTCAATCTCGTTACCGTCAAGTCTTTTTACTCGTTCCATAGTACATCATCTTGTAACTAACTCATTATTCACTTTGCTTGAAAGGCTTCTTATGATGTGCATTACCGAGAGGACCCAGAGATACCTCTCCGATACTCGGAATGACAAATCCTAATCTCGATTTATACCAACCCAACAAACACCTTTGGAGATACCTATAGAGCATCTTTACAATCACCCAGTTATGTTGGCACACAACGTATTCCTCCGGTATCCGGGAGTTGCATAATCTCATAGTCGAAGGAATATGTATAATGATGTGATCCCGTTATCAAATGACAACACATTTCCATGGTTAGGAAACCTTAACAATCTTTGATAAATGAGCTAGTCAAGTAGAGGCTCACTAGGGATACCATTTTTGTCTATGTATTCACACATGTATTGGGGTTTCCGATGAATACAATTCTAGCATGAATAATAAACATTTATCATGAATAAGGAAATACAAAATAACAACTTTATTATTGCCTCTAGGGCATATTTCCTTCATTCAGTCCAAAGATATATTCCCATTCCTTTGATACTAATGCATACATAGTTTGGATCTGATGTAAGTCTTGTGAGTACTTTGGATGAGTACTCATGGTTGCTTTGCTACCTCCTTTTCCCTATACCCGATTGCTGCGATCAGATGACAGATCCAAGGAGCCAGATGCTACCACCGATGACTCAGATCCAAGGAGTCAGATGCTAACATCGATGACTCCTACTACCCCGAGGGTGCCTACTACTACATGGAGGCCCGACAACAGGAGTAGTTAGGAGGCTCCCAGGCAGGAGGCCTTGCCTTTTCGATCCATGTTGATGTTTGTGCTAGCCTTCTTAAGGTAGACTTGTTTACCTTATGTATTGATGGAAATATGCCCTAGAGGCAATAATAAAATGGTTATTATTATATTTCCTAAATCATGATAAAGGTTTATTATTCATGCTAGAATTGCATCAATACATAAACAAAGACCGTGTCCCTAGCAAGCCTCATTACTATAGGATGCTACTAACGCGACACTATGATCAGAGACCCTTTGACGAAAGTATGTGCGATGCATTAATCGCAAATGGGGATGTAAAAAACCATCAAAAAGGATGCAAAACATTTGCGATGGCGGAGACATCAAACATGGTTCAGATTTTAGTTACGTGTGCGATGCGGGGCATACGTTGATCCATAAGAACTGTTTGCGACTAGACAGAACAATAGAAATGGGTAGCCATATCAATGTGTGCGCGATATACGGCATACAATTCGCTCCGATGAACTGTTTGCTATTAGGGAATGCAACAGAAACGGTCAGCTAGATCAAGGTGTGTGTGATACACGGCATACGGCTCACTCGGACGAACTTTTTTCCATTAGGGAAGAGAACAGAAATGGTTCAACTTAACAAGATGTGTGTGATATGCGGCATACAGTTCACATAGATGAACTATTTGCGATGAGCCAAAAGAACACAAATGATTCGTGTAAACAAGATGTGTGTGATACGCAGCAAAAAGCCCACTCGGATGAACTGTTTGTGATGAGAAATTATAACACAGACAGTTACTATAGTTAGTTCTTGTGTGATTCTGTTTGTATAAAAACTTTGAAAAATGCAAACTAGTTGCTTGTGGTGAGTAGGAGTATCGCACATGATGCGTCTGCGAGTACTGGTGTGCGATGATTAGTAAGTTACACATACGTTTCCTTATGTTAACACGTGTGTGATAAATAACATGTGGCATCGCATACGGTATTTGGGTTGTGTGTGTGCTCCACTTAGTCTTCCCGGGCTCCAGCGAATGCTTCCCGCTCTCCACATGGGTGAATTGTAAAATCCATGCCTCTTCCCTCATCGGTTTCCCGCCACCAGCTAATGGCTTGCTGCATATAACCCAGGCGGCAACGCACCATCACAACACTCTGCGCAGATCTAGTCCTCTCCCATCTACCATTAGTTATTCCAAGCGTGCCAGGCAACGGCCAAAGCCTCGACGTCGACCCCTACCTGCGTTACATCTTCGGCGAGGAGAACGAGCCGGAGTAGGTCGGGGAGCAAGAGCTTCATCGGCCAATGCAGGCACCATGACCCATCGGCAGCGATATCGGCGTGACAGTCCTTGGGTGCACAATTGACATATTGCAGAGGAGGTGTGATGAGCAGTTTGCCATCCAGCATGCAATAGATCCAGAGCTGCTCGGCGGCATGATCGATGACCCACCCGAAGAGCTGCCATCACCAGTGCTCATCGAGAGCCTGATGCCCTGCAAGGAATGGGTAGAGGACCTCTACGGTTCAGTCAAGACACAACCAGCCCGTGGCTTCATCATTGCCCACGGTGGTCGTGTCAACCTCGATCCCGATGATGTGGTGGCCAGGCTCGAGCACATACTTGGTGGAATTGACGTCCCCGACAAAGTAGAACATCGCCATCATGATATCTTCAGGATGCGGGTGATGGACGAATTTGCTACCAGGCCGGAGACATGGAAATGGAGCGGTTCCCGGAGATATCATGTGCGTGATTGCACACTGTCAAGCTCTTCTGGAAGAGGCCCAGCAGCCCTAAGAGCCTCCCAGCACTAGCACTCTGTAGGCAGAGGCGGGTCTGGACACTTGGAATGTACGGCCGCAAGGGTGCTATGCTGATCATGGAGTCCGAGAAGACCGTCGTCGGAAGGCCGCCAGCTCAGCCTTTTAGCCTATATTTTATTATAATGGTATGCATATGTAGGTCGTGAGTGTTTTGGGCATTGTTGCATGTGGCATTTTAAATTATCCTGAATATGTAAGACAATTATTAACCGTTGCCATTGTAAATTTGCCTCAACGGCGAGCAGAGCGCGCGTAGGGACGCCGGAGCAGATCCCGCTGCGGTCGACTCAATGGCGAGCAAAACGTGCGGATGGACGCAAGCAGAGCGTGCCACGGCCGCCTCAACGGCGAGCAATCACGTGGTCAACCTTCTAGCACCCCGTGGGAGGCACGACGATGCATCCATCGGACACGATGGTTGTAGTGACCAGACCTCAAACAGTCTGATCTCTGTGCTCAGTGTCATCCCTGGATCAGTAATGCTGACACCACACAGTACTTGAAGGATTTATAAAGAGTAACAATGACACACTTATTACAATCGAATGTCTCAAGAGAGAACTTAATAAAATAAATATGGCTTAAGGCCATCTAATACGATAACAGCGGAAGGCTTGGAAGAATAAGCGAGTCCATCAACTCCAACGGCATCACTGAGTATAGAACCATGACCTAAACACCACACTCGTCGTCTGAAAAGTCTGCAACATGAAACTTTGCAGCCCGAAAATGGGTCAGCACATGGAATATGTTGGCAATGTAACACATAGAGAATAATGAAAGAATAAGCCTATACTACATGCATATATGGCTGGTGGAAAGCTCTATGGCTACAGTTTTGCGTAAAGCCAATTTTTCCCTACTGCAAAGGAATAAATTTATTTAACTATCATGGTGGTTGTGAAACATTGAGAATGGTTGACAGCATTCTCAATCCCAATTAAAAGTACTCATTAAAACCAAACAATATTAATTAGAAGTAACATGATGAGATTCACATGATAATCCAAATACTAGATACTCAAGATGTCCATAACCGAGGACACGGCTAACCATGATTAGTTTATACACTCTGCAGAGGTTTGTGCACTTTTCCCCCACAAGACTCGATCTCCTCCGTTTGATTTCTCGCACTACATGGTGTTTGAGAAACGGATGACCGAGACATAGTCTTTCAGAAGCGCTAGCACCTTACATGTGGGTAGACAGTACCAACCTACAACCCCTACATCAGCTAGTCTACCCGTAAGAGTTCGCACAACTTAGTCAACTATGCTAGAGCCCATAGTAGCATGTGGATGCACACGGAAGTTTCTAGCATGAAATAATCTCATGATCCCTTTGAGCCTGGGTGGCGGTCCGAAGAAATACAGGCAAGTCCTGATAGAAACCAGGTGCCTCAATCCACCCAGATGTGTGTTTTAGTTGCCACCTTAAATAAACCATTATTTAACAATCTCACATCTGTCATGGATACACTCACCCAATCCACGTCTACTAGCATAGCACGGCATAATAAGCAAACGTAGAAGTAACTCCCAAGGGTTTGATAATAAAACAGGTAATAGGTACTACCTCAAACTACTTCCCAAAACCCACAATTTAATTAGATTCCTAATCATGCAAGTGTTGAGGATAGATCTAATGCATAAAAACTGGGTATGAGAAAAAGTATGATCAAAGTGTTACTTGCCTTGCTGATGATCCGCGAAACCTAGAGACTCGAAGTAACAGTAGCACTCACGGGTATTCTATCGCAGACAAACAAACAAGCATACCATAAGTACTCATCTAATGCACATGTAAAACTCAAATAGATCTAACCAGATAGTTCAACTTAAGAACTCCGGTTTGCAAAAAGAATCAAATCAAACGAAGCAACGAAAGTCAAACGGCGGAAGAAAACAACTCTGTTTTACTAATCTGGATCTAAGTCAAATTTTACAGAAGCAAAAACTTGTTTAAGTAGGATATTCGGAAAGAGGGTTTCAAGACGAAACTCTAGGCACTTGAATCGCCTGATTCCGATAAACGAGCGAAAAGTTATACTAAAACGAAAATCGGATCAGGAATCGCGATCAGAAAAATCATGAATTAAATCCGAGAAAAAGAAAAACGACGAACAGGTTAATGAACGAACGAACGTTCACTATTTAACCGAACCGGAAGAAAAAAAACCGATCTAATAAAAAAACAAAACTAAAAAAACTGAAGAAAAACCGCCTGCTTTTAGAAAAACCGGTGGCACGGTTTTCGGCGGCGAACCTCGCGGTCGGCGAAGTCGTGGCGGGTCCATGACACGGCGCGGCGGCGGATCTGGCGGCGGCGGCTAGGGTTTCGGCGGGTGGGCTGAGGCGGGTGGGTCAGCGGGTGGCTCGGGTGGGCAGGCGGCTCTATTTAAAGGCGCCCAGCGAGTCCCACTACCCAAAGGTCGGTGCGCGTTTTTTTTATAAATAATTCCGCGCAGAAGAAATATAAAAAGAAATACTAAACGGACTCAAAAAATCCCGAAATAATTTTTTCCCGACTTCTAAAATCAAGCCGGACTAGATGAACATTTATTTGGGGCTTAAATGCAATTTTGGAAAACGCGCATTTTTCCTAAATTCAAATAAAAAGGCAAAAAACTCCAAAATAAAATCTTATTTGATTTTATTATTAAATCTTCATTATTTATTTATTTTGGGAAAGTCATTTTATTCCCTCTCTCATATTTTGATAGAAGAAATATTTGAAGATAAAATAATTAAAATCAAATGATCCTATTTTCAAAATTTGAGAAAACTCAAATATGAAAATAACGAAATCCCCAACTCTCTCTGTGGGTCCTTGAGTTGTGTAGAATTTCCAGGATCGAGCAAAAATGCAACAAAAAAATATGATATGCAATGATGCTCCATGTATAACATTCCAAATTGAAAATTTGGGATGTTACAATGGTGATATCTTGACCGTGTGTGATAGTGGGCAGACACGTACACGTACATCCGAGAACGCGGGCCCATGTTTCGGGCTTCTGATGCGTGGCATATGGTTGATACATAAGAACTGTTTGTGATGAGCCAGAACAACAGAAACGGGTTTGTAGTCCCAGAACCATCAATAAATTTTGACCTTGTTTCTCGTCACATTGCAGATTACAATGCAATAAGTAATTGCAAATCTGTTCACACCGATCAAACTAATATGTGTTCACACTTATCACCGAGCTATAAAAACTACCCACTCGAAAATTACTTCACAATTCCTCTCCTCATCACCCACAAAACTGGTCTTTCCTGTCAAGTCGTTCCGCCATGACCGGTAGGAGGAGTTTTGGGTGGACATATAACCAGGCAACAAAGACCAAGGCCGCCGAAGCACTAGAGAGGTCTCGCCGCCAAGCGGCAGCCACAACAGAGATGTCCTGGCGCGCCGCGGAGCCCTCGAATGAGCTCTCACAGGCACACGAGAGCTCTCACAAGCGCACTTGCCGCATCGGCGATCACGACGAGCTGGCGTTGCTGAAGCCCTTGTCCGGCGACGATGACATTCTCGCTGGCCTCATTAAGCAGCAGGAGCTAGTCAACGACTTGATGAAGCTACTCGAGATCAGCGATGCCTCAGTTGAGAAGGCGACCGGCCTCATCGAGCAACTCATGCGTAACAATGCGAAGCTCCTCAAGGTGCTCGCCGAGAAGGAGGAGGAGGCCGCAGGCTGGAAGATGTTGCATGAGCAGAGCAGTGCCTCGGGGATGTGCTGACAGCGGTCGTCGTGGAACTGATGGATAACTTGAGGAATCTCTGGATCGAGCGCCAGCAGGAGATGGAGGAATCCATGGCTCCTTTCAAGCAAAGTCATGAGGAATTGAAGAAGGAGCTGGAGGATGTCATCGACCGGCGATCCATCGAGGAGTAGAGACAATAGCTACCCAGATTGTTGTGTGCGATTTCCTTCTTCTCTTGCCTTCGTGTCTTCTGGGCTTTGTCGCATGTGGCATTTTAAATTATCTGGAATATGTAAGACAATTATTATCCGCGCCATTGTAAATTTGTCATCGTATTATCCATTGCCATTTTATTTGTCACCGTATTATCCATTGCCCTACGTGGCATTTTAAATTAGGCCAGAATGCGAGTTGAAAACACGAACAAAGCAAATGCTAACGTTGAACGGGGCCATGGGATCACAAGAAAAAACCCTCTGTCCAAGTGCTTTAATTAACCACGTGTTAAACAGCGGCTCGGCCGCCAGTAATGTAGAAGTTGTAAACGAGGTGGGTGGCTGGTGGATGGAGGTCAAAGAGCTCGCTTCCCGGTGAGCATGGGCGGCCTTGCTGCTCGCACGTGTCCCGTCGAGCCTGTGAGGTGGATAGGATGCACACGTCCCGTCGAGCCTGCATGGCGGACTGCTCACACGTGTCCCGTCGAGCGTGCACGGAGGACTTCTCGCACTCGTCTTGTCTAATCAAACAGCTGCACGCACGCTAATGAGTATGGTTAAGTTTTGGCACAAAATACAAAGATGACCAATGAACAAGGACAGAGGTAGTACTATCCCATAAGAAAAGAGGGACGCGTGGCCGCACTTAAATGATTACGGGGACACACGGTTCATATAATACAACCGTTTGTGATATTAACGTGTTAGCTATTTGTTTCCAAAGGACTTGTTGGCTATTAATGTGTGCGCCTTGCCTCAAACTGGACAATTTTTTTTACCACGGCATATATGCGCCATGTCATGAAACCATGCCAAGTTTCATGTTTTTTGGGTGAGTTTTCGATTTACTGGGATTTAAAAAATGAGATTCTCAATGTTTTAGCACGACGAGAAGTTTGTAATTCATTCCCATTCCTTCAATGAGACCTAAACATGCACCCAATGACACATGTACGATTTCCCACCCATTTTGCTTCATTGGAGCATGTGCTTGTAGTTCAAAATTGAATTATGGACTACATTAAATTCCTAGAAAACTCAATTAATATATAAAATGGCCAAACGAACCCTGAACATTTTCAAATTTCAGCACGACACTCCTGTTATTCTATGTTGCCTGTAGAAAACAAAGTTCAAGGCGAGAAGAGGCAACGATTATCATTTCGCCCACAAGAGGGGCATGTTTCCCTACTGGAACAATGAGGGTTGCGAGAAGCTTCGGTTTGTAAGAGGCTTGTAATATAGCTTGGCCCAAACTGGACAATTATTTTACCATGACTTATATGTGCCATGTAGTGACACCATGCCAAGTTTCATGATTTCCTGGTGAGTTTTGGATTTACAGAGATTTAAAAACTGAGATTCACAATGTTTGTGTTCAAGCTAGGACGCCGAGACGGTTGAATTCATTCCCATTCCTTCCATGGGCCTAAACATGCACCCTAAGGACACATGTACACTTTTTCTAGCCATTTTGGTGTACTGGAGCATGTATTTGTAGTTCAGATTTGAATTATGGACATTAAATGCCTAGAAAACTCAATTAATGAATAAAAAAGGCCAAACAAACCCTGAATAATTCCAAAGTTCAGCGCGAATCTCTTGTTGTTCCATGTTGCGTGTAGAAGAAAATACAAGGCTATAAGAGGTAGCGATTATCGTTTCACCCACAAGGGGACACGTTTCCCTATTGGAACCACGAGGGTTCTTGCGACAGGCTCTGTTTTGTAAGAGGTTTGTAATAAAGCTTGGCCCAAATTGGACAACGTTTTTACCATGACATATATGTGCCATTACATGACACCATGCCAACTTTCATGACTTTATGGTGAGTTTGGATTTATGGGGATTTAAAAACCGAGATTCCAAATGTTTGAGGGCGAGCCAGGACGCTGGTACGGTTGCAATTCATTCCCATTCCTGGCATGGGACCTAAACATGCACCCAGGGACACATGTATAATTTTTCTACCCATTTTCATGAATTGGAGCATGTATTTGTAGTTCATATTTGAATTATGGACATTAAATGCCTAGGAAACTCAAATAGTGTATAAAAAGGCCAAACGAACCCTGAATAAGTTTAAATTTCAGCACGGATATCATGTCGTTCCATGTTGCCCGTAGAAGAAAATACAAGGCGAAAAGAGGCAGTGATTATTGTTTTGCCCACAAGGGGGACACGTTTCCCTATCGAAACCACGAGGCTTCTTTGAGAGAAGCTCCGGTTTGTAAGAGGCTTGTAATAAAACTTGTGCCAAAATGGACAAAAAAAGTTCCTCGACATATATGTGCCATGTCGTGACACCATGCCAAGTTTCACGATTTTTGGGTGAGTTTTGGATTTACAGGGATTTAAAAACTGAGATTCTTCTCGCAAAATGTTTTCAAATAGCACACGGTTCACTCATGAAAGTTGTGTGCCTACCAAACCGTGGCCAATGCCCCCCTGCCACGCACGCGATTTGAGTCGTGTGTTCTGATTGGCCAGAACCCAAACCCCACGGATCGTACGTCCGCATAGATGGATGCTCCCAGATCGAACGGCAATCCTCATCCCTTTCGACAGCACATGTAGTATATGGGTAAGCATTGTGCGCATGCGTCGTGCTAGCACACGCTCCCTTCTCTACTAAGTTTTCTATATTAATGTTGTTATATATCCAAACACGTTACCATTTCCCGCCTGATACGGGGATAACCCGGTGTAGGCCGATCTTTCACGATTGGAGTGGGTTCCCTCGAAGAACACGACGAACACGGGGAAGAACGGAGAGAAATCACAAGGGGAAACATTCAAGAACAAGTCCAATCACACATCCACTAGACAATCAAACACACAAGATCCACAAGGTACATGAACAATAAAAGTAAAGATACAAGGTAAAGTTCATCTCCGTGAGGAGGTCTTGAATCCACAAGGGGATCTTCCCGTGAGGGGTCTTGAATCCAAGGTGGATCTTCTCCGTAGAGGCCGCGGTCTCTCTCGTGGAGTAGATCCATATGGATGAGCAAAGCTCTATCTCTAAATGAGCAATCACATTTGCTAACCCTAGCTAGGAGGAGGTAGGGGTATTTATAGTCTAAGTGGGCGAAAGGGTAAGTGGGAAGGGATACAAGGCCAAAGGCTCGCGGCTGCGCATAGGCAGTTACCGGACACCGATGGGGGTCGGACGTCCGGTGGCTCAGGACAAACCAGACGTCCATAAGTCTTCGGACTTCCACTATTTCCCTTCTGTGAAGGTGGCACCGGACATCCGGTCGGCATCGGTCGTCTGGGTGCTGGGACTTGTCAGACGTCCGGTGTTCGTCGGTTGTCCGGCCGCTGTAGCACTCGTCGCTAGAGTTCTTCTGGTCGTCCGGGCTGCGTCAGGTATCGGATGTCCGGTGGCGTCCGGACATCCGATGGATGTAGCTTGTAGCAGATCCGTCTTCTTGTGTCTTCTCTTCCATGCTTCCCTCGCGGATGGTGTAGGTGTTCCTTGGCGCTTGCACGCCTCCTCGTCATCCGTGAGGTTCCGGTAGTACTTATGCATGCACATGAGAGGAGTGTCAAGTAGTATACCATCCTCGAAGGGGTCAAGTGGACACGTGTAGAAGAGATGATTCACCTTTATGTATGTGAAGTAGATGTCGCACGTGTCACTTGCCAAACGGACTCTTGACATGGTGATGCCCGTAGGATGCTCCGCATCATCTCCCCCCCCCCCTTGGGAAAGATCCGACCTCGGATCGAAAACCAAATCGCCATGGGAAAGAGATGGCTTCGCCGTGTAGAAGTAGACGTTCACCAAGTACTCATCATCTTCAAGCTCGCAATGGGAACTCTCTAATGTCACACCGTCTAGTGATTCCTTCAAAAGGAGCAACGACAACAAACACTTGGAAAAACAAATGTGGTTAGCGTTAGTGCAAAACCAAACATTCAATTGGTGATTCACCCAACAAGTGTCGTCATCATGCAAAGCATATGGTTTGACAAAGGATTGTGGCATGGCGTGTAAGCACATAAATTGAGCAAAATCAAGGTCATCATGGGGACAAGTATGCAATTGTGAGGTAGTGATGCAAATATGTGTGGCAAGAGAATAAGCATCTACCTTGAGGTCATAGCAAGCATTCACAAATTGCTCAATGAAAGGTCTATGGTAGGCATAGGAATCATTCACAACACCAAATAAAATGAAGTGTCTAAACACATGGGTCAAGTGCAACACAATCCAAGCATAACGTGCATAGGGTGTGGTGAAGATAGTATGGCACTCAACACAATAGAAAGAGCAATTGTTCATCATGTGTGAGGCAATCAAGGCAAGCATGTAGCAATCAATGGGACATGGCATATGTGAAGGAATGACATTGTTGCAACCAAACATGTGATAGGAGCAAGTAACCCAACAATTGGATGCAACACACAAGGCATATATATCATGATGCATGGAAGTTTTAAAATGGCAAGTCAAAGCAAGATCTCTAACAAGTGCGCAATCAAGTGGTCCAAGATGACTGACAAGTCTCATGGTGAAGCAACACAAGTAGTATGATCCGCAATATCCATGATCAAGAAAGATGTCACCTTGAAAGCGTGTCCTTGTTCATTCTTCACAATGTCGAAACACAAGCAAGTGCAATGTAGAATCATTGTGGTAGAAGGTGGTTCGCTCTCAAGAGCTCGAATGGTCAACTCACGTGAAGTGGAAGTTGACACAAAGTCCAAGTTTCCTACACATGCACAAAACAAGGCAAAGAACGTATGTGCATGGTAGATAAACACATCATCCATCATGATGGTTATCTTCTTTTGCACATAACCATTAAAAGCACAAGTGCATGACTAATATGATGCAACAATGGCTATATTTATGGCACTAGGTATATGGTGCAAAGAGGTAAGACAAGCATGCTTCACAAGGAATATGTCAAAATCTCCAAATATATGCGAGAATGCTATGGGGGCAATCTCATGAGCAAGATAAGAATTTTTGCACTCAATACATGGCAAATCATCTAGCATGAGAGCGGCAACACATGGAGATATATGACAAGAAGCAATAACAATCATTTGCAAAGCATGGAAATGGTTGTCATCAACCGCATGAAATGAGCAAGTATGAATCATGAGTGATGCAACATAAGCAAGCATAGAGATCAAGTCGTGCAAACTAGTAGTGCAAACATGCAACATACTAGAGGAAATCATGGCAATCATGTCATGTGAGCAAATAGTAGGCATAAGCAATGCACATGACAGATCACAAGCACGAACATAAAGCAAGATCATAGTATCATCATAGGGATGGGTCACAAATGGAACATGGCAATAACAAGCAATATCTCCACCAAGCTTGCAAATACGCATACAAGTGGTAGAATCAATCATCATGTGTAATGTAAAGCATGGGTCACAAATGCATGGCAAAGGCATAGGAATAAGGATATCATGCAAAGTGAACATGGCAAGATGGGCATAGAATATGTAATGGACAATAACCCATAGCCAAGTGAGGGCCATGTAGAAGAAATGCGTGAAGTCTTTGCATAAAGAGAGCATTGGGAAAGATAATCCATGGGATCCCAAATCATCGTTGCTCTCTAGAGCTCATTTTTTTCAACTCGTGGGATTGCGACGTTCACAAGTATGCATGGGTACCTACACAAAAGAGAAACAAACCAAAGAAATTGTGCACTTGGTAAATGTACACATCATCCATCATGATGTATATGTGCACATGAGAGTTATCACAAGATAAGCATCGCTCAAAGAAATTTGATGCATGGTATAAGAACATGTCATCCATCATGAAAGAATAGTTATTATGTATGACACGATGGGGATGCAAATTTAGCATACAAGTATATGGCACATCAATAGCATTTTCATTCATGGGGAGCATATTGTGCACACAAGTATTGGGATCATGCAATGGATAGGATGAATCAAAATCTCCTAAAATGTATGAGGAAACTATGGGGGTCTCCTCATGAGCAATATTGGAAACATCATATGGAGAAAATGGACAACATCCAAAACAATGCATATCCAAAGCTAGGTGGTCATGGCATGGTATATGAGATAAATGATGCAAAGGGAGCATATCAATATCATCACAAGAAAAACAAATGCCAATAACCATGGGCTTGTCATCTATGCCATATGTGCAAATTGGGTTTATTTTAATGGCATATGCATAGTCACTACGATGAGATTGCAAATAAACATATTGTTGATCTCATGCATAACATATGACAAGTCAAGTGGATTGTCAAACATGATGTGACCTAAAGAATTGTCACAAGAAATCCTATGTAACATGGCATCACAACTAATAGACTCCACATGAGAATCCTCATACTCATCGTAAATGGGCAAGAAATCATCACATGAGGAAGTCGCACTAGTATGAGTCGTGATACTAGGTGTATCAACATCATGCAATCAATCAATGTCAAGAATGTCCACTACTGGGACTAGAGCATCACCTTCACCTATGTTACCTTTTCCATTCCACTCAAGTGATGTAGGTGAGGCGGGAAAGACCAAATGGTGGTCATCTTCATCTTGATGGAACCATGTGGGGGTGCATCATATTCCACCATGGCCATCATCTTGTCCAAAGGAAGGACGTAGTCATCGCGAATCGGCCCGTCATCATATATGGGACCTAGCACCAAATGAGAAGACACAATAGAGGTAGAGGTCAAGTCGTTAGTGTTGAAAGTGGCCTCGCATGACCTATCAACTAACTCACTCTCTCTATGTGGTGGTTCACTCACTCCCTCAAGGTAGGTGCACTCAATCTCATGTATGGTGCAGTCACTCATCTCACTCAAGTGGTGGGGGTTGTGGCTCTCCTCACATGGGAATTGGGGCAACTCGTCATATATGGGGCTAGTGGTGAACTCACTCTCACTCTCAATATGGTGGCACAAGTCACTCAAGTCATCATACGTTGCCGTGGTCGAAGTGAAATACTCAACCATCTCATCGCTGTCGCCATGGATGAAGGCCGAAGATGGCACATCATCACTCTCCTCCATGACCGAAGGGAAAATCCCATGCTCGATCTCGTCATCGTCGCCATGGATGAAGGCCGAAGATGGCACATCATCACTCTCACCTCCTAAGATGGAAGCATCATCCTTGCTCGCCACCTTGTCGCTCGCCTCCAAAGCATGTTCCTTGAAGGTCTTCGTATTCGTACTCGTCGCCGCACCGTCTTGAAAAAGAGTCGAAGGAGACTCGGCATTATCAATGCCACAAATAGGGATGGCGATGAAGTTGAACTTGGGAGCATCGTCTTGGAGCTCGTCGGGCTTGGACATCTTGGTGGTACTATCCTCATGCTCCTTCTCACGGAGCTTGGTCATCACGAAGTGAGCTTGGGGTGGAGAAGCCTTGGCCTTCATGAGTTCTTGTTCCGCCTTGAGAGCACCAATGTAGTTGTCGTCGAGGGACTTGTAGTTCTCGAGGAAGATAGTCTTGGAGATGTCGTTGTGCAATCCCATCATGAAGTGGAACTTCATCAAAATGGGGTCATCCATGCCGGCTCGTCGCAAGGCAATATTCATCTCCTTGAAGTACTCGTCGATGGACTTGGATCCTTGGGTGGTGTTCTCCAATTGGCGTAGAAGTTGTTCCGTGTAGGTTGAGGCACGAACTCTCACCGCATAACTCTCTTCGTCTTGGTCCAACTCATGTCGTCGCTCTCCGAAGGTGTGTGAAGCCACCATGTGTACGCATAGTCATGGAAGTTCCTTGTGGCGCACTTCACTTGGTCTTCGGGACGAACTTGATGTAGCTTGAGGTAGTCGTCCATGAGGCGCTCCCACTCGAGATACTCCTCGGGTTCTTGAGTCCCATAGAAAGGAATCTTGTGGTCGGTGTCGAGGTCATAGTAGCTCATGGAAGTCATGGACTTGAGCTTGGCGAGCTTCTCTTGGGCATAGTCTTGAGGTGCTTGTATGCGAAGATGCCGTATGTCCGTAGGCGAAGATGCCTTGAAGTCACTTGGCGAAGATGCCAAGGGATATGGTGAAGTTGTTGAGCGGTTGTTGGTGTTGAGCTCTTGACCTTCACATTCTTGTCGGTGAGTGTGTCAATGCCGATGTGATCTTGCCAGAGATGGTAGCTCTGAAGCATGTGCTCTTGAGCGTCTTCTCGAATATGAGGAAGATCGCTTGTAGGACTTGATGAGGGCTTTGATCTCCTCCATTTGAGCATGCATCTTGGCGTCGGTGGAGTTTTCCGTGGCATCGAACTCGTCGTTGTTGTTGTAGACCCAAGGTGAAATGCCTTTCCTATCCATCACAAGACTCGAGTAGAGGTGAGTAGGAAATGAGATAAACAATACCAAGTTACCTTTTCCCAAAGTTGAGGATGTATCCTGTTTCACTCAATGTGAAATGAAAGAATAGTGGAATTGGTACCGGACTTGTTCACTCACACCTATCAAGTAAAGCTTATGGAGAAGATCGGTGAGGATAATGGCACAAAAATTTAATGCAAAATGTTAGCAAGAGTCAATAATGTTGAAAGAGATTCACAAATTCGCAAATGAAACAAGTAGACCTATAGCAATGAATGGCACACGGAAACACACACACATATAGATAAATGGGGTCGTGCAACCAAGGAATGAGCACAAAATGTGGAATCCACGGAAAACGCTCGTGTTGCACAACTCAAGAGAGACGCTAGCACGCTTGCTCAATAGGTGGATATGACACTTGTGCACAACCTATAAGATGCAAAATGGATAAACTTTCTATCGCAAGTATGCTATGTGTATGATGTTCCCGGTGTCTCTCACAAGATGATCCAAGATGATCAAGTATGATATATTGTAATGCACTATGATACGATGCTATGGCACTTGCTTACAAGCTTCTTTGCTCTCTCTTTTTTCTTAAAAGCTTATTCTTTTTTTTGTATGGCCACTTTGCGAAATGCACAAACCAAGATAGCAAATGTGTATATGCGGGAACAATCTTGTGACACAATGGATGATATGATACCAAGATGATATGGTATGTATGCAATGGAAGGTGTATCGATGATCGCTAATGTGCACAAGTAACGTTGCCAGCAATACTCAAATGGCTAGTCTCGATAGGCAAGTAACGCAAAATAGGCTAGGGCTTATCAACGTAATGGCAAGGGGAATATCCAATGGTGTCGTCGAGGTTACTGTCCTTGGCGATGATGACAGGCGGTGTTGCCGATGTCGAACCGTCCCTAATTAGCCTAAACACATTAGGAAACGGAAAATCCACAACTCAAAATCTCAAGGACAAAAGTCAAATGGTGGTAGCGAGATGCGGTGGTGGTGTTGCGCAAATGCAATGATGGGTTTTGGAGTAAGCAATGCGGAAGTGGTGGTGGTGGTTGATGAAGAAGCAATCGTCCCTAAGTAGCCAAAACACCTTAGGATACTCGAATCACTAATCAAGCAACCACTAATACTATATGGATCACAAAGGGTTAGGTTGCGGAAGTCGGTGGTGGTAATGCGGACGATGTGGTGGAAGCCCTAGGGGAAGATGCCAAAGTAGTCAAACTTCGATGGAGTCAAATGATGTTGGAAGTATTTTTTGGGAAGGGGAATGTCAATAGCTTCAAACGAGCTAAAGAACGTCAAAATCGCAGTTCGGATGAATTAGTTATGGACAAAACAAAAATCAGCCGAAGTCTGAAACTACAAAAGTGACGGTCGTCCGGTGGGTTGGGGTCAACGCGAGATTTCAGATCCGGGACGCGATTTTGGGCGGAATTTCGGAATTTTGGGGTCAAAATTAAGGAGATTTTGTGGATGAAAGATGAGGAAACTTCGAGAAATGCTAGATCCACTCGAAACCAAGCAAATCCATGGATCAAAATCAACAAAACTTCTTCAAACCAACAAATCACAAAAAACAATTGGGGCTATTTTTGGTGGGGATTTTCGAAATTTAGGACGAAATCAAACAAAAGAAGGCTAGAAAATGATGGGAGGACTCCAAATACGTGATCAACGTGGCTCATGATACCATATGATACGGGGTTAACTCGTTGTAGGCCGATCTTTCACGATTGGAGTGGGTTCCCTCGAAGAACACGGGGAAGAACGGAGAGAAATCACAAGGGCAAACACTCAAGAACAAGTCCAATCACACATCCACTAGACAACCAAACACACAAGATCCACAAGGTACATGAACAACAAAAGGAAAGATACAAGGTAAAGTTCATATCCGTGAGGAGGTCTTGAATCCACGAGGGGATCTTCCCATGAGGGGTCTCGAATCCAAGGTGGATCTTCTCCGCAGAGGCCGCGGTCTCTCTCGTGGAGTAGATCCGTATGGATGAGCAAAGCTCTATCTCTAAATGAGCTATCACATTTGCTAACCCTAGCTAGGAGGAGGTATTGGGTATTTATAGTCTAAGTGGGCGAAAGGGTAAGTGGGTATGGATACAAGGCCAAAGGCCTGCAGCCGCGCACAGGCAGTTACCGGACGACCGGTGGGGGTCAGACGTCCGGTGGCTCAGGACGGACCAGACGTCCGGAAATCTTCAGACTTCCGCTATTTCCCTTCTGTGAAGGTGGCACCGGACGTCCGGTCGGCGTCAGTCGTCCGGGCGCTGGGACTTGTCGGACGTCCGGCCGCTGTAGCACTCGTCGCCTAGAGTTCTTCTGGCCGTCTGGGCTGCGTCAGGTACCGGATGTCCGGTGGCGTCCGGACATCCGGTGGTTGTAGTAGCAGCTCCATCTTCTTCCGTCTTCTCTTCCATGCTTCCCTTGCGGATGGTGTAGGTGTTCCTTGGCGCTTGCACTCCTCCTCGTCATCAGTGAGGTTCCGGTAATACCTATGCATGCACACGAGAGGAATGTCAAGTAGTATACCATCCTCGAAGGGGTCAAGTGAACACGTGTAAAGGAGATGATTCACCTTTATGTATGTGAAGTAGATGTCGCACGTGTCACTTGCAAAACGAACTCTTGACATGGTGATGTCCATAGGATGCTCCGCATCACCGACACTCCTCTGCCTCTTCTCCCATTGTTTTCCTGCTGCCAGTGTCAGTGCTCATTGAAGGATAGGCCGCGACACACCGGCCATGTAAATATCGCACATAGTTTCTAAAAGCACAAATGTGTGTGATAGGAGGGAGTAGGCCCCATAGGGTGACCAGCGCGAAACGCCTTAAAGGCAAGGAGGCAATTCCTATCAGCAAGGGGCGGCTTCCCATCCGCTAGCATGGTTGAATAGAACGCAGAAGTTAAGCATGCTCGGGCTGGGGTGGTCTAAGGATGGGTGACCCGGTGGGAAGTTGCATATCTGAAGCTTCATTTAAACGTTATGACACGGTCATTATAGAGATAAATGTCTCTATAGTGGCCTGTCATGGCGATTATATAAGCCTTGTGATCCTTGGTTTGCTAATTTGTAGACTATGTTTTTATTGGTTATTTTTTGTTCTAAAAAATCAAAGAATGATTGACTCTATAGTGACCTATCATGGCAATTATATAAACCTTGGGATCCTTGTTTTGCTAATTTGTAGACTATGTTTTTATTGGTTATTTTTTGTTCTAAAAAATCAAAGAATGATCAACATCTGTAGGCCCAAACAAATTATCCATTTGACTCAACGCAAGAGACTCTTTGCTCCGTGTGCTATGTTAGAGCAAATCAAGTTTCAGCACATGCGTTGGACGGCACCCGACCCCTACCCCCATCCGCCTCGGTTATGCGTTCCCGACATCGTATGTATTTAACCTGGCCACGGGGGTGGATACGATGTTTAGTTTGTAATGTTACTGATTTATTGGTGCCCCATCGAACTTGTGCTTTCGAGATTTGAACAAATCTGAAAGGATCGAGAAGAGGTGTCTAGAGGGGGGGGGGGTGAATAGACTCTTATCAAGAAAAGTTGCAGTTTTTAATTTCTCTTAAGTTGAAGTGGAGTTTTGGCACAAGTTTAAACATTCATGATACATATCTAGCAAGTATGCAAGGATACAAGAGTATATGAGCAGCGGAAAGTAACGCATGCAAGTTGCAAGAATGTAAAGAGAAGGGATTGGAGTGTGCAAACGAAATTTGGAGACACGGAGATTTTATGTCCGTGGTTCCGATAGGTGGTGCTATCGTACATCCACGTTGATGGAGACTTCAACCCACGAAGGATAACGGTTGCGCGAGTCCACGGAGGGCTCCACCCATGAAGGGTCCACGAAGAAGCAACCTTGTCTATCCCACCATGGTCGTCGCCCACGAAGGACTTGCCTCACTAGGGTAGATCTTCATGAAGTAGGCGATCTCCTTGCCCTTACAAACTCCTTGGTTCAACTCCACAATCTTGACGGAGGCTCCCAAGTAACACCTAGCCAATCTAGGAGACACCACTCTCCAAGAAATAACAAATGGTGTGTTGATGATGAACTCTATGCTCTTGTGCTTCAAATTATAGTTTCCCCAACACTCAACTCTCTCTCATAGGATTGGATTTGGTGGAAAGAAGATTTGAGTGGAAAGCAACTTGGGGAAGGCTAGAGATCAAGATTTATGTGGTTGGAATGGAATATCTTGACCTCAACACAAGTGTAGGTGGTTCTCTCTCAGAAAATATGTATTGGAAGTGAAGGCATGTTCTGATGGCTCTCTCCACAAAGGAAGAGTGGGTGGAGGGGTATATATAGCCTCCATACAAAATCTAACTGTTACACACAAATCACCAAACTCGGTGGGACCGATTCAGAGAACTCGGTCAGACCGACTTGTTTTATAATGTGACCGTTAGGTGTTTCGGTGGGACCGACATGTCAACTCGATGAGACCGATATCATTAGGGTTAGGACATAACGTAATCTCGGTGTGACCGATTACACAAGCTCGGTGAGACCGATTTTGGTAATAGTCAAACAGAGAGTTGGTCAGGCAAACTCGGTGGGACCGATTCGCTCATCTCGGTTGGACCGAAACGTTACGAAAAGGAAACGGAGTGTTTGCATTGCAATCTCGGTGGGACCGATCGCTCATCTCGGTTGGACCGAAATGTTACAAAGGGAAACAGAGAGATTACAATCCCATCTCGGTGAGACCGAGATCCCTATCGGTGAGACCGAAAAGACTAGGGTTTTTGGCACTGGCTATGTCAACTGAACTCGGTGGCTCCGGATAGAAAGAATCGGTGGGGCCGAGTTGGATATTTGGTTTGGGACATATGTGGATATGAGAAAGTAGTGGAGGGTTTTGGAGCATATCACTAAGCATTTTGAGCAAGAACCTCATTAAACAACACCTCATCCCTTCTTAATAGTATTGGCTTTTCCTATAGACTCAATGTGATCTTGGATCACTAAAATAGAAAATGTAGAGTCTTGTGCTTTGAGTTTGAGCCAATCTTTTTTCCTCAGCATCTTGAAGGGGTTCCACATCCTCTAGTCCATGCCACTCCATTGTTGAACTCATCTGAAACATACTATATAGAAGCATTAGTCCAACAAGAGATATGTTGAAATTAATTACCAAAATCACCCAGGGAGTGTTGGGGAACGTAGTAATTTCAAAAAAAATCCTACGCACACGCAAGACCATGGTGATGCATAGCAACGAGAGGGGAGAGTGTTGTCGACGTACCCTCATAGACCGAAAGCGGAAGCGTTAGCACAACGCGGTTGATGTAGTCGTACGTCTTCAAGATCCGACCGATCAAGTACCGAATGCACGGCACCTCCGAGTTCAGCACACGTTCAGCCCGATGACATCCCTCGAACTCCAATCCAGCCGAGTGTTGAGGGAGAGTTTCGTCAGCACGACGGCGTGGTGATGATGACGATGTTCTACCGATGCAGGGCTTCGCCTAAGCACCGCTTCTGATGTATCGAGGTGGACTATGGTGGAGGGGGCACCGCACACGGCTAAAAGATCAAACGATCAATTGTTGTGTCTCTAGGGTGCCCCCCTGCCCCCGTATATAAAGGAGCAAGGGGGGAGGTGCGGCCGGCCAAGAGGGGGCGCGCCAGGAGGAGTCCTACTCCCACCGGGAGTATGACTCCCTCCCTTTTCCTTGTTGGATTAGGAGTGGAGGGGAAAAGAGGAGGGAGAGAGGAAGGAAAGGGGGGCGCCGCCCCCCTCTCCTTGTCCTATTCGGACTACGGGGGAGGGGCGCGCGGCCCTGCCCTGGCCGCCTCTCCTCTTTTCCACAAAGGCCCACTATGGCCCATTAAGCCCCCGGGGGGTTCCGGTAAGCCCTCGGTACTCCGGTAAAATCTCGATTTCACCTGGAACACTTCCGATATCCAAATATAGGCCTCCAATATATCAATCTTCATGTCTCGACCATTTCGAGACTTCTCGTCATGTCCGTGATCACATCCCGGACTCCGAGCAGCCTTCGGTACATTAAAACTCATAATACAACCGTCATCGAAACTTTAAGGGTGCGGACCCTACGGGTTCGAGAACTATGTAGACATGACGGAGACACATCTCCGGTCAATAACCAATAGTGGAACCTGGATGCTCATATTGGCTCCCACATATTCTACGAAGATCTTTATCGGTCAGACCGCATAACAACATACGTTGTTCCCTTTGTCATCGGTATGTTACTTGCCCGAGATTCGATCGTCGGTATCTCAATACCTAGTTCAATCTCATTACCAAGTCTCTTTACTCGTTCTGTAATACATCATCCCGCAACTAACTCATTAGTTGCAATGCTTGCAAGGCTTAAGTGATGTGCATTACCGAGAGGGCCCAGAGATACCTCTCCGACAATCGGAGTGACAAATCCTAATCTTGAAATACGCCAACCCAACAAGTACCTTCGGAGACACTTGTAGAGCACCTTTATAATCACCCAGTTACGTTGTGTAAACGGGAGTTGCATAATCTCATAGTCATAGGAACATGTATAAGTCATGAAGAAAGCAATAGCAACATACTAAACGATCGAGTGCTAAGCTAACGGAATGGGTCAAGTCAATCACATCATTCTCCTAATGATGTGATCTTGTTAATCAAATGACACCTCATGTCAATGGCTAGGAAATATAACCATCTTTGATCAACGAGCTAGTCAAGTAGAGGCATACTAGTGACACTCTATTTGTCTATGTATTCACACAAGTATTATGTTTCTGGTTAATACAATTCTAGCATGAATAATAAACATTTATCATGATATAAGGAAATGAATAACAACTTCATTATTGCCTCTAGGGCATATTTCCTTCATGAAGCACTTGTGCTTTCAATCTCCCCCTTTTTGGTAATTGATGACAACATACATCAAAGCTTTAGATAAAGATATAGAGAACAACAAGTAAAGCTTTGGAAGGACATGTAACATGCATAGGCTCCCCCTATATGTATGCACTCATGTAAATATGGAACATAGGAGCATGTGAATGCATAAGCATGACAGAGTAATCCATGTGTTACATGTATCTTGGCTATATGCATCAGAGCAACTGATTTAAATATAGGAAATGTAACTTCATGCTCATGAGTCCTTCTTGCAAACAGTATGTACAACAGCAAGAGATCCTCATACACATGACTGTGATGCATATACTTACCTTGTGGTCTTGAGTTGGCTTAGAAGAGAATGAACCTGAGTAAACAAGGTTAGATAACACAGATACATCTACTAGCCAGAGCAAACAAAAGAACCACAAAAGTACCAAGACTGGGATGACATGTATAGAGTGAGTACTGAGTACTCTTTTGATATAGACATGTCCCCAAAAGTAAAGATGTGCAACAAAATCAGAGATTTCCTTCCCTTAGATGTCTTGCTCCCCCTGAATCCTGCATGGGATATTGGGAGAAGATAGGGAACAGAAAATTAGGGCAAAAGAAAAGAAACAGAGCTAATGCAAACAATCAAATAACATGTCTTTCCCCTCTTAAAGACATGTGGCTTCTCTCCTCTTGAACACCAGGCATCTGGGGTTTCATACACTCTCCCCCTGAGTATTCTCTCCAACTTTGATGTGATCTCTCTTTATGCTTTGATGTGATCTCTCTCTCCCCCTTTGACATCAATTTCCAAGAAGGGCTCTTCTGGATTTTTAGTACAAAAGGGTTTGGCCCTTGAGTCACAAAGCAAGTCGAATGTGATGCTGGTAGAGGACAAGAGTCATTGAGTGGAGCTGGAGCAAAAAGTATGCAGGAACAAGTGGCAAGCTGTCTTTCCTATAGTGAAATCGGTAGCACCGAGTTGTGTGCTTCGGTGGCACCGAGAGAATTCAGTTGAACCGAAAGAAACAGACCGGTGTGACCGAGTCCATCACAGAGAAAACACTTGTCACCTCAGCTCACTAGGCACTTAAGGTCTCACAAGGATTCGCAAGGAATTAGCTAAAAGATTTGCAATGAATTTGATGCAGAAAATGCAGAACAGGAGGATATAAAAAGATCTAGATGAAGTTTTTTTTGAAAGGGGAAAAAATATGCACGAGACAAATGCAAGAGCACGTAGAAACACAAGAGAAGAATTGGGTGGCGACAAAGTCACCTATGTTAGAGTATATTGACTTAGGATTCAAGTGAGGGCACTTGATCATAGGTCATACTCATCGTTTAAGCTCAAAACGGGGTTACCATTTTTCGTTTAAGCATCTTGATGTATTCACATCTTGTTGAGTTGCTTTTCCCCATGATTTGGAGTAAAGCTTCTCTAAGATGGAATAACGTACCTTGGGTGATGGTGTTGATCTTGATCATGTAGTTGAACTTGTGTGGGTTGCTCAAGGTTGATGTAACTCATCAAGATTTGGGAGCACCACTTGGAATTTTAGTTCATCTACCTACAGGGGTTAGTTTTGCAAGGAAGAGCACTTGTGTATACAAAATGACAATCATAAAATTTTAATGTAGAATTTGTCAAAGGATATGTTTGAAGAGTTTTTTGTTTCTTGTCTTCAACCACCATTGTGTAGAGACTTGATGATGTAGAGATCGCTCAAGATGTGAGTGAGTTGTAATCTCATGGATTTAGATTCATCCAAGCACCTACAAGGTTTAGATAGCATGCAAGGGTGCAAAATATCCAAGACATATAGATAGCATCATGAAAGAAGTATTAAGGATTAGTCAAAGGCTCATGCCTTGCATGTATCCAAATGGAGTTCCTACTCCAAGTTTGAAGCATCAATGATGTTCAATTCACCTCTCAAACGGCAAAAGACTTTCTCATCAAGCGGTTTGGTAAATATATCCGCTAATCGCTTATCGGTGCGAACATGCTTAAGATCAATGTCCCCTTTGGCAACAAGATCTGGAATGAAATGATGACGAACTTCAATATGCTTAGTTCGAGAATGTTGCACGGGATTGTGAGCAATCTTAATAGCACTTTCATTGTCACAAAGCAATGGAACATGTTTCACATATATCCCATAATCTTTAAGAGTTTGGGTCATCCAAAGTAATTGGGCACAACATGATCCAATGACAATGTATTCCGCTTCGGTGGTGGATAAGGATACCGAGTTTTGTTTCTTGGAGGACCAAGACACAAGAGATCTACCGAGAAATTGACAAGTACCCGAAGTAGACTTTCTATCAACCTTGTCTCCGGCATAGTCCGAATCGGAGTAACCAACAAGATCGAAAGAAGACCTCTTAGGATACTAAATGCCAAAATTTGGTGTGTATATTAAGTATCTCACTATCCTTTTCACAGCCTTAAGATGACACTCTTTAGGGGCCGCTTGACATCATGAACACATGCACACACTTAGCATAATGTCAGGACGGGAGGCACATAGATATAACAATGAACCAATCATAGAGCGGTAAACCTTTTGATCAACCGGTTCACCATACTTAGTCAAGTCAAGATGTCCACTAGTAGGCATGGGTGTAGACATACCTTTGCATTCTTGCATATTGAACTTCTTGAATAAGTCCTTGGTGTACTTTATTTGAGAAACAAAGGTACCTTCCTTAGTTTGCTTGATTTTCAAACCGAGAAAGAATTTGAGTTCACTCATCATAGACATCTCAAACTTCTCCGACGTTAGCTTTCCAAACTTCTCACTAAAATGAGGGTTAGTCGAACCAAATATAATATCATCAACATAAATTTGGCACACAAATAGTTCTCCATTAACCCTTTTTAGTAAAAAGAGTAGAATCTATTTTTCCAATTTCAAAGCCTTTTTCAATAAGGAACTTGGTCAAGCATTTATACCACGCTCTAGGAGCTTGTTTAAGACCATAAAGGGCTTTGTGAAGTTTGTAAACATGATTAGGTTTCTTAGGATTGACAAAGCCGGAGGTTGCTTAACATAAACTTCCTCCTCAATTTCACCATTTAGAAAAGCACTTTTAATGTCCATTTGGTACAAGGTGATATCATGGTGATTAGCATAAGAAGTAAGATGCTTGAATGGACTCAAGTCTAGCAGGAGCATATGTCTCACCATAGTCCATACCTTCGACTTGAGTGTAGCCTTGGGCGACTAGACGTGCTTTGTTGCGGACGACTTGACCATCTTCATCTTGCTTGTAGCGAGACACCCATTTGGTACCAATGATGTTGTGGTTGTTGTCGGGCTTCTCGGCCAATGTCCACACTTGATTTCTCTCAAAGTTGTGTAGCTCTTCATGCATAGCATTTATCCAATCTAGATCTTCCAATGCTTCTTCAACCTTCATAGGTTCAATGCTAGAGATGAATGAGTAATGTTCACAAAAATTAGCCAAACGAGTTTTAGAGCGAGTGATTCTCCCGGTTTGGATATCATTGTAGATTTGCTCGACGGGATGATCTTTAGCGATTCTTACTCGAACTCATGGGAGCTTTGGCTTGGATCGGGGTGGAACATCTTCTTCATCTTGTTCTTCTTCTTGGTCTTCTTCATTGTTGACGTTGTCATTCTCTTGTCGTGGTGGAGAAGGAGGTTGTTGATGTTCATCTTGGTGTGCTTCCTCATTTTCTTCGTCTTGGTGTGTCCCACTTGTGGATGCTTCCGTACCAATTCTTGGTTCACCTTGTCGTGAGGTAGAAGCTTCCACTTGGATGGACGAGGTACTCTCCTTCACCTCCGTTGGATGAATCTTGCCAATAGACAAGTCTTGAATTGCTTCCGAAGGGTCTTTGTCTCCTACATCAATTGGCAATTGCTCTACTTGCGAGCCGTTAGATTCATCAAACTTCACATCTACCGTCTCTTCAACCTTTCGGGTGAAATTGTTGTAGACACGGTAAGTGTGAGAGTTTGAGCAATAACCAAGTAGGAAACCTTCATGAGATTTAGGAGCAAATTTAGAATGACGGTGCTTATCAAGAATGTGGCACTTTGAGCCAAATACTCGAAAGTATCCAACTTGGGGTTTGTTACCGGTGAGGAGCTCGTATGCTGTCTTGCCGAGTAGCTTGTGAAGATACAAGCGATTTGTTGCATGACAAGCTATCTCAACCACTTCCGCCCGAAAGTGTTTTGGAATCTTGTACTCATCAAGCATCGTTCTTGCCATCTCAATAAGAGTCCGGTTCTTTCTCTCAACCACTCCATTTTGTTGAGTTGTGTACGTAGCCGAGAACTCATGTGAAATCCCCTGTTCGTCAAGAAAGGTATCCACATTTGCGTTCTTGAACTCCGTTTCGTTGTCGCTCCGAACCTTTTTGATGTTCACGTCAAATTGATTTTGGGCCTTCCTAGCGAAGTTTTTGAAGATCTTTTGGACCTGCGATTTGTCATCAAGAAAGAACACCCACGTAAATCTTGACAAATCATCAACTATGACTAGACCAAATGAGTTACCACCGAGACTCTTGTAGGCATTTGGACCAAAGAGATCCATGTGAAGTAGCTCGAGTGGTCTTCTCGTGGTCATGATGTTCTTCGCGCATTTAACTTCCTCCAACCCGTTTCCCTACCTGACAAGCACTACAAAGTCTATCCTTGTCAAATATGACATCTTTTACTCCAAGGATATGATCACCTTTAATAAGCTTATCAAGATTTCGCATGCCCACATGACCTAGCCTTCTATGCCACAACCAGCCTTTAGAAGACTTAGCAATTAAGCAAGTTCTAGGTTGAGTCTTTTTAGTGAAATCAACAATGTAAAGATCACCTCTACGTATAACGGTAAAGACAATTTTATGATTGTCTCTACGAAACACTTGGCAATCTATCTCAGTAAATATGACATTGAAACCGAAATCAACAAGTCTAGATACTGAAACTAAATTGTAGCAAAGAGATTCAACGAGCATGACATTTTGTATGGATCTATCATGTGAGATGGCCACCTTAACTAGGCCAACCACCTTACCCTTTGAGTTATCACCAAAAGTGACATACTTTCGAGGGCCGTCGTTTTCAGCAAGCTCACGGAACATATCTTTATCTCCGGTCATATGATCAGTACATCGACTATCAAGGACCCATTCCTTTCCTCCGGCCATGTAGCCACGAAGATTTGCCATAAGACCAAAGTGTCTCAATGCATCATCAAGATCATAGTCACTATGATCATCCTCATCATGGTATCCATGTTCAACATCATATTGTGATTGATCAAATCCTAGAGAGGGTAATTCATTAGATAAATGATCATTTCTATGGTTATCTTTATGAATTCTAATGGCTTCGGAAATGATATTGCTAATGATTCCAATATCTCCTATGGCACGCATGATATTGGTAAGCTCAAATAAACAATCACCAAACCTAGGATCACTAGAATTCATCTTACTCAAGGCAATAGACTTATGGAGAATTTTGTCTAAATTTTTCAAGGAATAATTTGGAAATCGTTCCTCAAGAAATCTCCATATAGTGTAGGCACAATCAAGAGTAGGAAAGCTAGCAATCAAATTTTTGGGCAATCCTCTTATGATAAGATTGATAGTTCTAAGATTGCGAATCATGTAAAGATCCTCTTCGGGTGTGGGATGCAAAGGATCAACATGAGGTGCACAAGGGCTAGTAATGTACTTGTTCAAGTGATATTCATTGAAAATCTCAAGCATTTCATTTTTCCACTCATAGAAAAACTCTCCATCGAGAATAGGCACTCTACATCTAATATTCCCCAAAGTAGACACATCCATCTTCCTCCAAAGGTGTTTAAACAAAGGCAATGGAGACCAAAGCTCTGATACCAATTGAAAGGATCGAGAAGAGGTGTATAGAGGGGGGTGAATAGACCCTAATCAAGAAAAGTTGTAGTTTTTAATTTCTCTTAAGTTTAAGTGGAGTTTTGGCACAAGTTTAAACATTCACGATACATATCTAGCAAGCATGCAAGGATACAAGAGTATATGAGCAGCGGAAAGTAAAGCATGCAAGTTGCAAGAATGTAAAGAGAAGGGATTGGAGTGTGCAAACGCAATTTGGAGACACGAAGATTTTTTATCCGTGGTTCCGATAGGTGGTGCTATCATACATCCACGTTGATGGAGACTTCAACCCACAAAGGGTAACGGTTGCGCGAGTCCACGGAGGGCTGCACCCATGAAGGGTCCATGAAGAAGCAACCTTGTTTATCCCACCATGGTCGTCGCCCACGGAGGACTTGCCTCACTAGGGTAGATATTCATGAAGTAGGCGATCTCCTTGCCCTTACAAACTCCTTGGTTCAAGTCCACACTCTTGACGGAGGCTCCAGAGTAACACCTAGCCAATCTAGGAGACACCACTCTCCAAGAAATAACAAATGGTGCATTGATGATGAACTCCTTGCTCTTGTGCTTCAAATGATAGTCTCCCCAACACTCAACTCTCTCACATAGGATTGGATTTGGTGGAAAGAAGATTTGAGTGGAAAGCAACTTGGGGAAGGCTAGATATAAAGATTTATGTGGTTGGAATGGAATATCTTGACCTCAACACAATTGTAGGTGGTTCTCTCTCAGAAAATATGTATTGGAAGTGTAGGCATGTTCTGATGGCTCTCTCCACGAATGAAGAGTGGGTGGAGGGGTATATATAGCCTCCACACAAAATCTAACCATTACGCACAAATCACCAAACTCGGTGGGACCGATTCAGAGAACTCGGTCAGACCGACTTGGTTCATAATGTGACCGTTAGGTGTTTCGGTGGGACCGACATGTCAACTCGGTGGGACCGATATCATTAGGGTCAGGGCATAACGTAATCTCGGTGTGACCGATTACAGAAGCTCGATGAGACCGATTTTGGTAATAGTCAAACAGAGAGTTGATCAGGCAAACTCGGTGGGACCTATTCGCTCATCTCGGTTGGACCGAAACGTTATGAAAAGGAAACGGAGTGTTTGCATTGCAATCTTGGTGGGACCAATCTCTCATCTCGGTTGGACCAAAACGTTACGAAGGGAAACAGAGAGATTACAATCCCATCTCGGTGAGACCGAGATCCCTATCGGTGAGACCGAAAAGACTAGGGTTTTTGGCACTGGCTATGTCAACTGAAATCGGTGGCTCCGGATAGAAAGAACCGGTGGGGCCGAGTTGTATATTTGGTTTGGGACATATGTGGATATGAGAAAGTAGTGGAGGGTTTTGGAGCATATCACTAAGCATTTTGAGCAAGAACCTCATTAAACAACACCTCATCCCTTCTTAATAGTATTGGCTTTTCCTATAGACTCAATGTGATCTTGGATCACTAAAATAGAAAATGTAGAGTCTTGTGCTTTGAGTTTGAGCCAATCTTTTGTCCTCAGCATCTTGAAGGGGTTCCACATCCTCTAGTCCATGCCACTCCATTGTTGAACTCATCTGAAACATACTAGATAGAAGCATTAGTCCAACAAGAGATATGTTGACATTAATTACCAAAATCTCCCAGGGAGCACTTGTGCTTTCAAAATCACACACCAGATCACCCATACATTTTTCCATGTCGCATGCAGGGTATAGGGGGCGGGTGTTCTGATCGAGCATGTCTCCCTTGTGCAGTTTATACATTCCACACATATCTATGGGCTCCCCGAGGTATATATATTATCCTTGACCGATAACGAGGGGGGCCTGAGGGAGTCCTGGACTAAGGGGTCCTCGGGCGTCCGGCATGTTGGACATGGGCCGGACTAATGGGATGTGAAGATACAAGACCGAAGACTCTCTCCCGTGTCCGGATTGGACTCTCCTTGTCATGGAAGGCAAGCTTGGAGACCAAATATGAAAGATTCCTTTTTCTGTAACCGACTTTGTACAACCCTAGTCCCCTCCAGTGTCTATATAAACCGGAGGGCTTAGTCCGGAAAGAGAGACATTCATACATGCTAGACTTCTAGGGTTTTAGCCATTACGATCTCGTGGTAGATCAACTCTTGTAATACTCATATTCATCAAGATCAATCAAGGAGGAAGTAGGGTATTACCTCCATGGAGAGGGCCCGAACCTGGGTAAACATTGTGTCCCCTGTCTCCTGTTACCATCAACCTTAGATGCATAGTTGGGGACCCCCTACCCGAGATCCGCCGGTTTTGACACCGACATTGGTGCTTTCATTGAGAGTTCCATTGTGCCATCCTCAAAAGGTTTTGATGGCTCCTTCAATCATCTACAACAATGCTATCCAAGGAGAGGTCTTCCTCCCCGGACAGATCTTCGTGTTTGGCGGCTTCGCACTGCGGGCCAACTCACTTGGCCATCTGGAGCAGATCGATAGCTACGCCCCTGGCCATCAGGTCAGATTTGGGAGCTTGAACTATGTCGCGGACATCCGTGGAGACTTGATCTTCGATGGATTCGAGACCACGGCAGCCGCTCCCTATCCCTACGATGAACATGACTTAAATCTGTCATCTGACCATACTCAGGAAATTGCACATGTAACCGCTCTGGCCTTAGATCCTGAGCAGATCACGCCATCCGAGGATGGGAAGCTCAACCCCGCCATGGAAGCCGCAGACTCCACGGTGTTGGAGCCGCACACAGACCTAATCTTGGGTGATATCTGTGTCTCCGGAACTTCGGACTCGTTTCTGGCGATAAGTTCCGAACCATGTGTGTCTGCTTATGTCGAGCCGGATCGGTCATCGATCGCCGAGTTCAGCGCCGCGGACATCTTTCGGCACTCGCCTCTATGCGACATGCTGAACTCATTAAAAAAATCTATCCTTAGCGGGGGACTCACAGCCGAACTATGTCCGGTTCGAACTGGAGGTGGATGACGGGGGATTTCACTTCCCACCCGCCACCCACTACATAGCCACTGTCAAGGACTAAATCGACATGCTCGATTACGGCTCCGAAGACATCAATAGTATGGACGACGATGCAGATGAGGAGCATGGCCAAAACCCGCCGTTTACCGGACGCTGGATGGCCACTTCTTCGTACGACGTATACTTGGTGAATACACCCAAAGAGAATAGCGGCAAGGACAAGGAAAATCCAGTCGAGGATGAGCCTCCTAAGACACAACCAAAGCGCCGGCGTCAGCGGCGCCGCTCTAAATCCCGCCGCAGCAAGGACAGCAATACCGGCACTGGAGAAAACAATACTCCGGACGATGCCGAAGACAATGAAGACCCTGTTGGGGCAACCTCCGGACAGGATGAGCGGCAAGACGGGCACGTTAGCCCTGATGAACCGGCCATAAACGAAGACTCGGAGGACAGTAATTATCTTCCGCTCTCCGAGGATGAGGAGAGCCTCGACAACAAGGATTTCATCGTGACTGAGGAGCCTCTCGAGCAGGGGCGCTTTAAACGCCAGCTAATAGCCACTGCAAGGAGCCTGAAAAAGAAGCAGCAGCAGCTTCAAGCTGACCAAGACCTGCTCAATGATAGATGGATAGATATCCTAGCAGCCGAAGAATACGGCCTCAAACGCCCAACCAAAGGTTACTCGAAGCACAGATTGCTACCTCAGTTCGATGAGGAGGCGACGGAACCTGCACCACGTAGTCGGGACAATTCGGCTGATTGACCACAACGTGATCGGGATAAAGCGGCAGCTCAAGCCGAACAACAGCCTGCCTCACTCCAATGAAAAAACAGAGATAAAACAGCTCGGGTCATACATACGACCCTCGGCAGGACCTGGACAGTAGAGCGGGATATACCAGATCGATCTACGGATCACGAGGACGTGCCTCAACACGCAACGTCGGCTACCTATTCGGACGTGACAAGTCTAGTCACGCCCGGGCCAAAAATCGCAGACGAACTCCATCTGAGCTACGTCGCGACGTGGGCCAGTATAGAGGCGCCGCACACCCACTCTGCTTCACTGACGAAGTAATGGAGCATGAATTCCCAGAAGGGTTTAAACCCGTGAATATCGAATCATATGATGGAACAACTGATCCCGCGGTGTGGATCGAGGATTTTCTTCTCCATATCCATATGGCCCGCGGAGATGACCTCCACGCCATCAAATACCTCCCGTTAAAACTCAAAGGACCAGCTCGGTACTGGTTAAGCGATCTGTAGGAAAACTCTATTGGCAGCTGGGAGGACTTGGAAGACGCCTTCCGCGACAACTTCCAAGGTACATATGTTCGGCCACCAGATGTCGATGACTTGTCCATCAGCCCAGAGAGTCAGCCAGAAAGCTCTGGACTAGGTTCTTAGTTAAAAAGAACCAAATCATCGACTGTCCGGACGCGGAAGCCCTAGCGGCCTTCAAGCACAGCGTCCGGGACGAGTGGCTCACCCGCCACCTCGGTCAAGAAAAAGCAAAATCCATGTCAGCCCTTACCGCTCTGATGACCCGCTTTTGCACGGGAGAAGACAGCTGGCTCGCTCGTAGAAGCAACAACGCCAGCGATCCGGGGACTTCCGAAGTCCGAGACGGCAATGGCAAGCCACGACGCAGCAAGCACAAATGTCACAATGATAATGAACGAATGCACGACACAGCGATCAACGCCGGATTCAGCGGTCCCAAACCCGGTCAACGAAAAAAGCCATTCAATGCAAACAGAGACGGACCATCCAATTTAGATAGGATATTGGATCGGCCCTGCCAGATTCACGGCCACCCCGACAAACCAGCTAATCATACCAGCGGAAGCTGTTGGGTCTTCAAGCAGGCCGGCAAGCTCAACGCCGAACGCAAGGGGAGGAGGCCGCCCGGTGATAGCCACGACGAAGAGACTCACCAATCAAATACCAGGGGTCAGTAGCAATTTCCCCCCGAAGTAAAAATAGTGAACATGGTATATGTGACACACAACTCTACAAGGGAGCAGGAGAAGCACTCCCTCCGGACTCAAGATCATACTACATCAACCTCAGCCGGAGTACAAAGCGGTCTTATTAAACCGCATACCTTATCGGCCATTAAGCCACCGGTCTTCATTCAACAGAGTCGACCAATTCAGGAGCGGAACTAGCAGTTCGGCTTCCGCCGCCCACCACACATACCTGTGAAATCTGTACCGCGCAGACATAACTATGCACTTAAGATACCCTGGGCATCGGCGGAAGCACAATACGGATGAGCCTGAAAGCACTCCCATAACCTTTGTTTCTTTTCTAATTACTCTTTCTCTTTCATTATCCTTTAGCACGGCTGATGCAAAGGCTAATCATCTCATGGACTCTATTGGAATTTAGACTTGTACACTCACCTAAGGGCTATTTCCGTTAAGGAGTCCCCTCATCGAGGACAGGCGGCGCAGACGTGCGACAGGAGGTCCTAAATAATTTTTTGTAGACCGCACTCTTTATTTCGAGCCTGTAATGTGCCTTTTTCCTCTGCCTTCGACCCCGAGCATGTCAAATAGCCGGGCTTGCGGCTTTTTATCTATAAAATAAATATTGGCATATCACTCAGGTCCCAATAAACATAATCCGCATCCAGCATTTGCTTTTTTTCAAAAAAAAAACTGAATTTGGCTCCTGTGGTTGTTTCACATATACACCTCGGCATAAGTTGCCAGGGGCTCGGTATGGGAACAAATGAGTTGCCGACAAGTCCGAACAGCTTTATAGCGTACTTCGGCATCGCGAGTTTGGCCTTATATGCGTCAGCTCCGAATCATGTCTTGGGTCAATAGTTGGGTTGCCTCTCTCCTGTGCTTGCTACCTTATGTTCCGCTCTATCGGCTAGGGTAGTAAAGGGAGAACTACTGCGATTGTGCTTCCGGTTCATCTGGTCAAGCACCTCGAGAGAAAGTCGAAAACCGACCAGTCATCATGATGCGGCGAGAGCTGGTCAACCACTCGATGACTTACCGGAATCTTTCGTGATTCCCTCCGTATTATACGAAAGACCTTTTTCTTCATGTCATATATGTAACGCACCATATTGGAATAAGCCGTGTACATACCAGGGGCTATATCGTAGTCCCCCCCCCCCCATAAAACTCCTATAGCTAAGTGAAAATGTTAATGCCCTATAGTCTGATTGCCTCGTTCACCGCATTGACACCTCCTTAATGGACCAAGACGTTGGGTTAAGAGTGATCAAATGCTTTTCCGAACACCCCCGTACTTTATACGAGGGGGCCAGCCGACGATCGGAAAACTTTCAGATTAATACAAAAAGCGGCCGCACGGGAGGAACAAAAGTTTTAGGCAAAACTACAAAAATAGCCTTATTATATTATTGTCTTTTACAAATTTCCATACATTTCACTCGAATATCATGTTTTTCGAGCATTGACCCTCTATCAAGCGGGCACCCTCCAGGACATCCTCGAAATAATGCTCTGGTGCGTGATGGTCCTTGCCCTTGGGTGGACCCTTCGCTGCAACATCAGTGGCCTTCATCTTCGCCCAGTATGTCTTGACACGGGCAAAGGCCATCTGTGCACCTTCAATGCATGCTGACCGCTTAACGACGTTGATACGCGGCACCGCATCAGCAAGTCGCCGCACCAAACCAAAATAACTATCCGGAATTGGCTCGTTCGGCCACAACCCGTCACGGCATCCTTCATGGCAGAACCAGATAGTCTATGGAGCTCGGCCCATTGGGTCATCTGTTCGTTCAAAGAATAAGCGTTTTGGCGCACCAAAGCTGCGACCGTAAAAGCTTCTCCGTTGCATACCCTTCTTGCGCTTGGTAAAAGCTACCGCATCCAAGCACTCTTCTAGATGGGTCCAACAACGCGTCTGGAGAACTCCACACTTGATTAAGTGGAGCATAATTTGGATCGCCGAACTTAGTTTGCAATAAAAAGGGCTTACCAGCCATGATCTCCCCAACTTGTTGGATATCCTCCCGGGCCGCTCTAGATTCGGACCACACTTCTTTCGCCTCTCGTAAGGCCTTGTCCAAATCAGCCGTTTTGGCTTTATTATCCTTCTCAAGGATTTCACAGCGGCTAGCGGCATCATTTAGCTCACACGCCATCGTGGATATTCTCTCCTTGCATTGGCGCCGAGCAGGCTGTTCGGCCTTTAACACGGCAGATGCCTTCTCGGCAGCAGCATTATTAATTCGGGCCTGCTCTTTGGCCCGGGCCAGCTCAGCCCGAAGGATCTCGACCGCGGCGACACCATCTGCAGTCATGTATATTTCAGTATACAATTCTTAGTGTCATGATCAAATACATGCACGTGCATGTAATGACCACCCCCGAGACATACCTTTCACCTCGTCAAGCCGCCTTTTGATAAGCGTAATGTCATCATCCGCTACATCAAGCTTCTGCTGCAGCTCTGCAACCTCCATAGTCCGGGCAGTCTCCAGGGGGGTAACAGCCTGTGTACCAATTAATCATTATTTCCTGGGCATATCTTTTTGATCCTCTGATCGCCCCCCTTGGGAAGCTAATCAGAGTCTCAGGGGCTACTACCTATACACATCCGCAGTTCATGAATAAAACACACTCAAAGATTTTTTTCAGTACAAACCTCGAAGCCTCTAAACAGGCTCGCGCAGGCTTCATTCGGTCCGCTTTTCGCGGACAGAACCTTTTCAACCACCATACCCATCAAGGTATGATGTTCCTCCGAGACGGACTCCTGTCGCAGCATGTTCATCAATATATCCGGCGCTTCTGGACCTCCGGAAGCTGCTGTAGGAGTACGGCCTCCCTTCGGAGGGATCCGCTTATCTGTCCTCAGAGTCGTCTCCGGCTGTAAACCGAACAGTCCGGGGCCTTTATTGTTGGCCCCCGGATCCTGGGCTACCAAAGTATCACCTTTGGGTAGTGTCTTCATCACCCCTCGCACCACTTGTTGATCAGGAGAGACCCTCCGGGACGACACCTCAAAGTCGCCCGCCTTATTGGGCGAGGAAACTGGTGGAGGTGTCTTGCTTTCCATCATCTTTGGAAGAAGATCTCCCAAGGAAGAGGATTGGTGAAGAAGACTATTTGCCGAGCTACGAAAACACATATTTTAGATGTTACCCTGGCAACAGGAAAGGAACGAGATATGTTTTAAACCATCCTTGTTCACTCACGATTCGGCTAGAGGCTTGCCCTCATCGTGGGACTGTGCGAAGACGCCATCCTCCAAGCCCGAACCGCCCAACTGGGGCACCTTGCCTCGCTTAGGAGCCTTTTCCTCCCAATCTTCGGAGGAAGCCCTTTTCTTACCATGGGGTGAAGAGATGTTAACTTCTTCTTCCCTTTGGTCTTCGGACGATGGAATTTTGATTCCCCCGGACACAATGTTCGATATACCTTCGGGATGGAGGCCGCTTTTGGTCCTCCCGCTTTCAGCCTTGTCCTACTCCACAGGCATCTGGTATGGTGTTGGGGCCAACATCCTTGTTAGTACGGGATCCGTTGGGTCTTCAGGGAGGGGGGTCGAACACCTAATTCGCTCCACTTTCTTTACCCAGCCCTGGAAGAAGATAGTTTGCTCAGTAACGTATTACGGCATGCTTAACTACAAAGTGTTTGGGGATTGAGCGCTTACCGAGGTATCCGGATGGTTGCAGTCGAGGCCGATGTCCTCGGTGGTGTCCGGCCACTGTTTTCGTTTCCCGAAAAATAGCTTCCACATCCCTTTGTGCGTAGTGCCGAAAAAGTGTTGGAGGGTTCGTGGTCCTTCCGGGTTAAACTCCCACATGCAAAGAGGCCTACGCTGGCATGGCAGGGCTCGGCGGACTAGCATTACTTGAATCACGTTGACAAGGTCGATGTCCTTCTCAAGGAGGGTTCGGATGCGGATCTGTAGAGTCTGCACTTCATCAATTGATTCCCAGTCCAGCCCCTTATTAATCCATGATGCAAGCTGTAATGGAGGGCCAGAACGGAACGTAGGTGTAGCCGCCCACTTGGTACCGCGGGGTTCTGTGACGTAAAACCACTCCTGCTACCATTGGTTGGAAGTTTCGGTGAAAGAGCCTTTTGGCCAGGGAGTATTGGTAAGCTTGCTCAATACAGCATCGCCGCACTCCGCTTGTTTCCCGTCGACCACCTTCAGCCTCACGCTGAAGGTCTTGAGCCATAAGCCGAAGTGTGGGGGAATCCGGAGGAAGGCCTCACACGTGATGATGAACACCGAGACGTGGAGGAAAGAATCTGGGGCTAGATCGTGAAAATCTAGTCCGTAATAAAACATGAGCCCCCGGACAAAGGGGTGAAGAGAGAACCCTAACCCTTGGAGGAAGTGAGAGATGAATACGACCCTCTCGGCGGATCTGGGAATCGGAATAACCTGTCCTTGAGCAGGAAGCCTGTGGGGGATCTCCTCGGTCATATATCTGGCCGCCCGAAGCTTTGCAATGTCCTCCTCTATAACAGAGGAAGCCACCCTTCGGCCCTGCGTGTTGGGTCCGGACATGACTGGGAAGCTTGAAGCAATGAAGTCGAACCTTGGGTGCTAGAACTAGAGGTTGGGAAGGCTAAGGAGAGGTTTGGCATAAATAAAGACGGCCCTTGGCTCCTTTATAAAGGAAACGGGTATCGAACGCCTCCTCCTAAGCCTGAAAACCTGCCTATTCCTAAGGAATCTTTCCAATGGAACGGTTGGGTTACCCATGCTTGTGTTAATGAGAATCCCGCAATAAGGGGACACGATCTCTGCTTTGACAAGACGTGCCAATGGAAACCGCATCTCGAAACATGGAACGGCAGGACAAGAAGCAGTTCGAAATAATGACCGGGCAAGCGTGATGTCACGTTACGAAAAGTTGTCGGCAGATTGGACTCGTGAAAAATTATATTCTCTACGGTTGTGGTACTTGTGTTGCAGATCCAGACACGTTCGTCCGAAGACTATCTTGGAGTATTCGAAAAGGGGAACCTTCCTTGCAATGCCGAAGACAATTTGCGCTCCGGACACCTCGTCATTGAAGCCTGGTTCAGGGGCTACTGAGGGAGTCCTGGACTAAGGGGTCCTCGGGCGTCTGGCATGTTGGACATGGGCCGGACTAATGGGCTGGGGAGATACAAGACCGAAGACTCTCTCTTGTGTCTGGATTGGACTCTCCTTGGCGTGGAAGGCAAGCTTGGCGACCAAATATGAAAGATCCCTTTCTCTGTAACCGACTTTGTACAACCCTAGTCCCCTCTAGTGTCTATATACGGAGGGCTTAGTCCGGAAAGAGAGACAGTCATACAGGCTAGACTTCTTGGGTTTTAGCCATTACGATCTCATGGTAGATCAAGTCTTGTAATACTCATATTCATCAAGATCAATCAAGCAGGAAGTAGGGTATTACCTCCATAGAGAGAGCCCGAACCTGGGTAAACATTGTGTCCCCTATCTCTTGTTACCATCAACCTTAGACGCACAGTTCGGGACCCCCTACCCGAGATCCGCCGGTTTTGACACTGACAGGGCCCACACAATCTATCCCTTTGACCCAACATACAAGAAGGGTTTAACCATGATGGTTTCCTATTGCAATGTGTGCCATGTTAGACCAAATAAAGTTTGAGCGCATGCGTTGGGCGACACCCCCCCGCTCCACCGCCTCGAAGTTGGGAAACCGACATCGTACGTATTGAACCGGGCTTGGGGTTGGGTACGGTGTTCGTTTTGTAATATAGTTGGTGGCCCATTGAAGTTGTGCATTCGGGATTTAAACACATCGCACACCACCGTACCCATACATATTTTCGGGCCGCATGCAGTGTATACTCGGTCTTCTGATCGACCATGTCTCCCTTGTGCAGTTTTTTTGTGACGACACGCATATCTGTGGGCTCTCTGAGTTTATATATATCATCCCTTTGACCGATAACGAGGGGTATGTGTTGGCCATGAATGGATTCCTCCTAGTTCGTGTTAGGGTCGGTGATAGAGGCAAAGGTGTCCCGTCTTTCGATGAGATGTTGGTTTTCGCTTTGGAGGAAGTCGACTTTGACGATCCGACTACGAACGTGCGAGGACGTCGCGCCTTAGCAATCGCTAAACCAACTCCGAGAGGTTATTGACCACGCCAGAGCACGATCAACTCGACCACGAGGGTCTGCATTTCTGCGAGCAAACGAAGAACAAGCAAGAAACTGAGATTGCAATCTGGATATTGCGAATATAAGATGAAAGCTTTATTGATCAAGGTGGGGTTACTGTGGACGCCTTTGTGCAGTCGTTGAACACAAGCGAAGTAATGCAAGTTGCAGCTATGGCGAACTTTTAATCTAAACAAAACCCAAGGTCTAAACGGTGCCCTAAGGGCTGAATATATGGAGGAAGAGGGGGGAATTTCGTGGCCCTTGGTGGAGGGGTCCGAAATCAAACCTATCTCTTGTTTCCCCACACATACGGACTCTAAAAATATCCTATACTTGTGTATTTCAAAATTACAAGGGCCTGGCCCAATAATAAGGTGACGCAGCACCTAGAATAGCCTCGGGACGAAATTTATGAAGTAGCATCTTGTATATTTCGTCCAAGGCTTCATGCACCCATTATGGTGGCTTCAAAGTCCTGAAATCATCACTTGTAACTCCGTTCTTGTTCCCTTGCGCATGGCATCATCTCCATGCTTGTTCTTGCTCCAATGTCCATCCTTCTCCAAGCTAGGCCCTTCATTTGTAAGCAAAACAAATGTATCCAATTTAGGCAGCATCATATTCTCATGAACATTAGAATCATTACCAAGAAACGAAAGTACCTGATAATTTAATTGGCGTGCGCGAGCTCTAGTAATTGGTCCAGTATATGTAGCAGTAGGGGCTGCGGGTGTAACAATGGTATTGATGTCCTCATCATCCGGTCACTGTCACATGTCATTCAACCAAAGCTTGAGCTCATGTGTTGTCAGGATTCCCTCCCACATGCTCGGATTGCTGGGTTCGACCTACACCATACCCTGTGTATCTCGTCCTTAACTACCTGGCCTTCATGGTTGTTGTCTGTATCGAGAGGCAGGCACCACATCTAAATTGTACATTATTCTATATTGAAAACACACATCACCCCTTCCAACGTACATCATTTTTGGCCGCATGCAAGAGGTGTTGGTTTTGTGGTCCCTCTCGTGCGATTTTTTATGATGGTTCAATCTATTGGCCCAGGTGGTTTATCGACAACAACAGTTGTTGTTTGGCCAAACGGTAGATTCGTTGGTTCGTCTTATGGTAGGTCATGGCGACATACACGTATGACCAAAGTATCATTAAGTGCATCCGCCCCGCTGACACGAAGTGGGAGGTGGGTCAAGCACTCTAGCTAGCTACGACGTTATGTCATTATAGATATATCCAAGGGTGCTTTCGGGTTTGCGAGGCAGGTGCCACCAAAGTTGTGCATTGTGTATTTAAAGTTTTAAACATCACAACCTATACTCCTACATATATTTGGCCACTTCCAGGTGGTTCTTGACTTCTGGCCCCTCTCATCGATCTTCGACAACGCGCCCAACCATGGGCCCGCTCGATCAAAGTTGTGCATTGGAATTTGAACATCACAGACCACCCATTTCACTCATATATATTTGGGCCACATGCTCGTGTGGCTATCTTCTGACCCTCTCTAACATTTTTTTTTGCTGCAAAGACTCTAATGATGCTCAGCGGACACGGGTGTAATGCCTTAACCGTGTGCGATGCAAGTGTGATGTGAATCACCACGACTGCACAAGCGCGAGCAAAGGTGGAGGTACTATCTCAACCGTGTGCGATGCAAGTGCGCTATAAAATCACCACGACTGCGCAAGAGCGAGCAAAGGAGGAGGTACTGGCTTAACCGTGTACGATGAAAGTGCACTGTAAAATCACCACCTGCGCAAGCTAAAGGCGGGTAGTATATTTAGATTGAATTCCACGCATGCGTCTGGAAATTAGGACGAACCGTGTGCGATAGACCAGCTAGCTAGAAATCTAAAAACAAACTACTGGCCTTGAGCGTTGCAAAAATCAGCGGTTCCGCCACTTTTCCTTATTATCATACACCCATATTCTTATTGGACCGTGCGCGATCTTGGGTACTCCCGCCCCACATCAATTCCTTTACCCAATTTTTTGTAGCCGTCGTACTTCAACCGTCACGACACTCCTTCAAAGACCAACCTTATAGTAAAATTGCAGAGTCGAGGCATTTGAACCATCGCCCTCCCTCGTCCACCACACCATCTCCACCCACCATTACTAAGGTTTTCAGTAGCCGCGGCGTATCCTCAAACACCACCCCCCTCCATAGTCCCCCACCCGGCCCCCTCCCCACCTTGAACCTTAGCTCGTCGCCGGCGCCGCCACCAACCCCTGCCGGTCTGCCCGTTGCTCCTAGCTTAGATGATAAAGTTTAGGTTACCCAGTGATTCCCATACCATTGCCCCACTCCCCTAAGTTTTTTAGATGAGGCATGCAGTGTCCCTCCCCGCCAGATCCACACCCCCTGCTCCAGAATATCGTAGCCTAAGCTCAACCACATATCCTGGGGAGCTCGACGAGCATTCGGCCAAGAAGAGGTTTATCATGGCCTCTCTGATGGGCGTTGGCGAGATGGCCGCCATTCGCCCCGACCTATCGATCCTGGAGCAACACGTCGCGGTGGAAGCCGGCGAAGACGTTGACTACATTGCCATGCCAAAGGCTTCATGTCAGCGGGCTAGCGTATTACTGTATCTCGGGAAAGCTGGCTACAACATCAAGCTCATCGACAGCGATGGCTTCACGCGGGCCATGTCACAGGTTAAGTGGTCCATCCCCAACACCTCTGGTTCAACAACCGTCGATCTCTTCAACGGCCCTGCCGCTGATCTCCTCCGCAACGCGATCAAGGATTTGTGATCCTTGTACGCCATCGAGCCCATTTTGTCATTTCTGAAGGACACGTTTGATACGTCCATTTTGCATCATGCTTTTATATTCATATTTATTGCATTATGGGCTGTTATTACACATTATATCACAATACTTATGCCTTTTCCCTCTTATTTTACAAGGTTTACATGAAGAGGGAGAATGCCGATACCGAATTTGGATCGGAAAAGGAGCAAATATTATAGACCTATTCTGCACAACTCCAAAAGTCCTGGAACTTCACGGAGAATATTTTTGGAATATATAAAAAATATTGGGCGAACAAAGCACCAGAGGGGGGCCACCTGCCATCCATAAGGGTGGAGGGCGCGCCCTACCCCCTTGGGCGCACCCCCTATCTTGTGGGCCACCTGGCAGGCCCCCGACGCCCATCTTATGCTATATGGTGTGCTTTGACCTGGAAAAAATGAGAAGGAAGATTTCGGGACGAAGCGCCGCCGTCTCGAGGCGAAACTTGGGCAAAGCCAATCTAGGGCTCCCATGAGCTGCTCCGGGGAAACTTCCCTCCGGAGGGGGAAATCATCGCCATCGTCATCACCAACAATCCTCTCACTGAGAGGGGGTCAATCTCCATCAACATCTTCACCAGCACCATCTCCTCTCAAACCCTAGTTCATCTCTTGTATCCGATCTTTGCCTCAAAACCTCAGATTGGTACCTGTGGGTTGCTAGTAGTGTTGATTACTCCTTGTAGTTGATGCTAGTTGGTTTATTCGGTGGAAGATCATATGTTCATATCCTTAATGATAATTAATACTCATCTGATTATGAACATGAATATGATTTGTGAGTAGTTACATTTGTTCCTGAGCACATGGCAGAAGTCTTGTTATAAGTAATCATGTGAATTTGGTATTTGTTCGATATTTTGATGAGATGTATGTTGTCTTTCCTCTAGTGGTGTTATGCGAACATCGACTACATGACACTTCACCATTGTGTGGGCCTAGGGGAAGGCATTGGGAATTAAATGCAACTCTAAAGATTGGGAACTCGACAATGGTAAGGAGTCAGGTATAAACCTTAAGTTTGATTGTGTTAAATCTTTTATGGATACTAATGCTTTTCGTGATTTTAGCACTAAATATAGACTTGACTCTGAAATAGTAGCTTCTTTCTGTGAATCTTTTGCTACTCATGTTTATCTCCCTAAGTAGAAGTGGTTTAAATATCATCCTCCCATTGAAGTTAAAGTAGTAGAACCTATAAAAGTTGAAGAAGAAACTATTACTTATAATGTTGATCCTATTGTTCCTACTGCTTATATTGAGAAACCACCTTTTCCTTTTAGAATAAAGTATCATCCTAAAGCTCCAACTGTGGTTCGTAAGAGTTATACTAGAACACCTACACCCCTTGAACAAATTAAAGTTGAACCTAGTAATGGTTAAAGATCTCTTGGTTGATAATATTGAAGGGCATGTTATTTATTTCTGTGATGAAGCTGCAAGAATTGCTAAATCTGATACTAAAGATAAACATAGACCTGTTGCTGGCATGGCTGTTGTTTCTGTTAAAATTAGAGATCATTGTTATCATGGCTTATGTGATGCGGGTGCTAGTGTGAGTGCAATTCCTTATACCTTGTACCAAGAAATTATGAATGATATTGCACCTGCTGAGATAGAAGATATTGATGTTACTTTAAAGGTTGCCAATAGAGATACTATTTCACCAATTGGGATTGTTAGAGATGTTGAAGTATTGTGTGGGAAAATAAAATACCCTACTGATTTTCTTATTCTTGCTTCCCCACAAGATGATTTTTGTCCCATTATATTTGCTAGAACTTTCTTGAATAATGTTAATGCTAAGATAGACTGCGAGAAAGATATTGTTACTGTTGGTTTAGGGGATATGTCTCATGATTTTAATTTCTCTAAATTTTGTAGACAACCCCATGATAAAGAATTGCTTAGTAAGTATGAAATTATTGGTCTTGCTTCTATTGTCGTGCCTCCTACTGATCCTTTAGAACAATATTTGCTAGACCATGAAAATGATATGTTTATGAATGAAAGAAGGGAAATAGATGAAATATTCTTTAATCAAGGGCCAGTTTTGAAACACAATTTGCCTGTTGAAATCCTTGGGGATCCTCATCCACCCGAGGGTGATCCCGTGTTTGAGCTTAAACAATTACCTGGTACTTTAAAAATATGCTTATATTGACGGAAACAAGATATATCCTGTTATTATTAGTGCTAACCTTTCAGGGCATGAAGAAAAGAAATTATTGAAAACTCTAAAGAAGCACTGTGCTGCTATTGGATATACTCTTGATGACCTTAAGGGCATTAGTCCCACTCTATGTAAACACAAAATTATTTTGGAGGAAGATGCTAAACCAGTTGCTGATCACCAACGACGGTTAAATCCCAAAATGAAAGAAGTGGTAAGAAATGAAATACTAAAGCTTCTAGAGGCAGGTATATTTTACCCTATTGCTGATAGTAGATGGGTAAGTCATGTTCATTGTGTCCCTAAGAAGGAAGGTATTACTGTTGTTCCTAATGATAAGAATGAATTGATTCCACAAATAATTGTTACAGGTTATAGAATGGTAATTGATTTTCGCAAATTGAATAAAGATACTAGAAAATATAATTATGCTCTACCTTTTATTGACCAAATGCTAGAAAGACTATTCAACATACACATTTTTGCTTTCTAGATGGTTATTCTGGGTTTTTCTCAAATACCTATGTCAAAAGATGATCAGGAGAAGACCACTTTTACTTGCCCTTTCGATACCTTTGCTTATAGACGTATGCCTTTTGGTTTATGCAATGCACCTGCTACCTTTCAAAGATGCACGATTGCTATATTCTCTGATTTTTGTGAAAAGATTGTTGAGGTTTTCATGGATGATTTCTCCGTTTACGGAACTTCATTTGATGATTGCTTAAGCAACCTTGATCGAGTTTTGCAGAGATGTGAAGAAACTAATCTTGTCTTGAATTGGGAGAAGTGCCACTTTATGGATAATGAAGGTATTGTCTTGGGCAATAAAATTTCTGAAAGAGGTATTGAAGTTGATAAAGCTAAAGTAGATGCTATTGAAAAGATGTCGTGTCCTAAAGATATCAAAGGTATAAGAAGTTTCCTTGGTCTTGCTGGTTTCTATAGGAGGTTTATTAAAGACTTCTCTAAGATTTCTAGGCCTCTCACTAATCTCTTGCAAAAAGATGCTCCTTTTGTTTTTTATGATGATTGTGTAGAAGCATTTGAAATACTTAAGAAAGCCTTGATTTCTGCACCTATTGTTCAGCCACCTGATTGGAATTTACCATTTGAAATTATGTGCGATGCTACTATTATTCTATTGGTGCTGTTCTAGGGCTAAAGAGTTGATAAGAAATTAAATGTTATTCATTATGCTACTAAAACTCTAGACAGTGCCCAAAGAAATTATGCTACTACTGAAAAAGAATTTTTAGCAGTTGTATTTGCTTGTGATAAGTTCAGATCTTATATTGTTGATTCCAAAGTAACTATTCACACTGATCATGATGCTATTAAATATCTTATGGAAAAGAAAGATGCTAAACCTAGACTTATTAGATGGGTTCTCTTGTTACAAGAATTTTATATGCATATTATTGATAGAAAGGGAGCTGAGAACCCCGTTGCAGACAACTTGTTTAGGTTAGAAAATGTTCTTGATGACCCACTGCCTATTGATGATAGCTTTCCTGATGAGCAATTAGTTGTCCTAAATGCTTCTCGTAATACTCCATGGTATGCTAATTATTTTGTTGCTAAATTTATACCACCTAGTTTTACATACCAGCAAAAGAAAAAGTTTTTTTTATGATTTAAGACATTACTTTTGGGATGACCCACACCTTTATAAGGAAGGAGTAGATGGTGTTATTAGATGTTGTGTACCTGAGCATGAACAGGGATAGACCTTCCGCAAGTGCCACTCCGAGTCTTACAGAGGACACCACGCTGGAGATAGAACTACACATAAGGTATTGCAATTTGGTTTTTATTGGCCTACTCTCTTCAAGGATGCTCGTAAGTTTGTCTTGTCTTGTGATGAATGCCAAAGAATAGGCAATATTAGTAGACGTCAAGAAATGCCTATAATTTATTCACTTGCTATCGAACCATTTGATGTTTGGGGTTTTGATTATATGGGACCTTTTCCTTCCTCAAATGCGTATACACATATTTTAGTTGTTGTTGATTACGTTACTAAGTGGGTAGAAGCTATTCCAACTAGTAGTGTTGATCATAACACTTCTATTAAGATGCTTAAAGAAGTTATTTTTCCGAGGTTTGGAGTCCCTAGATATTTAATGACTGATGGTGGTTCACATTTTATTCATGGTGATTTCTGTAAAATGCTTGCTAAATATGTTGTTAACCATATAATTGCATCTCCATATCATCCTCAGTCTAGTGGTCAAGTAGAATTGAGCAATAGAGAGATTAAATTGATTTTGGAAAAGACTATTAATAGATCTAGGAAGAATTGGTTTAAGAAACTTGATGATGCATTATGGGCTTATAGAACTGCTTATAAGAACCCTATGGGTATCTCTCCATATAAAATGGTTTATGGAAAGGCTTGTCATTTACCTCTTGAATTAGAACACAAGGCATATTGGGCTATTAAAGAGCTCAATTATGACTTCAAACTTGCGGGTGATAAGAGGTTATTTGACATTAGCTCGCTTGATGAATGGAGGACCCAAGCCTATGAGGATGCCAAGTTGTTTAAAGAAAAGGTTAAAAGATGGCATGACTAGATGACACAAAAGCGTGAGTTTAATGTAGGTGATCATGTTTTGCTGTACAACTCTCATTTAAGATTTTTTGTAGGAAAACTTCTCTAAATGGGAAGGTCCTTACATTATCGAGGAGGCCTATCATTCCGGTGCCATAAAAATCAACAACGCAGAAGGCACAAATCCAAAGGTGGTAAACGGTCAAAGAATCAAACATTAAATCTCAGGTACTCCCATAAATGTTGAGACCAATATAATTGACACTGTAACATTGGAGGAGTACATAAGGGACACTTTCCAGAATGTTTCAGACTCCGAAAAGGAATAGGTATGTGGTACCATAAGTAAACCGACTCCAAAACTGTTCTAATAGCAATTTTCTCTGTTTTGGAATATTTAAAAAATTAGGAAAATTAAAAGTAGTCTGAAAGAGACACAAGGGATCCACAAGGGCGGAGGGCACGCCCTACCCCCCTGGGCGCACCCCCTGCCTTGTGGCCACCCCGTGTGCCCTCCGGACTCTGTTTTCTTGCACAATACTTCTTATGGTCGTGATGACCCACAAGTATAGGGGATCAATTGTAGCTCTTTTCGGTAAGTAAGAGTGTCGAACCCAACGAGGAGCAGAAGGAAATGACAAGTAGTTTTCAGTAAGGTGATGTCTGCAAGTGCTGAAATTGTAAGTAGCGGAGTAGTTTGATAGCAAGATAATTTGTAACGAGCAAGTAACGGTAGTAGTAACAAAAGAGCAGCAAGGTAGCCCAATCCTTTTGAGGCAAAGGACAGGCCAAAACGGTCTATTATGATAAGCAAAGCGTTGTTGAGGGTACACGGGAATGTCATCTGGTCACTTTCATCATGTTGGTTTGATGTGTGTTCGCTACTTTGATAATTTGATATGTGGGTGGACCGGTGCTTAGGTGATGTTCTTACTTGAACAAACCTCCTACTTATGATAAATCCTCCTGCAAGCATCCGCAACTACGAGAAAAGTATTAAGAATAAATTCTAACCATAGCATTGAACTTTTGGATCCAATCGGTCCCTTACGAAATAGCGCATAAACTGGGGTTTAAGCTTCTGTCACTCTAGCAACCCACCATCTAATTGCTACTCAACAATGCATTCTCTTAGGCCCAAATATGGTGAAGTGTCATGCAGTCGACGTTCACATGACACCACTAAGGGAATAACAACATACATACTATCAAAATATCGAACACATATCAAGTTCACATGATTTCTCCCGTGACCTCAAGAACAAAAGTAACTACTCACAAATGATAAACATGTTCATGATCAGAGGAGTATTAAATAGCATAATGGATCTGAACATATAATCTTCCACCAAATAAACCATATAGTAATCAATTACAAGATGTAATCAACACTACTAGTCACCCACAAGCACCAATCTATAGTTCCGGTAACAAGATTAAACACAAGAGATGAACTAGGGTTTGAGATGAGATGGTGTTGTTGAAGATGTTGATGAAGATTGCCCTCCCCAAGATGGGAGAGTTGTTGGTGATGATGATGATGATGATTTCCCCCTCCGGGAGGGAAGTTCCCCGATGGAATCGCTCCGCCGGAGGGCAAAAGTGCTCCTGCCCAAGTTCCGCCTCGAGACGGCGGCGCTCCGTCCCGAAAGTCTCCTCCTTATTTTTTCTAGGTCAAGATCACTTATATACCAGAATATGGACACCGGAGGTGGGCCGAGGAGGCCACAACCCAACAGGGCGCGCCTAGATGGGTTGTGCTCACCTGGTGCCCCCCCCCCTCTGGTGTTTACTGGCTCAAGTATTTCTTAAATATTCCATAAAAAATCTCCGTGAAGTTTCAGCTTATTTGGAGTTGTGTAGAATAGGTGGCCTGACGTAGCTTTTCCAGGTCCAGATTTCCAGCTGCCGGAATTCTCCCTCTTGGTGTGTTCCTTGCAAATTATGAGAGAAAAGGAATTAGAATTACTCCAAAAAGCATTATTATGGATAAAAACATTATAAATAACAATAAGAAAACATGATGCAAAATGGACGTATCAGGTCGGTAAAAATGCATTACATAATCTCCCGAAGGTTTTGACCATCGTACCATGGCAAGATCTCATATTTTCGTTTGAGCTATTTTCTGCCAGAGTTTTTCAAGGCCAGGCATCATGTCGTCCCCCTCCTCCAACAACACGGGCGACGATGCTTGGCTAATGAAGATAGAGATGAAGAGAGAAGAACTTGGGGAAATAAACGAGGGTGCTAAGATCAAGAAGGCCGCGTAAGATCAAGTTCCGACAGTATAAGAAGAAGACATCCTTCAACCTTACTACAATCATCTTACCCCTATTGAAATTGAAGCTTTTAAGATCATTGAATTAGTTCATGTGCAAAACAAATATCTTACCCGTGAAAATATTCTGTTGCAAGAGCATATCATTACCCTCCAGAGCATCATTCGTAGATTGGAGTTTCTCCTTCGCTTGAAGTGTGACACTACATCATCAACAACTCCATTATCACCACCTCCGAAGAAAGAGACATAAATACATGGTTATGGGCACTCCCCTTGGCAACTGCCAAGATTGGGGGAGGTGCCCCGGTATTGTATCACCATCACACTTTTACCGTTGTCGTTTTTCTTAGTTCGATCCTTTTGGTTATATCTTGATCTAGTTGAATAAAGTTTTTTATATGATCTAGCTTTGAGTTTGTCTCGATCTCTATCTATGTAATCGAGTCCATGAGTTATATATAATAAAGAGTAGTTTTGAGTTGAGGGCTTTGCTATTTTGCTATGATCTTGAGGGAATTAAATAAAAGAAAGAATAAAAATAAATAAAAATATTATATATTGATCTTATGGAGAGTAATGACTTCACATATAAAGTGTATGATGAATAAAAGTTGTTGAGAGTTGACAAACATAGTTTTGGTCATTGTTGCAATTAATAGGAAGTAATAAAGAAAGAGAGGCTTCACATATAAATATACTATCTTGGACATTTTGTAATTGTGAGCACTCATTAAAATATGACATGCTAAAAAGTTGATGTTGGACAAGGAAGACAACATAATGGGTTATGTTTTCTTATATCCGAATAGAAGTTATATTGTCATGGATCATCCAACATGTTGAGCTTGCCTTTCCCTCTCCCCTATCTTTTTTTGTGTCCGATTGAAACTTTGAACCATAAGTATCGCGTGAATGTTAGCAATTGTAAAAGACTAAATGATAGTTGAGTGTGTGGACTTGATGACAAGCTCTTGAATTGACTCTTTCTGATGTTATGATAAGTTGCAATTGCTTCAATGACTGAAATCATAGTTTGTTAGTTTTCAATAAAGTTTCTGATTCATACTTTACTTTGTGAACGAATTGTTACTTTAGCATAATAAATTATATGACAATATATGTTGCTGTTCTAAAGATGATCATGATGCCCTCATGTCCGTATTTTATTTTATCAACACCTCTATCTCTAAACATGTGGACATATTTTTCGATATCGGCTTTCGCTTGAGGAAAAGCGAGGTCTAAGCTTGGGGGAGTTGATACGTCCATTTTGAATCATGCTTTTGTATTGATATTTATTGCATTATGAATGTTATTACACATTATATCACAATACTTATGCCTTTTCTCTCTTATTTTATAAGGTTTACATGAAGAGGAAAATGCCGACAGCTGGAATTCTGGACTAGAAAAGGAGCAAATATTATAGACCTATTCTGCACAACTCCAGAAGTCCTGAAACTTCACGGAGAATATATTTTGGAATATATAAAAAATATTGGGTGAACAAAGCACCAGAGGGGGGCCACCTGCCATCCATAAGGGTGGAGGGCGCACCCTACCCCCCCCCCCCCTCGGGCGCACCCCCTGTCTTGTGGGCCACCTGGCAGGCCCCCGATGCCCATCTTCTGCTATATGGTGTGTTTTGACCTAGAAAAAATGAGAAGGAAGATTTCGGGATGAAGCGCCGCCCTCTCGAGGCGAAACTCGGGCAGAACCAATCTAGGGCTCCGACGGAGCTGTTCTGCCGGGGAAACGTCCCTCCGGGAGGGGGAAATCATCACCAACGATCCTCTCATCAAGAGGGGGTCAATCTCCATCAACATATTCACTAGCACCATCTCCTCTCAAACCCTATTTCATCTCTTGTATCCGATCTTTGCCTCAAAACCTCATATTGGTACCTGTGGGTTGCTAGTAGTGTTGATTACTCCTTGTAGTTGATGCTAGTTGGTTTATTCGGTGGAAGATCATATGTTTAGATTCTTAATGATAATTAATACTCCTCTGATTATGAACATGAATATGCTTTGTGAGTAGTTACGTTTGTTCCTGAGGACATGGGAGAAGTCTTGTTATAAGTAATCATGTGAATTTGGTATTTGTTCGATATTTTGATGAGATGTATGTTGTCTTTCCTCTAGTGGTGTTATGTGAATGTCGACTACATGACACTTCACCATTGTTTGGGCCTAAGGGAAGGAATTGGTAAGTAATAAGTAGATGATGGGTTGCTAGAGTGACAGAAGCTTAAACCCTAGTTTATGCGTTGCTTCGTAAGGGGCTGATTTGGATCCATATGTTTCATGCTATGGTTAGATTTATCTTAATTCATCTTCCATGGTTGCGGATGCTTGCGAGAGGGGTTAATCATAAGTGGGAGGCTTGTCCAAGTAAAGGCAACACCCAAGCACCGGTCCACCCACATATCAAATTATCAAAGTAATGAAACCGAATCATATGAGCATGATGAAAACTAACTTGACAACAATTCCCATGTGTTCTCGGGAGCGCTTTGCATTATATAAGAGTCCGTCCAGGCTTGTCCTTTGCTACAAAAAGGATTGGGCCACCTTTTTGCACCTTGTTTACTTTTGTTACTTGTTACCCGTTACGAATTATCTTACCGCACAACTATCTGTTACCGATAATTTCAGTGCTTGCAAAGAATACCTTGCTGAAAACCGCTTGTCATTTCCTTCTGCTCCTCATTGGGTTCGACACTCTTACTTATCAAAAGGACTACGATAGATCCCCTATACTTGTGGGTCATCAACGTTCTACGGCGGTGGCTTGGGATCCTCAATTGCCAAGTCAGATCTCATCGACTACGACCACGAGGAGGTCACCCACAAAGGTTCTTCCAAGGTGAAACAGCCCATCTGTGACATCAGAGAGCGCACCATGGGTCTGTGCTCTCCCAAATGGAAGGATCTCGTCCATGAGATGTGAGGCAACATCGTATCAGCAAATCTTGCCTTTTCTAGCTTGCCAACCCGTACCCTTTGTTGTTGTAGCATTTGTCGTGTGGTGTTTTAACTGTATTGTGTTTAATTATTTTAGTTATGCAAAAATGTATTGTTCAATAGAGCTATGTGATGTTTAAGTATGAATTGTCCACTTCAGTTTCACGAATGGCTATATTTGGTTGTTTATAGTGAGTAGATGCCTTGTTTATCTGTATTTGGTTGTTAGGTTGGTTGACATGAGCATTTTTTCAGTTATTGAGCAGATGCCTTGTTTATATTTATTTGGTTCTTAGGTTGGTTGCAATGAGCATTTGTCTAGTTATCAGGCAGATGCCTTGTTTATCTCTATTTGGTTGTTAGGTTGGTTGCAGTGATCATTTGTCCAGTTTTCAAGCAGATGCCTTGTTTATCTGTATTTGCTTGTTAGGTTGGTTGCAGTGAGCATTTGTCCAGTTTTCAAGCATATGTCGCGTTTATTTGTATTTGCTTGTTAGGTTGGTTGCAGTGAGACTCTGTCCAGTTTTCAATGGCTATATTTGGTTGTTATACTGATCATTTATGCCTTGTTTATTTTAGTCATTCACAATGTGATGTTCATTATATGCAAGTCGGAACGGTGCCGCTCGACTGCATCAATACCAGTTTGAACGGCTATATTTGGTTCCAGTTATGCCTAGTGTAGTTAACGCATGCCCTTTATTTCAGTTTTACACATTTAGTGTGATGTTTAAGCATTACCTACGTTCTATTCATTTTCAACAATACCAGTTTGAATTGCAATATTTGATGGTTGTTAAGCCTGTTGTCGGTAACATTGCCTTCCATTTTATATCTGCTTTAACAACATGCTGAAACCAACACATTCAAGCTATCATTTGGAGATGACGTTGTTTACCTTTGCTCAATTTATTTGATGTTAAGGTTGTTGTACTTATCATGCCTTTCCACTACTTATGTAGGACAACAACGGGAGTGGCCACCATTTTCCACCGAGGTTAGTTTCATCCCTCGGCTTGTACTCCCCCCATCGTTCCATAATGTAGTGCATATAGATCCAGGCCTAGACACTTGTTAGCTTCTAATATTGACTTATTGCTTGTAGGTACATATGCCCTTGGCAAGGATCCACGCATCGACCCTTTTGCGTATGGGGCAATGAGATATTCATGAACAAGCATCAAGTGAGGAAACTGATAAGGATTATTAGCAAAAAGATACGAATGGTGGCAAGCAAATTATTTGTTTATGCTCTATCCAACACAGCAGTGAGTTGTAGGATGGTAACTACAAACTCTGCAACCTTCTCTTTTTACTGTCCATAATGAGTTGTTAGACAACAATGTCTGAATCTTTTTCGTTTGCAGTGGTTCCCGTAGCAGCTCACTCAATATTACCTTGCAAAGTACATGATTGGTGGACACGCAATGAAGGTTAAAGTATTTCATCCAGACTACAATGAGCATTGAGATGTCCTAATGAATGCAGTGAAGGATGGACGGGCAGCCATCACAAGGGGCTGGCCTAGAGTTGTGCGCGCATTACGCATGGAGGAGGGCACAATATGGGCATTCCTCTTCACCTTCTCCAGCAACCAGAATGTCTTTCGCCTCTCTCTTTACAGTCTTTAGTACAACTGTGGTTCATCATTATTTACTTGATGCTTCTGTAGTTCTTCAAAGATATGTACTGTGCATCGAATTATGCATTCGTGGTTGAACCTATATTTGTAATAAACATGGTTGGATATGAAATAAGTGATCGCCTACTTTCAAATTCAAAACATGTGATTTTTAAATTAGGGATTACACTGCAAGGGTTTGCGAAAGCGAAACATCTGTGATAGACGTGGAGATTACACATGTTTCTAGGATCCACTACGTGTGCGATCAATCTCTACTACACACACGATCAGCCAAGAAAAAACGTGTGCGATTAACAACATCATCGCACATAGTTCTTTCTTATTAAATGTTTGTGATAGTCACCTTATCACACATGCTTCGCAATTATGGGTTGTTTGTTATCTTGTGTGCATCGCAAACGTTTGGTCATAGAAGAACGCGTGCGATAGGTCGATCATCCGACGCGGGTACGACGGATGAATCATGTGGGATGTATTCAAGCTTCGCATACAATTTATAGCGACAACTATGTGCGCTCTTACATCAAATCGCATACAGTCGAGGAAAAGTAAATGTGTGTGATTGTCTACTTCTATAATCGTGAACCGTTTGTGATGGGTCACGCATCATAAACGTAGCACCACAGAATACCGACTGCGATGGCAATCCGAGCACAAACGAGTTGCAAGGATGGAGTATTTCGGGTATTCGAGATATCAGAAACAGTTTAGTAGGGACAACTGTATGCATCAAGGTGTTGGGGAACGTAGTAATTTCAAAATTTTCCTACGCACATGCAAGACCATGGTGATGGCATAGCAACGAGAGGGGAGAGTGACTGTCCACGTACCCTCGTAGACCGTAAGCGGAAGCGTTATAACAACGCGGTTGATGTAGTCGTACGTCTTCACGATCCGACCGATCCAAGTACCGAACGTACGGCACCTCCGTGTTCAGCACACGTTCAGCTCGATGGCGATCCCCGGGCTCCGATCCAAAGAAAGCGTCGGGGATGAGTTCCGTCAAGACGACGGCGTGGTGGCGATGATGATGCTCCACCGACGTGAGGGCTTCGCCTAAGCTCCATGACGATATGACTTCATCGGCGCGAGGCTTCGCCTAAGCTCCATGACGATATGACCAAGTGGAATATGGTGGAGGGGCACCGCACACGGCTAAGGAACGATCCGTAGATCAACTTGTGTGTCTGGGGTGCCCCTGTCCCGTGATATAAAGGAGCAAGGGGGTGCGGCCAGCCCAAAGGCGGCGCTGGAGGAGTCCTACTCCCACCGAGTAGGACTCCCCCTTCCTAGTTGGATTAGGATTGGGGAAGGGAAGAGGGAAGGGGCGCCGCCCCCTCTCCTTGTCCTATTCGGACTAGAGGGGAGGCGGCGCTGCCTGGCCGGCCCTTTCCTCTTCTCCCTATGGCCCATCAAGGCCCATAGACCCCCGGGGTTCCGGTAACCCCGGTGTTAAGAACTTTCTGTTTTCATCCTAACCTTTCCAAGTCCAAACATAGGCTTCCAATATATCAATCTTTATGTCTCGATCATTTCGAGACTCCTCGTCATGTCCGTGATCACATCCGGGACTCGAACAACCTTCGTACATCAATACTTATAAACTCATAATGAACTGTCATCGAAGCGTTAAGCGTGCGGACCCTACGGGTTCGAGAACTATGTAGACATGACCTAGAACCATTCTCGGTCAATAACCAATAGCGGAACCTGGATGCCCATATTGGTTCCTACATATTCTACTGAAGATCTTTATCGGTCAAACCGCATAACGACATCGTTGTTCCCTTTGTCATCGGTATGTTACTTACCCGAGATTCGATCGTCGGTATCCAATACCTAGTTCAATCTCGTTACCGGTAAGTCTCTTTACTCGTTCCATAATACATCATCTCACAACTAACTCATTAGTTGCAATGCTTGCAAGGCTCATGTGATGTGTATTACCGAGAAGGCCCGTAGATACCTCTCGACAATCGGAGTGACAAAACCTAATCTTGATTCATGCCAACTCAACATATACTTTTGGAGACACACAGAGAGTAACTTTATAATCACCCGATTACGTTATGACGTTTGGTAGCACACAAAGTGTTCCTCCAGATGTGGGAGTTGCATAATCTCATAGTTTGCGAGGAACTTTGTATAAGTCATGACCAAAGCATAAGCAACATACTAAACAATCAAGTGCTAAGCTAACGGAATGGGTCAAGTCAATCACATCATTCTACGAATGATGTGATCCCGTTAATCAAATGACAACTCATGTCTATGGTTAGGAAACATAACCATCTTTGATTTAACGAGCTAGTAAAGTAGAGGCGTACTAGTGACACTCTGTTTGTCTACGTATTCACACATGTATTATGTTTCCGGTTAATACAATTCTAGCATGAATAATAAACATTTATCATGATATAAGGAAATAAATAATAACTTTATTATTGCCTCTAGGGCATATTTCCTTGATCTCCCACTTGCACTAGAGTCAATAATCTAGATTACACAAGAATGATTCTAACACCCATGGAGTCTTGGTGTTGATCATGTTTTGCTCGTGGAAGAGGCTTAGTCAATCGGTCTGCAACATTCAGATCCGTATGTATCTTGCAAATCTCTATGTCTCCCACTTGGACTTGGTCCCGAATGGAATTGAAGCGTCTCTTGATATGCTTGGTCCTCTTGTGAAATCTGGATTCCTTTGCCAAGGCAATTGCACCAGTATTGTCACAGAAGATCTTCATTGGTCCCGATGCACTAGGTGTGACACCTAGATCGGAAATGAACTCTTTCATCCAGACTCCTTCATTTGCACTTCCGAAGCAGCGTACTCCGCTTCACATGTAGATCCCGCCACGACGCTTTGTTTAGAACTGCACCAACTGACAGCTCCACCGTTTAATAAAAATACGTATCCGGTTTGCGATTTAGAATCGTCCGGATCGATCAAAGCTTGCATCGACGTAACCATTTACGATTAGCTCTTTGTCACCTCCATATACGAGAAACATATCCTTAGTCCTTTTCGTATTTCAGATGTTCTTGACGCTGTCCGATGATCCACTCTGGATTACTTTGGTACCTTCCTGCCAAGCTTATTGCTAAGCATACGTCGGTCTGGTACACAAGATTGCATACATGATAGAGCCTATGGCTGAAGCATAGGAACATTTTTCATTTTTCTCTCTATCTTCTGCGTGGTGGGGCATTGAGTCCGACTCAATTTCATACCTTGTAATACAGGTAAAAGACCTTTCTTTGCACGATCCATTTTGAACTTTTTCAAAACTTTATCAAGGTATGTGCTTTGTGAAAGTCCAATTAAGCGTCTTGATCTATCTCTATAGATCTTGATGCCCAATATGTAAGCAGCTTCACCGAGGTCTTTCATTGAAAAACTTTTATTCAAGTATCCTTTTATGCTATCCAGAATTCTATATCATTTCCAATTAACAATATGTCGTCCACATATAATATTAGAAATGCTACAGAGCTCCCACTCACTTTCTTGTAAATACAGGCTTCTCCAAAAGTCTCAGATAAAACCATATGCTTTGATCACACTATCAAAGCGTTTATTCCAACTCCGAGAGGCTTGCACGGACCATAAATTGATCATTGGAGCTTGCACACTTTGTTAGCACCTTTTGGATCAACAAAACCTTCTGGTTGCATCATATACAACTCTTCTTCTAGAAATCCATTCAAGAATGCAGTTTTACATCCATTTGCCAAATTTCATAATCATAAAATGCAGCAATTGCTAACATGATTGAGACAGACTTAAGCATCGCTTCTGGTGAGAAAGTCTCATCGTAGTCAACCCCTTGAACTTGTCGAAAACCTTTCGCAACAAGTCGAGCTTTATAGACAGTTATATTACCATCGCGTCGGTCTTCTTCTTAAAGATCCATTTATTCTCAATGGCTTGCCGATCATCGGCAAGTCAACCAAAGTCCATACTTTGTTCTCATACATGGATCCCATCTCGATTTCATGGCTTCAAGCCATTTTGTGGAATCTGGGCTCACCATCGCTTCTTCATAGTTCGTAGGTTCACCATGATCTAGTATCATGACTTCTAGAACAGGATTACCGTACCACTGCAGTGCGGATTTTATTCTGGTTGATCTCTGAAGTTCGGTGACTACTTGATCTGAAGTTTCATGATCATTATCATTATCTTCCTCGCTAATCGGTGTAGGTGTCACGAAACCGATTTACGTGATGTACTACTTTCCAATAAGGGAGCTGGTACTATTACCTCATCAAGTTCCACTTTCCTCCCACTCACTTCTTTCGAGAGAAACTCCTTCTCTAGAAAGGATCCATTCTTAGCAACGAATGTCTTGCCTTCGGATCTATGATAGAAGGTATACCCAATTGTCTCCTTTGGGTATCCTATGAAGACACATTTTCCGATTTGGGTTCAAGCTTATCGGGTTGAAGTTTTTTCACATAAGCATCGCAACCCCAAACTTTCGTAAATGACAACTTTGGTTTCTTGCTAAACCATAGTTCATAAGGTGTCGTCTCATCGGATTTTGACGGTGTCCTATTTAACGTGAATGCGGCCGTCACTAAAGAATAACCCAAAAACGATAGCGGTAAATCGGAAATAGACATCATAGATCGCACCATATCTAGTAAAGCACGATTCTGACGTTCGGACACACCATTACGTTGTGGTGTTCCGGTGGCGTGAGTTGCAAAACTATTCCGCATTGCTTCAAATGTAGACCAAACTCGTAACTCAAATATTCTCCTCAACGATCGGATCACAGAAACTTTATTTTCTTGTTACGATGATTTTCAACTTCACTCTTAAATTCTTTGAACTTTTCAAATGTTTCAGACTTATGTTTCATTAAGTAGATATACCCGTATCCGCTTAAATCATCTGTGAAGGTGAGAAAATAACGATATCGCCACGAGCTTCAACATTCATTGGACCACATACATCTGTATGTATGATTTCCAATAAATCTGTTGCTCTCTCCATACAACCGGAGAAGCGGTGTTTTAGTCATCTTGCCCATGAGGCACGGTTACATAAGTACCAAGTGATTCATAATCAAGTGATTCCAAAAGTCCATCTCGTATGGAGTTTCTTCATGCGTTTTACACCGATATGACCTAAAGCGGCGATTGCCACAAATAAGTTGCACTATCATTATCAACTCTGCATCTTTTGGCTTCGACATTATGAATATGTGTATCACTACTATCGAGATTCAACAAGAATAGACCATTCTTCAAGGGTGCATGACCATAAAAGATATTACTCATATAAATAGAATAACCATTATTCTCTCGATTTAAATGAATAACCGTCTCGCATCAAACAAGATCCGGATATAATGTTCATGCTCAACGCGGCACCAAATAACAATTATTTAGGTCTAAAACTAATCCCGAAGGTAGATGTAGAGGTAGCGTGCCGACCGCGATCACATTGACTTTGGAACCGTTTCCCACGCCGCATCGTCACCTCGTCCTTTGCCGATTGCTCGTCTATTCCGTAGTCCCCTGCTTCGAGTTGCAAATATTAGAATCAGAACCAGTATCAAATACCCATGTTCTACTACGAGCTCTAGTAAGGTACACATCAATAACATGTATATCACATATACCTTTGTTCTCCTTGCCATCCTTCTTATCCGCCAAATACTTGGGGCAGTTCCGCTTCCTGTGTCGGTCTGCTTGCGGTAAAAACACTCGATTTCGGGCTTAGGTCCGGACTTGGGTTTCTTCTCTTGAGCACAACTTTCTTGCCGTTCTTTTGAAGTTTCCTTCTTCTTCCCTTTGCCCTTTTCTTGAAACTAGTGGTCTTGTTGACCATCAACACTTGATGCTCTTTCTTGATTTCTACCTCCATGGCTTTTAGCATTGCGAAGAGCTCAGAATTGTCTTAGTCATCCCTTGCATATTATAGTTCATCACGAAGCTCTTGTAGCTTGGTGGCGGTGATTGGAGAATTACATCAATGACACTATCATCCGGAAGATTAACTCCCAAATTGAATTAAGTGATTATTATACCCGGACATTTTGAGTATGTGCTCCTTGTAACTATTCTCCTCCATCTTGCAGCTATAGAACTTATTGGAGACTTCATATCTCTCAATCCGGGCATTTGCTTGAAATATTAACTTCAACTCTTGGAACATCTCATATGCTCCATGACGTTCAAAACGTCGTTGAAGACCCGGTTCTAAGCCGTAAAGCATGGCACTTGAACTATAGAGTAGTCATCGACTTTGCTCGCAGACGTTCACAACTTCGGCGTTGCTCTCGGCGGGCACGGCACCCGGTGCTTCCAGGCGTAATTCTTCTGCAGCAATGAGGATAATCCTCAAATTACGGACCCGATCCGTGTAATTGCTACCATCATCTTTCAACTTTGCTTTCTCAAGGAACGCATTAAAATTCAACGGAACAACAACACGAGCCATCTATCTACAAAGTAAACATAGACAAGCAAAATACTATCAGTACTAAGTTCATGATAAATTTAAGTTTTAATTAATCATATTAAATAACTCCCACTTAGACGAGATATCTCTCTAGTCATCTAAGTGATTACGTGATCCAAATCAACTAAACCATAACCGATCATCACGTGAGATGGAGTAGTTTTCAATGGTGAACATCACTATGTTGATCATATCTACTATATGATTCACGCTCGACCTTTCGGTCTCCGTGTTCCGAGGCCATATCTGCATATGCTAGGCTCATCAAGTTTAACTTTGAGTATTCTGCGTGTGCAAAACTGGCTTGCACCCGTTGTAGATGGACATAGAACTTATCACACCCGATCATCACGTGGTGTCTGGGTACTATGAACTTTTAGCAACGGTGCATACTCAGGGAGAACACTTCTTGATAATTTTAGTGAGAGATCATCTTATAATGCTACCATCAATCAAAGCAAGATAAGATGCATAAAGGATAAACATCACATGCAATCAATATAAGTGATATGATATGGCCATCATCATCTTGTGCTTGTGATCTCCATCTCAAGCACCGTCGTGATCACCATCGCCACCGCGCGACACCTTGATCTCCATCGTAGCATCGTTGTCGTCTCGCCAACTATTGCTTCTACGACTATCGCTACCGCTTAGTGATAAAGTAAAGCAATTACATGGCGTTGAATTTCATACAATAAGCGACAACCATATGGCTCCCTGCCGATTCGATAACTTCGGTTACAAAACATGATCATCTCATACAATAAAATATAGCATCACGTCTTGACCACATCATATCACAACATGCCCTGCAAAAACAAGTTAGACGTCCTCTACTTTGTTGTTGCAAGTTTTACGTGGCTGCTACGGGCTGAGCAAGAACCGTTCTTACCTACGCATCAAAACCACAACGATATTTTGTCAAGTTGGTGATGTTTTAACCTTCGCAAGGACCGGGCGTAGCTACTCAGTTCAACTAAAGTGAGAGAGACACACCGCCGGTCACCTTTAAGCAACGAGTGCTCGGGCGGTGAAACCGATCTCAGCGTAAGCGTCTGGCGTAATGTCGGTCGGGCCGCTTCATCTCACAATACCGCTGAACCAAAGTATGACATCTTTGGTAAGCGGTATGACTTATATCGCCCACAACTCACTTGTGATCTACTCGTTCATATGACATCAATGCATAAAACCAGGCTCGATACTCATTGTTGGGGAGCGTAGTAATTTCAAAATTTTCCCTACGCACACGCAAGACCATGGTGATGGCATAGCAACGAGAGGAGAGTGACCGTCCACGTACCCTCGTGAGACCGTAAGCGGAAGCGTTATAACAACGCGGTTGATGTAGTCGTCGTCTTCACGATCCGACCGATCCAAGTACCGAACGTCTGGCACCTCCGTGTTCGACACCACGTTCAACTTCGATGACGATCCCGGGCTCCGATCCAGCAAAGCGTCGGGGATGAGTTCCGTCGGACGACGGCGTGGTGGCGATGATGATGCTCCACCGACGCGAGGCTTCGCCTAAGCTCATGACGATATGACTTCACCGGCGCGGGGCTTCGCCTAAGCTCCGCGACGATATGACGAAGTGGAATATGGTGGAGGGGGCACCGCACACGGCTAAGGAACGATCCGTAGATCAACTTGTGTGTCTGGGGTGCCCCCCTTTACGTATATAAAGGAGCAAGGGGTGCGGCCAGCCCAAGGCGCTGGAGGAGTCCTACTCCCACCGAGTAGGACTCCCCCTTCCTAGTTGGATTAGGATTGGGGAAGGGAAGAGGGAAGGCGCCCCCCCTCTCCTTGTCCTATTAGGACTAGAGGGGAGGGGCGCGCCTGCTGGCGGCCCTTTCCTCTTCTCCCTATGGCCCATCAAGGCCCATAGACCCCCGGGGTTCCGGTAACCCGGTGTTAAATAACTTTCCTGTTTTCATCCGGAACCTTCCAAGTCCAAACATAGGCTTCCAATATATCAATCTTTATGTCTCGATCATTTCGAGACTCCTCGTCATGTCCGTGATCACATCCGGACTCGAACAACCTTCGTACATCAATACTTATAAACTCATAATGAACTGTCATCGAAGCGTTAAGCGTGCGGACCCTACGGGTTCGAGAACTATGTAGACATGACCTAGAACCATTCTTGTTCAATAACCTATAGCGTAACATTGATGCCCATATTGTTTCCTACATATTCTACGAAGATCTTTATCGGTCATACCGCATAACGACATACGTTGGTCCCTTTGTCATCGGTATGTTACTTACCCGAGATTCGATCGTCGGTATCCAATACCTATTTCAATCTACGTTCTGGTAAGTCTCTTTACTCGTTCGTAATACATCATCTCACAACTAACTCATTAGTTGCAATGCTTGCAAGGCTCATGTGATGTGTATTACCGAGAAGGCCGCAGATACCTCTCGACAATCGGAGTGACAAAACCTAATCTTGATTCATGCCAACTCAACATATACTTTTGGAGACACAGCAGAGTAACTTTATAATCACCCGATTCACGTTGTGACGTTTGGTAGCACACAAAGTGTTCCTCCAGTAAGCAGGAGTTGCATAATCTCATAGTTTTCAGGTACTTTGTATAATTCATGAAGAATGCATAAGCAACATACTAATCGATCAAGTGCTAAGCTAACGGAATGGGTCAAGTCAATCACATCATTCTACTAATGATGTGATCCCGTTTAATCAAATGACAACTCATGTCTATGGTTAGGAAACATAACCATCTTTGATTTAACGAGCTAGTAAAGTAGAGGCATACTAGTGACACTCTGTTTGTCTACGTATTCACACATGTATTATGTTTCCGGTTAATACAATTCTAGCATGAATAATAAACATTTATCATGATATAAGGAAATAAATAATAACTTTATTATTGCCTCTAGGGCATATTTCCTTCACAAGGCTCCCTATCCCCGACAGTTTCTGGGTCATGTGGGAAGGACCCCCCCTATCATAGTCACTCACTTGGAGACGGTTCGAAACACCATCGCAGAAAGGGATTAAAACCGCTTGTATAGCACCTCGATGTACTAGTGCCTCTACTAGACTAACTCGTTGATCAAAGATGGTTAAGGTTTCCTAACCATAGACATGTGTTGTCATTTGATAACGGGATCACATCATTAGGAGAATGATGTGATGGACAAGACCCATCCATTAGCTTAGCATATTGATCGTTCAGTTTATTGCTATTGCTTTCTTCATGTCAAATACATATTCCTTCGACTATGATATTATGCAACTCCTGGATACCGGAGGAATACCTTGTGTGCAATCAAACATCACAATGTAACTGGTTGATCATAAAGATGCTCTATAGGTATCTCCATAAGAGAAAGGTGGCATAGAAGCCAGTCCAGTTCGTTTCACATATGAGGAGTTAGGGTAAGAATATGAATAAGCAGAGAAATTCTTCGAGGACTTATGAACATAATGGTTAGAAGAATAATGCTCATATTCATAGCCCTTAGATCTTCCCTGCAAAACAGACATGTTAGCACGATGATGTTCATATGAGGACTTTGATCCTTTTGAGGAATTTGGTCCATATGAAGAATTTGATATGGGGTTCCTATTCTTCACAGGTGGTGTCATGATGACATTCACCTGAAGACTTTCAAGGCACCTTTTGGGAACCCAGATTTTCTTCATAGGAGAGTCGTTCCTGCAGTTAGTGCCAACATATCTAGCAAATACTTCACCATTCTGATTTTTGAACATTTTATAGTTGGAGTTAAATGACTCATCAAAAGAATGAGGAGATTCACATGTAAAGCCAGATAAGGTAGATGGATCTCTTTGGAGGTCCCTTTGCAAAGAACCCATGAGGTTTTGGGATACTACTCGGGCTTCCAAAGAAGTCCCATCAGCATTGAGTTTCCTCTCAAAGGCAATACCCTCTTTCCTAGGGTTCCTGTTGAGGATCTGCTTTTTAAGCACATCACAAAGAGTCGGATGCCCTTTGAGGCTTTTGTACATGCCTGTCATATACAATTCCTTCAGCCCTGCATTGTCAGTGATACTAGCAATATCCTCAGATGAGGAATTAGTGATAGTAGATAGGTGAAAAATTTGTAGCAGTAGAAGCATTTGAACATTCAGGTGAAGAACTAGCAGATTCACGTTTAATGCACTTCAAACATGGAGGAATGAATTCTTCCTTAGCAGCGCTGATTTGTTGAGCAAGTAATGAATCACGCTCCTTCTGAAGATCTTCATAACTCACCCTTAGCTTTTCAAGATCTTGCTTTCTTTGAAGAAATTCATAAGAAAGCTTCTCATGATTAGATAAGTGAGTGTTATGATGACTTTGAAGGTTGTCAAACTTACACTGAAGTCTCTGAAGATTTTCAGTCAAGGTTTTAGTGCGATCCATTTCTTCACCCAATATATCGTCACTTTTGTCTAGCATGTTTTGAACCTTTTCAAAAGCATTTTGTTGTTTCACAACAATCTTAGCAAGTTTAGAGTAGCTAGGCTTGAGGTTTTCATCAGATTCATCCTCACTTGATTCAGAGGAGGGATATTTGAGTACCTTGGCACCCTTTGCCATGAAGCAATAGGTGGGAGCGTAGTCATCATTATCATCAACCTTGTTGTGGAAGCCATTTTCTTCAGTGTTGAAGATGGACTTGCTGACGAATCACGATGAGAGAGGGCTAGGCTCGCCACACCAGACTCTGACTCCTCAGATGCCTCCTCTTCCTCATGTTCCTCAGACTCAGCCTTAGAGTCCATTTCCTTGCCAATGAATGCCCAATCCTTCTTAGAGCTGCTCTTCTTGTGAGATGAAGACCTTGAGGATTTTGATGATGAAGACTTTGAAGATTTCTTCTTCTTCGTTGAGTCATCAGAACTGTAATCCTTGTATTTCTCCTTCTTTGATTCCATTTCCCACTTAGGACAATCTTGAATGTAGTGACTAGGTTTCTTGCATTTGTGGCATAGCCTCTTCTTGTAGTCACGGGATGAGGAATCGTCACTCCTTGAGGATTTTCCAAAGCGACCACGCCTTGAGAACTTCTGGAATTTCTTCACTAGCAATGCTAGCTCCTAGCTCAGTTCTTCAGGATCACCAAGGTTGCTGCCCGAACCTTCACCTTCAGATTCAGAGACTGCCTTGGACTTCAGGGCACATGATCTGCCATAGCTTGAACCATAGAGATCTCTCTTCTCAGCAAGCTGGAACTCATGAGTGTTTAGCCTTTCGAGGATATCAGCGGATCAAGTGACTTGTAATCTCCACGTTCTTGTATCATCAGTGCCAGAGTATCAAATGAGGAATCAAGCGATCTCAGCAATTTCTTCACCACCTCATGGTCGGTGATGTCAGTGGCACCAAGTGCTTGAACCTCATTCGAGATGTCAGTGAGGCGATCGAAGGTTTGTTGAACATTTTCATTGTCGAGTCTTTTGAAGCGGTTGAAGAGATTGCAAAGAACGTCAACTCGAGAGTCACGCTGAGTTGAGACTCCTTCATTCACTTTGGACAGCCTATCCCAGATAAGCTTAGCAGTTTCCAAGGCACTCACTCTGCCATACTGCCCTTTACTCAGATGGCCACATATGATGTTCTTCGCTTGAGAATCGAGTTGCTTGAATCTCTTCACATCAGCTGACACTCACGGAAGGTGTGACAGAGGAACACCATTTTCCACAACATACCGTAGATTGTTATCAATTGCCTCAAGATGCATTCGCATCTTATTCTTCCGATGAGGGGTAGTCCGTCCCATCAAAGGTAGGACACCCAGCAGAGACCTTGATCATACCTGTGGTCGACATAACTAAAACTCCAGACAGTTAAACCAAAATCACACAGAACAAGGGAGTACCTTGCTCTGATACCAATTGAAAGTGCATTAAGTCGACTAGAGGGGGGGTGAATAGGTGATTTTTATGAATTCTTCACTGAGGAATTTCAGGGTGAGGAAATTCCTAAGAGAAGAACTACTTGCAGCGGAATAAGTACTCAGATGCAAACATAACAGAACATAAGCATGGTCATCATTATGAAATGAAAACATGCACAGAGTACAGGAAGCGTAAACACAGGATACACAGGATGAAGACAAATAGACTGAAGAAATTGAACTGAGGAAATTGTGAAAGTCTTCAGTCAAAGTCTTCAAACAGATATGAACAAGCACACAACACGGTAATGAGGAAATGAAAGAGTTGAGGAAATAGAACCATTAGGCTTGATGAAGAGAATGATTTGGTAGATCGATTCCATTCTTGTGATGGTTACGTGCGATTGGAGCGGCTAGGTATTTAAACACGAGGACACAGTCCTCACCGTATTCTCCTTGAGCTAAGGTCACACAGACCTCGCCCAATCACTCATGGTAAGTCTTCAGGTGACTTCCAAACCTTCACAAACTCGGTACTCGGCGATCCACAATTTCCTCTTGGATGCTCTGGACTATGACGCCTAACCGTCTGGAAGATGCACAGTCTTGAAAGGTAACAAGCGTCGGATCCACTCAGGATCAATCTCTTAAGTGATGCTCAATCACTTTGGGTTTGTAGGTGTTTGGGTTTGGGTTTTCCTCAATTGATGATTTTCGCTCAAAGTCCTCGGAGGATGCGATGCTCTCAAATGACAAGTGTCAGTTCCTCTCGGAGCAGCCAACCAGCTAGTGGTTGTAGGGGGCAGCTATTTATAGCCTAGGGAGCAGCCCGACATGATAAGACATAAATGCCCTTCAATGATATGACCGTTAGGTGGGTAGATATTTTGGGACAGCTAGCGCGTAGCACAGTACGGTCGGAAATTTGACTATCAAATTCCTCAGGGCTATCATGTTCCTAGCTTGTAGGCAATCCGCACTGGCGAATTCCTAACCTCTCAGTCAGAACAAATTCCTCAGAGACCAGAAGAACTTCGTCTCTGTCATTGAAGAAATTGATTGAACTGTATGAGATTTCCAATGGCTTCACTCGAAGGGATTGGTAGGTGTAGGATTTTGAGTTGACCATCACATGAAAATTTTTCCTTAGTATTTCCTCGACCCCTTTAACGATCACGGTGTTTCCTATGACTCAAGAAAGAGAAAATGAAACTACGAAAAAAAGTCTTCCCGCTTCATGTTCCTCGTATGAAATTCAAGTCTTCAAGGTCACACCAATTTCTTCACTTTCAAAGTCTTCAGAAAGTCTTCAGAAATCCAAAGTCTTCAATCGAAGAACTTCATTCTTAGGGGTCAACTTTCTCTGTAAATATCAAACTCCTCATAGACTTATAGACATGTGTACACTCACAAACGCATTAGTCCCTTAACCTATAAGTCTTCAATACACCAAAATCACTAAGGGGCACTAGATGCACTTACACTAATGGGCCAAAGGGGGGGGGACAGATCAGCCCCTGGTGCGCCCCTTCCTTGGACAACGGGCCCTAGGGAAAGGAAAGGGGAGGGGAGGCCCCTCCCCTGCCTTTCCCCCGCACTTATACAAGGCAGGGGGAGGGCGCTGCTTGGGAGAGACCCCAAGTAGGATTCCTTCTACTTGGGCGCCCCCTTTGGCTGCTCCTCCCTCCCAACCACATATATATATATATGTATATATATGTGTGTGTGTGTGTGGGAGGGGTGCCTAGCACACAACAGACAATTGCCTAGCCGTGTGCGGCACCCCCCTCCACCGTTTACACCCCGATCATATTTTCGTAGTGCTTAGGTGAAGCCCTGCGAAGATCACTTCACCATCACCGTCACCACGCTGTCGTGCTGCCGGAACTCATGTACTACCTCGCCGTCTTGCTGGATCTAGAAGGCGGAGGACGTCACTGAGCTGAATGTGTGTAGAACGTGGAGGTGTCGTACGTTCGATACTTGATCGGTTGGAGCGCGAAGAAGTTCGACTACATCAACCACGTTGTTAAACTCTTCTGCTTACGGTCTACGAGGGTACGTAGACACACTCTCCCCCTTCGTTGCTATGCATCTCCATGGATAAATCTTGCGTGTGCGTAGATTTTTTGTTTGTTTTCAATGCAATGTTTCCCAATAGTGGCATCATGAGCCAGGTCTATTCGTAGAAGATATGCATGAGTAGAACACAAAGAGTTGCGGGCGGTGATAGTCATACTGCTTACCACTAACGTCTTATTTTGATTCGGCAGTATTGTGGGATGAAGCGGCCTGGACCAACCATACATGTCCACGCACATGAGACCGGTTCCCCCGACTGACATGCAACTAGTTTTGCATAAAGGTGGCTGGCGTGTGTCTGTTTCTCCTACTTTAGTTGAATCAAAATTGACTGCGGCCGGTCCTTGAAGAAGGTTAAAACAACAAACTTGATGAATCACCGTTGTGGTTTTATGCGTAGGTAAGAACAGTTCTTGCTAGAAGCTCGTAGCAGCCACGTAAAACTTGCAACAACAATGTAGAGGACGTCTAACTTGTTTTTGCAGGGCATGTTGTTATGTGATATGGTCAAGATATGATGTGATATATGTTCATGTATGAGATGATCATGTTTTGTAATATCGACAACTGGCAGGATCCTTAGGTTTGTCTCTTTATTGTATGAAGTGCAAGTGCCATGTAATTACTTTACTTTATCACTATGCGTTAGCGATAGCTGTAGAAGCAATAGTTTGCGTGACGACCTCGATGCAACAACGCAACGATGGAGATCAAGGTCTCGAGCCGATGACGATGGAGATCATGACGATGCTTTGGAGATGGAGATCAAAAGCACAAGATGACGATGGCTATATCATGTCACATATTTTGATTGCATGTGATGTTTCTCCTTTATGCATCTTATTTTGCTTAGAACGGCAGTAGCATGATAAGATGATCCCTTCACTTAATTTCAAGATAAAAGTGTTCTCCCTGAGTATGCACCGTTACTTACAGGTTAAATGCGTTCGAGACACTACGTGATGATCAGGTGTGATAGACTCTACGTTCACTATATAGTGCCCAGTGATAGTTGCTGTTTTTTGCTTGTTTTTTACTTCGCAGAAATCAATACCAAACGGACTCCAAACGCAACAAAAGTTTTTGGAGATTTTTTCTGGACCAGAAGACACCTGTTGGGGCAAAGAAGTACGGAGGGGGCTCCAAGGGAGCACAACCCACTAGGGCGCGCTGGCGGTAGCGCGCCAGTGGGTTGTGCCTCGGCCACCGGCCTCCCGCACCGCCTCTTTGCTCTATAAATACCCCAATATTCCAAAAACCCTATGGGAGTCGACGAAAATCAATTCCAGCCGCCACAAGTTCCAGAACCACCTGATCCAATCTAGACACCATCACGGAGGGGTTCATCATCCTCATTGATGCCTCTCTGATGATGCGTGAGTATTTCATTGTAGACCTACGGGTCCGTAGTTAGTAGCTAGATGGCTTCCTCTCTCTCTCTCTCTCTTTTGATTCTCAATACAATGGTCTCTTGGAGATCTATTTGATGTAACTCTTTTTGCGGTGTGTTTGTTGGGATCCGATGAACTTTGAGTTTATGATCAGATCTATGTTTTTATCCATGAAAGTTATTTGAGTCTTTTGATCTCTTATATGCATGATTACTTACAACCTCGTATTTCTTCTTCAAATCTTTGGTTTAGTTAGGCCATCTATATTGTTTTTTCTTCCCCTAAGAAAGGTGCTTTGTGATGGGTTCGATCTTACGATGCTTGATCCCAGTGACAGAAGGGGAACCGACACGTATGTATCGTTGCTATTAAGGATAACAAGATGGGGTCTATTTCTACATAAATAGATCTTTTCTACATCATGTCATCATTCTTATTGCATTACTCTGTTGCTCCATGAACTTAATACACTAGATGCATGATGGATAGTGGTCGATGTGTGGAGTAATAATAGTAGATGCAGGCAGGAGTCAATCTACTAATCTTGGACGTGATGCCTATATAATGATCGTTGCCTAGATATCGTCATGATTATTTGAAGTTCTATCAATTGCCCAACAGTAATTTGTTTACCCACCGTATGCTATTTTTCTCGAGAGAGGCCACTAGTGAAATCTACGGCCCCCGGGTCTCTTATTTATTATATTTGCCTTCGAGATCTATTTTTATTTGCTTTTATTTTCAGATCTATTAATCCAAAAACACAAAATTACCTTGCTGCAATTTATTGTTATTTATTTTATCTCACATTCCCGCGAGATCTATTTATGCAATCTACTACAATTTTCCCTATCTTTTTACACATGAGGGATTGACAACCCCTCTCTTACGTCAGGTTGCAAGTATTTGTTCTTTGTGTGTAGGAGCCGTTCACGTGGTGTTGCGTGGTTCTCCTAGTAGTTCGATAACCTTGGTCTCATCACTGAGGGAAATACCTACCCTAGTTGTGCTGCATCATCCCTTCCTCTTTGGGGAAATACCGACGTAGTTCAAGCCACATCAATGATCAACATAAAGATGTTCACCATTGATGACTACCCCATCTCACGTGATGATCGGACATGGGTTAGTTGATTTGGATCATGTATCACTTAGATAACTTGAGGGATGTTTATTTAAGTGGGAGTTCTTAAGTAATTCGAATAATTGAACTTAATTTATCATGAACTTAGTCTTATAGTTTTGCATATCTATGTTGTAGATCAATAGCTCGCAATATAGCTCCCCTATTTTTGATATGTTCATAGAGAAAACTAAGTTGAAAGATGATAGTAGAAATAAAGCGGACTAGGTCCGTGATCTAAGGATTATCCTCATTGCTTTGCAAAGAAGAATTATGTCCTTGATGCACCGCTAGGTGACAGACCTATTGCAGAAGCAAACGTTATGAACGTCTGGCAAGCTCAGTATGATGACTACTTGATAGTTTAGTGCACCATGCTTTACGGCTTAGAACTGGACTTCAAAAACATTTTGAACGCCACGGAGCATATGAGATGTTCCAAGAGATGAAATTGGTATTTCAGACTCATGCCCATGTCGAGAGGTATGAGACCTCTACTTTGCCTACAATATGGAGGAGAATAGCTCAGCCAGTGAGCATGTGCTCAGAATGTCTGGGCACTACAATCGCTTGAATCAAGTGGTAATCTTCCAGATAAGATAGTGATCGATAGAGTTCTCTAGTCATTATCAGCAAGCTACTAGAACTTTGTGATGAACTATAATATGCAAGGGATGACGAAAACGATTCTCGAGCTCTTCGCGATGCTAAAATCAGCGAAGATAGAATCAAGATAGAGCATCAAATGTTGATGGTTAACAAGACCACTAGTTTCAAGAAAAAGTGCATGGGAAAGAAAGGGAGCTTCAAGAAGAATGGCAAGCAAGTTGCCACTCCCATGGAGAAACCCAAAGCTAGACCCAAGCCTGAAACTGAGTGCTTCTACTGCAAAGGAAATGGTCACTGGAAGTGGAATTGCCCCAAATACTTGACGGGTAAGAAGGATGGCAGAGTGAATGAAAGTATATTTGAATATTGATGTGTACCTTACTAGTGTTCATAGTAGCCCCTGGGTATTCGATACCGGTTCAATTACTGAGATTAGTAACTAGAAACAGGAGTTGCAGAATAAACAGAGACTAGTTAAGGACGAGCTGACGATATGTGTTGGAAATGATTCACAGGTTGATACGGTCACCATCGCACACTCCCTCTACCTTCGGGATTAGAGTTGAAACCTAAGTAAATGTTATTTGGTGTTTGCCTTGAGCATGAATATGACCGGATCATGTTTATTGCAATATGGTTATTCAATAATTGTTATTCTGTTTACATGAATAAAACCTTCTATGGTCATACACCCAATATGAATGGTTTATTGAATCTTGATCGTAGTGATACACATATTCATAATATTGATGCCAAAATATGCAAAGTTGATAATGATAGCGCAACATACTTGTGGCACTGTTGTTTAGGTCATATTGGTGTAAAGCGCATGAAGAAACTCCATATGGATGGACTTTTGGAATCACTTGATTATGAATCATTTGATACTTGTGAACCATGCCTCATGGGCAAGATGACTAAAACTCCATTCTTCGGAATAATGGAGCGAGTAATAACTTATTAGAAATAATGCATACTGATGTATGCGGTCCAATGAGTGTTGAAGCACACGGCGGGTATCATTATTTTCTGACCTTCACAGATGATTTGAGTAGGTATGGGTATATCTACTTAATGAAACACAAGTCTGAAATATTTGAAAAGTTCAAAGAATTTCAGAGTGAAGTGGAGAATCATCGTAACAAGAAAATAAAAGTTTCTATGATCTGATCACGGAGGCGAATATTTGAGTTACGAGTTTGCCTTCATTTAAAACAATGTGGAATTGTTTCACAAACTCACGCCACCTGGAACACCACAGCGTAATGGTGTGTCCGAACATCGTAACCGCACTTTATTAGATTGGTGCGATCTATGGTGTCTCTTACCGATTTATCACTATCATTTTGGGGTTATGCATTAAAGACAGCCGCATTTGCGTTAAATAGGGCATCGTCTAAATCCGTTGAGACGACACCGTATGAACTGTGGTTTGGCAAGAAACATAAAGCTGTCATTTCTGAAAAATTTGGGGTTGCGATACTTATGTCAAAAGGCTTTAGCCTGATAAGCTCGAACCCAAATCAGAGAAGTGCGTCTTCATAGGATACCCTAAGGAAATAATTAGGTACACCTTCTACCACAGATCCGAATGCAAGATCTTTGTTGCCAAGAATGGCACATTTCTAGAGAAGGAGTTTCTCTCGAAAGAAGTGAGTAGGAGGAAAGTAGAACTTGATGAGGTAATTGTACCTTCTCTCGATGAAAGTAGCACATCATAGAAAACCATTCCAATGATGCCCACACCAACTAGAGAGGAAGCAAATGATAATGATCATGAAACTTCAGATCAAGTTGCTACCGAACCTCCTAGGTCAACCAGAGCACCATCTACACGAGAGTGGTATGGTAATTCTGTTCTGGAAGTCATGTTACTAGACCAAGGCGAACCTATGAACTATGAAGAAGCTATGATGAGCCTAGATTCTGATAAATGGCTTGAGGCCATGAAATCTGAGATAGGATCCATGTATGAGAACAAAGTGTGAACTTTGGTGGACTTGCCCGATGATCGGCAAGCCATTGAGAATAAATGGATCTTCAAGAAGAATACAGACGCTGATGATAATGTCACCATCTACAAAGCTCGACTTGTTGCGAAAGGTTTTCGACAAGTTCAAGGAGTTGACTACGATGATACCTTCTCACCCGTAGCGATGCTTAAGTCAGTCCGAATCATGTTAGCAATTGCACATTTTATAATTATGAAATATGGCAAATGGATGTCAAAAACTGCATTTCTTAATGGATTTCTTAAAGAAGAGTTGTATATGATGCAACCAGAAGGTTTTGTCGATCCTAAAGGTGCTAACAAAGTGTACAAACTCCAGCGATCCATCTATGGACTGGTGCAAGCATCTCAAAGTTGGAATATACGATTTGATGAGGTGATCAAAGCATATGGTTTTATACAAACTTATGGTGAAGCCTGTATTTTCAAGAAAGTGAGTGGGAGCTCTGTAGCATATCTGATATTATATGTGGATGACATATTGTTGATCGGAAATGATATAGAATTTCTGGATAGCATAAAAGGATACTTGAATAAGAATTTTTCAATGAAAGACCTCGGTGAAGCTTCTTATATATTGGGCATCAAGATCTATGGAGATAGATCAAGACGCTTGATAGGACTTTAACAAAGTACATACCTTGATAAAGTTTCGAAGAAGTTCAAAATGGACCAGTCAAAGAAAGGGTTCTTGCCTGTGTTGAGTAAGACTCAAAACGTGACCACGACAGAATATATAGAGAGAATGAAAGTCATTCCCTATGCCTCAGTCATAGGTTCTATAATGTATGCCATGCTGTGTACCAGACCCGTTGTGTGCCTTGCCATGAGTTTGACAAGGGGGTACAATAGTGATCCCGGAGTAGACCACTGGACAACGATCAAAATTATCCTCAGGTACCTAAAGTGGACTAAGGAAATCTTTCTCAGTTATGGTGGTGATAAAGAGTTTGTCGTAAAGAGTTACGTCGATGCAAGCTTTGACACCGACCCGGATGACTCTGAGTCTCGATTTGGATACATATTGAAAGCGGGAGCAATTAGGTAGAGTAGCTCCATGCAGAGCATTGTAGACATAGAAATTTACAAAATACATACAGATCTGAATGTGACAGACCCATTGACTAAACCTCTCTCTCAAGCAGAACATGATCACATCTTAGCACTCTTGGGGTGTTAATCACATGGCGATGTGAACCAGATTATTGACTCTAGTAAACTCTTTGGGTGTTGGTCACATGGCGATGTGAACTATGGGTGTTAAATCACATGGTGATGTGAACTAGATTATTGACTCTAGTGCAAGTGGGAGACTGCTGGAAATATGCCCTAAAAGCAATAATAAAATGATTATTATTATATTTCCTAAATCATGATAAAGGTTTATATTCATGCTAGAATTGTATTGATCGAAAACTTAAATACATGTGTGAATATATAAACAAACACCGTGTCCCTAGTAAGCCTCTACTAGACTAGCTCGTTGATCAAAGATGGTTAAGGTTTCCTAACCATAGACATGTGTTGTCATTTGATAACGGGATCACATCATTGGGAGAATGATGTGATGGACAAGACCCATCTGTTAGCTTAGCATATTGATCGTTCAGTTTATTGCTATTGCTTTCGTCATGTCAAATGCATATTCCTTCGACTATGAGATTATGCAACTCCCGGATACCGAAGGAATACGTTGTGTGCTATCAAACGTCACAATGTAACTGGTTGATCATAAATATGCTCTACAGGTATCTCTGAAGGTGTTTGTTGAGTTGGCATAGATCAAGACTAAGATTTGTCACTCCGAGTATCGGAGAGGTATCTCTGGGCCCTCTCGGTAATACACATCAGAAGCTTGCAAGCAAATGACTAAGGAGTTTAGTCACGAGGTGATGTATTATGGAACGAGTAAAGAGAGTTGCGATAGCAGATTGAACTAGGTATGAAGATACCGACGATCGAATCTCGGGCAAGTAACATATCGATGGACAAAGGGAATTACGTGTGTTGTCATAACGGTTCGGCCGATAAAGATCTTCGTAGAATATGTAGGAGCCAATATGGGCATCTAGGTTACGCTATTGGTTATTATTTGGAGAGGTGTCTCGGTCATGTCTACATAGTTCTCGAACCCGTAGGGTTCGCACGCTTAACGTTAGTTGACGATATATTGTTATATGAGTTATATGATTTGGTGATCAAATGTTTTTCGAAGTCCCGGATGAGATCACGGACATGACGAGGAGTCTCGAAATGGTCGAGAGGTAAAGATTGATATATAGGACGATGGCATTCAGACACCAGAAGAGTTTCGGAGTGCACCGGGTAGTCATCTGGTCATTCGAAGCGGTTCCGGACACCCGCGGTAAGTGTATGGGCCTAATGGGCCAGGGGGGGGGGACAGATCAGCCCCTGGTGTACCCCTTCCTTGGACAGCAGGTCCTAGGGGAAGGAAAGGGGAGGGGAGGCCCTCCTTCCTTTCCCTCCCCTACCTTTCCCCCGCACTTATACAAGGCAGGGGGATGGTGCTGCTTGGGAGAGACCCCAAGTAGGATTCCTCCTACTTGGGCGCCCCCTTTGGCTGCTCCTCCCTCCCATATATATGTGGGAGGGGGTGCCTAGCACACAACAGACAATTGCCTAGCCGTGTGCGGCGCCCCCTTGTAGCGACCAGACCTCAAACAGTCTGATCTATGTGCATCAGTGTCATCCCTGGATCAGTAATGCTGACACGCACAGTACTTGAAGGATTTATAACAGAGTAGCAATCACACACTTATTACATCGAATGTCTCCAAAGAGAAACTTATTACAATAGATATGGCTTAAGGCCATCTAATAACGATAACAGTGAAGGCTTGGAAGATAAGTGAGTCCATCAACTCCTACGGCATCACCGAGTATAGAACCACGATCCTAAAGCATCTTGCCGTAAATGCGAAAAGCCTCGCAACATGAACGTTGCAGCCAAAAACGGGTCAAGACATGGAATATCTTTGGCAAAGTAACACATAGAGAAAAATGAAAGAGTAAAGCTATACTACATGCATATATGGCTTGGTGGATAGCTCTATGGTTCTGATTTTTGCGTAAAGCCAATTTTTCCCTACTACAAAGGAATAAATTATTTAACTATCATGGTGGTTATTAAACATTGAGAATGGTTGACAAAGATCCTCAATCCCAATTAAGCATCATCATTAAACAAACCCAACAATATTAATCAAAGTAACATGATGAGATTCACACGAAAATCCAAGTACTAGATACTCAAGATGTCCATAACCGGGGACACGGCTAATCATGATTAGTTTTATACACTCTGCAGAGGTTGCACACTTTTCCCCACATGACTCGATCTCCTCCGTTGGTTTTCTCACACTATATGGTGTTTCAGAAACGAATGACCGAGACATAGTCTTTCAGAAGCGCTAGCACCTTACGATGGGTAGACCGGTACACCTACTTTCCCCTACATCTGCTAGTCTACCACTGTAAGAGTTCACCCGACTTAATCAACTATGCTAGAGCCCATAATAGCATGTGGCTGCACATGGAAGTTTCTAGCATGAATAATCTTATGATCCCTTTGAGCATGGGTGGCGGTCCAAAAGAAGCAGGCAATCACAGAATAACCGGTACCTCAATCCACCCAGATGTGTATTAATGTTGCCACCTTAAATAAACCATTAATTAACAATCTCACATACATCATGGAAAATCACTCACCCAATCCATGTCTACTTGCATAGCATGGCAAAATAAGCAAACGTTGAAGTAACTCCCAAGGGTTTGATAATAAAAGCAGGTAATAGGTACTACCTCAATCTACTTCCCAAAACCCACAATTTAATTAGATCCTAATCATGCAATGTTTGAGGATTGATCTAATGCATAAAAAGCTGGGTAGTAAAGAGGTATGATCAAAGTGTTACTTGCCTTGTCGATGATCCGTGTAACCTAGGGATTCAAGTAGCAAGCGGCCTTGATCCGGGTACTCTATCGCAAGCAAACAAACAAACAAGCATACAATAAGTACTCATCTAATGCACGGGTAAAACTCAAATAAGAGGTCTAACCAGAAAGTTCAACTTAAGAACTCCGGTTTGCAAAAAAGATCAAATCGAAAGAAGAAACAAAACCCAAACGGCGAAAGAAACAAGCTTCGTTTACTAATCTGGTCCTAAGTCAAATTTTACAGAAGCAAAAACTGGTTTTGAGTAGATTATTTGGAAAGAGGGTTTCGAGACGAAACTCTAGGCGCTTGAATCGCCTGATTCCGATAAACGAGCGAAAAGTTATACTAAAACAAAAATCGGATCAGAAATGGTGATCAGAAAATCGCGGAATAAATCCGAGAAAAAGAAAAACGACGAACAGGTTAACGAACGAACGTTCGTTATGTGGATCTAAACGATGAACGCGTTCGTTAAAAACGAACGAACGAGTGAACGCTCGCTAATTAATCCAAACCGGAAGAAAAACCGATCTAACGAAAAAAAAGGAATCTAAAAAAAACCGACGGAAAAACCGAACGGTTTTTCAAAAAAAAAAAAGCATGGCGAGTCAACCTCGAAGTGCGGGTCGGCAGTGGCCCGGCTCGGTGGCGGTGGTCGGCGGTGTGAGTCGGCTGATCGGCAAGCGGCGCGACGGAGAAGCGGCGGCGTCGGGCTCAAGCGGCGTGGTAAGCGGAGGATCGGATCGGTAGCGGGCTAGGGTTAGGTTAGGTTAGAGGCGGCGGCTTGGTGGTCGGCCGGGCGCTTTATAAAGACCCCGGCCGGTGAGTCGATCGGCGTCGGTGAGGCCGACAAAGGGAACGTCGTGTTTCAGGCGGTGGCGACGTCGTCCGCCGGTGGCTGGGCACGGCGCGCCTCCTCCTCGGCATCGCGCTCGAGCTGCTCAAGGTACTCGCCCTCGCGGCGTTCCTCGACCAGCCTTCGCTAGTGCCATTGCTCGAGATAGGCGCGCTCCTGCGCCTCCGTCGCCCCATCCAGATCGTCGGCGCGCTGACCCACTCGCGCACCACTCTGGTCCAGGAGGAGCACTCGATGGGGGTCGGCTCCGGCTCGGCCTTGGCTAGAGACGGCGGGGCCAACGACGGCACCACGCAGTCGCCGACTATGGACAACGCCATGGCCTCCGCCATGCGCGGCTCGTACGTCGCCTCATCCTCCTCCCTGTGTCGCTCCTCCTCCTTGCTCTCCCGGAGGACAGCCGTCAGGGCCGCCTGGTCCTCGTCGCGAACGATGAGGGGCGGCGGCGGGGAGCCATGCGAGACGTCACGGACGCCGCACCGCCTGGCCTCCTTGTGCTCGAAGGCGAACCAACGCCCCAATAGGGCGAGTCAATGTTATAAACCTTGTTGCGTATTTGCCTTGCGTCGGCCAGCCACACCGCACCTCCTCACGCGTCGCCCTCGCCGATCAGCGCGCCGCCGACATTGAGATCCTTTCCGAATCCAAGTGTCAGTCGTGTGGCAGGATGACGTCGGAGTAGGGGAAAGGGACGCGGTTCTCCCAGTGCGACTTCGCCTGGTGCACTGAGACGTTCATGCGCTGCCTCGGGCGGCGGGAAGACGCCAGCGGAGGCAGGGGAGAGGGGTGTCGGGGGCCTTGTCCTTGCATTTGCCGAAGAAGAAAACCCATCCTTGCGGTGGCTAGGGTTGCCGCCGCCGAGGGAGCAGAGGGTGGCGTGATGGGGACGAGGAGCTTTTGAAAGCGGATGAGGACGCCCCCCCCCTGCACGCTCAGATTAAAAAAGCCCGACTGTCGTCGCTGACGCGTAGACCCGAGGTGGGCGGTCGTCATAAATTAAACTGACCCCGGTAGTTGAACGGCCGCCAGATGAGGATGAGGCGGACACCAAGAAGGCGCGTGAGGCGTCCGCTTTGCGTCCACGCCGACGCATTTCTGCCGCAAATGGATCGGCGCAGACACAAAGCAGACACATCTTGCAAATGGGTCGGTGCGTTGGGTCTTCATTTTTGTTCGTGCCTTGTTCGTGCCGATCCAAATAAAAGGCGGCGGACGAAATGGGCACCTACGTCGGAGTTGCTCTTACATGTCAACGTGTATTTGTCTATGGCTCGCTAGTCGCTGCACGCGCACACGAGAGAAGGAGAGGGGGAGAGCGCGCGAGAGAGATCCAGAGAGAGCGCGAGCTGAGCACAGCAGGCAGGGTGGCACGAGAATGTAAATACTAGCCAAGGCAGAAGAGAACCGTCGGATGGCAGGTTGATGCACGGCAACGCGCGTGTCCGTAAGAAAAACAGCGAGACAGAGATAAGGTTTGGGCCAGCCCACCCAGCTACAATCTCCCTCGCTCGCTGCCCCCCACCAAGCTCACAGCTCGCCTCTCCTCCCTACCCTACCTCGCCGGCGTCGCCACCCCCCGCCGCCCCCATGCTCCACCCAGTGCACCGCCTCCCTGCCACCCCTTCCCGCCCGGCCGTCCACCCGCACGTATCCCCGCGCCGCCCTCCCTTCGTCTCCGGCGAGTGGCCGGGACGAGGCCGACGACGCCTGTGGTATGCTGCTCCGGTTTCGTGGGTTCGCTGCCTGTAGCGAATCAGGGGCGAATTCGAACCTCGATCCAGATCGATCTATGGGGTCGGGGTTCCGTGGCCATCGATCCGAGATTCATGGCATCGAAAAATAGGTACGTTCGTGCGCGATTATAGTTCCATAGCTTGTAGTGCTAGGGACTTTCATAATGAAATATGTGGTCAATCTGTACCATTGTCGTACTTGCAGTTTGTGTTCTAACCTCCCAATTGTTATCACTTCCTGTCACCAACTCATTTTTTCTATCAAAGATTAGCAGTAGCCAGGTAGTTGCAATTTCGGTTCGTCAGCTGAACAATTAAAGATGTGCTAGTAACGTTTAACCGACATCTACGATAAGATACACATGGTTGGCTCGGCAAACTAAATTAATTTTACTATTTGTGTGTTCGTGCAGTACCAGAGGCAGAGGTAAACACCTAGCATCACCTAGTGCTAGCTTAAATCATGCACCATCACCAAGATTTCGCCATCGGAGGGGTTCACGGTTTATCGTTCGAGCTGAATCAGTGAGCTATTTCTTTTCATTCTGCATCGCTGATGTTATTGTCTGTAAGTACTTGATGTCCTGATGGATTTTGATAAACTTCCAATTGACAGGATTTCTATTCCGTACTTGGCGTGTCGAGAAATGCTAGTAAATCTGAAATCAAGAGTGGTGAGTGTCCTTTATTTAGCAGCTCATGCTCTGAATTTATTAACTTAGATGCTATTTACTCCCTCTGTCCCATAATATAAGATGTTATTACATCCAATATACTCACATATTAGATGTAGTAACATCTTATATTATGAGACAGAGGGAGTAGTTTTTTTACGTATTATGTAGTTCATTACCAGGTTTTGTTTCCATCCAGTTTAAACCTTCTTAGTCATCCTGTTGTTCGTCATATAAATTCTTGGGAAAATGATTAGAATCAACCGGTTGATTTCTACGCACTCGTCAACCGCGTCCATCACCTGCCACGTGCCCATGTGGATGTGGCCCAGCACGTCTTCCATCCTATCCTCTATAAGAGACGTCGCGAGCCATCCATACCTATCTTCTTGTATACTTCTCGCGTCTCTCTCCTCCCTCTTGGCTCTCTGATTCTCCACCGTTTGTGAGCTTGCTGCCGACAACCGCAACTCGTGTACCACCGTCGCAGCACGGACCGCAGCACCGTCGCTGCTGCAAGCGCCACCCACCTGCTCCGAGCAGACCGCCACCATGCCGCTGGAACTGCTGCAAGCCGGCGAGGGGATGTGCAAGGCCAGCCACGACCGCTACAAGAGCCGACACGCACTGGTGCAAAACGCAACTGCTGGCGCTGCAGGGCCACGGGCCCCGATGCTGCAGATGGGTGTGCCAGTGCTGACAACAGACTGCCCGTCGCGTGATGTGCCGCAACGGGGGTAGGCGGCGCTCCATCTGTGCCTCAAGGGAGCAGCGGGTGCTCTAGCCAGGGGAGCTCGTCAGTTTATGCAACACCACCCTTTGCTACAAGGAGTAGCCGATGGACCATTGCCGAGGCCGGGGGGGTGCTGCGACAGAGCTGCAATGGAGCATCGTCTTGGGGGCGTTAGTTTTGCGACGGAGCATCGCCGGTGGCTGGGGCGGTGCTGCGATGGAGCTGCAATTGAGCATTGTCGGTGGTCATTGGTGCCGCGACGGAGCATCGCCGGGGCCGTGGTGCTGCTATTGAGCTGCAATGGAGCGTCATCGTCGTTGCTGCGACAGGAGCATCACTGGGACCACCCAGTGCTGCCATGGAGCGTCGCCGAGGGGCCTCCAGTGCTGCCACAGAGCATACCCGGCGCTACAACGGAGCAGTAATGAGCGTCCCTTGGCTATCGGTGCTTCCATGGAGCATGACCGCTGCTGCTATGGCAAAGCTGCTATGAAGTGACAACCGATGCTTCGACGAACAGGGGCAGCGCTGTACTGCCTGCTAGGGCTGTTTGTGCGACGGCTACCAGCAGTAGTTGTGGCGACCGGGGAGGAATGCGGTACTGCATAGCATATTCTAGGAGTCCGGTCAGGCGTGTGTTGCTTGAGAGAACAATCCAGCGGCTGTGAAGCATTGCATCGGACGGCGCACAAGGCGGCTGATCCCCGCACGGGATCAGCCGGATGATTCCTAGCACCCACCAAATTCTTGTGATGATCAGATATGCAAACTTTTCATAGTCGATTTCCAACCTCCAATTTTAATTCTCTTTTAGTCATACAGTGTACATGTGAAATAAAAACAGTACTGCATTAAGATATCTATACTACACTACTATATATATATATATATATATATATATATATATATATATATATAGCGTACCAGTCTTAATTTGGACTAAGAGCATCAATCATAACCGTTAGTCTTCCAAATCCAACGGCCAATATCAGCAGGATTCGCATGAACAGTAGACTGTTGCTATCTCTATTATGTTCTAGAACAATCCATGTGGCCCTTCCAGAAAAAAGAAGCCCGTAACTGGTGCCTAATGGGCTGTGTTACCACATGACCGCACGAAGGTCTGATTGAGCCCAGGAGAGATTGTTTTAGTAGGAGAACGTGGAGAAAGTAAAGAACCGTATTTAAAAGAAAAAGTAAAGAACCGTGCTGTTTTTCCTTAAATGAATGTACACTATTTTGGCATGAATACTACTTCCTGCTTTTATAATATGTAACTAATATCAGCATTCATACATCACTGTTTTTATTTTTCACTTTGAATCTATCACTTTTTCCGGGGGAAGCGTTTTGGCTCCCAGGAGCACAATCTCCCACATGACCAGTAACCCGAAAAAAATTAGTAAAGGTTTTAATAAAAATTCTAATTTTTTTGTAGATGTTTGTGTTATTGTTGCATGCATGTTTGGCAATTTTCATGCGCAATGGAGCAGTATTGTTTCGTCGGTGAAAATAATAGTTTGGGGTGACATTTTGTGTCCAATTTGTTTTTTTTGCGCAGGCCAAAATGCTTAACCTTTTTTCTAAAAAATTGTAGATAGCATTTGGATGTGACAATGAACACATATAATTTTTGTTGGAATTTTTTTGTCATTTCAAAAATAATTTTCACGTGCAAGAGCACGTGCAACCAGGAGCCAAATTGGAATTCCGACCTTTTTCCCTTTTTATCATAGTCATTCCATTACATTAAGACGTGCAACACACGTGTATACATACTAGTGTATCATTGGTAAATGGTAAACTAATATCCTGCACCATTAGCATGTAATTGAATCATTAGCCTTTGGTGCAAAGTACGCCATGATCTTTATGCCATTTTGTTTGGACTCAAATGAATGCCATGAGTTTATGATGTTGTTATGTCACTTTCATCAACTCATTAGCTGATTCTTTCACTTGTTTAGTATTCATTTTAATGGAAATATGAGGTTGGTATGCAATACTGTAGACACACCTGTAGTTTATTTTCTGTGTTGGTTCTAAGAATATATGTCCTGTTCCAGCCTATCGGAAACTTGCTCGGAGCTATCACCCTGACGTGAACAAGTAAGTTGGATAATCATTACCTTGTTGCTTTTCAGCTCCTTGTAACACTTCTTGTATTCTTCTTATTTTCTCTTAGCTCTCTTACAGCTTGACCTTGTGCTCTTCTCATCTTTGTAGATATCTCTTGATTCTTATTTGTTTGTGCACTAGCCATCTTTGCATCTAGCTTGATCAAAGAACATGAGAGTTAGTTCTTATGTGTCTTTTGTCTTTGTTTTAGAGAGCCTGGCGCTGAACAAAAGTTTAAGGATATCAGCAATGCTTATGAGGTTAGGCCAGTTGGTCTTACCCAGTTCTATCCATTCTATGTTCTTCATTCTAGCAGTGCACGTTTCTTCCAGCTAACATGAAGATGATTGCTGTTGTAGGTTTTGTCTGATGATGAGAAGCGAAAGCGATCTATGATAAATATGGAGAAGCTGGTCTGAAGGGTTCTGGCATGGGAACGGGAGTAAGTGTTCCTTAATAGTGTTCTCCAGTTCACAAGTTTGATCAAGATTACCTTTTGTGTTTTTAACTTCTGAACTTAGAATAATATAAACATTTTGGCTTGCAGGATTACTCAAACCCATTTGATCTCTTTGAGTCACTATTCAAGGATTTGGTGGAATGGGTGGAATGGGCGGGGCCGTGCTGCTCGTAACAGGCCAATGCAGGGTGATGACGAGAGCTACAATCTGGTTCTCAACTTCAAGGATGCAGTGTTTGGTGTAGAGAAAGAGATTGAGATAACTAGGCTGGAAGGCTGTAATACTTGTGACGGAAGTGGCGCTAAGCCTGGCACAAAGCCAACCACGTGTAAAACTTGTGGTGGTCAGGGCCAGGTGGTCTCCTCCACAAGAACACCACTTGGAATATTCCAGCAGGTATCCACATGCAATACTTGCGGTGGCACTGGTGAATTCTCCACCCCATGCAAAACCTGTGGGGGCGATGGCCGTGTGCGCAAGACAAAGAGGATCAGTCTGAAGGTTCCCGCAGGAGTGGATTCTGGAAGCAGGTTGAGGGTCCGTTCTGAGGGTAATGCTGGTCAGAGAGGAGGCCCGCCAGGAGACCTTTATGTCTTTATTGATGTTCTCTCGGATTCAGTTCTTAAGCGAGATGGGACAAACATTCTCTACACATGCAAGGTTTCTTACATTGATGCAATTCTTGGGACAACTGTCAAGGTCCCTACTGTTGATGGAGTGGTTGACCTGAAGATCCCCTCGGGGACCCAGCCGGGTACAACTCTGGTGATGTCTAAGAAAGGTGTTCCACTTCTTGGTAAATCAAATGCTCGCGGAGACCAGCTGGTGCGTGTCCAGGTTGAGATTCCAAAGCGTCTAAGCAGCGACGAGAGAAAGCTGATCGAAGAGCTTGCAAACCTCAACAAGGCTGAGCCGGCAAACAGTAGGAGATGATAACTGAATCAGGCTTGGTTGGTTTGGTGCTTGTGCGATAGGCAATTTTGATGCAAATTGCAGCGACAAAGTGACAGTTGGAGTTGTTACTGTAGGAACTCTGCTCATTCTGCACGCAGTGTCATGGAGGAAAACTGTTGAGAGATAAAGCCATGTCTATATCTTCATTTTAAGCTTACAGAAAGGTAGGTCACCGCAAATCACCAAATGGATGGTGAACTTTTTGCAATAGCCTGTCGTATGCTTTAGCCAAGCTTATTAGCCTATTTTTTGATGACATATGATTCTTGTATCTTTGGAAGTATTAGGGGCATTATTACTGCTCAAAGGTTTTCAATATTTGTTGCAGAAGTGCCGCAACATTTTATGAGCATTTTGTAAGCTGTAACACGAACATGTGGCATTTTGGTGGCACTGCGGATTCGGATTCCATTAAGTAGTCCTTTGCAGCTATTACAATCTACTACCTTGGTCCTCGTTTATTGATCCCCATTATATTTTGTGTTCAATTTTGATCATAGATTTAACTAACAAAATGTTCATGCATGTCACAAAAAATTATATCATTGAAAACTATGATCAAATACAAATCCAATGATATAATTTTTGTTGACATGAATTAACACTTTGTTAATTAAATCTTTGATCAAAATTTAGCACAAATTATAAAGGTGACCAATAAACCAGGATCGGACGTACTCCCTCCGTCCCATATCTAGCTTCTGTTCCCATCTAGGTGAACTTGGGGACATGTTAGCTTCAGTTTAGCTTGCATTGAACATATAAACCCTTCTAGACTCGTAGTCACGACAGCTTCAGTTTAGCTTGCATTGAACATATAAACCTTTCTAGACTCGTAGTCACGACCGCGCCCTCCACGTCGCCCTGTATAATCGCCATGCCACCGCTTGTAAATTCTGCACCCTATCGAGGACATTTTAGGCCCCGCTTGGATTGTCGGTTGCCTCCCAAATACCCCCGTAATCGATACAGACCTCCGGCCATCGTTTCTATTCCAGTGGGAAAATACACTGTGGCCGGTAATTTACACCTGCAAATTAAATCCGGCTATATAAACTTACACCGAATCCAAGCGGCGCCTTAGTCTTTTCAACGGGCCAAGGGTATTTTAGTCTTCTCAGCAGGCCAAAAAGGCAGGCAGCGCGGGCAGCAGCAAGACCGCGCAGACTGCGTCTTCCCCACGAACCCTAGCCGCGTCCTCGCCTCCTCCTCCATCCGCGCCGCCTCCTCGCCTCCTCCTCCGTCCGCGCGCCGCGTCCTCGTCTCCTCCTCCATCCGCGCGCCTCGGCGGCGACCCCATGGAGGGCGGCCGGGTCGGAGCGGTCCCCCGCGTCCCTCCTTCCCCGCTTGGCGCTCTCTACTCCCAGCGCAGCTGCCGCCTCCCTCCGCTCTTCCCATCTCGCCAGAGCCGCCGCACCCAGAGGCGACCGACGTTGCTCCACCTCGAGCTGCCCGTTCCCTTCTTTCCTTGCAGCGGGCGGAGAAGTTGGAGAGGAGCTCGTCCGCCCACCTTCCACCATGGTTTGCAGCGGCCGGAGAAGATGGAGAGGCCGAGCTGCGGCTGCCTCGTGTGCGCTCTCCTGCATTTCGCGCGGGAGCGAGTGGTGGTGACTAGCATAGAAGGCGGAGGAGGTCATTGGGGCCGGCTTCCCTTCCGTTTTGTCTGCCAAGCTCCGCGCGTTGGTGAGTCCCTCTCTCTATCCCTCTACATCTCTCCCTCTCTCTGTCAGAGGGCAGCTGCCGACCCCGAGGTGCAGGCGGCCATGGAAAAGCAGAAGATGCCACACCTGGCTTTCCCCCTTGCCTCCTGCCCTTTCTCTTCAGCTCATTTATTTACATGTGCAATTTCTTTTTTATCTATGCCTGCAAGGTGTTTGATGAAAGTTCAGTAAGGCTGTGAGGGAATACCAAACAAGAGAGGATCCAGTATCTGTAACATGCATCAGGTTGACACCAACTTCATGCATTTTGCTTCAAGATCATTGTTAGTTTAGTTCAAGATATTTTCTCATTCTGTTGGAAGATAGAAAGGATGGTTGTAGAAAGATAATTGTTCTACTTGGATACCTTTCTTTGTTTTCGTTTGCATTTAAGTAAAAATGTTCAACTGCAGATATAGATTGCAGTCAAGACACCTGCTCCTCGTCATCGACAGAAGGAAGGGAGCAGCAACCGCAATAGGCGACGGTGCTGGGCGAACGCGTCAGACATGAGCCGCTTCGGCTTCTTCCAGCGGCCCAGCCATGACGCCCTCAAGCCGCCGACGGCAGCGGCCGTCTACCAAGCTACACTGCTCCTGATCTTCATCGCCCCACACCGTCGTACTCCGCACAGCTCAGCCTGGCCATGATGCTCTTAGGTCACGGACGCTCACAACGTAGCCGACGGTGGCGACCCACTCCCAACCCGCGTTGCTCTCCGTCAGCGCTGACAGACTTAGTTTGTTTTTCAGTGTGCGCACTAGGTCTCTGAATAGTTTAAATCTGAACGCAACAACAAGGTATCACATATTTCTTGTAAAATCTCGATGGAAGAGTTGTTCCTTAAAATAAGATTTTGATTGTCTTTTTCCTTTTTGCCTAACAAAACATATGTCTACTTCTAATTTGTAGGCTGCCATCCTGAGCATTGACGAATAGTACATCAAAGCATTTTCTGAACTTGCTAAAAGCAAACGTGGAAGCTCTCCCTAATTCATCCTTTAAAGGTGGCTCACAGAGATCGCAGGTGATTCTCTAGCTGACCAGTTATGAATTTTCTTTATGTTATTGCTGATCTCAGATGTTTAGTTTCCAAGTTTATCTCAAAACTACACCTTCTATGAATGCCCCCAGGTGGTGCATATCTAAAAGCTCTTTGTGCATTCTTACGATTTTTATATATGCATTTGCGTGAATTGAGCCCGGATCTGATCTGGTTTGGCTATGTTCATGGTTTTCTTTGGTCGCGTATGAGTGGAAAAGGGAGGCAGGGGAGTTCGAATTTGTGAGGACAATGACGCCATGGTTGACTGAATGGCAATAGGAAGAAGGTACATCTCATGTAATTGTTTTATTTAAGACAAGTCTGCACTGGGGAGTTCCAATTTGTGAGGACTATGGCGCCATCGTTGACTGAATGGCAATAGGAAGAAGGCACGTCTCATGTAATTGTTTTATTTAAGACAAGTCTGCACTCTCTTATGTCAAATTTGCAGATTCCCCTGCCCTAGGTATGGTGCTTTTGATCCTTCAGCAAAGATTTTCGCTGTTATTACACTATGGTGCTTAACTATGATACCTTTGGCACCAGGCTATTTCTAAGGGGGAGAGAAGTGTGTTATTTTTTGTTGGGATTACAAAGAATGGTAGCGGTGAGTATATGGTATATTCTTTTCCCTATTTTTCTTTAACATATTTAGTTTTGGGTATAGGCACGACCATTAAATTCAATCATTTCCCTTATCTCTATCGAATTTAAACATTGCATAATGATTTATTCTCTGTTTTGACCTTGCACTGAAATCTGAATTCAGCTTGTGTGCATGTATGTTTATACCTAGCCTAAAATCTCGTCTCCTGCATATTGTGGTAGGTGACCTCATGTAGGGGTATGCTTAGCAGTTTAGTGTTGCTTCTCCATCATATCTTGACACCCTTTGATTAAGTACATGGTCTGTCTTGCCCATTAATCGTTCATAATAAAAATATAGGTATTACAAACATCATTTTGTGGACCAAATACTGTGTCCATGTAATCATGTTGTCTATTTATGAATTTATTTGTATTATTACTGCTCTACTATGGTGCGATTGGTGTTCCTATTTGTCTATTTTGGCGTTTGCTACCTTCTCTGTTGTTTCCTTCTGTGTTGCATGGCGGAGGAAGAATTTGGTTATTTGGAGTGTGCACTGGAGCTATCGGAAGATAATTCCATTACTGGATTCATAACTTTTGGAACATAAGTACAGGTAATAGCCTGTGTTTTCTCATTTGTGTTCTATTCAATATTCAATCACAAAAAATAAAACCACATGAACTGGAGGGTGATACATTGATTATTTTATCGAATATCTAGCTTAAAATTAATCTCCTGTTTGAAGAGTTTTCTGCTGTGTTAATTCACTTGTAAGAACAACTATGTACATGATTGCTGCACTGCATGATATCCTACTGTATTGCTTCTCAGTGATGATTAATTATGAGAACAGATATAAAACTGTTGCCGCTTTTGCTAATAGTTGGTACTCGCTTCTGGATCTTCGACGCCACGATTTCTTCCCTTCGAGAACTGATACTTGTGTGTTTGCTTTTGTTGTTATGCCAAATTTTGTGTTCTGATTTAGTAAACTGGGTGTGCACAGATATACATTTTGTCCTAAAAAAATTAAATGGAGACAGTCTGATGATGCTAAAGCATTTTCTAAGTCTGAAGTATCGAGGAAATTAACAAGATGGAATGTATGATGCTAAGCACTATGTAGTACAGATGGTCAGATATACATTTTGTCCTAAAAAAAGTTAAATGGAGACACTCTGATGATGCTAAAGCATTTTCTAAGTCTGAAGTATCGAGGAAGTTAACAAGATGGAATGTATGATACTAAGCTCTTTGTAGTACAGATGGTCGCTTATAATTGTGATCTGTTTCATGGATAATTAAGTGATAATTTTGTGGTCCTTATATATAGTCTGTTATAAAAATTTAATTGTCTCTTATGTACACCTATGCTGCCTAACAAACGGTGAGTCCGAGAGCTCTGTCGGATTGTCATTGTTTGTTAAATGAATTGCTACGAAGGGCATGTTGGCATATTATTTTCTCTTCTATATATGTTTGTTGAATGAATTGCTACAAAGTTTATGTTGACAAATTTGTTTTGTTTTTTCCTTTTTAAGAATCGGTGATATGCAGCTGGTTGATTTTCCAACATAAAGACTAGAGAATTGCTACAATTTGAGATGGCAGTGAATGCTTATGAGGTCTGTTCTAAGTTTAAGAAAGCTAATTGTTCTAAACTATTTACTGTTGCATCTGTCATCTGTAGTACTACTGACTTTCTTTCATACCCAGACTCGCTTTGCTACGAAGGAGAGATGAAGATATACCTGCGGTGGAGGAGGGCGGCGGTTGGTGCCTGTGGAGCTGCGGTGTGCCGCAGGCAATCGAGGCGGCTAAAGCTTGCTGCGGCCCTGAGCCCATTGCGCGGCGATGGAATACATGGAAACGCCGTGCTGATGACCAATCTAGAAATATTGGTTACTAAATTAGCAGATCTATCTATAGTTTTCCTGTAAAACTAATAAATTTGGAAGGCATGGATTTGTTGTACGAAGGACTGATAAAGACATACCTGCGGTGGAGGAGGACGGCGGTTGGAGCCTGTGGAGCTGCGGTGTGGCGCAGGCAATCCAGGCGGCTGAAGGTTATTGCGGCCCTGAGCCCGTTGTGAGCCGAGGGAATATATGGAGACGCCGTACTGACGACCAGCGGAGCGCGGCTGTCTTGCCATGGAAGCAGCGCTTTTGAACAACTACCACTTATGCTTTTACCTATATAATCTCTGCTGTTGTTCCTCATTGATCTATTAATATGCATAATGACACGCTTATCTATAATTATTTGTTTTTACTACTTTCTCTGTTTCAAACATTGAGTACTCACCAGCAACAACAAATATGCTATGCAAGGAAGAGTCATGCCCTACCTGGTAGCGCCCACCTTCCACTCAAGGGATATAGCACTATCGTTTAGCATAGACTGTTCCAGGAGCTGTAAGTATACTCATTATTTTGATCTGTGACTAAGTTTTCCTATCACCACTTTTACAATACTTGGCTTGCTGCCGGCCTTTGCGCCATTGGTGCAACGGGTCATCTAGTTGAAGTGAAAAGCTGATGGAAGAGCATGTAGATGTGATAGTGTGCTCATAAATTCATAATCCCTCTTTTGCTTCATCCTATTCTGATTTGAGTTCGGTAAGACCGTCCCTCTTTCACCGTTTCTCTGATGAACCTTAACTCGTTTTATACATTCTCCGCACCTCTATTTCTCTCTCCATTCTACGTATGCATGTTTGATGTCGCCTCTTTTTTCCCCTACACGTTGTCTCCTGCACGTCCCTTTCCTCCTTTCCCCCCTCCACGTTGGTAAACGAAGTGGCACGACGAAGATATCTGACTTATTTTCATTTTCTATGGTAAGGTGAACTATTTGTTCGCCAAAACTAGGGATAAATTATCTGATTTGTTACTTACAACAAAAAAGATAGTTAAACTTATTCCCAACTTAAAATAGTTCCAGTTCTCAAGGCACGTTATTATACATGCTCTTATATACAATCTGCACAGCGTCAGATGCTAGCGTTACCTAAGGAAAACACTTCATATCTATAGTCTGATATAGAGCATTCGTCATACCACTTGTTTGCCGTTGATAATTGCTTAATCCCACGGATGGAAAATCACCTTAATCCCATGGTTTGTTGCTAACCAACCACTTTTAGCGCACGTAAATCCCTCCTCCCCTAATCACTCGCTCGTTTCATCTCTCCCCAATGCCCCGTTCCTCTCATGGTCACGATCTCACCTACCTGGCCGACCATCGACGCACCCCACCTCCGAGTCTGGTTTCCACTGCATCGCCCCTGTCCTCTCCTACATCCGCGCCCAGAATCAATCCCCCGTTCTCCTTGATCCCAACCGATGTCGCTTCAAGTTCCCCATCAACCGCGGCTGGAAGATCCGATCTCGTGCACTCCTTGATGATGCCCCTCCCCCCCGGGCGCTACCTCGCCGTGTGCCATACCAGATTTAGCTTCTCGTTGCCTCGTCTACTTCCCTGGAGCATCAACCGGCTGCAGACGTACCAAATGTCGGCCGGATAACCCGGAGCGGCTTCTAGTCCTTTTCCCATCTTGAACATCCCTTCTCGGAATCGAAGGTATGGCCTCCATCAACTGTATGCCCTTGTTCAGATTATTCTCAGTTTGGTAAGATTAATTTCAGAGATGCGACTAAGTTTCTAATACATTGTGTGTCGAGTGTTGACCGCTTTTGGATGTCAAATTTCTGTGCTTCTACATGTCACTACCCGTGTTACATAGCTTAACTTTTTGTGCTTCCAAGTGTCATGCTTCCTATGCATCCTCTCTACCTTGCGTTAGCAGAACCACGCTTTTTGTACAACAATGCCGAATTGTTTCCTATATTTCTCATATATATGTTACACATGCTTCGGTCAACTCGACATTGCCTATTTTCCGGTAGCCAAAGTGATTATACCTAGTTAGCTTTTTTTTCCAGATTCTTTTGTAATTCATTTAGTTCTATGTCTAAGCTTTGGAAGCAAAATTCATTTTCGTTAGCAACAAATTTTGATAGATTCATACTTCCATTTATTCCGACAGGGTGACTTGTAGTGCGCTATATTTCTCATGTATCCTCGTTCTGACAACAAATTTGGTTTCTGTATGCCATTTTGATTCTACCAATCATGGTGAAGTTTTGCATCAACCATTGCCCATATATGCTTTCTATTATACACACATTTTCCAGGAACTACACTGCTTCAAGAACTGCGAGCATAGGCTGTTCTAGTGAACTTCCAGTACACTAACATTATTCTTATTGTAATACATTTTTCTAGTGCAACTTTTGTGCTTCCTTGTTCCTAATTTTTTTTTCTATTTATAACTGTTTTATGTACCCGACTTCAGCCATCCTTCTTGTTTCCACGCAATGCCAAGTGAGGCTATCGATGCTGAGGATGCCAGCATGACCAGGCACCGCTCGCCGCCGACTGTTCTGATGGTGACAAGGGGCTTGCAGCATGCGTAGAGCTTATCCATGATCATTTGTTCAGCATGCGTTGAGACTTCAGCAAGACGGAAGTGAAAATAGTGTCACCGTAATTGATGCTTTGAAGTATTGATGCTACCTCAGAATTATGTTTGTTCAGTTTAGATAGTTGACCACAATAGAACCATGCTTCAAAATATCCATTCTTAACCATCCAGTGTTTCTGTATATGTATTTTGAAGCTTCTTTATAGTACTATTTTTTTGCTTCATACCTTCTATTCGGTTGCATCATGCCTAAATGTTTTATGCCTAAATTTCGTGCCATGGCAGTGTTTTCTGAAATTGGTGCCACGACAACATTTTTGAAAAGATCGCCACGACAACGTTTTCTGAAATTACCGCCACGACAACATTTTTGAAACGGCTGCCACGACAACGATTTTTCAATCGCCACAACGATATTTCAAGTGAAGATTCAAGAAGACTGTGAAGACTTCCCGGCGCCTAGGTGATGTAGGGTGGAACCCTAGTTGGTGATCTTTCACGAATTGGAGGGGAGAATCCACGAAGAACACGGGAAAGAACGATGAGAAATCACATGAGGAACACTCAAGAACAAGTCCAATCACACATCCACTAAACTCAAAACCACATAGGATACACAAAGGATATGAACAACAAAGGGAACAAAGAAACAAGGCAGAGTTCATCCCAAATCCTATGAAGGAGATGAGGTCTTGAATGTAAGATGGATCTTCCCTGGATAGGGGTCTTGATACCCACTAGGGGGTTTTCTCACATGGAAGTCTTGATCTCCATGAGAGATGTGGTAGATATGAGCAAAGCTCTCTCTAGATCCGAGCTATCACTTTGCTAACCCTAGTTCGTCCAAGCGAAGGGGTATTTATAGTCTAGGGGGAGATAGATAGATAGATACATGGGCCAAAACCCTCGGGTCAGCGCACAAGCAGCGTCAGGCATCCGACAAGTGTCGGTCTTCCGGTGGCTCGTGAGCGTCTGACGATCTGGAGGGCGCCGGACTTTCGACGTTTTGGCTCTGGACATGAGGCATCAGATTTTCGGATGTGGTCGGTCGTCCGGTGGCTGGAGCTTGTTGGATGTCCGGGTTGGTCGGTTGTCCGGTCGCTGTAGACTTGATCTTCGGTAGATTTCCTGGGCGCTCTTCCTCTTGCCGTGCCGGATGTCCGGTGGCTTCCCCACGCACGATGCATGTAGCTTCAGGTTCTCCACTCGTAACCACTAAGGAACGAGTTCACCTTGGATTCGATTGCTCTTGCACGAGATATTTTCATCAGCCAACTCGGTGTCTGAGGTGTCGATGGCATATCCATGGGGATGATCAGGATGCTTTTGCTTCATCCCCTCCCCCTTGGGAAGATTCGACCTCGGATCATAAACCGTATGACCATTCAAATGGTAGATATGGAGGGACATGACGTGATCAAAGTACTCCAAGATCTCTCTGGGATGGTATACATGCAAAACGTGGAAATACAATGGTTGTCACACACAAGGTGTCCATCGATTAAGTATTAGTCCTGCCGAAAAGATTGTTCATGAAAAGGCACATGATGCTTAGACAAATGATATAAATGATATGTAAAGCATTCATGGGAGCGAATTCATTTGTGGTATACACAAACTTGTGGTGAATGTGATTAATGTGACCATTGTGCAAAATGATGTCATAGTGGGACGGTTTATTAAGAGCATGAGCATGACAATTGGTGCTCAAAATGATTGTGTTATAATGCAATTAATGGTGGAAATTGTGACCATTTTCTATAAATATGCCATCAAGGTAGATCACAACAAACTTGCTAAGAAAGTGCACAAGCTCATATATCATGGATGACATGGAAATACAAGATGCATCAAGCCATTTATAATGCGAGTCCATCCATGCATAAAAAGCAAACTTGTCATGGGTGTGATGTGTCCAACTAGCATGTTCATCAACAAATATGGATGTGCTGGTGTAGTTTGGCAAAAGTTTCTTGGCATACAGTTGGTTGATGTTATGGCATGAGTGGTGGTCCGGTGGTGCATCCACTAATTTTGAGCGCTCCTCAACTTGAAGTTTCGTGGAACGAAGCTCCCATGACGTTCCTCTATCCAATAGATGTATCATGTAGACAAGAAGAAGGAAACAACAATGAAAGTGTGGCCCATCCAATATGCATATTTGAGGATGGCTCAAAGGGAAGGAGTTCACCTTTAGGAGGGTCTAAAAAATGTTGGTGTCGCACATCGTGTACGGCTTCACATGACTAATATGTCTCCTGACGGCACCGCCTCCTAAATCATTCAAAGTGAAAGAACATGAAAAACACTCGGAAAAACAAATGAGGTTAGCGTGAATATGAAACCTATCATTCATGTTGTGAGATACCCAACAGTGTTGTCATCATTCTTATCATAAGAAGCAACAAGAGAATGCGGCATGATATGGAAGCATATGATGTGATTATAGTGAAAGGCATTAAGCTCATTCAAACGAGCATGCTTCACAAGTAAGATATCCAAGTCTCCAAGCATAAATGAGAAAGCTAGTGCAATTTCTATATCAATAAGCATAACATGGTTGCACTCACTATAAGGGAATGTGTGCAAGGCAACTAATGGAGATATGGAACAATGATCAATACAAATCATGTGAGAGGCATGAACATATATGCTACCAACCCAATGAACGAGCAAGTATGTATCAGGGGTGATGCAAAAAACCAAGAATATCATAAGGTGAATTACTTAGTCCTTATTGGTTACCTTATGCAAGCAAGGGCCACAATTGCATGGCAAAGGCATAGAATGAGGCATAACATGCAAGGTGAACATGGTGAAATGGGCATAAGGTGACAAGTGGCATAGATCCCATAGCCGTGTGAGAGCCAAGTAAAAGAAATGCACGTAGTCCTTGCACGAGGGAAATGGTGGAAGAAGCATTCCAAGATATCCCAAATCATCGGTGCTCTCAAGAACTCGTTTCATCAACTCATGGGATTGTGAAGTTGATGAGTATTCATGAGTACCTACACAAAGCAAAGGCAAAGGAAAATTTGTGTGCAAGTGGTATATGTACACATCATCCATTATGATGTGCATGTGCTTGTGTTGGTTAGCACAAAATATCCAAAGGTTTCAAAACGAATGAGATGCATGATATAGGAATATTTCATCCATCATGAATGGTTTGTTGTTATGTATAGCACAATAGAGATTCGAAATGTGTAAAGCATCATGAGAAACATCTAGGGCATTGTTATTCATGATACGCGGATGGTGCACACAATGGATGCAATCATGCGATCTACAATCATTTTTATGGCATGTCATATGGGATGAATTGCAGAATTTTTGCAAGGAAAGTTTAGCAATATCATCGCATGAAAAGAAAAATCCAATAACTAAGGGCTTGTCATCTATGCCATATGTGCAAATGGATTTATGTGAATGGGATATGCATAGGCACCATGGTGAGATTGTAATGATGCCATATGGAAAATCTCACTCATAACATATGACAAGTTTAACTGGTTGTCAAACATGATGTGACCAATAGAATTTTCACATGATATTCTATGAAGCATAGCACCACAACTAAGTAATTCAACATGCTCATCATCATATGCATCATAAATGGGTGGCACATCTAAGCATGTAGAAGACATATTATGTGGTGTATCCATAAGGTGATCAACATCATGCAAGCAATCGATGTCAAGATAGTCCACTAGTGGGACAAGCGAAGCACCATCACCTATGTTGCCTTTAGAGCTCCGCTCATGTGTTGTAGGTGAGTTGGCAAAAATCCACGCTTGGTCAATATCTTCATCAACTTGATGGAACTATGTAAGGGTGCATCATCATCCACCATGGCCATCGGTTTGCCCATTGGAGGTACGGATTCGTCGAGGATAGGTGCTTCGTCTTTTAGGAGATCTAGCACCAAGGAAGAAAACACACTAGGAGTAGAGGTTAAGTTAGAAATCATAGTGTACTCACATGCCTATCAACTACCTCACTCACTAAGTGTTGTGGCTCACTCATTCCCACTATGATGCTCTCACTCATATGATGGTGATGGCTCTCAACCTCACATAGGATGTTTGAATGTTTTCATGTGTGGGGCTAGTGGTGGTCACACTCATTCTCTCATGGGAGATGCACTCAATGTCACATATGGTGGGGTCACTCATATCACTCATGTGGTGGTGGCTCTCCTCACATGTCAATTGGGGCATCTCGTCATATGTGGGTGTCGGAGACATGTAGGTGAAAATGTCTCCATACTCAATTCCTTCCGCCACCTTGGTTCAATGGATAGTCCCGCGCTCAACCTCCTCTCCATAACATTCCAAATATGAATGTCGTTGGATGTGGAAAATCATCACTCTCCTTTGATACCGAAGGGAAAGTCCCATGTGCGGTCTCGTAGCTTGACTCTGAGTAGGAGTCCCATGTGGGCGACATATTCATGTCGTGAAAGAGGTTCGTGCTCGCCGCCTTGGTCGAAGGGAAAATCCCATGCTCGACCATCTTGTCTTCGTCTCCTTGTATGAGGTCCATATGATGTGGCACCCCGTTGCCCGCCTCCTTGACCGAAGGGAATTTCCCATGCTCGGCCATCTTACTTGGGGTGCTTCCGAAGATGGAAGGGCCAATCCCGTTTGTAGTCGGTCGCCTTGGACTTGGCGCCGAACCTTCTTCTTGGTGGCGGTCATCTCACAATCTTCTCTTGTGCTCATGAAGGTTGGTCATATCTTGATGTAGAGCTTGTTGGGATTTGTTGGTGTGCGCATCTCGAGCATCTTCATCTTGATGGTAACGTTGTCATACTTGAACTTGTAGTCGATGGTATTATTCGTCTTCGTGCACATGTTTCTTGCAGGTGACTTTCCCTTCACGACGATGTGGATCATGAATGTGATGGTGGCCATCACGAAGATGAAGATGTGGACGAATTGCGCTTGCAGCAGATGGGCACTCTGAAGACGTGCAACTTTCTCGCTGCCGCCTTGAAGATGATAAAGGGGAATAAGACTTGTAGTTGGACGACATGTATCATAGTTGATCCATGTGTGCGTCCAATTAGTTGTCGAGGTAGCCCCTTTTCCTTGCTTCATAGTGACAGATGTCAGTGGTGAGTCCCTCAATGCGGTGATGCAAAGTGCCTCACATTGCTCCATTGTAGTCCGAAGTGGGGAGTTTTGGTGATGTAGTTGTTCGCAGCATCATGGACATCAAAGACCGATGATGATGTGATTTTCCTATCCATCACAATATTCGAGCAAAGGTGAGTAGGAAATGAGATAAACAATACCAAGCTACCTTTTCCCAAAGTTGAGGATGTATCCTGTTTCACTCAATGTGAATTGAGAGAATAGTGGAATTGGTACCAGGCTTGTTCACTCACACCTACAAAGTAAAGCTTATCGAGTGGCTTGGTTAGGACAAGTGGCACAAAGTTCAATCAAGTGTTAGTCCAAGATGTGAATATTGTTGAGGAAGATTCACAAAATTACAATGTAAAGCAAATAGATCAATAGCTATGGTGGCACAAAGGAACACACACACACACACGCGCACACACACACACACACAGAGAGAGAGAGAGAGAGAGAGAGAGAGAGAGAGAGAGAGAGAGAGAGAGAGAGAGAGAGAGAGAGAGAGAGATAGATAAGTGAGATCCGCAGAACCAAGGAATGAGCACAAAATTTGTTACCACGGAAAAGCTCTTGTTGCATGGATACTAGACAGACAATAGCTCGATTGCTCAAATGCGCTAGATATGCTTGTGCACCAACCTATGCGAGTAACCGTGCCATCTTCAATCCCAAATATATTATGTATGTATGATCCAATATACTATGCAAAATGGCTCAATGCTATTTCTAGTACTTACAAACTCTTTTGTATCTCCTCTTTTGCTTAAAATCTTTTTCCTCTTTTTTTGTATGCTTCCTTTATCACTATGCTTGATGCTCGAGCCAAGGTATGAGACAAGTATGTAAGATATGCATGGGAGAGACATAATGACACAATGATGATTGCACGCTAAATGTAGCTATGCGGCGTAAGCATATCATTAAGGTGCACATATAGCGTGGCCCGACAATTATCAACTTGCTAATGTTGGTGGTAAAGTAACGCAATGGGCTTGGGGCTATCAATGCAATGGCAAAAAATGTACAATGATGTTGTCGAAGTTACCGTCCCTGCTTACGGTCGTAGTGTCAAAATGTGAAGAGATCGTTGTCGATGTCGAGTCCGTGGCGATGATGAGTGGTGGTGTTGCTGACGTTGAGCCGTTCCTAATTAGTTGAAACACCTTAGGAAATGGAAAACGCAACTCAAAATATCAAACAAAATTGGTCAAAATTGGGTTAAGGTGGCGGAAGAGTATGGTGGGGTGTTATAGTTGGCGGAGTTAGTCGGTGCTCATATCGCTCTGTGTGGTGGTTGATGAAGAAGTAACCATCCCTAAGTAGCCTAAACACCTTAGAGGACTCAAATCACAACTCAAGCAACCACAAATGCAATGGGGATCAAAATGGGTTAGGTTCCGGAAGGCTATGGTGGTATTGCGGATGATATGATGGAGGGCCCAGCAAAGATGCCAACATTCGAAACATTTGATGAAGTCAAAGGATGGTGGTAGTATTTTTCTGGGATGGTAGATGTCAATAGCTACAAAACAAGCTAAAGAACGTCAAAATTTGACTTCGGATGAATTAGTTATGGCCGAAATAAGAATCGACCAAAGTTAGTTTCTACGCGTACCGACGTCCGGAAATGGATGGATGCCCTCTGGTTGGAGCGGAATGGACATCCAAAAATAACGAGAAATCTGTGAATTTGGTTGGATAGTAGGGGTCGGATTTCCAGTGGTTCGGGAGGCTCCGAACATCCAAAAAACGTCGGTCGTCCGGCTGGTCTGGGTCAACTTGAGATTTCAGATCCGTGGCGTGATATTGGGCGATATTTTTGATTTTGGAGGTCAAAATTGAGGGGGGATTTTTTTGGGGAAATTTCGTGGTGCGGAGCTGGGAAAGCCAAGACCCACTTGCCAAACAACAAAATCGTGAATCGAACACAACAAAATCTCACAAGAACCAACAAAATGCAAAAAAAATGGGAGGCATATTTTTGGTGGGGATTTTGAATTGGGACAAAAACGAACAAAATTAGGCTAGGAAACAGAGGGGGGGGGGATCCAAATTCATGGAAACCAAAGCTCTGATCAAAGATGATGTAGGGTGGAACCCTAGTTGGTGATCTTTCACGAATTAGAGGGGGATACCCACAAAGAACACGAAGAACACGGGGAAGAACGAGGAGAAATCACAAGAGGAACACTCAAGAACATGTCTAATCACACATCCACTAGATTCAAACCACACAAGATCCACAAAGGTACATGAACAACAAAGAGAGCAAATATACAATGTAGAGTTCATCCCGAATCCTATGAAGGAGATGAGGTCTTGAATCAAAGATGGGTCTTTTCTAGATAGGGGTCTTGATCTCACATGGAGAGGTGGTTGATACGAGCAAAGCTCTCCCTCGATCTGAGCTATCACTGAGCTAACCCTAGTTTGTCCAAGTGAAGGGGTGTTTATATTCTAAGGGTGGAGAGATAGAGGTACATGGGACAAAACCCTTAGGTCTGCGCATAGGCGGCTGATAACCCACAAGTATAGGGGATCGCAACAGTTTTCGAGGGTAGAGTATTCAACCCAAATTTATTGATTCGACACAACGGGAGCCAAAGAATATTCTCAAGTATTAGCAGTTGAGTTGTCAATTCATACACACCTGGAAAACTTAATATCTGCAGCAAAGTATTTAGTAGCAAAGTAGTATGGACATAACGGTAACGGTGGCAAAGGTAATAGTAGCAGTTTTGTAGTAATTGTAACAGTGACAACGGAAAAGTAACTAAGCAAAGATCAATATGTGAAAAGCTCGTGGCATTGGATCAGTGATGGATAATTATGTCGGATGCAATTCCTCATGCAACAGTTATATGTAAAGCCAGCATTCAAGTTTTCAGCAAAGATTCTGAACTAACCATGTTCACAATAACATTTAGGTCTCATGCTTACTCATATCAATGACATAATCAACTAGCGAGCAATAATAGTAAATCTCGGATGACAACACTTTCTCAAAACAATCATAATATGATATAACAAGATGGTATCTCGCTAGCCCTTTCTGAGACCGCAAAGCATAAATGCAGAGCACCTCTGAAGATCAAGGACTGACTAGACATTGTAATTCATGGCAAAAGAGATCCAGTCATAGTCATACTCAATGTAAACTAATTGTAATGCATGGAAATGACAGCAGTGCTCTCCAACTGGTGCTTTTTAATAAGAGAATGATGACTCAACATAAAAGTAAATAGATAGGCCCTTCGCAGAGGGAAGCAGGGATTTGTAGAGGTGCCAGAGCTCGATGTTTGAAATAGAGATAAATAATATTTTGAGTGGCATACTTTCGTTGTCAACATAAAAACCAAGAGATCTCGATATCTTCCATGCTACACACATTATTGTCCGTTCCCAAGCAGAATGGTAAAGTTTATACTCCCCCACCACCAACAAACATCAATCCATGGCTTGTCCGAAACAACGGGTGCCTCCAACTAACAACAATCCTGGGGGAGTTTTCTTTGCAATTATTTTGATTTGAGCATGGGACTGGGCATCCCGCCATCGCCATTTTCTCGTGAATGAGGAGCGGAGTCCACTCCTCGTGAGAATAACCCACCTAGCATGGAAGATACAGACAACCCTAGTTGATACATGAGCTTTTCGAGCATACAAAAAAGAATTTCATTTGAAGGTTTAGAGTTTGGCACATACAAATTTACTTGGAATGACAGGTAGATACCGCATATAGGAAGGTATGGTGGACTCATATGGGATAACTTTGGGGTTTATGGAAGTGGATGCACAAGCAGTATTCCTGCTTAGTACAAGTGAAGGCTAGAAAGAGACTGGGAAGCGACCAACTAGAGAGCGACAACAGTCATGAACATGCACTAAAATTAATCAACACTGAGTGCAAGCATGAGTAGGATATAATTCACCATGAACATAAATATCATGGAGGCTATGTTGATTTTGATTCAACTACATGCATAAACATGTGCCAAGTCAAGACACTCAAATCGTTCAAAGGAGGACACCACCCTATCATACCACATCACAACCATTTTAATAGCATGTTGGCACGCAAGGTAAACCATTAGAAACTCCTAGCAAATTAAGCATGGCATGAGCAACTATAATCTCTAATTGTCATCGCAAACATGTTTCATTCATAATAGGCTAAATCAGGAACACTGAACTAATCATATTTACAAAAACAAGATAGGTCAAGTTCATACCAGCTTCTCTCATCTCAATCAGTCCATCATATATCGTCATTATTGCCTTTCACTTGCACGACCGAACGGTGTGGATAATAATAATAGTGCACGTGCAATTGGACTAAGCTGGAATCTGCAAGCATTCAATACAAGGGAGAAGACAAGGTAATATGGGCTCTTGGTTAAATCAACAATAATGCATATAAGATCCACTCAACATTTTCATCATGGTCTTCTCCTCTCGACCCCCAAAGAAAATAAATAAAACTATTTACACGGGAAAGCTCCAAACAAGCAAAAGAAGAACGAGGAATCTTTTTTGGGTCTTCTTTTAATTTTTACTACTACAGGCATGGAGAGTAAACTAGCTAAAAACTACAACTAGTTTTTTGGGTTTTTCTTAAGGTTTTTCAAACACACAGGAAGAAGGCTTAAAACAAAAAATAAACTAGCATGGACAATACAATGAAAAAGTATGAGCACCGACAACTGGCATGAGTGTGTGAACATGAATGTAATATCAGTGAGAAATACATAATCCCCCAAGCTTAGGCTTTTGGCCTAAGTTGGTCTATGGCCACGGCTGGCCTGGCGGATATCCAAAGTTGTAGCTGGGGTTGTACTGAGATGCAGCGGCTACTGCCTGACGAGCTGCAGCTTGGAGGCGAGCTGCCTCCGTCCTCCTTTCATACTCGTTCGCCTCCTCCCTGGTTATAACATATCTCCTTTTTGCCTAAAAGTAAAAGAAAGTAGGGGCAGGGAGAGCAACATGGACAATGCGACGTCTATCGAAGATTAGTCGGTACTGGAGGAACTGTTCATTCCTCTCAACAAACTGATGGCGAACCATAGCATTATAATCTAGATAAGCGGGAGGCAATTCCATGTCATTTGCATGTATGGGTACATCAAGATAATTAGCTACACGAGTTGCATAAATTCCACCAAACAAGTCTCCACTTAAACCGTTAAGATGCAACCTTCGTGCAACAATGACCCTCAGGTTATATTGTTTATCTTCTAATACCGCACTCTTGAGGACACAAAGATCTGGAATGCACACGTGACAAGCTTCATCTTTACCGTCAATGCATCTACCTATAAAGAGAGCAAAATAATGTATGGAAGGAAAATGAATGCTCCCTATGGTAGCTTGTGTGATTTCTCTAGATTCCCCACAAAGGATACTAGCAAGAAAGTCTTTATATTCAGATTTGCGAGGTTCACTAACATTGCCCCTTCAAGGGAGTTTACAAGCAGTATTAAAATCTTCTAAATCCATGGTATATGATTTATCATAAAGGTCAAATAAAACAGTGTGAGAATTGCGTGAGGATGTAAATTTAAACCTTCTCACAAAGGAATCAGTTAGGTAACGGTATTGCGGGCACTTATCTAACACGAAGCCCTCAAGATCAGCATTACGTACACACGCATCAAATTCATCCTTGATACCTGCTCCGACCATAAACTCCTCCGACGACCATTCACAAGGCCGCACTTGAGCTTCCCTTGGTAGTTCATTGTCCGGCTCACGTATCGCGAGCCTGGGTCCTTGCTTTCTTGAGGAACCACCTTGGTACATTTTCCTAAACATATTTCTTCCTCTGAATTTTTTTTGAAATTTTTAGTGACTCAAAATAAAAGTGAACCAAACTCAACAAGATTGATAGCAACTACTCCCAAAAGTGCCTAGAGGCTATATCATGCATTAAAACTACTTTTGACCATATAAATTTGACATGCAAGCTCAAGAACAGGGTCACCTAAGCAGCAAAAAAATTGCAATGAATAAAGCAATAGAACAAAAACTAATTGGACCATTGGAGGAGTCACATACCGAAGAACAATCCCCCAAAACAGTTTTGTGAATGAAGCTTTGAGCAAGGAGATCGAAAATGGCAGCAAGATGAGCTAGAACACATGTTTGATCTATGGGAGAATTTTTTCTGGAGGAATAAGTGGAGGGGTCACATGGGGACCATGAGGCAGGGGGCACGCCCTGGACCCTCGTGGCCAGGTGGTGGCCCCCTCTACTGTGTTCTCAGTGCCAGATATTCTTAAATATTCCACAAAAAATCATATTTCAATTTCGGGGCATTTGGAGAACTTTTATTTTCGGGGTATTTTTTATTGCAAGGATAATTCGTAAAATGTACGGAAAATACTATTTTTGCCTTATTTAATCTAAATAACAGAAAGTAACAGGAGGGTACAGAGAGTTGTGCTTTCTAACTTCATCCATCTCATGCTCATCAAAAGGAATCCACTAACAAGGTTGATCAAGTCTTGTTAACAATCTCTTTCCGAATTGCATGAAACCGGAGAATTTTTGAATAACACTCAGTTACCTCAACGGGGATATGCACATCCCCAACAATAAGAATATCATATTTCTTCTTGACAGTAGGAAGAGGGAATTCAAAACCTCCAATAGTAATCGTTGGAATTTTCCAATAGAATTGATACTGTGGACTTGAGGTTGTTTCCTCGGAAAGTGTACCGTATGCTCATTACCATTAACACGAAAAGTGATATTGCCTTTGTTGCAATCAATAACAGCCCCTACAGTATTCAAAAAGGGTCCACCAAGGATAATCGACATACTATCGTCCTCGGGAATATCAAGAATAACAAAGTCCGTTAAAATAGTAACGTTTGCAACCACAACAGGCACATCCTCACAAATACCGGCGGTATAGCAGTTGATTTATCATCCATTTGCAAAGATATTTCAGAATGTGTCAACTTATTCAAATCAAGTCTACGATATAAAGAGAGAGGCATAACACTAACACCGGCTCCAAGATCACATAAAGCAGTTTTAACATAGTTTATTTTAATGGAGCATGGTATAGTTGGTACTCTTGGATCTCCTAGTTTCTTAGGTAGTCCATCATTAAAAGTATAATTAGCAAGCATGCTGGAAATTTTAGCTTCTGGTATCTTTCTTTTATTTGTAACAATATCTTTCATATACTTAGCATAAGGATTCCTTTTAAGCATATTAGTCAAACGTATACGCAAAAAGATAGGTCTAATTATTTCAGCAAAGCGCTCAAAATCCTCGTCATCCTTTTTCTTGGACGGTTTAGGAGGAAAAGGCATGGGTTTCTGAACCCATGGTTCTCTTTCTTTACCGTGCTTCCTAGCAATGAAGTCTCTCTTATCATAACGTTGATTCTTTGATTGTGGGTTATCAAGATCAACAACAGGTTCAATCTCTACATCATTGTTATTGCTAGGTTGAGCATCAACATGAACATCATCATTAACATTATCACTAGGTTCATGTTCATTACCAGTTGTGTTTCAAAGATCGTAAATAGAAATATCATTGGGATTCTCGGGTGTGTCAACAACAGGTTCACTAGAAGCATGCAAAGTCCTATCATTTTTCTTTTTCTTCTTCTTAGAAGGACTAGGTGTATCAACATTAGTTCTCTGAGAATCTTGCTCAACTCTCTTAGGGTGGCCCTCAGGATACAAAGGTTCCTTAGTCATTTTACCCCATCTAGTCATAACTCTAACAACATTATCATTTTTCTTATTATTTAATTCACTGAGCAAATCATTCTGAGCTTTAAGCACTTGTTCTACTTGAGTGGTAACCATAGAAGCATGTTTACTAATAAGTTTAAGTTCACCTTTAACTCTAGACATATAATCACTGAAGTGTTCAATCATATAAGCATTACATTTCAATTGTCTACCAACATAAGCATTGAAGTTTTCTTGTTTAACAATAAAATTATCAAACTCATCTAAGCATTGGCTAGCAGACTTATAATGAGGGATATTACCTTCATCAAATCTATAGAGAGAATTTACCTTTACTACCTGTGTCGGGTTATCAAGACCATGTATTTCTTCAATAGGTGGTAAATTCTTGACATCTTCAGCTTTAATACCCATTTCTTTCATATATTTCTTTGCCTCTTGCATATCTTCAGGACTGAGAAATAGAATACCCTTTTGTCCTACCCTCCCGTGGTAGCGGGGTCCTATTGGAAACTAAGGGATATTACGGCCTCCATTTAATAGAGTACCGGACCAAAGCATTAACACTTAGTGAATACATGAGCTCCTCAAACTACGGTCATCAACGGGAGTGGTCCCGATTATTGTCACTTCAGGGTTACGGATCATAACACATAGTAGGTGACTATTGACTTGCAAGATAGGATCAAGAACTAACATATATTCATGAAAACATAATAGGTTCAGATCTGAAATCATGGCACTCGGGCCCTAGTGACAAGCATTAAGCATAGCAAAGTCATAGCAACATCAATCTTAGAACATAATGGATACTAGGGATCAAACCCTAACAAAACTAACTCGATTACATGATAAATCTCATCCAACCCATCACCGTCCAGCAAACCTACGATGGAATTACTCATGCACGGCGGTGAGCATCATGAAATTGGTGATGGAGGAAGGTTGATGATGACGATGGCGACGGATTCCCCTCTCCGGAGCGTCGAAGGGACTCCAGATCAGCCCTCCTGAGAGAGATTAGGGCTTGGCAGCGGCTCCGTATCGTAAAACGTGATGAATCCTTCTCTGATTTTTTTCTCCCCGAACGTGAATATATAGAGTTGGAGTTGAGGTCGGTGGAGCCTCAGAGGGCCCACGAGGCAGGGGGCGCGCCCTCCACCCTCGTGGACAGGGCGTGGGCCCCCGTGGTGTTGACTCTTTTGCCAGTATTTTTTACTTATTCCAAAAATATTCTCCGTGAAGTTTCAGGTCATTTCGAGAACTTTTATTTCTGCACGAAAATAACACCATGGCAATTCTGCTGAAAATAGCATCAGTCCGGGTTAGTTCCATTCAAATCATGCAAGTTAGAGTCCAAAACAAGGGCAAACATGTTTGGAAAAGTAGATACGTTGGAGACGTATCAACAACGTCGACCGTCCAACGAGTGTGGGTCATCCAGTGGCGCGCGAGCATTCGGACGTCCGGAGGGCGTCAAACTTCCAAAGTTTTGGCTCTGGACATGAGGCATTAGATTTCCAGATGTGGTCAGTAATCTGATGGCTGGAGCTTGTCGAACATTCGGCATTGGCCGGTCATCCGGTCGCTGTAGACTTGGCCTTCGGTAGATTTCCTGAGCACTCTTCCTATTGCCGCACTGGATGTCCGGTGGCTTTTGGACGTACGATGCGTGTAGCTTCCAGCTTCTCAACTCCTTGCTCCGCTTCCGGTGATCGCTCCTAGCTGCTCCATGGATCTTCTCTTGGTTCCTGGTCACACATAACATATCAATTTGAGGTAGTAGTCGTGTCTCACATGCATGCAAAGGGAAATAACTAAGGAGCGAGTTCACCTTGGATTCGATTGCTATTGCACGAGCTCTTATCATCGGCCCACTCGGTGTCTCAGGTGATGATGGCATGTCCATCTTGTTGACCGTAGGATGCTCTGCATCACCAGGGCTATACCATATCATGCTATTATGAATTGCCTGAGATGTTTATCTCTTTATTGTTTGCACCCTCTGACTGCGCAATAGTCAATTATTAGGGTGATCTCTCATTGAAAATATCAAGTTAAAAGGTGTTCTTCCCAATGTTGCAACTGTCTATAACATGTGGCTTTCCGGAGTGCATCATGTCCACATGAGTACAAACGGATCGTGAAGTGTAAGGCGGGCGAGGACAGACCAAGCAAGCAGACAACGCTCAGTTGTCTTAAAGTTCTGGCACAATAGTTGTGAGCTCGAGCATGAAGCATCAAAAAAGGAAAAAGATCCATATGTATATATGATCGACAAAAGATTGCCTACCGGTCGAAGTTCACGTCATCAGTGATGTACACATCAATGGCTAGAACAAGACCATGTTCTTGAATCACTCACTATCAATTATGAGAGATTTTGATTTGAGTGGGAGCACAATTATGAATTAATTAAGTTTAATCACTAGTGCAAATTAATTATGAACAATGTCTATGTGTAGTTTGCATTATAAGTTGTAGAATAGTGGCTCATGATTCCACTTTTGTTGTTGAAATTGATTAGCTATTTTTATCTCGTTGAATCTTTACGACCGGGACAAGACTTGGCGCAAATGGAGGATTTGGCATTCACACAAGACCTAGTGCACATACAATACACAAGCCTTGGTGTCAGAGCACTAACACCAAGCGATACCCAGACTCAACTCCACCAAACACCCATAAGACAAAAAGCAAGAAGCCTTGGTGTTAGAACCACCGCACGACGTGACAAGATTGGTCTGTCATAAAACACACGGATGTGTGGTCACCCAAGAGTTTGACCTTTCAGTTTTCCCACGCAAATGGATTGCCACCCAAATTCAAAGATTGAGTTCCCATGCAATTTAAGATTCCCTGGAAAAGTATGACATAACCAGACGGAAAGCAAGCTCAAGACGAGAAGATATACATGCTTGGTGTTAGAGGCCACCCTAGGTGCATTTGGTGTCAAGCACTTACGACACTTGGTACCCACCCTGGATACGATACTTAGTGTCAGAATGCAGTGCTGACCAATACCGCATGAGAATATGGGTGCAAGACTTGGCACACGAAGCACACTACACCGCCAACAATGCAAACCAATTATTGGATACAACACCATAATGACAATATGATCCCGTGCAAGCCCCTGCCAACACAAGGACGTCAGCGGGATAAACCATTATTCCAACAAGCCACCACCACAAAAAGGATTCAATGCCTCAGAACAGGGGACAAACACATCAACAAGGAACAATTCTGTTAGCAAGACCTGGGAAACTTGGCAACGGACCACCCAGATGACATGATATAACCAGAGATGATACCAGCAAGGCTTGGTGTCTGATCATCAGTAGGACATAACATCAAGAAGTAATTGATGTTAGATAACCAGAATTCAACCCCAATAACCCTAGAGACCCAATGTCACAGTATGGATCAGGGCAGTCAGAAATGATCAGTATACCCAGAAGATCAAGACCTCAAGCACAACCAGAGAAACCCCAAGGTATGTTTCCGTGCAAGAAAGGTAAGCCCAGACATCTCGGGACGAGATTTTCTTAAGGGGGGTAGGTTTGTAACACCCTAGATTTTCCCTTCTAGAAAATTCATTTATTGTTTTGCCTCCCATCCTTTTCTTTTTATGTTCTTGGCTTTTATTTGCACTCTTGTGTTTAATTCAGAGTAATGACTTGCCTAGTTACTTGAGGTTGGGGTTCTGCCTCCCAAAACCCTAACAACCCTTCCTAGTAACAAAAACCCTAGAACCATAGTTGCACTAAAACACCCTTGTTCCTTGCACATAAAATCACCAAGATATTTGTAGAGATCCTCCTACAAATATCTTCACTATTTCAATCATAAACCACCCACACACAAGTCAAGTTTTGATCAGAGCACCCCTCTTTAGTTTCTGCTAGATCTGTCAAATTGCAAAGAAAGTAAATTATAGCTTCATCCTATGAAGCCCATAATTTGCGTACACCACCATAAGATCATATCATGCATTATCACCAAATTTGAGCCACATCCAACAGCAATAGCTTCCTCCGCAATTTTCCCAAAGATTGCATACACCTAGCCATGTCGTGGAGGAAATATATTTTTGATCCACCCACTTGAGCCCAAATTGGAGCTCACCATTATCTCCAAGTGTTTGTACATACTACTGCAGGATACTACTAACGCGACACTACGATCAGAGACCCTTTGCTGAAATTGTGTGCGATGCAATAATCCCAAACGGTGGTGTAGAAAACCCGTCAAAAAAGGTGCAAAACGTCTGCAATGGCGGAGCCATCAAACACGATTCAGATTATAGTTGCGTGTGCGATGCAGGACACACGGCTAATCCATTCAAACTATCTGCGATGAGGCAGAACAACAGAAACGGGCAGCCATAACAATGTGTGTGCGATGCAGGACACACGGTTAATCCATTCGAACTATTTGCGATGAGGTAGAACAAAAAAAATGGGCAGCCATATCAATGTGTGTGCGATATACAACATACGGTTAACTCGGACGAACTGTTTTCTATTAGGGAACACAATAGAAACGGTTCAACTTAACAAGATGTGTGTGATATGCGGCATACAGTTCACATGGATGAACTGTTTGTGATGAGCCAAAAGAACACAAACGAGTCGTGTAAACAAGATGTGTGTGATAACAGGCAAACAGCTGACTCGGATGAACTGTTTTCGATGTGAAATTACAACACAGACGGTCAATGCAGTTACTTCGCGTGCGATTCTGTGTGTACAAAAAACTTTGAAAAATGCAAACTAGTTGCTTGCGGTGGCGGAGTATCGCACATGATGAGTCTGCGAGTACTCTTGTGCGATGATTAGTATGTTACACATATGTTTCCTTATGTTAACATGTGTGTGAATTTGCAATATGGACAGTTAATATGCAAATGCCTTCCGTCATCCAGCACGCTTAAACTCAATGAACTGTGTACGATACTAATACTTTCCAAGAAAATTTATGAACTTGGGTAACAAAATTTGAGTAACATATATATAGTGGTTACACTATTCGACAAAAGGAGGATCTTCATAACACGGTTTTGACAACCATATGGTCCATATCTACATACTTAACATAGTAACAACTATCACATTTTAAGAGGCTAAGGGCCAACAACCATATGGTCCATATCTACATACTTAACATATATAGTAACAGCTAGCACATTTTAAGAGGCTGAGGGCCAACAACCACAACTATCCACTGGAAGCAGCTTGATCACGGGGACTCGACATCTCTTCAATGAAAAGGAAGAGCCCTCCTGTGCCTTGGTAGATCATGAGTAGAAAAGTGTCTCCAATTTTCCAATATCGATGAATTGCCACGAGAAGCGAGAACTTGTTAGTTTGAATGGTTCCATTTCTGCGGGAAATGCAGTACCTTGCAATCACTTTGGCGTTATTAGCAGGCACAAGTGTAATTCGACCACGCCGGGAAATCGATCCAGGAACTGCTATAGGGGCAATTTCATTGACATGTAGAATAAAAAACAATTGTAACATATCATTGAAGATATATATAGTTTATGAGCATCAACATTAAAATAAGACTTTTTACCAGCGTTTTGTGCACACAATTTGTCTTGTTTAGTGTGTGCACCATAGGTCTAATTAATCCCATCCAAAATCCAGCATTCATACGCTGTGCTATCTCTGTCAGATTATCAACAAAGTTTATGACATGCTTCAAGTCCTTCCAGTGAAATTTGGTATGCTTAGTAACATATAGATCGTTCACTATGCATCCAACATATCCTTCTTAAAAGGTGGAAAGGTATTATTTATTCAGAACATGGCAGAAGAATATATAGTGCGTATAAATTGGTAAATAGAATTTGTTAATGCCTAGGAACGGAGTCAGAATATGATATCACTATTGGTTGCTTAAATAGTGATCAATTGGTTGCTTAAATAGTAATATGATAGCAAGGAGAAAGTTAAAGGACACTAACCTCGATCATACTTTGATCGACTGATGACATTGGGGAAGTAAACATCCATGTTAATTAGACCAGGCTGTGGTGCACGCACTAGAATTTTATTGCCAGCTTTCAGTTCATAACACTTAGACATTTTTATCCAAAGGTCCGCATTAAAATAGGAGTGACCATCTTTATCAAGTTTGACGCTAACCGTTATTGTAAATCCATGCTGCGTTGTCAATATGACATCCTGGGAGTCATCAGCAAAGTAAAGCCCAAGATTTCCTTCTACTCCCATTCTTGCAAAGCAAGGGATGTTCTGCTTCAAATGAAAATTAAGATCGTAAATTAGATATATTGACATAATGAGCAAGATGCAAATATGGGAGTAATCGATAGAATAGATCCATATATATATATATATATATATATATATATATATATATATATATATATATATATATATATATATATATATATAGATGAAAGCAAAGTACAAAAATGTAGAATTAAAAATAAATAATGTAACAAAGATTTGATGCAAATATATAGGTAATGTAGCAACAGACGGTATAGTTCACAAATTTAGGCCATGACGACCGTGGTAGGTTGAGATTGAACATACCGAGCGCTCCCTGAAGTCATCCGGAATGGTGAGGTAGAACTTTTTTTCCGACTGGCCACGACCATAGTTGCCCGATTTGTGCTCGCTGTGGACACATGAATGAACACCCACAAATGAACTAGAACAAAAATGATTCCACGGAGATTTCCGCCGGTTGATTAATAGCGACGAATGAACTGCAATAAGAGATGAGTGAATATTTTGCTAATTAAGTTGATTACCTTCTCCATGAGAAAAATCCCCAGCCCAATCCCGCCGAAAACCCCACTCGACCGAAGTCTAGAATGTCGGTGCAGACAGGCGGCGGAAAGTGGTGGAGGCGAAATCCGGTGTCGTTTGGAGCGCGACCTACGCCCGCCGCCAACAGCCGTCGAGCTTAGGGTGCAGAGTTGCATAGGAGTCCGCGGCGAGTGAGTGGGGACAAAGTAGGCGAGGGTTTTCTTTTCCTTTTGCATGTGTGAGTGAACACACACGGTTCACAGAGGCGACGGAGATGAATCGTGTGCGATAGTAAATCACCGAGATTGAATGGGAATCCAAATTTCCTTTGTCCTTCATCCATGAGTTTTTTTCTACGATGAACATAAACCCTGCTAATCACCGTGTTAAAATTTTACAATTTTCCGGGTTCATTTACAATATTTAGGGCATTATGTGCATTTTGTAGGCATTAATGCACGTAATTCAAATTAAAACAATCGATACATGAAAGGGTGCACAAGAATGGTCTGGAAAAACCATACTCATGGTATTTAGTAATTTCTCAAGCCTTTTACAAGGAATGGACAGAGATTTCAATGGAATGCATGGCAATAGTCAACCACAAACGCGTCATTTACTGGGTTATCAACTACAGAACAATGAAATATGTGCTTGAAAAACATGACGACCGGCATGGTGCCATGGTCTGGCCCCACCGTGCCCTGGTTAAAAGGTGAAAAGGTTTGATTTATGTCATCATGCATGCCCTTCATAAATCGAACCATCACCGAGGAAGTTCAATGCTTTTGAGAGGGAAATCCCCAATGTGTGTGCGATGAGGTAGAACAACAAAAACGGGCAGCCATATCAATGTGCGTGCGATATACATCATACGGTTAACTCGGACGAACTGTTTTCTATTAGGGAACACAACATAAACGATTCAACTTAACAAGATGTGTGTGATATGCGGCATACATTTCACATGGATGAACTGTTTGCGATGAGCCAAAAGAACACAAACGAGTCGTGTAAACAAGATGTGTGTGATAACAGGCAAACAGCTGACTCGGATGAACTGTTTGCGATGAGAAATTACAACACAGACGGTCAATGCACTTACTTAGGTATGCGATTACGTGTGTACAAAAACTTTGAAAAATGCAAACTAGTTGCTTGCGGTGGCGGAGTATCGCACACGTTGCGTCTACGAGTACTCTTGTGCGATGATTAGTATGTTACACATACGTTTCCTTATGTTAACATGTGTGTGAATTTGCAATATGGACAGTTATTATGCAAATGCCTTCTGGTCATCGGGCACACGCTTAAACTCAATGAATTATGTACAATACTAATACTTTCCATGAAAATTTATGAGCTTGGGTAACAAAATTTGAGTAACATATATATAGTGGTTACACTATTCGACAAAAGGAGGATCTTCGTAACACGGTTTTGACAACCATATGGTCCATATCTACATACTTAACATAGTAACAACTATCACATTTTAAGAGGCTAAGGGCCAACAACCATATGGTCCATATCTACTACTTAACATATATAGTAACAACTAGCACATTTTAAGAGGCTGAGGGCCAACAACCACAACTATCCACTGGAAGCAGCTTGATCACGGCGACTCGGCATCTCTTCAATGAAAAGGAAGAGCCCTCCTGTGCCTTGGTAGATCATGAGTAGAACAATGTCTCCAATTTTCCAATATGGAAGCATTGCCATGAGAAGCGAGGACTTGTTAGTTTGAATGGTTCCATTTCTGCGGGAAATGCAGTACCTTGCAATCACTTTGGCGTTATTAGCAGACACAAGTGTAATTCGACCACGCCGGGAAATCGATCCAGGAACTGCTACAGGGGGCAATTTCCGTTGACATGTAGAATAAAAAACAATTGTAACATATCATTGAAGATATATATAGTTTATGAGCATCAACATTAAAATAAGACTTTTTACCAGCGTTTTGTGCACACAATTTGTCTTGTTTAGTGTGTGCACCATAGGTCTAATTAATCCCATCCAAAATCCAGCATTCATACGCTGTGCTATCTCTGTCAGATTATCAACAAAGTTTATGACATGCTTCAAGTCCTTCCAGTGAAATTTGGTATGCTTAGTGAGGGAGGCCTGGACTAGGGGGTGTCCGGATAGCCGAACTATCATCTTTGGCCGGACTCCTGGACTATGAAGATACAAGATTGAAGACTTCGTCCCATGTACGGATAGGACTTTCCTTGGCGTGGAAGGCAAGCTTGGCGATACGGATATGTAGATTGCCTACCATTGTAACCGACTCTGTGTAACCCTAACCCTATTCGGTGTCTATATAAACCGAAGGGATTTAGTCCGTAGGACGAACAACAATCATACAATAGGCTAGCTTCTAGGGTTTAGCCTCTCTGATCTCGTGGTAGATCTACTCTTGTACTACCCATATCATCAATATTAATCAAGCAGAGTAGGGTATTACCTCCATCGAGAGGGCCCGAACCTGGGTAAAAAGATTGTGTCCCTTGTCTCCTGTTACCATCCGCCTAGACGCACATTCGGGACCCCCTACCCGAGATCCGCCGGTTTTGACACCGACATTGGTGCTTTCATTGAGAGTTCCTCTGCCGCCGACGCCGTGAAGGATGCCTCATCCCGTCTTTAAAGACGATACTATCGCCAAAGGAGCCTTGGCCACTGGTCTGACTCTTCGGTTAGGTGGTTTTATTATGACCGCCAGTTCGGCCACCACGCCGACGATGACTTCTCGGGTCATCGAAACCAATCTTCACGTCAACTCGGGACATGCCGAGCAGTTAGATCCGATCGAGCTCTCCTCCGTAAATGAGCTCTTGGATTGCATCGCCGCCCTGGGAGTCGCCATAGACTACGACCAGATCGGGCCTAAAACCGATCTGAGAGAGATCAACTCTCCCCAGGCTACCCATCATGTTGCTGTGGTAGAGGAGCAATACGGCGATTCTTCTTCTATCTTAAGGACTAGCTACGTCCGGATTCCCGATCCCTCCATGCCGTATTCCCGCAGAGGGACGGATGTCGATCAAGCCCTGAACTTAAAGTCAGGCGGCGGGTTGGATTCATTGGATAGCATTCAAAAATACAAACTTCCAAGTTCGGAAACTTCTCGGCCCCTGAGTCTTATATTGGACGGGGTTCCGGATCTAGTTCCACCCGTCCACCCTAACATTAGCGATCTATCCCGAATTCGGCAAGAGCCCGCTGAAACAAGACATCATTATCGGGCCGATTCCTCCGGTTATGGACGGGATAAAGGACTGCCGAGAGGAGGACGTAATCTCACTTTTCTGCAATAATTGCACGGACAAGGGAATCCTAAATGCCATAAGTCGTCATGAAATTACACGCTTTGCTGACTTAGTGACCATAGTACAAAAGTATCTATGCGATGGAGAGTGCTTGGAAAACCGAAAGTAAATTTTGGGATAATCCGGCCTCGAATACAACCCTAGTCCGAAATAAAAGGGTGCATCATCACCAAGCACCTGGTTAAACATCAAAAAAAAAACCCCTAAAGGGCACGGAACCGTACTGGAGGGTTGGCTAAACGGACCCTGCAAAATTCATAGCGCAGAGGGCGCCACTCCAACTCATAGCCTTCGAGCATGTTGGATACTACGACATGTGGCCAAAAGTGGCGAAGAGCTTCTAGCCTCGTAATCCCAGCCCAAAGAACACCAAGATGGTATTAATACCTTGGGACTTTCGCATCAAATAACATGCGAAACGAACACTCCATAACCTTGCGAAGTCTACCAAGTAGCAACAATAAATCCATGGAGTGACATGGCTATTACCTTTAATGCCGCGATTTAACCCAAATTCTGAACAGCCCGAGCACCACCGCGCATTGGTCCTCGGTCCAATAGTGGGCGGCTTTAAGCCTTTACTAAGGCGGTCATGGATGGCGGCAATGACTAAACCTCATCTACGAGGAAACCCTCCGAAAAAGGAAATAGATCGAACCGCATTGAGCGAAGCAAAGACAACCTTTAGAGGAATAATCCCTAGCCGGGAAGCATGCTGCACAGGAAAAATCACACTAGACGTAGTGTTCGGCTCGCCGGACAATTACAGGTCCGAGGAGGTCACATTTAAAGTGGCCCCGTTCAGCAGCGGATATCACGCTTTATTAGGGCGAGAGGCATTCACAATTTTTCAAGCTATACCCCATTATGGGTACATGAAGCTTAAAATGCCTGGACCTAACGGAATCATCACTCTCGCTAGTGATCCGAACATAGCACTCCGCGCCGAAAACAAGATAGCCGCACTAGCCCTCGAGGCACTATCCGAAGCCCTAGCGGCCGAGGAGCTCACTGCGATGCGCTCCACGGTGAACAGGGACGATGTGATACTTGATAAAAGATCCAAGTCCACCTATTTTAAACCAGCGGATGAAATAGTCAAATTCCAAGTCCACCCAACGGACCCCGCAAAGACGGCCTCCATTGGGGCAGAATTAAACCCTGATGTAGACGCCAAGACTACAAGAATTTCTACGAGAAAATCGACATTTTGCCTGGCACCCTTCGACATGCCAGAATCCCACGTCGGCTGGCCGAGCACAGCCTAAATACCCTAAAAGGGTTCAAGCCACCAAACAGGCTCTTGGCGCTTTTAGAACCCAAGAGACAGGCCATGGGAGAGGAGCTACCAAACTTCTGGAAGCCGGATTCATCAGAGATATAAAACATCCGGACTGGCTAGCAAATCTGGTGATGGTACCAAAGAAGGATAAATCCTGGCGCCTATGTGTTGATTTAAAAGACCTTAATAAGGCTTGCCCAAAGGATCCCTTCCCCCTCCCTCGCATTGATCAAATTATTGGCCTTCTGACGAGACACGACTCATTGTGCTTCCTCGACGCTGCATCTCGGCTACCACCAAATCAAGATGGCGGAGCTGCACCAAGCCGCAACAGCATTCATCACTCCATACGTCCCATTCTGCTTCAACACAATGCCCTTCGGCTCAAAAACGCCGCGCAACATATCAACGCATGATTCGTATATGTCCGCAAACCAGATCGGCAAAACAAAGGAAGCATATGTAGATGACGTGGTCGTCAAATCCAAGCATGTCGAAACTCTAGTAGACGACTTGAGGCTCACATTCGACAATCTCCAAAATTATGACATTAAGCTCAATCCGGAAAAAGCGTCTTCGGCGTTCCAGCCGGAAAGCTCTTGGGCTTCCTTGTGTCCGGTAGAGGAATTGAAGCAAACCCAGCCAAGATCCGAGCTCTGTCACAATTGGATATTCCAAAAGACCTCAAACAAATACAAAAATTGACTAGATGCGTAGCGGCTCTAAGCCGCTTTATTTCCGCTTGGGAGAAAAGGCGTTACCCTTTATCGCCTCCCACAAGACCGAACACTTCGAGTGGATTTGATACGCCATCACGGACTCGAAGAACTATATGCCATATTGGCAACAAATCCGGTCCTGGCCGCGCCCAACATGGGCGAACCAATTCTATTATATATCGCCGCAACACATCAAGTTGTCAGCGCGGTGCTCGTCGTCGAACGAGAAAAGGACGGACACAAGTTCCCTCTTCAAAGACCGGTTTACTATGTGTCCACTGTCCTAACTCCATGCAAGTCCCGATACCCACATTATCAAAAGATAGCATACGCGGTGTTCATGGCATCCCGGAAGCTGCGACACTACTTTCAAGAGTGTTCGATAACGGTAGCCTCCGAAGTACCTCTTAACGACATTATAAACAACCGCGACGCGACGGGCCGGATTGCTAAATGGGCCATAGAGCTCCTTCCATTTGACATAACCTATAAGCCACGACGAGCTATTAAGTCGCAGGTTTTGGCCGACTTCGTGGCCGAATGGACCGAAGCCGAACTCCCTAAAGAGTACGGCGCATACTCCAATTGGATCATGCACTTTGACGGCTCCAAAATGTTGGCGGCCTAGGGGCTGGCGTCGTCCGACGTCCCCAACCGGGACACGGTCCAATACGCCCTTCGATAATGTATACGGACTCCAACAACGCAGCGAATACGAGGCCCTTCGCACGGCCTCCGGATGGCGCCTCCATGGGCATTAAACGCCTAGAGGTGCGCGATTCAACCTTGCGATATCTCAAATAAACGGAGGCTTCATGCCAAAGATCCGAAAATGGCAGCGCACCGCAATGCGGTCCTAAAAATGTCAAGCCGGTTCAAGGGCTCGAATTTCATCATATAGCCCGGGATAACAACCAGGCGGCGGACGTATTGGCACGCATCGGCGCAAAACGCGATGCCGTCCCGCCCAACATCTTCCTGGAACGGCTGTTCAAGCCATCCCTACTATGGGAAGGGGAGTCCGAAAATAACAATCCGGACCGAACCGCACTGCCTGACACCGAACACTCTGACACAATCGGAGGCTCTGCCAACGAGATAACACCCTCCGCCACGTAAATAATGGCGGTTATCGCCCGTGGATCGGAACCATTCCTAGCCTACCTAACTAGGCGTGAACTCCCGAAGACCAAAATGAGGCTCGCTGCCTAGTACGGCGATCCAAAGCCTATAAAGTCCATGAGGGAGAGCTCTATAAGAAAAGCACAACAGGAGTCCTTCAAAGGTGTATCTCCGAAGAGGAAGGGCGCAACCTCCTGGCTGAAATTCATGCCGGACTGGTTGGGCACCACGCCGCAGCCCGGGCCCTTGTAGGCAAGGCCTTCCGTACATGATTTTATTGGCCAACGGCCCGGGCAGATGCGCAGGATCTAGTCCAACGATGCGTCGGTTGCCAGCTTTTTGCTAACCAAAGCCACATGCCACCCACCGCCCTCAAAACTATACCCATCACCGCCGTTTCATGGTCCGGGTCTTGACATGGTTAGACCCCTTAAGGGAGGAACCCACAAGCAAAAATACCTATTGGTCATGGTGGATAAATTCACCAAATGGATAGAGGCCAAGCCTGTTAAAACGGCCGAATCCGGGCCGGTGATAGACTTTATATCAGGGGTAGTGCACCGTTACGGCGTCCCCCACAGTATCGTCACTGATAACGGCACCAACTTCACGGCCGATGAAGTTGACCCATAATGGTGCAAAAACATGGGCATCAAGCTCGATTACGCCTCAGTCTATCACCCTCAAACCAACGGTCAAGTCGAGCGAGCAAACGTTCTAATCATGAGCGGCATTAAACCCAGACTAGTGCGGTCCCTCAAGGAATCTAACACGACCGGGTTGAGGAGCTTCGACTCCGTACTACGGGGGCTGCGGACCACGCCCGAATTGTACTACCGGATTCACACCATTTTTATGGTGTACGGCAGAGGCAGTCTTGCCTGCGACATAATTCATGACTCACCTCGCGTGCACATGTATGAAGAAAGAGAAGCCGAGCTCGATCGGCGTGACAGTTTGACGCATTGGAGGAGGAGCGACTTGGCAAAAGCTCGTTCCGCATTTTATCAACAAGAGGGCTCGAAGATATCAAAGCGAGGAAGTACGGGCCAAAGCTTACAACGTTGGCAAACTAGTTCTACGCTGCCGGACAAGAAAAAGGACAAACTCAAGCCCAAATGGGAAGGTCCTTCATCATCGACCAGGTCCTGACCGGGCGGAGCATACCGTCTGTGAAACGCATCGGATAACCGACTCGAGCCGAACCCATGGAACGCAGCCCGCCTACGAAGATTGTTATCACGTCACCGGATGTGTACCTCGGACTGGGTGAAGCCGAAAGCTAGCGTTCTTAAGGGAATATTCGGTCGGTGAACTGAAAGATGATTTTAACTATTTATCCATCTGCCCCGGATGATTTTCTGCTTTCTTAGCAGTTTGGACATGCACTTTAGGGCATGCCTCCCAGGGAAAGGAACCCTTAACGGAACTATTCTCCATGGAAGATGTTTCTTACTATCCATGTAATATAACATAACTAGTTGGGCACTTGTCTGATACAGCAATAATGACCCCTACGCCTTGTCTCCATGCATGCCCCGGTTCTTACATAACCGCGAGGGTATTTGGACACACTCCGGACTATTGGGTCCCGAGGTCGAAGCGAAAAGGTCCGCTATGACAAACGATCTACAATCCAGCTAGAAGACATTTTTCATGTCATATTCAATTACATAGTCAACTCGACTAATTGTATTCCTCCTCAATGCCATCTAATAGGCTATCTAATTTACAATCTTGCTGGGAATACTTGGCGGCCAATTCTACTTGGCCGTACACTAAGCTTACAGGCCCCACAGGTCCGACCTCAGCCATGTGGTTTGGGTCAGCCTTCGTGTACCGCATCTTTACCATGGCCCGAGCCTCCCCGGGCGCCTTTGACAGCAGCCGATATCTTCCAGAGTCGGAAGCGCCGCCGTGCTCCCTGAATCCGCTATGCCAGCTCCCCAATGCTTTCGGGCAGTGAGATAGATGGCCACAAGGCCTGGGCGACGCCTTTCATCACCTGCCGAACTTCGTTTGCAGGTACCGACGCATCGGGAAGAAGATCACCAAGAACTGGGCATCTCCTCCTCGGGGCGACACTGTGAGCAAACCTACATACATGTTTATGTTAGTCGCCTTCCTCGCCGAACTCTTTCAAAGTTCGCTTAAGCACTTATCGAAAATGCCGCGACGGCCGCCGATTCTCCTTTACCGAGTCGCATAACCGGGCACGAACATCCTTTAGTTCCTCACCCGGTTGGGTGTTGGCATCTTGAGGTTATTTTTCTCCTGCCGCACCCTCGTAAGCACGCCTCGCCGCCTTTAGCTGGCGCAGAGCTGTTGCTTGTCCGGATCCATCCCGGCGCTTATCTGCAATGTTAATGTCGATTTATGCACACGCCGCACTTTGGCGACGCCACTTCTACTTTGAAGGGCATATATTACCGGAGGGAGTCTTCATGGCTTCCCGGTCATGCGGCGAAGGCGGCCTCAAGTTGGGCCTTGCACTCTTCAAGCTCATGGGACAAACGGGTATTCTTTTCGGTAAGAACTCAGATTCCAAATGATCCTTAAATCAGTTATCCTAACTATTTTAAGTCTCGGGGCTACTGCATATATATAATTGTCAAAATTCCTTACCCGTATGTCTTTCACATACTGCTCCGTGGCTCTGGCTAGGCCATCTTGAGCGGCACGGAGGTGCGCTTCTCCTGAACTAAAGGCGTCCAACGCCTCTTGGGAGAAACATGCGTCACGTAGAATAGTCCGGCGGCGCCTATGATTCATGGCGCTCTCCACCTCCAACTTGGTGGCGGACAGTCTGTCGGCATCCTCCGTTGGAGGAGCATCCGATGCACGCCTCGTGTTTGTACCCCCTTCCGGACTCGGCTTTTGAGCCTGGTTGGCGGAGGTCCGATTAACTTCTCCGGACTCGATCCAATGAGCGCTCTTTTTCCTAAAAACCACGGCGTTAGTGTGCCTCCCAGAACCTCTCCTTAAAAACGATGGCACATCATACCGCTGCGGCGGCGTCTCGAGTCGCACCGCACTTCTTTTCCGCTTTCTTTGGGCCGAGCTGCCTTGTTGGACGGCCGCGGCAGTTCGGCTTCCTTTCAAGGCACCCTGCGAAACACCATCAAATACGTGGTGATTAGAAGTAAAGCACGGGTGGGTGATGGTATCCGGACTTCGGTCACGGTTACACAGGAGGCCGAAAATAATCCGGGTAGTCGGTCGTAATGGCAACCAAAGCATTGTCGATGCTAAGTTGGTGGAACACCCGTCGATCAGCTCCACCTTTATATCCGGTCCTCTTCGGAGGCCGGATCGAGGGATCGCTCGATCCTCGGGTTGTGGGGCGGCTGTGTATCTTCTCCACGGCCCGGCGCAGCTTCCTCGCAGAGAAACCATGAAATGAGACATTTAGCCACGGAACATGGATCGGACAGGCCACAAAGATATTTGCTTACCCAACCTCGAGGATTATTCAAGGAAACCTGCTCGATGGATCGACGCGAGAAAATCCTCCTCTTCCCTTTGTACATGGCGGACAAGGTCTTCACCAGTTCGGTGACCGATCCCGCCCTTTGCGGCCATGGCGGGTGGCATCGTCCTCCCGTTGAAGTCCCACATGGGGTGGCCCCTATATTGGAGCGGCTGCACTCCTCATAATGCATATTGCCATGACTCCAATCATGGTCAATCCGGCATGAGCCAATAATCTTATTCGGCTCATCAAGTAAAGGACGCCCCGGTCATTTTCCTCTGGGGCTCAAGGGCGCCAGCTTAGGGCGCTTCTTGAGGAGCGTTGCTAAACTGGAAGGCCGATCCGAACAGGATCCGGCAGTGGGACGTCCTCCATGTAAAACCATTCCGAGGGCCAGTCCTCGGACGCCTTCTTTGGGGTTCCGGATAAGTATCCGGTCCCGGCGATGCGCCATAGTTCGGCTCCGCCCACTTGTTATATTGATCCTTCGTGAGAACGAGGCACAAGGCAGAACAATCTCTTCCACAGAGCGAAATGGGCCTCAACACCCAGAAACAACTCGCAAAGGGCCACAAAGCCCGCTATATGCGAGATGGACGTAAGGTTGTGCAGCTGGAGGCCGTAGAACTCCAGAAGCCCCCGGAGAAACGGATGGATTGGAAATCCGAGTCCTCTCATTAGGTAAGAGACGAAGCATACCCGCTCTCCCTTAGAGGGATCGGGACGCCTCACCGCTTCCCGCCTTATAAGTGGCGAGTCCGAACGCACCGGAACCATGAAAGCCGGGGAAGGAATCCCTTGGTTTGGAGCACCACCAATTATTTGTGGGATCGAGCATCTCCCCCAATCTCCGGGCTGAGGGCTGGGAACGTGAGAGGAGGAGCCGCGTCGACTGTCCATGGTGGAGTGGTTTTTTTTGTCAAAGGCGCTCTGATGAAGGCTCGCGAAGGGAGGATTATGTGATACGGATCTGGATCCCCGTCTCTTTTATAGACGGCTCATTTGCACAACAAGGGGGGTAAATGTAAAGATACCCTGACTTTTCACATTCGTTCGACACGTGGAAGATGGCCATTATTGGACGTGGAAGCCGAGAAGAGCAATATTCACAAGAAAGCCGGACACTATTCAACACAGGATTCGGAGGGGAACCCGCCTTGCAATGCCGAAGACAATCAACACGCCGGACTTATCATCATTGAAGCCTGGTTCGGGGGCTACTGAGGGAGTCTCAGTATTAGGGGTGTCCAGATAGTCAACTATCATCTTTGGCGGACTCTGGACTATGAAGATACAAGATCAAGACTTCGTCTCGTGTCCGGATAGGACTTTCCTTGGCGTGGAAGGCAAGCTTGGTGATACGGATATGTAGATTTCCTACCATTGTAACCGACTCTGTGTAACCCTAACCCTATTCGGTGTCTATTTAAACCGAAGGGTTTTAGTCCGTAGGACGAACAACAATCATAACATAGGCTAGCTTCTAGTGTTTAGCCTCTCGATCTCGTGGTAGATCTACTCTTGTACTACCCATATCATCAATATTAATCAAGCAGAGTAGGGTATTACCTCCATCGAGAGGGCCCGAACCTGGGTAAAAACATCGTGTCCCTTGTCTCCTGTTACCATCCGCCTAGACGCACAATCCGGGACCCCCTACCCGAGATCCGCCGGTTTTGACACCGACACTTAGTAACATATAGATCGTTCACTATGCATCCAACATATCCTTCTTAAAAGGTGGAAAGGTATTATTTATTCAGAACATGGCAGAAGAATATATAGTGCGTATAAATTGGTAAATAGAATTTGTTAATGCCTAGGAGCGGAGTCAGAATATGATATCAGTATTGGTTGCTTAAATAGTGATCAATTGGTTGCTTAAATAGTAATATGATAGCAAGGAGAAAGTTAAAGGACACTAACCTCGATCATACTTTGATCGACTGATGACGTTGGGGAAGTAAACATCCATGTTAATTAGACCAGGCTGTGGTGCACGCACTAGAATTTTATTGCCAGCTTTCAGTTCATAACACTTAGAAATTTTTATCCAAAGGTCCGCATTAAAATAGGAGTGACCATCGTCATCAAGTTTGACGCTAACCGTCATTGTAAATCCATGCTGCGTTGTCAATATGACATCCTGGGAGTCATCAGCAAAGTAAAGCCCAAGATTTCCTTCTACTCCCGTTCTTGCAAAGCAAGGGATGTTCTGCTTCAAATGAAAATTAAGATCGTAAATTAGATATATTGACATAACAGAGCAAGATGCAAATACGGGAGTAACTGATAGAATAGATCCATATATATATATATAGATGAAAGCAAAGTAAAAAATGTAGAATTAAAAATAAATAATGTAACAAAGATTTGATGCAAATATATAGGTAATGTAGCAACAGACGGTATAGTTCACAAATTTAGGCCATGCCGACCGTGGTAGGTTGAGATTAAACATACCGAGCGCTCCCTGAATACATCCGGAATGGTGAGATAGAACTTTGTTTCCGACTGGCCACGACCACAGTTGCCCGATTTGTGCTCGCTGTGGACACATGAATGAACACCCACAAATTAGCTAGAACAAAAATGATTCCACGGCGATTTCCGCCAGTTGATTAATAGCGACGGACGAACTGCGATAAGAGATGAGTGAATATTTTGCTAATTAAGTTGATTACCTTCTCCATGAGAAAAATCCTAGCCCAATCCCGCCGAAAACCCCACTCGACCAGAGTCTAGAATGTCGGTGCAGACAGGCGGCGGAAAGTGGTGGAGGTGAAATCCGGTGTCGTTTGGAGCTTGACCTACGCCCGCCGCCAACAGCCGTCGAGCTTAGGGTGCAGAGTTGCATAGGAGCCCGTGGCGGGTGAGTGGGGACAAAGTGGGCGAGGGTTTTCTTTTCCTTTTGCATGTGTGAGTGAACACACACGGTTCGCAGAGGCGACGGCGATGAATCGTGTGCGATAGTAAATCACCGAGATTGAATGGGAATCCAAATTTCCTTTGTACTTCATCCATGAGTTTTTTCTACGATGAACATAAACCCTGCTAATCACCGTGTTCAAATTTGACAATTTTCCGGGTTCATTTACAATATTTAGGGCATTATGTGCATTTTGTAAGCATTAATGCACGTAATTCAAATTCAAACAATCGGTACATGAAAGGGTGCACAAGAATGGTATGGAAAAACCATACTCATGGTATTTAGTAATTTCTCAAACCTTTTACAAGGAATGGGCAGAGATTTCAATGGAATGCATGGCAATAGTCAACCACAAACGCGTCATTTACTGGGTTATCAACTACAGAACAATGAAATATGTGCTTGAAAAACATGACGACTGGCATTGTGCCCTGGTTAAAAGGTGAAAATGTTTGATTTATGTCATCATGCATGCCCTTCATAAATCTAACCATCACCGAGGAAGTTCAATGCTTTTGAGAGGGAAATCCCCAAGTTTGAAGGGGAATCCAAATTTCCGTCCTATTTTGTCATTCATTTTTTTCCAACGATCAACATACCGCCTCAAATGCAACGTGTTCAAATTTGACATTTTTCCGAACTCATTTACCATATTTAAGGGATTATGTGCATTTTCTAGGCATTAATTATGCACATAATTCAAATCCGAACAATCGGTGCATGAAAAGGTGCACAAGAACGGTCTGGAAAACCATGCTCGTGCTATTTAGTTCATTCTCATGCCTTTTACAAGGAATGGGCAGATATTTCAAGGAAATGTGTGGCAATAGTCAACCATAAATGCATCGTTTTCTGGGTTAACAACTATACAAAAATGAAATACATGCTTGAAAAAACATGACGCCTGGTGTGGTGCCATGGTATGACCTCACCGTGCCCTGGTAAAAATGTCGTCATGCACGCCTTTCATATATAAAACGAACCATCACCGAGGAAGTTTCATGGTTTTGAGGGGGAAATCACCAAGATTGAAGGGGGATCCAAATTTCCTTTGTCCACGAGTTTTTTTCTATGATGAACATACAACCTGCAAATCACCGTGTTCAAATTTGGCACTTTTCCGGGTTCATTTGCCATATTTAGGGGATTATGTGCATTTCCAAGGCATTAATGCGCATAATTCAAGTTCAAACAATCGGTGCATGAAAGGGTCCACAAGAACGGCCTGGAAAACCATGCTTGTGACATTTAGTAAATTCTCATGCATTTTATAAGGAATAATGGATAGATATTTCGATGAAATGTGTGGCAATAGTCAACCACAAATGTTTGTTGTTGGGTTTTCAACTATAGAAAAAAAAATAAATGCTTAAAAAACATGACGCCTGGCATGGTGCCATGGTATGACCTCACCATGCCCTGGTAAAAATTTGAGAAGGTTTGGCTTATGTCATCATGCATGCCCTTCATAAATCGAACCATCACCGAGGAAGTTCCATGCTTCCGAGAGAGAAATCCCCAAGATTGAAGGGGAATCCAAATTTCCGTCCTAGTTTGTCATTCAGTTTTTTTCCAACGATCGACATACCGCCTCAAATGCAACGTGTTCAAATTTGACATTTTCCCGGGCTCATTTACCATATTTAGGGGATTATGTCCATTTTCTAGGCATTAATGGACATAATTCAAATTCGAACAATCGGTGCATGAAAAGGTGCACAAGAACGGTCTAGAAAACCATGCTCGTGTTATTTGGTACATTCTCATGCGTTTTACAAGGAATGGGCAGATATTTCAAGGAAATGTGTGGCAATAGTCAACCATAAACGCTTCGTTTACTCGGTTAACAACTATACAAAAAATGAAATACATGGTTGGAAAACATGACGCCTGTCGTGGTGCCATGGTATGGCCTCACCATGCCCTGGTAAAAATTGGAGAATGTTTCCTTATGTCGTGATGCACGCCATATATAGAACGAACCATCACCGAGGAAGTTTCATGGTTTCGAGGGGGAAATCACCAAGATTGAAGGGGGGGGGGTCCAAATTTCCATTGTCCTGTGTCCACGAGTTTTTTTATGATGATCATACAACCTGCAAATCACCGTGTTCAAATTTGGCATTTTTCCGGGTTCATTTGCCATATTTAGGGGATTATATGCATTTCCTAGGCATTAATGCGCATAATTCAAGTTCAAACAATTGATGGATGAAAGGGTCCACAAGAACGGCCTAGAAAACCATGCTCGTGCCATTTAGTAAATTCTCATGCCTTTTACAAGGAATGGACGGATATTTCATGAAATGTGTGGCAATAGTCAACCACAAATATTTGTTTGTTGGGTTTTCAACTATAGAAAAAATGAAATAAATGCTTAAAAAACATGGCGCCTTGCATGGTGTCATGGTATGACCTCACCATGCCTTGGGAAAAATTTGAGAAGGTTTGGCTTATGTCGTCATGCACGCCCTTCATAAATCGAACCATCACCGAGGAAGTTCCATGCTTTCGAGAGGGAAATCCCCAAGATTGAAGGGGAATCCAAATTTCCGTCCTAGTTTGTCATTCAGTTTTTTTCCAACGATCAACATACCGCCTCAAATGCAACGTGTTCAAATTTGACATTTTTCCGGGCTCATTTACCATACTTTGGGGATTATGTGCATTTTCTAGGCATTAATGGACATAATTCAAATTCGAACAATCGGTGCATGAAAAGGTGCACAAGAACGGTCTGAAAAACCATGCTTGTGTTATTTAGTACATTCTCATGCCTTTTACAAGGAATAGGCAGATATTTCAAGGAAATGTGTGGCAATAGTCAACCATAAACGCGTCATTTACTCGGTTAACAACTATACAAAAAATGAATCACATGGTTAGAAAACATGACGCCTGTCGTGGTGCCATGGTATGGCCTCACCATGCCCTGGTAAAAATTGGAGAATGTTTTCCTTATGTTGTGATGCGCGCCTTTCATAAATCGAACCATCACCGAGGAAGTTTCATGGTTTCGAGGGGGAAATCACCAAGATTGAAGAGGGGGGGGGGGGTTCCAAATTTCCTTTGTCATTTGTCCACGAGTTTTTTCTTCTATGATGAACATACAACCTGCAAATCACCGTGTTCAAATTTGGCACTTTTCCGGGTTCAATTGCCATATTTAGGGGATTATGTGCATTTCCTAGGCATTAATGCGCATAGTTCAAGTTCAAACAATTGATAGATTAAAGGGTCCACAAGAACGGCCTAGAAAACCATGCTCGTGCCATTTGGCAAATTCTCATGCCTTTTACAAGGAATGGACAGATATTTCGATGAAATCTGTGGCAATAGTCAACCACAAATGTTTGTTTGTTGGGTTTTCAACTATAGAAAAAATGAAATAAATGCTTAAAAAAACGCCTAGCATGGTGCCATGGTATGACCTCACCTTGCCCTGGTAAAAAATTGAGAAGGTTCGGCTTATGTCGTCATGCACGCCCTTCATAAATCGAACCATCACCGAGGAAGTTCCATGCTTTCGAGAGGGAAATCCCCAAGATTGAAGGGGAATCCAAATTTTCTTCTTTCTTTGCCCTGGAGTTTTTTTTCTACGATGAACATACACCCTGCAAAACACCGTGTTCAAATTTGTCATTTTTCCGGGCTCATTTACCATATTTAGGGGATTATGTGCATTTTGTAGGCATTTAGCGCATATGAATCCAATCCAGCTACAGGTGCACGGGTGTGATGTGAGGGACGTGGATTGCCGTTCGATCGCGACGCATCCAACGGTGCACACGCGCGATCCGCATGGCTGGGGTTCCGGCCAATCATAACGCAACACACAATATGCTCAGCGCACACTGTTCCCGGAAGCAACGGAGATGAACCGTGTGCGATAATGAACGAGCAAAATTGTAAGGGAAGCCAAATTTCTGTTGTCGTTTGTCGTTGAGCTTTTGAATACCACCGCACTGTACGGATGCCCGGCCCCTCCGTCGCAGAGCTCTCTCCAGGCGTCGTCCATGGCACCGCAGCGCACAGTAACTGGTAAGGAAGCGATGGCATCCCGCCGCGGCACGTTCCTCGCTGCACGCGGCCGCACACATGGTAAGGAAGCGATGGTATCTCGCCGCGCCGAGTTCATCGCCATCGGCGGCCAGACAGTTACATGGGCGGACTTTGAGGCTGCCATGGCTGAATGGGTGGTGGATCTAGAGGCGGCCAAAGCCGCATAGAAGGAGCGGAAAAGGCAGAAAGCAGTCAAGAAAAGAGAGTCCCGCCGCCGCAAGAAGAAAGAGGCCGCATGCTGTGGTGAGGAGAGCTTGGCAGAGATCGAAGCATGGTGGGTTTCCGCCTACAAGGCCGGGAAGGAGAACGCCGGCATCTGGCCAGGATGCCCTGATGGCAGCATGTGAGAAGTAGTTTAAGTTTGTAGTATTAGAGCAAATTACCAGTAGTACTTTAAGTTTGTAGTATTAACGTACAATGTCGGTAAGAGCATCCTTTGATGGCTTTGAGCGTTGATTAGCACGTGTGCCCATGTGCATCTTTTTGCATTAATCATTAGAAGATCACAAAACACACGGTTTCTATGCCGTACCCGTCTGCGTTTTTTTTGCGTTAATGACCCATAAGTCAGCTACCTGTGCGATGTTTCCTAGTAAACCCGACGTACCATTGACCAAAAAAAAATCAAGTACATGTGTACATTTTTTGGAGACGGGATCTGTCAACTTTCTTTTTTCTCGCACACGAGTATTTTACGCGCTTCGTCTGTGTTGTGTGTTCCCCCCGCCCAAGTTTCAAGTTTCGCACCGAAATTTTCATTAGGCGCGCGATTTCAGAATTTATTCCTCCAACCACATCCCCTTCCTCAAGATCCCCCTCTCGCGCTTCCCTACCGGCATCTCAAACCGCCGCCAAGCAACCACATCTACGCTCGCTGGAATCCAACAGTAACCCACCAATCTCTGTGACGTCCCCGGCCTGATTGCTTAAATGGCGCCTGCGAAACATCCTCATGCCTCCAAATCCCCCCTCGCCAGGAGCTGATGGGGTCCATGGCGCGATGGCCGATGTGCGTGTTGACCCGGAGGAACACCTCGCTTTCGCCGCCGCCGCCGACATGGTGCAGGCTCGCCCGATGAAGTCCCCAAATGACTACCCCCCAGACTTAATGTAAGATCCGACCAGCCAAATCTTACCAATACCACTTGCAACGGCTATGATTTGTACGCTTGATGTATTAAGCATGTTCGTGCCTTGTTTATTTCAAGATCGCACAATCGTGTGATGTTAAAATATTACCGTGTCCAGCTCAATTTCACCAATACCAGCAACAAACTTACAATACATGACTCAGGATATCACTAGAGATGCTGCCCATTTGCTATTTTTAGTGGTTGCTAACCCTATTGTACTTAACATGCCTGTCCATGTACTTACACAGGGTCATAACGACCGATGCCGTCGAGGTGAGCTGCATCCCATGTCTTACAGTATTTCACATAATTTCTGCAATTGCAGTTTAACTTCTACCATTTACCGTTGCTCAGAGGTACACATGTCGCTGGCATCGATCCACGCTTCGACCGTGAGGAACAGCTCGCCTCCCGTCGGTGACTTTGGGCGGGCTCGCCAAGATGAAGTGCCCCAACAACTACCTCTCAGGACTTACCAAGTATGTACTCACCAGTTCAATCTTACCAATACCAGTTGCAATTAATGGCTATGTTATGTACGGTCGATGAATTAAGCATGTTCGAGTAAACATGCCTAACATGTTTTTGCTACTTTCCCTACCTTTTTATAGACATCTGGCCCATTCTCCGCTCTGGCAGCACATGCCTTGTGATGTTTAAGTATGCCAATTGCATTTTTATCAGTACCGTTTTTAATGTCTATTAAGCCTGTTTCAATTAACAGTTGAATCCATTTTTAAATAGTTGTATTTCAATGGCTACACACTTACAAAACATGACTTATGATACTGTTAAGCCTGTTGCAATTAACAGTTGTATCCATTTTTTAATCTGTCCATTTGCTACCATGCTACTCCCTGCAATGAAGATATACTAGAGATGCTGCCCCATTTGCTATTTTTGGTGGATGCTAACCCTGTTGTACTTAACATGCTTGTCCATGTACTTACGCAGGGTCAGAACTGCCGATGCTGTTGTTTGCCGTCAAGGTTAGCTGCATCCCATGTCTTACTGTATTTCACATCATTTGTGCAATTGCAGTTTAACTTCTACCATTTACTGGTTGCCTGTAGGTACACATGTCAGTGGCACTGATCCATGCTTCGACCCGGAGGAACAGCTCGCCTCCACTGCCTCTGACTTTGGGCGGGCTCTGGCCAAGATGGAGTGCCCCAGCAACTACCTCTCAGGACTTACCAAGTATGTATCCACCAGTTCAATCTTACCAATACCAGTTGCAATTAATGGCTATGTTTTGTACTGTCCATGTATTAAGCATGTTGTCGTAAACATGCCTAACATGTTTTAGCTATTTTCCCTACCTTTTTATAGATAGCTGGGCCATTATCTGCTCTGGCAAGACCTGCCTGTGATGTTTAACTCTGCCAATTGCATTTTTATCAAGACCGATTTCAATGGCCACTAAGCCTGTTGCAATTAACAGTTGTATCCATTTTTAAAGAGTTGTATTTCAATGGCTACAAACTTACAAAACATGAATTAGGATGTTGTTAAGCCTGTTGCAATTAACAGTTGTATCCATTTTTTAATCCATCCATTTGCTACCGTGCTATTCTTTCGAAATGAAGATATCACTACAGATGTTGCCGTTTTATTACCATTTGCTATTTTTGGTGGATGTTAACCCTGTTGTAGTTAACATTGGCTTTCCATGTACTTACACAGGGCTACAATGGGCGATGCTGTTGTTTGTCGTCGAGGTTAGCTGCATCCCATGTCTTATACACCATCTATTCCTAAATATAAGTATTTTTAGAGATTCCAATATAGACTACATAAGGAGCAAAATGAGTGAATCCAGATTCTAATCTAAACTATATCTGTAATTCTATATACATCAGTATGTAGTTCATAGTGAAATCTCAAAAACAATACTTGTACTTAGGAACATAGGTAGTTGTATTTTACATCATTTGTGCAATCTCAGTTTAGCTTCTAACATTTACGGGTTGCTTGTAGGTACATATATGAGTGGTATCGATCCACGCTTCAGGTACCCTTTTATGTATGGGGCAATGAGATATTCATGAACAAGCGTCAAGTGAGGAAACTAAGAAAAATTGTTAGGCGAAAGAAACGGGTGATTGGAATTAAGCTCTTTATTTACACTTTATCGAAGACAACAGTGAACTTTAGATGGTAAGTAATGTGTTGCCTTTTTCCCCTGCCCACAACAAGTTACTCTATTAGACCTTAGTATCTGATATTTTTCTCTTTTCAGTGGTTTCTGAAGCTATTTACTGATTATTACCTTGCAAACTACATGACAGGAGTGGAGGCAACTAAGGTTAAAGCATATAATTCATGCTACCATGATAATGCTCTAGAAGTCTTCCTGAAGGCGGTGAAGGATGGGCGGGCGATCGTCACAAGGGGTTGGACAAAATTGGTTCGTGCCTATGCATGCAGGAAGGCACATTATGGGCATTCCGCTTCTTCAACATCGTCGGCAGTCAAAATGATTTACACTTGTCTCTTCACCTTTACCGCCTTTAAATACTGTGGTTCATCATAGTTAATTGGTGCCTAATCCTGTAATTACTGAACATATTGTACTGACAATTTTATTTATGGATTCGTTGTTGAACCATTGTGCTAAGAATTTGAGTTGCACGTTTCATATTTCAAAATTTCCAATTAGAATAATAAATTACAGGCAAAAATAAAAAGAGAATGGAACTTTGCAAACGGTTCTGGCAGTAAAAGCGCTTGTGATGGATAGCCCAATGCCACACAGTTTAATACATCAAATTGTGTGTGTGATTTAGTTAATGAAAGCAAACAATTAACCAAGGCAGAGCGTGTGTGATAGTTACACCTTTCACAAACGAGCCTACACATAAAACTGTGTGGGATGTACATACAAACGGAAACGTTTTCCCTGGATTGACTGTGTGGGATGTACATAAGAACGGAAATGTATTCCTTGGATTGACTGTGTGTGATATACATACGAACAGAAACGTTTTTCTGGGATTCACCGTGTGGGATGTACATACCTACGGAAATGATTTTCTCGGATTACCGTGTGGGATGTACATACCTATGAAAATGATTGGGTTTCGATGCCTCGCTCGATCGCACACGGCCCCAACCTGGGTCCCAGGAGGTCCTATCCCCTATGATTTTTGGGTCGTGTGGGAAGGACACCCTATCGCACACACTCACTTGGCGACGGTTCCAAATGCCATCGCGGAAAGGGGTTAAAAACCGTTTGTTTAGGACCGACACGCACCAGGATGTAATTTCCCTTTGTACAGGAAGTGCTAGCTATACTCACCTAAATGGCCTCAAATTTTGCATGCATGTTATCCATCATATAGGACTAGCCTCCACCAAAATTTAGCTTCATTACACACAACATATGAGCACAACGCCCTCCCCATATTTCTGTACAGATTGCCAAGTTGTAAAGGAAGTACCATTTAGGATCTCCACTTGCCACCAAAATTTACATGCACGTGCACACTCATGTAAGACCATCCTACACAAAATTTAGACCAACTGGCCCATCCATTTGAGCACATCAAGCTCCCAAAGCCTACTGACTAGCAAACTAAGTTACAAGGGAAGTACTAGCTACATTGATCAATTAGCCACCAAACTTTGCATACATACTCATCATCATGCCAAGCACTCCACAACCAATTTCATCATGTTTGGCCAAGCCAAATTCAAATGGCAAGCATCAAACACTTGCTGACAGAAACCTAGATGGATGCTCAATTCACAACTCAACCTCCTAAGACCCTTAACTCCACACACAGAGTCTCAAAACACTTTTTACTAACCCCTAGACATCATGGCCATGGCCAAAACCCACTGGCATTGCCAATGCCAGTGGTGACCACGCTAGGAGCATGCAAATCTTTTCCACATAACCAGCATCAAGGGTTTTAGGAGGTTCCCCATCTCCATGAGTAGCAAGTACAACTATTTTTTTGGGTGTTTCGTGTTCCATATCCATAACTGAAGATATAAAAAAACTTAGAACAGAAAATAAAATCTTCTTAGAGATAAAGCCAACAAGCGCACACGAGAATATTCACGCACACTATTGCTCCCCGGAAACGGCACCAGAAAAAGGTCTTGATAACCAACAAGTATATAGGATCGTTTGTAGCCTTTGTTGATAAGTAAGAGTGTCGAACCCAACGAGGAGCTAAATGTAGAATTTATATTCTATGCAAGTTCTATCGACCACGATACAACTCTACACACACTAACGTTTGCTTTACCTAGAACAAGAATAAAACTAGAACTACTATGCGAGATAATAAATATTAGTTGTTTAGTAGAGAGCTTTTTGGAGAACAATGAGCGAGATTGTCCCTAGGAAATTAATATCTAGATCAGTAATCATTATTTTAGTTTCATGTGAGGGAGAGGCATAAGCTAACATACTTCCTGTACTTGGATCATATATACTTATCATTGGAACCCTAGTAAGCATCAACAACTACTAAAGATCCATTAAGGTAAAATCCAACCATAGCATTAAGAGTCTCCTTTAATCCCATTCGCAACAACCCGCTTACTCAGGTTTAAACTTCTGTCACTCTCATAACCCACTGTAAGCGAATCATGAACATATTGCAACACCCTACAATGGGAATCCCACACGTGTGCCCAACATCAATGGCACCATAGGACAACACCAAAATAAAACATGCAACTCAAACCAATCATGGTCACCAATCAACCCATAGGATAAAACAAATCTACTCAAACATCATATGATGGCAACACATCAGTAGATAATAATATTTAGCATAAGGAGTCCAGCGCGCAGATTGTCTTCGGCATTGCAAGGCGGGTTCCCCTTTTTCCAAACTCCAAGATAGTCTTAGGATGCGATGATAGTATCCGGACTTGTCACACACACCATACATAACCGCAGAGAGAATATATTTTTATACTAGTTCTATCCGTTGACAGCTTTTTACAACACGACATCACATCTGCCCGGTCATAATTTTGAACCGTTTTTCGTCTGTCGCTCCATGTTCCGAGACGCGGTTGCCATTGGCACGTCTTGTTGAAGCAGAGATTGTGTCCCCTTATTGCGGGATTCTCATCAATGCGGGCATGGGTAACCCAACCATGCCGTTTATACGGCCCTTGGGGATAGGCGAATCTTAAGGCGAGTGAGGAGGCGTTTAATATTTGCTGCCTTTATAAGGGGATAAGGATTCCTCCTTCCTCTCAAACGCCCTATCTCTGTCTCCGCCTTTCCAATCTCGAGCTCCAGCACCCAAGTTCTAATCTCCTTCCCACTCAAGCCACCATGTCCAGATCCGGAGGTCAAGGAAAGTGGATGATCTCCTCCATCAAGGAGGAGGACATTACTGAGCTCCGGGCGGCCGGATATTTGGCAAAGGAGATCACTCATCGCCTGCCGACCGAGGGACAAGTCGTCCCCACGCCGGAGCCCACAGAGAGGGTAGTATTCATCCCCCATTTCTTCCGCGGGCTAGGGTTTCCACTCCACCCTTTCGTCCGCGGGCTGGTGTATTATTACAGGATAGATTTCCATGATCTGTCCCTGAATTACTTCCTCAACATCTCGGAGTTTATCGTCGTGTGCGAGGCCTTCCTCCGCATCCAACCCCACTTCGGGCTATGGCTCAAAGTCTTCAACGTGAAGCCGAAGGTGGTGGACGGCCAGCATGCGGAGTGCGGAGGAGCCATGGTGAGAAAGCTACCCAACGTCTCCTGGCCGAAAGGTACTTTTGTGGAGACAGTGAAGGAGTGGCAGAGACAATGGTTCTACATCACAGAACCCCGCAGCACCACCTGGGCCGCGGCTACCGAATTCCGCTCCGGTGCTCCCATACGGCTCATTTCTTGGGTCGAGAAGAGTCCGGACTGGTGTTCGCCCGATGAGCTGATAGCGTTGCAGATGCGCGTCCAGAGCATGATAGCCAAGGACATCAAGCTCTTCGATGTGATCGGTGATGCTAGTTCGTCGGATTCTTCCATACCAGCTCAGAGGTCTCCCTCTGTGGGATTTCAATTCGAAGAAGCATCAGACCCTGGTGAGGCTCTTCGAGACCACCCACGAAGATGCCTGGAAGTTGCTCTTTAAAGGCAACGAGAAACCGCCGGCCACGAATTCAGACCGTGGTCACGACTGTAAACACCCCGCCAGCGAGGTATGTTACTTTTGATTTTTGATGTATCCCCAACTTAAATGTTTTGAGGATGATGTCTGAGCTTTTATTATTGCTCTTTCAGGACTGGATGGAGAGGGCGAAGCGGATCCAGTGTCCGGCTCCGCTGCCTGAAGAACCGGTCATCCCGCGCCTAGAGAAAATGCTGGTGTCGGCGCCATATAAGGCACCGGAGAAGAAGGCCAAGGGGGCCAAGAGTGGCCCCCGTCGCAAGGGCACTCCGGACGTGACGTCTGAAGACGACGAAGCTCATTCATCTGTCCCTGAGGACAATGATGAGGAAGAGGCGGACGAAGAGGAAAACAACCCTCCCCCTGAGGAGAGGAGGAAGAAGAGGGCGGCTTCGGGGCATCTGGAAGCGGAAACGCCCAAGAAGGGGAAGGGCGCCCCAGTGGTCAATACCACGTGGGACATTGACAGTAGTCCGGAACGATGCCCCCGCACTAAGCCCCAGGCCGCATCATAAGTGACATGTCTCGTCCACGCGCACATCCGGCCCTTTCTTTTTATTATCCTGATATAGTTAACTGCACTATCGCAGTCCGCCCGGCGACCTTATACAGCGATCCTCATTTGGAGGTTCGTTGGCTCCATCGGAGACGGCGAGCATGTCGCCACCGCCTGCTTATTCCCCCGGGGCCAGGGACGACACCGAAGTGTTGTCCCGGAGGACCGCTCCGAACCGGGGAGGAGCCCAGGACGTTGTCTGGGAGGTGCCACAAGGCAAGACCTCCACTACCGGACATACGGGGGAGCCGATCCCCATGGAGATTGGTGAAGAGGGCCGCATCCAGTTCGGCCCGCAGCCGAATATAATTCTGGAGATCCATATGGCTCCGGAGTCGGGCGAGCAGCCCCCTTTGAAGGAGGGGGGTGCGCCGCTTCCACCTGTGGCCCCTGTCCATCTAGGGACGCCGGATAACCTAATGGAGGCGCTACGAGGCGCATCCATCATGGACGAGCACCGTGTCCTTATGGGTGCGTTGATCGAGAAGGTTCAATCCGCCAAGAGTGGACTGAACGAAGCGTCAAAGAACTCGCTGATGTGTTTCGAGGTAAGTGACATAGAAAGAGAAAACCCCATGTCGCCAAGAGTCCACGAGACATCAGTCCGTGTTCGCGAAAAGAGCCGGACAGAGGATCAATCTTCTGTTGTAGGGGACTAATCATAATATGTATGCATAAGCAAAGGCGTCATTGGTCGAACCTCAAGATAGCGCCAAAGCCTCTGAATTGAGGCAGAGGCTGGACCGGACCGAGAACGAGCTTGGCGAGGTTAAGGTTCGGCTTCAGGAGAAGCAAGGTGAGTAACGACTTGCTGTGTGTTCGGAAAGCATAGGCGCTGTATATTTACTATAGTGTCATAATATGTGCAGGAGCCGTGACCGAGGTCGAGGCCCTGAGGAAGGCCCTGGGCGAGGCCGAGGAGAAGGCTGTCCAGCAGCAAGCCGCTCGTAAGAAGCTCAAGGCCCGGGCCAAAGAAATCCAGCAGGAGCTCCAGGATGCGGTGAAAAAAAATGTGAGACCTTGGAGCATGATGCGTCGGCTCAAGGGGCCGAACTCACCAAGGTTCGTCAGAGCGCGGAGATCGCATTTTAATGAGGTTTGTGCCGCCCTCCAGGAGATCCAGGAGGCCAAGAAGAGCACGACTGTTGTGGAATTGTCACGGCAGATGTCCTCATGAAAGGACTTAGTCGTGGAGCCATCGCAACTAGGAAGCTTAAAGGGGTTAAAACGGGAGAAAGGACACGAGGGTTTATACTAGTTCGGCCCCTTGCGGTGAAGGTAAAAGCCTAATCCAGTTGAGGTGGAATTACTAGGGTTTCGATGACCAGGGAGCGAATCCACTATGCCCGGCTCTCGATCTGATGTTACTTGCCCTAAGCCGCCGGCGGGTCATCCCCTTATATACACGGGTTGACACCCCGCGGCCTACAGAGTCCCGGCCGGCTCATAAACAGTGTCCGACTCGGTGACTAGTTAATCTTGCCTTACAATACAAGTCATGCCATTATGGCGGTTTATTACTATGGGCCTTAAGTCGCCTGCGGGCTTTGGGCCCTTAACTGAACCGCCATCTTCAAGCTTGATATTGTGCTTCATATGATAAATCGTCATAGCGTAACTCGGCCCCTCCTGGGCGGGTTACACTAGTAGTTATATCCCCAACATTAGGCCCCAGATTGATTTGAACCGGTTCATGTCAATCTTCAATACCTTAAGAAAAAGTCTTCTGTCTTCTGTTTGTGCAAAAGTTATAATCCGCCATGACGTCATCTTCTGGATTTATGATAACCCGCCATGATGTCATCTTCTATTAAATTCATATATTATTCCATCACATCCCAACGGATCCTTATCTTAATGACCATCCTGAAAATCGAGGCGTCTGAGTAGCTGGATAACCATGTCTGGCCTCCTCCTTTTTGCGCCCGCTTTATCAATCCTCCTTTATAAATAGGCACGACCTTCGGTCTTTCCTCATTATCCCCCTTTCGTCGTCTTCTTCCTCTTGCTACTCCACTACCACTCGAGCTTCGCCGCCGCCGCCGCCGCCGCCGCAGAGCACCTTGTCTTCATCAATCTTGGCCGCTGCATCAACCTGAATCGATCAGAGAACGGCGGTGACCCTCCGCAGTAGATCTGTAGCTGGAAGTTCTTGCCGTCCCGCACCCCAGATCCGCATTTAGGGTTTGCAAGTTCCTCTGCGTTTTTTGCTGTTCATCATAGTTTCTTCAGAGTTCCTCCACCGCAGCCTCTTCTGATTTAAAAAGCAACATATCCTCCTGCGGTAATCGTTTTATGTCCATTTTTAAAACTAGCAGATCCCTTTTCTTTGTACAGAGGCCTCATTAGAACTCACGAACTCATCTGTACCAGTTTTTAGGTCTAGAATATTTTCTTTTCTGAACGACCGTTTGATCCAAAATAACAGCTGCAACCCGCGAAACTTGTTTGTGCGACACTTAGGCAAAAACTATATCTGTTATGTCCACTTAACCATGGCGACTCTTATCGTCGGCTTTAAAAAAAAGGCAATGCTCAATCAATAATTCCGACCACTCATGGTGGTTTAAATAACTTAACTGCTTATGATGCCCATGGCGGCTTGAATAATCTGATATAGTTAGCCATATGTCATTAGGCCCCTTCGTAAGCCGCCATGTTGAATATGAATTGAAATATTTTCTCCGGCTTAAATTTGAGCCGGAAATTTTTATTTTGTCATAGGCTTCCATCTCCATAATGCCGCCCAAGGCTCCCAAAGCACCCGTTACATGCAACTGGGTTAGATCCATCGTCACAGATAACACCTTTAATGAGTTTGTGAAGACTGGTTATTTGCCGAAGAAGGAAGTCATGGCCTATCGTGCTCCTGATCCGATAGAAGTAAAACCTCAACCCAAGGAAGGGGAAGTTATCGTCTTTACTGATCACATGAACCGGGGCTTTTCTCCACCCGGCTCAAAAATTTTCAGAGACGTCTTGCACTTTTTTGACCTGCGACCTCAAGACATCGGACCCAATTCCGTGTCAAATATCTGCAATTTTCAAGTGTTCTGTGAGGTGTACCTTGGAGAAGAACCCAGCTTGCTACTCTTTAGAGAGTTACCGTCAAAACAAACGTGCCAATGGGCCCAGCTTGGAGCTTGGAGGAATCTCAATCCAGCGACGGAGAGACTGTCTCTTCCCGTATGCCGAAACGCCGAGCCACCCTAAAGATTGGAACCAGACATGGTTCTATTGTCAAGACACTTCTCCGGCTAATGAGAACCCTCTGCCTGGCTTTCGCGCCCTGCGCCTGGAGTCAACTCACCCTTTGCCAGATAAACTGTCTCCGGCTGAACGTCAAACACTTGCCCCCACCTTAAGCAAGGTCAAGGCTCTTCTGGGGAATGGCCTAAACGGCATTGATCTGGTCCGGGTTTGGCTTGCCTGGCGGGTTATTCCTTTGAGCCGCCGCCCCGGCTTGATGTGCGATTACACATGCCAAAAGAATGATCCTCTACAGCACAACCCTGTCGACTTACCTGAGGATGTGGTTGATGATATGACCAAGTCTCTTCTGAATGAGAGCCTGGCAGACTGCGGGAAAGTGGGTTTACGTCCTTTCTGCAAAGCTAACCCGGCTCCAGTGGTAAGCCATTAACTTGAGCATTTTTACCTTCAACTTTAACAATTTCATCTTTACTCAAAAACCTTTGTTGAAATTCACAGGCTGATGACGAATTTTGGAAGGTCAAGTATGACCATGAAGCTGCAAAGAAAGCTAGAAAAATCAAGAAAGCCGCCAAGAAAGCCACTGCCCGGAAGAAGGGGAACAAGCCTAGCGCCTCAGATATGCTTCATTTGGAAGATACCTCCGAGTCAGAGGTAGCTCTTGACTCTTTAGGCTCCTTTTTTAACCATCTTATTGACACTGATTATCATCGAGGATACAGAGCAAGTCATGTAGCGATTGAAGAGGTAACTATAATTTCCTCCCACTCCTAGCCTTTGCCTGCATGTAAATTCCGAAGAGTAACCCGAAAAGTAAGATTTTCACATCCTTTAGCTTACCAAGATCCTCAATTTCTTTTGAAGCGACAGATTCATGAGAGCCGGAGGCAGACCCGGACCAGTAAAGATGTGGAACTCTCCTCCGGCTTACCCAATGTAACAAGGAAACTCCGGACTGAGGTCATCTCCGATTTACATACTTTTTACCCTTTGGCGGGTTTCACTCGTCAACCACTCAATTCTTCTGACTCAAACTATCAGGGAACTTCACCTTCCTCCGGCGAATCAATGCATTCCAATATGCCAGCTTTCAAAACCGCTCCAGGGTAACGATAATTTGTTTATCTTGTGCTTATCTTACCCATGTTTTTTGCACTAACCTTTTGATTTTTACACAGCGTACAAGTAAAGCCCAGCAAGAGGGCGAAGAAGAACAAGCCGGCCGAAGAGCCGATCTTGAATGAACCGGAGCTCAGAATGGCTGCTCCTGACACCTCCGCTCATGAGCCGCCGCCTGAACCAGCCCACGATATTCCAACGCCTACTGTTGACCCGCCTGTCGAGCAAGCCATTGACGGTTCTGAAAATCCGGAGATCCCTAGCCCGGCCAAAACGGATGACCTGGATGTCGAAATCATCAAAACTGACTTTGTTGAGCCGGGGAGACCCACCATGCTGGCCAAGTGCTCCGCCAAAGAAGAACTTCTGGAACGCCGCAAAGCTAAGCTGGATGTCACTGATTATACTCATCTGAGTATTGGAGAAACCATCTCTGGTTATATAAATCAAGTGCACAACAGCCGTGACATGGAAATTGACATGGTGAAACAGATACACCAAAAATCTGTGGTATAACTCTGGTTGCTATACTTTATTTATCCTTACTATACCAGCCCCCAAGTCTATCTCTTATGATGAAATATGCTGTAGACTTAAGACCGTCTTAGTAATATTTGTAAGAAGCCCGGCTTATCCTGTAGCCCCCAAGGGCCGGCTGAAACTGCATGTTTGAACCGGTCCTTATCACGTTTAAATCAAGAAGTACTTGGAACAGCAATATGCATTACCCCCCAAGTGCCAAGTACCTTTGCCTGCAAAGTGCTTCGGACTTACTTCCATGAACCGCCACTGTAAACAGAGTTCTTCAGCATACATTAGCCCCCAAGTGCCAAGTATCTTTGCTTACAAAGTTCTTGGGACTTAATGTTGCATTATGATAACTCTGATTGTAACCCTGCATTTGTACAGGCCACTATTAATCAATTTGAATCGGAAATATCTGACTTGAAGAATTGCCTGGAAGCACAGGAGATTGAAACCCAAAAAGCCAACTCCAAGTTTGAATTCAGTGTATCTGAACAAGAGAAACTAAAAAAGGACTTTGAAGCAGAGAAGAAAGCCTGGGCTGATGAAAAGATCGCCTTGATCAACCGGGCCGAGAAGGCTAAGGCGGCTCTTTCAGAAACAACCGCCGAATTAACCGGCTTAAAACGCCATGTATCTCAGATGGTCTCAGCAATCTTTGGTAAGTTATTCTGCAAGTGTTAAATATTTGAATATTTTCTAACAAGTCTATCAATTGTCATTAACTTACCTAACTTTGCAATGCAGGCCCCAGGAGTTCCAATCTTAACCAAAGCATGCTGGTAAAATTGAAGGCAGTTTATACACTGGTAGAACAACTCTACACCGGGTCACAACGTGCCTTTGCCGCCGTGGCCCTGTCGAATGAAGTTCCCAGCCTCCTGTCAGATGTAATCAAGCGGGTTGCCGTGCTACCTCAGCGGCTCAAAGAATTAAGGCGGTCTTCTGCAAGAGCCGGAGCCATAGCTGCATTAAGCCGGGCCAAGGCGTGGCTACCTGAGCTAGACCCGGTCAACATCTCCATTGGGTATCCAAGCCTGAAGGAGGACGACACCCCATTTGACCAGAAGGATTTCACCGCTTGTGTGGAAGAAATACGCCCTATGGCCACTCTGATTGGCAACGACACAGTTCTTACCAAGTATCAACCGGGTTATGACGCCAAGAATCAGAGAATTCCGACCCCTCACTATGAAGAGATCAGCCTGATCCTCCACTTCGTAAGCATACCTTCGCCCCTGAAGTTGACCCTGCTGGGCTAATTGATGATGAAGCTGAATTTAAGGCTTTGAGTGGCATTGACTGGTCATCATCAACCTTCCAGGACAGGGAAACAGATGGAGGAGCGGAAAAGGATGACCCGGAAGCTTCTGGTCAACAAAACAAGTGATCCGTCTGGCGGCTCATACTTTGTGTTTTGCTGAAAAACAAGATTAATCATGTGGACTCGGGGAGTCATGTAATAGGGTAGAAATAACTTGATTTTGCCGTGCCATCGCGCACGTATTTGGTGCTCAACGTCTGATATTCCTCCGTGTTACGCTTAACATCTGTTTCCTTATGCTTAAGAGAATTTGATTCAACTGTCCTGCATACAGAAATAAATCACAAGACCCTTGGCGACTCACCGCAAGGCGGGTTATATAACTTATATAAAACCTAAAAAGAATCATAGATAAATAAACCTGTTATCAATTATAACATTGAAATACAACTGATGAAATCATACCTATGATCCTTTGAATGATGCCGTCGGTTTATGTGATCCGGGCAGTGAGGGTGAGAACCCAATTCTGTAAAAACCCGGCACATATGATGTTTGTTATGTGCTAACAACTTTATTGATCAAGGTTAAGCTGGTGGGATAGAAACCACCCCATAAATGCTTTCAAATATGATAAAAAAAGTCTCAAGACAGTCAAATAATTGTTATTGCAAAACTTTTACATCAATTATAACCTTGAAATACAACTGATGAAATCATACCTATGATCCTTTGAATGATGCCGTCGGTTTATGTGATCCGGGTAGTGAGGGTGAGAACCCAATTCTGTAAAAAACTGGCACACATGATGTTTGTTATGTGCTGACAACTTTATTGATCAAGGTTAAGCTGGTGGAATAGAAACCACCCCATAATGCTTTCAAATATGATCAAAAAGTCTCAAGACAGTCAAATAATTGTGATTGCAAAACTTTTACAAGAAATAGACAAAATTTTGAGGCTTCTGATTCGAATACGATCAGTAAAACGTTCCAAAGGGGTTAAGCTAAGATTCAAATACGATCATATAGCCCCCAGTGGCTTTGGCGTTGCCGATCAAGAGGGTATGGACATCTATTTCTCTTTGGTTCGAATACGACCTATGTTTGAACAGGAAGCCCCCAAATGACCTTGAGAGTTGTTTAATGATGCTGATTCGAATACGATCCACGTCAGACCCAAAAGGGGTTGAGCTATGATTCAGATACGATCAAGAAGCCCCCTAGTGGGTTTGGCAGTATGCCAATCAAAAGGGTATCGACAACTATGTTCTCTTTGGTTCGTATACGACCTATGTTTGAACAGGAAGCCCCCTAGTGATCATGATATTTAGCAGCCAGATTCAAATATGATCATAAGCCGGACCAAGAGGAGAGCCAAATTCAAATATGATCAGTTCCATGTTGGTCATTTTTAAAGATATAACAATGAAGACATATAAACTTTTGAGGATGAAAAGGACAGAGGTCCTGCTTTATTACTTTTCATAATATATACATTGTCAAAATATGTACATCATGAGAGCCAGCAGCTTAAGTGTAGTAAGGTCGAAGATGAGCGATATTCCACGGCCAGCGGGTCTCCTCCTCCGACTTACGTGAGTCTTTGTGCTCTCGAACATCGATGAGGTAATATGACCCGTTATTCAGGTTCTTGCTGACCACAAAGGGTCCTTCCCAAGGTGGGGATATCTTGTGCATATCGGATTGATCCTGGATGAGCCGGAACACTAAGTCACCCTCTTGAAAGGTTCTGGACTTAACCCGACGGCTGTGATAACGACGCAGATCCTACTGGTAAATCGCCGAGCGGGCTATTGCTAAGTCACGCTTCTCATCCAACAAATCAAGTGCCTCCTGACGAGCTTGTTCATTAGTAGCTTCAACATAAGCCGCCACTCAGGGCGAGTCATGACGGATGTCACTCGGCAGGACCGCCTCGCCCGTAAACCATGAAAAAGGCGATAACCCGTCGATCTGTTAGGTGTAGTATTGATGCTCCAAATCACAGAAGGCAACTCCTCCACCCAACAACCCGGCGTCTGTTGTAAAGGGACCATGAGCCGGGGCTTTATACCTTTCAAGATCTCTTGATTGGCTCTTTCAGCTTGGCCATTGGATTGAGGATGAGCTACTGATGAAACATCGAGCCAGATATGTTCACGTTGACAGAACTCTTCCATAGCACCTTTGGACATATTAGTACCATTGTCAGTTATGATGCTGTGTGGAAAACCAAAATGAAATATCACCTTTTTCATGAATTGAACTGCCGTGGCTGCATCACACTTACTGACCGGCTCTGCCTCAACCCACTTCATGAATTTATCAACCGCCACCAGGAGGTGTGTCTTTTTATTCTTGGACCTTTTGAAAGGCCCAACCATGTCAAGCCCCCAGACTGCAAACGGCCAAGTGATTGGAATCATCCTTAATTCTTGAGCCAGCACATGAGCTCGTCGTGAGAATTTTTGACAACCATCACATTTATCGACTGGATCCTCCGTGATCAAGATGAGCCGTCAGCCAATAAAAACCATGACGGAAAGCTTTGGCCACAAGAGATTTTGAGCCGACATGATGACCACAATCCCCTTCATGGATCTCACGAAGTATTTCTTGACCTTCCTTAGGCGACACACAATGTTGAAACGCCCCAGTAACACTGCGATGGTGCAACTCACCATGAACAATTGTCATGGACTTGGACCGCCGGACGATTTGTCTAGCTAAGGTCTCGTCCTCAGGCAACTCGCCCCGATTCATGTAAGCCAAATATGGTACTGTCCAATCTGGGATGATGTGAAGAGCCGCCACCAATTGCGCTTCTGGGTCTGGAACAACTAAGTCTTCCTCTGTGGGCAGCTTGACAAAAGGGTTATGCAAAACATCCAAAAAGGTGTTAGGTGGCACTGGCTTACGCTGAGATGCCAGCCGGTTTAAAGCAACAACCGCCTCATTCTTCCTTCGATAAATGTGCTCCACTTGATAACCCTTGAAGTACCCAGCTACAACGTCAACTTCAAGGCGATAAGCCGCCATGAGAGGATCCTTAGAATCCCACTTGCCTAACACCTGTTGAGCCACCAAATCTGAGTCGCCCAAGCACCTTACCCGGCTTAAGTTCATCTCCTTAGCCATCCGAAGACCATGGAGCAAGGCCTCATACTCAGCTGCATTGTTAGTACAGGGAAACATCAACCGGAGCACAAAGCAAAATTTGTCACCTCGAGGAGAAGCTAAAACAACTCCAGCCCCCGAGCCCTCCAATTGCCTGGATCCATCAAAGTGAATAGTGCAATATGTGTTGTCCGACTTTTCCTTAGGCGTCTGTAGCTCTGTCCAATCGTTGATGAAGTCCACCAGTGCGTGAGACTTAATAGCAGTGTGTGGCACATACTTCAAGCCATGAGGTCCAAGTTCAATGGCCCACTTGGCGGCTCGTCATGTAGCCTCTCTATTCTGAATGATGTCTCCCAAAGGAGCAGAACTTACCACAGTGATGGGGTGACCCTGGAAGTATTGCTTGAGCTTCTGACTCGCCATGAACACCCCATAAACGAGCTTCTGCCAATGTGGATATCTTTGCTTAGACTCAATAAGCACCTCACTGATGTAGTAAACCGGCCGTTGAACCGGATGCTCCTTGCCAGCCCCCTTGCGTTCCACCACAATTGCAACACTGACAGCGCATGAGTTAGCAGCCACATACAACAATAACGTCTCTTTATCAATGGGAGCCGCAAGGACCAGCGGCTCAGATAGCTGTCTCTTTAAATCTTCAAAGTCAGCGTTAGCGGCATCACTCCAGACAAAATTGTCTGTTTTCTTCATCATCTGATACAACGGTATGGCCTTCTCACTTAACCGGCTTATGAACCGGCTTAAAGCAGCGATACGACCCGCCAGTCGCTGAACATCATTGACGCACGCCGGTTTAGCCAAAGAGGTGATTGCCTTGATCTTCTCCGGATTAGCTTCAATGCCTCTGTTAGAGACCAAAAAACCCAAAAGCTTGCCTGCTGGCACGCCAAACACGCCGGTTTAAGCATCATTTTGTAGACCCGAAGATTATCAAAGGTTTCCTTCAGATCATCTATCAAGGTTTCCTTCTCTCTGGATTTCACCACAGTATCATCCACATAAGCATGAACATTGCGCCCAATCTGATTGTGGAGACAGTTCTGTACACATCGATGATAAGTCACCTGGGCACTCTTGAGCCCAAATGGCATAGGTACATAACAGAAGGCTCCAAACGGAGTGATGAAAGCCGTCTTCTCCTGGTCCTTAACTGCCATTTTGATCTAATGATAACCAGAGTAAGCATCCAAGAGGCTCAAACGCTCACAACCCGCCGTAGCATCAATAATTTGATCAATACGGGGAAGAGCAAAAGGATCAGCCGGACAAGCCTTATTTAAGTCCGTGTAATCCACACACATCCGCCAGGTGCCGTTCTTTTTAAGTACAAGCACCGGGTTAGCCAACCACTCTGGGTGAAAAACTTCAACAATAAACCCGTCCACCAAGAGCCGGGCCACCTCCTCACCAATAGCTTTACGTGTCTCCTCGTTAAACCGCCGAAGAAATTGCCTGACCGACTTAAACTTTGGATCAATATTCAGAGTGTGCTCAACGAGTTCTCTCGGTACACCCGGCATGTCAGAAGGTTTCCATGCAAAGATGTCCCGGTTCTCACGGATGAACTCGATGAGCGCGCTTTCTTATTTAGGATCCAGATTAGCACTGATACTGAATTGCTTAGATGAGTCGCCTGGAACAAAGTCAACAAGCTTGGTGTCATTAGTCTATTTAAATTTCATCACCGGGTCATGCTCTGTAGTTGGCTTCTTGAGAGATGTCATGTCCGCCAGGTCAACATTGTCCTTATAAAACTTCAGCTCCTCTGCTGCACAAACAGATTCGGCATAAGCAGCGTCACCCTGCTCACATTCCAGGGCTATCTTCTGACTCTCATGCACGGTAATGGTGCCTTTGTGACCCGGCATCTTGAGCTGCAAGTAAACATAACACGGCCGCGCCATGAACTTGGCGTAAGCCGGCCGTCCAAACAGAGCATGATATGGGCTCTTGATCTTGACCAGTTCAAAGGTTAATTTCTCAGCCCTAGAATCATGCTCATCTCTGAAGGCTACCTCCAACTCAGTCTTACCAGCTGGGTATGCCGATTTACCAGGCACCACTCCATGGAAAATAGTGTTGGATGTCTTCAGATTTTTGTCAGTCAACCCCATACGACGAAAGGTCTCATAATAGAGGATGTTGATGCTGCTACCTCCATCCATGAGTACTTTAGTGAATTTATATCCACCAACCTGAGGTGCTACCACCAAGGCTAACTGACCCGGATTGTCAACCCGGGAAGGGTGATCCTCCCTGCTCCACACAATAGGCTGCTCTAAACACCTTAAATAACGGGGAACCGCCGGTTCAACAGCGTTCACAGCCCTTTTATGAAGCTTCTGGTCTCGTTTGCACAAGCTAGTGGTGAACACATGATACTGTCCACTATTCAGCTGCTTTGGATTGCTCTGATAACCCGAATGCTGCTGCTGACCTCCCTGACCAGATGTTGATTATAACCACCTTGATTTCCTTGAAAACCGGAACTTGAGCCGCCGCCCGAGCCATGAAAACTGCCTCCACCTGAGCCGCCACCAGTCCCATGGTTGCCGTCGAACATGTTAGAATTTTTGAAGGCCTTCATGATCGTGAAACCTTTCCATAGGTGAGTGGCTGGCCTTTCCCGAGTGCCATGTCTCGGACAGGGTTCATTGAGCAGTTGCTCAAGAGTAGGACCTGACCCGCCGGATCGAGGGGGTGGCCTCCCCTTGCGCCGTTGATTGTTACCCTGTGAATTGGTGTTAGCCACAAACTCCGGGTTACCATCGGCCTTACGTTTATTGCCTCCTTGACTCGCCGGGTTATGCTGCTGACCCTTTCTATTGTCGTTCTTCTTTCCCTTCCCTGTCTTCTCTTCATCAGACGCGGGATCCTTGGTACTATCAGAATCGGCGTATTTGACTAGAGCCTCCATCAACTGGCCCATATCATTACAATCACGCTTGAGCCGCCCCAGCTTCTGTTTCAGAGGCTCAAATCGGCAATTTTTCTCCAACATTAAGACCACAGAGCTGACATCCATTTTGTCAGACGAATGTATTATCTCCTTGACCCAGCGCACCCAATGGGTGGTGGACTCACCTTCCTCTTGCTTACAATTAGTCAAGTCCACAATTGACATGGGCTGCTTGCAGGTGTCTTTGAATTTTGGATAAATCGGGCTTTTAACTCTGCCCATGAACCAATGGAATTAGGCGGCAACCCCTTCAGCCAGGTGTGGGCCATTCCGTCCAGCATCATGGTGAAGTACTTGGCCATCGCCGCATCACTGACCTCCAACAGCTCCATGGCCATCTCATAACTTTCGATCCACACCCCAGGCTATAAGTCAGCTATATAATTTGGCACCTTTCGGGGTCCCTTGAAATCCTTGGGCAAACTCTCATTTCGCAAAGCCGGCACCAAACAAGGAACGTCGCCGGTTCTTGTGACCACACCTGCCTCAACAGAAGTCATTGGATAATCCGGGAAGGTTTGGTGAGCCGCTTGCTGAGCCGCCTGGTGAGCCGCCTGCTGAGCCGCCCGCTCATCCTCTCGACGTATCCTGTCCTATACCAGATTATGCCCACCTGGCTGGTTACGGCACTGGGCGTTTCCGGACAAGGCCTCCGAATCCATATGTCTGCTTTAACTTGGGCTCCGGCTTGGGCGAGGAGTCGAATGGATTCTGTCTCGACTATAGGAATAAGCCTCCTGCTGGGCCAGAGTCGTCTGAAGAAGTTCTCTGACCCTTCGCGTCTCAACTGCTATTGGAGAGTCGCCATCCATCGGGAGAGCCGGCAAACGTGCCGATGCAGCAATCAGGTTCTCCAAGGGGTTGGAAAAATGACCCGATGGTGTTGGTACATAGCGAGGCGGGACTGTATTCACGTGAGGAGGTTCCATCATCGGAGGCTGAACCGGTGCCCCCACTCCGGATGTTGCAAATCGGTTTGCCTTCGGCGGGTTACTAGGGCCGGCTCCGGGCGTGCAGAAGAGATTCCGAGGATCATAAACCGGAGGCAAACGGGATTGGGCCTTCTGGTGCCTCCTCCTCATCACCTCACTAGATGCGTTCAGATTCATCGTAAGCTGAAAGCCTCTGACTGGATCTGCTGAGCGCGAGCATCCAAAGCCGCGCCCGCTGCCAACCCGTGTCCTCGGCTAGCTAGGGCTTCTTTGGCTCGGGCTATCTCCTCACGCACTGGTATACCTCTGCATCATGCTCAGCTTGACTCGCCGGAATAACCGTGGCGGTTAACGGGGCCGTCAATTTGTCCATGAGATCAATCAAGACTGAGCCGGGCGCGACAGCCCCCGCCCGCTGCTGCTCGACCGGAAGTTATTGCTGCCGCAACCGTAGAGTTTTGACCGGGTTGGGTGCCAGCCATGAAGATCCCAACTCTGCTCGACGGCTCAAAGGGGTCCGGAATACTGCTGCCATGGGAACAGCTCCCAAGCCCGCCAGCTTGTAATTGGTATAATGAATCCGTCTCACCAGTGGATGACTCACCATCGGAGTAGACGGCCGTCTCACCGCCGTCCATGTATCCTTTAGAAAGTTCTCCTCCATGGATGCAACCCACGAAGGCACGCTTCATAGCGGGCTGAGCCCGGGCGGATCTCGCACGCTGAGCCGTCTCGATGATGTCGTGCAGATGTACGGCTTAGGGCCCGGCTCGCCAATCCGTCCAATGAAGACGTGGATTGCACCGAAGAGAACCCGGTACCCGTACTCAATTGAGCCGGCGTCGGGACCCTAGCCGGCGTCCTCGATATAGAGCTTGCCGCAACGACTCTTGGTCATCCGGCCCACAGCGTATCCCTTGAGCCCTTCAAAGCTGCCCTTCAAGAACTCAAATCCACCATGCGCTGGCCCCACGGTGGGCGCCAACTGTCGTGGAATTGTCACGGCAGATGTCCTCGTGAAAGGACTTAGTCGTGGAGCCATCACAACTAGGAAGCTTAAAGGGGTTAAAACGGGACAAAGGACACGAGGGTTTATAATGGTTCGGCCCCTTGCGGTGAAGGTAAAAGCCTAATCCAGTTGAGGTGGAATTACTAGGGTTACGATGACCAGGGAGCGAATCCGCTATGCCCGGCTCTCGATCTGATGTTACTTGCCCTAAGCCGCCGGCAGGCCATCCCCTTATATACACGAGTTGACACCCCAAGGCCTACAGAGTCCCAGCCGGCTCATAAACTGTGTCCGGCTCGGTGACTAGTTAATCTTGCCTTACAATACAAGTCATGCCATTATGGCGGTTTATTACTACGGGCCTTAAGTCGCCTGCGGGCTTTGGGCCCTTAACTGAACCGCCATCTTCAAGCTTGATATTTGGCTTCATATGATAAATCGTGATAGCGTAACCCGACCCCTCCTGGGCGGGTTACACTAGTAGTTATATCCCCAACAATGGCGGGTAAGGCTTTTAAGATGCAAAGCAAGTATGCGGAGAAGCAATACCTTTTACTAACCCGGGTTCGGAGTTCCCCAGGGGCTTTTGCTGATTTGCCACACAGTGTTTCGGACGCTGTGGAGTTCTATCGAGCCGAAGGAGGGGGTTCTACGGAGAAGCTCTTCTGGTTGCAATATGCGGTGTCAGAGCCTCCCGTGTCCTTCACCGATCAGCTGAAACAGCTGGTGGAGCTGCATAGGGTGGACGAATTAGCCATGAAGGATTTGACAATCCGGCTATGGCAGCCGAAGCTATGCCTGGCAGCTACTTCGGACTCGTGAGGCGGATAGTGAACGCATGTCCTCGGCTGGACGTTGTCAAGCGCTCTGCCTGTATTGAAGGTGCCCGTATGGCCTTCGCTCGTTGCAAGATGTGGTGGGCGAAGATGAACGCCGTTGAAGTTGCCAGCGGGCCGCCGGAGGGCAAGGAACACCGCACATCCGAGCGATATTTTGCGGATGTCATAGAAGGGTCTCGACTTGTAGCGGCGCAATGTTCACAGGACATTGTATTTGAATAAATGTATTCATGTTGCCTTTGCCTTGTGTTATGAAAACAAAGCATGTTTTTTAATGTAATTTTATTATGCTTTTAATTGTTTCCTCCTGTGCGGCCGTGTTGTATGTAATTTGAGGGTTGGCCAGTCGTCGGCTTCTGCCCTCACGTAGGTAGTACGGAGGTGTTCGGGATGGAATCTAAACAATATTGATCCAATTATATGGTCCTTGAAGGAGTTGTTTAGCACAACGAACAAGGCAATCGGACCATACGGCTTAAACGCCCTCACTTAGCCATAGGAGTTTTATAATAAAGCATGAGCGCAGCCCCTGGTTTAAACCAGAGTGCTGTCAGCATTTGATCGGGAAGTGCCGGTCTCTCGCATAACGCGGAAAAAATCTCCAACGATTTGTAACCCTCGAATAGCTGACCGGCTCCCGCCATATCATGACAGTCAGTTTTCGGCTTTCTCTACTGAGGTGCTCATTTGGTCAAGGCCAGGGCACAATCGCAGTAGTTCTCCCTTTACTACCCTAGCCGATTCAGCGAAACGTAGGATAGCAAGCACAGGAGCCGGGAAACCCAACTATTGACCAAAGACATGATTCGGAGCCAATGCATATAATGCTAAATTCGGGGTGCCGGACTTCTCTATAAGAAGTGGTCGGACTTTGCTGCCGTATTATGGGACGACGGGGAGCCCCTGGCGGATATGAGACGTACCAGATTGTACGGATGCGATCGATAAATTGAAATAAAAATGAAGTAGGAAACGAAAACCACAGAAACTGGGCCGCAAACCATTTTCATTATAACTGTATGGATACGTCAAGGCATATCCTGTACAAAAAGTGCGATAAGCATCCAGACTATTTAACATGCCGGAATTAAGAGGGCGCAGCGTGCGGGTCCTGAGAAATAAGTAGAAATACCGTCAAGAAGAACGTGTAGAGGTTACCCTACGCACTTATGCTGCTTGCCGTCTTTTTATGTTGATCCTTCGAAAGGACTGGTTATCAGGCACAGGGGAAAAAGAACCTGAAACAAAAAGGAAAAAGGGGGAAAGTATGTGTGAGTCCGGGGTCGGTCAAGCCGTACTGTGGACCACTAGCTGTGCCTCCGTCTATGCCCATGGGATTTTGAGTGCGTAATTGCGCGTGGTACGAGTGCCATTACTTGATCAAGGCTGGGACGGAGGCCGAATTTCTAGTCAAGCTCTTGACGGGCCGAGTTGTCTTGTGGTAACATAGTCCGGACCTTCTTGACGGTGTCCATGGGCTCGGCAGCCGGATTGCGGGTCTGCTTGAAAAGGCCATTCTGTACTTCTGCTGCTAGGGCGGCGGTGTTGATGCGGAGCATCCTACGGTCATCACCATGTCAAGAGTACGTTTGGCAAGTGACACGTGCGACCTCTACTTCTCATACATAAAGGTGAATCTTCTCCTTTACACGTGTTCACTTGACCCCTTCGAGGATGGTATACTACTTGACACTCCACTCGTGGGCATGCAGGTATTGCCGGAGCTTCACGGACGACGAGGAGTGCAAGCGCCAAGGAACACCTACACCATCCGCGAGGGAAGCCTGGAAACGTAGACGCAAGAAGAAGAGCTGTCGAAGAAGCTCCAGCCATCGGACGACCGGTTGGGTCCGGACATCCGGTGCCTGAAGATCCACCGGACGACCGGCCCGGACCGGACGACCGACGATCCCGCACCCGAGCCAAATGAGCGGACGTCCGGCGCCTGCGGACGACCGACGACCGGACAACCGGCCCCCTCCGGAAATCCGGCACTCCTGCGTCCGAGCCGTCGAGCGGACGTCTGACGTCTTCTGACGTCTGCCACCCGTGAGTCTCCGGACATCCGACGCCCACCGGACGTCCGACCTCGGTCAGGTGTCGATTTATGGCTGAGTCCCATGTACCCCTTCACTTCACCCCAATTTGCACTTAGACTATAAATAGACCTTCCCCTCATCCTTTCTAGGGTTAGCAAAGTGATAGCTCATTTGTATGTGAGCTTTGCTCCTACCTTCCTCTACTCTTGAGAGAGAGAGAGACCATTACTCCATTGGAGGCCAAGACCTCCATCTAGGAGAAGATCCTGCGGGATATATCATCAAGACCCCCTCTTCGGCCGCCCCCTTCAAGACCTCCTCACGGAGATGAACTCTACCTTGTATCTTTCCCTTTGTTGTTCATGTACCTTGTGGATCTTGTGTGTTTGATTGTCTAGTGGATGTGTGACTGGACTTGTTCTTGAGTGTTTCCCCTTGTGATTTCTCTCCGTTCTTCCCCGCGTTCATTGTGTTCTTCGAGGGATCCCACTCCAAACGTGAAAGATCGGGCTACACCGGGTTAGCCCCGTATCATATGGTATCATGAGCCACGTTGATCACGTATTTGGAGTCCCTCCCACCGTTTTCTAGCCTTCTTTTGTTTGATTTCGTCCTAATTTCGAAAATCCCCACCAAAAATAGCCCCAATTTTTTTTTTGTGATTTGTTGGTTAGATGAAGTTTTGTTGATTTTGATCCATGGATTTGCTTGGTTTCAAGTGGATCTAGCATTTCCCCAAGTTTCCCCACTTTCCATCCACAAAATCTCGTCAATTTTGACCCCAAAATCCCCATTTTCCGCCCAAAATCGCGTCCCGGAGCTCATATCCCGCGTTGACCCCGACCCACCGGACGACCGCCACTTTACCGGACGTCCGGAGCCCCAGGAACCACCGGACATCCTCTACTTACCGGACGTCCGGCACCCCATTCCAGAATGAAAATAGCGGATTTCCGAGCTCACCGGACGTCCGGCCACCGGACATCCGTCCATTAGCGGACGTCCGCTACCTGTAGATATCAACTTCGGCTGATTTTTGTTTTGCCCATAACTAATTCATCCGAACTCCGATTTTGACGTTCTTTAGCTCGTTTTGAAGCTCTTGACATCCCCTTCCCACAAAATACCACCAACAAAATTTGACTCCATCAAATTTTCGAAAATTTGGCAAGTTTGCCTAGGCCCTCCACCATATCATCCGTGATAGCCACCACCGACTTCCGCAACCAAACCCATTTTGTTCACCATAGCATTAGTGGTTGCTTGAGTAGTGATTCGAGTCTCCTAAGGTGTTTCGGCTACTTAGGGACGATTGCTTCTTCTTCAACCACCACCGCCACTTCCGCATAGGCTTACCCACCATACACTTCCACCCCAACTTAACCCAATTTTGTTTGAGTTTTTCGAGTTGTGGCTTGTGTCTCCTAAGGTGTTTCGGCTACTTAGGGACGGCAACTTCAACTTCGACACGTGTATAGCCCATCATTCCACTTCCACATCGCCAAGTGCAAACCACCACCGCTTTTCCGCTACCACCATTTGACATTTGTCATTTGAGATTTTGAGTTCACGGTTTTTCCGTTTCCTAAGGTGTTTCGGCTACTTAGGGACGAGTTTCCATTATCTTGGTATCTACATCAAGAACACCGCCACTCAGCATCGCAGCGACGGTAACCTCGACGACACCATTGTATATTCCCTTGCAATTGCATTGTTAACCCCTAGCCCATTTTAAGGTCACTTGCCTATCGAGACTAGCCATTTGAGTATTGCCGGCCACGTTACTTGTGCACATTAGTGATCTACACCATCCATTGCATACATACCATATCATATTGGTATCATCCATTGTGTCACAAGTTTGTTCCCGCATATACACAATTGCTATCTTGGTTTGTGCATTGTGCAAAAGTGGCCATACATAGAAAAAAATGAAAAAGCTTTTAAGCAAAGAAAGAAAAAGAGAGCAAAGAGCTTGTGAGCAATAGCCATAGCATCAAAATATATCATATGGTATCATATCCGATCATCTTGGATCATCTTGAGAGAAACACCGGGAACCATACATACATAGCATACTTGGGATAGAAAGTTTATCCATTTTGCATCTTATAGGTTGTGCACAAGTGTCGATCCGCCTATTGAGCAATCGTGCTAGCGTCTCTCTTGAGTTGTGCAACACGAGCGTTTTGGTGGATTCCACATTTTGAGCTCATTCCTTGGTTGCACGACCCCATTTATCTATCCGTGTGTGTGTTTCCGTGTGCCACCTATTGCTATTGGTCTACTTGTTTCGCTTGCGAATTTTTGAATCTCTTTCAACATTATTGACTCTTGCTAACATTTTGCATCAAATTTTTGTGCCACTATCCTCACCGAGCTCTACCATAAGCTTTACTTGATAGGTGTGAGTGAACAAGTCCGTACCAATTCCACTATTCTTTCATCTCACATTGAGTGAAACGGGATACATCCTCAACTTTGGGAAAAGGTAACTTGGTATTGTTTATCTCATTTCCTACTCACCTCTACTCGAGTCTTGTGATGGATAAGCAAGGCATTTCAACTTCGGTCTACAACAACAACGACGAGTTCGATGCCACGAACAACAACTCCTACGCCAAGATGCAAGCTCAAATGGAGGAGATCAAAGCCCTCATCAAGTCCTACAAGCGATCTTCCTCATCTTCGAGAAGACGCTCAAGAGCACATGCTTTCGAGCTACCATCTCCGGCAAGATCACATCGGCATCGACACCATCACCACCAAGAACGTGAAGGTCAAGAGCTCAACACCAACAACCGCTCAACGACTTCACCATCTCCCTTGGCATCCTTGCCAAGCGACTTCAAGGCATCTTCGCCTACAGACATAATGACATCTTCGCCAACAAGAACCTCAAGGCTACGCTCAAGAGAAGCTCCCCAAGCTCAAGTCCGCGACTTCCACGAGCTACTACGACCTCGACACCGACCACAAGATTCCTTTCTATGGAACTCAAGAACCCGAGGAGTACCTCGAGTGGGAGCGTTTAATGGACGACTACCTCAAGCTACATCAAGTTCCTCCCGAAGATCAAGTGAAGTGCGCCACAAGAAACTTCCACGACCACGCCTCAACTTGGTGGCTTCACACACCTTCGGAGTACTACGATATGAGTTGGCCCAAGACGAAGAGAGCTTTGCGGCGAGAGTTCGTGCCTCCAACCTACACGGAACAACTTCGACGCCAATTGGAGAACACCATCCAAGGATCCAAGTCCATCGACGATACTTCAAGGAGATGAAGATTGCCTTCATGACGAGTCAAGCGTGGATTTAACCCATTTCGATGAAGTTCCACTTCATGATGGGATTGAACAACGACATCTCCAAGACTATCTTCCTCGAGAACTACAAGCCATCGACGACTTCTACATTGGTGCTCTCAAGGCGGAACAAGAACTCATGAAGGCCAAGGCTTCTCCACCCCAAGCAAACTGCGACCAAGCTCTACGACAAGAATGAGGCTAGTACCACCATGATGTCCAAGCCCGACAAGCTCCAAGACGATGCTCCCAAGTTTGACTTCATCGCCATCCCTCTTTGTGGCATTGATGATGCCGAGTCTACCTTGACTCTTTTTCAAGATGGTGCGGCGACGAGTACGACTACGGAGACCTTCAAGGACCAACCTTTGGAGGCGAGCGACAAGGCGGCGAGCAAGGATGATGCTTCCATCTTAGGAGGCGAGAGTGATGATGTGCCATCTTCGGCCTTCATCCACGGCGACGATGACGAGATGATCGAGCATGGGATTTTCCCTTCGGTCATGGAGGAGAGTGATGATGTGCCATCTTCGCCTTCATCCATGGCGGCAGCGATGAGATGGTTGAGTATTTCACCTCGACCACGGCGATGTATGATGACTTGAGTGACTTGTGCCACCATATGGAGAGTGAGAGTGACTTCACCACTAGCCCTATATATGATGTGTTGCCACAAATCCCATGTGAGGAGAGCCACAACCCCCACCACTTGAGTGAGATGAGTGACTCCACCATATGTGAGATTGAGTGCACCTATTTTGAGGAAGTGAGTGAACCACCACATAGAGAGAGTGTGATAGTTGATAGGGCATGTGAGGCCACTTCGATTTCTAATGACTTAACCTCTACCTCTATTGTGTCTTCTCATTTGGTGCTAGGTCCCATTTATGATGACGCGCCGATCCTCGACGACTTCGTCCTCCCTTTGGACAAGACGATGGCCATGGTGGAATATGATGCACCCGCCACATGGTTCGATCAAGATGAATATGACCACCATTTGGTCTTTCCCACCTCACCTACACCACTTGAGCGGAATGAAAAAGGTAACATAGGTGAAGGTGATGCTCTAGTCCCACTAGTGGACATTCTTGACATTGATTGCTTGCATGATGTTGATCCACCTAGTACCTTGCTTCATGCTAGTATGATTCCCCCATGTGATGATTTTCCCATTTATGATGAGTATGATGATTCTCATGTGGAGTCTATTAGTAGTGATGCCATGTTACATAGGATTTCTTGTGACAATTCTTTAGGTCACATCATGTTTGCTAATCCGCTTGACTTGTCATATGCTATGCATGAGATCAATCATATGTCATATTTGCAATCTCTTCATAGTGACTATGCATATGCCATTAAAATAAACCCAATTTACACTTATGGCATAGATGACAAACCCATGGTTATTGGCATTTGTTTTTCTTGTGATGATATTGATATGCTCCCTTTGCATAATTTATCTCATATGCCATGCCATGCCCACCTAGCTTCAGATATGCATTGTTTTGGATGTTGTCCATTTTCTCCATGTGATGTTTCCGATATTGCTCATGAGGAGACCCCCATAGTTTCCTCATGCATTGTAGGAGATTTTGATCCATCCCATTCATTGCATGATCCAAATACTTGTGTGCACCATATGCTCCCCATGAATGAAAATCCTATTAATGTGCCATATAATTGTATGCTCAATTTGCATCCCCATCGTGTCATACATAATAACTATTCTTTCATGATGGATGACATGTTCTTATACCATGCATCAAATTTCTTTGAGCATTTCTTATCTTGTGCTAACTCACACGTGCACATACACATCATGATGGATGATGTGTACATTTACCACGCGCACAATCTCTTTGGTTTGTGTCTTTTGTGTAGGTACCCATGAATACTTGTCAAACTCGCAATCCCACGAGTTGACAAAACGAGCTCTAGAGAGCAACGATGATTTGGGATCTCATGGATTGTCTTTCCCACCGCTCTCTTCGCGCATAGACGTCGCGCATTCATTTTACATGGTCCTCACTTGGCTATGGGTTGTTGTCCATTACGTATTATATGCCCATCTTGCCATGTTAACTATGCATGCTTTGCTCATTACTATGCCTTTGCCATGCATTTGTGACCCATGCTTTGCATTACACATGTTGATTGACTCTAGCACTTGTATGTGTATTTGCAAGCTTGGTGGAGATATTGCTTGTTGTTGCCATGTTCCATTTGTGACCCACCCTATGATGATACTATGATCTTGCTTTGTGTTCGTGCTTGCGATATGTCATGTGCACTCCCTATGCCTATTATTTGCTCACATGACATGATTGCCATGATTTATTCTAGTGTGTTGCATCTTCGCTCCACTAGTTTGCACGACTTGATTACTATGTTTGCTTGCCTTGTTACATCACCTATGATTCATACTTGCTCATTTCATGCGGTTGATGACAACCATCTACATGCTTTGCACATCATTGTTATTGCTTCTTGTCATATATCTCTATGTGTTGCCTCCCTCATGCTAGATGATTTGCCATGTATTGAGTGCAACAATGATTCTCTTCTTGCTCATGAGATTGCCCCCATAGCATTCTCGCATATATTTGGAGATATTGACATAATTCTTGTGAAGCATGCTTGTCTTACTTCTTTGCACCATATACCTAGTGCCATGAACATTGCCATTGTTGCATCATATTATTCATGCACTTGTCCTTCTAATGGTTTTGTGCAAAATATGAGAACCATCATGATGGATGATGTGTTTGTCTACCATGCGCATACTCTCTTTGTTTTGTTTTGTGCATGTGTAGGATACTTGGACTTTGTGTCGACTTCCACTTCATGTGAGTTGACCATTCGAGCTCTTGAGAGCGAGCCTCATACATTCTACCACGACTCGCTTCTACACCGCATTTGCTTCCACTTCGGCATTGTGAAGAATGCACAAGGACACGCCTTCAAGGTGACATCCTTCTTGAGCTTGGATATTGTGGATCATACTTCATGTGTTGCGTGCACCATTTGCACGCATGCTCGAGATATTGCTTTCACTCATGATTGCCACATTTCCATGCTTCATGACATATATACCTTGTGTGTTGCATCCAATTCTTGGTCTACTTGCTACTATTATATGATTGGTTGCACCAATATCATTTCTTCACATATGCCATGTCCCTTTGTTTGTCACATGCTTGACTTGATTGCCTCACACATGATGAACACTTGTTCTTTCTATTGTGTTGAGTGCCACACTATATTCACTACACCCCATGCACATTATGTTTGGATTGTCTTGCACTTGACCCATGTGTTTAGACACTTCATTTTACTTGGTGTTGTGAATGATTCCTATGCCTACCATAGACCTTTCATTGAGCAATTTGTGAATGCTTGCTATGATCTTGAGGTAGATGCTTATTCTCTTGTCACACATATTTGTATCACTACCTCACGTTTACATGCTTGTTTCCATGATGACCTTGATTTTGCTCAACTCATATGCTTACATGCCATTTCACAATCCTTTGTCACACCCAATGCTATGCTTGATGACAACACTTGTTTGGTGAATCACCTCTTGAATGCTTGGTTTTGCACTAACGCTAACCACATTTGTTTTTCCAAGTGTTTGTTCTATTTGCTCCTTTTGAAGGAATCACAAGATGGTGAGACATTGGAGAGTGCTTATTTTGAGCTTCAAGATGATGAGTGCTTGGTGATCGACCGCTTCGACACGGCAACGCCATCTCTTTCCCATGGTGATTTGGGTTTCGATCCGAGGTCGGATCTTTTCCAAGGGGGAGGGGATGATGTGGAGCATCCTACGGTCATCACCATGTCAAGAGTCCGTTTGGCAAGTGACACGTGCGACCTCTACTTCTCATACATAAAGGTGAATCTTCTCCTTTACACGTGTTCACTTGACCCCTTCGAGGATGGTATACTACTTGACACTCCACTCGTGTGCATGCACAGGTATTGCCGGAGCTTCACGGACGACGAGGAGTGCAAGCGCCAAGGAATACCTACACCATCCGCGAGGGAAGCCTTGAAACGTAGACGCAAGAAGAAGAGCTGTCGAAGAAGCTCCAGCCATCGGACGACCGGTTGGGTCCGGACGTCCGGCGCCTGAAGATCCACCAGACGACCGGCCCGGACCGGACGACCGGCGATCCCGCACCCGAGCCAAATGAGCGGACGTCCGGCGCCTGCGGACGACCGACGACCGGACGACCGGCCCCCTCCGGAAATCCGGCACTCCTGCGTCCGAGCCAAATCGAGCGGACGTCCGACGTCTTCCGGACGTCCGGCCACCCGTGAGTCTCCGGACATCCGACGCCCACCGGACGTCCGACCCCTGGCTGTGTCCAGTTGCGGGCTGAGTCCCATGTACCCCTTCACTTCACCCCAATTTGCACTTAGACTATAAATAGACCTTCCCCTCATCCTTTCTAGGGTTAGCAAAGTGATAGCTCATTTGTATGTGAGCTTTGCTCCTACCTTCCTCTACTCTTGAGAGAGAGAGAGAGACCGCTACTCCATTGGAGGCCAAGACCTCCATCTAGGAGAAGATCCTGCGGGATATATCATCAAGACCCCCTCTTGGGCAGCCCCCTTCAAGACCTCCTCACGGAGATGAACTCTACCTTGTATCTTTCCCTTTGTTGTTCATGTACCTTGTGGATCTTGTGTGTTTGATTGTCTAGTGGATGTGTGATTGGATTTGTTCTTGAGTGTTTCCCCTTGTGATTTCTCTCTGTTCTTCCCTGCGTTCATTGTGTTCTTCGAGGGATCCCACTCCAAACGTGAAAGATCGGCCTACACCGGGTTAGCCCCGTATCAGGTGTGCTCCTCTGTACGGAGGGAGCATTCCGTATTCCATTAACTGTTATGATGCCGCGTGGACCGGGCATCTTGAGCTTGAGGTAAGCATAGTGTGGGACCGCGTTGAATCTAGAGAACACGGTTCGTCCGGAAAGCGGTCGTGGTAGCCATCATGAAGGGGACGATATCAAAGATTAACTCTTTGCTTCGGAAGTTGTCCGGAGAACCGAAGACCACCTCCAGCGTGATTGAGCCTGTGCAGCGGGCCTCAACGCCTGGTATTACTCCTTTAAAGGTAGTCTTTGTGGGCTTGATTCATGAGGGATTAATGCCCATCTTCCGTACTGTATCCTGGTAGAGCAGGTTGAGGCTGCTTCCATCATCCACCAGGACTCGTGTTAGATGGAATCCGTTGATGATTGGGTCAAGGACCAGTGCGACCGAACCGCCATGGCGGATACTAGTTGGATGATCTCCACGGTCGAAGGTGATCGGAAATGACGACCACGGATTGAATTTTGGGGCAACTGGCTCTACCACGTAGACGTCCCTGAGTGCCCGCTTGCGCTCCTTTCTGGGGATGTGCGTGGCGTATATCATGTTCACGGTTTTGACTTGAGGGGGAAATTTCTTCTGCCCCCCGGTGTTCGGCTGCCGGGGCTCTTCGTCCTCGTCCTCACTTTGTGATCCCTTTTCTTTGTTTTCAACATTTAACTTGCCAGCCTGTTTGAAGACCCAACAATCTCTATTGGTGTGATTGGCTTGTTTGTCTGGGGTGTCGTGTATCTGGCACGGACGGTCGAGTATGCGGTCCAGGCTGGACGGTCCCTCATTGTTCCTCTTGTAGGGATTCTTCCGTTGGCCGGGCTTGGAGCCGCTGAATCCAGCGTTCACTGTGGTGTCGTTGGTGTTATCGCCATTGCTTCGGCGTTTGTGTCTATTGCGCCGGAGCTTGCCGGTGCTGTTCTTGGCCTCAGAGGGGCCTACCTCGTTGGCTGTGTTTTTGCTTCAGGCCAGCCAGCTACCCTCACCCATGCAAAAGTGGGTCATGAGTGCTGTGAGGGCTGCCATGGATTTCGGCTTTTCTTGGCCGAGGTGGCGGGCGAGCCATTCGTCACGGATGTTGTGTTTGAAGGCTGCTAGGGCTTCAGCGTCCGGACAGTCAACAATCTGGTTCTTTTTGGTTAGGAATCTAGTCCAGAATTTTCTGGCTGATTCTCCAGGTTGTTGAACTATGTGGCTTAAGTCGTCGTCATCGGGTGGCCGGACATATGTACCTTGGAAGTTGTCGAGGAAGGCTTCTTCCAAGTCCTCCCAGCTACCGATGGAGTTCTCAGGCAGACTGTTTAGCCAGTGTCGAGCTGGTCCTTTGAGCTTTAACTGGAGGTATTTGATAGCGTGGAGGTCATCTCCTCGGGCCATGTGGATGTGGAGAATAAAATCTTCGATCCACACTGCGGGGTCGGTTGTTTCGTCGTACGATTCAATATTGACAGGCTTGAACCCCTCGGGGAATTCGTGATCCAGCACCTCATTTGTGAAGCAGAGAGGGTGTGCGGCGCCTCTATAGCGGGCTGCATCACGTGCACCTCCGACAAAGTCCATCTGTGGTTATCGGTCTGGGTGTGATTAAGTTTGTCACGTCCGAATAGGTAGCTGTCATCCCGAGTAGGGAAGCGTCCTCGCGATCCGTATATAGATCTAGTGTGTCCTGCTCTACTGTCCAATTCCTGCTGAAGATCGTATGTATGGTCCCGAGCTGGTCTGTCCCTGTGTTTGCGCGGCGGTGGGGCGGGTTGTTGTTTGGCCTGAGTTGCCGTTTTATCCCGATCGCGGGGTGGTCGGTCCGCCACACTATCCCGACCGCGTGGTGGTCGGTCCGCATTGCGCGAGGGAGGTATGGGATCTGGTGGCTCCTCATCGAACTGAGGTAGCAGTCTGCGTTTTGTGTAACTCTTGGCTGGGCGCTTGAGGCCATATACTTCGGCTGCAAGGACATCGGTCCATCTATCGATGAGTAGGTCTTGATCTCCTTGGAGCTATTGCTGCTTTTTCTTTAGGATTCTTGCAGTAGTTATGAGCTGGCGCTTAAAGCGCTCCTGCTCGAGGGGTGCCTCAGGCATGATGAAGTCCTCATTGCCAAGGCTCTCATCATCCTCGGAGAGTGGACGATAACTATCATCATCTGGGTCATTGGTCGTGGCCTGTTTATCAGGGTTCACTTGCTCGTTGTCTTGCTCCTCCTGTTCGGATGCAGCTCCAACAGGGTCTTCATTATTTTTGGCGTCGCCCGGAGTACTATTTTCTCCGGTGCCAGTGTTATCATCTTTTGAGCGACGAGTCTTAGAGCGGCGTTTAGGGCGTCGGCGCTTGGACTGTGTCTTAGAGGGTTTACTCGCATATGGCTCTTCTTTGTCGTCGCCAGATCCTTTAGGTGTATCAACCATGTAGACGTTGTACGAAGAGGTGGTCGTCCAACGTCCAGTGAATGGCGGGTCTTGGCCTTGCTCCTTGTCGATATCGTCGTCCATACCGTCGATGTCTTCGGAGACATAATCGAGCTCGTCGGTTAAGTCCTCGACGGTAGCTATGAAGTGGGTGGAGGGTGGGAAGCAAAATTCCCCATCATCAGCCTCTAACTTGAACCGAACATAGTTCGGCTACGAGTCCTTCTCCAAGGACAAATTCTTTAAGGAGTTCAACACATCGCCCAAAGGTGAGTGCTGGAAAATGTTTGCGGTGCTGAATTCGAAGATCAATAACCGATCTAGTTCGGTGTCCGCAGGCGTACACTGTCCGGAACTTATAGCCGGAAACGAGTCCGAAGTTCCGCTGACGCAAATATTGCAAGGTGTTGAGTCCGTGTGCGGCTCCAACGCCGCGGACTCTATGGCTTTGCATGGCGCGATCTGCTCTGGATCTAAGGCCGTTGCAGCAACAGGAACCATCTCCTGGATGTGATCCGATGACAGTTTAAGTCATGTTCATCGGAGCGAGTGATGTCTACTACGCAACCTTCTCCTTGTAGACGTTGTTGGGCCTCCAAGTGTAGAGGTTTGCAGGACAGTAGCAAATTTCCCTCAAGTGGATGACCTGAGGTTTATCAATCCGTGGGAGGTGTAGGATGAAGATGGTCTCTCTCAAGCAACCCTGCAACCAAATAACAAAGAGTCTCTTGTGTCCCCAACACACCCAATACAATGGTAAATTGTATAGGTGCACTAGTTCGGCGAAGAGATGGTGATACAAGTGCAATATGGATGGTAGATATAGGTTTTGCAATCTGAAAATAAAAAAACAGCAAGGTAGCAAGCGATAAAAGTGAGCGTAAACGGTATTGCAATGCGTTGAAACAAGGCATAGGGTTCATACTTTCACTAGTGCAAGTTCTGTCAACAATAATGACATGGTTGGATCATATAACTATCCCTCAACATGCAACAAAGAGTCACTCCAAAGTCACTAATAGCGGAGAACAAACGAAGAGATTATGATAGTGCGAAACCACCTCAAAGTTATTCTTTCCAATCAATCCGTTGGGCTATTCCGATAAGTGTCACAAACAGCCCTAGAGTTCATACTAGAATAACACCTTAAGACACAAATCAACCAAAACCCTAATGTCACCTAGATACTCCAATGTCACCTCAAGTATCCGTGGGTATGATTATACGATATGCATCACACAATCTCAGATTCATCTATTCAACCAACACATAGAACCTCAAAGAGTGCCCCAAAGTTTCTGCCGGAGAATCAAGATGAAAACGTGTGCCAACCCCTATGCATAGGTTCATGGGCGGAACCCGCAAGTTGATCACCAAAACACACATCAAGTGAATCACGTGATATCCCATTGTCACCACAGATACGCACCACAAGACATACATCAAGTGTTCTCAAATCATTAAAGACTCAATCCGATAAGATTACTTCAAAGGGAAAACTCAATCCATTACAAGAGATTAGAGGGGAGAAGCAACATAAGATCCAACTATAATAGCAAAGCTCGCGATACATCAAGATCGTGCCAAATCAAGAACACGAGAGAGAGAGAGATCAAACACATAACTACTGGTACACACCCTCAGCCCCGAGGGTGAACTACTCCCTCCTCGTCATGGAGAGCGTCGGTATGATGAAGATGGCCACCGGTGAGGGTTCCCCCCTCCGGCAGGGTGCCGGAACGGGTCTAGATTGGTTTTCGGTGGATATAGAGGCTTGCGGCGGAACTCCCGATCTATTATGTTCCCCGATGGTTTTAGGATATATTGATATATATAGGAGGAAGAAATACGCCAGGGGAGCCACGAGGGGCCCACGAGGGTGGAGGGCGCGCCTAGGGGGTGGGCGCGCTCCCCCTGCCTCGTGCCTCCTCGTTCATCCCCTGACGTGCACTCCAAGTCTCCCGTATTGCTTCCTTTCCAAAAATAACTTTTCCGAAGGTTTTAGTCCGTTTTGACTCCGTTTGATATTCCTTTTCTTCGAAACACTGAAACAAGGGAAAAACAGAAACTGGCACTGGGCTCTGGGTCAATAGGTTAGTCCCAAAAGTAATATAAAAGTGCATAGTAAAGCCCATTAACATCCAAAACAGATAATATAATAGCATGGAACAATCAAAAATTATAGATATGCTGGAGACGTATCAGCATCCCCAAGCTTAATTCACCTTTCGTCCTCGAGTAGGTAAATGATAAAAACAGAATTTTTGATGTGGAATGCTACCTAACATATTTATCAATGATATCTTCTTTATTGTGGCAAGAATATTCATATCCATAAGATTCAAGACAAAAGTTTAATATTGACATGAAAACAATAATACTTCAAGCATACTAACAAAGTAATCATGTCTTCTCAAAATAACATGGCCAAAGAAAGTTATCCCTACAAAATCAAAAAGCTGGCTATGCTCTATCTTCATCACACAAAATATTTAAATCATGCACAACCCCGATGACAAGCCAAGCAATTGTTTCATGCTTTTGATGTTCTCAAACTTTTTCAATCTTCACGCAATACATGAGCGTGAGCCATAGACATAGCACTATAGGTGGAATAGAATGGTGGTTGTGGAGAAGACAAAAAGGAGAAGATAGTCTCACATCAACTAGGCGTATCAAAGGGCTATGGAGATGCCCATCAATAGATATCAATGTGAGGGAGTAGGGATTGCTAGGGATGGCAATGGGGACAATCCCCTATGGGGATACCTACAACATCCCCATCCCCGTCTATTCCCTATCATCCCATCCCCATCCCCGTTTACATGACTGGGGATGAAATTTCCCCATACCCATGCCCCACTGGGAACGGGGCCCCATTAGGGTCCCCATCCCCGTAAACAAATACGCATATACATAATATGACACCCTATAATCAACATACATACATGGTGTTGTCCTTGTCCTGCTAATGCCTATCTAGGTCGTATTGACTTTTTGGTCATGGTGGCAGCTGAGGTGAGGATGTGAGATAAGTTTAAGGTTTTTTCCAGAGTTTTTTTTGTTTTTGCAAGTTTGTTTTTGAATATTTTAAGGTTGACCGCAGTATCACAGTTACTAACCGGGTCCCCAATGGGTATTGGGTCTGGGGAATAGGATATCGTCCCCATCCCCGTTGTACCCTATGGGGAATAAAATAGTTTGGTAAATATCCCCATGGGATGTTTTTCGCCCATCCCCACCCCCTAATAGATGAAATCCCCATGGGTTTGGCGGGTATGGGGCCCTGTTGCCATCCCTAGGGATTGCCATGCAACGGATGCACTAGAGCTATAAGTGTATGAAAGCTCAACAAAAGAAACTAAGTTGGTGTGCATCCAACTCGCTTGCTCACGAAGACCTAGGGCATTTTGAGGAAGCCCGTCATTGGAATATACAAGCCAAGTTCTATAATGAAAGATTCCCACTAGTATATGAAAGTGACAACATAGGAGACTCTCTATCATGAAGATCATGGTGCTACTTTGAAGCACAAGTGTGGTAAAAGGATAGTAGCATTGCCCCTTCTCTATTTTTCTCTCATTTTTCTTATTTTTTATTTGGGCCTTTTCTCTTTTTTTGGCCTCTTCTTTTTTCTTCTTCTTTTTTTTTATTTTTCGTTCGGAGTCTCATTCCGACTTGTGGGGGAATCATAGTCTCCATCATCGTTTCCTCACTGGGACAATGCTCTAATAATGATGATCATCACACTTTTATTTACTTACAACTCAAGAATTACAACTCAATACTTAGAACAAGATATGACTATATGAATGCCTCCGGCGGTGTACCGGGATATGCAATGACTCATGAGTGACATGTATGAAAGAATTATGAACGGTGGCTTTGCCACAAATATGATGCCAACTACATGATCATGCAAAGCAATATGACAATGATGGAGGGTGTCATATTAAACGGAATGGTGGCAAGTTGCATGGCAATATATCTCGGAATGGCTATGGAAATGCCATGATAGGTAGGTACGGTGGCTGTTTTGAGGAAGGCATATGGTGGGTGTACGATACCGGCGAAAGGTGCGCGGTATTAGAGAGGCTAGCAATGGTGGAAGGGTGAGAGTGCGTATAATCCATGGATTCAACATTAGTCATAAGGAACTCACATACTTATTTCAAAAATCCATTAGTTATCGAAGCAATGACGCGCATGCTCCTAGGGGATAGATTGGTAGGAAAAGACCATCGCTCGTCCCCGACCGCCACTCATAAGGAAGACAATCAATAAATAAATCATGCTCCGACTTCATCACATAACGGTTCACCATACGTGCATGCTACGGGAATCACAAAATTTAGCACAAGTATTTATCAAATTCACAACTACTCTACTAGCATGACTCTAATATCACCATCGTCATATCTCAAAACAATCATAAGGAATCAAACTTCTCATAGTATTCAATGCACTTATATGAAAGTTTTTATTATATCCCTCTTGGATGGCCATCATATTAGGACTCATAACCAAAGAAAATTACCATGCTGTTTAGGACTCTCAAAATAATATAAGTGAAGCATGAGAGTTCATCTATTTCTTCAAAATAAAACCACCGCTGTGCTCTAAAAGATATAAGTGAAGCACTAGAGCAAACGACAAACTACTCCGAAAGATATTAGTGAAGATCAATGAGTAGTCGGATAATTATGCAACTATGTGAAGACTCTCCCATTTAATAATTTCAGATCTTGGTATTTTATTCAAACAGCAAGCAAAACAAAATAAAACGACATGACGCTCCAGGCAAAACGCATATCATGCGGCGAATAAAAATATAGCTCCAAGTAAAGTTACCGATGAATGAAGACGAAAGAGGGGATGCCTTCCGGGGCATCCCCAAGCTTTAAGCTCTTGGTAGTCCTTGAATATTACCTTGGTGTGCCTTGGGCATCCCCAATCTTAGGCTCTTGCCACTCCTTATTCCGTGTTCCATCGAATCTTTACCCAAAACTTGAAAACTTCACAACACAAAAATTAACAGAAAATCTCGTGAGCTCCGTTAACGAAAGAAAACAAAACACCACTTCAAGGTACTGTAATGAACTCATTATTTATTTATATTGGTGTTAAACCTACTGTATTCCAACTTCTCTATGGTTTATAAACTATTTTACTAGCCATAGATTCATCAAAATAAGCAAACAACACACGAAAAACAGAATCTGTCAAAAACAGAACAGTCTGTAGTAATCTGTACCTAAAGAAAACTTCTGGAACTCAAAAAATTCCAAAATAAATTGGTGGACCTGAGGACTTTGTATAGTAATCATCTGCAAAAAGAATCAACTAAATAGAACTCTCCAGTAAATGTTTTTAGCTAATCTCGTGAGCGCTAAAGTTTCTATTTTTTGCAGCATGATCATAAAGACTTCACCCAAGTCTTCCCAAAGGTTCTACTTGGCACAAACACTAATTAAAACATAAAACCACATCTAAACAGAATCTAGATGGATTATTTTTTCCTAAACAGAACCAAAAAGCAAGAAACTAAAATAAAGTTGGGTGCCTCCCAACAAGCGCTATCGTTTAACGCCCCTAGCTAGGCATGATGATTTCAATGATGCTCACATAAGACATAAGAATTGAAACATAAAGAGAGCATCATGAAGAATATGACTAGCACATTTAAGTCTAACCCAATTCCTATGCATAGGGATTTTGTGAGCAAACAACTTATGGGAAAAATAATCAACTAGCATAGGAAGGCAAAACAAGCATAACTTTGAAATTTAAGCACATAGAGAGGAAACTTGATATTATTGAAATTCCTACAAGCATATATTCCTCCCTCATAATAATTTTCAGTAGCATCATGAATGAATTCAACAATATAACCAGCACCAAAAGCATTCTTTTCATGATCTACTTGCATAGAATTTTTATTACTCTCCACATAAGCAAATTTATTCTCATGAATAGTAGTGGGAGCAAACTCAACAAAATAACTATCATGTGATTGACAAGTAAGATCAAGATGACAAGTTTCATGGTTATCATTATTGTTTATAGCATATGTGTCATCACAATAATCATCATAGATAGGAGGCATGCTTTAATCATAGTAAATTTGCTCATCAAAGCTTGGGGGTCAAAAAATATCATCTTCATCAAACATAGCTTCCCCAAGCTTGTGGCTTTGCATATCATTAGCATCATGGGTATTCAAAGAATTCATACTAACAACATTGCAATCATGCCCATCATTCACATATTTTATGCCAAGCATTCTATGTAATTCTTCTTCTAGTACTTTGGCACAATTTTCCTTTCCATCATACTCACGAAAGATATTAAAAAGATGAAGCATATGAGGCACCCTTAATTACATTTTTGTAGTTTTCTTTTATAAACTAAACTTGTGATAAAACAAGAAACAAAAAGATTAGATTGCAAGATCTAAAGATATACCTTCAAGCACTAACCTCCCCGGCAACGGTGCCAGAAACTGCTTGATGTCTACTACACAACCTTCTCCTTGTAGACGTTGTTGGGCCTCCAAGTGCAGAGCTTTGTAGGACAGTAGAAAATTTCCCTCAAGTGGATGACCTAAGGTTTATCAATCCATGGGAGGCGTAGGATGAAGATGGTCTCTCTCAAGCAACCCTGCAACCAAATAACAAAGAGTCTCTTATGTCCCCAACACACCCAATACAATGGTAAATTGAGGTGCACTAGTTCGGCGAAGAGATGGTGATACAAGTGCAATATGGATGGTAGATATAGGTTTTTGTAATCTGAAAATATAAAAACAGCAAGGTAGCAAGCGATAAAAGTGAGCGTAAACGGTATTGCAATGCATTGAAACAAGGACTAGGGTTCATACTTTCACCAGTGCAAGTTCTCTCAACAATAATAACATGGTTGGATCATATAACTATCCCTCAACATGCAACAAAGAGTCACTCCAAAGTCACTAATAGCGGAGAATAAACAAAGAGATTATGGTAGGGTACGAAACCACCTCAAAGTTATTCTTTCCAATCAATCCGTTGGGATATTCCTATAAGTGTCACAAACAGCCCTAGAGTTCGTACTAGAATAACACCTTAAGACACAAATCAACCAAAACCCTAATGTCACCTAGATACTCCAATGTCACCTCAAGTATCCGTGGGTATGATTATACGATATGCATCACACAATCTCAGATTCATCTATTCAACCAACACATAGAACCTCAAAGAGTGCCCCAAAGTTTCTCTAGGAGAATCAAGACGAAAACATGTGCCAACCCCTATGCATAGGTTCATGGCCGGAACCCGCAAGTTGATCACCAAAACATACATCAAGTGAATCATGTGATATCCCATTGTCACCACAGATACGCACCGCAAGACATTCATCAATTGTTCTCAAATCATTAAAGACTCAATCCGATAAGATTACTTCAAAGGGAAAACTCAATCCATTACAAGAGATTAGAGGGGAGAAGCAACATAAGATCCAACTATAATAGCAAAGCTCGCGATACATCAAGATCGTGCCAAATCAAGAACACGAGAGAGAGATCAAACACATAGCTACTGGTACACACCCTCAGCCCCGAGGGTGAACTACTCCCTCCTCGTCATGGAGAGCACCGGGATGATGAAGATGGCCACCGGTGAGGGTTCCCCCCTCCGGCAGGGTGCTGGAACGGGTCTAGATTGGTTTTCGGTGGCTATAGAGGTTTGCGGCGGCGGAACTCCCGATCTATTCTGTTCCCCGATGGTTTTAGGGTATATTGATATATATAGGAGGAAGAAATACGTCAGGAGAGCCACGAGGGGCCCACGAGGGTGGAGGGAACGCCCAGGGGGGGTGGGCGCGCCCCCTGCCTCGTGCCTTCCTCGTTGATCCCCTGACGTGCACTCCAAGTCTCCCGTATTGCTTCCTTTCCAAAAATAACTTTTCTGAAGGTTTCACTCCAGTTGGACTCCGTTTGATATTCCTTTTTTGCAAAACACTGAAACAAGGGAAAAACAGAAACTGGCAGTGGGTTCTGGGTCAATATGTTAGTCCCAAAAGTAATATAAAAGTGCATAGCAAAGCCCATTAACATCCAAAACAGATAATATAATAGCATGGAACAATCAAAAAATATAGATACGTTGGAGATGTATCAGCGAGGGGGAGCAATCGCCGCGGTCTCAAATCCGTTGAAGATCAAGTCTCCACGGATATCTGCGACGTAGTTCAAGCTTCCAAATCTAACTTGATGGCGAGGGGCGTAGCTACCGACCTGCTCCAGATGTCCAAGCGAGTTGGCCTGAAGTACGAAGTCACCGAACACAAAAATCTGTCCGGGGAGGAGGGTTCCTCCTTGGACAGCGTCATTATCGATGATTGAAGGGGCCATCGAACCTTTTGTCGACGGCACAGTGGAACTCTCAATGAAAGCACCAATGTCGGTGTCAAAACCGGCGGATCTCGCGTAGGGGGTCCCGAGCGTGCGTCTAGGATCGATGGTAACAGGAGACGGGGACACGATGTTTACCGAGGTTGGGCCCTCTCTATGGAGGTAATACCCTACTTCCTGCTTGATTGATCTTGATGAATATGAGTGTTACAAGAGTTGATCTACCACGAGATCGTAATGGCTAAACCCTAGAGGTCTAGCCTATATGACTATGGTAATGTGTATATTATCCGGACTAACCCCTCTGGTTTATATAGACACCGGGGGGATCTAGGGTTTACATAGAGTCGGTTACATAAGAAGAAATCTTCATAATCGGTCGCCAAGCTTGCCTTCCATGCCAAGTAGAGTCCAATCCGAACACGGGTACAGTCTTCGGCCTTCATGTCTTCACAACCCATCAGTCCGGCCCATGGATAACTGGTCGGACGCCCGAGGACCCCTTAGTCCAGGACTCCCTCAATGATCCCTCACTAAGTTTCAAGGTATGAGTGTTCTCCCTGAGTATGCACAGTTGCTACAGTTCGTCGTGCCGAGACACCACGTGATGATCGGGTGTGATAAGCTCTACATTCACATACAATGGGTGCAGGCCAGTTTTGCACATGCATAATACTTGGGTTAAACTTGACGAGCCTAGCGTATGCAGATATGGCCTTGGAACACAGAGACCGAAAGGTCGAACGTGAATCATATAGTAGATATGATCAACATAGTGATGTTCACCATTGAAAACTACTCCATCTCACGTGATGATCGGACATGGTTTAGTTCATATGGATCACGTGATCATTTATATGACTAGAGGGATGTCTATCTAAGTGGGAGTTCTTAAGTAATATGATTAATTGAACTTTAATTTATCATGAATTTAGTACCTGATAGTATTTTGCATGTCTATGTTGTTGTAGATCAATGGCCCGTGCTATCGTTCCCTTGAATTTTAATGCGTTCTTAGAGAAAGCTAAGTTGAAAGATGATGGTAGAAACTACACGGACTGGGTCCGTAACTTGAGGATTATCCTCATTGCTGCACGGAAGAATTACGCCCTGGAAGCACCGTAGGTGTACCACCCGCGCCAGCAACTGCAGACATTGTGAATGCCTAGCAGCCGCGTGTTGATGACTACTCGATAGTTCAGTGTGCCATGCTTTGCGGCTTAGAATCGGGACTTCAGAGACGTTTTGAACGTCATAGAGCCTATGAGATGTTCCAGGAGTAGAAGTTAACATTTCAAGCAAATGCCCGAGTTGAGAGATATGAAGTCTCCAACAAGTTCTATAGCTGCAAAATGGAGGAGAATAGTTCTGTCAGTGAACATATACTCAGAATGTCTGGGTACCACAACTACTTGACTCAACTGGGAATTAATCTTCCTGATGATAGTGTCATTGACAGAGTTCTTCAATCACTGCCACCAAGCTACAAAAGCTTCGTGATGAACTATAATATGCAAGGGATGGATAAGACAATTCCCGAGCTCTTCACAATGCTAAAGGCTGCAGAGGTAGAAATCAAGAAGGAGCATCAAATATTGATGGTTAACAAGGCCACTAGTTTCAGGAACAAGGGCAAAGAGAAGAAGGGGAACTTCAAGAAGAACGGCAAGCAAGTTGCTGCTCAAGTGAAGAAGCCCAAGTCTGGACCTAAGCCTGAGACTGAGTGCTTCTACTGCAAAGGGACTAGTTACTGGAAGCGGAACTTCCCCAAGTATTTGGCGGATAAGAAGGATGGCAAAGTGAAAGGTATATTTGATATACATGTTATTTATGTGTACCTTACTAATGCTCGTAGTAGCGCCTGTGTATTTGATATCGGGTTACATTGCTCATATTTGCAACTCGAAACAGGGGCTACGAATTAAACGAAGATTGGCTAAGGACGAGGTGACGATGCACGTGGGAAATGGTTCCAAAGTCGATGTGATCGCCGTCGGCATGCTACCTCTACATCTACCGCCGGGATTAGTTTTAGACCCGAATAATTGTTATTTGGTGCCAGTGGTAAGCATGAACATTATATCTGGATCTTGTTTGATGCAAGACGGTTATTCATTTAAATCAGAGAATAATGGTTGTTCTATTTATATGAGTAATATCTTTTATGGTCATGCACCCTTGATGAGTGGTCTATTTTTGTTGAATCTCGATTGTAGTGATACACATATTCATAATATTGAAAATACAAGGTTAATAATGATAGTGTAACTTATTTGTGGCACTGCCATTTAGGTCATATTGGTGTAAAGCGCATGAAGAAACTCCATGCTGATGGACTTTTGGAATCACTTGATGCTTGCGAACCATGCCTCATGGGCAAGATGACTAAGAATCCATTCTCCGGAACAATGGTGCGAGCAACTGACTTGTTGGAAATAATACATACTAATGTATGCGGTCCGATGAGTGTTGAGGCTCGCGGCGGGTACCGTTATTTTCTGACCTTCATAGATGATTTGAGCAGATATGGGTATATGTACTTAATGAAACATAAGTCTGAAACATTTGAAAAGTTCAAAGAATTTTATAGTGAAGTGGAAAATCATCGTAACAAGAAAATAAAGTTTCTGTGATCTGATCGTGGAGGTGAATATTTGAGTTATGAGTTTGGTCTTCATTTGAAACAGTGTGCAATAGTTTCGCAACTCACGCCACCTAGAACACCACAGCGTAATGGTGTGTCCAAACGTCGGAACTGTACTTTATTAGATATGGTGCGATCTATGATGTCTCTTACTGATTTATCGCTACCATTTTAGGGTTATGATTTAGAGACGGCTGCATTCACTTAAATCCGTTGAGATGACGCCATATGAACTGTGGTTTGGCAAGAAACCGAAGTTGTCGTTTCTTAAAGTTTGGGGCTGCGATGCTTATGTGAAAAAGCTTCAACCTAATAAGCTCGAACCTAAATCGGAGAAATGTGTCTTCATAGGATACCCAAAGGTGACTGTTGGGTACACCTTCTATCATAGATCCGAAGGCAAGATATTCGTTGCTAAGAATGGATCCTTTAAAAAAAAGGAGTTTCTCTCGAAAGAAGTGAGTGGGAGGAATGTAGAACTTGATGAGGTAATTGTACCTTCTCCCTTATTGGAAAGTAGTTCATCACAGAAATCAGCACTGGTACGCGTCGGTCCTAAACAAACGGTTTTTAACCCCTTTCCGCGACGGCATTTGGAACCGTCGCCAAGTAAGTGTGGGAGATAGGGGGGTCCTTCCCACATGACCCAGAAACTGTCGGGGATATGCCCTCCTGGGACACACGCTCGGCAAAATGAGGCCTTGTGCGACCGACGAGCGCTCAAATATGGAAATACGTATGGTGGATCTAAAAAATACAATTATACGGCGAAATTGTTTCCGGTCGCAAGTACATCCCACACAGTCAGTCCCCGCTAAACGTTTCCATCCATATGTACATCCCACACAGTCGCTCCAAGGAAAATGTTTCCGTTCACAGGTGCATCACACACAATTTTTCCCGTTAAATCGTTTGCATTATTGAATGTATCACACATGGTCCGTAGAAGAAACTGTGTGGCAAAGGCTATCCAACATACACTATTTTTATGCGGTAAACGTTTGCGCAAGGTGGCCTAACGCAAACAGTTCTCAAGAGAAAGCCATGTGTGATTGTTCATTGATCCAACACGGATTATTCCTAGAAACTTTGAACGTTGCCTGAGGTCATCGCCCACGGTATTTTTTCAGCAAACGTTTGCAATAGAAAAACCCAATTAGCCGACTAATTCACCATTAGCAGGCTAATTATCCGACTATTCATAATCCATTTATTAATCTAATTGACATTTCATATTAAGCACACAATATATTTCATTTCCATATTAAGGAAGCAGAATTTCATAATTGAAATACATCAGAGTACAACATGATATAGCTTCAGTACTCAGCTACCCCATTACACAACTTCACCAGCAGCAAGTTCCACATACAACATGTAGAACCTTTCGAAATTAGCATCATAGACGGTATATAGACAAATGCATCTCATCTAGAAAACTGCTGAAGCGGAAGGCGAATATTGAGCCTTCATTCATGTTGAAGGTCTTTACAACTTTAGGCCAGTGCCTGTGGATGATTGACCGTCCGTCCTTCGACCTCTTCAGGAACACTTCAATATTGAACCGTGGGTGTTGTATGAAAACCTTCCTCGCCTCCTGACCATAGAGGTGGTTTGAGAGGTAATCATCAGTGAACTGCTTTGGAAAGGCCTGAAAACAAGGATGTGCATAAATATCTTCTCTATAATGGAAATGGGGCAAAGGAATAAAAAAGGCAAGGTATAATAGTTAGTACCATCTTGTAGTGAACTAATGTCTTCTTCATTGTGCAGAGAAAGATCTTGTTTTTTGTCGCTAATTTCTTTATCCTAACAATCTTTCTGAGTTTCTTGATTTGATTGATATTCATGGACAACTCATTTCCCCATATGCAAAAAGGGTCGAATAGTGGGTCAAAACCTCTGACAGCAGGACCTACATGTGCAAGACCAAATTGTTAAAAACCAAAATATTAGAATGGTTCCTGCAATTACACAATAAAGAACGGACCATGCACGTGCTAACCTCGATTGCAAACCTCGGTGCTTCCCATTGTTTCCCTGCAACACATATAAGGTAGTTAGTCATCAGGTTAAGTAAGGGTTCGCATGCTATTAGTAAAATATGTTGATGAAAAATAAGCACATTGCAGATCATCAGATTAATTCAAGCCACACCGAAAACCCATTTACCCAAACCAAGCATGATTAAGAACTAGGAAATATAGCACTTGTATATGTTTCTCATGTATTAAGTGCAGCCAAATTCGATTTATTCCTCACATGCACAAAAATACAAAATTCTACCCACGACAATTGGACATCGCATTGCAGAATTGAACCAATCAGTTAACTAAACACCCCAACAAATGAACCAAACATTAACTGAGCACGACATTGCACAATATAACATACTCCTAATATAAGATCAGACAGTTAACCACACAGTTAACTACAGCCAATTGTAGCAATTGTATTTGTTTCTCATGTATTTACTACAGCCAAATTCAATTTATTCCTCACATGGTATACAATAAAAAATGCACCCACAATTTTGTAAACATAAATTCAATTTATTTCTCACATGGAAGACAATACAACATTGCAGCCTGAAGAATTGAACATCACATTTGCAGAATTGAACCAAATAGTTAACTGAAGACGACAACTAATTAACAAGTTAATAAGTGAGCACCACACTGCACGACATATAGAACATATACACTAGAGCAACAGATTGCATGGTAAAATTAGATAGCACAATTCACTAGAATTTGTGAAGGAAAGGCAGGAGCAGCACACGCAACGGGTAAACCGAGCATGCTTAACCGGCGTAGCTATCAAATGGCAAGGTGATCCTCCAAGATCTGGGGTCAGCACGAATGGCAGCCATCGCGTCTTCATCCGCGCGTGCGGCCGCGATTTGCTTCTCCGCTGCCAAATGCTCATTGAGATCCTGGTTATACTACGTGCACCATGGCTTAGGGCGGCGCTTATTTGGTGGAGGGTCGGTGATTTGGGTGGAAGGTGTCGCACTCGCGCCGGTGGTCGGGGCATGTGGGATGTGGAAGGAGGAGGAGGCTGGGGGTCGGGTGTGGATTACCTGCCGGGATAGACGAGGCCGAGCATCGTGAAGGAGGGTCGTCGACGAGGAGGCGGCGCTGGAAGCAAGGAGTGAAGGTTTCAACTTGGAAAGGATGGCGGAAAGAGGGGAAATGTGGCTTTTGGTAAGGGGGAGGGGGCGGGAAGGTAGATATTTCCGCGGAAGCCAAAAAAGAATCGCTTCAGCCAAAAAACTGGCGCGCAAAGTGTCATCAGACACGGTCCCTTATTTAGAACTGTGTATGATATGTGTACATCACAAACGATTCAGATAGATTAACCCGTGTGTGATGAGTTTGAACATCAAAAGTTTTGGTTCAAATTTCCATGGTTACAGTGGTCATCCACATCATTGCATAATTTGGGTACACAAAGGAGACTACAACACACCCACACTTCTTATTCGAGCAAGTTCAGCAATTAAATAGAGCTAGTTGACCTAAACATTACTCTAACAAATTAAAGACCGGCGCTCTTAATTAAACAAAACAAAGAGTACTACTACGACTGGTGCTCGTCGATCTCCGCCGCCGCCTCCATGTCCAGCTCACGCCCGACGGTCTCCTGGGGAAGGATCTCCATGGCATCCATCGCACCATACTCGGCAAGCATCTTGCTATCCGAGTCCGCCACCTCTTTGGAAAAGGCCGCCACGAGCTGGGCATGGGCGGACGCGATCTGGGCTTGGACGGGCTCCGTCGTTGCAACGTATGCGGTGGAGCTACGGATGGCTGCTCGAACGCTCTCGACGATTGCCAGCTCTTTGGCCGTGGGTTGCCGACCGTTGTCGGAGAAGCTTCATTTGATTTGTCCGGTGACCGCCAGGAGCTGGGCGTGGGCGGCCTCCATCAAGGCTAAGGCCACCGCTGCGGAACGAAGAACTATTGTGCCACTCTCGCCAGTTGCTATCCCCGAGGCAGATGTTGCCGCCGCCACCTGAGAAGCAACAACGGCCGTTTGGGCTCCCTTTGCCGCCAGTCGCAGATTGCGGCCGCGCTCATGCACCTTGTTAACATGCGCATGGCGGCTGCGGCCGCGCTCTCACCGGAGTGGGCCACCGAAGTTGCCCTCACGATGCGGGTTCACATGCCCATCTTTCACCGGCGACGATTAAACAGTGAAATGATATTTGGGGAGTGAGCTAGTGTGCTTGAGACGCCGACCGTGGACTGTAGCCGATGCACCTTCTCGCGTAAGCCATAGGCGTACTATACACAGACGGTGCTCCAGGATATTTTATGCTGCATCTCACATTGTTGCTGATAAGAAACTGTGTGCGATCTACTTGATTTTTCATCTTGATTTGAATTACATAATGGGGTCACAGCGGCAATGGACGCTGTTTGAATTGCTAGACCTTTTATCTGGAGTGAACATGCAACTATATGTGTGTTGTAAAAGAATTGGAATTATTCAGGGTTCATTTGAACATTTTATACATTAAATTGGTTTTCTAGCCATTTCAGATGGACAATTCAAAATTAAACTACATGCACATGCTCCAGTGCATATAAATTGGTTGAAAAATCAAATATGTGTCCTTGGGTGCATGCTTAGGTCCCATGCAAGAAATGGGAATGAATTTCAAACACCAAGGCACTGTTGATTGCCGGCAAAGCGTTGAAATGCCTGATTTTTAAATTCTAGTAAATCCAAAACTCGTCTGAAATTCATGAAACTTGGCATGCTAACATGGAGCGGCATCAACATGCCATGGTAAATTTTTTATCCCATTTGGGGCAGGTTTGGGTATATGCTTCTCACAAACCGAGCTTCTCACAACAAGCATGATTGTTTTCGGTAGGGAACATCCCACCTTTGGGGACGAAACGATATCCATTGCCTCTTGTTGCTTTCACATTTTTTTCTCGCAACATAGAACAACAGGAGTGTTGTGTGAATTTTTGTGATTTTTCGGGGTTTGTTTGGACATTTTATGCATTAACTGAGTTTTCAATGCATTTATGTGCATAATTCAAATTTGAAGTACATGCACATGCTCCAGTGCATATAAACTGGTTGAAAAATCAAATTTGTGTCCTTGGGTGTATGCTTAGGTCCCATGCAAGAAATTGGAATGAATTTCAAACACCACGGCACCGTTGATTGCCGGCAAAGCATTGAGATGCCTAGTTTTTAAATTCTAGTAAATCTGTAACACCCCTAGTGTCATGCTACAGTAACCCCCTGTTAATGGTGCCATGTCATCATGTTACTGTTGCTAACCCTCACTTGGTCCAAATCACTGTTCGTATTCAAACTCAAATTTAAAGTCAAATTTTTCTGCCAAACCTGAAAACTAAAATGTTCAAAGTGTGGCAAATAATTCCCGGGTATTTATCATGTTGGAACCAACCTCTTTTGGATTCCGAAAGTGCCCCGGGAAATTATTTAGTGGTCCAACATCATATTAATTGGCCTTTCCAATTTCCAAAAAAATGCTTGAACAATTCCGTTGGCTCTAAAACTTTTTGTGCAACACCACAATTTGGTGCATGAATTATGTGCCAAGTTTCATTCTTAACAACATCCATTTTTGTGCTCCAACTATTGCAAAACAGAAGAGGAAAATAAAAAAGGGAAAAGGCTAAAAAGAGAAAAGCAAACACCCCCTCTCACTTGGCTTCGGCCCAGCTGGCCACCGGCCAACCAGGCCGACCCAGCCGCCCCCTACTAACCCCCTCACCCCGTGACCTAACCGAACCCCTCCCCCACGATCCCCACAAACCCCCCGCCTGGATCTGGATCGCGCCCCGGCGCGCCCGGACCCCGCCGCCTCGTCCCTGCGCCCCATCGCCGGTGTCTCCCATCTCCGTCGTCGCCTCCCCGTCTCCTCCCCACGTCGGAACGCCTCCTCCCCGACCCGGCCACCCCACTCCTCGCCGTCGTCCTCTCTCCAACGATGTGAGAGAGCCCCCCCCCTCTCCTCTCTGCCCCGCTCAATGCGCTCGTCCTTTATCGCCACTGCACGTCGCCCACGCCCTTGACCCATGGCCCCTACTTGTTGGCCGTGCCAGCAGCGCATCCGCCCCTGCTTCCCCTGCTCGGTCCTGCCCCGCCTGCTCGCTCGCCGACCATGCCCCTCGCGCAGCCTCGCGCTCGCCCGCCTCTGTGTCCTGCAGGACTGCGGCACCGGGCGCCACCCGCAACTGCTGCTGGGCGTTGTCGTCCTCGACGCGCTCGGCAACCCCCGCGCCTCCCTTCACCGTCCCTGGATGCGGTTTGGCGCCCACGTTCAGATGTGGCCAACCGCCTACGGTTTGGCCACCAGACGGCGAGTCCCAAACACCGCCATCGTCTTCTGTGCTCGCCAGTGGGCACGCGGGCACGCAAGTTTAGCCAGTGGGTTGACCCACTGACGCATGGGCCCGATCGGCTTAACTAACCCCTAGCCGCTAGTTAAAAACACAATTAATTTCAGTTAACTAATATCATTTAAGTTAATGACTCCATGACAGAAGGGCCCCACTGTAACATAAAGAAAAATGGTTAATCTAATAAAGCCAGCGACAATGACAAGTGGGACCCCAACACTATTCCCCTTTTGACCAGTCAACTTTTGACCTGGTCAACTGTCCCCACCTGTCAGCCTCACAGCCCTTTGCTGTGTACACTGTTCTGTGTGCACATAGCAATTTCACCTTTTATTTTGAATTAATAATAATCTCAGAATATTGTTTAAACTTCAAAAAAAATCATTTAAAATAATCCGTAACTCGGATGAAAATACTTTGTACACGAAAGTTTCTCAGAACGACGAGATGAATCCGAATACGCCCTCCGTTCGTCTATCACACGTCCCTAGCATAGCAAACGTTGAACTTTTACCCTCCGGTTCATCTGTCTGACAGGCGTCCGGAACCAGGAAAACTTTCCCAGATGTTATCCTCCTTTGCCAGTATCGCCTAGCGCTGCGTTAGAACACCTCTAGCACCTCTTATTGTCTTGTTATGCTTATGGTTGCGTGTATTTACTGTTTCTTCCCCCTCTTCTTCTCCGATAGACCTCGAGACTGCTGCTGATTCCCCTGTGATCGACTACGTCGACGACGACCCCTCCTTGCCAGAGCAACCAGGCAAGCCCCCCTTTGACCATCCCGATATCGCCTATTCCATTCTCTCATGCTTGCATTAGATTTTGCTACTGTTATTGTTTGCTCCTATTCTGATGCATAGCCTGCTTTTGTATCTGGTGTTGTACCTTACCTGCTTATCCTAAACTGCTTAGTATAGGTTGGTTAGTGATCCATCAGTGACCCCCACCTTCTCCTTGTTGCCCCTACTTCATCATTGAAGACCCGATCAACGGGATCGAAGACCAGGCCCCGACACCGCACATCACTTTTCTCTTAGTTGCTCGACACTACTGGGTTACTATCGAGTGCCGAGGGTGAGACCTCTACATCACTTCTGATATTAACCCTGTAGTGTAGCTATTCGGTCTTGGTCATCGAGGGTGAGTCTGCCTTAACCACTTCCGATATGACTCTGTCGTGCAATCCCTCAAGTGTGAACCTCGGGGGTGGTTCCTCTTACGTTCACCTTGATGATTACATCGAGTGAAATCCATAAGGGGTGATTCCTCGGGTTTTCCCTTTGATGTTTGGACACATAGTTACTATGGTTACTATGACTTTACACTGAACCATGTTACTAAAGACGGGTCAGCCCTGAGGGGTACCCGCGCGAGCTTAATTGCGAGCAATGTGGAGACGGGTTGACCTGGAGGGTGCCCGCGAGATAATTACGAGGCGTGGCCGGGCATTCCTAGCCCTTGCCGCAAGTCCTCGAGACGGGGCAACAGGGTCACATACTTCATTAGTCTCTGCTGGTTACCGCGCATTCCTAATCCACTACAGTTTGGATATTTGATCCGAGGGACCTCTGGCCTGATAGCACTAACCATCACGTGGGCATAGTATGGGCGTTCTGCTTTGTATGCATCAGCCGAAGCTTAATAGACGTCAACGACTGAGCGGCGCGCGCTGGGTTGGACTGGTAAGCTCCTGCCTTTTTAGGAAGGTAGCTAGGTCTCGCTCACCGGCCAGACGTCACAACGTCTGAGGAGTTCCCGGTGCGATGGCCCATGACCCCACAGGGGCATAGGTTTAGTCCGGCGTCTTGACCTCTCTATTAAGCCTAGGTTGGATTGCGGCGTATTATGCGGCGAGGCGGGCATGACCCAGAAAGTGTGTCCGGCGGAGTTAATCGGCGTGGTGGGTAAGTTGGTGCTTCCCTGCAGGGTTTACAACATCTATCGATAGCCTGTCCTACTGTATCGGACACTTGGAGTTGTATCCCGATCGATACAACTAGAACTGGATACTTGTGATGAGAACTGGATGGTGATGAGAATTGGATTGTGATGGTAACTGGATAGTATGGCTCTGGGATGCCTTTCTCGCAGGGAGTCAAGAAAGGATCTCCGGCCGAGGTTGATAACACTTCTACTACTTTACTTTATGCTACTCTACTCCCTCCTGTTGCTGCAAGATGGTGGTTTCCAGAAGATGCTAGTCTTCGATAGGACTAGGCCTTCTCTTTATTCTGGCATTTCTGTAGCCCAGGCCACATATACAACCTTCCTTTGATAATGTTGCATATGTAGTGTAGATCCTTGCTTGCGAGTACTTTGGATGAGTACTCACGATTGCTTTGCTTCCCTGTTTCCCCCTTTCTTCTTCTTTCCAGTTGATGCAACAAGATGTCGGAGCCCAGGAGCCAGATGCTACCGTCGATGCCTACCACTACGTGGAGACTGCCGACGACCAGGAGTAGTTAGGAGGCTCCCAGGCAGGAGGCCTTGCCTTTTTTATCGTTGTTGCTTTTGTGCTAGCCTTCTTAAGGAAAACTTGTCTAACTCATGTCTGTTCTCAGATATTGTTGCTTCTGCTGACTCTTGTGTATTCAAGCTTATGTATTCGAGCCCTCGAGGCCCCTGGCTTGTAATATAAAGCTTGTATTATTTTAAATTTGTGTCTAGAGTTGTGTCGTGATATTTTCCCGTGAGTCCTTGATCTTGATCGTACACATTTGCGTGTATGATTAGTGTACGATTGAATCGAGGGCTTCACAAGTTGGTATCAGAGCCGACTGCCTGTAGGATCCCCTTTTCCAACTCCTTGGCCGAAGTTGAGTCTAGAAACCGAAAACCGTTTTACTAACTTGGCTGTGTGGCTTACGGGCCCACGTCGCCAATTGGGTGGTATTAGGATCTTTTATTCCTCGTCTATACTCTGGGACTCTGCTCTCTCTTCCATTCGGGTTAAACGATTTTGCTAACTCTAACATTAGGATCTCGTAACTACTTCCTCCCGGAGAGCCCCTTATTACCGATGATCGCTTGCTTCGCCAGAAGATTCTGCAGATACTCCTCGATGTTTCTTGAGACCCTGTGCCAACTGCCTTGCAGCTCCTGACCATCGATAATCCCCCCTGAATAACATCTTGCCGCTTGTACCTTCATATCCAGTTGCTCCTATTATTACAAGATGTTGTTTCGAGAATCCTTTGTGCCTTCTGCTTTGCGGCTTCTTTTTGCACTACGGATAATTCACTGAACCCGTTCATCCCCAGTTGTTCATATGCTTTCCAAAATCTTGGAAATACTATGTGATCTTCCGAAAATCCTCTGCAGCCTATTGCTCTTGATTCTCCTTGCCTGCTTGCATTAGGATTAATTCCATATGTCTAGCAATATTCTTTAAAAAACTTTGTGGTAGTCATTCTGTTCCTATGGATTCAACGTGTGAGCGAATACTCGCAATCATCAATTAATCCTTGGAAATTTTCTTTCCGGCTCCAACAGCGCTCCGGTTATGAGCTAGTTCTTGCCCAATCAAGATTTGATCGGGTGCACCTCTAAGTCTATTAAACTTACTCATCTTTTGATCAGAGCCTCTGCTTCTGATCCTTCATATTGAAATCGTAATTCCTTTGTACCCAAGAATTGAATTATTCAAATGTTTCCATAAACCGATTCGTTTGCATCCCTTCTTCTTCTGGTTGAGTACCGATATTCACATCAGATCCTTTGCGGACCACCTGATCTTTTGGTGGATTACTATTCGGCAGCTCCTTCATATTTTAAATCATTGACGACTTTCCCATGATACAAACTGCCTCTGGCGAATTGTATCATCTACTCCGTATGGCCAGCCCTTTGCTTTCAAGCGTGTACCCATCGCTCCTGTTATTGTGTTGTACAGCTTCGTAAAATGTCCCGATGGGTTGAACCTATGCTTTTCCTAATTCGTGTGAACTCGAAAGTTATGCGAGTCATACTCTTCTGGTGCTTCACTAGATAAATCTTCAGCACTACAATTTCTTCGAAAACGAGGAGTGAATGAAAGGTTATGCATTGAAGAAGTGGGAGTCGACCTTGAACTTTGTGTTCATTCCCATGGACCTGACGTGGCACTTATCAGGGAAGCTTCTTGTGATAATAATAATCCCCTTGTTATAAGTTCATCTGGTATCTATGTTTGGTCCTTTGCAACCGTGGTTCTAACCATGATTGTTCCCCTTTAATTCCATTCCTCGGACAAGTTAAAACACTTGTCTTCTACAGATCAATGCATCTCCGCAACCTCTATTTTGATCTTTCTTCGAGTATTACCCTCAGGTACCTCGAGAATAAAAAAGAACTGTGTTGCTTCCTATGAGTCTTCATCTAGTATTGCTTTTCACCGATTTCAGATTTCCCCCGGGTTCTGAGTTATTCCACTCGAGAACACCGATAAGTGAATCAGTTCTGCACTCTGATGCTATAACTATAAGTAATTTTTGTTCCTTACAAGTTTAATAATCCTTCAAGTCATTCCTAGCCTGATCAGCTATATCATTATCGTGCTAAATTTTAACTGTGCTACCTGGTCCTTCCCAGAGCGCAATTTTCGACGATGAGCTAAGCTTACGTCGCTCTTCCTTTTCATATCATTTCGCCTTGAACAACAAGCTTGGTTTCGGGTTTGTGTCGTACATGTGGTTCCAATAACCTTTCACTTCATCATTCTTTTCACTTGATGTCATCGCCGATTGATTACATCTTCATGAAAGCTCTCGACAAAAGTGTCGTGATCATCATTAACATTCTGAGCTCTTCTGGGATTTCAGTCAAATTCGTGGTGAGAAATACCATCCTTACCCCTCGATAATTTCTGTTATCATCGGCAACATTCTTGTCTCCCCCCCCCCCCAAAAAAAACTTGTTCTTATAAGTTTTGGAAATACATCCTTTATGACATGTCGATGGATTGCTACTGAACCCATCGGCCACATTCTCATCTTTTTCCTGGTAAAATTGCATGAGATGTTCTAAAAATTCCTGATGGAACCTGGTGTTTCCAAAGTCTGACCTTTGCCTACTAACCATGTCGTTGCTACCCCGAAGCATGACTGTGGTATTCCGATCATCAAAAGGAACATTGGAGGCGCAATGCTAAATGTTTCTTGATCACTTATCCAAACACCGTTGTATGGGTAAAGTCATGAATTTCCTCTGCCCTTTATCTAAATGGTAATCTACTTACTAAACTGTCATGGATATCATCCCCTGCGTGTCCTTGGGAAGTTTACACTCCTGATATTTTTGTGTAAACACATTTTCCTTTCCACTGTTCTGATTAAATTAATAATCACCTTCTTCATTTCCATTGTTTGATTAATATTTATTGTGATATATATGATATAAGCAGTAATAAATCCCTGCTTATAAAACACCCCGATGTACAACCTTGTCAGTGAGACCCTGTTACTAATGTTGCTGACATTTCGGTATCACCGATGGACGAGAACTTTGCCTATTGGTCCGCCTCGAATTAACGAGCAGGAAAATGGTTCTCTTCGTCCCACGCCCTTGGTACCAAACTTTGTTGCCAACATAACTGACAGGCTATTCTCTAACCTGCCTTGTTGTCATGACCGTGCAAATATTAGCGCTTTCCTGCTTCTAACCCACATGGTGGGCCCATAACCCCACAGTTCCACAGGATCGAAACCTGACTCTCCTCTACAACATTGATGCCGAAATATTCTTTACACTTGGCTACATATCATGTCACGAGCCACCTTCCGAGAGATGATCTATTCCCGATGCTCTGAAACCCCTTTCTCACACTCTGTTCAAGTATCAATCGTTGTTCATTCAGTTGAAACTTCCTATTGTACCTTCATACTTTGCTCTCGATGTTTTATTAAGTTTCAACTCGAGAGATACTTCTGCCTCATTCCCTGAATTGTTCACCAGATAATTAACCCTATAAGGGCCAGTTCTCCTGAAGTTACTCTTTACTTCCCCACTTAAATCTCGGGACGAGATTTCTTGTAGTGGACGAGATTTGTAACACCCCTGGTGTCATGCTACAGTAACCTCTGTTAATGGTGCCATGTCATCATGTTACTGTTGCTAACCCTCACTTGGTCCAAATCACTGTTCATATTCAAACTCAAATTTAAAGTCAAAAATTCAAATTTGCCAAACCTGAAAACTAAAATGTTCGAAGTGTGGCAAATAATCCCGAGTATTTATCATGTTGGAACCAACCTCTTTTGGATTCCGAAGTGCCCCTGAAATTATTTAGTGGTCCAACATCATATTAATTGGCCTTTTCAATTTCCAAAAAAATGCTTGAACAATTCCGTTGGCTCTAAAACTTTTTGTGCAACACCACAATTTGGTGCATGAACTATGTGTCAAGTTTCATTCTTAACAACATCCATTTTTGTGCTCCAACTATTTGCAAAACAGAAGAGGAAAATATAAAAAGGGTAAAAGGCTAAAAAAGAGAGAAAAGCAAACCCCCCCCTCTCACTGGGCTTCTGGCCACCGGGCCAACCAGGCCGGCCTAGCCGCCCCTACTAACCCCCTCATCCCATGACCTAACCGAACCCCTCCCGCACGATCCCCACAATCCCCCGGCCTGGATCTGGATCGCGCCCCGGCGCGCCCGGACTCCGCCGCCTCGTCCCTGCGCCCCATCACCGGCGTCTCCCGTCTCCGTCGTCGCCTCCCCGTCTCCTCCCCATGCCGGAACGCCTCCTCCCCGACCCGGCCTCCCCACGCCTCACCGTCCTCCTCTCTCCAACGATGTGAGCGAGCCCCCCCCCCTCTCCTCTCTGCCCCGCTCAGTGCGCTCGTCACCGTTGCCACTTTCGCCGTCACTTCGCCTGGCCGTGGCCCCCATGTTAAGTTGCGTCCATAGCCCATCCGCCCCTGCTTCCCCTACTAAGTCCTGCCCCGCCTGCTCGCTCGCCGGCCACGCCCCTCGCGCAGCCCCACACTCGCCCGCCTACATGTCATGCAGATCAAGGCACCGGCGGCACTCAGAATCGCCATTGGCGTTGTCGTCTCGGCCGCTCGGCAACCTCAAGCCTCCTTCACTGCCCTCGACGGCTCGGCGCCCATGTTCATACGTGGCCAACCGCGTGCGGTTTGGCCGCCGGACGATGAGTCCCGAACACCGCCGTCGTCTTCTGTGCTCGCTGGCGGGTACGCGCGCAGGCAAGTTTAGCTAGTGGATTGACCCACTGACGCGTGGGCCCGACCGGTTTAACTAACCCCTAATCGCTAGTTAAAAAAACAATTAACTTTAGTTAACTAATATCTGTTAAGTTAATGACTCCATGACAGAAGGGCCCCACTGTAACTTATAAAAAAATGGTTAATCTAATAAAGCCAGAGACAATGACAAGTGGGACCCCAACACTATTCCCCTTTTGACCAGTCAACTTTTGACTTGGTCAATCGTCTCCCACTGCCTCCCCAGCCCTTTCTTTGTGTACACTGTTCTGTGTGCACATAGCTATTTCACATTTTATTTTGAATTAATAGTAATTTCAGAATATTGTTTAAGCTTAAAAAAAATCATTTAAAATAATCCGTAACTCGGATGAAAATACTTTGTACACGAAAGTTGCTCAGAACAACGAGACGAATCCGAATACGCCCTCCGTTCGTCTATCACACGTCCCTAGCATAGCAAACGTTGAACTTTTCCCCTCCGGTTCATCTGTCTGACAGGCGTCCGGAACCGGGAAAACTTTCCCGAATGTTATCCTCCTTCGCCAGTATCGCCTAGCGCTGCGTTAGGACAGCTCTAGCACCGCTTATTGTCTTGTTTTGCTTATGTTTGCGTGTATTTACTGTTTCTTCCCCCTCTTCTTCTCCGGTAGACCTCGGGACCGCTGCTGATGCCCCTGCGAGCGACTACGTCGTCGACGACCCCTCCTTGCCAGAGCAACCAGGGAAGCCCCCCTTTGATCATCCCGATATCGCCCATTCCATTCTCTCATGCTTGCATTAGATTTTGCTACTGTTATTATTTGCTCCTATTCTGATGCATAGCCTGCTTTTGTATCTGGTGTTGTACCTTACTTGCTTATCCTAAACTGCTTAGTATAGGTTGGTTAGTGATCCATCAGTGACCCCCACCTTCTCCTTGTTGCCCCTGCTTCATCATTGAAGAGCCTATCAACGGGATCGAAGACCAGGTCCCAGCATCGCACATCACTTTCCCCTTAGTTGCTCGACACTACTGGGTTACTATCGAGTGCCGAGGGTGAGACCTCTACAGCACTTCTGATGTTAACCCTGTAGTGTAGCTATTCGGTCATGGTCATCGAGGGTGATTCCGCCTTAACCACTTCGATACAACTCTGTCGTACAACCCCTCAAGTGTGAACCTCGGGGGTGGTTCCTCTTACGTTCACCTTGATGATTACATCGAGTGAAATCCACCGGGGGTGATTCCTCGGGTTTCCCCTTTGATGTTTGGACACACAGTTACTATGGTTACTATGACTTTACACTGAACCATGTTACTAAAGACGGGTCGGCCCTGAGGGGTACCCGCATACGAGCTTAATTGGCGCAGTGATGTGGAGACGGGTTGACCCGGAGGGTGCCCGCGAAATAATTACGAGGCGTGGCGGGCATTCCTAGCTCCTTGCCGCAAGTCCTCCTGGACGGGCAACGGGTCACATCTTTCGTGAGTCTCGCTTGTTACCGCGTGTTCCTAATCCACTATGATTTGGATATTTGATCCGAGGGACCTCGGCCCGATAGCACTAACCATCACGTGGGCATAGTATGGGTGTTACGTATCGTATGCATCACCAAGCTTAATAGACGCTAACGATCGAGCAGCGCTACCGGGTTGGACTAGTAAGCTCCTGTCTTTTTAGGAAGGTAGCTAGGTCTGCTCCGGCCGCGTACGCAACGTGCAGGAGTTTTCGGGGCGATGGCCCATGACCCCTGGGGGCATAGGTTTAGTCCGGCGTGCTGACCTCTCTGTTTAGCGTAGGTCGGGTTGCGGCGTATTGTTTAGCCGAGGCCGGGCATGACCCAGGAAAGTGTGTCTGGCCGGAGTTAATCGAGCGTGGTAGGTAAGTTGGTGCACCTCTGCAGGGTAGAAAACATCTATCGATAGCCTGTCCTACAGTAACGGACACTTGGAGTTGTATCCCGATCGATACAACTAGAACTAGATACTTGTGATGAGAACTGGATGGTGATGAGAATTGGATTGTGATGATAACTGGATAGTATGGCTCTGGGATGCCTTTCTCGCAGGGAGTCGAGAAAGAATCTCCGGCCGAGGTTGATAACACTTCTACTACTTTACTTTATGCTACTCTACTCCCTCCGGTTGCTGCAAGATGGTGGTTTCCAGAAGATGCTAGTCTTCGATAGGACTATGCCTTCTCTCTATTCTAGCATTTCTGTAGCTCTGTCCACATATACAGCCTTCCTTTGATAATGTTGCATATGTAGTGTAGATCCTTGCTTGCGAGTACTTTGGATGAGTACTCACGGTTGCTTTGCTTCCCTGTTTCCCCCTTTATTCTTCTTTCCGGTTGATGCAACCAGATGTCGGAGCCCAGGAACCATATGCCACCATCGATGCCTACTACTACGTGGAGACCGCCGACGACCAGGAGTAGTTAGGAGGCTCCCAGGAAGGAGGCCTTGCCTTTTCGATCATTGTTGCTTTTGTACTAGCCTTCTTAAGGCAAACTTGTCTAACTCATATGTCATTCTCGATATTGTTGCTTCACGACTCTTGTGTATTCGAGCTTATGTATTCGAGCCCTCGAGGCCCCTGGCTTGTAATATAAAGCTTGAATTATTTTAAATTTGTGTCTAGAGTTGTGTTGTGATATCTTCCCGTGAGTCCTTGATCTTGATCGTACACATTTGCGTGTATGATTAGTGTACGATTGAATCGAGGGCGTCACAAAATCCAAAACTCGTCTGAAATTCATGAAACTTGGCATGCTTTTATGGAGTGGCATCAACATGCCATGGTATATTTTTTGTCCCATTTGGGGTAGGTTTGGGTATATGCTTCTCACAAACCGGAGCTTCTCACAATAAGCATGATGGTTTTCGGTAGGGAACGTCCCACCTTTGGGGACGAAACAATATCCATTGCCTCTTATTGCTTTCAAAATATTTTCTTGTGTCAACATAGAACAACAAGAGTGTTGTGTGAATTTTTGTGATTTTTCGGGGTTCGTTTGGACATTTTATCCATTAACTGAGTTTTCAATGCATTTAAAAGCATAATTCAAATTAGAACTACATGCACATGCTCCAGTGCATATAAATTGATTGAAAATCAAATATGTGTCCTTGGGTGCATGCTTAGGTCCCATGCAAGAAATGGGAATGAATTTCAAACACCTGGGCACCGTTGATTGCCTAAGAAACATTGAGATACCTGGTTTTTAAATTCTAGTAAATCCAAAACTCGTCTGAAATTCATGAAACTTGGCATGCTATCATGGAGCGGCATCAACATGCCGTGGTAAATTTTTTGTCCCATTTGGGGTAGGTTTGGGTATATGCTTCTCACAAACCAGAGCTTCTCACAACCAGCATGGTGGTTTTCGGTAGGGACCGTCCCACCTTTGGGGACGAAACGATATCCATTGCCTCTTATTGATTTCAATTTTTTTTCTCGTGTCAACATAGAATAACAGGAGTGTTGTGCGATTTTTTGTGATTTTTCAGGGTTCGTTTGTACATTTTTATGCATTAACTAAGTTTTCAATGCATTTATGTGCATAATTCAAATTTGAACTACATGCACATGCTCCGGTGCATATAAATTGGTTGAAAAATCAAATCTGTGTCCTTGGGTGCATTCTTAGGTCCCATCCAAGAAATGGGAATGATTTTCAAACACCAGGGCACCGTTGATTGCCGGCAAAACATTGAGATGCCTGGTTTTTAAATTCTAGTAAATCCAAAACTCGTCTGAAATTCATGAAACTTGGCATGCTATCATGGAGCGGCATCAACGTGCCGTGGTAAATTTTTTGTCCCATTTGGGGTAGGTTTGGGTATGTGCTTCTCACAAACCAGAGCTTCTCACAACAAGCATGGTGGTTTTCGGTAGGGAATGTCCCACCTTTGGGGACGAAACGATATCGATTGCCTCTTATTGCTTTCAATTTTTTTTCTCGTGTCAACATGAACAATAGGAGTGTTGTGTGATTTTTTGTGATTTTCAGGGTTTGTTTGGACATTTTTATGCATTAACCGAGTTTTCAATGCATTTATGTGCATAATTCAAATTTGAACTACATGCACATGCTCCAGTGCATATAAATTGGTTGAAAAATCAAATATGTGTCCTTGGGTGCATGCTTACGTTCCATGCAAGAAATGGGAATGAATTTCGAACACAAGGGCACCGTTGATTGCCGGCAAAACATGGAGATGCCTGGTTTTTAAATTCTAGTAAATCCAAAACTCGTCTGAAATTCATGAAACTTGGCATGCTATCATGGAGCGGCATCACCATGCCGTGGTAATTTTTTTGTCCCATTTGGGGCAGGTTTGGGTATATGCTTCTCACAAACAAGAATTTCTCACAACAAGCATGATGGTTTTCGGTAGGGAACATCCCACCTTTGGGGACGAAACGATATCCATTGCCTCTTATTGCTTCCAATTTTTTTCTCATTTCAGCATAGAACAACAGGAGTGTTGTGTGAATTTTTGTGATTTTTTTGGGTTAGTTTGGACATTTTTATGGATTAACTGAGTTCTCAATGCATTTATGTGCATAATTCAAATTTGAACTACATGCACATGCTCCAGTGCATATAAATTGGTTGAAAAATCAAATCTATGTCCTTGGGTGCATGCTTAGGTCCCATGCAAGAAATGGGAATGAATTTCAAACACCAGGGCACCGTTGATTGCCGGCAAAACATTGAGATGCTTGGTTTTTAAATTCTATTAAATCCAAAACTCGTCTGAAAATCATGAAACTTGGCATGCTATCATGGAGCAGCATAACCATGCCGTGGTAATTTTTTATCCCATTTGGGGCAGATTGGGTATATGCTTCTCACAAACCAGAGCTTCTCACAACAAGCATGATGGTTTATGGTAGGGAACGTCCCACCTTTGGGGACGAAACGATATTCATTGCCTCTTATTGCTTTCTAAGGTTTTTGTCGTGTCAACATAGAACAACAAGAGTGTTGTGTGATTTTTTGTTATTTTTCAGGGTTCGTTTGGACATTTTTATGCATTAACTGAGTTTTCAATGCATTTATGTGCATATTTAAAATTTGAACTACATGCACATGCTCCAGTGCATATAAATTGGTTGAAAAATCAAATCCGTGCCCTTGGGTGCATGCTTAGGTCCCATGTAAGAAATGGGAATGAATTTCAAACACCAGGGCACCGTTGATTGCCGGCAAAATATTGAGATGCCTTGTTTTTCAATTCTAATAAATCCAAAATTCGTCTGAAATTCATGAAACTTGGCATGCTATCATGGAGCGGCATCAACATGCCGTGGTATTTTTTTTGTCCCATTTGGGGCAGGTTTGGGTATATGCTTCTCACAAACCAGAGCTTCTCACAACAAGCATGATGGTTTTGGTAGGGAACATCCCACCTTTGGGGACGAAACGATATCCATTGCCTCTTATTGCTTTCAATTTTTTTCTCGTGTCAACATAGAACAACAGGAGTGTTGTGTGAATTTTTGTGATTTTCGGGGTTCGTTTGGACTTTTTTATGCATTAACTGAGTTTTCAATGCATATATGTGCATAATTCAAATTTGAACTACATGCACATGCTCCAGTGCATATAAATTGGTTGAAAAATCAAATCCGTGTCCTTGGGTGCATGCTTAGGTCACATGCAAGAAATGGGTCTAGGGCACCGTTGATTGCCGGCAAAATGTTGAGTACTTTATTTTAAAATTCTAGTAAATCCAAAACTCGTGTGAAATCCATGAAACTTGGCATTCTATCATGGAACGTAACCCGACATGCTGTGGTATTTTTCGTGTCCATTTTGAGAGAAGGCGCACTGGTTTGAGAAAATAGCTGCCACTTCAGTATCTCAAACGTTTGTATAATTCAAACCGTGTGCGTTCTGTTAACCATTCACGTGACGCCACATGTCTTGGTTTTAATGGCTGTAGGAGGTGCCGTGCGGACAGCTACTTGACCTTGACTGAATAGGAGGTGTGCGAGCGTCGTCCGGTGCACAGGCTGATCGAGAGGCGTGCTAGCTGTCCTCAAATGCGCAAGTTCACCGGGAAGCGCGGCGAGTCAGATGTCAAGGAAGCTCACTGAAGCGAGCCCTTTGACTTCCATAATGGCCACCCGCCTTGCTCGCATCCTCTCCATTAATGGTGCCTAAGCCGTAGTTTAATTCGGTTTTTAAATATAAAACACTCATCGCCAAACATTTTAGTTATAACACCAGATGTAAACCGACAAATTTTCCCCAGAAGCCAAGAGAAAATGTGTCGACCAGGATTTCTGCAGCTCTTGATCACAAACGTTTTGGATAGAATACCCATATGCAAAGTGAGAGCAGCACATGATTTGTGCATCCCTTCAACGCAAATGGCTGTTTTGGATGACCCATGTGCAACCACGTACAAACAATTTGGTATGATTTGTCA